>OW386285.2:118234143-119563071 GCA_936432065.2 Rutpela maculata
TGGAGAAGGAGGTGGTACTTCAGCACGTTCTGTGCAGACCCCCCAATCACAAACCCCACGAGCGCAGTGTGGGAGGTGAAGTAGCTGGGGGAGAGGGTGTCCTGACCCCGGTCAACACCAAGGATCTTCCAAAGCGCCCGAGCCTCTCGTCTGGGTTCCCGACCCAGGGAGGGTAAGGAAGGGTAGGGAAAAATAGGCCCAATTCAACTGAAGGTGCAGATAAACCTGCATCGTAGTAAGGAGACCACAGCGGTCCTTACAAAAGTGATGCAGGGGTGCGAAGTGAAGCAATGTCGCAAGCGGCGACGACTTGGCTGGAGCGACGTACCATCAAGGAATACCGCATAGTGATGCCCTTGCTGATATGGAACATAGCCTGGGAGAGCAACCTTCAAAATGTTGAAGGAATGGGAAAATAGGTCTATTCCAGATAAAACAAACTGCATCACAATGAGGAGGCTACATGGGTCCTCACTAAAGTGATGCAGGGGTGCGAAGTGAAGCAACGTCGCGAGCGGTGAAAACTTCAGGGGGTTATGGACCATCAAGGAACACCGCGTGGCGAAGCTGTTGCCGAACAGAGCACCGAAGTAGAGCGACGTCCCGCGCAATGAGGACTTGACGGAGGGTGGTTATCAGCGAGGAACACCGCCTAGCGAAGCCGTTGCTGACAAAGCATATTATACGACTACAGGATATAATATCAACGGGGAAAGATAATGGACCTGGCAACTACCCCTCCGCCCATTTTCTCAGACCTGCTGTCAACGGCACAGGAAAAATGGGTAGAGTGAGTTATAATATCTACGGGCAAACACAAACAGACCCGGAGACCATCATAACGCTCCCATTTTCAGACCTGTATCATCTTGTCAGTGGTACAGGAATATTAAAATGGACAGTGTAAACTAAGACAGGGAGAGCACAATAAGCCCAGGAGGCTGCAGTGCCCTCGGAATATTCTTTACAGACGAGCCTTAGGAGGAGGAGGAGGAAGTTTTAGTCAGTTAGAGGCTGACACTCAGACCTATTCCAAGTTGCGTTTCCCCTCCCCGAAAAAAAAAAATAGTCCAAAGCTGCACTAACTTAGGTTACATTGGCGACACTCCTTTCTAATAATTATTTATTTTCCTCTCTTTCTAATAAGAATTTGGTCTTTCTCTTTAACGGGATCCCACTTATTCACCTACTAATAATGGATTCTACACTTAATGATACCTGAAAAGTAACATAAATAAATCCCTATCGAGCTCCCGTAAGGCGACCAGAACACTGAGTTTAAAACTTGTGGAGTCATGAGACTCCGATTAACTCAATGTTTCTGGTCCTCCAAACGTAAACCCTCAAGGTATTAAGGCTAGCAACTATCAATAAAATGCAAATAGTTCAAAGAATACCATTTATTTAACAGGTTTAAAACAAGTACAGTGAAATTCTGCAATATCCTATCCAATAAATTATATAATGTGAAATAATCACGCCTTCTCAACTAAAGCAAAATAAATGTTACCATACAAATGAGAGCATACGCTAACAATCGATCTGGTAGAAAATATTCATGCAACTTCCCCAAAATTTAATGCAAGTTTTTTACAATTTGTGAATTTTGGTAATTATGGCTGATTAAAATTAATATAAAAACATTTTACTTAAAAAGTTTTGGTTCGCTTTTGATTAGCTTCTATATCGTGATTATATCATTCACAGAACGGAATTCGACTAATACGTTTGACTAATAAGTTCGACAAATAACGTTCGGTCAGTCTCACGACTTTCTGGTCCCCATGCAGGTTCAATAAAGGAAAAGTAACACCGACTGGCCTTCGAGCTTTTTGGCAAAATCGATTTGTGCCTGTTTTATGTACAAGGCGGTTTTTCCTATAACTTTATCGTTTGGAAAGCCATGCATTTGGATTTCCTACCATCGCTTTGTATTCATCATCCAACGCACTCATCTAAATTATGAGTCGTTGGGTGAATCCAAACTTTTTTTATTTGAGCAACTGGCCTTGTCCATTTTTTACTGTTTATTTGCCAATATTTGCCTCTAGACGCTACGCGGCTTCGTCACATTTGCCGATTTCACCCTTTTTGATATGTAGCTTAGTTAAAATTTTATATTCATTCTTTTGAATGATATCCATAATGACTGTATCTGTCATTGTCTTTTATGGAGGAATCAAAACGTTAAAAATAATTTCGTAAGTATATTGTTTATTATTCCTTAACCAAAAATTATACTTTTATTTTTGGTTCATTTTTCCATACCACAATATACTTTCACTCTCAGGGCCTGGCCCAAAACATATTTTTCTAAGTGAAAATTCGGTGTTTCTTCGGAATTTTCACCTGGTTGTGCCTTATGTCTTAACGAACTCATATCTGTCCTTTTGTGCTAGTTTATGGCTCTTAAACCTTGCAAACTTGTATGTTATGATCGAAAATGCCTTTAAATGAATTTTCTAGCTAAGTCGAATCTCTATTTTGCCTTCGATTTAGGTCGATTCTGGGAAGTTCTACAACATTATCATTAACAAAATCTGTTCGAGTGAAAATCAAATTTTAATAAGTGTAAAAATATTACGTTTTTTCTAAGGCTGTGTCGATAAAATATGAAAATTTGCAGAAGTAAATATGACATACGGGAAACTATTTTTATCTTTCGAAATAAACTGCTGGCCAATTGAAACGGACCAAGCGAGTTTTTAGGTTGAATTTAAATCCACATTTTTTTGAGAAAAAGTATAAATATCAATATGCTGTTTTCAGGATTTCAGAGATAATTTATTTGTGAAACAGCAAGTTTTGCCTGATTCTTTTATTTCGAGACACGGTATTATCTACAGGATGTGAAAGAAAAGTGTGTTTTTTTTACCGAACTTTATAACTACCGACATTCCCCGAACATTTTTTGATACTTTTTTCATGCACATTTTTTTAGTTACTGGTTTATGAAAAAAAAAACGTTTCCTCAAATTTTTAATATCTCTCTTATTTTGTAAGATACCGATTTCTTTATAAAAACCTGTCATTTTCCATTTTTTGCCGTTAGGCCATATTGTGTTCTGTAAGAGCCGATCGCTGTAGGTTATTATAATACTGTCGTAGATTCCTTAAAATGATCATAATAAGTACATTTGATGTATGGCAATCAGCGGAGTACCCAAAATCGATATATGTTCACGAAATGGGGAACCTTTTTTGGGTTTTGTGCATCAAAATATTAAAAACGGAACCCCAATTACCTCCGGAGCGGTTAAAGATATCAAGTTGAAATTTGCACACATGTAAAGGGACTAAATGGCTTTACTTATAGATACGAAAAATATTTTTTTCAAAGTTTTTTGATGTATTTTTCACACAAAAAAGACAAAGAAGTACGAAAAACTGTGTGTTATGTTTGTTAATGCAGTAAAATGGAATCTAAATAAACAATAAGGAAGAATATTTATTCATCTATTTTTATAAGCACTATTATTATATAAAATATTAAGTAAATAAAAAGGGGAGAACCAAACTTTTTATTATTAATGGTGCAATACAAATAAAATGTATATCACCATGGAAAAAGACATAAAATGGAAAAACGTTGGCCGAAACAGGCAACCTTCGCAAAAAGAGACCGACAAGGTAATGTCACAAAACCTGTGTAAAGACTTTATGAATAAAAAGAAAATGGAATTTTCAGAACGAGTAACTTAACTCGGTCACATCAATTAGTAGAAGTTGCCTCACAATGGTATAAATTTTTTAATACATAATAATTTTATAAAATAGGGAACGCACAAAAATTTTTAATTTGTTTAAAATCGGTAAAATGAGATTCTCTCTTTGTTATAATAACAGTTTCGATCCACAATTTATTTCAGCGGGATGAGGAATTTCACACAAGATAATTGGTACATTTCAAATGTTTCTTCATTTATATCAATACCTAATAACTGGCTACATATATAGCTTATTTTGACAATCCTTATAGTTTCAATAGTAATTCATGAAACAATTTTATAATTTTAATATCTTTCCTTGTTTTAGAAATATAAAAATAAATAACACGAAAAAATGTATAACCGCCCGCCACTGCAATACGTCATTTGTTCGCGTGAAACATTGCGGCGACAGTGCCAGGGGCAAATTCCAGGGTAAACATGCCGCACAACATATATAACATTATGCCGGTGTTGCTTTTGCTTCTCCAAGGAAAATAGCTTTTCCAGGCTTGTATAGTAGAGATAATCAAATATTCACCTGTTGCGGTAAAAAACTCTGGACCTAGTAAAATATATTAGATAAACAGTTGTTTTATAAAGTTAGGAGGTTACTTTCTGAAATTATTATAACTGTTACGCAGAGAAATGAATTTGTAATAGTACATCTTGATATATTCATTATCAGAATATTTTGAAAGAAAACTACTGTCAATGATTAAAACCTTGTTTAAGTGAAGAAATTAATTGAATAAAAAATAGATGGTGGAATATTATTGATGTGTGGATTTCCTTCTCGATTAACTTCGTGGTAAATAGAATTACACTGAAAAGAGTGAAATTACAGCCTCATTACATTAGAATTCATGGAATTTTGCTGTTAGAATCATGTAATAAGAAATCGCTGCAGAAAATACATGTAAAAATACATTCCACATGGAAATATACATAACTTGCGAATTTACTCCTGTCCTAATGTGATTTTACGTCACTATTTTGTTAAATCACAATTTAATTATCCACACTGAGTGCAAATTTACTAGCACTCGTGTAAATTTACTAGCCCTCGCGTAAATTTATAGACAACAGTGGTGTAATTTTACATTTTTCTAGTCTCCGAAATTCTAGTCATTATCACTGGTTTCAGATCTACATGAAGACGCATGTAAAATTACATGAGTACTTTTTTCAGTCAATAGATCACATAAATACGAAGAGGTTTTATATCTATGTAACTTATACAAGAACATTACCTACAGATATTCAACCCTTACAGACAGCTTTGGTTCAAACAATTTGTGGAGTAATGTGGGTCCCGTAATGCATATATGTCTGTTATTTTCTCTGTTTTTTTTTATTATCACTTATTAGAAAATAGTATACGTTACAAAATAGAAGTAAATTTGACTACATATTATGATAAATTAGAGTTATAATCATTCCCAGTTCTGCCAACTTTGCCAGTAGCTCAGTCAACTAAAGCGCATTGCGTGGAAACTATGTTGTTCATACTGTCTACCGTGTACTGGGTTCGAACTTCAGCCCATGCACTGACAGTCTCGGTGGGTGTCGATGTAATCTGCGTTTTTCCAAATATGTAACCTCTTTCTGGACAGTTTTGGCTTTGGATTTGTGGGTTGTCTACTATATGTGGTGTATTTATGTTTATGTTATGATAAATATATCTATCAAACGCCTCTTAACTTAAAAAGGATTTTTATAAAATTTAATTTACATATTCGCCAAAAGTTAAGCTTTATCTATATGTCAAAATATTTCGCGGAGTTTACCCAATTAATGAAAACTTAAAACATAACATATATTGTAGTTTAGTAATTTAACGATTTATATCGAACAAAATTCATAAAGTTTTGAAAACTGGAAAATATTAAGGATAGCATAAAAATTACCAAACCGAAAAGTTTCCACCTCTAAATAGTGTGCTTCATCCCCTAGGAGGTCGCTTCCAGTCCCTTTTTGATGTTTTCTAGATAATCTCGAGATGGTGCACTTTTTGATAAAAATACCTATATACAAAATTGTTCCTTATAAAATTCTCTAATAAAGAAAATAAAAAAAAGGGAAAAGTTTTATATAAGGTTGTAATATCAATAAAACATATCAAAAAACCATTGTAAATGTCAGGACTTTCATAATATAACTTATATAGGTTTTTATCTCACGGTTGCTCGACATATAATGAATCATACTATTTTACAAATTATAGTTCATATCATTTTTACAGTGTATGTAAAAACTCAAAGCTGGTGACCGAGCATACTTTATTTTGCTACGCCATATTCAGCGTCGATCAATTTATATCGCACAGAAATTAAAATAAAAATAAAATTAGGTGTCATTGACTAATTGTAAAACCAAGGTAAAAAACGAGTTACCTGGAGATTTCTAAAATTTAGTATAACTTTGTTTAATAATAAAAAGTTTTATATTTGTGATACTTGGATTTAACACATTAGCTTGCAGTTGTCACAATTTATTATATGTATACTAACTGATTTACTTGGTTCGCCTTTTGCAGATGGATTTAAGAACATTAACATAAATATGCCTATATGCATATAAAGAAGAACTAGATACTCACTGGAAGTACACCCGAGGGAACCCCCTGCGCATCCATAGTACTCGGGAAACCTACTCCGCATCCATTGTACTCGAAAAAACCCACTGCGCATCCATAGTACGCGGGAAAACCCACCGCACATCTATAGTACTCGAGAAAACCCACTGCACATTCATAATACTCAGGGAAACCTACTGCACATCCCTTGTATTCGAGGAAACCCACTGTGCATCGCAATTTGATAACAATTCATTATTCTGTTTTTGTGTTACAGCGAGTTAAACGAAAAAATAATTATTTTAATCGACAATAAAGCACATGGGCGGGTATGTGTCAAATTTCATGCTTAAAAACATCCCTCTTCCTGTTCACCCGTTCGTTGAAAACCGCCGAATACGTGTCTTCTTATTTCCTCAGAAGAGCCCGTCGCTGAAATATCAAGTTTCTGACTTACGCGATTTCAGAGATACGGGTACCCTTTAGACTATCTACTCCCTTTTTCACCCTTTCAAAAAGTGAAAATCGAAATTTCGTCTTACTTGTGTATAATAGATTCCAATAAAGAGCATTTATGCCAAATTTCATGCTTCTAAGTCTAACCGTTTCCGAAAATATAAAAAATATCGCACTGCCCGTTCACCCTTTTGGGGGTGTCTTTTTGAAAACCGTCTTCTGATTTCCTTAGAAGAGTCCATCGCTCGAATAATCGCGTTTCTGACTTACGCGATTTCAAAAATACGGGTGCACTTTAAATCTTCAAAAAGTGAAAATCGAAATTTCGTATTACACGTATTTAATAGATTTCAACAAAAAATATATTTGCCAAATTTCATCTAAATCTAACCGTTCCCGAAAGAGACTAAAATTTAAACCCCCCTTTTTCACCCTCTTGGGGTTGAGTTTCGAAAACTTCCTTCTTAGTGGTTACTTACGTCATTCGAGGAATCTCTATGCAAAGTTTCTAGACTCAGCGATTTAAGCTGTGTTGATAGATCAGTCAGATAGTCAGTTAGTCAGACAGGGTATTCTTTTACAGATATATTGTTGTACAAACAACAATGTTTTGCCCTTTTGCTGTTTACATCACAGTGATGGTATCCTGCAGATGATAATAAGTTTAGATATGATAAATTAAGAGCTGGCTACGTAGCTATTAAAAAATAAGAAGCAACTGCTATAATAATTTGTGCTTAGTCCTAACAAAAGTATGATGAATACCAAATTTGCATAAATGGAGGTGAAATAGATGAACCGTGCGTTTTCATGAAATAACTCAAGACTTCGTATCCGGGAGTTTTGTTTGTTGCTAAGTTCGATTTTGACATCAGATTTACTATACAGGGTCGCTGATATATATATGGAAACGGTCGATTATCTTCTAAAGTAAGATAACTAGCGAAAAACGTGAAGACACAAAAGTTTTAGGGTTTTTTAACATCCATTACAATAAAGTAAGTATACAGGATCAGTTAAAATGTCATGACGAAACAAAGTTGTTTTTTCTTTACTGGAACATCCTGTATATTATTCCATATTTCAATTCCTCTCAAAATTCTAAACAAAATTCATATCACACATCAGAGATATCGAATTTTGAAAATCAATTTCTTATTTATACAAAAATATTTTACTCTATTAAGTTTATAGTCTATCAAGTTAACTTTGAAAGTTCCATAACAACGCCGCGTCGTTCTTTTGTCTAACAGTGATGATCTTGACAATGCATGTCAAAAATACATTTAGTGTGAATAATTTTCGCGCAAAAATCGCACGTTTAAGTGAAACCGAGCGTATTGAAATTTTAATGATCATAAGATATGCTGATAGAAGACAAAGTTGTGACCAAGTAGTGAATATTTTTAATGAATTGCATCCCGATTGGGAACTTCTTTCTAAATCAACCGTTTCAAAAACATTGCAGTGTTTTCATGAAAATTCTTTGAATGTCATGTTAGATGTGATGGAAAATCTAATAAATTCGACACAACAAAAGGCTCTAAATCATAACATGAGTCGATATTCCATTCAAGAAATTTGCAAACAGGAAAAATTCCATCCATGTAAAATTCATTTGTTACAAGAATTGAGTGAAGACGGCTTTGATCGTAGAATCGAATTCGGCGAAGTTAGTACGGATAAATTAAAGAAGAACTTAGTCAACCACATACTATCTTCTACGTTTTGTTTAAACGGGCACGTAAACCGACACAACTGTAGACCAAAATTCACCATCCAAATTCACATTGGATGGATGAAGTTCACATCCAAAGAACCACAAAAAGTAAATGTTTGGTGGGGCATTATTGGTGGATACGCCATAGGACCCTATTTGATAAACGGAAATTTGACCTCTGAACGATATTTATTACTTTTATAAGGGCACATTATTCCAGAGCTTAGACGATTATTTCCGAATAAAAACAATTCCAGTTTACCGGCAGAACAAATATGGTTTCAACAAGATGAGGAAACTTTTCTTGGTAAATGGATTGGATGCAGGGGGACAATTGAATGGCCAGCTAGGTCTCCTGATATGACCCCGCTTGACTTTTTCTGTGGGCCATATAAAAAATAGGCCGCAAAATGTCGAAGAGTTACAAGAAAGGATAAGGCATGAAATTTCCACTATTTCTCCCAATATTCAATTCAATACAATAGAATTCAATACAAAATTTTGTTCGGCCAATTCATTAATGTCAGGAGGTAAATGGTGAACACTTTGAGCATCTTATAAAACAGAATACCAAAGAAAATATTTGTTATTTATTAAAACTTATTTTCTCACTTTTTTTTTCATTACTATTGTTTTCATAAAATTTAAAACATCCAGGGCATTCATTAAAAAATATTTTTTTTTCGTTTCATGCATTTTTATCAGCCCTGAACAATAATGCTCTTTTATTTCCTGTAAAGAAATAATATTAAAATTTGATCATATCCATTATGCTCCACCTGGTGTAATTTTCATAATAAATATTTATCATTTCGAGCTTTTCTTTAATAAATTTGAGAGTAATAAAAAGTTATTTTCAAAATTCGATGTCTCGAAAACGGTTAAGTTTAGGTATGCGATGTGTACGAATTTTGTTTAGAATTTTGAGAAGAATTGAAATATGGAATAATACACAGGGTGTTACATTAAAGAAAAAGCAACTTTGTTTCGTATGACTTTTTGACTGGCACTGTACACTTATTTTCTCTTTATTGTATTGAATTTTAAAAAGCCCTAAAACTCTTGTGTCTTAACATTTTTCGCTAGCTATCTTATTTTAGGAGATAACTGACCGTTTCCATGCATATCAGCGGCCGTGTATATTATGACTAAAGAGGATACAAAAATAAGTAGAAATACTTAAAAAATAGGCTTTTACTAAAACTAAAAACTTGACGTGGTGTTCCCATACAAAATATGCATAATGTACTTTATAACTTTTAATGCTAACGCTTTTATTTTTAATCATATAAGCCTGAGAATAATGTGAAAGCAGAAATAAAAATTATTCTTTCTTTTTCGGCGCAATTTTAATAAAAATCTGCTTTTAAAAATATTATATTTGTCCATTTTATACATGCTATTTAAATCTTATTGTCTAATACTCTTTTTAATAAAATTATTAAACTTGTATGATTGAATCAAAAAGTGAAGTTATTACTTTGCTACAAAATATCTAGTTTTATTTACTTTGGCAATGACGCCCGGACAGCCATTTGAATAATACTAAAGGATCCTTTTTTTTTTTAGGAAGTAGATGGGTCGGTTGGAACAACGACACTCACGAAGGTGAAGCGCTCAATATTACCTTTGAATTCCATTCTATAAGGGAATTCAATGCCGTGCACCTTCACTCGAACAACATGTTCAGCCGAGGAGTACAGGTCAGTAAATCCTTTTAATTAGTACCCTTTTAGTATATTATGTGTTCTGAGCTTGGAAACATCTTTTGTAAATACATGTGCTCCTCTTTCCTGCTTCATTATATAATTAAAATGATTTGTGTAAGTGAATTGCGTGATCAGAATGATATAAGCAAGCCCTGTATTAAGTAAATTCTATATCATGAAATAATTATATTATATAATTGTTAAAGTCTTGTGATACTAGTACATTATAATTAGATATTACCTCAAATGTAAGGTGAAAACATACCAATTCAATTCAAAAATACTTTATGGTATGTTAAACATTACGGCAGTATTTTTTTGGCACCCATGCCCGGAGTCATTCAGACATCCACGACGCTTAGGAAGTTTCCATTTTGCTTATTTTCTCGTAATAAATAGTCGTAAAAATCTAACAAATATCTGTATTTGTTTTTTCAATTATCTCTATAAATAAAAAAGTTATAGTCCTTCCAAGTTTAAAATGCCGCGATCATCTGGGCTGAGCTCGATTACGTCACAATACATGATTCCGCCAACAGCGAGCGGGAGCGGGCACCTTTATACTCGCTGGCAGGCACCGGCAGTTTATAGCCAGCTTGCATTTGAGAACCGAAAAAATGCAATTTTGGCACGTTCATATTTTTCGAAAAACACCATTGGGACGGCCGTATGATGTCGCGACGTAAAGAGGAAGTCTTCCAGATAAATCTGATCGTAAATTGCACGGCGAAATTCGAAAATTCGGCTCGGCACGAACGAATCAAAAGTGACATTTCAGAAAATCGACCACATATACTAAATAAAGGGAACATACGGCGCGCCGCCGGCATGGCAAGGTTGTGTATTGTGACGTCACGGTGGACTTCAGCCGAGGCGAAGTATTCAAATAAGAAATTGAATAAGTTCGTGAGTTTTTCAGATATCGAGATAATTTTTTTTTGTTTGACTAGTTATTTGAAAGACTACTAAATGAGGTTGAATGTACGTGATATTTCTAAAATAGGAAACTTCCTAATTCAAGGACTGGACGGGACGGGGGCAGATCAAATAAAAATAAATATGCTTACCAGGCTCCTGTCACCTGTGACGAATTAAAATGGCAGTAATGAGCCCAATAAACAATTTAAAAGTCATCTGGTCTTCAGGAGGTTTTAAGAAAGTTTTGTCAGGGTTATAAAATAGTCTTTTGCTTTATGATGTTGTGATTAAGATCTTTTAAGCTTCAAGTATATTTTCTCTTATAAGGTAAGCTTTAAGGCGTTCTGTAAAACCTAATTATGAAGCTAATTTGCTGCTAAGATTATTTGTATTTGTAATGGGTATAACACTATCCATAAATCTAAATATATTTCTTTAAGTGATGAGAGTGAAACAGGCAATCTGTTGAGTTTCAAAATAAAAAACATTTACTACTAGACGAAGAACACGAAATGGAAAAAAAATCACTTAATCTTCTTTAAATGGCATTTGTGATTATCATGTGAAATGGAAATCTTAAAATGTTGTTTCAGTTAATATAACTGCGTGATATTACTTTACAATCAAGCACTTCTAGGTTGCTAAAGCCAGGGTCGTCCTGATCTGGATAGGGAACAAGCCACCGGAGGAACCGTCGTCCCACCGACCGCTATGTTTACTTGACGCGATGGGCAAGCTTCTCGAGTATCTGATACTGGGAAGATTAGAGAAGGAGATAGCCGAGAAGGGCGGCTTATCTGAAAGCCAGTTTGGTTTTCGGAAAGGACGATCAACGGTACTATAGGAGACGGCGGAGGAAGCCCTAGCCACGAAATGTGCTGTCGTGACCCTAAATGTCAAAAACGCGTTTAACATGGCGGGGTGGGAGATTATTGTCAGAAAGATGCAGATCTTGGTAGCTCCGTACCTCGTCAGGGTGATGATGAGCTACTTCCAAGACAGGATGATCAGATTCGAGTCAGAGGGAGAGATTATCTGGAAAAGCATCACGTGTGGGGTTCTACAAGTGCCGGTGCTTGGTCCGACCTTGTGGAACGTGGCGTTTGACCATGTCTTTCGACTGTCTTGAAAGGAGGATGTGAAGGTCGGTTGGGTATGCCTACGACTTAGCCATAACGGTGACTGGAAGGTGGACTGTCCAAATAATGTCAATGAGGCTATCAGAAAGATTGAGAGATGGCTAGAAAGAATGTAGCTTCATCTAGCTGCCGGGAAAACTGAGCTCCCGGTTATCACCAGGAAAAGAAATCTTCCACCCATGGAAGTTAAGGTGGGCCAATGGAGATATCCCAGGGAACCGCCTAACCTAGGGGTTTGGCTGGACTCCAAGCTGAACTTCGGTGTCCATGCCACAAAGACGGCCAAGAAGGCGGGAAAGGCAGCCACAGCCATTGGGAGGCTTATGACCAATACGCACGGACCAAGAGCGAACAAGAGGAGACTGCTGTGCAGCGTCGTGCACTCTATCCTCCTGTATGCAGATCCAGTCTGAGAAAGTGCGATGAAGGTGGATAGGACGAGGGGGAGAATGGCTAGGATTCAGCGATATGCTGCACTTGAGGTATGCAGTGCATATAAAATGATTTCGTACGAGGCGGCGTTGGTAGTGGCGGGGATCCCCCCTTTGGATCTGATGACCAAAGAACGGCTGGAAATCTTTGAAGGAGCCGGGAGGGCAGAGGCCAGGGACAGGCTCTTTGAAAGACGGTAGAGGCGGTGGGACACTGCAGACAAGGGAAGGTGGACGAGATGCCTCATCCCGAACATCACAGCGTGAATGGAACGGAGGCATGGTGAGGTAGGCTATTACCTCACCCAAGCCTTGAGCGGATATGGGTGCTTCATGGAGTATTTATATGATATTGGCAAGACTGACAGCAGAGAGTGTGTATACTGTGGAGAGGTCGATGACGTGCAGCACACCGTGTTCGCATGCAAAAGATGGAGGGTAGAAAGACGAGACGGTGGGGCATCGTTATTGTCTCCGGACGATATGGTAGAGAGGATGCTAGAAACGGAGGAGAACTGGAGAAGGGCGGAGGAGGGAACAACCCGCATTATCAAAAAGAAGGAAGAGGAGGAAAGAGATGGGTTTGAACCCATGGAGAAATGACAATTAACACCGATAAACTCAAATGACCTGTGGGTCCGATGAAAAGCGAAAGCGGTCCCAGGCCAACAGGAAACACTGAAAAGAGGGAGGGGTTTTAGCTGGTTGGAGTCCAGCACTACCCGTCCGCGATGGACTCTAAGCGACAGGTGTCCAAGATGATTTCCCCTCCCACCAAAAAAAAAAAGGTTTCTAAAGAACCAAATAAAAACATCCAAAGAAAATGATATGTTATAAAAATGTGTTAGTTTTTATTGTTCTATTGTTTTGCTATTATTTAACAAAATTTAAATGTTATTTTATTTAACTTTCTTTCAATATTTCATTTCTTTTGACCTACACAATTTTTCAGAAATTCAAACTAGCCGCCATAAAACTCGCCAAATTTAGTTTTTTTTACACCTTTTGGGTATAAGGTTTTTGTTAGAGCATTTGGGCTCTACAGATATTTTAACTAAAAGTACGTAGTCACTGTAGCTGTGGAAATTGTTAGTAGGAGACGAAAATTTATAGGTTAAGTTTAAAGTTCTCAAGCGGATTTGGTCTTGGTGACGGCTCTCTTAAATCCCAAAGGTTTTATTACGATTTTAGTATAGCCTGATGAAGCCCTCGCTAAGTATATTTACACTTGTGCAAGGAAGGAATTATTTGTGATAATCTACAAAAAGACTCAATGGACTTCATCTAAAGAAAATGTTCTAGGCCATTACCATTATTAGAATATTGCGAAGAATGCAAATAATAATTAGGTTTTATTTAACTGGCCGACCATATTTTCTTGTTATAAAAGTATTCAAGGGCAATGTTACAATCATAATTATTTATAATTTTCAATTTTACTTTAGCAAATTAAGGCACAGTGACAAAAAACGACTGAAAATGATGGCCCTGGGAACTGACAAGTAATCTATTTCTTTTAATTTGCTGATTATCACGAGTATGCAAATTTTGTTTAATTTTGTATGGAGTGAGTGATCATTATTATTTCCGAGGTGCGCTTGTTTTTGTAATTTTCACGGTAAACTGACGTTGGTTTAGACTTATTTGTGGATACTCTTATACCTTTTCCCTCCTGATCTGGACTTTTTAATAAAACTAGCGTATAACAAAAAAAAATTGAAAAATTTTGGTGGAAGCGGCGACAAATAATTAGATAAAAAATAACCAGTGAAAAAAAAATCGGTCAACACTTTGCGTGTTTTTATATACTATTTTTATATACTAGGTACCTCTATCGAGTATAATAAATATTAAGTTGGATTCATAATATTTTGACAAGAGGTCAAAGGAGCCATTTCCAAAAGCTTTTCAACAAGAATTTTTGTTCAGTAAGACACAACCTTCACATTTTAGATAATTTGTCCGAAATTTTTTCACTTTTTATTTTTAGGTCGAATTATCTCTCAAAATTTTTCAATTTTTTTTTCCCATTAAAACAAAAAATAACGTTAGTGCAAAACGTTCTAAAACACCATTAGAAATTACCACAATATAAAATACGCTTAAAAAATTTATAAAACCCGAAATTTTTTAACTAAACCACTTGTAACTCTCTTGAGCTGTATCTAGGAAACTAGACGTAGAATAGAGATAGGCTTGTGGAAGTTCTTAATGAGGAAGTCAAAATCTCGAAAACAGCGGGGTTCTCTTCCAGCCCCCATAACTAGAATATGGCGTATCCTCTAGAGCAGTGCAGAGTGCACACATCCATGTTTTGGACAAATTAATTTTATAACTTTAGACCAAACTCACTCTATGCAAAAGTTTAATAACATTTTCATATGGCAGAGTAAAGTTTTAATATGCGATTAATCAACTTTAAAACGGGAGAGTTATTAAAATTTTTATTAGAAATAAAATGATGTAACACTCTAAATTTTACCAGGGGTTTTTGTCATGGGTTAAACCTGGTTGTACACATATGTTATAGGTTTTAAATCCAAATGTAAAATTATTGTGGAAATAATTGTAAATAATATAATGCGTGACGTTCAATTTTGCCTTTTGCCTTTTTTTTTCGAAGATTCCAATGCCACCAAGGAGCAAACGATTGAATACCAAAGAAAATGTTTTGATAAAAAAAACCGCACCCACAACAACCCCATAATACTTCAGCGGGCATAAGAAAATGTAAAAAAGTATTTTTCGTCAGCAAAATGGAGGCCATATTCAAAACTTACTTTATTTTGATTAGGCATATATTGTTAGTTTCATTATCATTATTATTTTTTAATGTTATTATTTTATTGTTATTTCATCAATGATAAATTTCTAAAAATTTACCTGCGCTTTTTTACTTCCCTTCAATAGTCAATTAAGAAAATACAAAAATCAGCCATTTTAAATCTGTCAAGAATATTTGTTTTTTTGGGCATAACTTTTTCTTTAATGTTCAATTGTTTATTTCTTAGCGGCATCGGATTCCTTGACTAGGTCCGAATGGCGCTTCCCCATAAATTTGTCTCAAAAACTACCGAGAAAATCGAGCGTAACGCATTAACTGGAACACTCTGTACATTACACGTCCTTAATTTGTGATTGAACGTTGCTTATGTAATTCGTCCTTAGAATAGTAACTATAACATATTTACTCTAGTAGAAAAATGTTTATACCATATAATATAGAGGGAATATTATCCTAAGGATGGCATTTTGCAGAGGGAAAGGGAAATATGCGTTTATTTTCAATTTATTATAAATATCTAAAAAAACTAAACATAGGATAATCTTCAAAACTGTTTTAGATACTTGCTATTGTTCTAACGAATGCAACTATATATATTTTTTTTATTGGTACCCTATTTTGCTTATTTAAAGTAGGTACCTACGCCTCAGAGTGTTTAAATCCGTTTTAAAAACGCGCGTTTTAAAGTTACCATGGCAACATCAAAGGTAAGCAAGTACAACTCGTTCATATGTATTAGACTGGCGGTACATGACCAGTCAGGTGCAACGTTTTTAAAATGTATGCCAATCATATATATGAATGAAATTACCATGAATATGCCAGAAACGCAAATTTTAGGCAGTCGTCGCGTGCAGAAGGGTGTGCAAATCGATTTTTTTTGGTTTTTTTTTGTATTTTATTTTTTAATTTTAAAATGGATGCCAACAGTGCCAAACGAAAAGCCTTGAAAAAAAATCCAAAATCAAAATCATCCAAAATCAAGAACACCGAAAAATTTTACGATTTAATGTACGCATTAACAGTTGTTTTGCGCGCGGAAACTGCATGCTAATGAATTTTCGCTGGATTCTTTTTCACGGCTTATCGTTTGGCACTATTGGCATCCATTATAAAATTAAAAAAAAAAACAAAAAAAAAACAAAAAGAAATCGATCTGCACGCGACGACTGCCTAAAATTTGCGTCTCTGGCATATTCATGGTAATTTCATTCATATATATGATTGGCATACATTTTAAAAACGTTGCACCTGACTGGTCATGTACCGCCAGTCTAATCTGTTACCTTTTGCTCTTCCATCCATTTGATGAACTTGTCGTATTCTTTTTTATAGGCGTCTTCCGATTTTTGCGGTATTAACCGCGATTCTGCTTTTCTATTTAAGTAATCAATGTTAGAACTCATTTTAAAGCAATGTACAATCAGTAAGAACTGTAGTGACAATAATTAATCCTATGTGACAGATTGCAAATTAATTTTTGTTTTCTCATTTTCATGACACTGACAGGTATCCTGATGTCGTCATATCACGAATTCAACTATTTTACATTCTTAATTCTTATTTCCATTTTTTGTAAGAATAATACTGGTCTTTAAAACACATGCTCTATTTCGAGCACTCCGGCTGCGCCGTCGTGCTCGAAAATTCACGCGTGTTTTAAAGACCTTAATATTCACTTATACTTTAATATACTATTTTATTGTAAATTTCTGTTGTACTTGGATATTGTAATTTTTCAATGAAAATAGTCCCTAATTTTATTATTAGAGCTTGACATTTAACTATATACAAAATTTATGATAAAAATTATATATGGTTGTATTCGTTAGAGCAATGGGAAGTACCAGAAACTATTTTAAAATTTATATCATTTATGATTTTTTGAATATATCTAATAAACCGAAAATAAACGCATATTTTCCTCTCACTCTGCAAAATTCTCTCCTTAAGTTTTAACTTTGAAACTTGTTATACAGGGTGTCTCATAACTGAGTTAGCAGAGCCACTAGGTGTAGATCAAGAAAAATGATGACGATTTAATTCACCCGGTAAATGAATTTTATTACCTGACATTGAGGACGATGTAAAAATAATATATAATATAATTAAACGTATTTCTAACCAACTTGAACATCGATATTAGGTAAGGATAATTAACCAGGCAGATGACTATGTGAATTTTTATTTCATAATTTTTAGTGACTTTTTTTGAAGCAGTTCATTTTTTAAACAATTTTCTTTACTTCATTTAAATTAAACTATTTTGAATATTTGATCAATAACATGTTGATATGCACATTTATTTTGGTCCCTGAAGTTTTTTTTTTATGAAAACAATATCAAGTTAAATCATGTACTTGTTTGGGATTGAAGAGCTTTGTCCCTGCTTTATAAAAAAACTTCTAGTGGGAATTTAGATTAAAATGGAATAGAGTCGTTCTGAGCTTTTTATTCAATCAAAATCTTTACGGAGCTAGAGCCTAAGGCATTAAAATATCGTGTAATGGAAGAATGAAACTTTATTTCCTAATATGCGATATATTGCTGTATTCGTATATAAAGCATAAATAAAATTCAATTTTCTATACGGTATTGTTTACGACTGAAAGTAGCAGTTCATTTAAACAGTTTTAGTTTCAGATATTTCAGGTAGACTGATTTTCATATAAAATATTTGTTTGTTTAACTGTTTAACAAACAAAATTAAATTAAAAACAAAATTTAATAACCTCGTTATGTACCAGCACGTGTTCGATCAGTCGGCTTTAGCAAATTGCATGGTCATATCAATATATACAGTGCTTTTAATTCAAAACTTGCCACCCAGAATAGCTCGTCATCTGACGTAGAGACAATTTTCAGCAAAAACACGTCAATTTAATTTTCGAGGAGGAACTTCAAAACCACTGTTGGTTGAATTTTCCCCCAGACACCCCTACTTTATAAGTTCAAATGGCACCCTCTATCTTATGACCCATAATTTTAAATGTCTTAAAAAAATTTATTCGCATACCAAAAAGAAATGAAATTGTTCCATCCGTTTCTGAGATAAAAGCAAAATAAAAAAATGGTTTAAAACACAAGCACTTTATCATTAAGTGTTTAGGGTAGTTTCTTAATACAACATTGAACAGTTCTTCAAAAATGGTTTATACCTTGTGTAATATACCCGATTATGTCTCACTTCGCTTATACTGTCAGAATAAGATACTTCACTTAGTTTCACACCACCAACGCACTCACACCGCTGCCCGACATCAACTGCCGTCTCCTCCGACCGTCAGCTACACAGCGCCTCCTGGCATTCGATGATACTTCATTACTTGTCAACGTTAGGTACAAGTAGTTCCAATACACTACACCTCTTTTTCCTCATATTTTTTTTAACTGAAGTATAATTGTTTAAATAAGGCAACTTTAAATAATAAACAGAAAACGTTAAATATACTGTATGTATCTTTTCCTAATCTACTTATAAACCAACGCCTATTCTAATGTGACTTCATGTTATAATTTGTAACCTCATAATATTATTTTCCATCTTCGTTAGGTGCAGTCAAGGTGTCTTCTTCAGCTCTGTCTCGGACCCTACACTCTCTCCTTTTATCTTTTTTCTATCTTTTTAAGATGAACCACATTTTCCGAATTTCTTGTCCCATTTGGTCCTTTCTAACACGGATGTCGTCCTTATTTGCACTGATAACAGTATGGGAACTGCTGTCGAAATTTGGCGTTAGTTTATTACTTCTTGTTATATTTTTTTTTACGTAGACTTTGTCTCCATATTTTCTTTGCTTTCCTGGCTTTCCTTTTTCTGTCTCCATATTCTTTTCCTTTTTTTTTGTTTCCTCAATTTATCTTTATCTTTTACTTCTTCGTCTACAATTATGTTTTCATCTTTCAGGAGGTAATTCATTTCAAGGGCACTTCCAAAAGCATGTGACCAATACATCCATGATCCATACAGTAACATCGCTAACGACCAGTCCATTCTCAGAAATTAGTTCCTAATCTCGACCTTTGGCCATGTTGACCGTAATCCATAATCAACATGGACTGTGAATTGTACTCGATCCGCTAACCATTCAATCCAGTCACCATATCTCTTTAAGTTTGGCTAAATATGATAGAGTAAAACAAGCTTCGTCTGTGCTAGTAAGCTTACAAAAGTGTGCGGGAAATAGATAGTTTAATCACAGAACCTATAAAAACGACAATGATTAAATCAGCTGCAAGAAGTTTCTTGTAATACACATGTTTTTTTTCCTTTTTTTTTATCGACCATTAGGGAGTCATTCAAAGTTTACCCGGAAGTATATCGTAAATTTCAGATAGGAGGCACATATTCATGTCTACAGGGTGTCCCGAAACTCCCGCCTTCCCCTTTAGGTGCTAATTCTCCATGCAAAAATAGTAAGAAAAGTTCCTATAAACATGTGTCCGGAAATGCTTCCTAAGGGAGCTACGGCCCTCTAGAAATGGCGCAAAAATAGGTGTTTTTACTAATTATCTCGGAAATGATTTGGGACAACTTTATGAAACTTGGTTAACTTTTTTAGATTATTAAAGGTTATTGTTTTGCAGTATTAGCCAAAATTAATTTTATCCAGGGGCGGAGAAACGAGAGGTCGGTATTCTTTATTTCTACATATTAATTTTTCCATTTGACATTTTTAGTATTTTAATCTCTGATTATGATTCCCTGGTTAATTCTGCATAAAAAAGGGCCTCTTTACAATTAGCCATATGACAAGCCGTTTTCGAGTAAAAGCGGTCTAAACGAAATATTGCGTATTCGTTTGCTAAATGCGCATTATTTATTTTTCAAGGTAGGCGTAAAACAATAACCTTTATTAATCGAAAAAAGTTAACCAAGTTTCATAAAGTTGTCCCAAATCATTTCCGAGATAATTAGTAAAAATACCTATTTTTGCGCCATTCTTAGAGGGCCGTAGCTCCCTTAGGAAGCATTTCCGGACACATGTTTATAGAAACTTTTCTTACTATTTTTGCATGGAGAATTAGCACCTAAAAGGGAAGGCGGAAGTTTCGGGACACCCTGTATAATAATTAAATCAAATCAATCACGTTTACATTGTTCCAAGGTTTTATAAACATTTTTAATACTTATTAATAAAGTGTGTGAATTAAAAATTTAGTTAATAAAGAAAAGTAAAATTCTGGAACTGTCCGTCGTATCAAGTTAAATTTATGAAAATAATGAATAGCAGAGATTTATTAATAAAATCGGTGTAGTTACTTGATAACAAATTTTGAGAAAATAGCCTTATTTGCTGGAATAAATATAATAATTTTTCCTTAAATAAATTTACATTGTTTATTTCTTTTAATGCATAAGGCAAAATAATTTATAAATCTTTGTGTCTGTGTTTTAGTTCTTCGAAGGATATTCGTATCTAAATTTATTTTGCCTCGAATATCATAGGTGTGACCAATTTGCTTATTTAAAATCGATTTTTTTGTTTATAAGAAAACAGGAGACCTGATTTAGTATACAACAGCTCTATGTTCAAAACATCAAATTCCTTAAAAATAGGATTTTTGGATTATTATTTTTTCCTCTATAACTGAATTATTTTTATTATTATTTTTTTTTTTTCAATATTTGTTGATGTTAATAATATCTTAATATATTAAATATATACAGTTCTCTTGAGAACATTAAAATTCGAAAATAAGATTCTCTAATAATTATTTTCTGATAGACAACCACTTTATCTAGATCAGTTTTATAAGTTCCATTCCAGGACAAAAGCCAAATTTCTGCATTACCGATCTTAAACCAATCACGGCTCAGTTTCTGAATCCTCTCTCTCTCAAGAAGATAGATGCTTGATCCGAATCGTTTCCGATCTCTGTCAGATACTGTGGAAGCGAAAGGTCTCCTTCCTGATTGTCAAGTTGCACAGTATGAATCAAGATGTTCCACGCTTTCGACATACTGTAACCTTGACTGGATAAACCTTCATATTTCCTGCGCGGCATACAGTTTCACTTCGACACCTCAGGCATTGCTCGGACCGTCTTCCATGCTGCACTCTTGCAACTTTATTCAAAATATCCAATATAATATTACGAACTACTAACCTAAGACGAGACAGAAATACGAAGAACCATATAATTCTAATAACCAAAATAGGATATGGCCAAAGAATACAACTACACAATGCATGGTTAATTTGATGTGCCATATTTAAGCCTTGCTTAAGTGAACATGAATTACACATCGCAATTGCAAGAAGTTTTATTAAAATCTGAACACACAATATGAATAGGTGACTTAATAAGAGCGTTAGTTCTAGCCATATCGATATAAAATATCCTGCATTAAGCTCTGCTTAGGTACTAAAACTTAATTGTGATAAGAGGTCGAAACTAAAATTGAATTTACTTATTAAAAATTATAATCTGTACCTTTCAGGATAATAACCATCTGATTTAAATGTAAAATATTTTAAAAACTTTCTTTGTACAATCTCAATTGACTTTTGAGAACTGCATAATACTGATGCTATATTAACCTGATTAACCTGCAATGATTTAATTTTGACATTACATAACTACCATATGTTTTAAAGCCTTCATATTAATTTTTTTTTGCAATTTCTTATACTTACAGCCAAGAGATTTCAGGACTAAAGAGGTTATGTGGGTTATATGATATTAAAATTAAAATTTAAATCATCTACAAAATGAACTGCTATAAGTTAGCCATCATTTTTTTTTTAACAAAATGGTGGAGTCATTGTTATTGTAGTGGTTAATTTTTCTGTAAAGTTGGATGGTCTAAATGGTTAAGGGCTATAGGAAAGTCATAGATAACTTTGACCTACAAAAGAAGTCCCACTAGAGGAATACTAGTGTCCAAACACAAGCGAAAAGGTTTATAATCTATTCGACAAAGAATACCACAAGGCTTCTCGAACTCGAAAAGTTCGACCTAAGGCTGATCACAGGCCTTCTAACTGGCCATTGCCCTTTGAGATATCATCTCAAGAACATGGGCATGGCAGAAAATGACAAATGCGGATACTGTGAAGCTGCAATTGAGACTGAGGAACATATACTTTGCAAATTCAAAGTATTAATCCGCATTAGGCTAAAGTACCTAGAACAGACGGAATTAACTCCTGAAGACATATGGAAATTAGCTCTCAGGAAAATCACACGCTTTGCAAAAGTCTTGGAATCCTGGGCAATAACTAAATGTAGGGTAAATCACAAAACATCTTTTAGATCTAGGTGAAGAAAGGCCAAATCAGGGCCAAGCGACCCCTTAAACAATCTACAACCTAAGTTGCCTATATTCTCAGAAATAAATTGGGGTAATATAGGTCCAGAGACTCATGTTCCCAAATTTTCCTTAATCAACGCCTTACAATGTTGTAGCACTGATACTGTTTAATTCCGATGTCTGCCCTATTTATTTTGTTTTATATATTTATTTTACTATTACTATTATTGTTATTTTTTTTTTTTTGGTCCTCTCTGTCTTCTGTTTGGTGCTCGCAGTTCTTCTTTCTTCGATTTATAGCCGTTCCTCTATACCTAATGTTGAGGTAGTATCGGTAAATTTTTAGCAATGTAATACTTATAATACAAAGAAAATAAATATTATTTATTTTAAAATAATGATGTTATCTCTCCATTCGACAAAAACTTTAATGTATGTCTAGGAAACAAAATACATACAAATAAGGAAAATAGAACAGAGGCGTGTGCTACCAACCATAATTACAACATATTTATTATTGTAATTTATTTTTAATTTTTTCAGCGTTACGTAGCAACACATAACACCATTTTTTTTTTTGAGTTTCTAGTGTGGTCTAACATATATACTATATCAAAGAAAATTACTCGATTTCTTTTTAGTTCCGTACACCAAATATGTGTTAAATAATATTTGGAAGAGGTTTTCTTCCGCTATCAACATGATTTCTCATACAGACGGTGCGAATTAAGATTTAAAATACCTTTGTTTTGCGATCACAATGATCTAAGGCACACAATGTATTCTGATATTCCTCTTTTGTTTTTGTTTTTTTTTGCGATCACAATGATCTAAGGTACCCAATGTACTCTGATTTTCTTCCTTTGTTTTGCGATCGCAATGATCTAACGTACGCAATGTACTCTGATATTCTTTTTTTGTTTTTTTCGATCACAATGATCTAAGGTACACAATGTACTCTGATATTCTTCTTTTGTTTTTTCGATCACAATGATCTGAGGTACACAATGTACTCTGATATTATTCCTTTTCTTTGTGATCACTCTAACCTCCCACACATAATGCGCAAATTTTTGAATTTACAAATTCTTTAATATTTTCCCCCCAGATCACCTTGATCTTAGACCCACAATGTACCCTTGATTTTCTATATGATCACTATGATCTTTCATACACAATGTATGAATTAGAATTTAAGAATTCCTTAATATTTGTCCTCGATCACCATGACTTTAGGTACACAATGTAGGTACTTTTGATTTTCTATGTGAGATCTACGATATTTCGTCCCAATGTATAAAATAAGAGTTTCTATTATTTTAAAATTATTACTATTATTATTTTCGCAGTCTCGTTTTTCAACGGTAGTCTTTCTGATGGTAGGTTGCTTCAGACGGGCAATTGTCAAGCCTTTCTGCATATTAATTTGAAATTGATAAGAAACGTCTTACCATGTGACATGTGTCCAGCACAACAGTTTTGTAAATGAGATATTAAATATTTTATATCCAGTTTTTCTGTTTGTTTCACTGTGCTTCGCGATATTATTCCTGTATTCCTGTATGATCGGTAGTATGTCAACTTTATCTACCTTCCACGTTTGTTTTATTTATTTATTTATTTTTAAGTCCTATGTATTTATTATTATTATTATTTTTATTATTATTATTATTATTATTATTATTTTGAGGGACTTGCTTTCAAATTTTATTGTTAAATTTATCCTCGTCGCCACTTGTAATATACCCGATTATGTCTCACTTCGCTTATACTGTCAGAATGAGATACTTCACTTAGTTTCACACCACCGACCCACTCGCACCGCTGCCCGACATCAACTGCCGTCTCCTCCGGCCGTCAGCTACACAGCGCCACCTGGCATTCGATGATACTTCATTACTTGTCAACGTTAGGTACAAGTAATTCCAATACACTACACTTTGGTAGAGCGAACAGAGATTATGTACATTTACGGAAGCGAAAATCGTGCTCGTAGTACGGCTCGAGTCTTTAACAATAGACACCCTGGTAAACATGTAAGCCACACCAGTATGTACTTGATTTAGTTAGGAAATTTGACAATACTGGTTCGGTGTATATAAATATAAAAAATCATTAACCAAGTATTCTGGACGAGGCAACGCACATCGAAGTTCTTGGTCATTTCGCTATGGATCCTAATACTTCTATTCCAAAAGCAGTCAAGTTAACTCACGTTTTTGTTGGTTCTGTACATAAGGTGCTCAAAGCAAATAAGTTCTTTCCTTACAAACTGCAAATTCATCAACAACTCAGGGAAGACGATTACGACAGATAGATACAGTTCTGTGCAAAAATGACTCTTTGCTAAAAAACATTTACGTTAGCGATGAATCGACATCTTTCTTTAATGGATTTGTTAACGAACACAATTATAGGTATTGGAACAATGAAAATTCACATGTGTTTAGGGAGGACCATACACAGTATCCCGAGAAGATCAATGTGCGGGGCAGGTATTCTGGGGGACGCGGAAAGACAATCAGGCCTATTTTTCTTGAACAAAATCTTACAGCCAGAAAAAATGCTTTCTCTAATGACGCAAGAGAGGTCGAATTTTTGAGGCATTCAACGCGTCTGCTTTTTTTCCTGCAGCAGTAAGAATGTCTGGTGATAAATTATAGACCAATGACATTTCGTGAATTTTTAAATTTCAACCAATAACAACAGTTTTGCACTGAATAAACGCAAGCTAGCTTTCTTTAAAAATTACCAGCGAATCAATTACCTCTAGCCTTTAAATGCTCATAATTGATTTAATTTACTCTCAATTGAACTAAAAACAAAATAAAACATATTACAAATTCAAAAATCATTATTTTTGTTTATAAGTACTATGTACCAACGGTGTATTTATGCAATTTTACAAAAATATTTTTAATATCAAACTGTCACAAACTGTCAGATTTACAATCACGATCGCGTAACAAAAGTTAAATAAACATCTAGCGCGTCCGTTTCCATAGCTACGGAACAAAAGTCGTTTAATAAGGAAGCATGTTTTCCAAATCAAAAATGAATCGTTTTGGGAAAATAGAATTTGTTAAAATTAACAAAGAAAAAAATACGTAAGGAATTTGTTCATTTGGGAAATAATCTGACAGCTCGAGCTCTAAATCTTGTCACACAAACTGCGGGTAGCTATATTTTTTGCAAAATTTTGCTTTTAAGCAAATGTTTTCGTCTTAATAATTCACACAAAAAGCCCTTGGACCTTCAGTCTCGGGCTTTTAAGGTAAATTATAAAGTCTCGAACATTTTCTAAGCAAAATTTTACAAAAAATTTAGCTGCCCGCAGTTTATCCGATAAAATTCAGAGCTCTCGTGATATAACCTGTGACTATTTATACCAAACTTTCTACAAAATATCAAAAAATTAGCTTTTTCCACACGCAGTGCTCTCAGTATGTACAGGGTTATTCATTATATTTAGACCACCCTTTATTATCGTTATTATTGGAGACGGAAAAAAAGTTTCGGACGAAAGTTGTAGTTGCAACTGACGTTAATGGAAGCACAGTGGCGTGCAGAAATTGAGAGGTACAAGAAGCAATATGTTTTTTGTATTGTTGAATTTTTGGAATATTTTCTTTTTTATGATTTCAAAAATATGTCATATGATAGTCCTATCTATAACCGTTTTCGATTTATTGAGCATTGGAAACTAAGAAATTATTAAGAAAAATACAAAACTCTTTTATTTCAAATATTTGATTATACATATATATTAACAAAACAACAACAAATACAAATAATAAATTATAAAAGTTGTTCGATATGGCCACAATTATTTTCGATGCAGAATTCATATCGTCTCCTTGAATTTCGAAAAGTACTCAAGATGATATCGTTATTGACAATGTTTAGACTATTTATTTTATTCTGAATCGCTTCTTCAATGGCAGGAATACTGTGTTTATTATTTTTATTCACTATATCCTTTAAAAATCCCCATAAAAATGAGATCGGGATTATTAGGTGGCCATTTAATAGTTCCATTATTCACAATCCATACTGGAAACGCATTGTTTAAATGCTCTCGAACTTCTGCGCGCTATGTGGAGGTGCCCCGTCCTGCATCCAAATCATATTATCAAGTTCATTATCCGGAAAACTCTGTAAAGGAATATTTTCAACTTCTGGGAGAATTTCTTCTAGATAGGTAGCACGATTTAAAATTATAGAATATCGGCCCTACTATTTTATTGCGGAAATTGCCACACCAAACGCTGACAAATTTTTGCCGGATTTTTTTATTTGTTGAACCAATCTTTTTCTGTTGTTTTTTCGTTCCCAGGAGCGTAGATTTTTTTTTTTTATTAAACACGCCCGCTGTGGAAAATGAAGACTCATCTGTCCATAATATTTTATTGAAATAATCAATAATCTTCGCTTAATTTTCCAGTCATCTGGCGGCAAAAACCCAGCCGTATCCTTTTCTGAACTTCCGTTAAATACTGAACTAGTAATATTTTGTATGGTCTGTGGTTGTTCTTTTTTAGCATTTGTTGAATTTTGGAGTAACTTTTATTAAATTGAACACCGGCATTGTTCAGACTGCTTTCTGGATTTTCTAAAAATAATAATAGTTCAACAATAGTATATTAATAGTTATTAAACACAGGTTTACCTTCAGAATGTAACAAGATATCTTTTTCGTTTGCTCTAAGAGAATGCTGTTTTCTACTGAAACTGGAGGCATTATTTACCTTTCGGTAAACATATTCAAACAAGCTTATTGATGGTGTTGGACGATTTGGATACAACACTCTGTATTCTCTTCATACTACACGTTTATTTTTATTATTTTTTATATAACAAGTAAATATTTGCACTTTTTCTACGTCAATGTATCCTATTTTGATTTGATTAAATAAATGTTATATAATAACAGAATACTTGTCATTTTCATAGACTACTTTAATAACTGTAATTTTTGTTCGTATAATAAATAGCTTAAATACGATTTTCAATGTTCAATAACTCGAAAACTGTTAAAGATAGGACTATCATGTCATATAAATCAAAAATTCACCGGGCGTTCCATTAAAAAATATAATATCGTTTCCTGTACCCCTTAATTTCTGCACGCCATTGTGCTTACATTAACTTATTAAATGGGTTCAGTTACAGCCCTACAACTTTCGTCCGAAACTGTTTTTTCTATTTCTAATAATAACGATAATAAAGGGTGGCCTAAATATAATGAATAACCCTGTACCGTGTACATGTATAGATTTTTGTCTACCACCTGATAATAAACAAAATAAGCCATTTCGAGGCTTTGCCCTGATGACGTAAATAAAAAACCAGCTAGCTACAGAACTATTAGAGTCTCAAAGTATTAGAAATAAAAATCGTAAAATTATATTTTACTGGAAAACGCCAGCCTCAATCCAATCTTTCTTAGAAGTATTTTGATTACCGACTATTTGTCAAGAAATGCAAGCGCGATTTTACCGTCATGTTACGTCATAAAATATGATTAGAAAAGGATAATAAATATTTTATGGATCTCACTGATCCGTCTGGAAAACCACAAGTTGAAATATCAACCTGTGAAAGAATAATAATTCTTCACATGAGTAAGTGATGTCCTAAAATACTCTAGCATTTATTTTTAGAAACTACTCACTGACCCCATAATGTATAAATGAAAATAAATAAACAATTTGCAATCATTTGTATACAGGGCGAGTTCGAAATAAGTAGCGAAAATTAAACACTGCATACAAGGAGCAAAATTTCAATACTTTCTCTACGTACCAGAATTTATCGTTAATGAATTATGACTTGTTGAAATGTGCAAAAATATACCATATTTATATACTATATTTACCCAGATTTAATATCACAGATTGTATAAACTAAAATTTTGAAATTTATTAATCTATTGCCAATTAAAATTATTTATTTTTTAAATCTTCAGGAAAATTGATCGTTAGGATCTGGAAGATTTTGGAAAATTACAACTGAGCTCCCTATTTATCTTTTTTATCCACCACTGGTCCACTGGAGTTTTATTTTAATCAAGCAAACTTGTTAATAAATTGAAAAAAATCTTTCCTTGATATACTGAATACTTTTACAAAAAAATTTGATCTC
This sequence comes from Rutpela maculata, assembly GCA_936432065.2. Classification (NCBI taxonomy): domain Eukaryota; kingdom Metazoa; phylum Arthropoda; class Insecta; order Coleoptera; family Cerambycidae; genus Rutpela; species Rutpela maculata. The sequence goes on from OW386285.2 coordinate 118,262,989, forward strand.
ACGATCTCAGGCTTCAAAGTATATTACAAAATGTAATTTTTTTACCGTTACTACACCTCCACTCCAATACGTGGATGTGGAAGTAATTTGCTTATATTTCAAATGAGATCTATTTTGACTAAAACAGTACCGGTCAAATATGAATGAAATTCAAGAAACTGTATTTATGTTATTCCCTGTGAGTGTAACAAACGTTTTGTGGATGTATCATCATGGCAGTACACTGTCGGGTGAACACAAGAATTACATTAGGAAGAATTAAATTTAGATATCGTAGATTTGTGAATATTCAACGGCAACAAAAATTAAAGAATCAGTTCTTTTATAATTTGCTTATTTAATGTCGACCTATTTCCGCTACCAAGGCCGACACCATAGAATCAGTAATAATATTAATACTTTGTATAACCTGGTTATCAATGATAAAGAAAATGGGAATTCTTACCATATACTCCAAAAGAATACAAAGATGAAGCTACAGACATGTGTATCGTAGTTATTGCTCCTTATCATCATCACGTAGCCTTAGTAATGTTATATAGATTAGGAACAAAACTTACAAAAATTGGAAAGTACAAATGAAGGCAGTCAACACATTGAGCTCTATGTGTACTGCCGTATCTCCACCTGGCAAGATGTAAACAAAAGAATGCAAGAATTTAAAAAAGAAAACCAGAAATAAAATAAGGATGCAGTTTCGGATGTTTCGAAGTTCAGTTCTTCAGCTCTTCATCCGCATAGCGTAGCTTAAAGAGCATTTTTAGAGGTTAGGAGCAAAACTAACAAAAGTTGGAAAGTACAGTACACATTACTGTATGTACTCCTATTGTGGTATATATTTAAAAACAATTATAGAATACTCGTAGGTAGTGATAACTTGGGGCGATGTGGTAGAAAACCTCAAAATGAAAAAATAAAAAACCTCTGCCTAAGGAATCACTACCTCCCCCAGGTAGCAGGGTGACGTCATTATGACGTCTTTTAAAGGTGATTTTTCGTCGCCGACGTCATTGTCCCAATAAATGGCGTACCAGAGACGTGATATTTAAAACGTACTTCTGACGTCATCATGAAGACGTCAAATACACGTTTCTTTTAGGTCATTATTTTGATGTCATTTTGTCGTCAAAATTGGTCATTTGGTTCACTATATATATTCATATATTTACTATATATATGTATATATGTACTATATCTATATATATGTATATATCTACATAGAGATCTTTGACCAATCATAATAGCAATATATTATTACAATAAAAACGTACATATAGAAACATCAGTATTAGTACAGTGAATGAAGGTAAAAATCAACTATTACCTCCGATTTCGGTGAACCTCCATCGATTTGCATGAAAATTTGGGAGCGAGTATATTTTACCCTCAACTTCAAAAGTGACATATGCTCGACTTGCGCTTTTTGCATTTTAGGAGTTTGTTAAAAATGGGAAAAAATGCTGATTTAAGCATTCTGGCGTAAGTAATCTCGTTCAATTAGATAAAATAAGTATTTTTCAATACTTATGATTTATGATTTTAATTAATTTTTCAACCCTTTTAGCAACCACCCCTTAAATCGAAAATCATGAAAAAATCATTTTTTGTATTTCTGAAATATGAAATCGCATATTAACATTACACAAACGGTTTGTTTAATGTTTATGATATAATTTTTGGTTGACTGTGAAATTTCAACCCTTAAAAACCGCCCCCTTAATGCAGAATCATTGAAAAAATTGGTTTCAAGAAACATTAATCATTTGAATAATACATTACTGAATTGAAATCTCATTTACTGAGTATTAAAGTTATTATTTATTTATTGCGAAATTTTCCACCCTTAAAAACTACCACTTGTCATAAAAATAATGGAATTTTTTTTTTATCAGCTTTAATAGCTTTAATTATTTAGAATCTTTTTTATTACTTATGATAAACTTTATTAATATATTTCAAACTTTATTAATATTATTCTTTCCACATTCCCCAAACTACCCTTTGTGCACAAATTGATGAAAAAGCATAATTTAACGTTGGAAACAATTTTTTCAGTGCTTATGTGCTCAAAAAATTTTTCCAAAAAAATGTTATTGGTTTTTTTACAATAACTCCGTTAATTTTTATGATATCAGGTTCATCCAAAAACCATTTGAAAGGTAATTTCAAGGGCTATTTAATCTTTTAAAATCCTTATTTTTTAATAGATAAAAGGTTAAAGTGCCCCGGTTACATGGTTCTCGCAGTAAAATTTAGGCTTTAAACGTTTCTATCTCGGTTATTTTTTATCCTACAAAAATAAAAAAAAAAAAACTATAATCTTTGTTAAAAAAAAAAACTCAAATTTCGTTCTCTAGTAATTTTTACGTATATCGAGTATTTTTGGAGTTATTATCAAAAGAAAATGACATTTACGAAAATTTGAAAAATTCTGATTTTTTTAAATCATATTATTTTTCAAAAACATGCATTCTAAACCGGTCAAAATTTTTAAAGTCATTACTTATGCTAAAATAAAGAAAGTCTTATAGGGATTACTATAATTTTAATTTTTGTGGAAATGGCGTAGGTTTTATTTTTCACTTTTTCCTAATCTAAAGGGTCCTCTTATTTTCATCATAACTTGCTTAATTTTGATGCTATCAACTTCTTCTATAGCTCATTTGATAGGTATTTCTGAGTACTTTGAAAAGTGTTCAGTAAGTATATTTTATAAAATGCATCGTTTTCCCGTTATTTAAGCTTGAATACTTAGATTTGAGTACACGCCGAAAAAAAATATACATTCAATTACCTATGGCTCACTTTGAATTAATATTAAAAGGTTTTTTAAGGAAGGAATTTATTCGTTTTTTTATTAGCATCAATTTTGGTAATGACAACTTTTTTGTGAAAACTTATAGTTTTTGAGTTATTTATGAAAAACCGCTTTAAAACATGCATTTTTTTCACGAAAAATCTAAATCTTTGATCTTTAATAACTCAAAAAGTATTGATTTATTTTAATAACTTTATATAACAAATGTTGCTTAGAATTCCTGGGGTTATTTTTCATAAAATAATTTCCACCCCCGAGAAGGGGTGGCATCCACCCCCAGGGTAAAAGCGCAAGTTGGCACTATGTCACTTTTGTTTCTCACAAATTTTAATGAAAATCGATGGAGGTTCAACGAAATCGGAGGTGAAAACCTTCAGTGACTGTACTATGACATAGTTGCCGAATATATTTTGCAACCTGAAATTTTAATATAAATAAATCATTATAAAATAAAAATAAATAGAAGTATTTAGTGACTAGTTCAATTTTTGCCACATAGTAATAATAATTTTGTTTTACTATTTCTAACTAGGTATACAGCTTTTAAACACATTTAAATAAAGGTGTTCAATGGTTCAGTGAGTTAAGTGTTACCTTTCCGGAGGCGGGCAGACCACCGGATGAACACTGTGACTTGTTCAAACGGGTTTTTTCATTGAGTTTTTCCCTGTATCACTAACCAAAACTATAAAAACTAGTGCGCGTGTGTTGTGCGCGCGCCCTCTAACCCAAGTTTTTAAATCTAGCCTTAAGTAGCTTTAAGTGTTTTTAAACTTAGTTTTTAGTTATAGTCAACCGCAATTGTCAGGCTTAAGTTCTCACTATTTTTTAAACAGGAGGCCTAACCCTCACCATGTGACCTATCGTTAAAGCCGAAAACCGACCCCTTTCCATCCGACCACCCATCTACCATGGCGCTGCGCGGCGTGGTGGTGTGGTCGGCTCTGAATCGGGGCTCGGTCTAGGCGCATCTTTGTAAACAATAATGTTTAATAAAATTGTTTTGAACTGAATTGAATTGAAGTGTTAGGTTGCGAGTCAAGAGGTCTGCGGTTCGGTCCCTGCACATTCCGTTTTTTTTTTCGTCAAAAACTTTATTAATAATTGTGGAAAAATATTATAATGAGAGGTTTGCATCCCTTAACGCAAAACTGATTACCAATACGTCATTGGGCTGTGACATTGTGCCGTCTTTTTCACGTCATTTTTACGTCATGCTGAAGGTGAAATTGACGTAATTAATGCCGAAAAAACGACGTCATAATGACGGCACCTTGCTGCCTGGGCCGTATCCATGCTTCCTATCTAAAAAATTACGATATCATATATGCACTCCAATATGTGGAAATAATTGTTTATGGAACTTTAATAACATATTATGTGAAATCATCTACCCCAAAAATTTATAAAACAATATGCCACAGGGTAGTGGGGGCGATAAAGGGAGGGTTTGTTGCCAAAAAAATTTTGAAGCTTGGTTCTTGTACGCACGCTAAATCATAATTGTATTTTTTTTACCCCCGTTTAATAATGCGGTGGGGGTGGTAATGTGGTAACTTTAAAATATTTTTATATCATTTTCCATCAGTCCCAAAACCAAAGTGGCTTCATAAACTGTTTATGTAAATCTTTTTACCAAATCGATTACTATTGTACGTTCTTTATTTTATGGTGGCAATAGACGCTCTCTGGAAGAGGCGGTCATCCTTGGCCTGCTTGGGAAGGCGATTCTTTCAAATATATTTTCTCTAGATAGGATATTGCATAATAGTAATTTACGTTACAAGACCGGAAAGTAGTCCCCAAGCTTCCAGGACTTACCTGCGGTTCGCCCTGAAATCTGCTTGGGTCGACCTGCAGAACACAGTTTTTCGGTCGTGTAACGTACAATATTTTTTTTTCGGCCGACACTTCAAAATTTGAATCCATATTTTCCATAACTTGTGAATTGACAACTCGTAAAAGTCAAGTTTATTTATTTATTTGACACTTATCTCAACAATTAACACAAATTTGTTTCCACAGAAACGAGAATAGCATTTGTTTCCACAGAAATCGATCAGCAATGTCTACATTTTCGGCGCGATTTCAGATCTAAAATTGCACAATTCCAGTATTTTAGTCCATTGCTAAGAAACTATCAGAAAACAGACCGGAAAAGATCCGTTGCCAAGCAATGATCAACAAAACCGAGAATGTAACATTCCCGTACGGTTTTTTATGTATATTTTAGACAGTAAATAAATACACGCAGACAAATCAACTCACATTAAAATTACATTTATTAATAAGCAGTTAGATTGTAATGAAGAAATGTTATGCATTAATACAAATTCCTTAATTTATAATAATATTAATTGTGATTTCAGAAAAAATAGTATGTGTACTTCGGTGTGAAAGCACATTCCCGGACTTCGATGCTTGTTGGCCTCGGCTGGCGCCTCAGCCAACAATTTGTATCGTCGTCCGGGAATGTATTGCTTTCACACCTAAATACACAATATAATATTGCCGATCTCTAATGTCACTTTCCGGTCAAGCCCGGAAAAACGTTATTTTCTGGCGGATAATGTTTCCAGGAAGGATGTACTTTCTGGTCGGACTAAAAAAAATAAATATTATCTGTATTAAGTAATTTTAGATCAAATCAATAAACGGTACTATTTGAACTATTGCATTTTACTGGAGAATGTCTCTCCGCTCGAGGGCTTTTTGTGTTGGGTCGACATTGAATATTGGGTGTCACCTGACCCCGCAATTCTGAAATTCAAAACACCGATCGGATCGCGAAAACTCGAGGGGGATTCTCGATAAAGGCGATTAAGAGACCTCTAAGGACAAGATCCATTACAGTGTTAGAAACATAAGCTAAGTGCATCCAAAGAGAAGCCAATCTTGGAGAGAAGGCAATTTTACCTCTCTCGTCTATCAAATATCTCATAAATATATAGAACTCAACTGGGAGTGGAAGTAGCCACACACAATCAAGGGACGCGACTGGCGCCCTTGATAAGTAAATTGGTGTCGCGTCCATCAGACGCTGTGTGCTATGTTCCTCTTGGTTTTGTATATATGCCAAATCATAATTTTATTTTTTTTAGAATGTTCAATAATGGGGGTAGAGGGGTGGTTAATGTTAAAAAAATTTGAATTTCTTATATACACACTAAATCGTTATTTTAATTTTAAATTAAAATTAAAATAGTTAAATAACGGGGTGGGGATGGTAATGGGCGGTGGCTAATGCCAAAAACAAATTGGGGTCTTCGGTTCTTGTATACACGCGAAATAACAATTTTATTTTTTTACCACCTTTAATAACAACTTATTTCTTTTACTTCCTTCAATAATGCTGTGCGGGTGGTATGGGCATGATAGTAGGCCAAAGAAATTTTGAGATCTTGGCTTTCTGTACATGCACTGAATTCCAATTGTATGCTTTACCTGTTTACCACCATTTACCATCAACGGAATAAAATTAAAATATAATCTAATTCAGTCAATAAAATTGACTTACAGTAGTACTTCAGCAAAATAGAATTAAATTTGGATCAAACCAGGAACAAATTTGTAACAAGCTAATTTCTCCGGGATTGTATTTTATGGCTATCCAGGAGTCTCTGAATGAAAATTCCAAAAAATCCGCCGTGCATAAATGAAGAAAAAATGCTCCGCCATGTTGAAATTGGGCACTTCTTTCCTCTAATCGGTAATAGCCCACACGAAAAAAGTAAAAAGGCAAAATTTTGAGAGAAAGAGCTAAGCTTCAATATGGTATAAATCGGTTAAATAATAACAAAGCTATGATTGTCAAAATGGCAGATTCTTATATAAAAAAGGGTATTTTTTGTATTTTAACACCGTAAGAATGTAACAATACTAACAATAGTCAACCAAAACTTTAGTTGGTAATGCTAATTAACCATGGTTAATTTAAATGAAATATATCATATACCGGTTAGTTTATTTGACGATATTTCCTTTCGAAAAACAACAAAATCATCTCTTTTTTTCTTATTTTGATAAAAAACTTACACCAGGTCCAATTTTGCCTGAAAGTGCTAAACAATTTGTAATAGACAGGGGGGTTTCTCCTTAGAAAAATTGTGTGGCAACGCCCGGCTCAATGTAAAGATATTTTTCATCAGTGTGTTTCATTTGTTCATTATCATTATAGTTTAAATTGTATTATTATTTTCGATGGCTATTCTAATAAAAGCACTTCCGTCAAATTTACAGAATATCAAAGAAGAGCTAAAAATGCCTTTCAGAAAGAAATTAATATGGACCCCCAAAAAAGTAGTAGATATATCTCAAAACGAATTTTTAGCATCAGCGTCAAATAAAGATCAGTTAATTAAACTTCTAACATCAAATTTCAATCAAAATAATATCACAGTCAAATGTGCGGATGCAGATGCTGATTATTTAATTGTACTAGCTGCTATTGATTGCTCAGCTGATATGTGTAACCTGGTATAGTTGTTCCTCAAGATACAGACTTAATAACGTTACTTATTGAGCATTGTAAAACCAATAATTTATACATGATGAGACCCGGTGATTGAGGTAAATCTGATAAAATAACGAATATCTGTAGGTTACGTTCAGAACTAAGTGAAAATGTAGTAAAAAATACTCTATTTTCGGAAAAATTTATTTTAAGATGGTACGGCAGTAAAGAAACTAATAGTTTAAATGATTACAGGTTCGTTAGGAATAATCAGATTTTGCTAGGCAAAATATTTTCCAGCACTTCGATCTGGTTCTTCCTCCAACATCCGATGTCACTAAATATCATACTTATAGAGTGTATTGGCAAATTCAAGTCTGGGTAGGCGACAATCTTAATCCAGAGAACTGGGGTTGGAAAAACAGCGGTTATCTAGAACCAATAAAAACAGTACAGAAGTGTGCCCCTGATTTCATTGTAAATATTTTATTTTGTGGTTGCAAGAAAAATTGCAAGCAGTCTCGAAAATGTAAACAATATAACCTTAAGTGCAGTACCAGCTGTGTAAATTGCATTGCACAGGACTGTGACAATGCGTCAGAGGTGTTATTTTCTGAGAATGAGGCTAGTTTTTAGTTAAAGCTCATATTTGAGAGTTTGTTATGCTTATTTAATTTATTTATGCTTTTTAAAGAGTTTATTTTTTCACTATTTATGAGTTCTGTTATTGTGTTTGTTGTTAGGTTCTTTTGTTTTTAGAATGAATTTTATTTTACGAATGTATTACTTTAATTAATTAGTATTACCAGTAATAATTGTTGTTGCCTTTTGTTGCATTTTATGGTATTAAATAAATACAAAAGTAATCTTTTTTTATACAAATCTGTCATTTTGACAACCGTAACTTTGCCAATATTTAACTGATTGCAAAAAACTCGATATCACATTAAAACTTAGCTCTTTCTCTCAAAATTTTGCCTCTTTACCTTTTCTCCAAAGTATTATTCGTGCGGACTATTACCGATTAAAGAAAAAAAGGTGCATTTTTTCTTCACTTCTGCACGGCGGATTTTTTGGAATTTTCAGTCTGAGCCTCCTGGATAGTCATAGAATACAATCCTGAAGAAATCAGCTTTACAAATTTGTTCCGGGTCAACTTTTAATTTCACTGTACTATAGTGGTATTTCTTAAAAGGCCCTCCGTATAGGGGGAGTTATTGGGTACATAGTTTAAGGACTCGGGCTTGCAAGGGACCTGTAGGGAGGGCCCGTTTGACCCATAGGCATGTGTTGGCCCACGGGAATGATTTTTTTCGATTCCCCCCCCCCCACGCTCTTTTTCTCCGGTTCCCCCCTCGCTCATCAATTTTCATTTTAGAGAAAAAGAAAGTCCACCGGTTACGGGGCCCGCAATTTGATGTGGGTGGGCAGCTTTAAGATCATGAATTGTATACATATTTTTCGAGTTTCTACTGATCTGCCGACACAAAAATATTGCTCTATTGCTAATACTTTATGATTTACACTCGCGCTAAAATGTGAAAATTTATGCTACACTACAGATTTTTGCAATTGTCTCTTTTCACATTGCTCCTACGTACCTACTAATTAGCTATTATTCCTAAAACTCTATATGATCAATTCTCTTCCGCTATCAGTAATTTACATGTTACAGAAGCCCGAAAATTTAATTATTTTTTTAATTTCCAGCTGCTGTAATTTTAAAACAGTTTACCTTGAAAGAAAAACGTTGTGGGAAATTGTATAATCTACAATATTGATAATAACTTATTACTACATAAGAGCAACGGTTAGAGAGATAATTGCAAAAATCTGCAGCAAGCACGTTGTAATACATAGGTGTAGCTTTGCCAAAGTTAATATTATAAACAGTTCCAGAGTAATCGGGCGCATAAAAATAGTTACAGACAGACAGACAGAAGTTTTTTTTTGCTCAAATTTAAAATCTCGACGTTTGATGATATTCTAAGCCTATTTGGGTAAAAAAAAAATCTGCATTTTTTGTACCGTTGCTATACTTCCCTACTACGTGGTTGTGAAAGTAAAATTAAGCGGATACCGCAATTAACATGCACAACACGCCTAGATTCCAAGGAGTTTAAATTGATTTCCTATTACCTATTTAAATAATAAAAAAATATTCATTAATAATTATAAGTTAGCAATACTTTATGCATTTGCAAAAAAATTATATAGCAGAATATTGTTTATTCTCTGTGTGTGGTAAATGCGTTCTCCATAAAATTCTATAGGGTAAAAAAAATTTTAGTTATGCACCCCCTGAAAAATGGCCAAGAACCACCTCTTTTTGCTTATTTCTCATATGGCAGCTTGGCATCGACCATTTTTGCAGAGTTTGTTTTTTCATGGGGATATAATAGATGGTGAAAGGTGAATCAGGTAGTCGACCGCAACCGTCCTGATGGAATCTACTGTGTCAGGGGGTGTAAAATTGTTTCTTTTTTTTCTTTTCGAGGGTGCTGATCAAGGACAATGGTAGGAGTGAATTGTGATAACCTAAGGGTTCGGTGCCGCCACCCCCTCCCAGGGTGTGGAAAATATTTTTTTTTTCATTTTCTAATTTGTATATTGAGTGGGAGTGGTTTCAAAGTTGCCATTTGTCCATTTTACATCCTCATCAAAAAGGAACCTATCCTTGCAAGGATTTGAAATTCATGTTCCTTAAAACGAGATATAAAGAAGAGAATACTATTGGTAAAAAAAAATATGTTTCTAATAAATTATATATACAGGACACGACTTTGAGTACAATATAATATTTTTTACGATACATTAATATAACCTAGGGTGCTTACATGGCTCATATTCATCAAAATGAACATCACATTCAATGCTATTACCTCCTTATTCATCGCACTCTTCGGGTATAAAATTTAGGAAATTTACAGCATTATCATAACTATTATCATTGAATTCGTTTGTTTCTATGCTTGGTTCATCACCTTCATCCTATGGCGCATAATAATCACAAAATTTACCTTGATAAGTCTTACAAAAAACGCTACATCGTAATTTTATACTTCCGCATCGTTTTGCATATCTGCCCTTACAATTACAATTATAGTCTTTAAAATAGAAGTCGGGAACCAATTGATCTTTTGAAAATTTGCAATTGATGGACTACGGATACCTCGAAGATACAAGATTTATCCAGAAAGCAGTAAAGGCGACAAAAACAAGTAAAATGATAGTTCGAGACCCTAATATCAGCCAAGTCGCTACCTATTATTATTATTATTATGAATGGTGGTTTTCGACATTTTAAAGGTGAAGAGAGGGTCGAACCAGCGTAAAACCATTTATTTCTTGACCGGCATCCTCGATAACGGGGGGGGGGGGGGTAAACGTCTTTAACAAGAAAAAGAAACAATTTTACACAGGGTAGATTTCACCCCTCAGGATGGTTGCTGTGTACCACCTGACATCATCTTCCACCATCTGTTATTATACACCATGAAAAAACAAAAAATCCCTGCAAAAATAGTCGATGCTAGTCATAAGAAAAATAAGCAAAAAAGTGGTGGTTTTTGGCCATTTCAGGGGATGCGCATGACTAAAAACTTTTTTCATCCTGTTATTCGTGTTCAGCACCCTCGAGAATGGGGGAAGGAATAAGTTTCATAACAGCACGATTTTGCTTTTTTTCGAGAAAATCGCGACTTCCATTATTAGGAGCTTCTTCTTCTTAGCTACATATCTTATATTTTGGATTGTCCCTCACTCTCACGCTAATTAGGTGTTCATTTAGTGTGCAGTATCTTATTAAGATACCTACTACATATCTCAGCTGTTTTCTGCACATTGTTAGCAATTCGTTGAGTGTTTAGTTTGGATGGTGACCTTACCATCAATGAACCTATGTGACTCATTCCCGGCGCCCCCGTCCAATACAAGTTACATTTCTGGCTTAATAGTTCCTTTATCATTCCTCTTGTGCTGTTGTATGCATTTTGACTAGAGTCCCATTAATCTACTTTTTCATTGCCTATATTGCCCAGGTGTCCTCGAGTTCACTAAAGTTGTACGCTGTGTTGTGCTCCACCTGTTTTTCCAGGTAATGAAGGCAGCCTTCTACCACTTTGGAACATATCCCTGCAGTATCCAGAACTGTCACTGTTGATAAGGATCCTATCCGTACTATTTCTCGTGCACAGATATCTATAGCTAAAACTCTTGCTTGGAACATTGTTATGATACTACCCAGATTCAGGCTGTTTGTTTCTAGTTGATTCCCCGTAATTCCTTTTTCGATACTTCTTGAAGTTTTTCATACAACGGTATACCATAAGGGATCATTTGGATATCTTCACAGCTGCCTTATTCCCTCTTCTTTTCTGTAAGAAATGTGTATCATGAAGATTTTTGTGAAGTTGTAGCTTGTGCCGATTTCATCTGACGGCATATCGAAGGCCGATTTATTAATGTAGGGTTAAATTTGCGTGTTAGCTAGCCTTGGGCTAACTTTAAACTCGGGGCAAAGTGAGTGTTAAACTGGCGTCCGTTTATTCACCACATTTTATGTGTGGGTTAGGAAACTCGTGAATAACCTGATGCTGGTAACGCTTTCTGCAGAGTTGCCAGCTCTAGGTTGATCGTGATTGGCCGAAAAATGATTTTCTGTTAAGTTTTTGTTACCAAGTTAAAAGCATTTGTTTGCATTTGTCTAAATGTCTCCTGACAGTGACAGCAACGAGCAACAAAAATTATAATATAAACTAGTATATAATATTTTCTGGTCGATAGTTACATTTTTATTTTAAGCATATGAGTGAAACCCCAACAAAGGTACGCAGAGGCCTCAATTTTTCATCATCATTATAATTAAAATGGCAAATAATTATAAACACGTAAAATAAAATAGATTTTAATATTTGCTTTTTAGCCACATTAAAAAACTAAGCATGTTTCTCGTGTTCCAAAAATTCTAAAATATCTGATTCATCATCGCATATTTCGTCGAAAGCTTCCATTTTTAATAATTTACCCAAAAAATATCTTTGACTGCACCCAGCTGTCAACACCAAACATGAAATTTGTATGTTAACCTCGGGCTAACAGAGATAACTCACCTTGAAGCTCGGGCTAAGTTGCCTCTGACTTTAGTCCAGGGTTACTTTTAACCCGACTTGATAAACACTTTAGCCTGGAGTTAGCGTTTAGCCCCGGGGCAAACTAACTTAACCCTGCATTGATAAACCGGCCCTGAGTAGTCGATTTTCCTCTTGTTATTAAAACGTCACGGCAAGTTAATCTTTTTCTCGAAATGGTTTTGTATCCGTTAGTTTTCAGCTTCTGTGCCGCTAGCAGTGTCTCACTCTCCAAGACTAAGTGCAGTGGAGGCAAGTAGAGTAGTGCTTTCATGGCTGCGGTTGGTGTTGTTGATTTTATCTTCATTAACCCTAGACACACTATTTGCACATTTCTTAATTTCCTCAATGCTCCCCCCCCAGTAGTCTCCAGTTCTAACTCAGAAATGTACCCTTTTCTTATCGTTTTCAACAGCCTTTATATAATTTTATTTAAGAAATATATTCTTGAATATTCAATATTATTTGCAAGCATGTAACGTAACGGGAAATAAGTATAACTTCGGTTAGTGAAGGATTACGCATGTACCTACTAATGTCGTCAGTCGACAATCCCAACTTTCAAAACAATGTTACTGATAGAGGAAAAATGACTTTTTATTTAAGACGGTACTAAATCTGCTGTATAAATTTTATTCTTCAAATAGAATTATTATGACAGCTGTCATAATGTTGTCAATGTCACGAGTAAAACTGTAAGAAGGTATACAGGGTGCGCCACTTACAACTCCCCAGACTTGTAACATTTTTATTTTTGCAGCGATGGCCATGTTGGGCACATCAAATTGTAGACATTTTTAAAGCCTATAAACATGCAGACAGAGTGATTTAAAACAAAATTTTTGAAAAAATTGTTAAGAAAGGAAACTTAATTTCTTTGAATATTTTTTTATCTCACCTTGTACATGAAATGTGTTAATGTTTTCTTATAAAGGTTTTAATTAGCTTCAATTTATGTTATTAAAAAAAAAAAGTTAAAAAAATAAAAATCTTGCAATTTCCTATTAAGTATTTAGAACATTTTAATAAAGTTTGTTTTTAAAAATATTTATTTCTTTTGTTTCTCGTTGCTGTTTTGTTACGTTGAGTATTGTTTGTGATATGTGTTTTACAAATAAAGCATAAAATTATTATTTACATTTTTTCAGATATTTAAAAAAAAAAATCAGTTTGGAATCGGAAGGAGTGTTTTTAATTTCTTTCTCTAAAACCAAAAAGAATTTCGAATATGACGTAATAACATAAATTGAAGCTAATTAAAACCTTTATAAGAAAACATTAACGCAGTTCATATACAGGATGAGGTAAAAAAATATTCAAAGAAATTATGTTTCCTTTCTTAACAATTTTTTCAAAAAATGTTTTTTAAATCACTCTGTACACATGTTTAAATGCCTTAAAAATATCTACAATTTGATGTGCCCAACATGGTTGTCGCTTAAAAAATAAGAAAGTTATAAGCCTGGGGAGTTTTAAGTGGTGCACCCTGTATACAGGGCCTTTAGTTGAACGAATCATGGGGCTTACTGATACCATGAATTCTGCTGTATTAGAAGTATTTTGTCATAAGTGAATTATACCATTTTGACAGTTGACAGCAGCCAAATTCTTTCAGTCATTTATACTGATTTTTAATGATTTTTATTAATATTATTTAAATAATAAAACTGTATGTTAGCAAATAATGTTATCCTTGCAATACTGCATTGTCCAGTGTCAAAAGTAACTATTGATTGACATATGTCAAATGCCCCGTTCGAGCGGTTTAGGAATCTGTATTGGCATTTGACATTTATCGAAGTAGCACAAAAGTATTACAAAATAACTTGCAATTTATTGTGTTAAGTGGAACCAACCCTTATGTGTGCGACTTATTTCCCACAGTACTATTAATTTTATGAAAGAAATTCTAGAGGCGTTTTTGATAGAGAATTTTATAAGGAATAATTTTGTATACAAGTATTTTTATCGAAAAGTGCACCGTTCCCCAGATAATCTACAAAACCTCAAAATGAGGGTGGAAACGACATCCTAGGGGATAAAGCACACTATTTAGAGGTGGAAAATTTTCGGTTTATTAATTCTTATGCTATCCTTAACATTTCTACCAATTTTCAAAACTTTATGAATTTTGCCCGATATAAATCGTTATATTACTGAACTATGTACGGAACATTCCAAGTAATTATGCTCACACCTTAATTATTCGGAACTGAACTGCGCCATTTGTGCGCGGAAGAACGAGCGATCAAACTCCTCCATCACAATTAATAATAATTGTTTATATTGCCCCTCAAGAAAAACAAATAAAAAGACGTTATTTATTTGTTAGAAATATTATATATATATTTTTAATTATAGTCAGTTCTTCATAAAGATCCTGTATTTTGTCGGTTTCTTTTGATATCAGAATATCAGATCACTTTAACTACAATCTAAATACGTAGAATTGATAAAAAATAGTAATATATTTAGTTACTCTAAGAAGAACAGAAATTCTGTTTGCGACAACATAGCTTTTACCGCAACTGAAATGGAATCCTACATCCTTGTAAAAAAACTGTACTTACTATATCAAAGACTATTTAACATGGAGAAATAATGAATATTAAACTTTTGAAATATCGTCTGACAAAACCGTTCATCTCTCAAATGAAATAAAGCAACATTGAGTTTATTTTAGTTCCAATAATCTACCGTTTATTTTTTTAGTTTTAATAAAAACAATTTACAATCATCTGAAAATATAGTCATCAGTGAAATATGTTGTGGTTTAAACCAATATCCGTTCGGTAATGAAAACGTCAAAATGTGTTTTCATTTAGTTTCAACAAAACTGAAATTTACATAACAAATGGATTTATAACGAAATTACACTATTTTTCTTATTTTTTGGTCGAACACTGGCCAATGGACCTCACATTTTAGATCAATTCGAATATTTAGTAGAACGGATGATTCTTGTGCAGAATAAATATATGATGAATTGATGAAATAATTACTATTCAGAATTGTTAGTCATAAAATATTCTAGGTAAAGTTTTTTGATGACACAAGTACACAAGGTGTTTCATTAATAATTAGTCATATGCTAACTGAAGAATCCTTAGCCTAAAATATGAAGATATAACCAAAAACACTGTGTCAAACTAATTAAAAAAGTGACGCAAGATACAACTTCATTGGGACGACTTTTCTATCAAGATCTATTATGCCAGAATTTTCCCAAAAATCTGACTTTAAAATGCACTCTTTTGAATAACAAAATTAGAAATGATAAATATATTCACCGTTTGTTTATTAAAAATGAAAAAGTAAAATTTGCAGAAATTACGAAATATTGCCATTTGCACTAAAAATTACATTTTTTGAGCTTTTTGCGCGATCCATAAATCTTTTGAAATTACAGGTTTTAAATTTTTTTCGTGTTCCTGGACGTGGACCTATAGCGTTTTGATAGTAGTGAGTTTACTAATTATAAAAGATTGACGAAAAATAGCAAAATTTCGCCATTTTTCAAAAATTTGAGTGCGATGCGCGAACGGAAGATATTTTTTTATTTGAATTTTTTTTTTCATTTTGCTTAGTTGGGCGATAGGCAACTTTTGCAGGGTATAGCGATATAACAATAAAAAAAGTGTTTTTCTGGCCCACCCTATTATATAGCTTGTAAATAAGATTGAAAAGACGTTTGCGGTAAAACAAGTAACCTTTGTTTATTCATACACTTGTTAATACTTCATATGAATCAATAAAAAGGGTAGCAAAGAAAAGAGATTCGGACCTCCAACGATCAGATAGACTTATTCCATCCTAAACTGTCGACGAATAACGACTGAAATTGGAAGTGATTCGGTGGTAGTAACCACCATTGAGGGTTGCTCCCAAGGAGTGGTTCTATCACCCCTGGTATGATCTGGTTGTCGGTAATCTTCTCATAAAACTAAGTAACTAGGAATTTGATGAGCATGGTTATGTCAATGACCTAGTAGTTACAATAAGAGGTAAGAATGATAGGATGGTATCAGGCCTAATGCAAATATTCTCAAACACTTGATCTTGTTTATTTGGAGGAAGACTTAAAAATCAATTCAAGCAAAACACTCATAGTACTATTCACTAAAATAAGAAAACTTTTAATAGTGGTAGCCCTAGCATTGAATACTATGCAAATTGGTTTTTCCAATGAGGTAAAATATCTAGGTATAATTCTGGATCAAAAACTCACTTCAAATACCGACGTGACAATAGTCACCGAAAAAGCAACAGTGGCGTTCTTTGGTAAAACTTGGGGTTTAAAACCAAGAATCATCTAGTGGTCGTACTTAACAGTTGTTCGACCCATTGTCACATGCACATCGATGGTATGGTGACCAAAACAAAATAGAAAACGACAGTGAACTAATTCCTAAAATTGCAACAGGTACCGTGCCTTGGAATCACAGGTGCAATACGTACCTGTACAATAGCAGCAATGCTTGCCTTTAGTCGAAGTATACTTTCCATTTATTTCTTATTTGTTTATAGAAGGGACGGACTTTCCTACCAACTTCCGCCTTAAGACACAAGAAAAATTTTTGATAAGGGTGCCAATCGCATCTTCTGCAACGTTAGATGGTTTGTCAACTCTTACCGTCTAACTTTTATATAGCATAGGAATAGACGAATAAAAGAAAATTTTACTCACTTTAAATTACTCCTCTGCTGTGCTCTGTATTTGTCACCATTATTGCACTTCCTGATTTTGTTATAATATTATTATTCACTGTTAGAGTTTACCTCGTTAGTTTTTATAGTGTGAGTGAGGTCCTAAACAGACGTGACTTTATGCAGTTTATTAAAGTGATCGAGCCAACCCACAGGATCGTACGAGGTGTTAACCTGAAAGAGAATGAATTTAATGAAAAGCTTGTATTATTAAATTCACATGTATATTGGGGTACATCCCGAGGTTGTTTAGTCTCAATTTTTTGTAAAGGCTAGAGTAAGAGTAACAGTGGCGCAGCCAGAAAATTCGTCTGGGGGGGGGCCAATAGAACCGGCCTCCCTGGAGGTTGAGGAAAACTTTTCAGCAAATGGTTGAAAATGGATGTGTATAGATTCCTCTACTAGATAATATGGGCATTAATTACAAAATATTAATTTCAAGAGATAATTTGGATACTGCCTTTAGTCCCTTCAAATTAGTCAAGAAATCGCTGTTTTATGGAAAATCTTCCCACAGATGAGACCTGTAAGAAGTATTTGGGTTACCTAATCATAATTTTCACACCCCGCAGTTCTAAAAAAGGGTGGTTTTTGATAAATATATACATATATATATGAATTTTAGCGTTTTTTCGTCTTTATCTCTATTTTGAGGAAAAACTATGCATTTTGGTGAAAAATATCAAGAGAGCAAATTTGTAGAGCATAAAATTTCCAACAAATTTTGTTTCTACTATTTTTTTTCGAATTCCGCTCAGTTTCGCCGCTAGAGGGCACGAAAGAAATAAATATACATATAGACTTTTGCACCTTTTTTTTTTAATTTTGAGCCAAAATTATGCATTTTTATGAAAAATTACGTGGGATTAAAGTTGCAGAACATAAAATATATATATGTTTTATGAAAAAAAAAAAAACAGAAAACACTTAAAGATAGTGAATTTTATGTTCTACAACTTTGATCTCATGTGATTTTTCATAAAAATGCATAATTTTGGCTCAAAATCTAAAAAAGGCGCAAAAGTCTATATGTATACTTATTTCTTTCGCGCCCTCTAGCGGCGAAACTAAGCGGAATTCGAAAAAGGTAGAGTTATAGTAAAGTTATAGGAAATTTTATGCTCTACTACTTTGCTCTCTTGATATTTTTAACCCAAATGCATAGTTTTCCTCAAAATAGAGAAAAAGATGAAAAAACGCTAAAATTCATATATATGTATATATTTTTCAAAAACCACCCTTTTTTTAGAACTGCGGGGGGTGAAAATCATGTTTAAACAACTCAAATACTTCACTTTCTACAGGTCTCATAACTGTGGGAAAAATTTCTTAAACATTTCCTAATTTGAAGGCACTATATGTACTAATAGTGATATTGCTTCTTTATTTTTTCGGTCATCGAGGATGGCTTGGGGGGGGCCCGGGCCCCATGACCCCTCCCCTGGCTGCGCGCCTGAAGAGTAACAATTAACTAGCATAAAAATGTTCGAGCTCTTTGAAGGACATGTTTGGGAAAATTTTACTTGTGATTGAAAGGATTTGATAATAATAATAGTGAAAATTTTTTTTTTCGCTTGGGGTTTAGCTTAATGAGTCTCTATTGATGATTGTATGATTTATCAGGACTAATCACTTGATAATATCTTTTATGAAACATGTAAATGATACGAGAGTTCCAATTTTTTGAAAGCGTAGTCACGGCATGTAACCTAATGATTATCATTTAACCTTAAATCGCTTTCTATCGACCTCCACTGAAATATTCATCCCCTGAGACTTCGATGCACTAAATTTTGATTAAATATTAAAAATTCGCCCCTTGCCTTGGAGTGATTATCCGGTGCATTTTTCCAAAGTTTTTGTTGATGGATAAAACAAAAAATGTCTCTAATGAAAATTCGATTTTGTTAGCCAAAATTCACATTTTGGCGTACTTTCCATAAAAATTTAATGCCTTCGGAGTTAAGAACTTTGTCAATTTTTTTTCAGTCTGGAAATTTTCATTTTTGGCTAATGCTCCGAAAAGGTCCTTTTGGAACCTTAAAAGTCGAAATTTGGTGTCAAAAAATATCGTCGCGCGTCGGGCGAGGACCGTCCTTTGGGAATTCGTTGCACTTTCTAAATTTTGAGACAAATGCGTTTTTTTTCTTTTATGCAAAAATAATTTTCTAAGTGCGATTTCGTCATACCAAGGGGAAAATTAGTTCAAATTTCAATTTATTAAATACATGCTTTGTTATATACGCTAATTCTTTTAATTTGTAGGTTATGATACGAATTTCACCCCTTTTAATTAATCTATCAACACAAGTTACATTTAATTTACGACCTTTCTGAAAATATGAGTTCTATACAGTATTTTAATATCTTCTTAAGTAATATTGTGCTTTCCTGTATTTACAATTCATATCAATTTAATTTTCGATATACAATTGTTACTATTAATAAAATTGGATCTATAGAAGCAGTACATAATAACTTGGTAGACACAACAAACTAAATAATTCATTGTATAAATAACGTTATATTTATTTAGTGCTTGAAATGTCCGATCCGGAGAGTTTTAATTAAATATTTGATTGCGACGTTATTTATTTTAGCAAAGTTTACACCTATCCGATGAAGTTGACTAGTCTTTAATCCTCTTCGAAGTTCCGATAAAGATGAACGCTTTCAGCCTCTTAGCGAGGATTACCTGGAGACGCCCAACGTAGCGGCTTCCTTTCGGTCGAAAGTTATATAGCTAAAGGTCAATACTTCGTACTTACACGAAACTTTTCCCGCTTACTTCACTGAGTAAACTTATAAGTTTACTTTCATGTTTAATAGGAGTTTCTACCTTACTTATATTTTGTTGTTTCCCAGGAGCATGTAATAAGAAAATGCCGGTATTAAAAACTATATTGACGTTATATATGTGTTTTCTTTTTACTTCAACAGTAGATATTCTAAAACTAAGCATTTCGTATGAATATTATTAAAATATTAAATATATTTTATGTTCTCTTAATTAGTGTAGAATTGCTGCACTATTTATTTAAGTGGAAAATTTTTTCTCTCAATTCGCATTACTTACATTTCTGGAATGGTTCTTGGATACGTTCGTGATATATTATATTGTTCATGGAGGTGTTACCTTGATCAGTCTTCTAGAAACACTAATCACATAATAGTCCCTTGAGGTAAACCAGAAAAAGGCAAAAAGCCCCAAAAGTTCTGTGACTGGACTGCAAGACATCTATCCCTCCCCCCGTTTTCGGAGGAGGGGAACACGATGGTGATAATATTTTCCGACTTATCCTTGGCCCACTACCTCAAAATCGGAAAAACACGCTGGAAGCCATTCATAAACACGTAGATAGACAAATTAATTATTGACCAATACAAAAGAATGTTTACAATTTTTTTATTATTCGACGTAGCTACCACCCACATCCACACATATTTCGATCCTTCGCCTGAAGTCCTTAAAACTGTTTCGAATATGATCTAACGGTATGGAGTTTACGGCATTTGTAATTCTCTGCTTCAATACTGACACGCCAGTGACATTTGTCCGACGTATAGTAGCATCTGACCATATGAAAATTTACCTCTCACCGTCACTTCATATATATATACAGTGTGTCCCAGGATAGATGTAACAAGAGGTGTAATGGACCAAAAATTTTGGAATTTTGGAATGGTATTTGGGGATTGAGTCCTGCTTGTTATAAAACTAAAGTATACCAAAAATGACTTGATTTGGTGTTCTACAGGGTGTTTTATAATCAAAGTTGTAAAAATCACCACTAATAAAGCACCTTTATTTTTCAAAATATGAAAAAATTCCAGTAAGAAAAGTTATTTAGAATGCAACTTTATACCTCTATACTAAATTTCAGGAATATAAAATTATTTTTTTGAAACTTCCCATTTTTTGCCAATTAAGAGTTGAATTCATATTTAAAGTTGTGTAGGAGCAAATGTTAATCATCTCACAAAGTAGGCTATTGATAAATAAAAAATTGAACATATGAGATGTAAGAAGGTATAATGTCAATCGAACTAATTGTAAAACAAGAAACAATTACTAACCGAAGATTAATGAGGTTTAAAAATTATAACATTTAATAAATGTCAAAAACATAACAGATTCACAAACAAATTAATTATTGACCAATACAAAACAATGTTTACAATTTTTTATATTATTCGATGTAGCTACCACCCACATCCACACATATTTCGATCCTTCGCCTGAAGTCCTTAAAACTGTTTCGAATATGATCTAACGGTATGGAGTTTACGGCATTTGTAATTCTCTGCTTCAATATTGCTACATCGTTAGGAAGTGGTTCAGCGTAAACCAACTGCTTGAGGCGACCCCACAAAAAGAAATCCAATATTGATAGGTCTGGGATCTCGCCGTCCACTTGATCGGTCCATTCTTGGCAATCCAATTTTCTCCAAAATTTAAATTCAACCACCGATTAACCATTTCTGTGGAGTGGCCAGGGCAACCATCATGTTGAAAATGAACTAAAGGCATATCTCTTAAAATATTTAAATGTTCTTCAGAAAATCTTTCAAGAAGCTGTAAATAAGTGTGCTGATTTAACCTTCCCTCAATGAAAGAAGGTCCAATAACTCCAACGTGATAAGAAACGGCACACCACACATTCACTTTTTTATAATATTGTCTTCTACAATGAATTCTAAAATTTGGATTTCCAGATGCCCAAAACCGACAATTCTAAGATGAAACAACACCATTAGTTGTGAATGTCGATTCATCTGAGAAAATTATGAAATGATGAAAAAATCTCTCTTCCTTGATTTTTTCTCCAATGGTCAAACAAAAATCCAACCTACGACCGTCATCTCCCTCTTCAAGCATATGTTTATAATTTGCTTTATATGCCCTAATTTTCTTTGTCTTGCAAATTCTTTGGAGTTGAGACTTGCTAATAATAATAAGAGCTGATCTCTCTCTTAGTGGCATCCCAGGATTTTCTATAACAGAGGCATGAGCTGTAATAGCCCCAACATCATATCTTCATCATCATATGCTTTTATTTTTCTTTTCATGTTAAGAACACTACCAGTAGCCAGAAACTTTTTAATTATTCTCATAGCCTGAATACGTGACAAAGCAGTGTTTGGATATTTCAAATTAAATTGGCGTACCAGTTCTCTTAGAGAGTTTTCACCGCCAATTCCGTAGCATTGTACAATATAAATTTTTCCATATACTGTGAGTACCATTTTCACTTAATTTTTTATGCTTGGTTCTTTAATTTGAAACAGAAATTAAGGATAATATTGACTACGTTTGACAGATTTGTCAATAATAAATGATAAATGTGTATCCACTGCTTTTCTCATAGCCTACTTTTAGCTTCTACATAACTTTAAATATTAATTCACAAAAAATAATTTCTATGCAGTTTTAATTGAATGGTTCAAAATAAACCACCAATTTATTGAAAAAATGGGAAGCTTCAAAAAATAATTTTATATTCCTGAAATTTGATATAGATATAAAATTGCATTCTAAATAACTTTTCTTAGTGGAATTTTTTCATATTTTGAAAAATAAAGGTATTTTATTAGTGGTGATTTTTACAACTATACTCATAAAACACCCTGTAGAACACCAAATCAAGTAATTTTTGGTATACTTTAATTTTACAACAAGCACTCAATCCCCAAATACCATTCCAAAATTCCAAAATTTTTGGTCCATTACACCTCTTGTTACATCTATCCTGGGACACACTGTATAT
The DNA here is from genome assembly GCA_936432065.2 of Rutpela maculata. NCBI lineage: Eukaryota > Metazoa > Arthropoda > Insecta > Coleoptera > Cerambycidae > Rutpela > Rutpela maculata. The sequence goes on from OW386285.2 coordinate 118,285,864, forward strand.
ATATTTTACTTAACCTAAAAGTTGATAAAAAATTCTGAAAAAAATTATTGAGCTTTACTGGGCTTGAACAAAAATATTTTGATTCTTTCAATTTTTTGCTAAAGTTAATAGTTTAAGAGTAAAAAATTATTGAATGTCTAAAATGACGCAAATTAATTAACTGTGACAAGCTGTATCACAAAAACTGTTCATAGCATCGGCTCGATGTGATGATAACTTTTGATCAGCATGACTTTAACTACGAAATAGCAGTTTCAACCGATTTCATTGAAACACCAATTTCGTCGGTTTTTTTAATTTTAAATTTTTCAATTTTTTTATTTTGATGACATTTTGAACAATTCTGACCAACTTTCGTTAATAAAATTTTTCGATAAAAAAATGCCTATCACCGAAAAATCGGTTTAGAGTGGGTTCTCCGGTTTAGAGTGGGTGAAGGGTGGGTCGGAAAATATTGTCACCATATTATTCCCCGCTCTCGGAAATGGGGGGTAGATGTTTTGCGGTCCAGTCACAGAACTTTTGGCGTCAAACATACTTTTATTAACGTCATTTGGTTTGACAATGGCGCTGTGAAACGGTATAAGATGGTATACTCTCAACTTTGTAAAAAAAAACAACATACTTGCGTCATAAATACAAGACTAAAATTTGTTTACTAACAACTTACGCGCTTAAAATTAATATAATGGTGGTCTGGCAGCGCTGCGTCGAAACGCCATTTGATGGCATATCTCCAACTTTGTAAAAAAAAAAAATAAAGCATTAATCTAGGCAATTCTTGGACACACTACTTCCTTGCGTGCTGAAGTTGAACCAGAAAATCAGCAAAGACACTGTACAAAATGGAATGTGGAATGCAACGAGCCAAGGGCTGGAGCACACAAGGACTCTAGCTCTATCAGTTAAGGACCAGGTTATCAAGTCAGTCAAAGGATGTCCGGTATCTTACTGTCTATAGGTTAACTAATCCATGTACAGGCTAAACGATATCTTCTGAGTCCCGGAGGTCTGAAACTGTACACAGACGGATCATGAAGGAACCGGTGTTTTTTGAAAGGCCTCGGCTAAGTTGAGCCAAGTTCAGTTTGAACCAAGATCAAAAGCCAAGGTTACGATTGTTACAAGAATCGTAACCATGAATTTTGATCTTGAATCAAGCTGAACTTGGCTCAACTTAGTTCGTACAACTGGCCCTTAGTTTGCAATTTTTTTTAAGTAAATACCTTCATCAACTGGGCTAGTATAGGTATCTCGAAAGATAATTTTCACAATGGAATAAACTCATTCGTGGAGATTTTCTAGGAGATCCTACATTCGCGAAGATGCAATAGGACGATCTTCAGATCTGTTCGAGTTCCTAATAATAATAAAGCATTAATCTGACATGACATTAGCTGAGATCTTACTTTACATGATACGATTTTAAAAAGCGTGATCTGGCAGCCCGCCGACGAGAATAAAGCCTTACCACGTGGATTTTTTTTATGGCATTCGGTCATTAGCAATACAGCCAAACACTAAAACTCCTTTATTCGAGAATAACTAAAAACGTCATAGCAAATTAAATGTTAAAGATAAACAAAGGAGAGTCACAAGGGCACCCATTCATTGTTCTAACAGCTCAGGACATTCATTTTTTGTAAAAAAACAGTTTCGGAGGGCCTCTATAGATTAAAGGATGCCATACAAAAAAAATAAGACAGGATGCGAAGCTAAAAAGAAGGTTTAGATCACTATTGCCTTTAAAAAAATGTTTAGTCTTTTAATTACTCGGTGCGTCATGGTATCTTATCGAGATTAACAGTTCGAATGAACTTAATTTTCTATAAATTTGGCTATTATTTTGTATATGCGTTCCAAAATGGTATTCAAATACATTTAATTTAATCTGTATTTTCTTCAGAAACGGTTGCATGGGGGCAATAACTTTGTAATATTCTTTTATGAAATGAAATAGAATATATAGCTCAAATATGTACCATTACTTATAAAATACACTGTAGACAAACACTAATTTTTGGAGTGAAAATGAAAACCATTCAGTTGATAATATTTCCTTTATCTCGTAGATTATCACCGAGATTATCATACTTTTCAAACGTTCAATAAGTTTTAAATATGAGAACAAACTGTTCAAATTCTGTTAAAGATGAGTTATCTAATGTCTTATGTCCTTTTTATAGGTGTTCTCCCAAGCAGAATTGTGGTTCAGTCTTGATGGGCAGCGATATCAGCCGAACCCCATACGGGCCGTTATTCCGGCTGACCGTACAAGGGAATCCGCCCGGAACATCACCATTCAGCTTCGCGGTCGACCGGCGAAATTTATTAAACTTCGACTGTCCTTTGCAGACAAGTGGATATTACTTAGCGAAGTCTCCTTTGATTCAGGTATGTAGAGTTAGTAACTAAACTATAATCTCATAGAATTATTGTGTGTGGCTGAACACATCTTCTTACTGGTTAATATAACCAAATCAAGTAATTAAGTCGATGCAGTTTAATGATTGCAATTGTTTAACTAAATTTTAAACTCTATTTCTTTTAATGTCCATATAAAAATTATCTAATGACAATTTAAATGTTTTAATGTTTAAATGTTTTCACATTCGTTTCAGTTTGCAACGATTTTAAATATCTTACAATTATTTTATACACTACTTAATATACAGGCTGTAATTAAAGGACGTTCAAATATTTCTGAGAATTATGTCAATTAGCTAATGTCAAGAAAAAAGTTTATATCAATTCTTCGTCTTGGGAATACAGGGTGTTGAAATTTCAAAATAAATATAGAATTTTTCTTATACTGCCAATATTAGTTTAACCATTTAAACCAAATTTGACATTCAATACACCTAGATACAATGCGTTAAAATATGATTATATCACCTTCTACAATTAGCCAGTAACAGAGATACGGGCAATGAGTATCATAAATTTGATACGAAAATAAGTAACGTCCCGTAGAAAATTTAAAAGCGACCACTTCCGCAGATAAGCCATTCAATTATAGGCAATAATTATATCTTCAATATTCTGTAATGTGTTGCAAATAAATCGGTTAATAGTAGTTATTAGAAAACGTCTTTGAACAAGGCGTTATATATTCACAGATACTCTTTCCGTGAGCCAAGTTCTAAACGACGCGACGACCACATCAGTCATCTCAGCACTCTTATATAATTGACCAATTTCACGTTAGAAAGTTTGGTAAAAAGTGTCATGGCAAAAACTAGATTGGTATCACTAAAAGTCACTGCACATGTTGACCAATTCGTCTAATTCTCAAACTTTGTAGAAATGAAGTATCTATAATATAATAATCATGTCATTGATTTCAGTACCATTAATGTAAAATTTACTAAAGTAAGCTTAAAATTTAATGCTTAAATTTACAAAGGTAAGCTTGACATTAAAGTTACTGAAAACAATGACGATTATTATATTTTAGGTATTTCATTTCTATAAAGTTTGGTAATTAGACGAGTTGGTCAACAAGTGCAGTGAATTTTTGCTACTATTAGTGATACCAACATAGTTTTCGCCATCACACTTTTTACCACAATTTCTAACATGAAATACCTAGGTCAATTAGCCATGATGAAAAATTCGAATCTTTTCACAGAACACACCTCACACATTTTTACATGTGCAGAACCATGACATTTATGAAGCAAAATAAACATGTGTCAAGACGACAAAAACAAAACGAAAAAAGTCGGCGTAGTTTAATAAAATTTATTTTCCTACTATACCGTCTATATAAATCACTTAGCAATACGCGCGGTAACGAAAGTAAACATTTGAATTACCTGGTGCTGGCTACGAAAGTAGAGCTTTCATGGCCAGGACAGACAAATAAAAAAAACAAATTTTAACGCTTCATAAGTTTGCTTTGGATTTCTTGGGGTAGAGTGAGGCACAAGCAATATTGGCTACTCTTGTATCCAATTTTCATCGCCACCAAACATATTAGTTTATTTTAGTTTGAAACTACCAGAAATTAAAATGTTTAACATAAACCTCGATGACAGATAGTAAATGTTTCGTTGGCATGGAAACAATTTTCACAGGCAGCCTCCTGAACTATAAAATTTATTAAAAACGTCAAATAAGCTCATCAAATAACTAGTTTTAAAATATTAAATCCCATAATATCTTTCGGTAGTAGAAAAAATATAATACATTACACGACGCGAAAGCCCTTTTAGGTGTTCGGCTTTGTCTCGACCATTCAAAAATCACCTCACACCTAAAAGTAAACTTTCGCATCTAGTAATGTAAATAACCATTTATTTTACATTTCTATCCTGGCCACGAAAGTTCTACTTTCGTAGCTAGCAACGCCTTAGCAACCAGATAACTCGAGTGTTTACTTTCGTTATCGGGCGTGTGGCTAGGGTTGCAAAGGTCATTTATATAGACGGTAGTAGAAAAATAATTTTTTTTTCTACTACCGTCTATATAAATGACCTTTGAAAGTGTCTTGTTAGAAATTCTGTTATAATTCTCAACTGAATTCTGTTCTTAGTAAGCAGTTATTTCGTTTGATCTGGACATGAGTATTTAATGAGTATTTTTCCATGTCGATTTCCTGGAATTCCTCTAATATTTCCGATCCCATACCAGCAAAATCAATTATTTAAAAACCGGGTCGTTTTATCGGTGTCAAGCACGAGTACTTTTTTTTTAGAAAACTGTTTAAGTAATGTTAAAACGTCAACACAAATTTCAAAAATGAATCTATGTGAAAGCTTGGGGGTAAAATGCTTAGGAGTATTCCACCACCGTCTTTCCAGATAAGATACGAAAGGCACCATATTTTTTAATTGTCTTATTTAGATTATCGTCCTGGTGGAGTTTAGCCGTAGGCTATGCCACCACTCAACCATGGCACATACCCAATAGGCAACATCACAACATCAATTGAGGATTTGCACGAAAGAAAGTTCAGTAAAAAGTGTCATGGCGCACAGTATAATGGTATCACTGTAATTCACTGCACATGTTGACCAACTCGTTTAATTTCCAAACATTGCAACAATTAAATACCTATAATATAATAATCATAACATCGTTTTCATTATGTTTAATGTTAAACCTGCTTCCATTGAATATAAATAGTCTTTATTAAGTTGTTTCGTAGTCTACAATATTTAAAAAATGTCAAATTATGCAATTTGTCAAACACTGTTTCCAACTCTCAGTTTACTAGAAGAGTTGGCAGCAGTGATTGACAAATTGCATAACTTGACATTTTTTAAATATTTTAGACTACGAAACAACCTAATAAAGATGATTTATATTCAGTGGAAGTAGGTTTAACATTAAAGATAATGAAAACAATGTTATGATTATTATATTATAGGTATTTAATTGTTGCAAAGTTTGGAAATTAGACGAGTTGGTCAACATGTGCAGTGAATTAGAGTGATACCATTATACTGTGCGCCATGATACTTTTTACCAAACTTTCTTTCATGCAAATCATCAATTCCCTGCGAGATTGCCGTCTGTCGCAGCTGAGACTGGAACTCAGGAGAGGAGAAGCGTGTTATCTCTTACACAACCGCGGTCTAGCCCACTGCTATCGTCTCGGCAACATGAGAAAAATGCCATACCCTGGCCGGGATTCAAACCCGGGACCCCAAGGCCTCAAACATGACATAAACATAAAACATAACAAAACTTTATTCATATTCAAGAGTATAGTTCGGTAAACACTAAGGTGGCGTATGTATGAGTTTGTAACACGACGTACGATTTGATATGCGATGCGCATAAAGCTATCGCAGTGACATAGAGATGAACTAATTGCGTATGTCTTATTCTCTTAGTTTATATGATGAAGCGACCTTTGGACGCGCCAGCTTAGAGTTTACTCAACTATACAAATATGCGCTTCCCTGGCTTGGAGCCAGTCAGACATCATGTAGGAAAGGTAAAGGTTAATAACAGAAGGTGTCGACTTGAATAGGATTGATTTTTACCTATGCGCTCCAAACTACTACCTCTGTGCGGACGATGTTAGCGCAAAATAGGTGAGGATAAGATACAAGGTTAATAGGCAGCGTTACCACATTTGGTAGATTTTCATTTCTTTTTAGTAGAATTTTAAGGATTTTTGTAAAGTTTGGTAGGTAAAATTTGCTTGCAGATTTCTGATAATTATTATCAGAAATCTACCAGCAAATTTTACCTACCAAACTTTAAAAAAACCCTTAAAATTCTACTAAAAAGAAATAAAAATCTACCAAATGTGGTAACGCTGTTAATAGGACATTTTTTATGCAGAATTTAACGACAAATTTTTTATTTCCTATATTTTTTTCTCTTCCGATGAACGGTTTACAAGATAAAAATGAAAAACCAGCTTTAAGTCCCCGTTGGGGGTGGTTTTATTCAAAAAAGGGACAGAACTTTTCAGGTGTCTATTTCTAACCGTATCTAGAGTACGCATCTCAAATATTATTACCTTATAAATTATTTCTTCTTTTCAGTGTTTTTTAATCTAATTTGTGTGTACTAATAGGTGCAGTTCGCATCTTCACAATGGAGATGAACAAGTACTAGTGAAATAAATAAGGAATTAAATATAAGGTTAAAAACTTTGCAGTCGATAAACTTTTTCAACTCTTATTTTCTTGTTTATTAAATTATAAATATCGCTTGATGAGACATTTTTTTTCATATTATTGTGTTATTTTTGCCTGTACATTCATCTATACGTCGCACAGTGGCGAGAAATGCCAGTGTTCCACCCAAATTACTCTAGAGGTCGTAAATTTTAAGTTATTGAGACATTCTTTTTTTTTAAATGTTCGTCTTGAATTTACCTATCGATCCTTCTAGCCGGATTTTGAAATTTCATTTTTCGTTTTTTTTTAATTTTTAATAGAAAATCATATTTTTACAGAAAAATACTGTTTTTTCTATTAAATTTATTCTAACGGGCCGTAAACTTGAGTTTTCGTAACAATTTTTTTTTTCAAATCTTCGTCCTTTAATCAGCTATTGAACTGTCTAGATGAATTTTTGATTTAATTGTTGACATCTGTCAAAATGACTGTCAAATATAAAAAAATGCGATTTTTAGATAAATAATTCATACAATAACAGGTTGGTGTTCAGAAAAATATATATAGTGTTTTCAATGTACCTGGTTCCGAAGTTGACAGAAAAATATGTATTTCTAAATTTGGCAGCTGCCATAATTGTTGTCAAATTTCCAAAGATAGATGGAAGAGCTTATTAATTTTAAAAATACCCTGTAAATGTATAGAAAAATAGATATATATTGTTTTTGATCTGTTTGATTTAGTAATTGACAGGAAAATATGAGTTTTAAATTTGGCAGCTGTCATAATTGCTGTCAATTTTCAAAATACAGTACTTATTAATTTTAAAAATGCACTATAAATGTATAGAAAAATAGATATATATTGTTTTTAAACTGACAGATTTAGTAATTGACAGGGAAATATGGTTTTTAAATTTGGCAGCAAGTTTTAATGTATCTGGTTCCGAAGTTGACAGGAAAATGTGATATCTAAATTTGGCAGCTGCCAAATTTAAAAATAATATTTTCTTGTCCGTTCATAAATCAGGAAGATAAAAAATAATATATATCTATTCGTCTATACATTCAAAGGGTATTTTTGAAATTAATAACTTCTAATCTGCACACCTTAAAACTTGACAGCAATTATGGCAGCTGCCAAATTTAAAAATTATATATCTTCCTATTACTTACGAAACCAGATAGATCAAAAATAATATACATCAATTTTTCTATACATTTATAAGGTACTTGTAAAGTTAATAAGCTCTTACCTCCATGTTTTGAAATTTGACAGCAATTATGTCAGCTGCCAAATTTAAAAATGATATTTTCCATCAGTTACGAAATCAGACAGATCAAAAATAATATATATCTATTTTTCTACACATTTATAGGGTGTTTTTAAAATTTATAAGCTCTTACTTTATTTTGATATGAGACAGCAATTATGACAGCTGCCAAATTTAGAAATCGTATTTTCCTGTCAACTTCGGAACCAGGTACATTAGAAACAATTTGTATCCGTCTTGCTATATATTCACAGGGTATTTTTAAAGTTAATAAGTTCTAACTTCTATTTTTTGAAATTTGACAGCAATTATGGCAGCTGCCAAATTTAAAAACCATATTTCCCTGTCAACTACTAAATCTGGCAGTTTAAAAACAATATATATCTATTTTTCTATACATTTATAGTGCATTTTTAAAATTAATAAGGTGTTACCTCCATATTTTGAAAATTGACAGCAATTATGACAGCTGCCAAATTTAAAACTCATATTTTCCTGTCAATTACTAAATCAAACAGATCAAAAACAATATATATCTATTTTTCTATACATTTACAGGGTATTTTTAAAATTAATAAGCTCTTCCATCTATCTTTGGAAATTTGACAACAATTATGGCAGCTGCCAAATTTAGAAATACATATTTTCCTGTCAACTTCGGAACCAGATACACTGAAAACACTATATATATTTTTCTGAACACCAACCTGTTATTGTATGAATTATTTATCTAAAAATCGTATTTTTTTATATTTGACAGTCATTTTGACAGTTGTCAACAACTGAATAAAAAATTCATGTAGACAGATCAATAGCTCATTAAAAGACGAAGATTTGAAAAAAAAAATTTGTTACGAAAACTCAAATTTGCGGCCCGTTAGAATAAATTTAATAGAAAAAACAGTATTTTTCTGTAAAAATATGATTTTCTATTAAAAATTAAAAAAAATTAAAAATGAAATTTCAAAATCCGGCTAGAAGGATCGATAGGTGATTTCAAGATGAACATTTAAAAAAAAAAGAATGTCTCAATAACTTAAAATTTACGACCTCTAGAGTAATTTGGGTGGAACACTGACATTTCTCGCCACTGTGCGTCGCCCGTCGGTCACTCTGTCATGTTTTTTTAAGCACGATATCATAAGACCGCAAAGTTCGATTGAATTAAAATTTGAGTGATCGATTAATAAATATTAAATGTCATTTTAATTTAAAAGTACACCTGCAACCATTAATGTAATACTAAGACTGAAATAGTTTCTAGAGTCACCAAAATACTGTAAATTATATTCATAAATGTTTCGTTAACACAGTTTTGAGGAATTATGAAATTGAAAATTAAAAATGTAGCTTATATGAATAACTTAAGATGTGGCCGTATATTCACCGCTGTATTATTCATGGAATTCTAAATCATTTCGGAAAAGTGTGTCTATTGTACGAAGAGTATTCTATAGAAAATGCAACAATGATTTAAAAGTTGTAATAAGTCTACTGTCTGCGATGTATAATGTTCAGTCTTGTTCACGTCTAGTTTTTTATCCTTTCTTCACGAATCCTTTCGCATCTTAACATTAAGTCCCTTTTGTTCAGCCTTAAGTATGCCGATCGGTCCGGCACTGGAAATAAAGACTACCGTTCACCACAGAAGAGGACAAGTGGCAATACTGCATGTATTCTATATACCCTACGATTGTCGTATCGTACTAGCAATGCTTCGATGCTCCCGTTGGATACGTTACTAGCATAGAATATGTGAATATTTCATAATAAAGGAAAAACATCCGTCTATAAACTATTTGGTATTCACCAAATGGTTATATGCAGTATCTTGCATAGCTTAGTTTCTCTTGCAATTTACAATGTTACTTCGTATACGTCGTTTTCGTGGAGTTGTATTACATGTGCCTGCAGCATCGCATTATTATCGATAATAAACTCTGTCTGTTTCCTCAGTAAATCTAATTAGAACATATTTTAACAGAATACAAGACGAGCTTTGTTCTTACTGTCCTTGTGGATATTTGATCTACGAATTAATGGAAGCATTATTGCACACCCGATGGGTATATGCTTTTGCTTTATTCTCTGTCAGCCCGCTAACACTCAGTTTCGGTAATAATCTGTTTTTAAATATCTCTAAAAACTAAGAAATAAAATTTCCCTCAGTTTTACAAATACATGTCTATCTAATAGTACGGTAGGCAGCGCTGCAATTGAACAAGTCATTTCATACCGACTGAAAATCATAACAATAATAGTTTTTCCCTAATACATAAGCGATCTGAATGTCAGCTACTCTAGTAACGGTGGAGCTAAAGGTGACAGCATGTTAAAGTTGTCAAAAAAAATATATAAGCTACCAGTATTTTCATACCGTGCCAAAATTTATGGAATGAATTTTGAGATCACAAAAAATAATAATCAGCTGTATTAAGGAGAGGGGATTATACGTCAGTCACATATCTGAACAATATTGAAAATGTTCAAGTATAAAATCATTATATACCTTATGAACTTTATGCAGCTGAATTTTTATATTTTTTAACAAATAAAGAAAATCGTCAGCCGTATTTATAACGGAGGTAAGACCGTCAGTCAGCGTCATGAACATGCTGCGCGTTCAGTGCATCTGAGCGTTGCATAGTCACTTTGACAAATGAACTGACGATCTTTACACCCACAAACATTCAGCTGACGGTGATTTTTATTATTGTTAACAATAAAATTACTCTATCTGTCAATTTCAATCAGTATTATATCAATTAACATCAGTTATGCCACTTTAAGCTGTGAATAACTAGTTTTTAATAGAAGATAACACATGTCACGGCTTCGCGCATCGTGTGTAACAGTTGGTGTAATATCGATGCCGTGCCATCCATTTTTTATTTAAATATTAATTGTAGTAGGCAGTGCGACGCCCATGCAGCTGTAAAAATAGGATCGTTACCTAGGTAACGTGCACGGCGGTAATGATATCGGTCTCTGCGCATTCTATATCTTCTCAGCTATAATATCTGAAGTATATTGATAATACGAAATAATTTTATCACAGCGTCCTTCAAGCACGTTACTTTTAGGTAATATCCCTCCGCCTACGGCGCGGCGCTCGGCGTCGGGATCTTACCAAGCAAGTGCTTTCGGAAACTGTGATAAAATTATTTCGTATTATCAACGTCCTTGGGATATTATAGCTGAGAAGATAGCATAGTTATAGAATGTGCAGAGACCGATATCATTACCGCGTGCTCGTTAGCTAGGTAACGATCATATTTTTACAGCTGCATGGGCGTCACACTGCCTACTACTATTAATAATTATATAACAAATGGATGGCACGGCACTGATATTTTGCCAACTGCCAAAAGCCGTGACGTATGTTAGCTTCTCTAAGTAATTTCACTCTAACGTTTCTCTTTCGTTTGTATAAGTTTGTCTCACTCAATTAGGGTAAACTCACTAGGAAGCTTATAAAAAAAATCTTTAGGAGGGGTAAGTCAGAGTAGTGGGACTTTCGCAGTTAAAGATTTACTGATTCTACAATACGTAATAATATAATTTAAAACCGACATGAACTTGATTACTATGAAAAATCTATTAAAAACCGCTGCCCAAAGAATCACTACTTCCACATCTAAATTTTCTAGCCAAGTCTCTCACAACGAAAAAATTTTGTATGTGGAAATAATTGCTTATGGAACTTTAATAATACAATATTTGAAATCGTCTACCCAAAAAACCCATAAAACGATATCCCACATCGGTACTGGGGTGGGGGTGGTGATAGGTGGTGGTCGTGGGGGTGGATGAAGTAAAAAAATATTTTGAGGTTTTTGGTTCTCGTACACAAACTAAATCATAATGTTTTTCATCCCTTTAATTAATGGAGTGGGTGGTAATGGGGGTGGCTAATGCCAAAAAAAATTTTGAGATATTAGCTTCTCTTGTATATAGTAAATGCCAATTTTATGGACTCTTACCTGCTTGATTTACCTATTTACCCCCCATTTACCCCAATTTACTCCCCAACCCTTCGACGGAATAAGATGAAAATATAATCTAGTTCCAGATCCGTTAAAGAATATACGTGTACCAAATTTCAAGTCAATGTCTTAAACGGTTCCAGAGTAATCGTGCGCACAAAAAAGTTACAGACAGACAGACAGACAGAAATTTTTTTCCGCTCAAACTTAAAATCTCGACATTTCATGTCATTCTAAGCCTTTTTGAACAATAAAAATTTTCAAAAATTTTTTTGTCGTTACTATACTTCCACTGGATGTGGAAGTAAAACCAGTTATTCGCAGCATAAAGTGGCATAGCTTATGTTGAATTGATATAATACTGATTGAAATTGAAACATAGAGTAATTTTATTGTCAACAATAATAAGAATCGCCGTTTTTAACAACTTTAACATGCTGTCACCTTTAGCTCCACCGCGGGTGCGCCAACTGATGCTCATTTTGCTTATTATTAAATATTAATCAACTGCTAATAGCGAAATCCTATCAGTATAAAATTCCTCGAAAAAATGCAGCGCTATCTCCCGTACTATAATAGTTTAAAGTAGAAAGAAACTGTACGTTATTAGCTAATATCAATTTGAAATCGGTGCAAAACGCATTATTGAAATTAGATATTTTGCACCGACTTCAAATTGATATTAGGTATTAAGGTACAATTCCTTGCTACTTCACACTAATAGGTAGACAGGCATTTGTAAAACTAAGCGAAATTTTAATTCTTATTTTTTTGAGATATTTTTGAAGGCAGGTAAAAAAAAAATTTTTTTCAACCTTATTAGTAAATTCTTTTATTTATTTAACTTCTACATAGTCAAGGAAACTATTGTGAGAATATCTATACACTCATCTTGGTATTAAATGGAAAACCGCTGCGTAATTAATCACTACTTTCACATCCAAATTTCCGGTAGAGGTATTGGTGGAGGCGGCTGATGCCAAAACAAAATTATTAGGCATTTGATTTTTGTACACACACTAAATCGCAATTTTATTTTTGTGCCCTCTTTAAGAATTAATTGGGGGTGGTAGTGGGCTGATGTCAAAACAAAAGTTAAGGCCTTTATTTCTTGTACACACACTAAATCACAATTTTTTTTTTTCACCCCTTTAATAATGATGTGGAGGTGGCTGTTGCAAAAAATAAAATTGAGACCTTGGCTTCTCGTACATACACTAAATCTCAATTTTATGAACGCCCACTTGCTTGCTTTACCCCCCAACCCTTCGACGGAATAAAATCAAAATATGATCTAGCTCCAGATCTAGCTATAATACGGCGTTGAACGTAGAATGCTATCAGTAATTCTAATTTGGACGGTAACAATTCATAAGTTGCAAGGCGCCACGTTATATAAAGCCGTAATTGATTTGGAAAAAAGATTTTCGCAAAAGGACAAGTCTATGTCGCTCTGAGCCGAGTATAAATTTATGTAGCTTGACTCGATCGAATTTAGAATCTAACAAGGTCATAAATAAACCGCATAACGAAAAAACCCTTGAAGAAATGCACTGATACACATGCAAGGATGTACACGCATACACAATGATTTTTTTTTCATGGCCGATGTATTTGATTTTTGAAGATTGACTTCAGATCAAAATTAGTGACAAGAAACTCTTATGTATCAAATTCCACGTAAATCTACAAAAATGTTTCAATGTTTCTGCCATATTGAATTCGTCATCTAGCTGTGGCCGAATAGTGAAATCCCCATGTACCAGGTTTCATGTAAATCTGCAAAAATATTGCTGGCATTATCACATCTCAAAAACCATCATATTTTAAATATTTGTTTGGTCAGGTCTGTATGCAGTTTTCTTCTTCGTCATCATTAACAATATTGAAAACAACGACCTGGGCAAAAGAGTGCTGTATAATTTGTTTGTAAAAGTAAATTTTACAACGGGCACGTTTCTCAATAAAAGTCTCAGTTCATATTATTATCGTAGAAAATAGTCTTCATCTGATTCGCCTCCATGCAAATGGTATCTGAAAAAGTATCATTATTATAAATCGAGAACTAGGTTTTTAATCGATCACCGGCGACTCCGCCAGATCTTCGAATATGCTCTTAATATAAAAAAATGTTTCCAATTTTTGTTCTCCTTACACTAGATGTAGCTTGATAAATTTAGCGTGGGACCACCGTCGGACCATAGCCTACAATTTGCAACAGGTTTGATAGAAATCGCCAATATTCTTGGCTATAGATGTCGGTCTCGGATGACTGGGGCTGGGCAGGACTATTGCCCTTTACCCCAATACATCGCTCTAGACCGGGGACCAGCCTCGTGCAGGGCGGGCGAGCTTACTTTACTTCGGCCCGACTCACAAATGTGAGCGGTGCAGAAGATTTCGGCCCACCTCCCTGGATCCTGGCTCCTTGGACCTTGCTGGCTAGGCCTCTTCTGGCGTTCTTCTGTCTTCGTTTTCTTTTCGCCAGCTTGTTTCCCCCGGGGGGTAGTCATCGGTATGTTAGGTGTGTTGGAAGTTTTAGCTGGTGAGACTGCCGGTACACAGGATGCCAATTGACATCCTGTCATCCGGATCGTCGGTTAGGTAAGGATGAGCTGTGTAGCTCGAGGAAGGGCAGACCTAAATGCTATTGGTAGCATTTTTGGTCTGCCCAAAGCCAAAGGGACTACAGGTATTGGACGATATGTTGTCCGGTACCCGCAGGGTCGTGGATGGGTTGTTGGGTATCGTAATGTCTCTTCGGGATGCTTCTCCATCGGCGTGGGGTCCAGGTGGCGTCACTGGGGGGTGAGGTGAGGCAGGTTTGCGAACAGGGCCCCCATCATTGTACACATCTGCTGCATCTGGGCCAGTACAGCAGCGAGTTATCCAGCCTCTAGGGGGACCTGTGGTGGTTGGGCAGGGCTGACGGTCTTCCCTGCGGCACCCTGGGCTGCCCTGGCGTAGCTTAGGCCTGGGGATGTCCTGTTGGTGGCTGCGCTGGGAGCAGGTTGCTTCCGGGGGCAGGCTTCTGAGGTGGTCCGGTTATCTTCTTGGGGCATCTGGGGCATCCTCGGTAACTGGCTGGGTGTGCATCCTGGCAGTTTGCACACTTGGCTGGCGTGTCCTTTGTCTTTTGGCAGTCCGAGGAGCGGTGGGCCTCTTCACATTTGACACATTTCGGCCGTGCAGTACACCTTCCTTGGGCGTGGCCGAAACTCTGACATCTGTGGCACTGCGATATGGTCTGCTTGGCTCGTTGCTTCTCCGTCTTGACCACTAGCAACGGTTAACTGCCAGGATGTTTTCCTGGGCCGGGGGGACCAGGAACAGCATGAGAGGGATTTCTTGTTTTGTCGTCCGGGATGACATCCTCTGGACAGATACGAGTGAGAATCCGTGTCGTTCTAGGTCCTGTTTGACTTCATCGGTGCCTATGCCGCTGGGAATGCCCCGGATTACCACTCTCAGCATCCTCTCTTCGGGCAGGGCGTATGTGTGGTATTCGCGCTGCTCCTGCGCGAACATCGTGGTCATCTTAGTAAGGTCCTCCTTGGAAGCGGGCTCTATGGCGATGCCCTCTCTGACCACCTTGGCTTTGTTGAACCCTATCCTGGCATTGTGGAGTTTGTGGGTCACTTCTGTCCAGGATTCTTTGTTCCTTACTACAACGGTGGGCATCCGGGGGTTTTCGGTGGCCTCCGCGTCCATGGCCATCGCACTTTCGACTTGGCTGGTGGATAGTTTGTCCTCGCCGGCCTTTGGCGTCCTCTTTTTTGCCACTGTGGGGGGGGGGGGGGGGGCTCGTCGTCGCTGTCCGGGACATTTTTCCTTTTCGGGGCTTCCTTCACGGGGGCCTCTAGGGTGGGTTTTATGCCTCGGAGGGTATCCATGAGCTCACGGTGTTGGATTGCAGCCATTTCGGACTGAATTCTCGCCTGTTCGGTCTGGGCTCTCATCTGTTCGTTGAGCTCTACTGGCTCTGACTTGAGTTGCTCGATTTGGGCCTTTAGTCTGCTGTTTTCTTTCTCTAGTTGAATTCTCAGCAACTTTTTGGTCCTGTCTTCTCGTGTCGTCGCTGGTGTTGACGCTCTGGACGAGTCATCTGTCTCCATCTCGAAGCTCCTTTCGGGGTTCTTCTTCCTCGGCATGTCGTCCTCTCTTCTTTTTCTCGCCTGAAAGAAGAGGTATAATGAATGGGATAGGTAAAAGCACAGTTGTCCCCAGGCGAGGAACTTTATTTATCTTTTATATCAGCGTCTTAATAAAGACCACTGATATTTCTCCTCTTGCACTCTCTGTCTGCACACTACTAGGTGGTCTGCACTCGTCGACTGCTGGTTGAACTATGATGATGATAGAAGTCGCTTATGCTACGCCACATCAATTATTGAAGAAACATATTCAAAAAAACTCTTTAAATTTTATGAAGTCGGTTAAAAAGTACTTTTACTTGCTAATTTGTGCAAGGAATCGATTTTAATAATAGCTTTTGAAAAGGGAAGATGCTATTCTAAAAAGTTGTTCCATTTTTATGTTGATTGAACTTTTGTTAAGTTCTAAAATTGCTATTGAAAATTGGCGTACATCTCTGTCAGTTGGTATGTACGTACATACGTTCAAATGGAAACACTCTACAGGTCGCAATTCTTAACGGATCCTCTAGAAGATTTTTTAATCGCTTCGTCTATTATCAGAATAGAACCCCATTGAATTTCATAAAGGTGCGTCAACTAGTTTAATTATTATAAATAACACCGTTACCGAGTTCTCGCGGCCATTTCTCATTCTTACGTGACTATTGATAAATAAAACAATTATTTCTCCATTTAACTCCCTTTAACTCAAAAAGGGCATAACAGATTACTCTCAAATTTTTATCGTGTTATTACTATATATTTGTAAACAAAATATGTTAATATGAGAGTCAAATTTTAATAAGAAGAGAAAATATTATTTTTCTGAAATCGATCGGCAATGTCTACATTTTCGGCGCGATTTCAGATCGAAAAATGCACAATTCCAATATTTTAGTCCGTTGCTAAGAAACCATCAGAAAACAGACCGGAAAAGATCCGTTGCCAAACAACGATCAACAAAACCGTACGGGAATGTTACTTTCCCGGCCTAGGCCGGGAAAGTAACATTCCCGTACGATTTTTTATGTATATTTTAGACAGTAAATAAATACACGCAGACAAACCAACTCACATTAAAATTGCATTTATTAGTAAGCCATTAGATTTTAATGAAGAAATGTTATACATTAATACAAATTCTTTAAGTTATAATAATATTGATTACGATTTCAGAAAAAATAGTATGTGTACTTCGGTGTGAAAGCACATTCCCGGACTTCGATGCTTGTTGGCCTCGGCTAGCGCCTCCGCCAACAATTTGCATCGTCGTCCGGGAATGTATTGCTTTCACACCTAAATACACAATATACTATTTTTTGCTGTCTAAAATTTCCATTCTCAAATGTAACATGTGAAAAATTTTTTTATCTTTCGAAATAGATACAAATATATCGAGAATAAACGAAGATAAAAGATGGACGTAACTTTTTGATTTGAAACTTTTTTTCTAGCATTAGCTGTTTCCGAGAATATTGCAAATGAGTGATTGTTGGCCCGGCATTGCAATTAAAAAAAATTGATTGCTATTAGATTTTCATACTTATCATCTCTTTATTATTAAATATGTTTTGCATATATTTCTTCTTCAAAAACCACAAAGTGTCACTCCTGCGCGGTTAGTAAATTACAAACTTAAATATTATATACATATAAATGTTGTTACATACATATAAATGTCCATGTGTGTAGATCATTTCTTGCGAATACAATAAATTCTGTAAGATCTAATAATTACTTCAACATCCAGTGGAAGTATAGTATCGCAAAAAAAAAATTGAAAAGTTTTGTTCAAATAGGCTTAGAATGTCATGAAACGTTGAGATTTTAAATTTGAGCAAACAAAATTTCTGACTGTCGGTCTATTCGATGTTTGAGTTCAGTGCGTTATGAACAGATTTCTACATGAACATTTCTTTCTAAGATAGCTTAAAAATTTCAAAGCAATTTCTCGAAAATCGCGAATATCGTCCGTGGCGAAGAAATGTCATCATAGTGTTCGAATTCTAAATAATTTTCAGAATGCTCGCTCGTCCATTGGATACGCTTCTTCCAAGTACGATAACTTGAGATTTAATTAAAATTTTAATAGAAAGTCAGAATTAATTAAAGGAAGACTATTGCTTTAAGAAAAAAAAGGTATTTACACAAAACTTCCTTTTCCTTCCTTTTATTTCTGACAGTTGTGTTAACTGCATGCGAAATATTATCGTCCTCCGTCGCATTTTTTATTATTATTTTCTTTTTGGTGACCACCCTGTATATTTTTTTTCATATTTTTCTTCTTTGATAATTGTACTGACTGCGTGCGAAATATTCTTGTACTCCGTC
Organism: Rutpela maculata; assembly: GCA_936432065.2. NCBI lineage: Eukaryota > Metazoa > Arthropoda > Insecta > Coleoptera > Cerambycidae > Rutpela > Rutpela maculata. The sequence goes on from OW386285.2 coordinate 118,304,174, forward strand.
ATATTAAAAAAAAATAAATTTTGGGTGGCCATCCTTTATATATTATTTTTCATATTTTTCTTCTTCGACAGTTGTGTTAACCACATGCGAAATATTATCGTCCGCCGCCACATTTTTTATTTTTTATTGAGTGACCACCCTCTATTATTTTTTCATATTTTTCTTCCTTGACAGTTGTGTTACCGCATATCAAATATTACTGTGCTCCATCATTTTTTTTTTCTGAATTATATTTTTATGGGGCCCACCCCGTATATTTTTCAACGAAACTATATCCAGTTCTTCGTTGGTAGTGGCGTCAATTACCAAATATTATCCTTCTCCGTCAAGTGGTTTTGTAGATACAACGCCAACAGACATACATCAGACCGACAGACAGACAGACTGATGGAATTATATGATTTTAATTTTCGTAATCCACGTGCTCTGACACGTAAAAATCCGCAGAAATCTCGGAGGGTATAATACTTCCTTTCGGTAAGCGAGGGAAGTAAAAAAAAATAGATTAGTAAGAATTAAAGTTATTAGACATTTTATTTAAAAAAAATTAAGTTCATGAAGGATTGTGTCATTTGATAAATTTGTTCAGAACCAAAAATATTGTATCGTGTGTTGTTTTGTCAACAAAACTGGGATCATCGGGATGGCTAAAATTAAATATTTAACAATTATGCCTAAAAAAAACGCTGCCCAAGGAATCACTACTTCCACATCCAGATTTTCTACTCAAGTTTCTCACAACGAAAAAAACTGTATATGGAAATAATTGTTTATGGAACTTTAATATTATAATATTTGAAATCGTCTACCTCAAAATCCCATAAAACAATATCCCACGTCGGTAGTGGGGTAGGGGGTAGTAGTAGTGGAAATGGGTGAAGTAAAAAAATATTTTGAGGCCTTTGGTTCTTGTACACTCACTAAATCACAATTGTTTTCACCCCCTTCTGTAATGGGGTGAGGGTAGTAATGGGGGTGACTAATGCCAATTTTTTTTTTGTATATACTAAGTACCAATTTTGTGGACTCTGACCTGCTTGATTTATCTATTTTCCCCATTTACCTACTTACCCCCAAACCTTCAACGGAATAAGATGAAAATATAATCTAGCTCCAGATCTCGTTAAAATACATACGTGTAGCAAATTTCAACTCAATATCTTAAACGGTTCCAGAGTAATCGTGCGCACAAGAAAAGTTACAGACAGACAGAATTTTTTTGCTCAAACTTAAAATCTCGACATTGCATGACATTCTAATCCTATTTGAGCAATAAAAATTTTTAAAATTTTTTTTTGTCTTTACTATACTTTCTCTGGACGTGGAAGTAATTAACTCTGGAGAGTATTCCATAGAATATTCATTAATAATATTAAAACTTTAATACGCCGATGAAGAGTGTAATGTTTACATCTCGTATTTCGTCTATTGTATTACGGCAGCAATGCAAGTTTTATAAATTACAAGCAGTTTTGTCAATTTTTTTTTTAAATTTAAACATTGTTTTTTTTATTACTAACTTATATGTTAACATATAAGTAGCACACATTATACTTAGATAAATTTACAAGGCATGAAGATTTAAAAGGCACCAAAACAATGCAATTTTTAAACGTCGAAAATTAGATTTATAAATTAAATCGAATAACTTGTAATATAAAATGGAAAGAAACTCACATATGAATTACATCTATTGATCATGGTCCCTTTTCCCCAAAAACTTGTGTAAAGCTTTCTTTCTACCTGCAGACAAAGTTTTATTAATAATAAATTCTCGAGGAATTTTCTCCTTGAAAGACGTCCAAAGAATTTCCGATTACACTCAAGGTACGTTCATGAACTAAATGTAGAACGAGCATTTCTGGTAATTTGTGTAACTGGGACACGCTTTCGGGATTCTTCAGAGATTCGTTCACTGTTGGCTGAGCAGATCAAACCGAAAAGCGACATTAGTGAGTAGTTTGTAATTCCAAATGGGTCGTTAGCTGCAAAACAGTTTGTGTAACATCAGAATTGTATAGCAATTTCAATTTGCATACGGGATGTATCTGGCCTGGGCGACCGCAGTTATATTCTAACTTTGGACCGCTTCTTGCATTGCTTATGGACATGAATCGATTGTCTATAAATATTAGAGCGATGTATGATGGCCTGATATGCATAATTTGTTGAAAGTTTAATAGGGCGACCAGTCTGGATTAAATTAAGGTTTTAGAGGAAAAATAAATGCGATGCATTTTGCATTAGACTCTTGAAATGTAAATAATGATAGCATTAACCGTGAGTTCTTACTTGCACTTTACGTTATAGTCGAATCATAATTATTATTACAAATAACTGACCGTTTGAAAATAATGTGTTGATTTGTATTAATTTTTATGATAAAATGGAATAGAATCCTGTTTAATATCTATAGTGAACACGTAATGCGAAGTGTGCTGGTGGGCGGGCAGGGTGGAGTAGCTGTAGGCGGAACTTACATTTTTAACCTAAGATCTCCATATGTTACTACCTTAGTTCAGTCCCAGCAAGTGAGGAAGAGCTCATACACTCTACAGACAATAAGCTGCGGTTATGCTTTAAATGTAAATTACAACAAAACGAAAATGATAACCACGTGGACACATTAAAGATGGGTAACTGTGGTAGTAAACAAGATGGAGCCCTTGCGGACAATACTGGCTACTGCAGACATGAGATTCGATTAAGGATTACAAATAAACAGATTGGCAACTTGCCAGTTAAGTAAAATTTGGCGAAACCCACAGAGATCGAATGACTTAGTTCTCTCCATCTTTCTTTACAATTGTAAGCCCTGGACTCTTAGGGAAGCAGACCCACAGCGCACTGATGCTTCCTAAAGAATAGGTCTACAAATTTTTGTTACGAATTCCCTGGATTTCTAGTCCATCGTACTATTAACTCGATTCTCCAAGAAATACGTTCCTAAAAGCGACCCTCCAGCATCGTATTTTCCCGATTCCTCTGTTTTTTGACCGCATTAATCGGAGAGTGAAAAATATAGAACCGTTAATAGTTCAAGGGAAACTAGATAGCAGGAGGCTAAGAGGACGCTCTCCAAAACATTGGGCTGGTGTTTCTAAGGAGCTGACTGCAATTGTGCACATAGAAGGCAACCATGGCAGATAGCGTGATCCCTTCAGATGTGCTATGTAGCAAATGGATGCAAACTATAGTAATCCGTGGATCACAAAACGTCTGGTAAGATGTGAATAAGAAAAAATAGAGGAGAATACACAATTTTTGAGATAAATTGGATTTTTATAAAAATACACTTTATTGAAAATTATGAGAATTTGTGCTCTCATTAATAACACACTGACCACCTCTAGCTTTTATAATCTGTGTGAGATGATTTTCTATAAAATTTACCATCGTGGGACTGAAGACGTATCCACTTAAAGTGGACACCCTTTATATGGTGGTTTGGGACTGGAACAAGATAAAGTATGCACAGTCTAAACATCTTGTATTTTTCGATTCACGTTCTCACAACACATTGATAACTAAAAGTTCATGAATTACTAGAGTTAGTTGAGTAGATAACTTTTAGAAGTATTAATTTGCCTAGTCGCTTGTTTTGAGTTAGTTTATTCGCGTATTGGATTATCACAACTGAGTTTCTAAATTAAGTTACGAACTGAATAACTGCCTGAGATCACGAAGTGCCTCTGCTTATATAGGATATTTTGAGAGTTCTCGATTTGATCTCGAAATTTTCCAACATCGAAGGTGCTAGTATTCTCGAATTTTCAAATTTGCGTCCATGCAGTCGGCAGTCGTTCAGGAGGTGTGGCTTCTTAACTAACGTTAACCAGTCAGAAAATTTTCATTAAATAATATCGAGTATAAAAGCTGAGTAGTCAAGATTTTAGATCAGACGGTGAATAATGGTAATAATGGTAAAAATGCTAAAATGAATTAAAGTTTAGATTTACAAGATTTGCAATTCTATTGTTTCTTCCAAAAGTATTTCTTCATGGAGCAATATAAGAATTTATTTGCTAAATTTTGAAAATAATTTAAACCGATTCTAGTTACTAACAACAGATACTTTGGCAAGACAACTCATGGTCGTGAAACCTAATTTGAAATATCTGTGGAATAAATTTTCCCTTGGTTGTACGGTTCTACTTTCTCAAGTCTTGAAGGTAGTTCACAAATTTTCTATTGGATTAAGATCTGATGAGTTGGAAATTTTCATCCCTAGCTCTGAGGAAGGTCTCCCTGAAAAATTTTATTTTCGGTAGAATCCTGGTTTCTCAAAGTTAATACCAATTTTTGCAACTTGGCCTCCAACAAAAAAATGGACTTCTGGCGCTTACATCAATTAAAGGTATGACGAAGGATTTTAAGTCGTCTAGAAGAGACGGTAAAGAATGTTTTTAGTAAAAAGTTGGTTTGTCTAAATGAATTTTTACGGCACTGATTTTTCCTGAACTCTCAACCGTTATATATTATTATATTCTCTCTGGAGGGTCGTTTTGGGGAACATATGTGTCGGAAAATCGAGGCACAATGGCTGCAATGAGCTGGTCAAAGAATTCACAGCAAACGTTTCCAGACCCACATCTTGAAAACGTCAATACGGGGCGCGCCTTCTGTCTGTCTCCCTAATGGTCCACGTAAAAAAAGATCGAGAAAAGTAGTATGTTAGGAAGACTGATATTGTGCGTCTGCTGGTAAGTTGGCGATCTAGCCATCTGTATTTCTCGGCGAATCCACTATTCGTAGTTGCATGTATTGTCCATATGAGCTCCAAGATATACCCTCTTGTTTATTATCTTACAATCACATAATTTTAACTCCTCTGGTTTTCACTTGCTCGGTCTTCAATCAGAATTTCGATTTGTTGCAATTCACATTTAAACCGTAATTAGAGGATTATCTAGCTGATATATGAACTCATCCTCACTTGCTGCAAGTAACGTGCTATTATCTTAAAATTTTAAGATAGACAACTTAGTTCCGCGTAGGGATTGCAATACCGGTTAACCGGTTAACCGGTTAACCGGTTATTAGGATAAAAAACACATGAAGATAATTACCGGTTATTTTAATTTTTTACCGGTTATTTCGGTAAATTCTGAACTTACGATATGTCACATATTCAACGTTTCTATAATGTCAGTGACTAGTATTCACTAAATACAGAGTGACTGTCCCAACACTGAGCACTTTTAACAATAAGTAAATAATATTATAAAAAGTAAAACCCAGACACCAAGCCCTAAGAAATACAAGTAAGAGAGACATTGACAATATCGTGCGATAGGAAATTGAATATTTCACTGCCGCAAATATCCGTGGAATACATTTAGAAGTATGTTATTACCAATTCTTATTAACTTATCGACCCACCAATATCGACTGAGGAAGGACATCTTCAGCTGGTGGTATTCTATGCACAAATATCAGACGAGTAACTGATATAGCTTTGAAAAACTAATCCTTTTAACAGACCGTTTTTAAAAAGTATTGTATTTTTAGATTAGGTATTCAGTAAATGCCCTATTTGAGTTTATGTTTATAATTTTTGTTATTTAAGTTGATATTCTTGTTATTTACAGAATAATTATTTATTTAATCATCATATAATGATGGCTATTATTCACGAGGGTGAAGTTTAAGACACGAGCCGTAAGCGAATGTCGTAAATCACCAGAGTGGCCATTATATGCGAGTAGAATACTATACTTTGTCCAAGACTATTAGATATTTTTGTTAAATTGTTTATTGAAGAAATTAATTAATGAATTATTTATATTATTCTTTTTGAGTAGGTATGTAAAATTATTGTAAATAACGTTGACGTTTAAATTTAATTTGACAAGCCGTTCTTTGACACATAACGGCCTACTCAATCAAATTTAAAAACGAAATTGTATGATAAAAGAGGGTCTGTTTCTGAAACGCTAAATAAAGTTATCTTATTCATAAATTTGATAATAACAGTAAAATTGTTCACACAATTGTAGCTATGACAGTTAACGAATAATTATATTTAAGGTTTCAGAAACTAGCCATAAATTCTACTAAAAAGTTGCGAGATTGCACTCGAATTTAAAAAATACCTGCCCGTGACTTCTTATAAACAACTGACTGTCCTTATTATTCACTAGTGAATACTGAAATCATTATTCACTGCAGGGAATAATGGATAGCATTATCCTTAAGGAAACACATACATAATGAGTAAATTATTTAATAGTCGCGGACAAAAATTTTTTTGGTCAAATTTAGATAATTTTGTACATGGAAAAAGATAATTGCCATTTTCGCCACCCTAATCATTCATTCTAAAAATTACCGGTAAATACCGGTTAACCGGTTATTTACATTTTTATTTACCGATTTACCGGTTATTAAAACTTCCGGTAAATTGCAATCCCTAGTTCCGCGTCTAGTTACTCCACTATGTCAGTTCTACAGCACACGTCGCATTATCTGCTCATTACAAATGTTAAGGAGTATTAGTAACAGAACACAACTCTGTTTTAGCACTGCATGGTCGATCATTCGTTGCAATTCGATAAGAATATTTGCTAAAATAACTGAATCATTTGAAGAACCGGTATCATATATTCTTCAATTGATAACAACTCCACCATTATGCGATTCTTTGAAGATGTCCAATATTAAACAAGTGTGTCGATGGTTACAAGTCAAAATTTCTTGATTGATTTTTATTTCTGTTGTTTCATTTCAGCGCAATTTAATAATAACAGCTGGGTATGTTTTGTCTGTTCTGTTTAATGTCACTATTTGATCATCTTCTGATCGTTAACGCAATGGAAAGCTTCTTGATGTTTTTTAATGAACGCGTATACCTTCATGTCCCTACTTATCTGCATCAGAGAAGAGAAGAGCGCCTCACGAGTACTAAGACAGCTTCAGAATCCAAATTGCTTGTTAATCCTTATAAATTCTAGTATAAAATCCTTTTCTGAATATTTTAATGTTGTATGATCTAAACGTTATCATATGGAAATAATCGCATTATGAAGAGGAAGTGTAAAATAAATGTTTAAGTATCATCGAACTTTACAGCCCCAACACGATATATAGTTAACTACAAACTTGTTAACCCTGTAAAAAATGTCGGCGTGTTTGATGGTGAAAAGCGTCGACATTTTTGAGTGCTTAGAAGACCTGAAGATAACATTACCACATTAATAAATTATGATATCAGCTAGATGACTATATCTTCCACTTTATTATGATTTCCTAGATTCCACACTTTATTATACTATAATTTGATCACGTGCAGAATTTCACGTTTGGTTACTTCAAAAATTACATCTTCTTTCTTGCTATAATTTAGTGCAACTATCTATTAGGCGAGTAAAGATTAACTTTGCAAGAGTTTAAATTTAATATCTTTATTTGGTTCCAATATGAAAATTAGCACCAGTGCAGAATCTGAGCGAACAGAACTACTAGAAGTCGCGCCAGGCTTTTTAAATGTCGGAAGTTTCATGATTTTGTCAGTTCTTTTTCTATAAGAAAATGTAACGTTATTATATAAGAGTGACTGATATTCGTCATTCATTTATTTTGCTTCAATAATGCAGTTGGATCCCTGGAACAGACTAAATGAATGATAGATTCAAAATATTAGATATTTTTGGCAGTCAGCCAAAGATAGATAGAATCCCCAAAACAAACGAATAACAAGTATCTAACCCAGTATTGACTATGCCTTACAAGTGGAATTATGCAAGGTCATCGAATGCGCAGAAACCAATGTGACGCTGTGAAGCAGGGCTTTTTGAAGCCAGTAAGCCTCTTCTACAAAAATAGGTTTTAGAGTCAACTTGAAAGGCTTTTAGATTTTGCTCAGATTTTGCAAGAAATCATTTTAACAACTTTTAATAGATTAACGGCAATCGACATTTTAAAATTTTGAAAATAAGAGTCACCTAGTGTGGCTGAGTTCGACTAGTTAGAGGCTAGAGGCACAAAAGTTTGTTATTGCCAATATTGCCTTAGGGAGCCTACTTTTGTGTAATTAAAAATTTACATTGAGATATTTTTTAATTAACCACTGTTAGTCTAATATTTTATTTTGTTAATTTACACTATTGAATCATTAAACGTAGATAAGCATAAATCATCTAGTCCGGAAACTACTGCAGTAATACTCATATAAGTATATCAAAAATAGATAAAAAAATAAACTCTCCCTCGTAAATGTTTATACACTTGTCTGCAATAAAATTTTAGTTTTTAATCAATACTAACGTACGGTTCTTTATACATAAAATATGATATTCTCCTCGCGGAAATCCAGACTATATTTCCAAATGAAAGTGGGTTATATGGCTGGGTAGCTGGGGAGCTGAATAAAAAAATCCCGACGGCCATTTTTCTTTTTATTTGGTACTTGGGCTTGAAATGTTATAGTTGGTTTTATACAATATTTACGTTTATATTGTATGAAACAAATTGTATGAGATAAGTAAAACTGTATTTCCTTCATGTGACGGATTATTGGTGGTAGTTCTTCCGTCAAGGCGTCTTAGGTTAAAATCGTTGCTGGTTCAGATTGGTAAGATATAGTGCATACGCGAACCTGCTCTCGTAACCACATTCATTAGATACATGATTTATTAATTTTAAAACATTTTTTTAAAGGGTATTATGCAAAATATACCAGGTGACACCGAGATTAGTCCCGTTCCAATTTCTAGGTTGATTTTAGGAATACAATTTTGAAATTTTGGCGTATAATTTGCGACACAGAAAGCCACACTTTGCACATATCAATTGAAAAATATCACTTCCGGCCCAACCGGAAGTAGCAACAACTTTTGATTTTTAAATAACAACCTATATATTTTTTGCATATTTAGACTCCACATGAAATTTTCGTTACAACAATGTATCACAACTAGGTATTTTTTTTCCAAATGGCGATAAATTAGAAAAAGTGAAAAAGTTGGCAACTGCAAGACTGTGTTCTTAAAAAATTTACCCAGTAGGCCTTGAATCTGATGTATCACCTCAATTTTTATTGTCGCATTTCAATAGAAGTTCATTTTGTGCCAAAATCACTATTTTGAATTGAAAAACAATTTTTTGAAAAAACATAAAAAGCAAATGAATTTTATTAATTTTTTTTAAATGGTAACCATATTTTTTTACTTGCACCAACAAAGCCCAAAACATTAACCTTTTATTTGATGTATAATACGTCTAGTTTCGGTGCTAATTTACTTTGAAATTATTGGATTTCTGTAGATGCTACATTTACCAATTGGTATTGTTAAAAAAATTCACACAGATTAAATAAAATTTACAGAATTTATTAATAATTGTTTATAAGATGGGGGAAAATAAAATTATGGCAATTGTTCAAAATACATTCCTTCAACTTCAGTACATTTTTGAGCCCTACTGATGGTTTCCCTTACCACCCATTCTAACATTTGCGCAGTTATTGTTGCAAAAGCTTGGTGAATTTTGATTTCCAACTCCTGGAGATTTCTTGAAGATGATGAGTAAACTCGTTTTTGACGTACTCCCACAGAAAAAAATCCATAGGGGTTAGGTCAGGTGATCTGGCAGGCCATCTTGTGCGCCCATATGTCGAAATGACTCTATTTTGAAATCTGTTTTCTAAATAATTAGAGGTTATGTGGCAGAGCCCCATCATGTTGGTAATAAATTCTTCTTTTCAAATTCATAGGTAATTCTCCTAAAAAGCCCTCAATTTCATTTTCCAAACAGTTCAGGTACCTAATTCCATTGAAAACGTCCTGAAGTAAAATAGAACCTATGATCCTAGTACCCACAATTCCTGCCCATACATTTACCCCAAACACTTCTTGGTGATTTCCTTCTCTAAATTCATGTAAATTTTCCTGAGACCAGTAACGCAAATTATTTCGGTTAAACATGCCATTATAAGTGAACCGACTTTCATCTGTGAACAGAATTCTGGGAACAATGTTTCTATTTTCTAGTAACCAGTTGCAATAATGAACTCTCCTACCTGTATCAGCTTCATATTAATGCTGATGAAGTTGATATTTATATGATTTATATCCATGTTTTCTCAATATTCTTCTAACAGATTCTCGGCTAATATCAAGAGCACTTCCAGTCTCGCGTGTACTTGCATTTTTATTAATTTCCACGGATGCTAAAACATTTATCTCTGTGGGCTAAATTTTTCTTCAAGAATCTTAAAATGTTTTCTACAAGGGTGATGCCTTCCAGAATACCGCTCGGCATATAACCTTTCAGCTTGATATGCATTTATTTTAGATTCCCCATAAATAAGTAATATGCCCACCTTTTCATTTTGAGTAAATACCGCCATTTTGTGTTTTTTTAAATTTTTAAACAGTTATATTAGCAAATAAATCACAAGCAGATTAAAAAAGCAAAAGCATTACATAAACTTTATCAAATAATAATAGACGGAGAGCTGGCGGTCGCGGAGGTACTACGATATTACCTCCAGCTGGAATTTTGAGAAGTGGTTGGGGAGACCATCAGGAGGTGCCATCTGCAAGGATTTTGCTCAAAACCCCTGCAAATGACAAGTTAGACGACTCAAAAATGAAAAAATGTTTGCTCAAAAAATGATCATACCTCCGGCTGAAAATTTGCACATTACCTGTTTGAAGGTCACAGATAACGTATGTAAATCGTCAGACGCCTAGATCGTTGCCAAAGAGGTGTCAGACGCCATCAAAGTTGTCATTTTTTTTTCAAAAATTTTTTTTCCTTACCTCCGTCTGACGTTTTAACATATTGCAACACAGACCATTCTAAGCACAAATTAAAATCGTCAGACGAAAATGCCGCTGCGAAGTCCCCCTACAACATTCACAAAGTTCCAGCCCGCCTGAGAGGAATGGGGGTGGATGAAGTAAAGAAACATTTTGAGGTTTCTGGTTCTTGTACACACACTAAATCACATTTTTTTTTCATCCCCTTTAATAATGGGGTGGGGGTGGTAATGGGGGTGGCTAATGCCAAAATTTTTTTTTAGACCTTAGCTTCTCTTGTATATACTAAATACCAATTTTATGGACTCTTACCTGCTTGATTAACCTATTTTCCCCAAATTTACTCCAATTTGCCCCCCATCTCTTCGACGTAACAAGATGAAAATATAATCTAGTTCTAGATCTCGTTAAAGTACATATGTGTACTAAATTTCAATTCAATATCTCAAACGGTTCCAGAGTAAACGTGCGCACAAAAAAAGTTACAAACCGACAGGCAGACCGACAGACATATTTTTTTTTGCTTAAACTTAAAATCTTGACGTTTCGTGGCATTCTAAGCCTATTTGATTATTTGAACAATAAAAATTTTTTTGTCGTTACTATACTTCCACTGGATGTGTAAGTAATTAGTACATAAGTATACTTGAGGTGTAAACCTTTATATCACCAAGACAAAAATTTAAAATAGTGAAAATATTAAAAACAGTGTATTTACACACCCAAACAAAAGAGATCCAAGAAGGATGGTTGTCCTGCTCATAACGCGATCGTGTTACGTAGATTCCTAGACACTACGTTTCACGATCGCGTTATAAGTGGAACAAGCACATATGTTTTTAAAATTGTCTCTAGGATAATATGTAAAAACGTCAGACGGAGGTAACGAAAATAAATTTTCGAAAAAAAAGTATACCTGTCAGGCGGGCTGGAACTTTGTGAACGTTGTAGGGGGACTTCGCAGCGGCATTTTCGTCTGACGATTTTAATTTGTGCTTAGAATGGTCTCTGTTGCAATATGTTAAAACGTCAGACGGAGGTAAGGAAAAAAAAATTGAAAAAAAAATGACAACTTTGGCAGCGACCTAGGCATCTGACGATTTACATACGTTATATGTGACCTTCAAACAGGTAATGTGCAAATTTTTAGCCGGAGGTATGATCATTTTTTGAGCAAAATTTTTTTCATTTTTGAGTCGTCTGACTTGTCCTTTGCAGAGGTTTTGAGCAAAATCCTTGCAGATGACACTTCCTGATGGTCCCCCCAACCACTTCTCAAAATTCCAGCCGGAGGTAATATCGTAGAACCTCCGCGGCCGCCAACTCTTAGTCTATAACATAGGCGCAAATGTTTGAAAAGAAATGTTATTTTATCACGGCACGCTTGTAAAATTTAATACATGCATTAGTACATAAGGTTTCATTAAATAACTGAAGAATAGCATATACAGAAATCCAATAGTTTCAGTGTAAGTTAGCACCAAAACTAGACGTATTATACATCAAATAAAAGGATAATGTTTTGTGCTTTGTTGGTGCAAGTAAAAAAATATGGTTACCATTTAAAAAAATTGAATAAAATTCATTTCCTTTTTATGTTTTCTCAAAAAATTGTTTTTCAATTCAAAATAGTGATTTCGGCACGAAACAAACTTTTATTGAAATGTGACAATCAAAATTAAGGTGATACATCAGATTTAAGGCCTACTGGGTAAATTTGAGAACACAGTCTTGCAGTTGCCAACTTAGCTTTTTCACTTTTTCGAATTTATGACGCCATTTGAAAAGAAATTACCTAATTGTGACACATCGTTGTAACGAGAATTCCGTGTGGAATCTAAATATGGAAAAATATATGATAACGCCTCTTGCCATCTCTTCTGGCCATTTATCTATCTATTATTCTAGGTATCTGCAATAACTCCAAGAATACTGCCTTGAAGGATTGTTTTTTTAAAATAGAAATGATTAACAATACCGGGTGACAACGAGATTAGTCCTGTTCCAATTTCTAGGTTGATTTTAGGAGTACAGTTTTGATATTTTGGCATATCGCTTGTGATACAAAAAGCCACATGTTGCATTTATTAAGTGAAAAATATCACTTCCGGTCCAACCGGAAGTAGCAACAACTTTTGATTTTTAAATAGCAACCTATTTAAAAGTCAAAAGTTGTTGCTACTTCCGGTTGGACCGGAAGTGATATTTTTTACTTAATAAGTGCAACATGTGGCTTTTTGTATCACAAGTGATATGCCAAAATATAAAAATTGTACTCCTAAAATCAACCTAGAAATTGGAACGGGACTAATCTCGTTGTCACCCGGTATTGTTAACTCATTTCTATTTAAAAAAAAACAATCCTTCAAGGCAGTATTCTTGGAGTTATTGCAGATACATAGAACAATAGATAGATAAATGGCCAGAAGAGATGGCAAGAGGCGTTATCAGAAAGCTGACCAAAATAGACAAAAGGAATATCAAGACTAAGTTGAAATATCTGTGAATTAGGAGACACCCCTTCTCTTTCACTAATGTGGTGAAGTTGTTAGGTCTTTGGCCGACATAATGATAACCTGTAGGCAATTGGAATTTCCACTCTCGAATGTAAAAGAGGGACTCTTACCCAAATTCGAGCATGTTTCTCTCTCCATGTGAGCTTCAAAGGTAAAAGTGGGTAATATTCGGTCTATAATTATTGTGTCTATGTATGGTTATAGCTACTCCACCCTGCCTCTTCTCCAGCACACGTCATATCACGTGTTCACCATAGGATGTCAAAAAGTGATCTGATGTCTTTACCAATTTTTTTATTTGTCGGAGTTAGTGTCGCCTACTTTCATCAAAGCAGAATTTTCTTCATAGAGTTGGCAAAGAATTTGGTTGGTTTTTTGTTGTATCCGTACCATATTCTAAGAATACAGGCATTACTTCCCAGGGATTTACCACAGCGTGTGAACTTCTGTCAGTGATATTTTCGGGGATAATATAACTAGTGTTATGATTATCATCGGTGATAGCCCGAGGTAAAACCGATGAAAATTGACCGAGTGCGAAGCACGAGTTCAATTTTCTATAGGTTTTAACGAGTGGTATCACCGATTATTAATCATAACACGTGTTATATTTGGTGAGAGAATATAATGAACGTTTTGCGTTATTTTGATTCTCCTTGAAGCGCAAAATTCCATGAACTGGTTCCACTGAGATTCTTTATTAATTTTCGTATTTTTTGGTGTTTTTTTTTCTCAATTAAGTTTCAAATCTCTTCCTCGCTAGCATCTCCCCATCGACGGTGGTCTACTGGTTGAAACATTTTTCTGCTTAAGAGCACTATTTTCTGATTTCGACGCTTCTATTGAAACTTTCTACGACGTTGACATTATTTTATTCATTAAAAACAAGTTACAATCGATATGCGGTGATAAAATTATCAACGATTTGATAGCCTATTATGATAATTTTTTTTTTGTATTTTAACCAATGAAATTAATAAAAAATGTACCATGTGACACGTGAATTATATTCTCAGAATGTTACACTAAATCCGCACTTTGGATCAGAAATTATTTTCACAGACGAAGCAAATTTTTCTAGGAATGCTACTCAAAATTTCCATAATAATTATGTGTGCACGAACGAAAACCCCCATGCTATAACCGAAACCCATTTCCTAGAGCAATTTTCGATTAATGTATTGGTAAGAATTATTCGTAATAATCTTATAGGCACTTTTCTTCTGCCAAGACGTCTTAACGGACAATCTTATCTGCATTTTCTCCAAGAAGAACTACCTATGTTGCTTGAAGATATACCAGTTGCTTTAAGGAATCAAATGTGGTACGTGCACGATGGAGCTCCTGTTCATATCAGCGTAATTGTTTGCTACCATTTAGATGTGGTTTATCCTAATCGTTGGATATGTCGCGGAGGACCTCAGCAATGGCCCGCAAGATCCCCCGGTCTCAATAGTTTAGATTTATTCTTGTGGGGTCATCTTAAAACCCTGGTGTATAACACTCCCACTAACACCTTAGAAGATTTAAGAGAGCGAATAGATGCCTCTTGTGAAACAATAAGCAATACGCCTGGAATATTTGAACGAGTGCTCAAATCGATGCGAAGACAAGCAGAAGCATGCCTTTTAAGTGAAGGTACCATTTCCAAAAATTTTTAAAAAACAAAATTCAGCATTATCAATGTTAATAATAATTAGTTTCAATTCGGATTTAATTGTTTTAATGAAGAACGAGAAAAACGCAAGAGACCATTTTCACGTAAAATTGATCAGGCTAACCAGAAAAAATATCCACATGGAAAAATATCAGTGACTTACCATTTTTTTTTTTTGATAAAAGATATCAGAGGACATGTTTGCAGATAAACCGCTGGTGGAGCGATAAAAAAACTTTTCTAACTAAAATATGTTATTTTATATCGTATTAGTACATACCAAAATTGAAAATAATATCTAAAGTACTTTATTACTATATATTAAAATATAACGATTAAAAAGAAATAAAATTTAAGCCGTTGCGGACATATATGTTTATATGAACTTTTCTCCATAAAATAACCTAATCCCGCCCTGAAATATCAGCACGCCATTAAGAAACACCCTGTATATAAGGAAAATAATGAAAATTGGAAAATTGACCCATAGTACAGGAAACGAAGACCGAAAAATCCCCCAATTCGGAAATAAATAGTGCTGCTCTACGGATTATTATTTTAAGTTGTAGAGTTGACCCTCAGGAGTAACATTCCAAAAGTCCCCAGCCGTGGGCCTTATGCGTTAGGCGGGAGGGGGCTGGAATGGATCGGTTTGTAGGTTTTTCATTATTATCTCGAAAACTAAGCATCCTAGCGAACAGGTTATCCTATACCAAATGAAAGTAAATTACATTGTCTACAAAAAAGATTCTATTCATTTTTTCGCTAGGGGCAGTAGTTAAAGGTGTACATGAGTTTGAAAATGCAAATAGCTGGAAAAACTGTGTATTGTGGGAGGTAATGCTTAACAAGTAGATAATTTTATATTACAAGTATTTACAAGGCCATATTAAGCAATTGGTCTAGTTCATCGTCAAGATCATCATCGTCGTCACCGTTGATGCTGGCGATTGGAGGGCCGTTGGTACACAAATCGCGGCAACTGCTGCACACAAGCGAGCAGGGTATGCCTGCTTTGCGGCAACCGCAACGGCCCCCGCAACCAGTTGTGCACCCGCAAAATATGTTATTTAGGACGGATACTGGCGCAACTGGGTCCGTGCTTGTGACAGGAGTAAGGAAGCCATCCGACACCCTCATACACCCCCAAGCAGTTAGCTTCTGCTGCTGATCTCCATATAGCCATTGCTGAATCTGCAAACAATAATTCGTCCTTCATAGTTTAAAAAAATGTGACACAATCTTGTCTAAGCACAATACAAAACATAAGTTAATGTAAACATGCATATATTGATACAAACCTGCAAATGAACTCTATGGGAGTGTTGGCGAGCAGCCCCTCTGGTGGGTGAAAGTGCCGCAAAATCAGGCTTTGGCTTTGTCAAGGCTTTAACAAAGGCCTGGTGTCGTTGTAGAAGAACGCACTACCGGGCGTCAAAATGACGCGACACCAATTTATTTCTCAGGGGGCGCCAGTCGCGTATTACCCCGTTCTTCTACCTCCCAGGCGGGTTCGAGATAAGAAGCACTTCGGTAGCCGAGTAATGGGACCAAGGCGGCACTGCCACAGATCGGAAACTACGCCCTCTCTGGACCTGAATTCCCTCGTTAGGGGTTTAGGCACCTCTTAATTTCCTGAATTTTTGCATAAAAAAATCCCAACCGAAGAATTTCTCTGCGGAGGGATTAGTTTTGGTACGCGAAAATCACGTTTTGGTCCATTAATAACGGAATATATTTCTCAAAAAACGCATAAAAAAATCCCTCTCAAACCTCCGTAAAGCAACCAGAAGGTCGAACGTTAATACGAATTAACTCGACACATCCGGTTTTCTATACGAAAGTTCCAGGGATTATAGACCGTCAACAGGCCTCAAGATCAATTAAGAAATATTAGTTCAAAGAATCCGTTTATTTAACAGAATTGGTTATACAAAATTCTCAAGATAAGAATCGTGCCTTCCCCAATCAAGGTAGTGACTTTCAGACCATACAAGCGAGAGCGCTCACGCTAACGATCGATTAGGTAGAAAAGATTCATACGTACCTTCTCAGAATCAAAATGTGAGCTTTTAGAATCATTTCAGACTCTGGGTAAATGAATAATTAAGGCTGACTGAAATTAACTTAAAAAAGTTTTACTAAATGAATTTAGTTTCGCTAGAGACTACTTAGCTTTAAAGTTCTTGTATCATGGAGATTCACGTACTCAAACACATTCAGAGGACTTATTACTGCATAAGTTGAGTGGCGTTCGATCAGTCCACGACTTACTAACCCTTATCACAGTCGATTAATATTATCGATTTGGCAGCGTCTCACCTTCGAGCGACTTTTAGGCAAAATTGAATTTTTGGATTTTTATGCACAAGGCGTTTTCCTCTATAACTTTGTCATTTGAAAAGCCCTGTTATTGGCTTTTCTACCATCGCTTTGTCTGGATCACTCAACGCGCTCCACCAAATTGTAAGCCGCTGGGTCAATCCAAACTCTTTCTATGCGAGAAACCGGCCTTGTACATGTGCATTGATTTTTATCAATTTTTGCTTATCGGCACTACGCCGGCTTTGACAAAATCTTCTATTTTGCCTTTCGGATGCAGTGCATCGTTAAAATTTTATGCTCATACTTTAGAATTGGGCTTTCAATGACCGTATCTCAAAGGTCAATGTCTTTGGTTGAGGAATAAAAAATAAAAAATAATTTAAATTATATTTTCGTGGTACTTTTTAAACTGACTTTGTGGTACTTTTGAAAAATCCATTTTAAGACCAATTTTAGCGTACTTTTGAAAAATCGATTTTCGAGCCAAATTTCAAGGTACTTTTGAAAAACTAATCTGCGGGTGAAATTTTGGCGTACTTTTGAAAAATCGATTTTCAAGCCAAATTTCAAGGTACTTTTGAAAAGTTAATCTGCGGGTGAAATTTTGGCGTACTTTTGAAAAATCGATCTTCAAGCCAAATTTCAACGCAGTTTTGAAAAATTAGTCTGCAAGTGAAACTTTGGCGTACTTTCGATAAATCGATTCCTGGGCCAAATTTTGACGCCCTTCCAAAAATATTATTTTTCAAAGTCCAATTTATGGTACCTTTGAAAAAGTATATTATTCATAAATCTTTGTCATTATATACTTCTACTCTCATATTCTGAACCAAAAACATTTTTCCTAAGTGAAAATTCGGTGTTTCTTCGAATTTTCACCTGGTCATTTCCAACGCCTTATAGAACCCAAAACGGCCCTTGTGGACTGATCTGCGCCTCTGCAGACTCCCAAAAATGTCTTTAAATGAAATTTTTGCCTAAGTCGAATTTTGATTATGTCTTCAACTTAGGACGATTTTGGAGAGTTCTACAACACTCCCCTCCTTTGGTTGAATCTTTTCTACTCATCGATTGCCTTTAATTTCCATATTCACTTGTATGTCTGTATGCCTTCATTTGACGGTCTGACCTATGGTACAGATGTTTAAAAATAACGGCCTTAATTGGGGCAGACGGCTAATTCGCCTATCTAACTTAAAAATAAATACATTTTTTAAACAATACGCCAAGTTGATACAACATTTTTATCAACTTAATTACACCCGCGTCGAGGTGCGAAGCGAAGCGAAGCGTAGCACAATTTTGATTAGCGTCCACTCTCACTAATTCGTTGCACTCGCTTTTTCGCCCTGGTCTCGCTCTTGCTTAACTTCGGCCCTTTCTAGAAGAGGCTGTCTATATCTCCATGCCGCAGCTTGGACGGTCCTCGCCTTTGAGTTCCAGACTTCACCATGCCGCGCCCTTGCGACAGGCTGGGTCATCTTTCCATTTCTGCACATGGAAAATGCAGTTCTGCAACTAGATTGACTTTTTAGCAAGTCGTCGACTGGGACGCGTCGACTAACAAACACAATGTGTTGTTTTTAATGAAATATTTTTCTAACATAATTTTGTTAACTTATAATGGTTAGAAATTGGTTCTTCGTAAGGTAGATTGAATCGGCTTACGATGCTCGTGCGGTCATCACTACTTTGTGAAAAAAGTATAAAAAAAAAAAAATTGAAGCGTCTTCTTGAGTGAAGAACGACTTCTGAAACTCGTCTCGTAGTTTCTACTTCGTAAGGTAGATTAAATCGGCTTACGATACTCGTGCGGTCATCACGACTTGTGAAAAAAGTATAATAAAAACAAAAAATTGAAGCGTCTTCTTGAGCGAAGAACGGCTTCTGAAACTCGTAGTTTCCATTTGGGGTATACGTTAATTTTGTTGACTTAAAATGATTAAAATAGAAGTTGTCTTCTTGCATAAGAAAAACAGCTTCCGAAACTCGTACTGATTCGTACTTATGCCTACGTCCATTACTCGAACTTGGCGGCTCTCGCTCTTGAGGAGCTAGGCTTACCGGATCGCGCTCTTGCGTCGGGTTCGCCGTCTTTCCATGTCTGCTCATGGAGTAGACTTTAAATTTTCGATTCGACCGCATATAGGTCAAAATCGCCACTTAGAATTTTGAGAAAAAATATAAAAAAAAGCGAAAACGGCTATTAGCCGTGGTCGACCTCAGAAATATCTAGAGGTGACTCTTCTATGTCTGGCTTATCTCGAGCATCATCGGGATCTCGACTTATTACATCCTGCTCATCTTGAGCACTTGCGGGAACATTGATTTGAACTAGTGTGGTATCGCTACGTCGCTCTGACCTGGGCGCGATCTCATTGTCTGATGAGGAAGCGTCGTCACTAAGATGAGTTTCATCCGGACTATCTTCTGATTCTTCAGACAATTCCAATTCAACATCGGGGTCTCCCTTAGGTGCCGGCCTGATGGCATCGACATGTAATCTCGTCGAAGTTACTCCCTTGTGAATGAGGTAAACTTCATTGGACAATCTCTTTAAAACCTTGTGTGGCCCACTCCACGACGGTGTGAAGGTATGATCCTTCCTGATCCTTTTAGTCATTACCATATCTCCCACTTTATATACGACCGGCGTTACCGCCACTTTGGGCGCGTAACGCCATTGGTAATTTGTTTGATTTTTACGAATCTCCTTGACTCTTTCAAGGCGGGGAACGTCCGCTTGATTACGACGTTCTTGTCTATAAGCGAACATATTCCAATCACCAATCTGCGGTAATTCATAGCCGAGTACTACGAAACTGGGCGTATGCCCCGTAGCGGCGTTTTTTCTTGTTCTCAAGATATATGCCATCTGACTAACATGTCGATCCCACTCGTCGTTGGGTGAACCATATAATAAGGTTTTTAAGATCTTCTTAGCTTCTTGCACCCTCCTTTCTATTGGATTGGCCTGTTGGTGGTAAGCTGCTGTGAAGAATCTTTCAATATTGTTACGTGTACAGAACGTATCGTAAAAGCCGGAATTGAAGTGGCCTCCCTGGTTGGAAATGATGACCCTCGGAATGCCATATCTCGCCACTAGTTCCTCTTCGATAAATTGTGCTATTGTTTTTCCACTGACTTGGGTGAACGCCTTGGCTTCGACCCACTTACTAAATACATCCTCTACCATTAATATATAACGGTTATCTGCATCTTTGGTTCGCTGAAGCGGTCCGATTACATCGACGCTTAGAACTTCGAACGGATGCGATGGAGCATGGCTTCTGAGAGGAGCCTTCGGTTGTGACTGTCTGCTTTTTACGGAATTACAAATAATGCACTCATTTAAATATTTGTTAACTAGTCTCGACAAATTATTAAAATAATAGCGGCCCGAGATGATTCTAACAGTTTCATCGCGGCCGGGGTGACCTACTTCCGGTCGGTCGTGAAAATGAGATATTACTCTCATGTCCATACGTTTTGGTACGTATAATTTTTCTTTGACATTTTCGCCGCTCGTCCAAAGTGTGCCGCCTATCACTTGTCGTGTATTGACGAATTTCACCTCTGCCTCGGTTTTATCTGCTTGTCGCACTAGAGTATTCCATCGTTCAATTTGATCTTGGATATCTCTGGAGTGCGTTTGTGCTTCTCTGACCTGATCGTTTAATTCCAATGTGGTAATCACTGATATTCGTTCCTTGTACGAGAATTTTGGTGGATACATCCTTTCCTCTTCGTCGTTTGCTTCGACGTTTGGGCCTTGAGGATTCCTGCTAAGATAGTCTGCCAATATATTTTCCTTGCCGGGACAATGTTCTATGGTGAAGCTGTATTCCTGAAGTAATAATGACCAACGTGTAAATTTCGTTTTCTCGTCCTTATGCTTATTTAACCATAGTAAAGCTCGATTGTCGGTTTTGACTATAAATGGACGGTCTGCCAAATATATTTTGTATTTCCTTATATAATTAACGACGCTCAAACATTCCAATTCATTGATATGGTATTTTCTCTCCGTCGGAGATAACGTATTACTAGCATAAGAGACGATGTGCTTCTGGTCATTATCCCCCAATTGATATAATACTGCAGATAATCCTATTAAGGATGCGTCCGTCTGCAGTATGAACATTTTATTGAAATCTGGCCGGTGCAGTCCTAGAGGTTTATTTAATACCTCTTTCAGTAGGATAAAGGATTCTTGGGCTTCTGTATTCCACTTATAGCGCCAGTCCTTCGAGAGTAGTCGGGTCAAGGGCTTAGTAATTATTGCAACATTCGGGATATATTCACGTACCCAATTACATAGGCCAAGGAAACTCTGAAGCTGGCGCCTTGTCGTAGGCACAGGATAGCTCTGTATCTGCAGAATATGTTTTTCTAAAGGTTGAGTAGTATTGGCATTTATCTTATGCCCGAGATAGGTTATACTGGATGTGGCTACCACACATTTTTCTGGTGACACTTTTAAATTATGTAAACGTAGGCGTTCAAAGACGGCTCTCAGATGGTTTACATGCTGATCTATATTTTCACTGTAGATGATAATATCATCGAGATATACTTTACAGAAATGATGCAAGTAGCCGGTCAATACGTCTCTTGCCATAAATTTTTGGAACGTACATGGAGCGGTCTTCAATCCGAAAGGCATCACGTTAAATCGGTAAGATGCTCCATCTAATGTTGTAAACGTAGAATAATTTTTTGACGACTCCTCAAGAGGGATTTGCCAATATCCGCTCTTGAGGTCCAACACCGTAAATATGTTGGCGTTTCCTAGATCCTTTATACTCTCGTATATCTTAGGTAAGACGGATGCTTCGTCTTCCGTTACTTCATTTAAGTGACGATAATCAATGCAGAAGCGAGGCTTCTTGCCGGGCCTTTCTATTATAATGGGAGGCGAACTGTACTGAGCGGTACTCGGTTCTATAACTCCGGCTTTCAGCATCTCTTCAATTTGATCGTACATAACTTTTTTCTTAGTAGGAGACATAGGATAAGGTTTGATATTGAACGGGCGGTCGTCTTTAACTTTTATTTTATGTTTCGTTGTCACCGTGGTAGCTTGGGTAGGCACCGCGGTGAACAATTCAGCGAATTCCTCGAATAGAGGTTTTAAATTATCGTTTCCGATGATCAGTTCTTCGGGAAGCCGGCATTGCTTCCTTGCTTGATGTGCCGCTTGATTCCAGAAGACGGTTATTCGCTCTTCAGTGCCGACGTAGACACATTTACGTTGATAATCGAATACGACATTGTGAGCATATAAAAACGGGGCTCCCAGAATGAGCTCTTCGTTTAAATTTTGAATGACCTGAAACGTGGTCTGAAAGGGTACATCTAGTACATTAACGTTCATGGTCGTAGTCCCGAGGGATTCTACTAAACCATCGCCACAAGCCATAACAAACGTTTGGGGAGCTGTAAGTTGATCAATATCGTTCAAAAATTTCGGTTGGATAATATTCCTTGTCGAACCTGTATCCAATAAAGCGTTAACCGCTCGATTATTAATTATAATCTTAATGCGAGGCAGAGGGAAAGCGTCGTTAGTTTGGTTGATAGATTCTAATGGAGTGAATCGGTGGGGAGATAGGTTGACTTCTTGATCCTTAAACAGGTAATTAAGGTCAGGAAGGTCATCGAAGTTTTTTAATTTAAACTTCTTGCTTCGGAGCTTCCCCGAGGGTCGCTTCGAGCCTGCTGGGGCCTGGTAGGCGGGGCTGGTACAGTTCGGCCTGGGCCATCGCCTCTGACCCCCGCTTGGTTTCCCGTATTCATATTACGATAGGGATTGTTTGGGCATTCCGCATGAAAATGCCACTGCTCCGTTGGGCAATATCTGCAAGGGCGATACGGGACTCGGGAGTTCCTTACGTCTCCAGTACCCTTTCTCGGTATATCCCCTCTGGGCAGCGAGGAAATATTATTTGCAAAATGCACCCTTGGTGCTGGCGGATTATCTCTTCTTTGAGATCCATTGAATGGTGTCCTAGATGCACCAAAGGAACTGGAGGACGGCTTCGCTAATGCGGAGGGTTCCGTTCTCCAGTTACTGCTCGATTGCTGATTCCCTTGAGCTGAAGCGGTAGAGGTGGACGCTTCTTGGTCCTTGCTTTTTTTTGCATTTTGCAGAGTCTCGAATTGTTTATTCTCATCCATGATTTTGGCCATTTGTTCGGTCATCGTCACTAGTGTATTTGTATCTAGTATGACGGCACTCTTTAGGAGCATTTTCATATCAGGTCTCAACTGATTGAAGATGGTAGCCGCCTTCATCGCCTCCGGCTTAAACGGATCAATCCTCTTGAAGAGGCATACCTTCCTGGAAATAAATACTGACGTACTTTCCTCGGCATCTTGTTTCTTGCCATATAAATTAGCTACTGCTTCGGTGAGTACTTCACCTGAATCGTAACGGCTTCTGAACCGCTCGAGGAATAGAGGATACGTGGTAATTAGGGTTCGGTATTGTTCGAACCATTTCCTGGCATCGTCTTTGAGCTGTTCTGATATTTTATATAGACGGTCGTTATCCTGCGTAATTCGTACTCGGACGAAAAATTCCTCCATATGATGAATGAAGGTTTCAGGGTCTTCGTGTTCGAAGCCATGAAATTCCGCATTTGGATGCTTCGACCGATACTTATGCTCGTGCGTGGCTTCGCTTAGAGCTTTGGCAAGACCTGCTGCCATTTGGGCGAACACTTGTTCTGAGGAGGGCTGTATGACTCCTTCAGTGGTACTCGGGCCTACCCCCGAACTACCCAGTACATCCTCCGCGCACGGCCTCTCTAACCCTCTAGAGACGTTGTCCATCACAGATGTCGGCTCGTCGTAAAACTGGAAAGGCGTTGATTCATCCATATCCTTTCCAGAAAGCCCTGCTGACTAACAACGCCCCACGTTGGGCGCCATGTAGGAGAACGCACTACCGGGCGTCAAAATGACGCGACACCAATTTATTTCTCAGGGGGCGCCAGTCGCGTATTACCCCGTTCTTCTACCTCCCAGGCGGGTTCGAGATAAGAAGCACTTCGGTAGCCGAGTAATGGGACCAAGGCGGCACTACCACAGATCGGAAACTACGCCCTCTCTGGACCTGAATTCCCTCGTTAGGGGTTTAGGCACCTCTTAATTTCCTGAATTTTTGCATAAAAAAATCCCAACCGAAGAATTTCTCTGCGGAGGGATTAGTTTTGGTACGCGAAAATCACGTTTTGGTCCATTAATAACGGAATATATTTCTCAAAAAACGCATAAAAAAATCCCTCTCAAACCTCCGTAAAGCAACCAGAAGGTCGAACGTTAATACGAATTAACTCGACACATCCGGTTTTCTATACGAAAGTTCCAGGGATTATAGACCGTCAACAGGCCTCAAGATCAATTAAGAAATATTAGTTCAAAGAATCCGTTTATTTAACAGAATTGGTTATACAAAATTCTCAAGATAAGAATCGTGCCTTCCCCAATCAAGGTAGTGACTTTCAGACCATACAAGCGAGAGCGCTCACGCTAACGATCGATTAGGTAGAAAAGATTCATACGTACCTTCTCAGAATCAAAATGTGAGCTTTTAGAATCATTTCAGACTCTGGGTAAATGAATAATTAAGGCTGACTGAAATTAACTTAAAAAAGTTTTACTAAATGAATTTAGTTTCGCTAGAGACTACTTAGCTTTAAAGTTCTTGTATCATGGAGATTCACGTACTCAAACACATTCAGAGGACTTATTACTGCATAAGTTGAGTGGCGTTCGATCAGTCCACGACTTACTAACCCTTATCACAGTCGATTAATATTATCGATTTGGCAGCGTCTCACCTTCGAGCGACTTTTAGGCAAAATTGAATTTTTGGATTTTTATGCACAAGGCGTTTTCCTCTATAACTTTGTCATTTGAAAAGCCCTGTTATTGGCTTTTCTACCATCGCTTTGTCTGGATCACTCAACGCGCTCCACCAAATTGTAAGCCGCTGGGTCAATCCAAACTCTTTCTATGCGAGAAACCGGCCTTGTACATGTGCATTGATTTTTATCAATTTTTGCTTATCGGCACTACGCCGGCTTTGACAAAATCTTCTATTTTGCCTTTCGGATGCAGTGCATCGTTAAAATTTTATGCTCATACTTTAGAATTGGGCTTTCAATGACCGTATCTCAAAGGTCAATGTCTTTGGTTGAGGAATAAAAAATAAAAAATAATTTAAATTATATTTTCGTGGTACTTTTTAAACTGACTTTGTGGTACTTTTGAAAAATCCATTTTAAGACCAATTTTAGCGTACTTTTGAAAAATCGATTTTCGAGCCAAATTTCAAGGTACTTTTGAAAAACTAATCTGCGGGTGAAATTTTGGCGTACTTTTGAAAAATCGATTTTCAAGCCAAATTTCAAGGTACTTTTGAAAAGTTAATCCGCGGGTGAAATTTTGGCGTACTTTTGAAAAATCGATTTTCAAGCCAAATTTCAAGGTACTTTTGAAAAGTTAATCCGCGGGTGAAATTTTGGCGTACTTTTGAAAAATAGATTTTCAAGCCAAATTTCAAGGTACTTTTGAAAAGTTAATCTGCGGGTGAAATTTTGGCGTACTTTTGAAAAATCGATCTTCAAGCCAAATTTCAACGCAGTTTTGAAAAATTAGTCTGCAAGTGAAACTTTGGCGTACTTTCGATAAATCGATTCCTGGGCCAAATTTTGACGCCCTTCCAAAAATATTATTTTTCAAAGTCCAATTTATGGTACCTTTGAAAAAGTATATTATTCATAAATCTTTATCATTATATACTTCTACTCTCATATTCTGAACCAAAAACATTTTTCCTAAGTGAAAATTCGGTGTTTCTTCGAATTTTCACCTGGTCATTTCCAACGCCTTATAGAACCCAAAACGGCCCTTGTGGACTGATCTGCGCCTCTGCAGACTCCCAAAAATATCTTTAAGTGAAATTTTTGCCTAAGTCGAATTTTGATTATGTCTTCAACTTAGGACGATTTTGGAGAGTTCTACAACATCGTACCCGGTTCAGTTCTGCTGCTTGTGGGGCCTAGTACAATGCCAAAAAAGCTGCTCTCCTGTATCAGCTACCATGTTTTGTGTTGCTGAGAGATCACAGAAGACTTTGTAGATGTCTGTGACCTGCTTCTCGGCTTTCAAAAATACTTTCACCACACCTCCCTTGCTCTTGTTGTAAATAGCGGAGGTAGTATCACAACCGCTGAACGAATGGAGCAACAGAATGGTCTTCCCAAATATCTCCATTCACTTGCGGGGGCCGTTGCGGGTGCCGCAAAGCAGGCATATCCTGCTTGCTTGTGTGCAGCAGTTGCCACGCTTCGTGTACCAACGGCCCTCCAATCGTCAGCATCAACGGCGACGACGATGATGATCTTGACGATGAACTCGACTAATTATTTAATATGGCCTTGTAAATACTTATAATATTATATATATTTATATTTTCTACTTGTTAAGTATTACCTCCCACAATACATAGTTTTTTCAGCTATTTGCATTTTCAAACTCACGTACACCCTTAACTACTGCCCCTAGCGAAAAATGAATACGATCTTTTTTGTAGACAATTTACATTTATTTTGTATAGAACGACCTTTTCGCTAGGATGCTTAGTTTTCGAGATAATAACGAAAAACCTACAAACCGACCCTTTCCACGTCCCTCCCGCCTAACGCATAAGGCCCACGACCGGGGACTTTTGGTATGTTACTCCTGAGGGTCAACTCTACAACTTAAAACAATAATCTGTTGAGCACTATTTATTTCCTAATTAATGTCTTCGTTTCCTGGCCTACCAGTCTCCAGCAAACGGGATGTTAAAAATTGTGCACTATAAAACTGGTTACCTGGTATAGGAATGTTGTTTTCCTCATTTTAGCTTATGTTAGTAGCATCCATCATATTTCCGTAGTTAAGTACATTTAATGACATTGGCTCAATCCTGCTGTGGTGCTGTGTAGGAAAACATATGAACATGTATGTGTCCTTCGCCTTAATGTCCCATTAAACCCATTTTATACTTCCGAATATAGTTGACCAGAGTTTCAAAGCTAGCTAGTACCATAACCTGCACATTATGCATTGATACGACTTTATATATTCCTCAAGGGTCTCGTCTCTATGTCCTTTTATTTAATCCGAATAAATGAGGTCCTACTCACTTTTATGCACTTGGGATTACTTACATTTTTATACTGGGTTCTTTTATAGATCTATGTATAGTTTTATGAAAGTGATAAAGCAATATAAAATTCATAAATTCTTGGACTTGCTCGAGGGCTAGGAGGGGTTTATTCCAAAAGTTCCGAGGGTGCCAATGTCCTCGGCCTTTACTGGAATATATATGTAATGTGATAAATACAGCTTTTGTGATATGTCGGAATTTATTACTTACAATTTGGTTGTAGGACATCAGAACGAATATTAAAAAGTTTCATCAATTTTGTGTTATTTTACTTACATATTGGAAAAAATAGTGCAACAATGGCTTATTACTCAAAATAAGTATAGAAAAAGCAATTACTTTTAATTATAGGAAAAGTTTTTCATAATTTGAAAATTGACTTAATTGAAATGAATTACTCTGACACAATTTCGCTAATTAGATAATTTTTGTGCATAATATGCAGCTGAATATGATGGTGTAGATTTTTCTCATTCTCGTCCTTAAGATAATAGAAAATAAAATGAAACAAATATTGGTTAATACTATTTTCTTTACTTAATTTTACTTTATGAAATCAAGACGACCGGTAGGTCGCCATGTTGAGAGAAACACGGCAAACCTTGCATATAATTACAGCAAATCCTACCGAAGTCGCCCCCATTCGATTTTATATCTACTCTATTTCCCACAAACCATAGAATATATGTTACAAAATGCTTAAATTACTTTGGAATACGGGGATCTTTAATAATATCCGCATTTTGAGGCGCTCCGTTTAAAATAGTTTTTCAGTTGTTGTGGCACCTCAGTAATGTTCTTCTTATTACTCAGCCGCGGCAGCTGGGAACGCCGCCGCTAGATGGCACTGTGCTGCTACCTACTATCAACATTCATTTTATTGTTATTTACCACTTACATTTGTACAAGCCGGTGCATTGTTTAGTACAGTTTTTATTTAATGTGTGGTTTAATGTGATAGATTCTGCAATAGTTTGTATTTTAAAATGTTTGTTAGTAAAATATTTTTTGCTTAATACTATTAATCATATTAGTATGTTCAGAAGTTCATATACACTCAAAGAAAATGATAGGTAAATTCGACCAAAAAGAGCATATGAAATCGCGCCTATCTAGTTTCATAGTTAAATCAATCAGAAAAGAATAGTCATACAACTTTATTTGTTTTCGTAAACAAATAGTAGTTTAATAATCATATCTTCTTGTAACAAATTAAATAGTACAATGACATTTTTTTATGTTCACTAACCATTTTCAATTTGGTCTACAATTAAATAATACGACTTTGTTTTTTGTTCACCAACTAATTTTTAGGTTGATCTACACTTTATTGTATGATGAAGTTTTTTTTGGTTAGCCAAAATCTTAGTATTGAGACATCAGACCACCAAAACCAAAGATTAGAGATCGTTTATAAGATCCATGCAAATATATCGATGATCCCTGAGAGAATTTGTACATTGCAATCATGTTATTAATTTTCTATAAATTCATAAGAGTATGAGATAATGCATGATTGATTATTGTCAGTGATTTGTATGTGGCCATCTGGGAATAATTTCTGTAATAGACTACGTGGTAAGCAAGCAAATTTTATGGCAATTCTTTTAGAACTTCTAGAAGACGACAATAATATTGGTTTGTCTACCAAGTACAATAATACAGCGAACTAATACTGGGTTAGAATTACAATTCGATAATAGTTAAAAATAAAATATACTATTATCTAGTTTAATTTGACAGAATTCAACAAAATAATAGTCAGACGAAAAAAATAATAGTCTTATTCATCTATTTTTTAAGTTAATGTTTGTTTTGTTGTACGACAACTTTTTATGAATTAAAATAACAATCACCTCTTGTTTAAAAATACCATCAATATAATTTAGTTTAACAAAATTAACGATATTGTTAGTTAACCATTTTTTTTTGGTTGAATTTACTCATACTATTTCTTTGAGTGTAAATATATAACAAACCTTATTAGGTAATTTCATATATGTATAAATGTTTCGCCATGTAATACCTAAATAATGTATAGATATCAAGTAATAAAATCAGAAAAAAGTTATGTCTAGAAGAAGATAGCATTATAAATGATATGGATGTAATAAGTAACATTAAACAATAAATAAATTAATAAATAACTTTTTTCACTGAATGAAAATTTGCGTCCATTTTTTTTTTCATAAACAGATTAATCAATGTAATTCGTACGGCTCCCTGAAAATTTTCAAAAATAATGGAAAACTTAGCCAATGCTTAAGAGTTTCGTTTTTTATTATTGAATTTTTAACCTAAATGTGAGAGACTTGAAACGTGTCAGTGTTATGTGGAGTAGATACTTATATGCCACAATTTAATGATTGTGTGGTTCTCTCGGCTAAGCTTGACTGATTAATATCACTTCCTTCTGTTCTATAATTAGCATTTCTCTCGATACCGAAATTTACCGTTTTTAATGTTTGTTAAAAAACTACATACTGTAATCGCTACGAATCTTGGCGAGCAGCAGGGACTGTAGAGGCACGTAAAGGTCTATCAGAGAACTGAGCATCTACTTCCTATAATAATTTATCAGCGTGCAACACCAATCATGATAGCGGTGCATGCGCTGGGCCTATACCACTCTCTTCATAGAGATTCTCCTTTGCTCGCCAAGATTCGTGGCGATTGCAGTAATTACCATGACAATTATCAAAGAAGTGCATATGGACTGGACAAAGAGCCGCCTTTGGATATCTTCGAGTATCGGTGGTAGGAAGTGGAACAGTATTGCCGTATTTCTGATGGATTTGTAATATATTTAATGGTTCAGTTGGTGTTATACAGGGGACGGTTTTAGGGCCTTTATTACGCATAAAATATGCAAATGATTTGAATATCTCACGATCTATTATACTCACAGACTATACGAGTATACTTATTTCTGATATTAAAGCAGGTAATGGCAGTTAAGGAAGCAAATTTGCAGATACGAATGGTACATGAGCAGTGCAGGAATACTTTGCTTGTTCTAGGACCGGTTTATCAATGCAGTGTTAAATGTGCGCGTTAGCTAGCCCCGAGCTAACTTTAACCTCGGGGTAAAGTGAGTGTTAAACTCGTAACCGTTTATCCACTACATTTTATGGAAACCCTTGAATAACGTGAGGTTGGTAATGCTTTCTATAGAGTTGTCAGCTATAGGTTGATTGTGATTGGTCAAAAAATGAGAGTTTCTTTTTGTTAGTTTTTAAGTTTTTGTTACTAAGTTAGAAGCATTTGTTTGTTTTTGTCGAAAAATCACATTACAGTGACTGCAACGAGCAACAACAGTTATTATAATATATTATAAATTAAAGTATTCTCAGGTCGATAGGCCCCAGCAAATAAACACGACGTAAAATAAAACAGAACTGATGCAGAAGGGAAAAGAAGCTTCTTGGCGCAAAATTAAGATTTGCTGACATTTAGACAATCGCCAGTTAACAAAAAATTACCAGTTGCGCAATATCTCAATGTTAAAAGCAATTGCTTCATTGGTGAATCTGTATGATTTAAATATATTTTAATATTTGCTTATTAGCTACGTTAAAAAACTTTTTTAGCTATCGTCCAACTCCAAACAATGCCTCGATTTGTTAACAAATAAATATTATTGTAGGCTTCCTAATTTAAGCAAAAAATGACTTTAACGTTTCACCCAACTGTCAACAAACATAAAATTTGTAGGTAAACCTCGGGCTAATAGAGATACCTCCCACCTTGAAGCTTCTAAGTTGTCTCGGACTTTGGCCCAGGGTTACTTTTAACCCGGCTTGATAAACACTTTAGCCTAGAGTTAGCGTTTCCCCGATGCAAATTAACCTAACCCCGGATTGATAAACCGGCCCTTAAATAACAAAAAATGTACCTTTATAAAATTTAGTCCATGAAGTACTAATTTCAATTAGTTTCTTAACTAAAACAAGAGTTGGCTCTATTAAACGAGATAAATCAATGTCAATTTCAAAATTTTTGTTTTTGAGAGAAGCTGTTTTACAGATCTACCTTCTTACAAACTCGATCTGTTATAGTTCTCTATTAGTAGCCACTTTAATGATCACAGTAACTTACTGTGTTTATTATGGTGGCCCTAAATTATCGAGTATAGTTTGGGGCACCTTCCACAATGGTTCCAGTTCCTAAAAAGGTAATTCCTTAAAAATCTGAGTCAAATCGGTTAAGGGTAAAATGTGCCGCAAACACCCCCAAAATAATCTTGAAATATCCCATATTGTGAAATTGACAATAGGTAGGTATATATTCTGCCCTCTAAAAGCACACCTACTAACTGTACCCATGTCAGAGCTACTGCTGCCGCTAGATGGAGCCTGCCATTTTTGTTGCATGTCGTGGTTTTACAGATCTCGTCATGTACCAAGAGTGAACAAGGGCCTGGTTTCAGTCATCTCACACCTACCTTGCACTGACGAGAGCCAAGAACTCGAAACTGCAGTCTGCAAGTGGTGTGGAGTAGCTGTCAGAGAGGTCCTTTGAGTAGGTCTCCTTTCGGCTGGGGTCTGTGTAATCGAAACTTTAGCATTTTGTGGCAATACATAGTTATTGCACTTAACGCGGCCAGGCTTGTAATTCGTAATTAAGCGTTCGGCGATGTATTAGTCCGGAAAATAGCTGTTGGTTGCAGTCTGGTTCTTTATTTCTTATATATTTAAGGAAACGTATAGAGCAGTTCGACAAAATTTTTCACTAGTAAAAAAAAAGTAAGAAAGTCTGCACCAGTTATTTTTAAATATTAATTTTATTACAACTTTGCTCTTTTGTTATGGCACACCAATTTGCGCGGAATTTTTTGAGCTACAATTCATTTACGCTTTATCAAATTTAACGGAATTTTACACGAGAGCGTTTCGCAGCACATCTGTTCACTCGACCTATCCCTTCACATCGATGTTGTTAATAAAGATTTGTCCTTATTTGTTATTGTATATACATGAGTTATGGGAAACAGTAAGTCGATACTTTAGGCGACGTACTACTACGTACAGTTCCACTCTGTAATAAAATATGGTATTTTGTCTTGCTTCAAAAGAAAGCGTCCATGTTTTGAAATTGCAAAAACGAGTGGTACGTTTTATCGTTGGGACTAATAGAAGAGCATTTAGCCAGAGATATTTTCAAACAACTATATAGGTGCTACGTATATTTATTTTACAGTTACTCATCTATGCCAGAAATTAATTACATGATATATAGTTGAAGTATTCTTAATAGTGTGAGGGATTATGACGTTATGCGGGGCGAGACGAATGAATAGACCAACAAATAGATCTTCCGTCTTTGCTCCACTTACCACAGCTTTTACATTAAGTGAGAGAGAAGATACCGGTCTTCTAACGTGGCGTGTAGGAAGGCGTAGACTCTGCTTTCTACAGCCAATGTGTCTCAACGACAACACCTAGATAGGCGGTACGTCGATCACTATTGCGATTGCTTGCACTATACCTACATTAAACCATTCATACAACATTGATACAAGATGTATCAAAACACAAGTTTAAAAGTTTATTTTATTACAGGTATAATATTAATTATTATCTTAATATTAAAGCAGTAGTAGGAAGGTTTAATCTTACCGCATCATATTAATTGAAAAACCTTCCTGTTCACCCCATACCATTCTAATTTCATCAACTATTTATCCTCGTAATAATTTATAGTCATAAAACGGAGCTACCTGTCATTTGTCATACTAAAATTCATTTACTGGCTCCAACATTTATATTAATAAAAATTAAAAGATATAAAACGAAAATAATAATGTCTTTGAGTTAAAGTTTTCTAAAGATAATGTGTAAATTAATGGCATTCAAAGCGAGGGCCGTCATTAAGAATAAATATCATCAGGCACCAAAGAAATTTATCATTATATTAGAGCATAAACGCCACGACTTTATCTCAAGCTAACTTACAAGATATTTAAAGCGATGTCATTATTCAAGAACAGGTTGAGGCAATGTATCATCCAATATACTACGTAAAACACCAGTGGCACAGATAGGGAAGGTTATTTGTTATTAAATCGGCTTGAAAAAAGTAATAAATTAGGAATTTTCAGCACTTTTAATGGTATGATTTTAACGAGCATCAAATTATTGCTATTTAAGCACAGATTTAAGTAACGTCGAAAGTGTAGTCTGCCACTAAAACAATAGATTAAGCATTAAAATTTAAACATCAAGTAGTGTGCAAATTAATTAATACTTTCTTGGTAACCTTAACAAACCAAGCAATAGAGTTTACCCTCAGAACTATTAATTCTAAGTATCAAACAAGCTAAAAACGTACTTCTTCGCACATTTACTGAGCTTTTTATATAATTGTTACACATTCTATAGGATACTCTTCGCAGTTTTCTTGTAAATAATGTTAGTTTTTGGACATTGTGACATTTTGTGATACCAACTTTGTTGTGAAAAAAAAAAGATATGAAAAAAATTTAAAAAAAACATCCAACCTGTCTGGGATTCGAACACGCGATCTTTGGATTGCAAGAGAGAGAGAGAGAACATTTTGTTTAAAGTTTAAGTAGTTTAATAATAATATAATATTTGAAATATATGTGCCTCACCGGATCCTAGCCCGGAGCCAGCCAGATAACCAACGCAAAACTTTAGCTACTGGACCATCTCATATTACTGCAAAAATTGAATGTCTGTAATATATATATTTCGAGAATCATATTTCAACGCATTAGATATATTATTATAAAATATATATTAGTAAAATGTATAAACAAAAAAAAAATGTATTATAGAGTCACCATTTCGCAAGATTTCTATTTAAGTACAAGCGACAAAAATTAAGAAAATATATTTTTTTTTTATCAAATGATTAATAACTTTCTTATTTACTGATTGATTTTCTTCAAATACAATAGGATTCTTCCTCTTGCTAACACTAACTTACTTTCCAAATTTCAATAAAATCGGACTTTTCTTTCTTAAGTTATCGTGCTTACAAAAAATGTGACGGATGGACAGATGGACGGACAGACGGACACTTTGAAAGTTGTTCAGAATTCGTTCACTATCACAATGATATAATTTTTTTCTCTACGAGCGATATTTCCGATTTTAGAAATGTGCCGATCAAATGCAATATTCTCTTCGTTTTTGCGAAGAGTATAATAAGATCAAACTGTCCCCTAAAAAATAAATTGTGAGCATCATTTTAAATAATTCTTAATATATTCTTTTAACACATCTCAATCTTTAAATATATCAACAATACTAATATATAAAACAAAACTGTTCTCTATTTTTTTCTTATGTTTACTAAGAGAATAATAAATAGCATTGATATTTGGGGTATATAAGTGTGAGTAATGTTGCCCCCTCCACTTCTTTTTAAAAAAAATTTTTCTCAGAAAAATTGCGCCCTTTGTAAGCCCAAATATAATTAGCTAGCGCCCCATTCATTTTCGAGTTATTAACTATTGAAAGTGGGGGGACGGGACGGTCAAGTTAACGCTTTTTTGATCGCATTAAAAAAATTGCAAAAATAGTCTCATTATAAAGAATAGCAATAGTCCTTTTGCTCCCCTAGTGCTAATGGTATAGATAGGTGGATAGGTAGGGGGGGGGGCAAGTTTCATGTCTTCAATTTTTTTTAATTATAGTTTGATAGAGGAGTGCTAGCGCCCACTTGCGCCTTTAAATTAACGCCAGCGCACTAACCCCTAATTAGTCGTTAGATCTCAAAGCCGGTGATGGCTGGATGTAGCGGGTACGCTGTATGCTTAAACTGGTGAAACTAGATATTAGTTTTTGTTTTAATCTGTCGTAAGTTCTACATTCACGTAATGTCTAGCTCAATTCAGATCTCTTGCAGATCTCGTAACTATTTTGTTCAATGCCCTCTAGTATTTGTTGCTAAAATATAAATTATTTTCAAACTACCAACAACATATTTTACTTTTTTATATAAGCCTTACTTCTAATACTTATTATAAGGTAACTGTCACCTCCAGCCACTCCCTTCTTTAATAACTAATAACGCAGTTAATGCGCTAGTTTTATTTTTCGAAGAAATGAAGACCCCCCCCCCCAATCTATACCTACAGCACGGACCCAGAAATGGCGCTAGCATTTTTACTAGGGGCGCAAAAAGATGCTTGCTATTTGTTATAATTTCAGACTAGTAAACTAAATAGTTCATTTGATACATAGATAAACATGGCCAATTGCGATTTCAATGTAAAAGAACATCTGTTGCTCGATCATCAATTTTGATGCTCAATCTATTATTTTGGTGCCGGAACAGAACTTTGGACTGAGCTTATACTCTTGAAAAACCGCTGCCCAAGAAAATACTACTTTCACATCCAGATCCAGATTATCTATCAAAATCTCTCACAACGAAAACATTTTGATACTATATTTGCACTCCACTATGTGGAACTTTAATAATATAATATTTGAAATCGTTGACTCTAAAAACCCATAAAATGAGATGCCACATGGATAGTGGAGTGGCGGTGGTAATGGGGGAGGAAGAAGTAAAAAAAAAATGTTGAGGCCTTTGGTTCTTGTACACGCACTAAACCAACATTTTATTGTTTTCAACAGGGTGGGGGTGGTATATACTAAATACCAATTTTATAGATTCTCACTTGCTTGACTTACTTATTTAAACCCATTTACCCCAATTTACCCACCAACTCTTCAACAGAATAAAATCAAGTATAATTTAGTTCCAGATCTCATTAAAATACATATACGTACCAAATTTCAAGTCAATACCTTAATCGGTTCCAGAGTAATCGTGCGCACAAAAAAGTTACAGACAGACAGAATTCTTTTTTGCTCAAATTTTAAATCTCAACATTTCATGATATTCCAAGCCTATTTGAACAATAAAAATTTTCACTAGTCGGTAAAGTAGTTACTTATCGGACTCCAATTGGGATCTTTTACACCAAATTTTTGTTATTGCACATGCACATATGAATATATTCCTGGTCGCCAAATTTTTCTTATTTTCGATTGATTTTTCGATATATTCCTCTACCATGGTGGTGTACTGGCCAGCGTTGGGAAGGCTTAACCATCGGGCCAGTGTTTTATGTATTTTGCCAAAAGTGTTCAATCTGATCATCTATGTAGTACCTTTTCCTTTTTTGTAACATATAAAAAACAAAAATGGTTTAGATTCAGAGGACGTAGTCTTACATATTTATAGTACATATCTGGGTAATTTATACAATTTGCTATGGTAAATTTTCTTTCTACTTTAGACTTAGTATTATACTTTGCTTTCTTATACGCGTGAATATATCGGGAGCTGCTGTTTTGAATATAACTAAATACTTTACTTACTTACTAGTTAGTAGTTCGTCTTTACAGCTGTCCCCGACATATTCATGCGTATAAGAAAGCAAATCTCGAGGAAATAAAGAAAATGTAAGCTGGATTTAAATAAATTATAAGAGTTCGTGTATGGAATCAAAATTATTTCATAAGTTGTGTTAATTTATTTTTTTTATATTAGTTATTTAGTCGATATTTTGGTGTCGGGGTTTTTTAAATTTGTAATTTCATTTTATTTTATACTTTTTAAACTAAACATATACATACAACATAGCGTATTATTATATCACGAGTCCCATACAGAATTTTTTAACCTTTAAGCCGACGCGGTCCGATTTTGTATTCTACTAGTCGCCCACGGTCTACAAGACCGGTTCGTACCAGTTTCATATGACTGAATCAAAATGAGGCCGAAATCATATTCGGCTACCATAATTGTCTGCATATTTCAATTTTACTTCAATCGGACAATTTCTAGAGAAGTTCAACATGGCGAATTCAAGATGGCGACCGAACATCAAAATATAATATGGCCTAAAACCTTCTCGGCAAAATACTCTTTCAAATAAAAAAAGTGCATCAAAATCGGATCACCCGTTGCAGAGATATGAAGCCACAGACAGACAGACAGACAAACATACAAACATACGCGTCAAGCTTATGACACCCCCACTACTTCGGTCGGGGGTTATAAATTAACTAACTTCAAACTTTTGGTTATTTTTTGGTGGTGCGTTAATTTCTTGGAGAAGTGTATATTCATTGCGTCGTTCCTATCCGTTAAAAAACTTATAGTTTAAACCGAATCCTTCACCATTTCTGAGAATGCAACGTATGAGCGAATACACTATACGATCAAATTATAATGTTAAAACTAAAAAATTTTGTCGGCCATCTTGGGGCGTCCGCCATATTGAATTTAGTTTGACGTTGTTTTATTTTCCTATTCTTCTCAGCAAACCCTTTCATTTGATACCCGTATCTTGGGTATGCATAATATCCCCCATACCCCCATATCATGAGGGTGCATAAAAAATAACTGGTTCGCCATCTTTGGGAGTCCATCATATTGGATTTGGAATGACGTCACTTAGCTAACCATGCATTGTCATCCAAACTAAACGTGTATGCAAAAATTTCAGCTCAATTGGTTGGGGATAACTATTTTAAAATTCAGTTGCAAGATTTGACCCACAAGAATAAGGAAAGTTAAATAAAAGCTTGTAATCAAGATGGCGACCAAACATCAACATATAATATGGCAAAAATCTTCTCGACAAAATACTCTTTCAAATAAAAAAAACGTGCATCAAAATCGAATCACCCGTTGAAGAGATATGAAGCCACAGCCAGAGAGACAGACAGACAGATAGACAGACAGACAGACAGACAAACATACTCGTCAAACTTATAACACCCCTCCTTTTGGGTCGGTGATTAAAAAGTATCCATACGCCATATGTCTGCTTCCCTAAGTGTCCTCAGAGGCACGAGGAATACTGAGAAAACATGCCTGATCTTTATACATTTCACGATATTTCTGTTCTACCAAAAGTTGCTTAACTAGCAAATCGCCAAATTAGTGGCTTCTGTGAGTCGGAAAGAACCTTGAAAAGTGTCACCAATTCAGAACCTAAGCTATGTCTCTCTCCCCCCCCCCATTTTCGAGGATGCTGAATACGATGGCGGTGGTTTAAACTCTTTCCGAGTTAACCCCACCCCCCAAACGGCCAAAAACCACCCCCGAAATGGGTTAACGTGGATACGCCGTCTCATACCGACAAAACCTGCGTCACCCCCCGTTTTCGAGGATGCTGAACACAATGGCGGTGGTTTAAACTTTTTTCGAGTTGACCCTACCCCATAAAGTGCCAAAAGCAACATCCGAAAGGGGTGAAACGCGGATACGCCGTCTCATACCTGCTAAACCTGCGTCACCCCCCCGTTTTCGAGGATGCTGAACACGATGGTGATGCTGGATCTTCTCCCCGAAGCAAACCATCTCCTCAAACGGCCAAACACTACCCATTTCATACCCGGTTTTATGAAGTTCACCGGATAAGAGAAAATTAATCATTTGTTCACAGATCATTGAATACACGCCGAATGATGATTACAGGTTTCTTGATTGACTGTTCAACTGAAAAAATAATGATACCGATAATGACATTATGTTGTTGAATCTGATCCCCGAAATTCACATTAGCGAATCTGATACCGAAACGGCTGATGAACCATAGTCTCGTTAGGCTCTGAATTGGTGACATGTCTGTAAGACTTACAGAAGACCCTATATGTTCTATTTACGTGTCCAATTTTATAAACAATACTAATTTTCCCATGATATAATGTATACTGTATCCGGTAAATAATAATTTTCCTACGAAATCCTTTATCTCCGAACGGAGTCGCGCATGATCGAGTTTTCTTATTCGTGTAACTTAATTTTAAACATAAAAGACCAATATATTTCTTAATGAAATTTTCTTTTGAGATACCGTTAATTTCCCACAAGAATAATCACCTCGTATGCTAGATCCGTCTAGTAAGACTTAATATTCAGTAACTTAAGTTCCTCTAATGTACCTATTATAATTTAGATATCATAAACAAGCACGATGCATCGAGGTAGGTACGTTCATTTTATGCTGGTTATGAAACCCTTTATAAGCTCTTGGCCAGATAAATATCGTTAAATACGTCTACCTTTATCTCTAGAAATGCCCGCTAAAAATATTCATTCCAACACCTATAAACATGGCGATGGCCGTGCTCAGGTGTTTGTTTTAAGGTAATATAAGCTACTGGCGCTTTTGCTAATGAGGGTCCCACTACGCGCGTTTAAGAACTAATTTATCGACGTTGTTAATAATCTCCGGCAGATGGCGCTTCCGTCGGAGAGTTAAAAAGGATGGGAAGCATTCATTTTGCGTCCTCGCAGTGGTGTTACCGGCACTCTCTTAATGAAGGAAATAATAAATTATTTATGGGCCCATAAATGGGCCCTTGCTCATTTTTACTCATTTTTACGACATGAGTAGATTGTTAAATATTGACAACGTTAATTCAGTTGATGTAGATACCAATAAATAAATATTTTAACGTGCTCCTTCAGTAAAGTCTCTATGGAAAGGGGTGATGTATCTATTCATCCCAGAAAATTTAAATTTATTTAACTCTTCAGAATGACATGCACTTTTAGGTACTTTTTTTTTAATTTAAATTTCGCGCAAGATACGACGCAATAATTTTTCTGAGTTCATTTGAAATATCGTTATGTTCGATAATTTTTTCAAATTTTTTTCGCCCATTACGTAAGCTGCAACAAATTTTTAATTAACAATTTCCTTTTTTGCAAAAATTCAGCTCCACCTTCGATTTCTGGAATAATTCTGTAACTAATATTTTTTTACAATCAAGGGAATACTTTGATGCCCATTTCATGTAATTTCCTTTAGGGGCATTTTTCATCTGCTTATCTGGCTAGATCCTTTAAGTTAATTAACTAAACGAAAATCATGTTTTAATGGAACTACGCTGATCCCAAAAACTTTTTTTGAAATGTGCTTATCTGGCATCTAACTACCTGCCTGTAGTCATAGTAGGTAACCTGAAAATTCGACCAGATATGCCAGTAACATTGGCCAGGAGTGAGATGATATTTCATCAACTATCTCATGCAAAATTTTGTAATGCTCCTGTATTCTAATCTCTCATTAATATTTAAAATAGTTGAAAAACATTTGACAAAATTGAATTACTGAATTCTGCAAGCCGCGTTGGAACATAAAAAAGAGAAATCAAAGAAACCAAGACAAGTGTTAGGCTGTCTGTTGAAATTTTGTTGTAATCTCAAGCAGGTGACTAAAATAGATCACTTCGGATAAAAAACTATTCGCAGATTCCGCTTTTTTCATTCGCGCCGGCCCATCATCATATAAGGTTTAATACGTGCCGTGGTTTTAGAATAAAAATCTTAGGGGAAGAAAAGAAATAAAACGCGCGCACTGAATGGTAAGTGGTAAGATATCGAAGTGAACGCGTCGTTGTACACATGCACAAAAATGTTACTTGCAAATTCCTAACGAAAACGAGACCCATAAAGCACTCGTCCAAAAAGTATATTTACTAGCCTTATATAGCTAGTCTATGGTCTTTATTCTATTTGCACCTGAGTGGGGAGTTTTTCAAACAACATTTCGTCAATAACTTTTATATTTTTGTGTCAGGAATACAGTATAGACAAAACCATTTTTGAAGTAAAATTGTTTTTACAGGCATACCGAAAGATAAGTAATGAGTATACCTGTTGAAAATTCAGAATTTCTAAATACTGGGAATGTTCAAAATTTGGTGTTTTTAAAGACTAAGAATTTTCAAAATTATGAAATATGATTATATTCAGATTCGGCTATTAACCGGCTTAACGCCTCGGCCAAAAATTTACATCGTCGTCTGGGAATGTATTACTTTTACTACTAGATACATATAGTCCAGTCAATGAATGCCCAAAAGGGGAGTATAGAAAACAATGAGGGAGGAGAGGGGGAGAATTTTCCTCTTCGGGAATGTGTTGAGGGTAGTTAGGAGGTAAACATATTAAAAGTCCCCGCCCCTAGCCCTGCCGCTTCAGGGAGGTGAAAATGTCTCTTTTTTCGATTCTTCGCTTATAACTTCGAAACGATGCCGTCGTCCGGGAAAAATTTTTCTATGCAAAATTATATTATAATAAATATCCTACAAGGACGTCTATATTCATTTTCCTCCAATGTGTTATAGTTGAGTCTGAGTCTGAGATATTCGCCAGCGAAAATCGATAATTAATAAAAAAAAATGAATTATGCATCTGAAATGTTTCTATCAAAACTGTTTACGGTAGTCTGCTAATAAATCACAGTCACAAAACAATCTTTATTTTACAACACTCAGCGAATTTACTAATGTAATATTTTGTCGAAATCTATAGATTTCCTTAAATACACAGTGTGACTCACTTAAAATGAAGACATTCTTATAACTTTTTTGTTTTGTTTCCGATTTGAATCAAATTTTACTCAAGTATAGAACAAATTAGATATACTTATGAGTAGAAAAACATTCGCCGGCTACAAATGCAAAGCCACCTGCCGTACCAAAATATGCGGAAAAAAATAAAAAATCATATTAGGTATTTTGGTGATTTTGGTGATGTTTACTGCAATAGGCTTGCCCGGGACCGTTGCCACCATCTTCCTGTACTTGGGGAGGTTGTCCCCCTCCAAAAGCTGGAGTGCCACGCCGTCCACGGGAGAGACATCCCCAATGGCTGACCTCAGCCATGTTAAGGACATCTCATTCCCGCAGAACAATTGCACCACTCCTTGCTCTGTTAGCTTGAAGCCGTCGAATTCGGGGAGGGGTACCCCTGCGGGGAGCACATCCATCCGGATGTCGAGGGCCTCTTGCAGATTGAGGGCCAATTCAGCAGTTAGCCGCATATCTGGAAAACCAGTTGCAGCCACCGCCACCTTGACCCCTTTACCAGCTGCCTGACTATAAGAAAGGTCAGGCCTAGCTCTTTTTTGTGGGTTTCGAGGTGCTGGGGGGGGTCTCTCCTTCAGGACGGCCCCGTTTGGGACCAGATTCCTGAGGTGTTCCCCCCTCAGCTGGCTTCTCCACCCGTGCCTTCCTGGCTCTTTTACGAGCCGCGCCGCTACGGTTCCGTCGCTTGGGTTGCCCATCTATAAAGTTGAGCCCTCCAGCGACGGCTGAATTTTGGGGAGCCCCAAGAGCGGAGCCCCAAGAGCGGAGCCCCCTTCTTGAGTGGGGGGATTGGATTTGGGGAAGGCTCCTTGTGAGGATCCTTCTCCGGTACCATGGGAATAGGAAGCCCCTTCTTTGGAGCTTCCCTTTCTAAGGAGTGGGGAGGTCCCTGCATCGGAACTCTCCCCGGAAGAGGTGGGTGAGGAGGCCCTGTGGTCAGAGCGCTCTTCGTTTTTTTTAGGTTCATTCATTCTGTTCCCACGAGTGTACAGGAAATGAGGTCGACCCCCGCAGAGCCTGTTACGGGGGCAAGGCTAGATACTATGGGAGATCGCCCGGTATCCCATAGGCATCGTTTGAGATATCATTACCCCGATACCATACAGCCCTCGGCACGATTTCTTACACCTTAGCTTGGAGAATGATTATTGACCTCCCGGTCTAGATCCGCCGCCTTTTGTTAAAACAGTGCCACCTTGTGTAGATTGTGATTGATCATCACGGGCGGACGGTCCTGAACGGTGAGAGGCTAGGGGCTGAACCCACATACCACGGCCCGCTTCCAGCATGCACCCGCACACACCAAGCACAAGAACTTGCACTCAGTGTGCACAAGCACACACCATGCACAGACCGTGCCACGCAGGAAGCGCTAAAACGCATCAACCGCTCCTGGCGCGTTCCGACCCACCCCGGTGATCTCAATTAAGAGGCCGAGTGGGACGTCACATGCCTTGGCACCATTATACTATTATACTAATTATACTATTTCTCGTATGAAAATAATTTAACTTTTTATAATTTACATTCCTTGTCATCTAGAAGAGTTCACTTTGATATTTGTTTCGATTATAAAATTTTTAATAATATGATTGATTCTCCATTTTGTGGAAACTATTTTAACTTAAATTGCAATCCATATTTATCTAGGATTAGAAACACATTAATAACTAAGCGTTATAATACAAACCTATCAAATTTTTCACTTATATGATGTTCCTGTGTGTATAATAATATATCTTCTTATAATAATTACGAATTAGATATATACCACCCAAGTTTCAGGTCTCTTAAATCACGTATGAAAAAGTACTTAAGTCGATAGTGTCGTAGTTGTTTAATTTCATAATTGCATTCATTTAAATTTCTTTTCAAATGTAATATGTTTTGATTACTATGTTTTTACTTATTTAGTTTTTTTTTTCAGTTTTAAATCAAATGTTATATATAGGTTAGGGTTTAGGTACCATATTTAGGCTTTATAGAACATGCATCCTGCAGTTTGTCATTATTTCCTTTTTTTTTGTACTTTTTTTTTGTACTTTGTGTCACCCTGTCATTGGGTGACCTCTTTCTTAAATAAATAAATAAAAAACCTCGTAATAAAAAATTGGTGGGTGGTGGAGCTAAACGGACATCTGATTCGTGTTCAGCACGTCGAAATATATAAGGGTCGCCTAGTGGGGTCTCAGAAACACACCACTTTTTTATTTTGTGTCCCTGTATGATCAATGTCTTTTAGGCATACCGTATTGATTTATATAATATTTTTAATAATTCCCCTTACACGTACGTGCGCCTGAAC
Source organism: Rutpela maculata (assembly GCA_936432065.2). NCBI lineage: Eukaryota > Metazoa > Arthropoda > Insecta > Coleoptera > Cerambycidae > Rutpela > Rutpela maculata. Next base: position 118,348,340 of record OW386285.2, read on the forward strand.
ACCAAGTAATTAAAACTTTCTCAAATTGAATGACAATCGACCCTTCTGTTTTCATTGTGTTTGTATACAGAAGGGTCACTTGTTTTTACAACAAAGTGCTTACCTTAATAACGTTTTCCTAAAGCAACACACATTTTCATGTAATGGCAACAAAAACAGGAAGTTTGGGAAACCTCGTTAAGTACTAAACAGTAAAACAATTAGTTACCTTGTTCGGCTAATGGTTTTGGTTTATAGATATTTCGTGTTTCAAAATATTCCCCCAATGTACTTTTTACTTCGCGATGATTGATGAAAAATAATAAAATTTCAGATTGAATTGTGTAATGGATTTATAATTTCTAATCAATTTGAGGAGGAATATACAATTGTACAGTGTGATAAAGGTAAGTGTTGGACGAATCTGCGACGAAGATAAGGAAAAGTTTCGATAAACGCGTATTGAGAAATGCGTTTCGTTCGTTTCAGTTTATTTCTTTCGCTACGTTTCCGAGACACAAAGTGTTAATGGAAATTGAAAAATAATTATTATACTTTTCGCCAATACGATAACGAAGATATTACATTTGATCGACATATTTCTAAAACCGTAAACATCGCTCGTAGAGAAAAAAAATTCAGACAATTGTGTTAGACGTCAAATTCTGAACAGCTTTCAACATGTCCACCTGTCCGTCCGTCGCGTTTCTTGTATGCACGAATACTCAAGGCAGAGACCGATTACATTGAAATTTGGACAAGTTAGTGTTAGCTAGAAGAAGTACCCTATTGTTTAAACAAAATCTATCAGTAAAGTTAAGAAATATATTTCTTTAAATGCACATGAAGAGTGTTATAACTTTTGATAAAAGGTGAGGTACGGTACAAGGTTTCAGCGACTGGACATCGATCGGCGAAGTCAAGCATGCTGATGAGAGTCCGTCACTTAAAAGGGTGACCGTAACTTATCTCGTCGTCCTGGTTAAGTGATAGAGTAGCATTAGCTAAACTTCCCCAGGACTTTAATCTAAATAAGGCATTTAAAAAAATTTAAAAATTCTCCAAATATAAATATATTGCATAGTGTACTACGTACGAACATTTCCCCAATCAATATGGCGGAGATGATTGTAAAGTTACAGTGTAGCAATTATACCTAAAAAATTAACTATAACCTTTTTGCATAAATTTTAGAAACTATATTAATCCATTAATTTATTTTTCAATCCATTATTCAACAGGCAAAACCTAATTACAGAATAGGAAACAAAACCAATTTAACGAATACTATGAAGGAAAAAAAGGGCTGCGGTGTATAAGTATATAACTAACATTTAAGTGAACTAACATACACTGTTAATACCTAGTAGATAGAGTGAGATAACACGAGTAGATAAAGTCAGGGATTTTTTTATACACTTTTCAAATCTCATCTAATGTGTTGTACATCATAGTCTAATGCTATGGTATACAACCTATCGAAGCTTTAGTTACTTTAGGAGTCCCCCAAGGTTTAAACGTATGTCTATTTTATTTCCACATCCAGTGGAAGTATAGTAACAAAAATTTTTTAGAAATTTTTATTGTTTAAATAGGTTTAGAATGTCATGAAACGTCGAGATTTTAAGTTTGAGCAAAAAAAAAATTTCTGTCTTAACTTTTTTTTGTGCGCACGATTACTCTGGAACCGTTTAAGATATTGATTTGAAATTTGGTACACATATGTATTTTAACGATTCTAGAACTAGGTTATATTTTCATTTTATTCCGTTGGAGAGTTGGGGGGTAAATTGGGGTAAATATTGATAAAAAAGGTAAATCAAACAGACAAGAGTCCATAAAATTAGTATTTAGTATATAGAAGAGAAGCTAATGTCTCAAAAAAAATTTTGATTAAATTACTATCCCCACCCCATTATAAAAGTGGGTGAAAAAAATGTGATTTGGTGTGTGTACAAGAACCAAAGGCCTCAAAATATTTTTTTACTTCATCCATCCCTACTAGCATCCCCTATCACTAGCCCTCCTCCACTACCGATGTGGTATATCGGTTTATGAGACAATTTCAAATATTATATTATTGAAGTTCCATAAACAATTATTTCCACATTTTGGTTGTGAGGGACTTGGGTAGCAAATCTGGATGTGGAAGTAGTGATTCCTTGGGCAGCGGTTTTTTTGGGTGTTGACGCCATTTTGGTTTATGTAATGGCACCACGGTAATCTTGATAATAAAGCTTTTCTGCTAGCAAAGAGCATCTATGAAAATTCCACATAAAGATTATTTCATTCCAGCTCAAAACCCCTGGGGACTGGGTCAAATGTTTATATATCTCAATTGTTTTTTTGTTTATTGTATCGTCGTTTAACTAAATTAGTTTGTATTCCTATTTTGTATTTCTCCTATTGCTATACCAGGTTAATGAATAAGTAAACAAATAAAATGAATGCAGTCATATGGTATTTGTTTATGTTCTTAATGTTCTAGGCCAGCAAATGTCTTTCGCCTTATCTCTCATAAATTTGTAGAGTTTTCAACTTATTTAGATATATGTTTATATGTTATATATTCAATTTTTCCGTACCATTTCTGTTTCCTTTGCCAGTATAATAAAAATTGAAGAGGAATTGGAGACATAAAGTTATTAAACAAATTGAGTTGAAGTTACACAAACAATATGTTTTATTCATATTCGTCCCATTTTAGCAGAACCCGCCGGGACATATTTTGTTTTTAAAATGTCCATTTAAAGCTGAAACAGTGCTCCTTGTCTCCGGGGAAAGTGAAATTTTAATGTGTCCGGATGAAAATTCCCTTACATTTATTCGCTTGTCAAGACCAATTTCATTTCCAAACAAATGTGTAAAATGCTTTTTACATTAGCTTAAATGGATCTGTCCCACAGATGCGTAACTCTATTGCAAAATATTTTGGATACTTTTAGGCAAATGAATTCCTCTGACATAAATATTTCAAATACTTTGTGGGTATATTTGAATAATATGTAAATTGATATTGGAATCCTGTTCATACACTGAATAATTTAAAATTCAATTTGTCTTTGTTACGAAAATGCCACAAAATTAACGCATAATAAGTACTGAAAAGTGATATCGCAATACAAAAATTGCATTGCAGGTAGAGCGATATTTTAAGACAAATTAAACATGTGTAAGTTTTCCGAACTTACTTGTTCAGTATATACTCTTTTTAAAAAGTGTAATTACAGAGGCACACAAAATAAAAAAAAGTGGTCTTTTTCTGCTACTCCATTTGGCAATTCATAAGTATTTCAACGTGCTGAGCATGAATCAGCTGTTTGTTTAGCTGCATTAGCCACAATTTTTTTGTAAATCGCGAAAATAACCTAAAATAACTCATAATTCAGGTTATTTTCGCAATTTACTAAAAATTGGTGGGTAATGGAGCTAAACGGTCAGTTTTCAATTTGTAATCCGTGTGCAACTTCATGAAACAATATTGTGTTGTACATCAAAATTTTCAGAAAAATATTTAGATTACGAAATTCTTTGGGCCGTTCCTTGCAGGTGCGTTGGGGTGGAGGAAATCACCCCAATTCACTTCCATTGGAAATAAATTTAATTTGATTCAATAGAATGCATTGATTGTGTATAAATTACTGATAATAATTCAAAATAAGTTCTTTGGGCCGTTCCTTGCAGGTACGTCGTGAATGAGAAAACCACCCCTATTCACCTCATTGGAAATAAATTCGATTTAATTTAACAGAATGCGTTGATTGTGTATAAACTACTGAGAATAATTCAAAATAAGTTATTTCGCCCGTTCCTTGCTGATGCGGGAGGAAAACACCCCTTTCCACTCCCATTGGGAATAAATTCGATTTAATTCAATAGAATGCGTTGACTGTGTATGAATTACTGAAAACAATACTAAATAAATTTCTTTTAGTTTTTGACACTAGAAATTCATATACGTAACAATCATCCCTTGGCCGACAGGGGTGTGAAAATACTATAAAGGTTAACGGTGATTAAAATATTTGAGTCGTATTTCATTTTCGAGGTTTTTGGGATCAAGAAGTTCAATTTTGCTAACAATTAATGTTTATTTATTTATTATTCTGATAAATATAAGGACACCTATAAGAGTCGTATTTTGTTTCTATTTTAAATTTTGATAAAGTAAAGAGAAGGTCAAAGATAATTTGGTGGTAGGTTCATAATATTTTCTGGTGTTACTCAATGTCGGACACATCATCCAGAGAATCATCAGAATCATCACAAACTCCGTATAATGCGATGAGGACTTGCACCGTAGAAAACAATTATTTGTCTTACATGAGCACTTCACGAGGTTAAGTACCTGATCCGATGCACAAGAAAGGTCGCAAAGAACAGGTTCGTATTCATCACTAATTAGTTTCCACCCGTAGTTGGTGGCTGATGGTAAATTAGGGTGTGAAATGGTGTCTCGATACCATTCCATGCACCGATAATGGCACCTTTGAATTGCCGGCCTTAGAGCTCCCAGTGCCAGAGGCAGATTTTCACAGGAGCTTTGCTTTTGTGTGAACTGCCACCATCTCAATTCTGCTAGGTTTTTGAAACTTTTGTTACTTGTGGAGTATATTGCACAAATAAAAGATTCAATTTCCTCAAAAACGGAAACATTCAAATCTTCGTCTTTTCCCAACAAAGCTAAAGCCTCCAAAGTTGATGTAGGTGATTCCAAGAATTTCATCCAAAAGCTGACTTTAGATTTCCCCTTGAAAGGCCTTGTAACATCTGCCCCTGATAGTGCATGAAGTCCTGGAAGTGCATTAATCTTCAATATACCGAGACTACAATAAATCTGTTGCAAAGGGATCTTACGATTGCTTGAGCCAATGCTTATGAATGCTGTATCGATTGGTAATAGTGGAAATCTTCTCAATGCTAATGTAAAAACATCAGTATCGGACGAGTAAATTCTTATTAAATTTGAACCTCTTTTTGACGGATCCACAGAATGGAAAATCAATTTGGTGTCAGCTTCTTCGTGGGAGCTTTTTAGATGTGTCACGTCACCGAATGCATCTGTAGCCTTTATTGAGTCTTTGAAAGCACAAACAACCTTTTTATTGCATTTGTTTCCTGAAACTATCAGTTTGTTGGAAAAATATTCCGTAATAACCTCCTTAGTTGACGTGTGAGGTAGCAGTTTTCTAATATTTGTACCTATCAGTTGCATTGTATCATCAATGTGATATTGTATAGTTACGATACCTTTTACTGATCCTGTCAAATATGTATCAAAAACTACATGTATTTCCGAGTACTGCGCATATTTTGTCAATATTTTCCTTGAAAATTGCTATGCTAGATCTAACACAAAAACAGCATTTTTAAATGTCAGCGTTTGTACTTCTGCCATGCCATCAATAACAGCAACACTAAATATTTCACCATCATCTCCAGTAACTACGGTGGCTTCAGTTGGAGTTTTAACTAATAATCTTCACACTACACAAACAAGAATTATCACTACTAGGATTCTTTTTAACATTCAATTTTTTAATCGCTTCCATTTCTAAACACAATCACCTTATCCTAACCTGGAAATAAAAAAATATATTATTTAAATGGACTTTAACACTTAAAATAATACAAATAAAATGAATTTAATACTTTAACATCACATGGCAGATATGTGATATTAAAGTATTGATTCCGCTGACGTCTATAGCAAAAGAAGATAGGCAAAAATCACTAGCGGAATTGAATTTATTGTCCCAAGAACCTCGAAAATGACGTACGACTCGATTTTTTTAAATCACCATTACCCCTTTAGTATTCCTCCCACCCCATACAGGCCCACCCCTATCGGGCCATGGGATGGTTTTTATCCTTTGAGACCAAACAAACGTTTTGCATCCTTGGAGCAAACAAAAACTTTGTTGCGTATATACAAAACAATTTCTTGGTTGATGTTAAAAAATGTATTAACATCAATCAAGAAATTGTTTTGTATATACACACCAAAATTTTTGTTTGCTCCAAACAATTTTTTTTTTTTTTAGTGTGCACGTTTTTAGAATGCACAACACCCGTTTACTTCAATTTAATACATGATATATATGTATAAGCAGTTTTGTCAAAATCTTACTTAGTAAATAAGTAAGTCCATGCATTGATTGATAGAACATTGATGCTGGCTTGATATCGGGTACATCATAATATTGGTACAAAACAAAGTTGATTTTATTTTTCAACATGTAAAATTGCAGTTGTGTCTAATCAAATTCTTAAGTAGAATAGGCAGTTTTTGTTTATTTATAATACACTAAACTTTATTATTTTTACCAAAAATTGCATAGCGGCTTATTTTAATTTTTTTAAATATTTACTTATTTTGATCATCCATTAACAGAAATTAAACCAAAAAACTCAAGTTAATTAAACCTTATTTATTCAGAAAATAAATCCTACGTGCGTGTTAGGTTTTATTATAAGAATGACTTACTTTGAAACTTAGAAAAGCAATCGGAACACATATACAGATAGCGGCAGGCAAGTATGTACAGCAAACCACCATTTAAATTCATTTGTATCGTTGCGCATTCAATCTGCTACGTGTACGTTGGATATGTTTAGGATATGCACAATACGAAGCACACATAAAACATCCATCCATGCATATGTTAAGTACATCGAAGTTAATAACATACTGGAACGCGCACTCGACTAGAGAAAACGAAGCAGAAAATGAAATTTACGTGCACTATTCCATCCTTTTTCCGCTTGCGTACAGACGGTTAGCATTTCGTTCCACTGGTTTCCTTCAGACGTTTCCTTCAACCAATCACATCTTGTCAGAAAAGGACAGAATAGTGCCCGCGAGTTTCTCTTTCTGCTTCGGTTATTTCGTATATCTAAAGCATTGAGTGCGCGTTCCAGTTTGTTATTAATTTCGATGCTTAAGGGTAATTGAAGCGGCTGGAGCACATACCTAGAGGATTTGCCATTACGCACGCGCCCATGATGTAATTTCCTTACATCTGCACGCAGCCAATTTAAATTGTTATGAAATCTGTCCACACGACGTGCAGCAATCTTGTTGTGTGGGTTGCCCACCTGTAATGTACAATAAATATATTTCATAAGACAGAAAATGGGAATAAAAATATCTTTAGGCATGCCGGAATAAAGATTTATTAAATAAACGTGGATCAGAACGAAATAATCTATATCTATAATTGTGTGATAGGGTTGTAAATAATACTTTAAAATTTCAAATTAAAATATTAACCCTTAGAGGTAGCGGGTTGGGGTTAAAGGTAAACATTTTTGATATTCTATATATTCAAAATGGCGGGTGTGAAAAAGTTGTGCTTAACAGTTATATATAAGAGGTAAAAACTTAAGACAAAAATATTAGGATTTAAGGGTAGCGGGTTAGGGTTAAAAGTCAACTTGATATTTTCTTTGTTCTGCATAGGATCCATTTCTATTTCCTACAAGCTCAAAGGTCCCATTTTTTTTAAGGGAAATTATTTGTTTTATCATTATAGTGTGAAACAATAAACTTTATTTTTACTTTAATTTCTTTATTGGAAGTTTGATAACAAAGGTACTTATGTGAAAATAAACTTGATTTTATTAAAGAATAAAAAGTAAAAATAAAAATACTATAAACATTATGGTAAAACTTGCTTGTAGTAATCTTTCTTTGTGTTGAATTTGGGAATTTTGTCACAGGATCTAATCGTTGTTTTAATTAATCCATCCGGCGCTGAAGCTTCAGTTACAAGCTTTACTGCCCTTTTCACAGCTTGTGTGTGATTAGGAAATTTCTTTATTTCAATTATCAGACAATTCTGGATTATTTATAATTTGATTAAGGTCCTCTTCGGAAAAATCAACTCTTAATGGTGGCTCATTATATTCACATTCTTTCCAATCAATCATCTCATACTAATTTGTAGCATTTAGTTTCAGCGGAGTAAGTGTAAACTTTCTTAAGTCGGTGTTGTTGCCTTTTAATATTCTGCGAACACCGGTTTTCATCGCCAAGCATTCCCAGTAGTATGTTCTCAGGGTGTGCAAAATATCCATTTCGTATTACGACAGGATCAACTACCTACTCTATTCAACTCTTCTGATAAATATCTGGATAATTGTATGGTCTTCCATACATTTGAAGTACCTTGCATACATGATGGATGTGCTTCTATTTTGAACCACATTGGCGCATACACTTTGACAATATACGTTGCTGATATAACCAAATCTACAGAGCAACATATAAGCGAAGTATTCTATTTGCTGTCGTCAGCCATCGCGAGTGGACTATTTTGCCAGGTTCTCGTTTTGAAAGATTAATAGAAACATATCCCGTTATTACTGCTTGGCATATTTCATAAAAATATAACTGATATGTGTTAAGATCTTTCACCTTAACTATAGGAATTTCGCATTCAACAATCTTAAATGCAGCTACTGGCATCTGCTCGCATTGACTAATGACTTTCCTATTATACCTGAAAATCCTGAAATACAGTTCCGTCAATATGTTCGATCAAGTGCCTTTTAGTGGAAGTTCATTTGCATACAGTTGGCAAATTAACCACTGAAGTGGTCTCTTAAAATGTTTTTCAAGTAGAGCTATAACACCACCTTTAGGATCAGTATTTGTAGCCATTCCATTACATCCGACGACTTTTAAGGTGTTAGTTAGGATTCGAGAGTTTTCAAAATAACTGATAATGGCGTTAATGATGTTTAGAGCTGAACCTGTAAAAGGTGTGACATGTCCCAAATATGATAATCCGGGCTCTCTAATTAAAACTATATGTTCTTCGGTTGTTATCTTTCGGCGGTTATCTATTAATCTCATGGCCTTGTCTTTACGCCCATTGAAATAAAGTCCACGTAATGATATTGGCGTACCACGTGATGATAATTCACCTCTCTTCTTGCTTATACCTCTTCTAATTTTGTTTTTATCAATTACATGCGTTGTGTTAGATTCATGAATTGAACCAAAATCTTGGAGTACTGAAGAAGCAATCAGTGCTCCAGCTCTATCGGAAATACCGCATCTATCTAAAGTTTCGGCTAAAACTGACAGTGTTCACTGTTCACCGAGCTTTCATGTATGCAGAACACAGCGCATGCTGTATTATGGACATGCGTACATTAGATAACAAATACGTAGGTAGTAATAAGTAATTTAAATTTAATATCGCAATTAAACATAGTTTAAAAATATTACTAATTGATAAGTATCGATAATATTTATAAAGGTACGTACTATCTTTTTGGTCTTTGATGCTAACCCGCTACCCTTGATTCTTAATATTTTGGTTTAAAATTTTTACCAGCCAATTTCAACCCCAAGACCAAACTTTTCGCGCCCGCCATTTTAGATATGCCCAAAATAAAAAAAATGGACTTTTAACCCTCACCCGCTACCCCTAAACCTAAATATTTTTCACCAAAATTTCTACCTCTTGCTTATAACCCTAAAACACAACTTTTGCGCACCCGCCATTTTGAATATATAGAATATCAAAAATGTTTACCTTTGAACCCAACCCGCTACCTCTAAGGGTTAATATTTTAATTTGAAATTTTAACATATTATTTACAACCCTATAACACAACTTTTGGGCGCCCGCCATTTTGGATAAGGTAAAAAGAATGCTTTAAGTCGCCTTTTAAAATCAAAAGGGCCTTCGTAATTCTATAACTTGACATCTGGGCTGCAAGATTAACCTGACACAATAATACTTATTTAGAAACGGCAATATAATAATATAAACTAAGTTGCTCTTTTGTCTGTTTCCTCCACATCTTAATTTCAGTAAATGATGATGTGCATTCGATAAACGTGACTTGGCGTCACTTCAAAATCGGAAGTTTAGGCACACTGAGACCAAATAATGATAAATAGTCTGGTTATTCATTTCAAGCAGTTGTCATTTCAATACCTTCAGTACGTTTTGAGAAATCATTGAGCGGTAGGACCAGTCTTTTGGAGCCATCCATCGGAGAAACTGTACATAATTTGAAGTTTTTCCAGATTAACTTATTGTTCAGAATCAACTGAACTAGAAATATATCATAAATTCATCAAATTTGACAATCCACCAATTTACCTATTTACGTGCGGTGTCCTTTGAAGGTAAATTGTTAATAGTTGAAATGGTTTTTGCAACAGGACAATGACTACAGTAATTTGAATAAAAATTACGGATACTGCCCAATTTCCAAATAGAGAATTGTACCATATTATTTTATGTTCCACATTTTGAATTTAAATATAAGTTACCGTGTTTAGTAGATATCCACAGTTAGCAACTTCCGACTGTAAATTTCAATTGTTGTTGTTAAAGATACCTTAACAATATTTGGATATCTCACGTAATCTACGTAAAATTCGTTAAAAAATGACAGACATGTTATATTGCAGTATCAATATTTTGTAAATTTTAGTATTTTTGTCTGTTACATGCATCTGGCAATCACTTTTTATGATGGACGTGGCCCAGTTTCAATAAGTATTCTACCATACTATTTTATATTCAGTATCGGAAAGTTTTGCTTTTGGGATTGCATAGTTTCGACGACTTAACCGACCGCCCACAATAAAGGCATCTACCAGTACCCTAGCAGAGGCAAATTTGACACGCCAATTAACGTACATCATTGCTTGCTTCGCCCTCGCTTGCTCTTATTGTCGTACCAAATCGAACACTTTCCGATTCTGTATATTCCAAATTTGAAGTCAGACAGAACAGAAGTTATCGTGTTTACAGGAATCGGTCTAGAAATATACACAATATGCATACACATAAACATTATGCAGTGTATTATAAAACGAATTTCTGTACAAATTATTTTTTCTGCCATGATTATTAAATATTATTTTCCGGTTATAATATACCTATTTGATTAAATTAGATAGGTATAATAAGCATTGAATCAACCATATTTTAAATAAAACTTTTTAACATCCTCGACAGAGTACAAGAATATTAAAAATGATAGCAGCTATTTACATCACACAGATATTAATATCAAGAGAATCATTCAAATCAATGAACATTTTGAACGGAAAAATCAATTTCCCTATACTTTTATGTGCTGTGTTACGAAATACTAAAGAGATAAGATACACGCAGCAAAAATGGAACATTTTTTAGAAAGGATGATACATTTTATAGCTTCCTTATATTTTATGTTTATCTCATTCAGTTTATCAAGTAGGAAAGTTGAAAACTGTTGCATACAGCTGAGCTGAATAGAAAATTGTTGAGCGATAAATTTATCTGTATCGATTCCCACCCATGCAAAACCGCTGCAACACACCGAGGGTGCGACATTCTCATTCATAATGTCTGTTCATTATTGCAAATAATTCAATTTGGATCTGGCGTTGAGAAAAGAATCACCTGTGTTCCGCAACGTCGCTCTGTTTATGGTAGAGTGAGTATGTGCATACTACTAAACAAAGAAGCGTATAAAAGGGCGTAACATCAGAAAAGTTTATTCATTTCCATTTTGTTCATATTGCTTTGTCAACTTTAATATAATATTATATTACATTCAAATTAAAACACAGGTGGGACAAAAATTAATTTTTCAAAAGACCACGTTTATAGCATGAGAGAAAAATTACATACCTACTTGACCCAAATAAGAACTTGGTGGTAATAGGCTGCGTAATTTTCAATTTTAAATAATTATTTAATTACTTACAGAATAGCAATTACATATTTTGGTGTAATATCTTATTCGGTCATCGTCTTTTCTTGATAGTTTCATTAACAATTATCCAAAGATGTCATTGTCTCACTTTATAAATTTCAAAGCTGAGTCAAAGCTATTTTTTTAATTGTCATTATTTTAGCTAATGAATAATTTTGCACTAGTGTAAGTTATCGATAATTTTCACTAATACTTTACGATAATTTTCTCTTGTGCAACTATCATTTGTATTAAAGTAAAAATTCAAGTTTTTAACTATTATTAGACTGTTTTTTAAAGGATGTCTTAGGCCGTGAGAGGCTGACCAGCTGTTTATTTTTAGTCTCGTAAGAATGTTATCGACAACTAGAGGACCGTAGCAGAAGTGATAGAACCCCTCCTTAAGGGGTTCTCTTAATGGCAGTTACTTCCCTCTTCAGTCGTTATTATACTCTTCGCAAAAACGAAGAGTATATTGCATTTGATCGGCACATCACTGTGTTAGTGAACGAATTCTGAACAACTTTCAAAATGTCCGTCTGTCCGTCCGTCACGTTTCTTGTAAGCACGATAACTTAAGAAATAAAAGTCCGATTGTATTGAAATTTGGAAAGTAAGTTAGTGTTAGCTAGAGGAAGAACCCTATTGTTTTTGAAGAAAATCAATCAGTAAATAAGAAAGTTATTAGTCATTTAATTTAAAAAAATTATTGTCTTAATTTTTGTCGCTTGCACTTAAATAGAAATCTTGCGAAATGTTATCTCTATAATATTTATTTTTTTTTGTTTATGCATTTTACTAATATATATTTTATAATAATATGTTTAATGTGTTGAAATATGATTCTCGAAAGATATATATTACAGACATTCAATTTTTGTAGTGATCTCTGATGATCCAGTAGCTAAAGTTTTGATTTGAAATCCAAAGATCCCGTGTTCGAATCCTAGTCAGGTTAGATGTTTTTTTTTCAATTTTTTTTTTATATATTTTTTTCACAACAAAGTTGGTACTCACAAGGATGTCCAAAAACTAACATTATTTACAATAAAAGTGGGAAGAATATCCTATAGAATGTGTAACAATTATATAAAAAGCTCAGTAAATTGGCGAAGAGTAGCTACATTTTTAACTTGTTTTATCTTATCGTTGAAGGCTTCAAAACTGCTGCTCTTTTTATTAATTCTTATGAGGTATCATCAGAGGCTTTCTCTATGTTTATAAATATGCAAGGGCTATTTCTCTTGTCACAAACGTCTTTTCAGTATTATTTGCAAGGCCATGTAGGGCATTTATTGTAGATTTGTCCATTTGATAGGCAAAATGGTTTTTATAAAGCGATACTTTCGGCAAGATTTCACTTCTTAGCTGTTGATGTAGGATTTCTTCATTACTTTCAGAAGAAAACGACCAGGCTTATTGGGCAAAAAGACTAAGACTAACTTAATAGCTTTCTTTGATACGAATGTTATTTTTACTTCGCTCCAAGCCTGAGGACTTATAGCTGTTTCTGAAAATTCAAACCAGTAACGGTTGTATTTCTAAAGTAGAGTCGAATGGATATCATTTCCTCCAGGCCATTTGCACAAATTGAAAGTGTTAACAGCTCATCTAATCTTATTGGATGTGACGATTTTCCTTGAGAGTCTCGTTTCCTGGCTCGTAAGGCGATGTACGTACACTTTTCAGTTTCACCTCCTACGAGACTGGTATGGTAGAACCTGGAAAGTAAGTTTGAAAAAGCAGTCGTACACTTTCCTCTTTACTCATCCGGAGTTTGTAGCTCCTTATTTCATTTGAATAGCTTTTGATATAACCTTTTGAAGTCGAGAGGCATTTCGTTGATCATTTCAAAAAACCTCTTCAAGTTATTTTAAAATTTCCAAATCCTTAGTTATATTTTGTAATTGTCTCTGTATACTCGCATCAGGTATACTTTGCCTTATTAAAGAGTTTCCCCTAAGACACATTCCTATTTACAGATTTCTGTTTCATCGGACAGCTCTTCTCATATGAAGTCATTATGAGAATTTGTGACTACAAATTCTCATAGATGCTTTGAAGAACACAGGATACTAAAATTAACCGGCTGGATCTTTATCGAGAATATTTAAAGTCAGAAGTTGAGGGACTTGGTACTGCCATATAATCTGTGGAGGGCCTAGAAACTGCCTGTTCACAACTGTGAACACAGATTATATGGCAGTACCAAGTCTCTCAACTTCTTACTTTAAATATTCTCGATAAAGATCCGGCCGGTTAGTTTTAGTACCCTGTGTTCTTTAAAGCATCTAGCAGGCTCCTCTAATAAGGTTTCATTACTCCAAAGGCTTGCTGGAAGTCACAGGAACAATACGCCCCACAGCAGCTCTGGAGGTCCTTCTGGACCCTGTGCCCAGGCCGAAAGCGGCATACAGCCTGAGGTGCGGTGGTCAGAGGAAGATCGGAGTATAACAGTTAGGTCACACAAGGGCTCTATCTGACGTGATAGAGGCTCACTCACTTCGAGATGCTAGGACTGAAGATGTGGTGCCTTCCTTCTCCTTCTCAAAACCCTTTGAAGTTGTCATCCCCAAAAAGGAAAACTGGAACCCACTCGAGGACAACCTCGATCCATCTGTGAACCAGACGATATCGGCAGGCATGAGTAAAATGCTGGAGCGGGAATATACGGTGAAAGACCCAGGGCTAAATTTTCTTAAGCCTTGAGCAAATTAGCCACGATATTCCAGACTGAGATCTATTTTGGTCTGCGCACAGGAGAATATCCGAAGAAAATATTCAAGCTACCCTCAAGGCCCTTGCGTCAGTCAGAACCAAGTCAATACTGGTTCAGAAACAGGCTTTCTGTGAACGTGGCTCATCCAACTGGGTCAAGCTTCTCTGGGTGCCTGGACCCAGCAACATCGAGGGCAACGAGCGGGCAGATGCTCCGACCAAAGGGGGCTCTCAGAGGCCCCTAGTGGGTCCGGAGCCGGCTTTCGGCTACTCTGGATCAAATGTCAAAAAGTCAAAGAAAACTGGACTCGCTCCTAGAACAAATCTGTAACTAAGCAAGAAACAGGTCAGAATCGTGGCAGGTCTTTTGACTGGTCACGGCTGTTTCAGAGAACACCTGCCCACTACAGGGGGCGGAAAATCCGACTGCAGATTCTGCGGGGACGAGGAAGAAACTTCCATCCACGTCCTAACTTCCTGCCCTAGTCTTATAAATTTGAGGTACAAACACTTCGGCATTGGTTTTCCGGTTTGGGAGGAAGTATTTTAGCCTTTGTGCTAGAATCCGGCTTGAATGGGGGAATTCACTAATTTTGTAGCGGTAGCACAATGGGCCACAAGGCCTGAGTGCGGCGACCTTTCGTCGCCCCGCTTAAAGAAGAAGCAGCAGCAGAAAAAGAAGGTTTCATTAGATGCATGCCAGTTTATAACTTCATTGCTTATGAATCTGCTAGCCAAGGTCTTATAGCTCGTCAATATTTTACAGCTCTTGCCGCAATACATTCACAACGATGGGCTTATCACCAGTAACTGTATTTTCAGTAGACAAATATTCAAGAAAATACTCATTTCGTTTGTTGATGTCTATGCTTCCTCCGATAGTGTGGCAGGCATTTGCATTACAGCCTATGATATAGGGTTTATTCCTTCTTTTTCGTTAGTTTGTCAGTTTTTTTTATCTAAATAGATTAAAATACATGTATGCGTTGAGATTCCTGTTATATTTCTTCCATATGTCCAACGTTCCTGAATGGGCGCTACAAATAGGTTCTCCTAAATAAACCTACTAAGTACATCAGTGATAACTTTTGATGAAGTTTTATTTAAATACAACCCAGATGCAGTGGCTTCTTAAAACTCGATCTTTTCGCAGTCTTTGAATCCTCTGTGTGAATTCAGCCCACTTGTGGTCTAACCACTGATGTGAACTGGACTTCTTAGGCTTTTTGGATTGGAACCTCTTTGTGCGGTTCAGCCTTTGTCGTAGCGTGTTTTGAAGTAGACGGCTGATCCGTTGGTAAGGGAGGCTTTCTGTGAAAGTACATCTTAGACTTCCGGAAGGCTTTGAGTCCCTTGCTACCAAGACACAGCCTTCTGAGGTTTTTAGTTTCATTTGGTAAATTTCCTTTCAACCTATCCTGAACCTGAACGTGAACTTTGAATATAGCCATAGTCAATATATTATTCCTAACAGATTTCTCAGCAATATTTATATGGATAGGTAAAAAGCGAACTTACTACACTCTTAAGTAGAAGTTTCAAGGAATTATATTTTCTTAAATAGGGAAAATGATATAGTAGATTATCAGTGTTATTACCTTTAGAAGCATCATCATAAATTATTAAAAAATATATAAATATGAAATTTAACAAAGATTTTCTTCTTTAAAGAGAGAATTAAAAAATAATAGTTACAAAAATATATTAATCTCTTGAATATTTAGAACTAATTACCCCTCAGTGGTCGAGAGTTTGCCATAAACTATACGACAATAACTTCGTCTGCATTATTTACGGCAATTTATAGATATCACAGATTTAATGTTAGGTCATGAGTAGGACGATGATTAACAAACATTACAGGTAAACATTATTTACAGACCAACATTATCCTCATCACAACTTTTGAATAATAAAAATAAATTATAATATTCCGGAAAGGGACATATTCTAGCACAAGCTGGTTATATGTAATTTGAAAATATCCAGCTTTAATGTAAATGGTGACACTTGCTGGTGATACCAATAAATAAAGTATGACAAAGCTATGAGCCCTTAATTCTGCTTCAATAATGTAACAAACATTGTTTAGTGATTTACGACTATATTCAATATAATAAATCCGAGGCTACAAACAATTAAAGACCTAATTTAAATCTGATCAGTAGTTCTAAAACTAAATAGGTATATACATACTTCCATTAATAAATTTTACTTAGACGTCCGGCATCCCCAAAATATTACTTATTCAATTCTATTGAGAACTGCAAGAAACAGTATACTATAAAGTACTGCAGAGCGTTTAAGAATACAAATGTCAGAGAGAATAATGTCTTTCCTAAACTTTATTTAATACAATATATAGCCGGTGGTTAAATTTATACCTTGGAGATAGCGTTTCTTAAGTTGTGGTGAGCTATGGACTGCTAAAATTGACGGAGAATGGCACAGGAAGGAAAACTATCAGTTTGAAATACGACAGTTGTAAATGTAACAAATTGTTCTTAGAATATGTTGATGTTAAGGAATGTTTAAGTTGTAAGACTTTAAAAATCTTTTCTACGAGATGGTTGCATTCAATTATATATTCCTTTGTTACAAAGTAATCAACAGCAACAACGTAGTTCAAAAAATCAAAGCACAATTTTGTTTTTCAGTAATAATTGCAATGATTTCATCAATAAAATTAACAAGATACAATTGCAAGAAGATGAAAGGGCATAGCAGGATAAGCATGTAAAATCTGCCCCCAAACAAAATTTTATTTGTTATCAACTATTTGAAGGGGCTTACCCTAAATATGATTTTCCCAACATTTCGAGCTTGCAGCCGCCATATTGGAGGAGTGGTGGGGGTTTTTTTGATTTTTGTTTTTTAAAATTTTCTCGGAAACTGTTGTACGAAAAAATCCGAAATAATTCACAGTTGTTACATACATATTGGACAATTTACCCAATTTTTTTCATAATTGTTAAATGCAAATTTCATATGCAAAAAAAATTTTCAAATTTTTGAACACGATTTTTTGGCACTTTAAGAAAGGGGCCACTCTGAATTTTTCATCGTCAATTACTCATTAATCATGGCCTATTCCCAAATTTTTTCATATTTTTAAAAAATGTTTAAGATAGTTAAAATAATGAAAAACTGCATAACCGACCATTCTCTTATACGCACCTCACTATCATTTGGACGCATGTCTTGTTAACAAATATATACAGTTTTTCCATCACTTATAAGTGCATTTTTAACAATATACCGCCGTTATAGATCATTTTACCAGTTTTTAGGTGCTATTTATAACGTTTTTATTACCTACGTTCAAGTATGCCCAGTAATGAAAAGAACGACGTGCGCTCAAGCGGGGCCTCCACGGGACCGTCGGAAAGACCAGGTTCGTTCAGAATATCTACCGTTTATGTGTAAAAACCGCTGCCCAAGGAATCACTACTTCCACATCTAGATTTTCTAACCAAGTCTATCACAACGAAAACATTTTGTATGTGGAAATAATTGCTTATGGAACTTCAATAATATAATATTTGAAATCGTCTACCCCAAAAACCCATAAAACGATATCCCACATCGGTACTGGGATGGCGGTGGTAGTGGGGGTGGTTCTTGTAAACACACTAAATTACAATTTTTTTTCATCCCCTTAAACAATGGGGTGGGCGTGGTAATGGGGGTAGCTAATGCCAAAAAATTTGAGACCTTAACTTCTCTTGTATATATTAAATTCCAAATTTATGGACTCTTACCTGCTTGATTTACCTATTTACCCCAATTTACCCCCCAACCCTTCGACGGAATAAGATGTAAATATAATCTAGTTCCAGCTCCCGTTAAAGTATATACGTATATTAAATTTCAAGTCAATATCTTAAGAGACCGACAGGCAGACAGAAATTTTTTTTCGGTCAAACTTAAAATCTCGACATTTCACGATATTCTAAGCCTATTTGATCAATAAAAATTTTCGAAATTTTTTTGTCGTTACTATACTTCCACTGAATGTAGAAGTAATTATTCTTCTATTAATGTTCGATGGAATTACAATTTAACTATCCGATAGTCGTACAAGTTTAGTAAGTACCGGTTATCAACAGTTTCCAAGAAATAACGTTTATAAAAATCAGGGCATGTTAATATTAATAACTTCTGTAATGATGGATAGAAAACTCTAATTATTGTATGACGATAGTAGTATAGGTATTAATCCCCGGGTAGAAACACCAGAAACCACCCTTCACTCACCGTTTGAGGGAAATGAATATTTTTCCCGTGATCAGCGACCCTGAAAACGGGGGGATACGCGTTTGAACCGAATCATTTGAAAAAAAATTATTTTCCACCCCTCTGAATTCCACTTACTCTATGACCCCCTTTCATGATATTTCAAGTATACCCGTTGATAAATCACTCCCAGACCCGTTTATATCTGAAAACATAAAGGGATCCATAAAACGGCTGGTTTCAGGGGGTTGCGGCGGTCAAAAACTTTTCCCACCACTTGCATCGTGTTCAGCATCCTCGAAAATGGGGGGAAAGGTAATCTCGTCTTTACACGAAATATTTACACTATTTTTGCGTTCATTACATAGACTAACATGCGTCCAAATAATAGTGAGGCGCGTATAAGAGAATGATCGGTAATGCAGTTTTTCGTTTTTTTAACTATCTTCCACATCTTTTAAAAATATGAAAAAATTTGGGAATAGGCCTTGATAAATGAGTAATTTAAAATGGAAAATTTAGAGTGGCCCTCTTTCTTGAAGTGCCAAGAAATTGTGTTCAAAAATTTGCAAGTAACAACTGTGAATTATTTCGGATTTTTTCGTACAACGGTATCCGAGGAAATTTTAAAAAACGAAAATCAAAAGACCCCCCACCACTCCTCCAATATGGCGGCTGCAGGCTTGAAATTTTGGCAAAGTCATATTTATCAAATTATTTATCAAATAGTTGATAACAAACAAAATTTTGTTTGGGGGCAGATTTTACATGCTTGCCCATTTGATATGTTTTGATGTCTCTTCATTATTTTTAAGTGTGCCAATCCCAAAAACCTTAGAGTATCTTGGAGTAAATTTACTCAAATTAAATAAAATTAGTCAAGAAGTAGTTAGGAATATAGTGACCTTACTAAACTTCACATGAATCAAAATTGCTTTCAATTCGATATGTTCTTCGAGCAACATAATGAGACTTTGACAAATGCCAATAGTAAACACCACCACAATAGTCAAAGTTGATTAATTGACTGATTGATTGATTGATTGACCAGCATATGTTAGGTATTGCTGTCACTCCCGGAAAGCATACTGCCGGGCCGACTACGTCCATGCTGGGTTGGATTTTGGTCAGCAGCGAGAGCCACATGACGCATCGTACAGGAATGTGAGATGGGAAGTGTAGGTGTCTGTGAAATGCTTTACCGCATGGTGTCGTGATATAGAGCGTTTATACTCCTCACTTTGTATTTTTACTTCTAAAGTTCTTATTCTGAGTCTTCTGTTTCACCTGTTTCTGATTTCGGGAGAGCATATATTCCAGTACTTCATTGCGTTCCTTTCTGCCCCTTTTATAATTGTTTTCCCTTTCATGTAGTTGCTTTATTCTTGTTGTTTTTGCTAGTAACTCTTCTCAACATTCTAGAGAACTATTGCGACTTTGTGCAACTTTGTCCTTTTTCTCTACATTTTTCTTCCAATGTACTTCTGGTGGTATACATATGGTCGTCCGTTGACGTACCTTTGACGAATGCTATTTGGTAGTCTGATGGTCTTCCAATGTGTTCGAGCAGGAATTGTGCATAGTATTTGAGCGGGTCCGGTTCGGCTGGAACGGAGAATATTTGTGCGTTAGTACTCCTGTCTTAAAACTAGACTAAAAGCTAACAATTTATTAAAAAATAGATCAAAGAACTTTTAAAAACTAAATATTAGGAACTACTCCGGTTCTCATTTCGGTGCACTGCACTTCACTATTTAAGTTCTGGATACTGATACGGGGAAAACTCAATGAAAAACGAGCTAATGACACCCTTCGTCCTGGTGGTCGTACCGCCTCTAGGAAAGTAAGGTGAGGGGGTGTTGTAGTTTAAAAAGTTTGGATTTTACAAGAAGAAGTTATTGGCCGAGGGGGATTTTGAAAAGGAAACAAAAAAGGACAAAAGAATAAAAATTAACAAACTAATAGAGGGAATGGAGATGAGTTTGAAGGTAAAAGGTGGTATTTGTACCTATGCTGCGGAGTGTTATTTTTCTGTAATTGTCTATATCCTGTGCCGAATCGATTGTATGAATGTAGGAAGGGATATTTCTATGGTTGTGTTCCATTCCGTAGGCAGAGGAGTGATTTCCATGCATGCTTTGGTGATCATTTCTAAGGTTTGCTCCTTTAGTATTTCCGTTCCATAGTGCATTAATTTATTTATTTTCTTACTGCAAATGTAGTATTTCTTCTAGCTCTAACCATTATTTCCAGCAGTTGACCCTTTAAAGATTTGCTGAGGTATGTAACTTCTTGTGTTTGGGGCGAGCGTAGAGGCGTCTTGACTGTGCATGTATTTCGACACTCCAGTGAAGTAACGTTCAGCGCTGTTGGTAATTGGATGGGTGAAATCCATCTTGAGAAACACAGCGATCTCGTTCCACCTTCTAGCAGCTTGTATATCAGCGTATACGCGAAAGCTATGTAATTCCAAGACGAGAATTACACAGTGGATATACCATCCTTCGGAGGGGATGTAAAGCAGTGGGTCAGTCTTGTCTATTAAATGTTAGGCAAGTAAAAGATCCGTACTCTTCGAAAAACAAGAGGTTCGGCAAAATTTCCAGGTTGGGGATAGCTCGTCTCCTGGCGTCGCACAGTGGAAAAAAAAGCTTTTTTGGACAAAAATCTGCCTACAAGTCAAATCTTAATCAATTTTGATCTACCTTGGCTTAAAATGTAGGTTATTGGCTACACTTTCAGAGTATACTGCCTAAATTGCAAACCCCGATTTTCTAATTTCAAAAAATGTATCAAATATGACTCACTTTTTTCTATTTCTACAAGTCAAATCTTGATCGATTTTGACAATCCTGGGCTTAAAATGCAGGTTATTAGCTACCCTTTCAGTGTATACTGCCTAAATTGTGAACTCCGATTTCCTAATCTCAAAAAATATATCAAATATGAGAGTAATCACTTTTTTCTATTTCTACAAGTCAAATCTTGATCAATTTTGACAATCCTGGGCTTAAAATTCAGGTTATTAGCTACCCTTTCAGCGTATACTGCCTAAATTATGAACCACAGGATTGTCAAAATTGATCAAGATTTGACCTGTAGAAATAGAAAAAAGTTATTACTCTCATATTTGATACATTTTTGGAGGTTAGGAAATCGAGGTTTGCAATTTAGGCAGTATACTCTGAAAGTGTAGCCAATAACCTACATTTTAAGCCAAGGTAGAACGAAATTGATTAAGATTTGACTTGTAGGCAGATTTTTGTCCAAAAAAGGCTTTTTTTTCACTGTGCGTCGGTTATACACTCTGGTAGCGGAAATAGGCCGACGTTCAGTAAATAGATAAAAGAAAAAAAATCTTATTTTGTGCGTGTTGTTAATAATAATACCCTTCGCAGTTTTTTTGTAAATAATATTTGGACATTCTGATTTTATGATATCAACTTAGTTGGTGAAACATTCGATAGCATAAGAAATATATGTACAAAAAAAATTAAAAAAAAATAACTACATCCAATCTGTCTCGAACTCACGACCCTTGAATTGCAAGGCAAAACTTTATCAACTAGACCATCATTTTAAACAAAATAAAAGATATCTAAATTGGAATTGGAAATTGCTATTACGGAGACTGTTACTGTACTGTAATATATATTATTCGAGAATCATATTTCAATGATTAGATATTATATTAGTACTATTATTATTAAATGCATATTAGTAATATGTATAAACAAATAATAATGATAGGAAATAACACTTCGCAAGATTTTTGTTTAATTACAAGCCATAAAAATTAAGAATACATTTTTTTAAATTTTAAATGATTAACAACTTTCTTACTCATCGACTTTGTTCAAAAACAATGGGGTTCTTGCTCTAGTCAGCACTGAGTTACTGTCCAAGTTTCAATATAATCGAACTTTTCTTTCTTAAGGTATTGTGCTTGCAAGAAACGTGACAGACGGACAGACAGACAGACAGACAGACGGAAGAATCTTTTGAAAGTTGCTCAGAATTCGTTCACTGACACAATAGTATGAAATTTATTTATCTACGAGCGATATTTACGGTTCTAGAAATGTGCCGATCAAACCCAATATACTCTTCGTTCTTGCGAAGAATATAATAATACAGCTGAATGCTATTGAAAGCTTAGAAATTGCAAAGTGTAAAAATTATACGAATAGTGACAAGGGACCTATCCCCAATTAATCAATGTTACTAGGCCGCGGGTCGTTGTACCGTGTACGGGAGATGTGGGAGAGTTGGGACAATTTTCACAATTTTAATTTTTGACGATTTAAAAAAATTAAGAAGAGTAATATACCTTCATATATTGGACCACTTCTTGCAAATATTAGTTAAACTTACTGGTAAATGGCGGTATGGGAAAATATTTTCTAGTGTCATGTATTTGTCCCAAATCTCCCTTTTACGAGGGAGAATTGGGACTAGCGATGGGGAGATTTGGGACAGGTAATTAAATCTTCAGAAAGATATGGAAAAATATTTAATTATTGCAAAAAATAACGAACAACGAGAAATAATGAAATTAATTCAAAATCTGACAGTTGCTCAGAAGAAAAACAAACAATAACAATTTTTGCTAATGCTAATATTACAAAAATATTTACGTGAAAATTCGATCATATTTTGAGTGCGTATGGTACCTTTCCCAAGCTGCCATTATTTGTGCATTCTGCAACAGCTTCTTGAATTACCTACATGGACTGAAACGACAGAATTGTTCTCTTTTTTTTTGTAGCGTAACGGTATACCTAAAAACGATTCAAATAATATAAGAAAACACAGCTCCACAAAAAAAAATAAAAGTTCAAAGCAGTGAACCAGACCCATGTATCCCTATGTATTTTCGGTAGCTGAATCCGAATCCGGAGTCAAAAAAAATCGTACACCCCAAAAATCATTAGCTAGAGCCAAAAAACACCCCAGAAATGGAATAAAAAGAAGATTAAGCTACCAGAATAGTTGTTACTTCTTAATCAATCGAATTATATGAATTAAGGTTAAACAGCAGCGTACATACAATAGATATGAAACACACCCCCAGGGAGGGGCGAAAACTAGCCTCATATATAACAAAATCGATCCAAAACAGCAATGACTGCTGAAAAAGCTCGAAATGTCTAAGTTTTGTTAAAGTGTTAAGAAACTACATCAGGTCCGACGTAATCTTCATAAACTGCAACTATAGGGTTGAGAACAACCATCTTTAAGTTCAAAGGACACGAGAAAAACAAGAAAAAACGTAAAATCCAACAGGATTTCTATTTTCATGGATGCTATGATTGGCTGAAATTGCGTAGTACTCTAAAATAGAACCAGAAACTTACGTACTATCAACATCCTACACTGTCAACCCTCAGAGGGTGTGGAAACTACCCCCTATGTAAGATTTTATTATAAAAAGTTATAGTGACTTCTATAAAAATTGAAACACCTGCGTTGTGTGGAAGAGAGAAGAAACTAGACTATGTTTGAAAACCACCCCCACGGGGTTGCGAGATACTACCCCTCTATCTGTAGGATGCTGGAAAAACAGAGAGAAACTAACCGGATTTACATTTTTATGGATGCTATGATTGGCAAAAATCGCGTTGCACACTTAAAGTTTGAAACTCATGTCCTATAAATGTTATAAGTAACACCCCCAGAAAGGATGTAAACTACCGTAATTCAAGATGTAACGAAAAAGCTACACTGCTGCTTATTCGTTTAATTTCCATAGATTTTTATTTATATGGGTGGCGTCTCTCAACCCCGTGGGGGCGGTTTTCAAGCATAGCGTCGAACATAGTCTAGTTTCTTGTCTCTTCCACACAACGCAGGTGTTTCGAATTTTTATAGAAGTCACTGTTACTTTTTATAGTCAAACCTTACATAGGTGGTAGTTTTCACACCCTCTGAGGGTTGACACTGTAGAATGTTGATGGTATGTAAGTTTCTAATTCTATTTTAGAGCACTACGCAATTTCAGCCAATCATAGCATACATGAAAATAGAAATCCTGTTGCATTTTATGTTTTTTCTTGTTTTTCTCGTGTCCTTTATACTTGGGGGTGGTTGTTCTCAACTATATAGGGACAGTTTATGAATATTACGTCGGACCTGTTGCAGTTTCTTATCACTTTAAAAAAACTTAGACATTTTGAGCTTTTTCAGCAGTCAATGCTGTTTTGGATCGATTTTTTTATATAAGGGGGCTAGTTTTCGCCCCTCCCTGGGGGTGTGTTTCATATCTATTGTATGTACACTGCTGTTTAATCTCGATTTGTATAATCGATTGGTTAAGATGTAACAACTATTCTCGTTGCTTAATATTCTTTTTACCCAATTTCAGGAGTGCTTTTGGCTCTAGCTAATGATTTTAGGGATGTACGATTTTTTTTGACCCCGGATTCGGATTCAGCGACCGAAAATACATAGGAATACATGGGTCTGGTTCGCTGCTTTGAACTTTTTTTTGTGGGGCTGTGAAATTAATTCACACAATAGGATGGGCCAATTCTCCCTTAAAATAACATCCCAATGCCACCTCACTACTCGGTGTCATCAAAAGTGACCAGATTTATTTTTAGGCGAAAGTGAATCATGAAATGACCCCAATATTTAATAGCTAAAACGTCGGTCGTTACATGTAAAATAACTCTCCAGCAACACTTGCACCCACAAAGCAATGAATTGGATAATTTGAACCAAAAAAAGTTACTTTTCAGTACAAAAAACAATTAAAATTACCCGAGATTTGAAGTACACAACACACGGTCGAAATACGGCAATTTATTTACTTCTCTCACAAATATACATAACCTGCATGACACACAATATCAAACTACCAAACAATCGGTATAAAAAGTCACTGTCCCTATTCTTCCATAGTACCAAATTTCCCACATTTCCCCTATAGGTATAGATAACAGGATTGGTTGAGTACATTGAACCATGATATTATTTTAGTATAAAAATAGGAATATTTTCGACTATACGTTAGTTTTATTCATCTCCAACATAATGCCATCCAACGTGGTTGGTGTGTATGGATGTGTGTCTGCGTTTTCTTCAAAAGTGTAACCTCCTTCCGGATTTGGGACTTGTCGAATGTATGTATTGTATTTATGTTACATTTATTTAAATACGGTAGATAACTTTTCCAAATAAAATTGATTGAAAGTTACTCCACTCTTAACAACCAATATCATTTACTATATATTTATTTAGAAAATAAGTTGCTTATCACTGGGTCGAATGCACTAATTTCTTTAATATATATTTTTTTTGGTAGATTCTATACAATAATACTATGATCTTACCAAATCAGAAATATAATATTAAACCTAAATATATTTAAGGAAGAGATTATTATTTTCTATTACAGACGACATTTATGATTCCTCTCTTAGCTCATATTTACTACAACTGAAATTTCCATTACGATTTCAAGAGAATATGACTGCTGAAGTATTGAGAATATTGCTTTATTTAATGTTCGTTTCCTACAATTCTTATTTCTATATACAACAAAAGTTCCGCCCAGGACCGCTTAGAAAATTGGAATGGAATTGCCGTGCCCTGTTACTTGATAAATCGGCTGTTGAGTGCGATAAAGCAGCCAGAAAAGCCTCAAGTTGCACTAGATAACTTTTTTAACTTTTTTACTTGTTACACTTTTCAAAACTTGAGACACGTTTAGCTTTTATCTATTGCACGCTACAAGCTGTGCCGTGCTGATCTTTCTACAGTTTTAAAGAAATCAGAAGATGAGTTTTTCTATAAAAAGAATATTTTAAATTCAACTGCGCTAATACCTCCAGATTGGCGCTTTGAACAAACTTGGCAGATATTTTTACTTAACTTTAGTGATTCATGGGTTTTCCATTTCCTGTCTTGATAAAAATTAATTTCTAAAAATAAAATATTTGCGCGTGTTGAGAATCTCCTTTTTTCCTCAGGAGACAGTTCTTTTCTGAAAAAAATGTTTTAAATTTAACTATTAAAAATCCTGCAATAATACTGTAACGTGTTTCCACCCTTAGGAAACTACCCCTTGCAAAATCCGTGGGTTCCAAAAATTATAACAAGAGATTGTCTACTAACACACTTTATTAAATATTTACTGGATACTTCACAATTGTTAATTTAAATACATTTTACTGACTAAAAATCACAATGTTTATCACTTTGTTTCTCTTTGAACTCTTAACCTCACTTTCTATACTTTCTGAACTTCTGAACTACTCGCCGAGAATGCGATCGGTCTTTTATACCTAAAAATGACAGATCTCGATTGTTCTGTGATGACGCCACCATTCTCTCGATAATTCCAGATGTCACTTTGGAATCTTCTGGTAGGTTCTTTTTCGAGTAGGTGCAAATACATCATTCTAGGGGTTGTAAACACATTACAATACGTTATATAAAATATATAGAAAATACACCACTTAAATAAATACCTTAGATCTTACTAACAAATTCTGGGAGAAAAAAATTACCCACCTCTTTGCATAGGATATCGTGAAGTATTAGAAGTTTCTAAAAAAGGCACAAAAATATGGTTTTTCGCGATTTTCGACTTTCCTATTGAATTTACAAAAAAAATGGTTGTATATAAAATTAAAGCTTATAAAATTCTCTACAATAAGCTATATACTAGTAATTCGTGTTGAAGGTGGAGCGACCTTCAAATTAATAATTAATTATTATTATTATTGCAGCCGGTATAACTGTGAATCTGTTGATTTCCATTACAATAAGAATATGTTGGTAGATATTCATGTATTTGCCTGTGATAGTAATAGTAAATAGTGCCACGAGGCTTATGGCCAATAGCCAAAATTGTCAAAATAACAAAAAAATAATAAAAAATTTTAGCAAGGTGATAGTGTTTGAGCTGCAGAGGCTCGCAACATGTGTGCCGAGGGCTAGCTCAACTCTAGTCGGTGAAAGAGGTTTAAGATTGATACTACCAAAAAAAAAAAAAATATATATATATATATATATATATATATATATATATATATATATATATATATATATATATATATATATAACATTTAAGTATCAGGACTACAAATATATCCATAAAGGGCGCCACTAGCAAAATAAAAACTGCAACCTAACTAGAAGGCTCCCAAAATTGTCAAACACTATCTTTTAATTCCAAAATGAGGCATTAATTAAAAGGGTAAGTTTTATCACGGTGTAAATTAAAAAAGAAATCAAACTATGGGCAATAAGTTTATTCAATTAATTTGGTGACATGTATTCAGGTGATAGAAATATGTATTAAGTAGACAGCCGTAAGATTACCTACTGAAATAATATTATCCTAAATGTTAAGTATTAATTAGCTTTTCTCTACCGTACGTGATATCACGGAAGGTTCACAAATTTTGACCTTATAATAAATAGTAAATGTACATTAGCCTACCTAATACTGTATGTATAACAACTCAGTTAAAATAATGATAATAACTGGCCCTGTTAATCACAACAAAATATTTTTCCAGTCAAGAAAAAACCCTATATGTATAGCTAACCAGTTAAATAATGATAAAAGACTGGCCCTGTTAATCACAACAAAATATCTTGCCGATTAAAAGGAAAAATCCGTGAATTGCCTCATAAATTTGACCCTAATCTTGATAATTGTTACTGACAATAACACCCCCCATAATAATAATCTTATTTACAATATAAGACTTTAAATTACTTTGACGTTAACAAGGAAAAAGTATTTAAATTTGTAAATTTAAAAATAGTAACATAATTTAATGACTGCCGCAATAAATGTACTAAAATGATTTTTGAATTTTGAATAGCCAAACGAAAATAAAACAAAATATGTACTAATATCTAAACATTGATTGATTGATTAAATCGATCAAGTCCATAAGCCTTCATATGTTACATAAAAACCTGTAGAGCAGAACTGCCTTCCGGACAGATCCTTGTCCCGTAGAGAAACTTCAACGTCGTTCCGGTTTACCAAAAAGGTCCAATTCATAATCCAAGATAATGCGTAAAGTCATCGTCGTTAAATCAGTCCAGGGACCACAAGTGGTGTACAGGAGCAAGTGCTGAAACCCAGGGTTAGTCCTGCACGGAAAATGATTGGAGCCAAGCATAAACTAGAGAAAGTCCATACCCAAGAAGATAATGGAACCTTCAACTGACATCGTTGGAATAAACACGTAAAATAGAATAAAATGAAGTATAGATAAAACGGAAATAAGGTAAAGTTGAATAGGTAAAAGTGAAAAGATAAAATTGAAATTTAAATCGAAATGGAAAAACTGCAATTAAAATTGAAAGCCCTGAAAAAATACAGGTATATAAGTACATATATAAAAAATTAGAAATCAACCTTATTACTTACTCAAGGATGAAGAGCGGCTTGAATTGGTGATCCAAAATATCAAACCATTTGGACATAATCAAGACAAAATGGCTTTCTACAATATCAGAAAAATATGTTAGTTCTCCATAGGTTAAAAAAAATGCTACTTACAATTTCTTAAAAATCCGTCAAAACAAACATTGTGCGGCGTCCAAAATATCAAAAAGTACACACACAAATTAGTGAACTTCTAAAATCCCATAAACAAATTAAATGGAAAGCCTATAAACGGCAATTAAATAGAAAAATTCACGAGAAAATCTACCAACGTGCTTGGATAGGCCATTTTGAGATCAATTGTCCCTTCTAGCTTCTAGCATTGCCATGCGCCTACCCGGTGACCTTAGGAGCTGCAACCCTCTTTACACCAAAGTGAAATGCTTGATGCCCACTTTTACATGTGACAATACCTGTAGAAGTGGAGGGGGGAATCTCCGTCAGTCTCTCTTAGTAGATGCGTTGCTTTATGTCAATCTGCAAAACTAATTTTCCTGCGAATATATTATCAAACAATTGATTTATTATGATAATAGGATTAAGATGAATTATAATTATAGTATACTGTTGTTGCATATTATTACAGTAATGTCTAATTGCTACAAACAATTTCTTAACGAAAACTTATTTTCATCCAACTTCATCAAATTTAAAAAAGATGGAGGTTTTCAATTCGACCAGTATTTTCATAGTTATCAAATTTAAAATAGAAAAAAAAAAGAATGTCTTTCTTTATTTGATGATTTTTTTATATGCATTACTTAATTCTTTTGTGCTGACTGATTAAGTGATTTTTTGTGAAAATCAGGGATTATTGCCTATTGGGTAAATCAACGTGTGAATATTTGGTTTTACCAACGATTATTATAGCTTGTAATAAACGTAATTTCATGGACGAAACTTGAAAAATTTTTAGTCTGCGCAGCTTAGCTCAACTTTGGACGCTAATTACTGATAGAAACGTGGCGATACAATTGTATATAACTTATTTTATAGAGAATTTTATAAGCTTTAATTTTGCACATAGCCATTTTTGTCGTAAATTTAACGGGAAAGCTGGAAATCGTAAAAAACCATATGTTTGTGCCTCTCCCCTACTAAAGGTGGTTCTGAATTTCTGAAATTTTTATGACTTGGCGACTGGCCTATATCGGCACAGAGCAGCATTAAAAAGATTGGGTCTAATCCTGGAATGGTTCCAAAGTAAATAAATTATGTTTTTGATTGAAGCAAAAAGAGTAGCATTTATATTCGTAATATGTAATATATTGTATGTTATGACAACAGTAGCATTGAGAATCAAGTAGGCTAATAATAATTAAAGCTGTTATTAGTAAGAAAAATATAATTTGATTTTGAAGTACGAATAAAATAATTTATATTGTTGAATCTAAGAGTAGTTTCCATAACTGTTACGTGCAGGTTATTTGCCTAAGCTAAAGCTATTGGCATCTAATAATACATTTAAAATCAAATTGATACTTTAAAGAAAATTAATTATTGCGGTTAGAATGAATAACAATACAAAATAACCAAGTTGAATGGTACCAATTTTCAATTATAATGTAGGATAAGTTATTGAAAATGATATACTTTCAACTATAAGTGATTTAAAGAAGATTAAGCTAGAGCAACAATTGGTTTGTTAATTAAAGAGAAATAAGCTTGTCCATGTAAGAGATACTAAAATTACAAAAGAAGCTTGGTTAAAACTTAAATCGATTCACGAGAAATATACAATATCAAATAAAGTATTTTTACTGAAAAGGTTATGTAGAGCAGATAAGGTGATATGAAATTAAAGATAAATGCAATATTGAATGTTAATCAACAGTTGGTTGGTTTGGGAGAACAATCACCAGAAAATTTAGGAGGAATTCAGTGTCAAGGTATTTTGAATGCACACCAACATCTCGTATTTGAATATATTGTTACCTATACCGTGTCTGGTTGTCGTGTGCATATCTGCAGTCCAGGTCATCGTCGAATTTTCCGTATGCAAGTACCTCTTGATAGGAAAGTGTCCTGTTATAAGTCGTATTGTAATTCACAACTACGTCCTGCTCTTTGTGAGCAGTTCTCCAGTGAGTTTTTGTTTGTTCTTGACCCAGTCTTTTATAGTCCCTCTGGTTGCTTGCTTAGTAATTTCCAGTACTTGTTCTGGGTCATAAAATTTGTTAGCTGTTTCTTATCTAGTAAATTCATCAGCTTTTCCATTACTGTTTATTCTGGGATGTCCCGACACCTAGAGCAGTTTAACTATATTCCCCTCATCAAGAATTTTCAACTCCTACTAGCAGTTTTATACCAGTCTGAATGATACTTTCAGTATCAAGTTACGGTATCTTATTCGCCGCAACAGAACAGGATTGTGGAAAGAAATAATATAACGTTATGAGAAATGTAAGTATGCTGTTTAATTCTTTAAATAATAAGTATTAACAATAAGAGCAAATTATACGTAAAATATAATTAGTACTATAATAATCTGATAAAATAGCACCAACTGACGTGACATATATAATAATGAGAAGGGTAAATTTGGAAGTGTTTTGAGCTCAGCTAAGGCTTCGCCAGCCGTTACACTGTCACTTAAAATCTGGAACACCTCGTATATTTGAAATGCCTAAGATAATTACCTGTCGCATTCTTCTATTATTTTGCATCACTATCTTATAAGAAAAAGTCGTATGTGATGTTCCCTCGTGCGACAAAAATTAAAGTGATGTCTTTTGCAAACTCTTTATGCAAACTCGTAATTTTATTCATGCAAAGTTGCTCAACTTTGGTGGACCTGTACAGTACTAATATTTTACACGTCTCTAAATTCTATTCTAAACTAGTAGATAACATAGTTTGCTAAAGCTTAAAGTTTTTCTCTACTATATGTGTGTACATATGTTGAACTATACTAATGGGCGAACGGCTTCAAACAACATTCACAATTTAGCGATATTCTGAGTTTAACTTCCGAGGCTAATTTTCATAATCGCAAGCTTGAATCTTAACCGACGCAATTTTAATAAATTTAATCACTGTTTGTGTTTGTACAGTCAGCTACAAAGTATCAGAGTCCCACATACATTGGTGATTTAAAGTTTACGAAGACCCTTACTTAGTTGTTTAGTATTTTAAACTGTAGACCAGCATCAATAAATTGGATATAAAAAGAATTAGCTAAATATCCTTGTGTAAAAATTTTACTCTTTCCGATAGCTGAATCTTAACTTAATAAGTATTTCAATATTAGTTTTAAGAAGTTTATCCTGTTCTACTAAATGTGGGAAAATTTCTCTTGACACGAAAAAGAAGGAAAGATTCATTCCACGAGTAAAGATATTTGAATATAATGAATGGATAACCTGATACAAAGTAGAAAGAGGTACATTCATTTCAGTTGCTAAAAACTGTTAACTGAATCTGGGAAAAATTTAAGCTGACATTTCACTAGCAAAAGTGTCATTTTCTAACTTTTCTTTTAATGCTGCCATACTAATGATAAATGGATTCTGGATTTTTTGGAGGGGGGTTAGCTTGCGCTCACGTGCACTTGTGTGGCCCATTGTGCTACCGTCGTAGGGGATGGCATATTCACCGAGCTTCTCATTTCTCAAATCAACCAAAACTTGAGATGAACTTGAGGAGAAAGCCCGGTGAAGCGCCATCTATACAGGCCATAATCAGAAGTCCCCCCAGTATGGACCCTCTTTTCGTTGAGAGAGCAGAACAGTTACACAGCACATGTTCGGCAGTCTCCACTTCTAGATTGCACTATCTACACTTGGGATTATCTATATCTCCCATTGTATGAAAGCGTTTATTTAGTCTGCAGTGTCCTCTTAGTAATCCTACATAGATACGCAGATTGCTCCTGGACATCTACAAACAGTGTTTGCCTAGCTTACGACTGGATCTGCCTAAATCCATTCTGCTGTATCTGTGCTACTTTGACCTCTTCAAGAGTCCGAGTGGCGTTTAAGTATGTAGTAGTTGTAGGTAACTATGGACTGAATCCTAAAGCGCTATGGCAGGTTTGGAATCATGTAGCGTGCTCTTAAATTCCTTGCGTACTAATGCATCCGCTTCCTCGTTACCTCGAATTCCATAGTTTCCTTTCGCCCAGCGGAGCTAGAAACTATTGTTTCATGTGAGAACATCTAGGGTCAGCCCAGAGTCTGTCCTACAATTGTTTAGACAAGCAGGGCCGTTCTGCTGTCCGTTGATATGCGCATCGTTTTACCATTGACACTTGCATCTTTCACTTCTATTGCCGTTTGTAGAATTGCTACTAGTTTCGCCTGGAATATAGTGATATGTGTACTTAACGGTATTGAGTGAAGATCTAGTTTCTCTGAGTAAATCCTAGCTCCTGATACTCAGTCCACTGTCTCGTGGCCGTGCCCATACCATTGACCTACAGATTGCAGTTTCAGAGCAGTCCTCAACGCCACCTCCTTTGTGAATATGTTCAAAGGAGGAACGCAGAATATAGTCTCCATTGCAGCTGTATGCGATGTTTTCATCGCATCAGTAACGCAATTTTATAGCAATATTCTCTAGTTGAGATGTTGCTCTTCTTTGCCTTATTCTGGTCCACCAAACTATGGATGCATAACAAATTATGAATCTTATCACAACAGTATGCAACCATAAGGAGATCCTGGGTGAAAAACCCTAGAACCTACCGTCTGCTTTGCGATACTGCCAGAAGGCCGCACATGACTTGTTTATTTTGACTTCCAAATGTCTCTTCTAATTTAGGGTGTGGTCACCTATGACCCCCAGGTACTTATCCTCACTCACTAAGTGAAGTTAAGAGCCTAACAATTTGAGAGTTTTCATATTAAGCAGTTTCATTTTCTTGGTGAAGAGTTGACCATGCCTCTAAGTTCCCCACGTTTTTTCGAATGGCTCTCCATTTAAGCGGGTGTGGTATCCGTCCACTAAATATCTGCGAATACCATTTTTTTTAAGAGTTTTGCCTATACTCTCAAAGGTTCTATCAAAAGCACTTCCGATGCCAAACAACACCCCCAAGACTTAGTATCATGCCCCCAGGATAGACATTTTCATCTCCATCGATTTCTCAGTCTGAGATACTATGGAATGAAGTATCGATTCTGTAGATGTTAAAGGAGTAGAAGTTGCAAGCGGACTTGTCTAAAATAATCTAAAAATGGTACCAGTTTTTGAGAAGAATCTTCTCTTTTCAAAAAATTATGCTTACAATTGATTCCTTGTAAAATTAACCAACGGAAAATTACTTTTATCAATGAAACTAAACGCTGAAGCACTGAGCGAGAATGGACTAGACACCCAGCGGGTTATACAATAACTTAAAAGGGCAACTTGTAAATTCGCAGCCCTTATTAATAAGAATATTTAAAACCCAACCAAAAGGGCTGCCATCAGGAAATATTTCAATTCCAAAATTGATTAGCTTTTGGTCAAGAAGTTATCTATTTAGGAGGTAGCGACAGTTTTTGTGAAATCATTTCTATAAAGCTACATTTTTTTCCAAGAAAGTTTATCTATGATGAAGATGCAATTCTACCAATCTATAAGTGTTGCAAAAATGAGTAGAAAATTAAACGTACTGCAAAAAGTTGCATAAATGTATTATATCTGTAAGACTGAAATTTTACATACTTACCGGTGATATAAAAACATACCGGAAAATAATATTTTACCGCATCGGAAGTGTTGTTACGTCAGGTCTACCACCCACGCAAAATGTGGAAAAAACGAACATTTTTTTGTCTTATAGGTATCTGCAAGGCTGAAATTTATTTCTGGAATAGTTTACTGAATAAGACATTCAAAAAATATAGTCTCATGTTGCTAAAGCCTCGGTAGACGCAATGGAAAACAAGCGCGTGACCGCAGCCGTTGCGCTCCGGGCCATTGCAGTTTGTGGAGAATTTTGGCATTTTCCGCCCCGGAATATTAATGTACAAAGCTGATTCTTTGTCTACAATCAGTTTATGCACTATTTCGATTAAAACTCACATTCTACCTCCGCTGAAAGGTGGCTAAATCTTGAGACATTGCATTGCATTGCACGTTAAACGATTTGTAACGTTCTGAATTTCTTTCCCGAGTGCCTAAAAATTTTACAGTTCCCATCATTTCAATTCCTCCTTTTTATTCAATTACTATAGTAACGACAAAAAAATTTTTAAAAATTTTTATTGTCCAATAGGCTTAAAATGTCATGAAACGATTTTAAGTTTGAGCGAAAAAAAAATTTCTGTCTGTCTGTCGGTCTGTCTGTCTGTAACTTTTTTTTGTGCGCACGTTTACTCTGGAACCGTTTAAGATATTGACTTGAAATTTGGTACACATATGTACTTTAACAAGATCTAGAACTAGATTATATTTTCATCTTGTTCCGTCGAAGGGTTGGGGGGTAAATTGGGGTAAATTTGCGGTAAATGGGTAAATCAAGCAGGTAAGAGTTCATGAAATTGGTATTTAGTATATACAAGAGAAGTTAAGGTCTCAAAAAAATTTTTGGCATTAGCCACCCCCATTACCACCCCCACCTCCTTATTAAAGGGGATGAAAAAAAATTGTGATTTAGTATATGTACAGGAACCAGAAACCTCAAAATATTTTTTTACTTCATCCACCCCCCACTAACACCACCCCCACCCCACTACCGATGTGGGGTATCGTTTTATGGGTTTTTGGGGTAGAGGATTTCAAATATTATATTTTTAAAGTTCCATAAACAATTATTTTCACATACAAAGTTTTTTCGTTGTGAGTGACTTGGATAGAGAATCTGGATGTGGAAGTAGTGATTCCTTGGGCAGCGGTTTTTTCAATAGTAAGAAGCGTGCATAAAATTTCAGATGGTATAGAAACGTTGTGGATAGAAGTGAGAGATAAAGCAAACTTATTCTCAGTGAATCGAAAGTAGCTTTTTTACTTGCACCCATTATATCGCTATATTATTATAGTTTCATCTGATATTTTTGATATAAATTAATAAAACACAATATTTTAATAAAATTAATTTAATTATCATAATTGAATTAGGGTACACATAGTATCTTTATAATCAAATTAATTAATCGAATTCTTCGCTACTCATATCTGAATCTGCATATTCTCCCGTAGCTGATTTCGTCCTCGGAATCACTTTCGTACGAAACACCATCATTTCCTTCCGAAATGTTAATTTGACTGTCAAATCATGACTTGTAATAAATACTTCCACGTTCAGTGGAAGTATAGTAACGCAAAAAAATTTGAAAATTTTCATTGCTCATAATAAATAGGCTTAGAATGTCATGAAACGTCGAGATTTTAAGTTTGAACAAAAAGAATTTTTCTGTCTCTGTAACTTTTTTGTGCGCACGATTGCTCCCTTTAAGATATTGACTTTAAATTTGGTACACGTATTTTGACGAGATATGGAACTAGATTAAATTTTGATTTTATACCGTTGAAGGGTTGAGGGGTAAATTGGTGTGAATAGGGGTAAATAAGTAAATCAAGAAGGTAAGAGTCCATAAAATTGGTATTTAGTATGTATAGGAGAAGCTAAGGTCTCAACAAATTTTTTGGCAATAGCCACCCTCATGGCCACCACCACCCCGTTATTAAAGGAGATAAACAAAATAAAATTGTGATTTAGTGTGTGTACAAGAACCAAACGCCTCAAAAATTGTTTCTACTTCATCCACCCCCACTACCACCCCCAAGCACCACCCCACCTCCACCTCCCACTAATGGAGTAAATAAGACAACTTTATAGATAATATTTATAAAGCTATAGAGCGGAAGCTAGGTGGCTTTTTCGGCAGCTCATCGTTTTATGAACTTTGAGATATTTTTATGGTTTAATGGATGATAACGATTCATAAAATCGACTTCTGGCGGAGCACCTCCTGTCAGGAGCGTCACACGAACACTGTTTAAAAGTTAGTGAAATCATGTCATCGTTACAAGGCTCATTTTTTTTGTGTGTACACATTTTATGTTTAGAATGAATAAAATAAGATAGCCAGAAAGTGTGGGTCGTCAGGAGGCGCAGCCAGAAAGGTAATAATGATACAATACATCTGAGGCACGGTACGGAGTCAAGTTAGCCGAAAGTGTTAAATTCCTGTATTTTAGAGCCTATGGTACTGTTGTTGACACTAAGAACTTTACGGGGAGGCTATTTTATTGTTGAAGGAGCTTATATTTACGTTTTAAAAAGGAGCCAGAACTTATAACGATGAGTTTGGAGTTCTGAGATGAAATATGCGAAAAAAAATACAATTTTCTTCAAAAATCCTAAACATTTTCTTTCTGGCTAGCCTTACTGATGGGAGTTTCTTTCTGGGAATTTTTTTCTGTGTTCAAAACATTTAAATAAACATGCTCAACCTTAAAAAAATTTGTAACTATGATGTTATATAACTCCGTTTTTTTACCTCTTTGACCTTTCTGGTTGCGCCCCTGATGGCCCACACTTTCATTCTAAACATAAAATGTGTACACACAAAAAAAATTGGCTTTGTAACGATGATATAATTTCACTGATTTTTATATCTTGAACCATGGCCAACTCGACGGGCTGACATATGCCAGAAGTCTATTTTGTCGTTATTTAAGTTCGATAGAATTAATCAGCGCATTGAAAATGCTTGTAACGATGTGTGTTCGAAAAAGCCACTTAGCTCCCGCACCACTAGACTAGCGACAGATTTGTCGCTACCTCTCTGGCTACACACAGAAAAAATTGTTTTAAATAGTTTTATAATTGTAAAAAAAAATGACGCAAATTTTTGTTCAAATAGGGACAAGAACAACTTGTTTTAGTATTAACCACATTTTTATGAAAAGATTTATTAATAGAACATATACTACGAATTATTAAATGTTGTTATCAAATCTATAAAAGCATCATTTGGTTATGTCAAAGAGTTTTATTGTAATTGTTAATATATAATAAGCTAATTTTTACTTTCAGCAGTTGCAGATTGTTAAATAAAACTTTTAGATTTTATCATGCTTTATTAAGTTTTTTATTAAAAACCGAAAATACACCGAAATGTTTATATTAATGTAATAATCAAACGTCGTTTTTTTTATATATTTTGTGTGATTTTTATGTTCTATTACTTGTATTTTTTAGTAGTGTTTTACAGTACACTCATTTAATAACAGTAGTACATATTTTCTAACAGTTTATTGTTGTTTTTACTACAATAATTTTATACAATAATTTATAAATTTCTTAAATATGTGTAAACAGCAAGTACAACAAAAGTTGCAAACATTTCAACAAATTACTTTAAACAATATTACATTTTAAGTACTACAGCCTAGTATCAAAAATGTATAAAGAATTTCTTTCCGTGTAGTAGATATCCTAAGGAAAAATTAATTTAGAGCTTTTTAGAAAAATAAACACAAATAAATAATTAAACACTGAGCACATTCACTAAAGAAATTAACATAAAGATGGCTATATATGAAGCAGCACACAATTAAATAATGGTGATTGTTTGCAGAATCTAGAAGAATTTATCATTTTATTGAAATCGATACACTGTGAGCGGAACCGACGTTGCATACAAATGGTTTCTAAAATATTCAGTTCTTTCGCTCGAGCTTCCTTGAATGAAAAGTATTTTAAACTTGTTACTGCTCCCACTGCGTTCAAAATTATTTTCACAAAGGTAAAAAAAAGTGATAGTTAAGTAGGAACAAGAACAGTTTTGCATGTACTCAAATGCCGAATGATAAATAATAATGGCCATGTAAAATTTGTGAACAATCAAATACATGTTGGATGATCTTATGCAGAAAAATAATAGAGTGCATGGATCTTCTTTCCTTTTACGATACAAAACCATACGTCTTAAAAGTAAGTCATTGAGAAAGCCAATGTCCAAGTACAAGCACAATTTCCGATTATATAAATAACACTATGTCAATTAACTATTTCCGAAAATTATGTGTATAAGTTAGAAGCTAACCTAAAAAATAAAAATACTACGGGCAATGACGGAATAAATTCAAAAATTATAAAAATAATTTTTCCTCATATATCTTCTGCACAAACCAGCCTGAACGGCTCTGTTCAGTCAGGTATTTTTCCTGAGATAATGAAAACGGCTCTAGTTGTTCCTCTTCATAAAAAGGGTGATATCCAAATTCCTGACTATTATCGACAAATTTCATTACTGGCAGAATTCTCTAAAATTTTGGAAAGAATAGTCTATAACTTAATCATTTCTTTCATAGAAGACTACAATTTATTAATAGAATCTCAACACGGTTTTAGATCTAACAAATCTATGGAAACAGCCTCGTACCATCTTTTAAATTATGTGTACTCGGTACTTGATCAAGGTAAATATGTGATATCTTTGTTGTTCGATCTTACGAAAGCTTTCGATAGTGTAATTTCAGATTTTCTATTAAAAAAATGTACCACCTTGGTATAAGAGGTATGATGTTAAATTGAATTAATTCTTACTTGACCAATAGAAAATTGATTGTGAAAATTGGACAGCAAACATCTAATACAGCTGACGTTCTTCTAGGAGTTCCTCAGGGGTCAGTGTTAGGACCACTACTATTTATGCTTTTTATTAATGACCTACCTGAACAAATCAGTAATGGAAAAGTTACAATGTTTGCAGATGACGTCTCAATCACTGTTTCTGCGGACACTTCAGAGGAACTCTAAGTGTTAGCTGAACAGGTATATGATGAATATAGTATATATTGTCAAAAGAATAAGGTTATACTAAATGAAAGTTTGTCTAAACTTCCATTTAAAAAAGTACTGCCTGACAATTTTAATATCCTTGCTAATCCGCTCTCTGTAAATACTAAACCTAATTGACTCGAATCTATCATTCCAGTCGCATATAAATCATGTTTGCAGCCAGTTAAGCTAGTTCGCTATTTATCAGATTAAACCATATTTAAATTTGCAAGGCATTTTGAATGTTTACTATTGCTCTAGCTTATAGCCATATATCATATACATTGCCACATGAGGTTCTGCAACAGAAAGTGAAAGGATTTTTATCGCTCAAAAAAGGATTATTAGATTAATTTTTAATTTAGACTGGTTAGAAACTTGTAAATACACTTTTAAAAATAATAAAATTTTAACGGTGCCATTTATTTTAAAATGTACCACTTTCACGAAAAGAAATATTGACACTCTTGTTAAAGTTAATGAAGGACATAAACATCATACGATATATGGACACTATCTACAACTGCCTAAGCACAGAACTTCTGCATATGAAAAATCTCCACATTATAAGTTTGTTTCTTTATATAATGCTCTACCGCCTGAATATAAAAATATAGAAAATTACAACCACTTCAAAAGAGCAGTTAAAACCTTCCTCCTCGAAGGAGCGTACTAATAAATGAGTTTGTGTACAGGCAGTAAATGACAACTGACTTTTTTATTATTACTATAAGCAAGTTTTTATACTTCTTTTTTCTTATCGTATGTATATAGTTTACTACTAAATGTTTTTTTATAGCTGAGTTTTATTTTTCGTAAGTCTTGGTACTCAGTTTGTTCTTTTATCTAATTATTAATTTTATTATTAAGATGAAAATCATATATAATTATAGTACCTATATTTGTCTATCGTTTTCTCTTTTTATTATTGTATTTTTTTTAATCCTACAGATAAGTTTCTATTAATTAAACTTATTATTTGTAATCTGTGAGGTGTCATATGTACTTTGTATTTAGTGGAATGCCGTTAAGCGTGAAAACTAAAAAACCTTGGAACCCGGTTCCTATGAATCAATTTTAATGAAACTTTTTGCATTGTATTGCCAAACCCCAATACTAAAATGTTTATGGATTAGAAATTGACGTTTTTTTTTATTTAGAAGTTCATCGAGATCTACAAATTCTTTAAAAAATACTCAGTTCACATAAGTTTTAATAGTTTTTGTTCTGTAGACAAAAAAATCGTACCTGAGTAGTATTGTAGGTTTGTGATTAGAAATTTAAAGTAAAAAATTACAAATTCAAAATGTGGGACCCAAAATGGCGGCCAAAAACTTTAAAATAAGACATCATTAATGCAAAAAACATTAGAATTTCTGTAGAAACAAACTTATTGTTAAATCACATAATTCATAATAATTTTAACAAAATATACTATTTATCTTCGATATCTTCGTTTTCAACTTCGCTTATTTCTATAATACGAAAAGGGTTCGAGCAAATATCACTATTGCATTCGAAACAAGCTGCTGTGCAAGGTAATCCATGCTTTCTGCATCCACAGGCAGCTCCGCATCCTGTCTTATATGTACAAAATAATATAATAATAGTTTTAAGTAGATTTTCAGGGGCTGATGGCTTATTCGACGAGACTGATTTTAGCAGCGAAACTAGCAGCGAAAACGAAAATTTTTTTGCATTTTTGAATATATATATTCGTAATGATGATATCATTATTTTTACCTACAAACTATGACCCAGGAGCTAATAAGAAGGTTATTAGCCTTAAATTCTCAAAATAATTTTGACGACCAACGCGTATTTTTCAGATAAAAGTCGTATTTAAAAAAATAGTAACCTGGTCCTATTCGGACCGATTTTAATTTAAAAAATTAAGTCCCTAGAGTAGGTATGGCGATACTTGAGCGTGGGAAAATTTTTTTCTGGGAATTGGCCCACCCCCTAATTTTGGCAATTGGCCCACCCCCTAATTTTTGGCAATTGGCCCACCCCCTAATTTTTTGGCAATTAGCCCACCCAGTTCAATGACCTTGAATTTTTTTTTTTGACAATTGACCAATCCCTAATTTTTGGCAATTGACCCATCCAGTTCAATGACCTTGAATTTTTTTTTGGCAATTGACCCACCCTAATTTTTTTTTTTGGTAATTGATTCAACCTAATATTTGACAATTTC
Source organism: Rutpela maculata (assembly GCA_936432065.2). NCBI lineage: Eukaryota > Metazoa > Arthropoda > Insecta > Coleoptera > Cerambycidae > Rutpela > Rutpela maculata. Next base: position 118,390,319 of record OW386285.2, read on the forward strand.
ATTTTTACCTATTTTTACCCATTTTGAATGTGAAATCACTGTTATCATGTTTACCTATTTTCACCCATTTTTGAGTGTGGGACCCTTTATCGGAAGGAAGTCGTGGAACAGGTGATCTTAACTACTTTGTTCCCCAGCGCCATCTATCAATGATTCCTTAAAACTCTGAATACTTTTAATTTCCTATAGAGGGGGTCACGTGATAATATATTTTTTTTTGTTAATTAATTTTTAATTTAAATTCTGAATATTTATAATTTCCTATATAGGAGTCACGTGATAATATTTATTTATCATTAATTGTTATTGAATACTCAATCACAACACTTCTGGATGAATCAGTAATGATATTTTTATATATACGTAATAGTACTACACTTTATACAGCTAGTATATAGTCACATGCTAAATTTATATTTTTATTGTTATTATTTTTAATGAAAAAATCCAGCCACCGTCTAGGATTCGAACCACCGATCTCCGGTTTGAAAGCACAATGCTCAACACACTGGGCTATCGAGGTACCTGACTTCAAGTCGATTAATACTGGTATACATGAATCAATGCATGACGTCACACACAAAGAAAAGCATGCGCATTGAAGGTCTACTGTATTAGCGAAATCCGTCTATTTCAACTTCATGAAAAATTGATATAATCAATAAGACGAATATAAGTTCAAAGTAACATTTTAAACGTCTGTCACATTTAACAATGAAACCAAACGTAATTTTATTTCGTTCCGTTAAGGTCATAGAGGTTATCACTAATATATGTATGATCTGTATTCTAATTCATCGATTATAGATGAAATTATGTGTAAGATGAAGAAAATGAAGTAACTTAAGATTTTAGAGACAAACAAAAATTTATATCTTCTATGCACTGGGCCGGGTAGCTAGTAATCAAAAATTGTTATTAGCAATTGATAGCACGAGCATTAGTCACACAAAACATTATGATAATCAAAAATGTTCTATGACAAAAAGACACATTTAATTATTGATACCATCCTATAACTCGAGAAAAGAATGAATTAATTAAAAATCATTTTTTTCGTGTAACAGCTTATACTAAAAAATTCTTCGTTTCAAAAGAATTTCTCATCAATTCAAGATTTTCTCCAAAAACATGAACCAATGATTGTTCAAGATACCAACAAATTACCTAGTTTACTTAATTTCTATTCAGTTTCAAATGTAATCATTACATGAAACCTTTCAGGAAACACACTGTATATTAATTTAGTTTTCAGGAAAAATAACATTACATACAAACTTATACGTATTTAGCCTAATTCTACAGAGCTCTAATGATAACAAAAATTTTAATAGGACCTTGCTATGATGATAATAGTTTTAGATTATAAAAAAAATATACTATAATTAAATCAAACCTACTAATCAAAGTATTGAAACAGTAGGTACCTTTCTTTATCATATCATGAATAAATCCATTGTTTTAATTATCGTTTCAATCTTAAATGAAACAGTTTAACCTTCAGTTTGAAAATATTTTATAGAGAGCACATCTATCAAATAATTACATTATTGCATAATGACAATAAAAAACTCCAAGCTCTCGTAAATTGCTATCAGTAACAGAAACAATGTCATATACCAAATAAAATATTTAGCAAGCTGAAAAAATACCAACGTTATGTCAATACACATACAATATTGAAATGTATATTTAATCTACACACAAGACGTTAATGAAAAATAATAAATTCAAATACATACATTTTTCCCTGTAACTTATCCATCAATATCAAACCATCTGTGTTACATAACATTGCACAATATTTCAGCAAATAACATCACTAGGTGCTTAGTCATTCCTGGAAACAACAGTTAATGTATTGCTCAACGGTCATATCTGCTCCTAAAAATGAAATGGATATTAAAGTGTGTTTCGATTTACGTGTAATTGAATAGGAATTTGTTTCAAACTACACGATTTATGTAAAAATACATTGATTCATATGGGAAACGCACACAGTTTTAGCTTAATGGGGGGCTTTTTTAAGGTTTAGAGTAGGAGGTGTCCTTATCGCAACTTACGGTTGATATAAAAACAAGAAATCGCTGAGCGGTTGTTAGTTTATCGATAACCGACTATCTTTACTTTTATTCTTCAGTGTTGTTATCTATAATTATCCGCTTTTATTGTTCTCTTCTACCGTTTTACTGAAAAGGTAAGTTTAATACAAGATATGACATATCAAATTAAACCTCGTAGCCTGTAGATTTGACTTAATATAATTTTAGATGTATTTTAGAGTATAAAACATTTAAATTCCACTATTTTCGATTAGTGAAAATTAAATTTACGTTGTTTTTACATCAAGGATTATATTTATTCTTATTGGTCATTTGTGTTATATTAAATTAAAGATTTTCACATGTAGATTTTGAACTTCGTAATAAAATTTTCGAACGTGATAGAATTTCTGATCACGTGATCTATTTTCAGGTATAATAGAGGTACCAACCTTGCCGTCTAATCAGTTTTTGGACATTTACCGATCGAGTCAGTTGTTTCTGAAGAGAATCAGATAAAAATGGAAAAATTCATAATCTCGAAAGATTTTGTCAAGAAGATTAGACGTTTCAATGTTGAGGGTCGTACTCTGGAATTTAAAATCAAACCAATACCAGAGGATGAGGAGCCTGTAGGATGGATACGAGATGCCATCAATCAAGTGATTGCCAGAGGAACCGAAGAACTTGAATCAGGAGATAAGGTGGGATTTAGTTTTTGCGGTAAGGAATTCAAGAGAGGAAGTGGATGGGTTCGTTTTCGTCCTGTGGAAGAGTTGACATTCGACGATGTGTGGGACGTAATCTGTAGTGTTTACCAGTCTAACTCCTCAGGTCTTAATACAGAAACCTTCTGCCTAGGCGTAACTTCAGTGAAGATGCCAGCAGGTAAAGGAAAGGGAAAAAACTACAATACTTTCGAAGAAGAATGTGGCATGCGTAGGGGAATAATAGTAATAAACAATAAAGACAATATGTGTTTACCCAGAGCTCTAGTGGTAGCTATCCCATATGTGACCAAAGACAAGGACCAAACCAAAGTGCGTACAGACGTCGGTAAGATACAAACTCAAAGAGCTCTTCAGTTGTGTACCGACGCTGATGTCGTTGTACCAGAGATGGGGTGTAGTATACCAGAACTGCAAAAATTCCAGCAGTATTTACAAAAATATAAAATTGTAGTGTACATGTATGGATCTAAGGGTCGTGATGTTATTTTCATAGGCTCTGCAGAAGGCCCCTCATTGAATTTACTGTATCATAAGGGACATTATAATGTAATAACCTCTCTTACCGCGGCTTTTTGCTGTGGCTATTTTTGTGAGGAATGTCACGTCCCCTACGATCACAAAAACAAACACAGGTGCGGAGGTACATGCCCCTGCTGCCAGCAATCGCCAGCTTGCCCTCTGACTTTGAAGATAAATTGTAATGATTGTAAGAGATCATTCAGAGGACAAACATGTTACGATAATCATAAGAAGTCAGGGTCTATGGGAAAAAGCACCATTTGTAAGAAAATAAGTCGATGTGTTGAGTGCTACAAGACGTTACAAAGTGGAAGGAAACACACCTGCGGAGAAATATATTGTAAAATATGCAATACCCATGTACCCCAAGACCATCTCTGCTTTATGCAACCAGACACTGGAAAGCCAAAAACAAAGGACACTCTCTTCGTTTTCTATGATTTGGAGACGAGGCAGGAAAAATTGGAAGAAGATGGATCCCTTCTCCATGAACCAAACTTATGTGTGTTTAGCCTGCGGTGCGACAAATGTATGGAAGAGAATAACTTATATTTTTGTCAGAAATGTGGAGTCCGGTTACAGGTCATGAAGGACGCCGACCCTGTAGCCTCATTTATACACCATTTGCTTACCATACGGAAAAAATTTAAGCAAGTGGTAGTAATAGCGCACAATGGACAGGCCTTTGACCATCAATTTATTTTAAATTATATACTAACCAAATCAGACCTTACACCTGAACCAATAATGCGTGGGTCAAAAATAATTATGATGACTGTGGAGAACATTAAATTTTTGGATTCCTTAAATTATTTCCCAATGGCTCTCTCTAAGCTACCTAAAGCATTTGGACTCGGAGACGCGTTCAAAAAAGGTTACTTCCCCCATCTCTTTAACACCACCGCCAACGCCAACTATGTAGGCCCACTTCCCGCTGCGGAATTCTACGACCCTGACAATATGAAGGATGGCGAACGTGAAAAATTCTTGTCATGGTACGAGGAACATAAAGATAACAACTTCGATATGCAAAGAGACCTCGTTGAATACTGTATTTCGGACGTAAATATTTTGACTGAGGCATGTTTGAAATTTCGACAACAGCTGATGGAAACCGGGGATGTTTGTCCGTTCACAGAGGGTTGTACCATAGCATCCTGCTGCAACAGGGTGTTTCGCCGAAATTTCTTAAAACCAAATACAATAGGAATCATTCCTAAGGGCGGATATAGGTGGCGGGACAACCAAAGCAAAATTGCCATTCAGTGGTTGATTTGGGAAGAAAAACAGCGGAGAATTAATATTAGACACGCTGCTAAACAACAAGAAGCCAGAGTTCACGGGGTAAAAGTTGACGGTTTTTCCGAGGAAACAAACACAGTTTTTGAGTTTCATGGATGTTATTACCACGGATGTCCGGTCTGTTTCAAACATGGTAGAGACGAACCCCTCCACGACGACCCTTCTGCAACTTTAAATACACGATATGAAGCGACAGTAGCTAAAACAGAGCGGCTTCGTGAACTAGAGTGCGAGGTTGTGGAAATGTGGGAATGTGCATTCAGAAAAATGTTAAGGGAAGATGATGAACTTAATTCCTACACAAATGGACATCCCCTGGTAATTCTTGCCCCTCTAAATCCACGAGATGCTTTTTATGGAGGTCGAACGGGAAACACTAGAGCATATTACAAGTGTCAACCTGGGGAGAAAATAAAATATGTCGATATTTGTAGCCTCTATCCCTGGGTGTGTAAATACAGCAAATTCCCCATAGGTCATCCCGAGGTTTACGTAGGGAGTGAGTGCCCAAAGGATATTACTAAAATCGAAGGGGAAATAAAATGTAAAATATTACCTCCAACAGATTTATACCACCCTGTACTACCGGTCAAAATGAATAACAAATTAATGTTCGTATTATGCTTTTCGTGTGGATTATCAATGAACCCTTTAGAATGCAATCACACAGATGAAGAAAGGGCTTTAACAGGTACGTGGGTGGTGGATGAGGTTATAAAGGCTGTGGAAAGGGGATACAGAATTCTGGAAATTTATGAAATTTGGAAGTACGACGTTGAGAAATATGACAAAGCTGCAAATATTCCCGGTTTGTTCACCGATATGATGAACAAATTTATAAAAATTAAACAACAGGCTTCGGGTTGGCCTGAGAACTGTACTACTCAGGAAGAACGAGAACGTTATGTGGAACAGTTCCTGGAGCGAGAGGATGTAAAGTTAGAGTTTGACGAAATTGTTGAAAATCCCGGTCTAAGATCACTGGCTAAGCTTATTCTGAACTCGTTCTGGGGTAAGTTTGGACAGCGAGAGAACCAGCCAAAAACAAAGATTGTCAACGATCCCGGCGAATTCTTCAGCATGTTATCGAACCCTGGGATATATGTTAACGCTGTCTTACCCATAAATGAAGATACACTCATTGTTAATTGGGAGCATAGGGAAGAAGCCGCTGATCCTTTAACAACAGTTAACGTAGTAATAGCGGCATATGTTACTACACAGGCTCGTCTGAAATTATACTCTTATCTAGAGCAGTTGGGAGACAGAGTATTGTATTATGACACAGACTCTGTTATATATGTTTCGAGAGAGGGAAATTATGACATACCCACGGGAGAATTTATCGGAGATATGACGGATGAGCTTGAGGCTTATGGGGCTGGTAGTTATATTACAGAATTTGTGTCGGGTGGACCCAAAAACTACGCATACAAGGTATTCTCTACCAAAAATCAGAAAGAAGAAATTGTATGTAAAGTAAAGGGTATTTCCCTTAATTACACTGCCTCTCAGCTGATAAATTTTGATGCCATCAAGGAAATGGTTCTAAAACCTTCAGAACCCATTTACATTACCTCGAAGAATATTCGGAGAACTAAAGAGCATGAGGTGGTGACAAGAGAGGAAACAAAAATTTACAAACCTAACTCGACCAAAAGAAAATTCTCTGACGACCATAGTTCTGTTCCCTATGGGTATAAAAAATTCAAAACGTGTTAGAATCACTTACTTTATATATATTTTTTATATTTAACCTAAGTTCTTTATGTAACAATTCTCTTATTACGTCAATATTATTTTTTATAACTATATATTTTATTGTATACCACATTTTCTATAAAACCATTTATTATGTATGTCTTTAAACTCAGCTGTTAGATCGAGAGCGTAGATCTATCCTACTTCGTATTCGTGTATTTCACTATCCCTCTGCCTATGGTATTATTATTATTATTATTATTATTATTATTATTATTAATATATGAAACACAGTATTTAGAACTTGAATGTAAATATGTGTTTATAAACCTGTATACTTTTTAACATTATATCATAGGGGTAGGGGTAGTATGTAAAATATTTAAGTTAGTTATGTATTAATTTTGTATGACAATATGCTCTCATCTATTTAAAAAGAGTATAAGTATGAAGAAGTGAATATTTATATGCCACCTCTGTATATTTTCTAGTAATATATATATTTTCTATGTATTGAGATATGTACACTCGATATTTACTTTGATCAATAAAAGATTTTCAACTATTTTGAGTATTATTTTCTTACCTTCCTTCCTCTGTAGACTGTTAAAATGGGGTGGTCTGTAGCCTCGGTTTCTTATTCTTTAACGACGGGGTAATTACGGAGAAGAGGATAGCTTTAAGAGTAGTGCCACAAATATTTCGTTTCGTTTTTTTTAAAACCCAGGTAAGTATGTATGTTTTGTATTGGTAATTTTGGTCAGATGAAAAGCGAAGCAAAACAACAAAATTTATGTCACAAATTTGCTTTCGTCCTGATCAATTCAACCAAATCCAACTTTGAATATCCACCGGCCCCCTCTCTTCACTTCTTTTGGTGTCTGAAATAGTAATAAATTTTCAGTACAAGCATTTGTTTTTTTAAAAAAAGATATACAAGAATAACTATTGATAGTGCAGTTGCATTTTTTTTTCTAAAGACTCGAACTTTTTACGTACATAAAATACTTACGAACAGTTCATGGACTATCCATGAAATACCTATGAACTGTCCATAAAATACCATGAGTCAGTCATCAGATACCCATAAACTGGGTATCAAATACCCATCAAATATATATAAAGAGCAATAAATGCAAATGTGGGCTGTTCATATAGAGACCTTTGTGATGATAACATGTCCTTTCTACTAGAAATTGAATCTAATAGCTATGGGCTAAGACATGTAAACACCGGTCTTATGATTGGTGAAACATCTGTTTCAATTGAAAAAGATATACTTAATATTAATGGAAATAAATTTCCGTTGACAAAAGGCCTAACCGAGTTACTAACCAAGAGAGAACCCAAGGATTTCAACAACGAGGATATACTTTTTTATAAGCGTATATTGATGCAAACCAATGCTCACATGAGAAATTATGGAAAAGAACTTCGTATAAAACCTAACAATTCTTGGAAGTATCACAATATTATATCAAAATTGTTTCCACCAAAGAGAAAATACCACAGGAGTTCATTACCGAAGACCGTAGGAAATGAGTGCAAATTGGAACGTAATGAAAACACAGATGAAAACTCAGTCAATGCAAATTCAAGCTGGAAATATCACTATGATAAATCAAAAATGTTTCCATTGCCAAGGACCATCCCTACAGAAGATGATTATAGATCGGAATGTGATGAAAGCACTGATAAAAATACTGATGATGACGAAAACACTGATGATGAAAATCTAGTCAATACAAATTCAAACTGGAAAAATCAAAATATATCAAAAATGTTTCCATTACCAAGAACCATCCCCGCAGAAGATGAGTACAGATTGGAACAATACGAAAACATAGATCCTAACAAGATTGTTGATATGATACGTATTAATAAATTATTGGGGAAAGATTATCAGTACCTTGTCAATATACTTGTTGATATGGGGATAATCAAATAAGAATAGTTAACATACAGTTTATTTGCTATCCAACTTGAAATCTTCTTAAAAACCCTCTGTAACACATTATGTTCAAATGATAATCGAAAATCATTATACTTACTGATATCTGATATTAATATAAATTTTTTATAAAAAAAATTCATTTATCTTGTAAAATTCAAAGCGATTGGATGCATCTGCATTACAAAAATGATTTATTGTAATAATTGTGAAAAGAAAGATTCGAAAAAGTGCTTCCCCACCCCAGAACAAACTATTCCTCAAGATAAAGTAAAAGAAATTATGGAGTCGGTATTTCGAAAATATAAATATTACGCCTGCTGTTTACCTGCATGTTTAATATTTTACGAACAAATTAAAAGATTTAATATACACTCTGAAGTAAAAATGGGTTTTGCTACGTGTAAATCTGAGAAGGAGGAAGTATCTAGACCTATACCTATACATTTTTGGAACGAAATTAACGGTAAAGTATACGACCCTTCACTAGCGGTAGCAAGAGAAGAATACCCTGACATGGTGGTGGATTATCATGAAGGGAGATGTACTGTTACCAATTTCGAGGATAAATTAATGGAAGTGGCATACGACGCGTTTAAAGAGACAAAGTCTACAGAGTTCTTCTTTTCGATGGCACCAGAACAAATATTGAAAATAAGAACAGACATTCACGAGAAAGTTACATCCTTTTTAAACGTATTAAATAAAGATTTATAAAAAACTTTCAGTAAATTATAAATTTACTGTAGACTTGTAATGAATAAAATCAATCAGTTTTTATTTAAAGAGAAAAATCTGTGTAAAACTTCGAATTTAATTACTTAGAGGATCAAGTAAAGTTAAAGGGCCAAGAAGATTTGAGAATGTTGCAGTACTTCATGAAAACTAGTGATACAAAATCTACAGTTTATTATTTTTCCAAGATACCGAGTCTCCTTGTAAATATTAAAATATTATACTTTGTAGAGTAAATAAAATTGTTAAACCAAAATTATAAAAATAAAAACATTTCAAATTAAAAATGTGTTTTCAATAACTCACCCCCTACACCCATATATAAAAATATATGAATTTAAAATTATTATAATTGAAACCGTTAATCTTATATCTCAAATATTTAATCTGATGACATTTTATATAATCAAAAGCTCTTTGTGAATAAACTGTAAAAGGTAATTTGAAAAATATATCTACATATTTTACGATATTTTATAAAACACTATTTTAAGGGTTCTGTATATATATTTTCTCTGAAGAAATTCAACCCATTAGTTGATTAGATGATATTATGTAAAACTTAAATATTATGAATATTTATAATTTTTTATTTAAAACAGTGGTCGTTATCATAGCATTATATCAATGGACAGAAAAAAAATGGTAGAATATATTACATGATAATGTTTTACCTTTATTATTTCGATCGAGTCCGCTTTTCAATGCTGTTGCAAATGCAACAGCTCTCTAATACCCCAACTGTAACCACATTAGCCTCACACGCTGCGCAAAAAATGTTCATAACATTTACCCATTCTCTTGTGGTGTGGAAGCTCACATGCCTGTGTGTAGCATCATCTCCAATAATTCGCGAGTACAGAATGTAACACCTTGTGCAAATGTTTACATCGCCCCTCTGCACACTACGAATTACTACAAATGATCCGGTGTTACACACCAGGCCAAAATTTCCCGAAATTTCCTCTACCATGTTAAACGCAATTTCGATGGAATTTTCACCATTTTCGTCAGGAGCATCCGCCTCCACACCCTCGTCCACACCCTCGTCCAATTCCTCCTCCACCTCAAGTTCTCCATCTTCCCCTCCATCCAGTTCCTCTCCCTCGCCGTCTCCATCATCCCCTTCTTCACCATCCCCTTCTTCACCATCCCCTTCTTCACCGTTCCCTTCTTCACCATCCCCTTCTTCACCATCCCCTTCTTCACCATCCCCTTCATTCAATTCATCACCCCCTTCATTTAATTCCTCAACAGCTTCTCCATTACCCCCTTCAACTTCACCGTCCACCTCTTCGAAATTATTACTGTCCTCTAAAGATAATTCTCTTAAAAATACGATGAACGGACGCGCGGCCATAATTATTTTTCAAAAACTACACAACACACACATACAATAGTTGGAAGTGAAATGATATGTAAATACATTTTCTATACCTATATAATATAATCTTTCTTGTGATTAAAAATTTTTGATGATGAGAAAAGTTTATTTATATTACTACATACTGATGAAGCTATATTTTATCAGGAGTATTACAAAGAAGATGAATACAATACATTCATTGTTTTGGAAATTCTCTGAACTCGCTAAAAATTGATAGAAATTACAAACCTCATATACAATCTTTTTTATTTAACAAATTAAGTGTGCAAATACATATTTTTGTAAATAATTTTATTAGGCTGAACTTTCCAAAAATAAAAATAATAAAATGAAAGAGAATTAAATTTTACATAAAAAAATATTTCTATCATTTTTTCGTTTGAGTAAAACTATAGGAGATAGAAATTTTGTAGCTAATACTCGGGATGGAACTCGGTGACAGCATTCGAACGCGATCATAAAAACTTTTTTTTTCATAACTTCAGATTGACAGTGCTAAATGCATTTTTAGGGAAAATATTATCATGTAATTAGTGGACATGTTTGTTTTCCAAAAATGATTTTTTTATATTAAATATTGATAGATAAGTTAGGTGAAATTAATTTTTTCCTATTTTAGTTAAATAACTGTCATTTTCATAATTTTCAGATATCTAATTGACTTTAATATTATCAAAACACTAAGTTACTGCACAGAGCAATAAAATTATAAATAATTCATTTTTTTTTCTAAATAACGCAAATTTTTATAAATTAAAAATTAATTTCTGTTTCTCATATGTTAAACTTTAAACGTCATTAATACTGAAAATAAAATAAGATATTGATATATTATGGGTAGGTTTCAAAGCTTGAATAATGTACTTTGTGATGATGTATCATGATCTTTATAAAAATAACAAATATTTCCATGAAATTTGTGAAAATTGGGTGAAAATCGTATGCGCTAAATTTATTAACAGTAGTAATTTGTTTAAGGCTCTTGTAACGGAAGGCCTCCTCTTTCGAATTCTATATTTTTGTTTCCGTCTATGCTTAGAGACGAAGTGAATAAAAATAACAAACTATAATATTTGACATTCCTAGTAGTAGTTAAAGTTTTTGATGATGATGATGGAACAGAGTTTCCGAAACGATAACATTTTTAATTTTTTGAACTACAGAATTAATATTTTTTACGTTTTGTTTTAGTTTATTTTTTTTAAGTGTAATACATTTTGTATATTAGTTAGAAAAATTAAAATCCAAACTCTTTGACGCGACGGTTTCTCTATTCTATTTTTTAAAATATTCAATAAAAATAAGAAATCATAAATAATAGACCCGTTCAGTGTTTTTTTAAAATTTATACTTAAATCGAAAGTAGAACACTTTTAACGCAATCCCCATTTTTAGGTTTTTATTCGAACATTTAAATAAATTACCAAAGTTGGACTGCGCGGAAACGGGGCGGAGCTTCGCGTGACGTCAATTTGTAGATGCTGATCAGGCGACAGTCGAGATTTAATAATTAAGAACATTGGAGGTGAAATAAATTGAAATTTTAAGAAGAAGAAAAGGTCCTATGTAACTTTTCATAAGAATTGATAGTCTTTAAGTTATAACGACTTGAAAATTGTGATTTTATCTTAAAAAGGTATTTCAAAACAATATTCGTCAAATAACTCGAAAAGTATTACATTGAGCGAAAACATGCTAGAGACAAATAAGAAAGCTTCTATACCATAAATAACAAAGAAGTTATGACAGAAACAATGTACTTTTTCAATTTTTGTTTATGCAAAATGACGTCATGAGTCGGCTAAGCGCTTTGTACTGAAACCCAATCTTTAACATTGAATATCTAAGAATTGGATATACTTATGAAGCTGAAATTTTAATAGCTTATCTAGATGATCGAATTCTATTGAATACCATAAAAAAAAACGAAAAGAAATTATCAGTAACAAACCCATTATTGACAATATCTATAAATGTATTACGAATCCGGACATGGGTAGTTTTTTTATCAATTATAATATGAAAAACCGTAATCATCCACCTCGAAAATAATTATGTGAACATTTTAGTAATTCCACCATTTGATTTGTTTGAGTTCTATCAGTTTCAAAGTATTTTCTTGATAAAAATAGATATTTTGAGTTTTCAACAAATCTTTTACACACTTTTAAAGAAGGTGAACTTTTCAATTGTTTATTTGAGTTCACTACAAAGGTTTTATTCAGATTTCTTGAGTTCAAAGTATTTCTGTAATAATACGACTTTTTTTTTTTTCATCTTAAAATATTGGACTATACAAGAAATAAGCGAAACATGTTTAAAAAAATAAAACCCATGCCCAACTGAAAAATTACTATCGGGTATTTATCTCATATTTCCGTGAAGTAAAAAATATTTGAGGTTTTTGGTTCTTGTAGACACACTAAATCATATTTTTTTTTCTCCCTCTTTAATAATAAGGTGGGGGTGGTAATGGGGTGGCTAATGCCAAAAAAAATTTTTTTGAGACCTTATAGTTTCTCCTATAAACACTATATACCAATTTTATGGATTCTTACCTACTTGATTTATCTATTTAACTCAATTTACCCCCAACCCTTCAACGGAACAAGATGAAAATAGAATCTTGTTTCATATCACGTTAAAATACGTACGTGTACCAAATTTCAAGTCAATATCTTAAACGGTTCCAGAGTAATCGTACGCACAAAAAAAAAAGTTACAGACTTACAGACATACAGGCAGACCGACAGACAGAATTTCTTTTTTCTTCTCAAACTCAAAATCTCGACGTTTCATGACATTCTAAACCTATTTGAATAATAAAAATATTCAGAATTTTTTTTTTAGTCGTTACTATACTTCCACTGTATGTAGAGTATGTAAGTTGTCTTATTTCAGCTATTCAAAACTTTGGTAAAAAAAAAACATTTTTAAAATTCCTATGTTCTGGGGAAAACTAAATATCTAGTTTCTTAGATTATATGACACTGTATAAAACCACCCAATTATAAAAGTTTCAATTAACAATAAGTAACCTCTCTGTGAACGATGACTGAAAACCAGTAACTGAAAATAATGTTTATGAATTGTTATGTAAATCAGTGTACAATCATAGAATGACTCGATGTATCCTGTATTAGAATTTCAAGTTGATATTTCCGTAAATTGATAGTCTTTATGTAAAATAGTACCTACTTAATCTGAGACGTTGTGTATATCACATTTTCAGAGTTAAGGGGATGTGAATGAAATGTAAAATATCTATAAATGTAAAATTTTTCTAGCAATAGAAATTTCTAGATTTATGTTTATTTGTTAAAAGAGAAAATTTTTCAGTACTTTCTATATATTACTATACGTATCTAAAGCGATTAAGCGCTCAAAAAATGATAAAAAAAAAATAAAATAATACCCCTTCTTCAAAGTAGACATTATTATTTTTAGTATTTAGTATTTAGTATTAGTATTTTCGTTCGATAGCCCGAAGGCCTTTCTCGTACCTCGGTTTTCGGTTTTAAAACGCGTGCTTTATACAATTTTTTTGCTGAATGTTGCATAGAAAAATATCACTGTAAATTTTGTAAAGAATTTACGGTTAAATATTATTCTACGTTACGACCGATTGCTGTTGGTTAGATGTAAAAATATCTTGTCCCAACTGCAATGTAAACGACCTCGTGTGTTAGTAAAAAAAAATAAGTTTTTTAAAACTCACCATAAAATGTCTTCTTCTTCTTCTTCTTCTGTATATTCAACATTCAGACATCTTAATACTTATTCTCAGTTCTTAAATTTTCTTGTATACCTATAATAAAAATAATCTATTATAAATTTCTTTATATTAAATTAAATCATCAACTACACTTTTTTCTATATAAACTTTTTTTTATCATCTAGGATGTTTCGGATTGATTTTTTTTAAATTTACTTTTTTATTTGAGTCTACGAGTTTGAAATGCTTTTATCCGAAAAGAAAAATATGTGGTTAGTTGTTACATGTTAACACTACTCTGAGAATCCCTGTATATAAAAATTAATTATGTTAATCTATATATTAGGTACTATTTGTAACAAAACCTTTTTAGTATAAAATATCTAACAAGAAAAATGTTATATATATATATTATTAAACAATTACATCATCTTTTTAAAATGAAAAAAGTTTAATGCTCTTCTGAGACCTTGTATATAAAAATATTTAACGTTAATCGGTGTATTTTTAATAAAAAAAAAACATGAATTGAGTATCAATTGGAAAGTAGTGAAAAATGAAAAATCTGAAAGTACCACAGATCACAGGTTATTAAAATACGTCTAGAGAAAGATAAAACGGTAAATAGAATTCAAAATAGGAAAAAATTATAATATGGTGAATTTTTTTAAAACTTATTATCAAATTGACAGTCATCATTCATTATCAAACTACTAATATTTTACCGTTAGGTATATGAGTTCAGAAAATTTTTAAAATTACAAATTGAATAGCTCTTCACCGTTTTATAGAAAATGTATTAAACTTACATGTTTAGTTGTTTTCTTGCGATGATGTTGAATAGGGATAACACACACACACACTAACACTGACACTATGTCTATTCACGAAAAACTCTACGGCCATTAATGTACAATATTGCCCTGAAAGAACAAAATTATTTAGTAAGAAACTCATTGATACCAAAAAAAGAAAAAATGCTTACTCTGATATTATCACCAGTCTTGGAATACTAAAAAAAAAATGGTTATTAAAAAAAAATACTGTACGAAAATATAAACTGTTACTTACTAAAATTCCAGTCCTGGCTCTATTACAACTGGTAATGGGGGTTGTGGCAATGGTGGTGGATTTGGTGGACATAATGGACAGTTTCTGAAATTTAAAAAAAATATGAATTTATTATAATTATAAGAAAAATAAAATAAAAAAATGTGACTTCAAAATTTAAATTAATTTTTAAATAACTTTTTGATTAAAACTTACTCCTTGTATTTTTTCAAAAAGTTGTCCAGCTTTTCTGACCACTCGAGAGGGGGTGAAGGTATTCTGTACGATTCTAAAAAAAAAATATTAGAAAGAGTCTTAAAACAATAATTTACTAACCTTTAACTTTTACGGAAATGTAGGGCCAGGCTATCCAACGTGACCCTACGCGTGCCCTCTTGTATAAAGTGGAATTTTCTAAAATAAATATTAATTAAAACCAGATTAATATTTCATACCAAAAACTTACCAATACTACGGGAGTTCATCTTGACAATGAATAATAAAATTATAAAACGTCTGAATTGCAGTTATTTGATTATTCTTCTAACAATACCTCTTTATATTTTATGCAACTACGGTATATGAAAGGAAATGTCTTTAAGGTTTTGATAAGCGTATGCTCTTAATTGATAAACGCAATGTTATTGCTTTATATGATTACTTGAAAAAAATTCTAGTTTTAGATATTTGAAGTTTATCACAATCAAAATCCAAAAAGCTAAATTTCTTTCTCTCAGAGGTTCAGGTACAATACTTTGAATAGGGGAAATAAAATTATATAAAATACTACAGGTTTTGTATTTTACAACTTATAATTCTAATAAAAATAGTTTTTACTTACCTGAAAACTAAATTAATATACAGTGTGTTTCCTGAAAGGTTTCATGTAATGATTGCATTTGAAACTGAATAGAAATTAAGTAAACTAGGTAATTTGTTGGTATCTTGAACAATCATTGTTTCATGTTTTTGGAGAAAATCTTGAATTGATGAGAAATTCTTTTTGAAACGAAGAATTTTTTAGTATAAGCTGTTACACGAAAAAAAAAATGATTTTTAATTAATTCATTCTTTTCTCGAGTTATAGGATGGTATCAATAATTAAATGTGTCTTTTTGTCATAGAACATTTTTGATTATCATAATGTTTTGTGTGACTAATGCTCGTGCTATCAATTGCTAATAACAATTTTTGATTACTAGCTACCCGGCCCAGTGCATAGAAGATATAAATTTTTGTTTGTCTCTAAAATCTTAAGTTACTTCATTTTCTTCATCTTACACATAATTTCATCTATAATCGATGAATTAGAATACAGATCATACATATATTAGTGATAACCTCTATGACCTTAACGGAACGAAATAAAATTACGTTTGGTTTCATTGTTAAATGTGACAGACGTTTAAAATGTTACTTTGAACTTATATTCGTCTTATTGATTATATCAATTTTTCATGAAGTTGAAATAGACGGATTTCGCTAATACAGTAGACCTTCAATGCGCATGCTTTTCTTTGTGTGTGACGTCATGCATTGATTCATGTATACCAGTATTAATCGACTTGAAGTCAGGTACCTCGATAGCCCAGTGTGTTGAGCATTGTGCTTTCAAACCGGAGATCGGTGGTTCGAATCCTAGACGGTGGCTGGATTTTTTCATAAAAATAATTACAATAAAAATATAAATTTATGATGTGACCATATAGTAGCTGTATAAAGTGTAATACTAGTACGTATATATAAAAATATAATTACTGATTCATCCAGAAGCGTTGTGATTGAGTATTCAATAACAATTAATGATAAATAAATATTATCACGTGACTCCTATATAGGAAATTATAAATATTCAGAATTTAAATTAAAAATTAATTAACAAAAAAAAAAATATATTATCACGTGACCCCCTCTATAGGAAATTAAAAGTATTCAGAGTTTTAAGGAATGATTGATAGATGGCGCTGGGGAACAAAGTAGTTAAGATCACCTGTTCCACGACTTCCTTCCGATAAAGGGTCCCACACTCAAAAATGGGTGAAAATAGGTAAACATGATAACAGTGATTTCACATTCAAAATGGGTAAAAATAGGTAAAAATGAAATTGTCAAATATTAGGTTGAATCAATTACCAAAAAAAAAATAGGGTGGGTCAATTGCCAAAAAAAAATTCAAGGTCATTGAACTGGATGGGTCAATTGCCAAAAATTAGGGATTGGTCAATTGTCAAAAAAAAAAATTCAAGGTCATTGAACTGGGTGGGCTAATTGCCAAAAAATTAGGGGGTGGGCCAATTGCCAAAAATTAGGGGGTGGGCCAATTGCCAAAATTAGGGGGTGGGCCAATTCCCAGAAAAAAATTTTCCCACGCTCAAGTATCGCCATACCTACTCCCTAGTACATCTAACATAGAAGTTAGCCGCGAAATAGACGTTCACATCGCGACGTTTCGCATCTCTTAGATGTACTAGGGACTTAATTTGTTTTTTTAAATTAAAGCTAAAGAGCCTTTCGATTAAAATGTATCAGAAATGGGCCAGGTTAATAGATCTTATTTTATTTTAGTGTATCTTCAAAAATGTGCTAGCAGCGTAAACGGTGTGAACGTCTATTTCGCGGCTAACTTCTAAGTTAGATGTACTAGGAATTTATTTTTTTTTTTAAACTACCTTTCGATTAAAATCAGTCCGAAATGGGTCAGATTAATAGATCTTATTTTATCTTAGTTTAACATAGAAAATGCGCTAGCAGCGGAAACGCCGTCAACGACTCTTTCGCGATTAACTTCTATGTTAGATGTGCTGGGGACTTAAATATTTTTAAATTAAAGCTAAAGCTCCTTTCGATTAAAATCGGTTCAAATAGGGCTATGTTACTATTTTTTTAACACGAGTTTTACCTGAAAAATACGCGTTGGTCGTCAAAATTATTTTGAGAACTTGAGGCTAATAGCCTTCTTATTAGCTCCTGGGTCATGATTTGTAGGTGTAAATGTTGATATTATTACCTACAAATATATGTATTCAGAAATGCAAACAAAAAAAAATTGTTTTCGCTGCTAGTTTCGCTGCTAAAATTAGTCTCGTTGATTTCGTTGAGCCACCAGCCCCTGAAAATCTACTTAAAATTATTTTTTGTACATGTAAGACAGGATCCGGAGCTGCTTGTGGATGCAGAAAGCAAGGATTACCTTGCACTGCAGCTTGTTCCGAATGCAATGGTGATAGTTGTTCCTATTATAGACATAAGCGAAGTTGAAAACGAAGATATTGAAGATAAATAGTATATTTTGTTAAAATTATTATGAATTATGTGATTTAACAATAAGTTTGTTCCTACAGAAATTCTAATGTTTTTTGTATTAATGATGTCTTGTTTTAAAGTTTTTTGGCCGCCATTTTGGGTCCCACATTTTGAATTTGTAATTTTTTACCTTAAATTTGTAATCACAAACCTACAATACTACTCAGGTACGATTTTTTTGTCTACAGAACAAAAACTATTAAAACTTATGCGAACTGAGTATTTTTTCAAAGAATTTGTAGAAGACCTCAATGAACATTTAAAGTAAAAAAAAACGTCAATTTCTAATCCATAAATATTTTAGTATTAGGTTTTAGCAACACAATGCAGAAGTTGATTCATAGGAACCGGGTTCCTAGGTATAAATCTAATGGCACTCCACAATTATTATCTTTGGCCAATAAATCTATCTATCTACACTCAATTTTCTTTAAAGAATATAAACTTTAAAAATTTACGTTGAAATTTCTCTAGATTATTTATGTATACTGTGCGAATATGAACACCATACTATGGAGGAGTACTTAAGGCCATTGAATAAGAGATGGGCAAAGTCCTTACTATTGTTGTTATAAATCCAACATTTTCTATATGCGGCTTTTTGTATTATTTTTGTATAACGGTTTCATCTATCTAGCCACGCGTTATATATAGATCTGATTTGTTTTATCCATAATTAGTCAGGTGTTTTACAAATCATTATACTTACACAAATTCAACATTTAATAAAAAATATTCGTATTATTAAAATAATTGCCGTATTTCTTGAATAATTGACTATTCATTTAACACCTCGTGTGATTTAAGGCACTTGAGTTTTTAGAACTTCATTTGGTTTATCCTCTATACAGAACCCCGATTACAGCATGGAAACTAGCGGTAATTCTATAAAAGTAATTAGCATTAAAACATATATCTGAATAAAGCGCATCACATCAACGAAGGCAGAGACATCGGAAATTGGTAGAGTATCTATTACATGACTCAGGTTGTAAGCCATCTTTTAAGACCTTAAAAGATCATCCTCAGAGTGAAAAGATACCGCCAAACATTGCAGAAAGCATGACTGGCATCCTTTGTATATACGTTTTTGTTGTGTGTTGGGTGCGAGGTAGTAAGTCTCAGCCAGTATTCATAAACGTACACTTTGATCGCTAGCTCTATTATTTCTTTTGAGATTTTGGGCAAGAATCGCATTCAAAACTCTCGAAATAGTCCATATCTAGATCTACATCAGTTACTTATCATATATGTCATATAATTAAGTGCATAATAAAAGCTTCAAGCTGAAAGATGTTGGGTAGACCTTACGAATTTGTAACAGCAAAATATACCACGCGTACATGCATAGTTTCTTAATTACCCTCGTTTAATTGCAATATTGTTTCAACAGAAGAAAGTAATCTTAATTCAACCATTAGCTTATGCTTTGCAGTAAAACAAGCCAAATAAGGAATAACAGTAGCATCGCGAGCAGGCCAATCCTGTTTCATAAATAAAGGAACGTGGCCGGACCAGCTGCAATAATATAATTTCCAGCAGTTTATATGCCTTGGGCGGAGCAAATTACACGTACCAAACCTGAAGCACACAGTTCGTTCTTGTTATATACGATATTATTCAGCAGACCCAGACTGGAACACGTACAAAAACTGTATTAGTTTCCTGCTCAATTTAAAGACCTCCTGAGAATTTACCTGAGATTAGGACAACGCAAATTGTCCTTGTCTGTAGCGAAAGTTGACAGTGAAAGTGTTTTTCGACAGAAAGGGAAACGTAGCTCTAATCCTGGAGCTGGAGGCTTAAGGTTGTCTAAAACGTATGTGTACTAGTTGGGTGTGGGTTATTTTTTAAGGATTTGAACATGATATCTAAATAAAAAAAATGTTTTTATATAATCTCTACGGCAATAGGTGGAATATGAATCAAAAAAAATTGTAAATAAATCTATGTGCCTATTCTCAACTTTTGTACTTACTTGCGGGTTAACAAAAAATGCTAAATTCACCTGTTTCTAATATCTTCACAGTCACCACCAGGTTATTTAGATGCTAGTACAAGACTATTTACAAATAAAACTACTGGACCTTAAATATCTGAAATTTTGTGACCTCTGAAATATTTTGTATTTAAAAATAATTACTTTATAGCCTAACCTGAATTACCTATCTCAGTGTAATACAAAACATTTTTGTACTTTACAATTTCTTTTAGTATATCACAAGGACAATAACGTTTTATACTTTTGTGTTAGTCTTTTGCAAGTAGATTGACAATGCCGTAAATATTCTATATTCTAGTACCATTTATCTATGTGTATTGTGTACACAACTTGAATTTGTTTTATAAATTTTGATGTTCTGAAGTTTCGAGGATTATCCTAAGGTTTATCTTTGCTTTGGCGAGATAACATGTATACCATTGTTCTGATTAAGTTCTACATAACACCCTTGAGTTAGAAAACTCGAACTAATCCTTGTTACTATCAGAGAACGCATAGTTCTTGTAAGGCATTTCTTCTGCCTAAATTATTTCACTCACTATTTAGGAAAATGTCGTATTTCGTTTCGTACAATTAACAATACCTTGCAAAAGCAGCTGTCAGTCAAATTTTATTTGTTATAAAATCCAGTGTACAAGGATTCGATGGATCATGCATTAGTAAGATGCTTAAATTATGTGCGCCTTATATAAATCACATATAAATTAAATGTGCATGTGACAAAATAGTAAAATGCCCGTGGTCCGCTCCGGAGTTCATTAAAAATCATAAGTCAAAATTAGGACACCATATTGGAGCTTCCATTTTCAATTACTTCCACATCCAGTGGAAGTATAGTAACGACAAAAAAATTTTTAAAAATGTTTATTGTTCAAATAGGCTTAGAATGTCATGAAACGTCGAGATTTTAAGTTTGAGCGAAAAAAAATTTCTGTCTGTCGGTCTGTCGGTCTGTCTGTCTGTAACTATTTTTGTGCGCACGTTTACTCTGGAACTGTTTAAGATATTGACTTGAAATTTGGTACACACATGTACTTTAACGAGATCTGGAATTAGATTATATTTTCATCTTATTCCGTCGAAGGGTTGGAGGGTAAATTGGGGTAAATTTCGGGGAAATAGGTAAATCAAGCAGGCAAGAGTCCATAAAATTGGTATTTAGTATATACAAGAGAAGCTAAGGTCTCAAAAAAAATTTTTGGCATTAGCCACCCACATTGCCACCCCCACCCCATTATTAAAGGGGATGAAAAAAAAATGTGATTCAGTGTATGTACAAGAACCAGGAATCTCAAAATATTTTTTACTTCATCCACCCCCTCTACCACCCCATATCACCACCCCTACCCCACTACCAATGTGGGGTATCGTTTTATGGGTTTTTGGTGTAGAAGATTTCAACTATTATATTATTAAAGTTCCATAAACAATTATTTCCACATACAAAATTTTTTCGTTGTGAGTGACTTGGTTAGAGAACTTGGATGTGGAAGTAGTGATTCCTTGGGCAGCGGTTTTTTTTCAGTTTTAATATTTTTTTGGAGACGTTAATTCTACCAATATGCAACTTTTCAAATTCCTAGTATGTCAAAATGCGTCCAAACAAAAGGGCACACACACAGCTCATTAAGTTGCTGTTTAACATAGAAATTGGAAATTTTTTGTTTATAACTTTAGCCGATAGAGACATATAGACATAGCGGCAATGTCCATTTATATATATCGTTATATATATCGTTATCCGATTGTTGACAATTAAAAAGTGATTTCAATTTTTGTATTTTTTCCTGAAATCGCTTCGTGCGCTCACTGAAAAATTAATAAATAAAAATGTATGAGTTGTTTGGCTGGTTTCCTTTTTAGTGGATTTTAAGTGTGTGCATCTTTCCAATAAAAGCATTTTCATGAACTCTGTTATCTTCTGTCAAATGAAAAATCTTTTTGTTCACAAAAAATTGTATTACATTTTTAGTGACGCTGACAGAAAAAAGACTACAGAAAAAGTAGATGTCCTTTTAATGCAGATTCTAATACTGTATAACACATAGGGTTATTCCGAACAGAAACTGTATTTGTTAAAAAAACATTTTATAAAATGTAGAGAGTTGAGGTAGCTAGTTTATCGAAAAAAAAAAACAAATTAATAAAACAGTAATTTTTATTTTTTTTCAAATGTCACAGTAACTGTTCGAAATGTCTACCGTTTGCTCTGGCACATAATCGGCGTCGCCAGATGAAATTTCTTTTAATAAATCGAAACGCCCTTTTGTTATTATTTTAATCACATTGGACCTCATTGCGTTCAAATCTCTTGCGTTGTTCACATCTTTAGTATACTTTCGGAAACAAAGCACTTATGGAAAAAAGTTCAAATAATTAAATTCGTTACAAACAAGAAGAAATTTATAGAAAAGGCAACTGTTAGTCGGGGAGCCCACACTAGCTGTACGTGCACCCCCCCCCCCCCCTCCATCCTTGGAAACAATGTTTTTCACAGAGATTAAAGCCTAAGGAACAATTTTAGACATGTCCCCACAAAAAAATGGCTGTACTTTCAAAATGTTAAAAAAAACTATTGCCAATGTTGTTTTTGTCATTTAACACAAAAACTAAAAAAGATGGACAAAAACTTTTTTCACAAAAACCAACGTGCATAAAATTTTCTAGTATTTTGTTCCTATACAATATTTTGATAGGAGTTACCATTTTCCAGATAAATGTGACCAAAATTAAGAAAACATGGAAATTCATATATCGGTGAATCATTTAGAGGAAATAACTTTGACAATTATTGCAAGGCGTATAATATAACTTTATATTATTAACATAACAAAAAATAAAATAAACTGAAAAAAATTAATAATAATATTATAATTTGCAGACATTTATCTCGAAAACGGTAACAATGGGTTATGAATAGATTAGGGTTAAAAGTGTTGATAGTGACATTTTTTAATTCTGCTGGCTCATTCCAATAAAATTAAATGTAAATTACTCTTTGATATCGAATTTGGTAATAAAAGAAGGCTTATTAATATGTACGCATTCGCAGAAGTGTACGGATCTCAAAAATGTTCGGCATTACTGGGCTTTCATTCATTTACTGGATGCAACTCAGTCAACGCCTTTAAGAGAAAAGGAAAGATGAAACCTCTAAAAATGTTACTTTCTCCCAAATATATCCGAACATTTCAAGATTTCGAGAGCAGCTGGAATATTGATGATAAATTAGTCGCATCATTAGAGGAGTTTACACGTGCCATATATGGATCAAAGAAATGCGGTAGCGTGGACGAGCTTCGCCTAATTGCCATTAGACAGAAATGTGGTGACAAAGATTTGTCTTTATCAATTGACACTAATGTTGATTTCTCTTCGATTCCGCCATCAAGAGCTTGCCTTATCGATCGAGCATATTAAAAGGAGTGTTTACCAAACGCATATTTGGCGATTAGTCGACGAAGGTATTCACAATATTTCAAAGCCTTGGAATGATTATAGATGGCAAGAAAATGAAGAACCTCTTTGGTGTTCAGCAGATAAAATACTGGCTCAATTGCTTACTGAAATTCTTCATGAGATGATTCTAGATCAAATCATAATAGACGAAAGTAAGGATGATAACGATATCATAAATGAAGCAATAGAGGAACAAGACTTGGAAGAAATATTCGATGTATCGGAAGACAGCGATAGTAAATCTCAAAGCGAATGAGGTGTTACGTTTTATATTGAATTTTATATTTTATTTTAAGAGCTGAATCATTTATCTGGAAAATGGTAACTCCTATCCAAATATTGTATACGAATAAAATTGTAGAAAATTTTATGCACTTTGTTTTTTGTGCAGAAAGTTTTTCTCCATCTTTTTTAGTTTTTGTGTAAAATGACAATCTGTATAGTGAGGAAAGTAGCGCCATACACCCCAAAGAGGAAACACGAAGCAGCCACGGGCACGTGTTTGGGAATTATTGTTCTTCATCAGCGTAGCGTACGCTACGCTGATGAGGAACAATAATTCCGAAACACGTGTCCGTGGCTGCTTCGTGTTTCCTCTTTAGGGTGTATGGCGCTATTTTCCTCACTATTTGTTTTTGATCCTACTAATTCCTTCCTATTTTAATCTTTATGAAAACATTGTTCCCAAGAATCAGGGGAGGGTGAGGGGGTAAAGTTAGAGTGGGCTCCCGTAGTATGTTCTGAATAACCCCACGTCTTTACCATATTAGATTCTATATTAAATGGATGGTTGGTCAACCTTCTATAACTAGCACATTTTCTTCTGTCAATGTTACTCAAAAAACGGCTTCCTAAAGAATCACTACTTCCACATCCAAATTTCCGGTGGGGGGGGGGGGGGGGTTAGTGGGGATGGCTGATGCCAAAAGAAATTTTGATTCCTTTGGTTTTAGTACCTACACTCACTAAATTACAATGTTATTTTTTTACCCCCTTTAATAATAGGGTGGGCGTGACTGATGTCAAAACAAATTTTGAGGCCTTTGATTTTTGTACACACATTAAATCGCAATTTTATTTTTTACCCCCTTTAATAATGGCGGATGCCAAAAAAATTGAGACCTTGTCTTCTCGCACATACACTAAATCTCAATTTTATGAACTCTTCCTTGCTTGCTCTACCTATTTACCCCCCAATCCTTCACGGAGTGAAATTAAAATATAATCCGATTTCAGATTTCGCTATAACTAACTAGATATATCAAATTTTAAGTCAATATCATAAACCGTTCCAGAGTAATCGTGCGAACAAAAAAAGTTACAGAACGACGAACCAACATACAGACAGACAGACAGAAATATTTTTTGCTCAAACTTAAAATCTCGACGTTTCATGACATTCTAAGCCTAAAAAAAAAAATTTTTTTACAATTATTACGCTTCTACGATGTGGAAGTACATGAACTAAAATTTTTTGAGAACAAAAAGTGTTCACAAAACCATTCTTTTTTTAATTGACATAAGATAACAAAGTTCATGAAAATGCTTTTACTAGAAAGGTGCACTCACTTAAAATTCACTAAAAACAAAAAAACAATCAAACAACTCTTTTTTTATTAATTTTTGGTGGACGCGATAGGCGATTTCAGGGAAAAATACAAAAATTGAAATATCTTTACATCAACAATTGGATAATTATATAGAGTGTGTTAACGGATGGAGTCCGGAAGGTATTTGGAAAGTGGCTGGTGTTTGTTGCAATCGAAGCTTTAGCATTTTGTGGCAATACATAGTTATTGCACTTAATGCGACTAGGCTAGTAATTTGTAATCTAGCGTTCGGCGGTTCATTAGTCCTGAGAATGGCTGTTGGTTGCAGTCTGGTTTTTTATTCCCTATATATTAAAGAAAATATATAGTGGAGTTCGACAAAATATTACGTTAGTAAAAATTCTGTCCTCTAAAAGGAAAGTTTATGTTTTCAATAAAAAGTCTATCAATAAGAATATTTTCTACGATCCACAAACAAAAGTCCAAACTTTTTGAATCTTCATTAACGTCAGTCAAAGTGTGATTGAATATCAGAAATGTCAGATTTTCGTCATTATCAATGACTACCAACTTGATCGAAAATCACGAAAACTAATTTTACGAAGTCTGTTGCTATAAAACGAACCACAGTAGAAAAATAAATCATTGCTTTTTCCCTGATATCATTGTAAAACATCATGTAAAAATCTTTCCGAAAATATTTTCAAAATATTTGGAAATTTTCCATAAACAAATCAAGATTTTTGGTTAACCCTGTAGAGCTGACAAGGATCCGATAACCAAAAAGAAGGTTTCTGGTGAAGCAGACTTTTCCATTAAGAATTACTTTTTTTCATAAAATCAAGAATTAAAAAGTTCCTCCTCGTTCGGGCTCCATCCGTGGACACACGGTATATGAGTATTTTGATTGAAAATGACCTCCCCTATCATCTCACTTCATTTGATTCTCCACTTCTGGGATACCCGGTATACGGCAGATAAACATATATACATCACATTTTTTGTTGAGAACGACCTGTTTCTAAGTCTATGATAATATTAATAATAATACTTAATAATACTATTCATTTTCAAATTTAAAATGTAAACAGATATACAACAAAATGTAGAATATATCAGTCATTAAAACTAATGTGTAAAGGTAAACGTAAAAATAGCAATAAATATTACAATTGTCAAAGAGCAAAATTTAAAATAGTTAAATAAATTAAAACGCATCAGTATCTTAATATTACTAGCTTCTTTATTGCTTGTGTTTTTCTCTCCATTTTCTAGATTCTAATATTAATATTTTGCAAATTATTATTATTATAGTAAATTCAGTACTGGTTGAGTAAAAGAGCTGCTTTGCTGAACTTCTTGATAATAAAGGCAAAATTTTTTATTATGATGTAAATGTTGTGTATAAACCAATAGGTGAAAAGAAAAAGCAATTTTTTTTTAACTAATCGACTAGAATTTTTTTTTAACTAATCAACTAGAATTTATTGTAATCCTCAGGACTATTTATGTGTGTTTTACCTTAACCTTATAACTTAAACTCAATGTATGAGTCGCCCAACCTATAGTAGTATGCACTAGATAATTTTAAAACAGTCATTTTCAAATGGTTATTAGTTTCTTGCTGAATAATGGATCCCATGAATTCATGTTAAGTGATTTTTCTCATATGATATATAATTGTCTGCTTTATTATTTAATTTATGTACACCTATTGAATTATTGTATTTTTGTGCCTAAATATTGTTTGTTTTCAATTAGT
The DNA here is from genome assembly GCA_936432065.2 of Rutpela maculata. Lineage (NCBI taxonomy): Eukaryota > Metazoa > Arthropoda > Insecta > Coleoptera > Cerambycidae > Rutpela > Rutpela maculata. The sequence continues at coordinate 118,417,528 of OW386285.2, forward strand.
ATTACTGTTATTTATATATAAAAATCTGCTAAATTACATTATTTTATACTTTTAGTAACAAAATACCTATCGCCGCTCCTATCTTCCAGTCACTTTTAGACAATCTAGAATATTACGCGGGAATAGAACGCTGCGAAGGCTTCAAGGTTAGACATATTTCTCGAATAGTAGATCACAAATTTAAAATAATGAATTGTGATTGGTTTATAATCCTAACTTCCACTTCCGTATATACCCATGATGCAGTGCAAGAAACGGGGATATAAAATGGTCATTCAACGTTTCCGAGGTACTTTTTGTTAGGCCCTTGACCTTGGAAGTCGTCTACATGTGTGTGTTATCTAATTAACTGGTATGGCGAATTTTACTAATTAGTATTGAGAATTCCAGCACGTCCAATATAGACGTGAAGAAATTACATGTATAATTTGATAGTGTAGTTATAATTGCTCTAGGTGCATTTTAACATTAAAGTACATCATGGTGATAGTGTTCAGTTTGCCTAGAAATGGTAAAGATTGTCATTTTGGCAGAGTTACAACTTGACACCGACCTATGAATTTATTTCTATAATCATCATATGGCGTATACCTTGATTCCCAGCAGTTACTGTAAGTACATAAACATTTATATTCCTCCCTTGTGGCCATCGCTGACTTGCAGTATCTAAGGGCTATTTCCTCTTGATCTCCGTCATGTCTCTGGTTGTTTTACCAGCCTTTCAACATTTTTACCAGTTTTTTTTATTTTGGATCCCAATGGTGTAGGCTCGCTATAACTCTTGTTCACCTATCTTTCGCTTAAGCAAATATATAGAATTGTTGTCGCGAGTGCTTCGTCTTTGTCTTTTAAAAAAACTTATGTAAATATTTCTTTGTATAACATTGTCAATTTGTACATAAGCACATCTTTTTGTACGGTTTTGTTAAGTTTATTACTGTGCCTTTGATTTTTGATCATTTTGATCAATCAATAAACAATACTTAAACAGATATTCTGTTTATTCATTCCTATTCATTTATTTGTAGTTTTACGTATATTAGATGGATGAACCATTCGTTTGTTTTTAACTAAATCCGGAGTAGAATAATCGGAGTTGGCCAACATTCCTTGTATTACCATTTTACGAATTACGTTTATACTTACGTTATAAGTATGTCTCTCCTTTTGCACTATGTATTTGATAAGTGTTTGTAAAGAAATAATCGTCAGCACAATTTATTTGTCCACAATCTGACTTGTCTCGTTTGCTCTGCCAATGTTTTTATAGTCGTAATAAAAATTGTTATTTTAAATGGAGACTTTTATTATTATTATTATTATCATCATTCTTTTCACCACTTTCAGTGGGTTAAAAAATATTATCATCGGCTTTTATAGCAAGATGAGTCATTCAAACGGGAATACTAAGGAAGGATCTAACTATAGATGTAGTGCCAAGAATTACTGCTTTCTGCATTTGGTTTCTTATACCAGCTTATTTTTTTTTTTTTTTGTGAAGCCAGTCGCCCTTCTCTCTGTCTCCGATGCCAGAGAGGGTACGCTGGTAATACCAGAGACCACTCCCTACGCCGTAGGGTCAGTGGTCACTGGATCCGCGAATCACGTGCTCTGAGCAGGCGTAACGAGCCAAGGATAACGGCCTTCTGCATTCTTCCGGCTAAGATTTCTGCCGAGTTTCGGCATGCCGGTATCGTCTTCAATTCCGAAAGCAGTGTGCGCCTCACCCCACCTAGGCATCCTATGATAAGAACCACTAGTTTAACAGTATGGTCCGGATAGAGTCTACGGAGTTCGAAGAGAAGATCTCGATATTTAGTCCGTTTTTCCTCCTCTTTCAGAACAATGTTTGTTTCCCCTGGGGCGGAGAATTCAATGACAAACATTGTCCTAAGTTGGTGGTCGAGGAGGACTAAATCAGGTTTATTGGCCCGTATTTGCCTGAGGGTGGGAAACGAGTAGTTCCAATAAATTAGGCACTGCTCATTCCCCACTACGGACTCAATATCCCCCGGAGCGTAAGGCAGTACTGGTGTCTCGTCTATCCCATACGTATGCCGCAGATGATAGTACAGCACACGTAATGCTCCATCATGTCTGTGGATATAGGCCGAGACAGCGTATGTCGGACAAGCCGACAACAGGTGCATATGTGTCTCCGGCGCCCTTCGGCGGGCCCTACAGTTTACATCAGGGACCTCTATACCCAGGACATGACTTTAATAGACGAGTGTGTTAAAGACACCATCCTGGCAAGCCATAAAGAACCCTTCGGTCTCAGACTTCAGCCCAGCTGACCTTAGGAAAGCAAAGGTCCCAGCTTATTTTTTTTTTTCGCGTGCGCGATGCTGGACAGTTCTCCCGTGTCTCCGACTTTCTCACGGGAGAAGCGCCATTATTATTATTATTATTATTATTATTATTATTATTATTATATAGCAAAAAGGCTTTGTTATAACTTGAACGCTACACTCGAATACTATACTCTACGCCCGTTTCGATAATCATGTTGGCATCATCTGGAGATAAATAAACATAGAATTTACATCATCGTAAGTACTTTACTTATTTTGATTTAAACTATACGTTTCCAGCAAATTATGTCATACTTCCGCGACACCTTGTATACTTCGCAAACTAATTGCAACAGTAAACTTAAAATAAGCAGGCCTAATAATAGTTTTAATCAAACAAAGTAAACTTGAGCTCAATGCAAAAGCAAATAAGAGTTATATCTACTTTATAAACATATGGGGTTGTTGGCAACTTCGAAATGCCAACTTGCCACTTTTCATGCACACAATTCGGTTTAAGTTAAGTAAATAGGGAGGCTGTGTGTGTATATTTTATACATTATTATATAATGCTGTTGCACTGGGCAAAACAATTGAATTGTTGGCGGTACATAGCCAAAAGGTTTGCAACTACGTCATGTGGTAAGCGTACGCGTGGCGGTGTTTGTTTTTGAAATTGAAGTAAGCAGTCTTAGTGACCCTACATAATTGTTTGCTAATGGTCGCAATGTAATAACTGTAACAATATCTTACTTTGTACTCATTGCATTCAAAGAATATATAACTGTTTATACCATTCGGTAGTTAATGAATTGTTAATTATGAAAGTTGTTGAATCATGTACGCTGCTCATATTAATACAGAAAAGAATAGTTTATTAACAAAGATAAATAGCCCAGACGACAACGGAAATTTTGTAGTAAAATCTCCAAAAACTTGCAAAATGAATATATTTTTTTAAATGAGTTCGTGAAAGTGTATAGAGTATTATCCTGAAAAGTTTACATTCCGTTCGGATGCTGAACATAAAGAAAAAGTGAACAAAAATATTTTTTTCATCCATTTTTTCAACATTTTGATATTAAGTCAGGGTAAGAAAAATTAAAAATACAGATGAATGGACCACATATTTCTAAACAAAAAATGTCCTAATAATATTTATCGCTAAAGCCACGGTATTCCTGCAAAGAAATAGTGAAGTAACTTGTCACTTTGCGCGGCCAAGCGCACGGTTAAATGCGTACTATGGAACCTCTAAAAATTCTTAACAGTTCTAACTAGTAAAATAAAGCTTTTTTCTCTTTCTTATTACACATTTTTAACATTTTTCTTAGTGAATAGGAGGATAAATAGTGAGTAAGGAGGGAAAATGAATGCATACACAGACACCACACATAACCGCTGGATCGAAGCAGATCTGCCGCGCCGTCACTCGCATGAATTTTTACCTGCCTTTAATGTATTGTATTTATTAGAGGTACACCTAACTACACTTCAACTATATCCAATGGATTCCTTATACATTTGTTAATGTATTGGAAAAGTTTCAGAATTTATATTCAAAACTATAGAGATTTATAAGGAAAAGATCGTGAGAATCGCTATTTCTGATCATGATGGGATTGATCATATTTTCGAAAAAATGCATACAAGTGAACGAATTTGTGTTTGAACATTCGAAAAGTGTATATTTTTTCACTTTTTCTTGTTCTGCATCCGAGCGAAATGTAAACTTTTAAGGATATTATTCTATACACTTTCACCACCAACACATTAAAAAGAAATTATTCATTTTGCAAGTTTTTGGAGGTAAATGCCTTCAACGACTGGGCTAACATTAATCCCATATGAGTAGAATTTCACAACAAAAAAAAATTTTCTCATAAAAATTCTTTTATTTCCATACTGGTTTACATTCCTTAGGAAACAAAACTTACCTTACATTTTGTGTTAGTTCTGAATGTGTTATGTTATAAGTCAGCAATATTTGTGCTGCCTCGTCGATGTAAGGTCGTATCATTTGCACACATACAAAGAAGTTGAAGAATGATCCTATTTGTTGGATTTATGGTTGCGAGATGAAACCATCACTCATATTAGATGGAATTTCTCACCACACCAACGACAAGATGCAGGTACCTCGAAAGGCAATTTTCACCACCGAAGAAACTACGGGATTTTCTCCTGTAATAAACTTGCTATTCTTCGTGGAGAGTACTGGTCTTCTATAGGAGATCCTACATATCGCATAAATACAATGGGTTGACAGACCTCAGTACAGTGGACCCTCACATCAGGACGTAGTTTCAGTCATCTAAAGTTTTTCTTTCATTCATTCTTCACATTATTTGGTGTGCTGTAAACCGTTCTATATTTTTGTGGGCCCGATGCATAGAAGAAAAGTCATCCGGTGAAAACTAATAACGTTTTCCAATGAATAACACTGAATGCACGAGATGCGCATGCAAATGACAACATGCACTCCACTATATAACAGTGATATAGCATGAGTGGCTCATTAGAATGTAGATTATGTACCACATTACCGATAAAATTCCGAATTTTTGGTTAACCAGCCTTTTCTTTCATTACGCTGGTTACTATAATCTTGTTCAACTGTCCGTGGAACACTTACTTCAAAAATTCATCGACCGAAGTAAATTTTTTTATTCTTTCTAGATTAATCATACGCGCCATATTGCGCTCCATGATTGCCAGAGCTCGTGTCAAAAATGTACACTCAGTACATACACACTGCGCCAAAATGATTTTGACAGTGGAAGGTAAGAAACTACCAAAGTGCGTTTTACTTTCTCAGTGGTTGAACTCAGTTCATGATAGAAAAGTTAACACTTTTGATGTAGGTTTTACCGTTCTTCCCACCACTAAAAATTGTTGATTATTTTTCAACGCACATATATTGTACATACAGACTTGCCGTTTACCTGTCGATGCTAACAGACGTATCTCACAGTGCTCTGTCTATAAAAATATCTAAAAGTTAAATACAAAGTGTAGAAGACATAAATTTAAGTTCACATAAGTGGATAGCATGTGTTTGAAAAATAATATATATCTCGGACCATTTTCAATAATTTTATGAGAAATATTAGTTAGAGTTTAATTAGGTACACAAACCAAAACTTTCCACAGTGCTTCTGGTCTACGCAGTAAATCATAGTACAGTGCAGTGACATCATTTAGTAAATACCGAAGAGGGAAAAGTGCCTTTAACCGTTCTATTTACATTAATAATAACAAATGCATGATTTTTTAATTAACATGCCACGTAGCGTAGTATGTTATCACTTTTTGTGTTGTAATCTTGAGGATAACAAAATACCAAATTTCTTAGAATTACTGCCCATGCTTTTAGAGGTTCCGTCGTCTAAAGCTGGCGCGGCAGGGCATAAATTATTACCAGACTAAATAAATCCATACGATCCAGCGTCAAGGAGATAGCCTTGTCGGTACGCTTTGAAGATAATTGGAATTCAAGCGGACCAGTTCACTTTTACGAATGAGTTCTAAGCATGCCAACATGGCTGGGTGCCTGCCGCTGGATCGTGTGTAGACCCCTTAACACCGACCTCTCATTCACTTGAGTGAAATAATGGCATTATTTGAAACACAAAATAAAAGATAAAGTGTCATATTCATTGCAGATAAAAATGATAAGATGTAAACATCTGTACTTGGAAGATTAAGTAAAAAGTAGTCTTGCAGGCGAAAATTCTTTTTAAGGTATTTGGTTTCAAATAAATAATTTTTAATAATTATTCCAAATAACATATTTGTTTCAAGTACATATAATACTTTAAATTGTAATTTACATTTAGAAAGCTCAAACTGAAGTAAAAAAAAGTATTTATAAAGAATTGTATAAGTTGATTCGTTGGCCATTATAGCTTGGCGAGACCGGAAAGAATGTCGAGACCAAAGTAGTCAAATGTCATGAAGAGTTTTGAGTCGTATTTCGTTTTGCTATTTTCCTGATGCAGACTGGTCAATTTATTTAACTGCCTTTTTAACAGTTTGAATTACTCATTTCAACTAATCATTTTAAATAAGAAATTTTTTAACACGAAAAGTGATTGATAACACGGGCCACACACGAAAACAAGAGGTCAGGCCTACGAACCAGACCAGTGCATGTATATGAATTGTCAGATTGGCTCGTTTTTCACCCCTAACCCCCAAAGAACCTCCCCCCCCCAAAAAAAGTGGTCTGGCCTGCGGATCATACCCGTGTATATTTTGGACCCTCTGAAACCGAATCCGAAGTCAGAATTGTCAGAAAAAGTGGCCTGTCCGACGGACAGGGGGGACAGGGTTCGGTTTCAGCGGGTCCAAATACATAAAGATACATTGATCTGGTTCGTAGTTTTTTGTTTTGGGGGGTGTTTCCTGAGGTTGGGGGTGAAAAATGAGCGAATCTGACAATTCTGAGTTCGGATTCGGTTTTAGAGAGTCCAAATACATAAGGATACACTTTTTTGGTGGGGGGGGGGGGAGGGGGTGTTTTTTTGGTGTTAGAGGTGAAAAACGAGCCAATCTGATAATTCTGACTTCGGATTCGGTTTCAGCAGGTCCAAATACATAAGAGTACACTGGTCTGGTTCGCAGGCCAGACCACTTTTTTTGTGTGTGGCTGTGTAATTGAAGTAACTAAAAAGACTTTCAAAAACTTAATTTGAAATAAAATGGAAAATAGGAATAATTATTTCAAATCATTAGGGTATTCGGGCAGCCAACTCAAGAAATCAGAATATACAGTGTGACCAACTAAGTCGGCATCATATGGGAAACTTTTTTATTATTGGTTTTATGAAAAAAAGTTATTCTTGATAAAAAGTTTTGCACGGCCCAAAACCCAATATGAAATAATCAGATATCAATTTGTTGCAGTCGTATACGGGGTTTGTCGAAAAATGTAAATTTTGCTCAAGAGTAAAGTACCTTTATTTATTACAATATCGACAATCGTTTTTAAAAAAATTTGATCATAATTGAAAACTACGGTCAGATATCCAATATTATCTATCTACCATGAAAAAACGATCTTTAATAACATAGATTTACAAAAAAAAAAAATGTCCGACCAATGGCATCCTATTACCGTACCCTGAAGGTTTTTGACGTGCTGAACACGATGCCGTAGTCCGCTTTGTGCCATCACGTCATAGTACAGTAACTAGAAGTTTTAACTTCGGAATAATGTCATATTGAACGTATTTCGTTCATTTTTGGCAGTATAATAGTAAATGCTTCACAGAAAAGTTTCTATATTGTGCGGGGGCTTGCTAATTTATAGGGGGTGGATGCCACCTCTCAGGGGGTGGCACTTAAAAAATATTTATATTTATTGGAGCTGAAGTAGAATCAAATTTTAAGAAGAAAAGGTTCTATGCAATTTTTCACATAAATTGATAGTTTTTAAGTTATAACGACTTCAAAATTGAGATTTTAGCTTAAAAAAAAGGTATTTCCAAACGGCTTTCTCAAGTATCTCGAAAAGTATTACTTTATTGAAAAAATGTTACAGAACAATTACAGAAAGTACAAACTGGGAATTAATTATATTTTTTGTTTATTGATGTAGGATTAATAATTTCGGAGAAATTTAACTTTATATTTGGTATCCAAGTGTTTCGAAATCACCTTTAAAGTTTAAAATGCATTTTTTTCTAAAGCAAGTGCTTCAAATGAGCAAAAAAAATTGAGCATCTAAGTAATGCTACATCTTAACGAAAAACTGTATTTGAGATAATTTTTTTAAATTACTGGCTAATTAAAATAACAAAATGGCGACCTTTTTATATAATATAAATACGCACATTTTTTCGTCATAACTTCTTTATTTCTCATGCTACAGGAACGAGTAAAAAATAATCTGGAAGCGCAATTAATTGTCTTCAATTTCATTTCTTAGCATGCTTGACGTATGTGTCACAATTTCTGACATATTTAACATTTAAACTGCATTTTACTTCCACGTCCAGTGGAAGTATAGTAACGACAAAAAAATTTTTAAAAATTTTTATTGTCCAAATAGGCTTAAAATGTCATGAAACGTCGAGATTTTAAGTTTGAGCGAACAAAAATTTCTGTCTGTCTGTCGGTCTGTCTGTCGGTCTGTCGGTCTGTCGGTCTGTCGGTCTGCCGGTCTGTCTGTCTGTCGGTCTGTCGGTCTGTCTGTAACTTTTTTTTGTGCGCGCGTTTACTCTGAAACCGTTTAAGATATTGACTTGAAATTTGGCACACATATGTACTTTAACGAGATCTAGAACTAGATTATATTTTCATCTTGTTCCGTCGAAGGGTTGGGGGGTAAATTGGGGTAAATTTGGGGTAAATGGGTAAATCAAGCAGGTAAGAGTCCGTGAAATTGGTACTTAGTATATACAAGAGAAGCTGAGGTCTGAAAAAAATTTTTGGCATTAGCCACCCCCATTACCACCCCCACCTCCTTATTAAAGGGGATGAAAAAAAATGTGATTTAGTGCATGTACAGGGACCAGAAACCTCAAAATATTTTTTTACTTCATCCACCCCCCCCCTACCACCCCCCTATCACCACCCCCACCCCACTACCGATGTGGGGTATCGTTATATGGGTTTTTGGGGTAGAGGATTTCAAATATTATATTATTAAAGTTCCATAAACAAATATTTTCACATACAAAGTTTTTTCGTTGTGAGTGACTTGGATAGAGAATCTGGATGTGGAAGTAGTGATTCCTTGGGCAGCGGTTTTTCATCTTATAAACGTTCGGAAGCCATTTGTAAACTTTCATATCTCCGAAACTATTAAATCTATGTAAATAAATAAACAAGCGAAATTCATTATCGATTTATGAACTATATTTTTGGTCTCTACCCATTTTTCAATAAAACTAATATTTATTGAGATATTTGGAAAAGGAAAAAAAAATTACGTTTTATCGAAAATATCCTTATAGTTTGGACTGTATTTTTTTCTAAAGCAAGTGCTGTATACAAACTAAAAAATTTGAGCATCTACGTCATGCTATATATTAATGAGAAATGGTATTTGAAATTCCTTTTTTTTAATTGCTGGCTAATTACCGTAACAAAATGGCGACGTTGTTATTAAAAAAATGTGTAGACGCACATTGCTTCGGACATAACTTCTTTGTTTTTTATGCTACAGAAACAAAAAAAAAAAAAATTGAAAGCTTAATTAATAACCTATTATTCTACCTATTAGCATCCTTGACGTAGGTGTCAGTTTCTGAGATATTTAACTCTCACTAAATAATTATCTTATGAACACTTGGATGCCAAATGTAAACTTAAATATCTCCGAAATTATTAATCCTACATCAATAAACAAAAAATACAATTAATTCCCAGTTTGTACTTTCTGTAATTGGTCTGTAACATTTTTTCGATAAAGTAATACTTTTCGACATACTTGACGAAAGCCGTTTCTAAATACCCTTTCTTTAAGCTAAAATCGCAATTTTGAAGTCGTTATAACTTAAAAACTATCAATTTATGTGAAAAATTGCATAGAACATTTTCTTCTTAAAATTTGATTTTACTTCAGCTCCAATAAATATAAATATTTTTTAAGTGCCACCCCCTGAGAGGGGGTGGCATCCACCCCCTATAAAGTACCAAGCCCCCGCACAGTATAGAAACTGTTCTGTGAAGCATTTACTATTTTACTGCCAAAAATGAACAAAATCCGTTCAATATGACATTATTCCGAAGTTTTGCATATTTTTTACCTCTAGGTACTGTACTATCAGGATTTCGAGAAAACTTAACCCAAAAGTACTAAGAATACATTTTTCGTTGATGCACAAATTAATTCACTCAATATTTTGGGCTGAATTTTGTTACTCGGAGGTTTTTGGGGTCGCTGATCACGAATTTGAAGTCAGAATTTAATAATTTCTAAATCCAAGATGGCGAATCCAATATGGCAGATGTTAAAATCCAGAAATTCATAAAAATTTGAAGATTGTGGCCCAAAACTATTAGTCGGAGGTTTTTGGGGTCGCTTGAGTGAATTAATTTGTGCATGAACGAACGCGAAAAAGCACATTTAGGTTCAGTTTTCTCGAAATCCTGACGTGATGGCGCAAAACGGACTACGGCATCGTGTTCAGCACGTCAAAAACCTTAAGGGTACGGTAATAAAATCCGATTGGTCGGACATTTTTTTTTTTGTAAACCTGTGTAATTTTTGGGTATATCTGTTTTTTTCATGGTAGATGGATAATATTGGATATCTGACCATAGTCTTCAATTAGGATCAACTTTTCTTAATAATGATTGTCGATATTGTAATAAATAAAGGTACTTTACTCTTGAGGAAAATTTACATTTTTCGACAAACCTCGTATACAACTGCAAAAAATTGATATCTGATTATTTCATTTTGTGTCTGAGGCCATGTGAAACTTTTTATCAAGAATAACTTTTTTTCATAAAACCAATAATAAAAAAGTTTCCAATATGGTGCCGACTTAGTTGGACACACTGTATATTCTGATATGTAAGGAGATAAGAGAACGGATCAAGAACATTAATGTCAAAAGGACAGCGAGTCAGTAAAGGCCACGAACTACCATATGTGAAATTGGAAGTACGAAAAGAGAAAGGAAGTAAAGGAAATAACCAAAGACCGTACAATAGCTGCAACATCTTCCTATTAAAGCACGAAGACTTCCAGAAGAATTATCGCGAAGAAGTAGAAAAACAACTGACAGGGAGAGAATTTGACTAGTCATTAATAAATTCAAAAATAAAAATTGCAGCAAGAAAAATATTTAGAAAGGGAAAAGACAGCACCTATTAGCCAAGAAGAAAGGAAAAATCAACAACGAATATGAATAGGTAAAAAAGACGAAGATAATATACTGGTGTTAACAGACGTGGAACAAAAACAAAACTATTTAAAGAAACAGGCATTTTTCTAAAACATAGAAACTTTCACACCAGGACAATGACTAGACTAAGCCTTCAGACATCTGAAAAAATACAGATGAAACAACAATGCGCACACAAGAAGATACGTACCACTGCATGACCAAGGAAAAAACGGAACACAAAGAAAAAACGAATAAAATTAGTACAAGAAATGAACCACTGGCCCAGTACAAGCTGTCATCAAAGGGTCGACTGCTAGAAGTAATGGTTAGAGCTAGAAGAAATACTGCATTAGGAATAGAGAAAGTAAAAGTGAATGCACTATGGAATGAACCACTGGCCCAGGACAAGCTGTCATCAAAGGGTCGACTGCGAGTAATGGTTAAAGCTAGAAGAAATACTGCATAAAAATAAAAGTGAATGCACTATGGAATGGAACACGACCATAAAAATATCCTTTCCCAAAATCAACTCAAAATATACTACAAAATATAGATGATTACAAAAGAATAACATTCTGCAGCATAGGATACAAATATTACGCACAATTCCCATTTGAATATGGAGTTAAATATGAAATTAAAAACAGGGGAAGCAGAGGACTCAAAAGAAGATGAACTCTAGAAACAAAAACACAAAGAGAGAAGTATAAACACTCAGATCACGACACAACGCAATAACGCATTTCACAAACACCTACACTTCCCATCCCACATTCCTGTACCATGCGTCAAGTGGCTCTCACTGCTGACAACAATCATGACTCAAATCCAACCCAGCACAGACGTATCCGGCCCGGGGGTATGTTTCCCGGGAGTGGGGGTAATGCCTACCGTATGCTGGTCAATCAATCAATCAATTAACATATTGGGATCTAGTTTTTGGTCCATATTGACTGACTCTAGTAGAAATAACAGTACACTTTTTTCAAATACCCCCTTTTGGGATTTCATTTTATCTTCAGAGTTGATCTGCTTGAGAGCAGGAATGTTTATCTTATCATGCCACCGCACACCGGCATCCTTAAATAACATTACATTTTGATATAACCACTAAATTATCCTAAGCATATTCTGTATGGGAGAGTAATACTCTCCTGAACATAATTTAATTTCATCATAATGCTCAAGTATACGCCGAGAAAACAAGTTTTCTGTTATTTTCAATATTTCATTTTATTCTTCATGAGTTTTCTTTAGATTTCTACAAATTTATAATTAGAACAGCTAGTTTCATTTCCAACACACTGTTTTGCTAATTTACAACGTGAAGAGATAATTTTTTCTTACTTTGTTATAATTTTCACTTTATTTTTCATTGTCGGCCGATGTCGACTGAAGAACAGCTAGTTCAGTGAATAGCATAGGTTGGTTATTTGATTAAAAGGCTCAATTGTAATTTAGTTTAAGTGGATAGCGCGGGGAATGGATGCACTTTCTCACCGGTAACGGTCGAAGCTGTAAAACTTTCAGGGCGTTACGTGATTGGTTTCTTTATGGGTTGTTTATGTGGTAAATAGAGCTTGATTAATCCGCTTCAATTTTTCAAACGGCAATTAAAATATCGATAGGACTATGTACTATATGTACTACAATTTGTTGTATTTGTCATACTAGTAATAATACCTCGTTATTCATTTCTAACAATTAGGCCCTAGTAGAATAGTTATTAGTTTCTAAAAATAGTAACTAGCATTCTACCGTTTAAATGTTTTTTCTTTCTGGTTGATAACTAACACTATTTCACGTGAATTCTGAACCTTGGTAATTAGTTATAGATAGGAAGAATAAGGAAAAGTATTTACTCCTTAGCTTCTTGCGGTGCCACTTTTAATTTTTAATTGTTGCTTTATATTTCAATAGTTCGCTACTGATTTAAATATTTTGAAAGCATCTTCAATAACGTTTTAAAATAAAGGAGAATGATTTGATTGAAAAAAATTGGTAATATTCAGAACTAAAATCTGAGTACAACAATTCAATTTCAAAATGGACCGATTTAGCAAGTTTAAAAATAAAAAAAAAATGTATGTCAGAATGTTTCACAGAAGACGCCAAAAGAACCATAACAAATGTGTCATGATTTTGTCGAATCACAAACATGTAGCATAAAACCTCTAAGAAAAAACTCCCCGCCAGTATTTATATTTTATAGTTTAGTCGTGACCGCATCAAAATTGCTCAACCATAACTCGCAACTCACAGAAGCGGCCGTATTGTCGTTTTTAGTTGTTTATATATACCGTGTGTGTAGTCGCGGGCTAGGCCTGGGGAGTAGAATTACAACATCGCGTGTGCCAGCTGGCTGAAATGAAATAACAGAGCTGGAATGCTCCACCGATGGACGAATTTACGGCTGCCGGTGTTGTCATATTTCTCGCGCTACGTGAATGTACATGCCTAATGGGAAATTACACGCACGGTATTAGCATTGCTTTTTAGCACACAAATTGTAAGAAAAAATAACAATATATACAGTGTGTTTCATTTGAATCCAATTTTATTTAAGTATAGAACAAATTAGGATCTACTTATGACCAGAGAAACATTCGCCTCCTACAAATGCAAAGCCACCTGCGGCACCAAATTATGGGAGAAAATAAAAAAATCATATTAGGCATTTGTTTATCGGAAAATTTTGTTAATGAAACTTGTTCAGAATTGTCAAAAAATCTTATTTCCAAAATTTAATCAAAATAAAAAAATTGAAAAATTAAAATTTTAAAAATAATTATTAAAAGAAAACTGTAAATTACTTGACAACTACCTGGCAGCTTGGGTTTAATTTCAAACAAAATTGTCATAGTACAGTTTTCTAAACAAAAAAAAAAACGTTAATATGATATTTTCTGACTGACATTATTTTAATCAAAATTTATATATTTTTTTATTTTGATTAAATTTTGGACTTAAAGTTTTTGGGAAATTCTAAACAAGTTTCATTAACAAAATTTTCCGACGAAAACATGCCTGATTTTCTCCGCATATTTTGGTACCGCAGGTGGTTTTGCATTTATAGGAGGCGAATGTTTTTCTGGTCATAAGTAGATCCTAATTTTTTCCATACCTTGGTAAAATTTGATTAAAATCAGGAAAAAATAAAAAAGTTATTGAGGTGTTACCATTTCAAGTGAAACACACTGTATATGAACAGAATATAAAAAAATAATACTGCACTTATGTTTTATATATTAGACAACTAATTACATGTCAGATATTTATTAGAAACATTTGTAATAAAAACATTTACATTAAGACCAGGGAAATTAGATCAAAGCCCGGAATAACTTAATTTTGACATACAGCTCGGATCGAGATGCGGTTTTCGGCATCGTCTTCGGAAAAATATTAGGAAAAAAGTCTACATATTGTGAATAATCCGTTCGAAGAAAATTGCATATGGGGTGCATAAAATGCATCTAAAGTGCATATTTTTTTGAAAAATTCTAGAAATTGATAGAAAGCCGTGAAAATTTTGTGGGAATCGCTTTCCGGGGGCTTTCGAGGTCGCTGAGTCCAAATCTGACATCTAAAATTACCAGGGATGCTCGAGAGTGGCTTTTCGGGGGTGAGAGGGGGTGAAATCGAGTGAAAAATTAAAAGTGCCCAAAAATCACAGGGGAATCGCTTCCCGCCCAATGAGAACACAAACGTTTAAAAGACGTTAAAATTAACGATAACCGAACGTTTAGTAACCATTGTATTACAGCGTTGAATCAACGGACGAATGTCCCGCGGTTCAACGTGTATTTCAAAGTATTTTATAACATTTTTGTAACGTTATATTTAACGTTAATTAACGTTATATGATGACGTTTTTGTAACGTTATGTATATAATAATACTTAACGTTGAATTTGACCGCTATTTAACGTTTTAACAACGTTAACTAACGATAAAATTCAACGTTAAGTAATATTATAGACATAACGTTACAAAAACGTCATCCTATAACGCTCAATAGCGGTAAAATTCAACGTTAAGTAATATTATAGATGTAACGTTACAAAAACGTCATTATATAACGTTAATTAACGTTAAATATAACGTTACAAAAATGTTATAAAATACTTTGAAATACACGTTGAACCGCGGGACATTCGTCCGTTGACTCAACGTAGTAATACAATGGTTACTAAACGTTCGGTTATCGTTAATTTTAACGTCTTTTAAACGTTTGTGTTCTCATTGGCATCAGTATTAACATTATTATTGATATGATTGGAAAACAACTGAAATAACCACGTTGTATCTCGAGCCACAAAATAATGATCTTTAATCTGATCCCTATAAAATCCGTCCATATAAATCGTTCTTCCCTGAAAGAATTATGTTTTTTAATTTCTATAAATTCATAAGGGTATAAGCTAAAGCATGACAAATTATTGCCAGTGGTTTGTATGTATCGCCATCTACAAATAACTTCTGCAACAAACTACGTGGTAAGCAGGCAAATTTAATGCATTAAGATAGATGTGTAGAAAAACGTTAAAAAAACGTCAACATCTACCATTTATTTTACTTGTAGATTTAGAACGTCAGTGTATTTTAATAAGTGGAAAGCATCAGTTATTTTAACGTTGTATACGGGGTGCCACAGGTTAGTGGCATCTTACATTAAAAATACGTACAAAATTAAATTGTTAAACAGCAATATGTTAACGTGAAAATCACATTTGACTTTCACGGGAAATATATTTTTACTGGATTTTTGTCGTTTCCAGAATATCTTAAGTTTAAATCTCGTCTAACCAAAACGTTTCAAATTTGTAACGTTATAATCACCAATACATTTTTACCCAATTAGAACGTTCATAACAAACGTTGAAAACGTTTAACTTTCAACGTTAAAGTAACATCCATTCTTATTACATGGTATATTTATCATTAATTTCTTACATTAAAAACACGTAAAAAATTAAATTGTTAAACAATAATAGGTTAATGAGAAGATCACGTTTGAATTTCAGGGGAAATTTATTTTTAGTGGATTCTTGTCGTTTTTAGAACGTTAAATATTTACGTTATTTGATAATTCACTGAATAAGTTAAAATAACGTTATGTCTTAAGGAATGATTTATTTTTCGTTAATATCTTACGTTTAAAACTCGCCTTAACAAAACATTTTGCCATACATTATGTATAACCAGAGCTGTTGAAAGTACCCAATGAAAGTACTTGAAGTACCAAATACCAAGTACCTGACAAAGTACTTGCTGCTCCAATTCCCAAGTACTATGACCTGAAGCAAAGTAATTCAAATACCAAATACTTGTCGAAAGTACTTCAAGTAAATCGCAAGTACCGTATTTCAAATATTTCAGATTATTTGAAGTACTTTAATAGGTACTTCAAATCTCAAAGTAGTTCAATTACTCTAAAGTATTTCAAGTACCCAAGTATTTCAAGTACTCTTAACATATTTCAAATGCTCCACAGTTCTTCCAATACCCATAAAATTTTATATTTATTAAGTTTTTCTTTTATAATTTGTTATTATTACTATTTATTAACAGCTTTCTTCAACTCAGCATCATTCAAAAACAATAAAAAAAAATATATATTATTACATAAATATAAAAACGAACAAAAATAAATACTGCTGCGGTCGATTTCCCTTCAAATGTCAGGAAAGTCATAAAGAAAACAAATTTATACACAAAACATAGTAATAACTTTAGGTAAGTACAAGTACAAATAAAAATAAAATTTCTATTTCCATAGGCTTTCAATAGCACCAAATTTTCGAAATTTTCATCAGTTAATGCATTTCTTCTAGGAGCATTTATAATTTCAGCAAATGAAAAGAGTCCTTCTACAGGCGCTGATAATGCAAGGAATGTACTAAACCAATAAAAAACTGTTTTTACTGCTGCATATTTATCTAGAGAAACAAGTTGGGTGTCAGTCATTTAAGTATTGAAGAATCTCTAATTCAATTCTTTTTTTATCACTGGTTTTTATACAGCCAATGGAGGTAGGCAAGTATTATAGTGATAGGAAAGAGTTTTGATGGACGAGTATTTATTAAAGACACTTATTTGGGTATCAGCATAATTTAAATATTGAAAAAATTCGAGTTCTATTCTTTTCTTCGCGCTGCTTCTTGTAGTTTCAGTATTTGAAATTCCTGTCGAAAAATCACCTGGTGCAAAACATTTTTATTCATGTCCGCTTATGATGTCCGCTTATAAAATTCACTGATGCCGCTCAGTACATCGTCATTATTATTAGATTCTGATTCTTCCTGGCAAATCATTTCTATAATTATTTTTGGAATCGATTCACTTAAATCGTAATTTGTGTAACTTTTGAAATTACTTATCCATCTGAGTTTCAACTGTGGTAATGTGAAAGACGCAATAATAACTTCTTTAGCTACTGGGCTAGTTAAATCAAAAAATACTTTAAGTCTCGTTTCAGTTTCAAACTTTTCAAATTTTTAAAGATCTTAACCTAAACACGGCAATAAATACCCACAATAAAAGGAGTTATGTTCTCCTTGCAAATACTCGAACTCGAATTCTTTGAAACACTGATCTACAATTCGCAGTTCTTTAAAAACTGTTGGCAGTTTTTCTTTATCTTCTATCCTTTATTATTTGTAAAACTACATTATAGAATTCCAGAGATAGCTCCAGGATAGCTAAGAGTATGTTTAAGAACTTTCTGTATAATCTCTTCTGATTTGGGTCATTCTGACTTTTTCCAGAGTATGGAACATTTATTTATACAATTTGTATGTTTCGTTCGTAGGCTACGGCTTTTTTGGATAATATTTTTCACATCAGTTTTAACTATTAAGTTTAAAGTGTGACAATCTCGACGGACATGTTTTGGTAAATTAGGACGACCCAAATTTTCTCCTGAGCAATCGTCGACAATCATGAACCAATTATATTCTCCATCTGAATACTCGTCGCCGTCATAGGAAGTGTTTTCATTACTGACATTACAGTCTAAGCCAAATCGTCCAAAAGCCTTTACGAAACTGGATCCTTATCTGTAATAGTGGCAACTAATTCATAATTATTGACGTGGAATTTAGAGTGAATATCTGTCATTTTATTGTAACATGAGTTCCGCAGAATCTTATACAAGAAAGAGCTGCAGAAAGTAAGTGATATCAATCCAATGGATTGTTAGGTCATTTATTTTCTGTTGAATAGATTCTTTAAGACGCAGTTACATGGCGCGTGGTTCGCCGATCCACGAATCTGGTGCGTGGTTCGGCAAACCACGCGCCGTGTAACGGATAGCGAGCCAGATGTGTCAATACGGCGCGTGACCAATGCAGATTTCGTGTGGGGTTGTGGATTGTAGGCTCGTCAAAACTGCATGGATCGACTGATGACTGATCTTCAGGCGCAGTTACCGACAACTAGATGGAAGACGCGAGCTGACGCGAGCAACGTCTCCCGAGTCGCAAGCCATGCCAAGTTGCCTATGTCACACGGCGCGTGTTTCGTGATTCGCCGAGCCAGGCTCGCCTAATCACGCGCCGTGTAACTGCGCCTTTATAGAGAGGTCGTTAATTTTTCTCGTTACAGTAACCCTGCCCATGCTACCGATGTTCAAAAAGTAAGTCTAACACATTATAGGATTAGTTACATACCTTTAACCTTTCTTACCTACTTATTAAGAACTAATAGCACTATTGATAAATAATAAGTAAGAAAGAAGTAAGTCGATTAAGAATTAAGAGCGATACGTTAGGTACTTATTTTTAATAGTCATTCTAGTGCTTTAAGCAGTATTTAAAATAACGTCTAGTACTTCAAATACCTGGACATTACTTGAAATACCGGAAAGTATTTGAAATACTAAGCGAAGTAATTCAAATACCAGTATTTCTGAAAACCAAATACCAAATCCAAATACTCGAAGCAAAGTATTTCAAATACCAAGTACCAAATACTGGGAATCGAAAGGATTTGAAGCAAAGTGCTTCAAATACTGAAAGTATTTGAAATACTTTTTTCAATTACTTTTATTTGAAATACTCCAGCTCTGTGTATAACCTTATATTCAGTAAAATTTTACGAAACTAAAACGTTTAAAACAAACATTGATAAATATTTAACTTTGAACGTTACGTAACGTTAATTTTTAACACATGTATTATCACTCATTTCGACCACTAAAGACACGTAAAAGATTAAATTGTTAAACATTAATATGTACACGTGAAAATCACGCTTGAATTTCACAGATAATTTATTTTTAGTAAATTTTTGTCATTCTTAGGACTGTAAAAATACACGTTATTTGATAATTAACTGAATACGTTAAAAAAACGTTAATACTTGAGGTATGATTAATTTCTCGTTAATATCTTACGTTTAAAACTCATCTAAATAAAACGTTTTTCCATATGGTATTTATAACCATATATTCAGTAAAATTTTACCTAATTAAAATGTTTAAAAACAAAGTTTGAAAAGCATGTAATTTTGAACTTTACAGTAGCGTTTAACACAACGTTTTTAACGTTTTAATACAAGACGTATTCATCATTCATTTCTAACGTTGAAAACGCGTAAAAAATTAAATTGTTAAACAGTAATATGTTAACGTGAAAATCACGCTGGAATTTCACAGACAATTTATTTTTGGTCCATTTTTATCGTTTTTAAAATATAAAAATATACTTTATTTAATAATTCACTGAATACGTTAAAATAACGTTATGTCTTAAAGTATGTATGATTCATTTTTCGTTAATATCTTACGTTTAAAACTCGTATAAAGAAAACGTTTTTTTTATATGTTGTTTATAACCATATATTAAACGTTTAATTAAAACAAACGTTGATAAACACTTAACTTTGAACTTTACAGCAACGTGTATTTTTAACACATGGTGTATTTATCATTGATGTCTAACATTAGAAACACGTAAAAAATTAAATTGTTAAATAGTAATATGTTAACGTGAAAATCACGCTGGAATTTCACAGACAATTTATTTTTGGTGAATTTCTGTCGTTTTTAGGTCGCTAAAAATATACGTTATTTAATAATTCACCGAATACGTTAAAATAACGTTATGTCTTCATTTTTCGTTAATATCTTACGTTTAAAACTCGTATAAAGAAAACGGTTTTTTATATGTTGTATATAACCAAATATTCAGTAAAATTTTACGCAATTAAAACGTTTAAAACAAACGTTGGTAAACACTTAATTCTGAACGTTACAGTAACGTTTATTTTTAACACATAATGTATTTATCATTCATGTCTGACATTAAAAACACGTAAAAAATTAAATTGTTAAATAGTAATATGTGAAAATCACGATGGAATTTCACAGACAATTTATTTTTGGAAAATTTTTGTCGTTTTTAGGACGTTAAAAATATACGTTATTTAATAGTTCACTCAATACGTTAAAATAACGTTATGTTTTAAGGCATGATTCATTTTTCGTTAATATCTTACGTTTAAAACTCGTATAAAGAAAACGTTTTTTATATGTTGTTTATAATCATATATTCAGTAAAATTTTACGCAATTAAAACGTTTAAAACAAACGTTGATAAACACTTAACTTTGAACGTTACAGTAACGTTTATTTTTAACTCATGGTGTATTTATCCTTCATGTATAACATTAAAAACACGTAAAAAATTTAATTGTTAAATAGTAATATGTTAACGTGAAAATCACGCTGGAATTTCACAGACAATTTATTTTTGGTGAATTTTTGTCGTTTATAGGACGTTAAAGATAAACGTTAACCCAACATATTAGTTTAACGTTTCTTAATAGTAATTTTAACACTTTAGGTTATTTTGTGCTGTTACATTAACGTTTAAAAAACGTTCAGTTGAAAAGGCGTTTAAAAAAAAACGTTGTTTTTTTAACCATTAACGTTATTTCAACCAAAGCAACGTTATTTTAACGTTTTTTTAACTATTGTGTTCTCATTGGGCGGGGGCTTTCGAGACCGCTGAGTCCAAATCTGACATCGAAACTTACCAGGGATGCTCGGAAGTGGCTCTTCGGGGGTGAAATAGAGTGAAATATTGAAAGTGCCCAAATATTACGGAAAAATCGCTTCCCGGGTGCTTTCGAGGTCGCTGACTCTAAATCTGACATCGAAACTTACCAGTGATGCTTGAGGGTCGTCGCAAAGAAAATAGTCTCGCACGTTTTCAATCCTCATGCACCAGTGCATTAGTATAGATATACATTAAAAAATTCGTTTCTTTTTGAAAAAGGTGCGAAGATTATCGTCGACAAATCAGAGACCCTCGATACTGATCGGGCTCAATATATGAATAGTATTACTATATATTCAGGTAGCGGCAGCTGCGCAGTGTAAGTGAGAGCAGCTGCGTAACGTATTTCTATATTTAAGAAGAGCGTCCCCCGCAGTGCGTTAGTCACATTGTCGACCACGTTG
The DNA here is from genome assembly GCA_936432065.2 of Rutpela maculata. Lineage (NCBI taxonomy): Eukaryota > Metazoa > Arthropoda > Insecta > Coleoptera > Cerambycidae > Rutpela > Rutpela maculata. Next base: position 118,439,135 of record OW386285.2, read on the forward strand.
GATGTGTTTTAAGCCGTTCTTGGAATTTTTTTGAAAAAATATTGCCTTGGAACATTGGCAATTAATAATTGTTTTTATTTTTCCACATGTACTAATTTAAGCAATCCAAACCACGTGACTTTTAACATGGTGTCGGGGGAAAACATCCAAACGTTTGTTTAAGAGTTTGTTTTTCGGTTGCCTTGCCGAAATATACATAAAAATTGCGCCGCAGTGCGTTTTACGGAATCCATGACTTTAAAAATAGCTCAGGAAAAGTTTCTAGGGAATGGGGAAAATAAGTCCCGGCTGATTAACATGTTCCAGACCCAATTGACACTGGCCGAAATAATGTCCAGTCAGAGCGTAGCTGATGCTAACATAGACATAGTCCTAAAAGCAATTGACACTGCTAAGGACCAGAATAACAATGTAGTCCTTGTTTCAGAAGATACAGACGTTCTAACCATCCTCACAGCTCTCATTCCAGATAATCTGGAAGTTTGTCTGTTGAAGCCCCCCTCGCCCAAAAAAGTTGAAGTAGTCTATTCTTTAGCATTCAAACATGAATGCATCAAGTCAAACATCTTGTGCTTACATGCATTCACGAGATGCGATACTAATTCTGCGGCCTTCAACCGAGGCAAATTACAATTTTGTAAAATCTTCGAAAATTCTGATGACTTGCACATATTTGCTGAAACATTCAAGCAAAAAAAATTTAACCATCGACGATTTACTGAAATCTGGGTTGCAGCTAGCCTTATCGTTATACATTGCACCTTACTGTTTCCGTACCGTTTATGCGAGTACCGATAATCCACCAAATAGAGTTAGTGGAACAGTACCGACTAAGAATGTACACACTAGCTGCAATGAAATCCAAGAAATTGGACCTTGCAAAGATTATTCCAACTGTCTATGGTTTAATCCAACACATCAAACGGGTATATTTACAAGTGCAGACTTGGTATGGAGGGAAGATGGAACCGTTGGAGTGGGGCTGGGAACTATTTCTTGCAGCTGCAAGACGGACTGTGGCAAAATGCGCAGGTGCCGCCGACACGGACTAAGCTGTACAGTTGCTTGCAAAAACTGTATTGGAAGTAATTGTTCCAATCAACCAGCCAGCCCCGATCTAAGTGACGATAGTGAAGAAGAGCATGACGAAAGTGATTACATAACGATTGATTAAATTAAATACTCTGTATATTCACTGACCGATTGTAATTCGTAGTCGTTAAGATGGATTTTTGTTGTAAATAACCAAAAAAACGGAATAATCATGCATGTACGATTCAAGCAATTTTTTTCATTTATTCGATATTGTTTTCTAGATAATTAATAAGCGTTTTAGGTCCATCCGTTATCTTTTAGATGAGTTTATCATCGATTGACTGTTATATCATGAATACTCTCTGACAATGATGTATTATGTTTGTAAATATCATATCAAATAATTTGTTTGTGAATAACAAAGCATTACGTGTAATGGTTATGTGAAGTATTCAAAGAAATATATTTTTGTCACTTTAAATTTATCACTCAAATTCACCCCCTCCCACCGCCGAAGAGCCACTCCCGAGCATCCCTGGTAAGTTTCGATGTCAGATTTGGACTCAGCGACCTCGAAGGCACCCGGGAAGCGATACCCACGTGATTTTTGGGCACTCTGAATTTTTCACTCGATTTCACCCCCGAAGAGCCACTCCCGAGCATCCCTGGTAAGTTTCGATATCAGATTTGGACTCAGCGACCTCGAAAGCCCCCCCCCGGGAAGCGATTCCTCCGTGAATTTTGGACACTTTTAATTTTTCACTCGATTTCACCCCCTTCCACCCCCGAAGAGCCACCCCCGAGCATCCCTGGTAAGTTTCAATGTTAGATTTGGACGCAGCGACCTCGAAAGCCCCCGGGAAGCGATTGTCACGTGATTTTTGGACACTTTGAATTTTTCACTCGATTTCACCCCCGAAGAACCACTCCCAACCATCCCTGGTAAGTTTCGATGTCAGATTTGGACTCAGCGACCTCGAAAGCCCCCGGGAAGCGATTCCTCCGTGATTTTTGGGCACTTTTAATTTTTCACTCGATTTCACCCCCTCCCACCCCCGAAAAGCCACTCCCGAGCATCCCTGGTAACTTTAGATGTCAGATTTGGACTCAGCGACCTCGAAAGCCCCCGGGAAGCGATTCCCCGTGATTTTTGGGCACTTTGAATTTTTCACTCGATTACATACCTCCCACCACCGAAGAGCCACCCCCGAGCATCTCTGGTAAGTTTCGATGTTAGATTTGGACTCCAGAGAAGCGATTCCCATGAGATTTTCACGGCTGTCTATCAATCTCTAGAATTTTTCAAAAAAGTATGCACTTTAAATGCATTTTATGCATCCCCTATGCAATTTCGAATGGATTATTCACCATATGTAGCCTGTTTTTCTAATATTTTCCCGAAGACGATGCCGAAAACCGCATCTCGATCCAAGCTGTATGTCAAAATTAAGTTATTTTTATCTAATTTCCCTGGTCTAATTTGGAGCTTCTTTTCTATCATTGAACAGAGCATTGAAAAGACGAAGTTCTTCATGAAATAACGACCGTTGTAAAAAAAGATTTGTTACCTACTTCAATATCATAATAACACATATACCTATCATTCCTTATATATTCTTGTGTGCTGAATCCGAATTTTCAATTTAAAAAATTTTTTACCGCGTAGATTTCGAGTAAATCCCGGTTTTTATCGTCAAAATACGGTTTTTTGGCAATAAAAACCGGGATTTACTCGAAATCTACGCGGTAGAAAATATAGATATTTCTGTCAACTCGTTTGAAAACTTGATGACAGGGGATAGATATATAGATATATTTTTGAACACTGAACATTATGCCTATGATAGTATAGCTGATTTTACTTTTTGGCATTATTTTTCATCTTTTTCCCGTTCACCATGATTAGAATCGTATCACACTCTTTTTCGCATCTTTCCCTAGAATTTTCAGGATAATAAATTTATCTCAAAATTTGCATCCTCAAGAAAATCCCGTGGAGTATTTTCCTGATCAATTTCGCTTAAGCTTGAATTAATTTTCTTAAATTATACAAATTTATTACAAATTACTTTTAAAACGGATTTGTTTACGTATACCGTGTAACTGTTATCGTAACCACAAACAAAGCATCAAATCATCCGAACACGTACCTGATTTTGATTATACTCGCTGAGTTTCAAACAGTAAACTTAACCAACGGAAAGAAATCGTATACTTTCTCTCTAGATATGCAAATAGCTAACCAGTAAAGGCAGTGAGAATCTAATATTATAAGTAAAAATAACTAATTTCAATTACTCTAAAAAATAATGGAATTTGGGATGAGGCGCCATGAGGAATTTATATATACGAAATTATGTCTAAATATGTATCTAGCGGAATCTGACGATAGGCTTACTCGTGTTATTAAAGTATTAGAACAACTGACTGATCAATAGCCCATATTTTCTAGAGCTAGATATACTGTAAAATATTTCAGTATCCGGCTCGAAGGACCACTATACTCTTAATAAATCGAAGGTAAAAACCATTAATATTAGTTTCAACGACAGTCTTTTCATTAATTCTGTTTAACAATTCAATACCTCCACAATCACATATACCAATATATAATATTCACAGAAACAACGTAGGTTAGAGAACGCTTTTCGTATGGTTTATATGCAATATTTGTTAAAATGATAATAACTACGGAATATATTTGTGCTGCGATTGGATAAATCCTGCCTATAGGTGTTAAAGATATACTACAATTTTATCTGTTGTATGTTTATTTAAAACAGGATTGGACGAAAAGTGCACACATAGTAGTAACTCTCTTATACCATTACACTGATTTTATAACCTTTAGCTGGCAACCTTTCTCACTTGAAGTTGAATTTAACATGAAATGAAGTTTTACAACAAATCAATGTTGCTTGAAAAATTACATGATGGAATTCTTTAACTTCTCTATTTTACTATATGTATAACAGAATATTGCTGGTAATTTTAATATATAATTTTATAATTAATGCATGCGTTTATATACAGGTTAAAACGTTTTCTATCAAATATTAGCCTAGCAGTATACAATCCTTGTTTAAAGATGCATTGAATATTTTTTTTATTTTTTATAGATATTTCCATGCTTTTAACTCATCAATTTTTTACTAAATAAATTTTCTCTATATACAAGACATTGACTTGGCTTTGCAAAATAAATATCTAGAATATTTATGTATTTATGAGATTTAATTTCACAACGGTGAACATTAGGCAATTTTATATTTTATATGAGCAGAATTACAAACCTTCACAGCATCAAGAAAGCGTACCTTGCAGATATTTTTATTTTCTGCAACCAGATGTCATAGTGACGTATATCAAATTCCAATAGGTATCCTGTGGATTTGATTATTGTATTCTCTTTCATTTTGGTGTATTTGGTATTCCAAACACCCAAGCATCTGGTCTTTGTTAGTCACCGACTGTATGAAGAAAATTCTGCTTTCTTGTCTTCAGTCCTCTTTAACATCTATAGTGAACAGTAGATGGGTGTGTTGGTGGATTGACATGGTGGAGTAGCTACAGGCGAAATTGATTCTAACTTGAGATTTGTGGTATTAGGTCTTAGTTGTAGCAAGTAAGTTCATACACGTGCTGAGCAGACTTCAAACAATAATGGTGCTAAGGCTTTCGCGGAGCTGGTGATCTGGCTGCTGGTTTTCGGGTCTTCTTCCGCGTAGACTTGATTAAGTTTTTGTCGTTTCGACCATCTTGTCGTAGTCTTCTTCTGTCGTGGTATTCGCTTCAGAAGAAGACCACGACAAGAGGGTCGAAAGGTCAAGAACTCAACCAAGTCTACGCGAAAGAAGACCCGGAAACCAGCAGCCAGTTCAAACAATAAGCTCCAATTATGATTTAAATGTAAATTACTACAGAGTGAAAATTATGATTGTAGACCGAGCAAATGATAACCACCCAGGCATATTAAGGATAAGTGACTGTGAAGTAGCAAACAAGATGGTAGAACTTGGAGCTCTTGTGAACAGTACTGGCAACTGCGAATATGAAATTCGGCGAAGGATACAGATGGCAAAATCGGCAAAATTTGGCGTGACAGAAATATCACAAGATGCAGGAGCAGGCTTGTCGATGCCCTACTTTTTTTCATTTTTCTTTACGCCTATATGATGTGGACTATTATGGAAGCAAAGAGACGACGTATTGATGCAAGATGTGGGTATGGAGATATTTGCTACGAATTCCCTGGATACTTCATAATGCTAATAGCTCGATTTTCCAAGAACTATGTTGAAAACGGCTCTCCAGCATCATATTCTTCCGAATCCTCTTATTCGGATAATATAGAACAGTTGACAATTAAGAGAAAACCAGATGGCATGAGACGAAGAGGATACCCTTCAAAACGTTGGGCTGATGACGCTGATGTCACCAAAGTGACATATGTCGTAATGCAGTCAGGCGTGTTTTACGTCAAGCGGAGGCTAACTAGAATAATGCGTGGATCACAAAACGTCTGGTGAGACATTGTGAATAAGATTAATGAAGACACTATTTTTCAGATACCAAATATATAAAATACTTTTTAAAATACCAGGTTAATAATAAAGTCTTATGCACATTATCTTAAGATGTAAATGATCATGATGTAAATTCATTGCATGATGCAAATTCATTATTGTATTAAACAGTATTTCTGGCTCAAAGAGTCAACTCAGTTTACTTTAAAATAATGTACATTGTATAGTATGTCTTAGTGTTAATGCTGAAAGTCGCAAGAATTACTAAATGAGCTGTTTTTAAATTACATGTACTGTCGTGAGCAAAAAAACAGGACAACTATAGTAGACAGTACAGTATCGTCTAGTTTAAATTACGATTGGTTGTAACTAGTTTGCAGAGTAGAACCAAGGTGATATATGAAATGGACAAATTCACGACTTATTAGAACATGTGGCCGTAGTAATTAGCTTCACTTTACTTGTGCAAAATGTATCTGTACGAATTTATAATAACGAACGATTTGATATATGTCACACATGAAGTTATTGCAGTAATACGTAACTAGCCGTGTGTGTCTAACGAGTTTTTTTATTTACTATTACGAGACAGGAATACAGAATATACACTAACAAGAGAGATAAATAATATACCTGTTGGCCAAGTTCAGCGATTCTCAAACAGTCGAGTTGTCCGACTTATGCATTTATTCATAGTTATTTTATTAATAAATTATAATTTTATTTAGGCACTAATTTTGTTAGATTTAATATGTTGAACAAAGGTCATCGTGGGAAGTAAATAAAAATTTTAATTTATAGAGTTGTTTTTAAGTTCGTCAACAAAAGCATTTCAATTTATTTTTGAACTTCTGCCTTTTCTAGCTCCTCACCTGCAATTTTAGGTCAGGCAGCGAAGCGACTTTTAAACAGCTCAAATTAAATTTCAGTTGATTACCTACCTTTTGCTAACATCTCGAATTGTTTGATACAATTTATTATATTTAAAATTATTGATAGAACAAAATCTGTGATTTTACTGGGCCACATGAACTTGATTTTAGAAATAATTGATTGATTAAATCTTTTCTTGCAGTTGCTGTAACGAATAATCTCACTGAAGACGACATTCAAAGATATTATCTTCTTCCTGAATCTACAGTCTCCACAATATCACCAGGTTCTTCTAGTGGGGAAACGACGCACGCTAGAAAAGAAGTAACTCCAGCTACTAGTCCAACTAGTAGTACACAAGCTTACATTGGACTTATTACAGGAGCTTTGGCGATGGTTGTACTTCTCTTAGCTTGTACAGTATTCTTGATGATAAGAAGAGGTAGAAAAAAAGTAAGTATAGAAGAGTTAAAAATGTCGCTTGTCTCAGCATTTATAAATTTTGCGAGAGGTCAAGTAATTAAGGTTTTGCCAGATTAACACTGGCTGACGACGTAAAGTGAAGAAACTTCGTCATATCAGTAATTTCTTTCGGCAAAGTCAGACATGAAAAACTCTCTGAGCAAAAATTTTAAGCATGATATTTCACTGCGCTCTCTCGGAATGGCTTAAACTCTGACTCGGTTTGATGAATCGTGACCTCATAAAGCTAACTATTTGTCACTAATCATAGTATTTTTACATTTAGCAATTTCTAAGCATCCAGTTGTCCATTATTTATTACATTTCTTATTAACCTTAAGTTACTGATAAATATTCTATGATTGTTATCAAAGACATGTTGGCACACCAGATGTTTATTTCGTTTTTGAGGTGGGCCATATGTTTGTTGAATCTTGTTTTAATTGGACGTTTTGTTCGTCCTACATACTTCAAATTACAATCCTTACAACTAATTTCGTAAATTCCGGGCCCGTCGTTTGATTCAGTTTCATCCTTTGGTTTGTTTATAAGTTGTTACAATTTTTTCATTTATTTCACAGTGAATGGACAATTGTCATCTAAGTTTTTAAAAATCCTACGGGTAAACCGGGGTTTACATAGAATTGATACAAATTTTGAATTTCGCTCTGTTTGAAAGCTCGGATGGTTACGGAGGATTTCCTTTAATCTGCGATTCCTAATTGATTTATGAACTAAACAAAAATATATCTATCTATTACTCTTAGCTTTATCTTTAATTTAAGCTTCCTTATTTGCAAATCTCTTTTCATTCGCAGAGAAACTTAATAGATGATGAATCAAGAAGCTAAGACCAGTGGCGCAGCCAGAAAATTCATCTGCGGGGGGGAGGCAATAGAACCGGCCTCTCCAGAGGATGAGTAGTAGATTTCTCTACTAGATAATATTGGCATTAATTACAAAATATTTATTTCAAGCGATAATTTGGATACTGCTTTGTACTGATAGAGATTATGCTTCTTTATTTTTTGGCTCATGGAAGACGGCTTGGGGGGGGGCATGGCTCCCCCCTGGCTGCGCCCATGGCTAAGACCAACCGTTTTGTGCAGAAGATAATGGTATGAGTCATTAGGAATATACTTCATTATGCTGGTGTCTTTTCTGCATATATTACATTTCAACTTTTTGCACTGTTCCTAATTACTAATCTATCTAAATCTAATAGTTGTTGTCCATTGGTTTATAGTTCATAGAAAAACGACAATTTAATTTGGAAACAAAGTTGTCTACATATGCAACCTTCGTATCGAATATTGCGAATATATCATCCACATATTTTCTTAGTTTGTTGGGTATTTTGCCACTGTAAAAATATTTAAAAATTTTCATGAAATAAACCTCTGCGCCAAAAGGATCAGACAGAGGCTGGTTTTTATACTTCTATTACAAAATGTCTCACACCTAAAAATATATAAACTAAAACAAAATTGTTAAATGATAAATTGAAAAAATTAAAACGAAGGCAGTTGACGTTTCGGAAAATAGTTCTTTTTCCGTTATCAAAACTTTCACTTTTGAGAATGTCAAACCAGACAGTTTGTTGTTTATGTATTTCCATAGTCACGTGAGACATTAAATTATATTTATTTTATTTTTACTTACTTCGTCTCTGAGGATCGGCAACCAGCTGGTACAGAAATCTACAGAATAATTAGAAACACATTTATCCTCATTTAACAAAATAATAGCGGATTCCTTAAGTTTTCTTTTAGTTGAGTTGCTTTCTTTTTCCAAAATTTTCGCGGAGTCCCACTGGATCCTATGATTGTTATCCCAAAATACCCAACAAACTAAGAAATCATGAATATGCCACAAATAATAAATTATAAACATCATCCACATATCCTGGGGAAATCTTCAATTTTCTTCTTTACCTCTGTTTCAAACTTGCTCATGAGTAGAGCGGCAATGATAGTTCCCTTATGTTTAAAAAATTCATTTATGGATATTTCTATCAACTCGAAAACATGATGACAAGGAATATGTTGCTTGAAGAACATATTATTTCCTTAATTACTTAATGACTGATATCATTTACTTTGAGAATACCCTGAGATATTCCAAAATGTGTGAGATTGGGTTGGAAAAAATAAACAAACCACAAAAGATATTAAAATCTTACCTGTATTTATATTTTGTAAGTTTCGACCTGCTTTAAATCACGTGCATGTTTTAAAATAAAGAGAGCACAATTGTTAAAAAGAAATCGGCAGCTACTGGAAGCGGCTGGAATCTCCCCACCTGGTGGATCTTTAAAGCCGAAAAGAGCACTAAATTGTGTGTCATAATGGCACTGTTGAATATGTAAACCCACACTTATTTCGTGTTATGTTAGTTGCTTATGAAATATTCAGTCAGTTTTGAGTATTAATAAAAACACTCTCAAAAATATCCTGCGCTTCTTTTCTCTGCTTAACAGGCACTTATAAACGTAATCCGATCTCAACTTGCTTTGTTTTTTAATTTTTTTTTTTTTCACGGAAACCAAATCGATAGGGTGCAGGTTGCAGGTGCGATCGCTGAAATCGGAATTTTTACTGCTTTTCAATGGTTCGATTACAAATTGTTAATAATCATAAAATAAACAAATTGTTGTGCCAAAACGGCACTAAACGTAATCCGATCTCAACCAAAACCTTTTCAGATCTTCTGGAGCACTAAAAAAACCCTGATGCAAAGTTTCATCCAAATTCGTTTAGTAGTTTCGCCGCTATTGTGCTAATACACACACACAAACATTTTTCAAAAACTTTTTTGGGTTCCTAGGACCTCAAACGTAAAGATTTGGTGTTATCTCAATTTTCGATTTTGGACCAATTTTAGTAACCTCCCTTGTGGGGAGGTTAAAATATATCTAAAGACATAATAGACTAAGATCCAGGAACGGATTTACTTATGTTATTTCAGCAGTCGTAAGACATACTAGACACGGAATGGAACATGTGGCATCCCGACATAGCCGGGTGTAGTAACCAATTCAAATTCATTTTTTTTTTCTATTTCCAATCTAAAAATTACTAAATGACGAAGGCTGTCAAATTTAAACCTTTTCTTTTCAAAGACCTTTTCCACGACCGGTTTGGTTGAAACCGGTCGGGGAAAAGGTCTTTGAAACGAAAAGGTTTAAATTTGCTGCCTGCGTCACTTAGTAATTTTTAGGTTGGAAAAGGAAAAAAATTGAATTTGAATTGGTTATTAAAATTAAAAACCAAATCGAAAGTCGTTGAAATCGAAATTGTTACTGCTTTTCAATGGGTCGATTACAAATTGTAAGTAATCATAAAATAAACAACTTGTGCTAAAACAGCACTAAATGTAATACGATTTCAACCAAAACCTTTTCAGATCTTCTAGAGCACTAAAGAAACCCTCATGCAAAGTTTCATCCAAATCCGTTTAGTAGTTTCGCCGCTATCGTGCTAACGTACATACACACATACACACGCACACACAGACATTTTTCAGAAACCACTTTTTTGGGTTACTGGGACCTCGAAACGTAAAAATTTGATGTTATCTTAATTTTCGATTTTGGACCAATTTCAGTAACCTCCCATAGGGGAGTTTAAATTGTAATTAATATTTGTAATGTCCTACAAGTCTGTTAGTTTACAATAACCACCCTATTTTGAGATACATTAAATGAAAAATAACGCCCTAGGGCGTTATGAATATCTATAACGTCCTAGGGCATTATAAAATTATAACACAACCCAAAACAAGTAAATTATGATAGCGTTATTGACAAACAAAATGCGTTGCTATGCAACGGCGGCGTTTACAAACAATTTTGATTTTTACTCTCTTTTAAATCAAATCGTTCTGAACATAATAGATGTCAAATTAATAAATTGTAAATGTCAAAAAAGAAAATTCGGATTAAATAACAGACTTATAGGACATTAAACGCTGAAGACACCACGGCTGTTATAGGATAATGACGCCCTCGGTCGACGTACATTCCCTCGGGCCAGAGGCCCTCGTGAAGTACACTGCTGACCACGGTGTGTTATTATCTTTATAACACCCTTGATACCTTAATAACTATTTTTACTTAAATTAAATAAAATATAATTTCCTACTAAATTACCTTATGTATCATATTATATTTGTACATTTTCAGACAGGTAACTTTTCAGCAATTACAGTATCATATAGGGTTTTGAGAGTGTGGTGATTTGTGATTTCAAAACTATACAACAAAATAGTAAAACAAATATTTATTGATGCAAAATATTTAACACATAAATAATGAAGAAAATAAGTAAAACATTTAATAAATGTTCAAATTCTAGATCCTCAGTTGCCTGACAATATTTTAATCGACCAAGGAAAACTCTTAACATATTTTGAATAACGTGCGAGAATATGTGAACACATCTCCTAATTCGGTAATCTAAATCTGTTAACGATTGGGGTTACTCACATAGACAACTGATTTTGAATGACTCTAAAGAAAGTAGTCTACAGGATTTAAATCTGGTGACCGCGATGGCCACTCAACACGTTCTCTTTTCCTCTGTGGAGACGATTCATTTATGTGTAATTCCATAGTGAAGTGAAGCTCCATCTTGCTGATGCCAGATGTCATCCCATAGTTGTTCGTTTTTCCGGATTTTCCTTGTTTGAAAATATGATGATTAAGGCTGGAGCGATTTCGTGCAGAAGTTATAAACAGTGGTCTGAATTAAAACGGATCTATGATGTTTCCTTTGACCATTACCGCCCAATTTTTGAGGGTATTGCGTATGATATCCTTGTATCAGGATGATTTTCATAAATTTTCTCATTCCATGTACTAAATGCATTTTCTATGATTGAAATTTATTTCAATATTCTTCTTACAGACCTTTCGTTACTATTGTTATATAAGGCTAACTTTGTTACTGACTTTTAGGTTCCTTTTGCAGGTTAAAAAATATCATGTGCTTTTTTCCTCATGCGTTTACTGTATAAACAAAATACCAATATAATTATTTGTTAATGTTATTTTATAATCTCATTTATATATTAGGCAGAATCCCCTTGTTCTGACGTACGTTTGTATAATAGATCCAATGGAAGTATAGTAACGCAAAGAAAATTTGAAAATTTGTATTGTTCAAACAGGCTTAGAATGTCGTGAAACGTCGAAATTTTAAGTTTAGCAAAAAAATTCTGTCTGTCGTTCTCTCTGTCTTCTGTCGGTCTGTCTGTAACTTTTTTTGTGCGCACGATTACTATGGAACCGTTTAAGACATCGACTTGAAATTTGTTACACGAATGTATTTTAACAAGATTTGGAACTAGATTATATTTTAATTTCATTCCGTTGAAGAGTTAGGTGGTAAATGTGGGTAAATGGTGGTAAACAGGTAAATCAAGCAAGTAAAAATCCATAAAATTGGTATTTAGTATATATAAGACAAGATATAAGGTCACAGTAAATTTTTTGACATTAGCCACCTGCATTACGACCCCCACCCCCATTATTAAAGGGGTTGAAAAAAATAAAATTGTGATTTAGTGTGTATACAAGAACTAAACGCCTCAATTTTTTTATCTCATCCACCCCCACAGCCAGCCCCCTACCACCACCCCCCATCATTTTTTAGGAGTAGGCGATTTCAAATATTATGTTATTAAAGTTCCATAAACGATTATTTCCACATAGTGGAGTGCAAATATAGTATCAACATTTTTTTCGTTGTGAGAGACTTGGATAAAATCTGAATGTGGAAGTAGTGATTTCTTGGACAGCGATATTAGTATAAGTAAAATTGTTAACTATAGAATTCACTTATGTTTAACTTTAATTTTAGGTGGCTCTTCTTCACAAACATACCGCGCTGGTATCCAGCAGTACCAAACCTACTACTATCAACATGAAGGACCTTAAACACATGTCGACCCCAATTATTAATAACGGTCTTTCGAGGTCACGACTTTCTGTTAAAAGTAAAGGTAATACGATAGGAAGTATTGACTCCAAGAAGCAGAAAAAATGCAACCTTTATGGACACGTCGCGGGAGAGGAGTCAGACAGCGAGAATTCTTCAGTCTACCATGAACCCTACAAACTACTGCCAAATGCCAAGCAAGAATATGGTTGTCTGTTGAAGAAAGATGCCATTTCTTCAAGTAAAAGTGGAGAATATACAGGTAAAGATACAAAAACTAAATAACTTGTCTGTGACTGTGAAATATGCAACTCTTTGTGACAGCATTCGCTTAAAAATTTAATATTTTCTATATTTTAATGATGTAACGGTGAAAAAAATTACAAAATCGGAACAATTTGTGTGTAAGGGTTACTACTGATTTTCAAACCGTATATTTAATTGCAATGTTGTTGACAGTAAAACACTTTTTCTTATTGGATATTTTCAGGCAGGAGTCTGTTTGCTCCTATATCTCGTAACACAAGAGACCCAAAAGTGACTATTTTTAAAGTAATATTTACCTCTCTGTCTTCCTTAACCCCACACGAAATTTTTCGTTGCTAATTTTAACTATACATATAATTAGTATTATGGTTGAGTATGTTTGTTTGGATTATAATATTACCATTTGCTACTGTAAGAAAAATATTACCTAAACCTGAAATTAATACCAACAGTTTACTAATTTTGTTGTTCTAACTTGTTGATGTTGATTGCTTGAGTAGTTAAGGAATTATTAGTCTAATGTAAATTGGGAACAATAATTTTTATTTTCTTTTGTAATATGCTAAATAATTAGAGAATATTATTTAGGTATTATGCAAATCACAACTTACACTTTTATTTATTATGAAAATACCTACTTTCTGTATATTGTTGCCCTAATCTGGGCACGCTATTATACTAGTTAGGTAAATACTTTAAAACACTTATTATTGGAGAACCAATCAAAACAACTACTCTCCCAGCTAATACTGACGAAGTATTGAATTACATGATAGGATTCTTAGCATTTTAAAGAAAAAAAATATTGAAAATACTTAAATCATTTATTTACATTTAATCATTCACACTTTTTTTTATTTAATATGAAGTTATCTATTTTCTGTTTATTGGTGCTTTAACCGGGTCACGCTAATATACTACTTAGGAAAACACTTTAAAACACTCATTATTGGAAAACCAATCAAAACAACTACTCTTCTAGCTAATACTGACGAAGTATTGAATTACATGATAGGATTCCTGGCATTTTAAGGCAAAAAAATATATTGAAAATATTTAAATTATTTATTGAAATAAAAGCAAATAAATAAAAAATAATTAATTATAAAAAATAAATCAAGAATAGGCTTGTAAATAATGAATGAATGTTTCTATACTCTACTGATGAGAACTAACGAGTTCGAAAAAACTTGTACAACTTTTCTAGAGTTGAAATAGAATGTAAGGTTCAATAATAATTGTTGTGAATGACTGAATTTCAATAAATAATTTAAGTATTTTCAATATATTTTTTGCCTTAAAATGCCAGGAATCCTATCATGTAATTCAATACTTCGTCAGTATTAGCTAGAAGTGTAGTTGTTTTGATTGGTTTTCCAATAATGAGTGTTTTAAAGTGTTTTCCTAAGTAGTATATTAGCGTGACCTGGTTAAGGTACCAATATACAGAAAACAGATAACTTCATATTAAATAAAAAAAAGTGTGAATGACTAAATGTAAATAAATGATTTAAGTATTTTCAATATTTTTTTTCTTTAAAATGCTAAAAATCCTATCATGTAATTCAATACTTCGTCAGTATTAGCTGGGAGAGTAGTTGTTTTGATTGGTTCTCCAATAATAAGTGTTTTAAAGTATTTACCTAACTAGTATAATAGCGTGCCCAGATTAGGGCAACAATATACAAAAAGTAGGTATTTTCATAATAAATAAAAAAGTGTGTAAGTTGTGATTTGCATAATACCTAAATAATATTCTCTAATCATGATAAAAGCAAATAAATAAAAAATAATTAATTATAAAAAATGCTAAAAAATATTCCCGTCCTATATATACATTTTTATAATAAATATACAGGATAATCAATAAGTCGACGTATTTCTTTAAAGACCTGTTAGTAGAGCTCATTTCCAATGGATTCATTGTCATGCCCGTTATCTAAAACCTAATAATTTTCGAGATATTTTAATTTGTGTTTTTTGAAATGTTTAAAATGATTAAAAAGTGGCACAGGTTATGTTAAAAAAATTATGTTAAATAGATAAGAAACCGATGCCTAAGGAATCACTACTTCCACATCCAGATTTCCTGTCCAAATTAAAAAGTTTAAATAAATCTGACTTTTAGTTAAGCATTAAGGCTTACAAGTGTAGTTTTTAGCTCTTGTATCTCATCAAAATATTTAACATGATTTTGTCCCTGTGTAAACTAACGTGGGGAACTGAAATATTTAAAAAATGTATTCTTTTTTTTATATCTGAAATATTTCCAAAAAAACACCTCAAAAACGATTGGGTTTTGCAAATGAATGTTATGGTTAAATCAATTGCAAATGAGCTCTACTAATACGCCATTAAAGAAATATGTCTACTCTTCACCCTGTACATTTATAATATAATTTTTTTGACGTAACCAAATTTGATTTTAGTCACAGATGTGCGATTCTCGAATGATAAGACGTCGTGTCTTGAAACAATATATTACCAATTGCATTATGTACAATTTAACATTATTTTCCTATTTAGTGCCATTAGAAATCTCTCTGTACGAAGGTTTAAGGGAATATTTTAAAAGTAGTTACAGATATGAGCACCCAAAAATTTAATTTTTGGTTAATGGTTAGCGAAATGTAAGCAAAAAATTTAATTGGAGCACTATTCTTCCAAGATGGCGGCTCGAGAGCAACATATTAAATTCGGAACTTTTAATATGTTTACCTTCTGACGTGTCAAAATGACTTAATTATAGACATCATTTTAAGTGCCGAAATGATATACTTTATCGGACTGAGCACTATAATGATTTCATTATAGTACTCAGTACTATAATGATAAAAAAATAAAATTGGGTAAAAAGTGTTAAATATTTTTTTGAAAATAGTTACTGAAAATTTAAGGATTAAAATTTATAACACAATTATTACAATTAGATATACTGATATTGCTCGTCGATGTCCAAATGGTTGCATTGGTTTTATGATTTCTTTGAACATTATCAGTTTCTTACATATGAATATAAACAACCTTCAAACAGTTACTTAGTAACTTGGACACATCATAGACCCAGACAGCACAAGGTTCATCACCCCAATTCTATGATAATAAATGTGGTTTTGAAGATACGAGCATATTAAAGTTTACATCTTAAACTATTCTATTGGCAAATTTCGAAAAAATAGGCATTGTCCCCGTAATATTTCCAGTAGAGCCCCATTTCTTTAAGTTACCTATGATATAAATGTGTTGGCATTCAGAAAGGCAGCCTTTCCAACTATGATAAGAATGGTACAAAACAGCAATACTTAAGAAATCAATAACCTCTTACATATTAAAATATATTAATTTTTCCATATCTAATTGATCAATTATAGATTAATTAGGGCCAGTTGTACAAACTAAGTTGAGCCAAGTTCAGCTTGATCCAGGATCTAAATCTATGGTCACGATTATTGTAACAATCGTAACCTTGGCTTTTAATTTTGGTTCAAGCTGAACTTGGCCCAACTTAGTTCGTACAACTGGCCCTTAGATAGATATCTTGTTTTATGGATAGTTGATATATAGACGATGATGATGTCCTGGCAATAATGATCAACAGTACTTGTCTTCCCATATACTTATGTTCCATTTTGTATTCTTATTTGTAAACGACTTCATAAAAAAAACCAAAAGCACAAGACGCAACTTAATTATTAATAAAGTCAGTAAGTAACCAACAAATTCAGTTCCTTTAAATAGCTATAATGGGTAATTATAGTAGTAAATAACAAATAGACACGTTATCAATATTTTTATTTTAAAATAAACGAAACAAAATAAAACAAATATATATATATCAATTTATCAATATATATTACCTTTCTGTTTCACAAAAATATGCTAGATACGAATGACCCATTATGAAAGCGGAGCATCTCTCTAAAATTTTTACTTGTTGACCGATTGAAACTATTCTTTTTCTAAATGACAGAGCCTCAATATAACTCTACTATGGTGTTAAGTTTAAGAATGAAATTTAAAATTTCAAGCTTAATTTTTTTCAAAGTCAAAAATCCAAAAAAATCATTAGCAATTTTTCTTATCTCTAATCTGGCTATGCCACCACATTTTTAGGATACTCTCAAATGGGTGTGACCGAAATTTAACAAAAAAATATTAGTTTATTACAGAAATATAGCATAATTAAATTTTATGATGTAGAATTTTTAATCAGTATGGTGTTGTATCCAAACACGTTCTAAAGAATGATAATTTACGACAAAGGTAGACATTCCGTTCGCTACAAAAAATGACCATTCTGGACTATTAGCTTGCTCTTTGCGGGGGGGGGGGGGGGATGAACATGGCTTACTATGTCCGGGCGGTGGAAGCAGTCATGTAACCTGGTAAATTCTAATTGAAATTCCACATCGATGTTTTGTTGAGACTTAACTCTTACAATGTGATATATGTTACCAGTCGTCGAGAAATACCCTTGCCAGCATTTCCTATCAGGTTCGGCCCTAGGTCCAACCGTTAGCCGCTTCACCACGATTTCCAGGAGTTGGGCTTAGGGCCGAACCTGAAGACAGAAAACGTTGGCAAAGGGATTTTTAGATTGTTTTCAACGCCTGGTAACATATATCACATTGCAAGAAAAGTCTCAACGAAGCATCGACATTCTTCCACTTCCACTTCCACCGCCCGGACATAGTAAGCCTTGTTCACCAGAAAAAAAATGTATCCATAGGCTTTTCAAAACCATGATATATTCCTGCAACAGCAACTAAATTTTCAGATGGAAATGAAGAAACTAAGATATAGGGACTAGATATCCTCGAAAGTCCTAATAAAATGGACAGCCTGTATATAAAAATGTTTCAGACTGTTTTTGGCTAAATAAGTATTTTTTTCCGTTACTTTTGGGAACCAGAACAACTTTTTGGTAGCTACAATCAATTCACTTCTGTTAAAGAGGTGAAGATCCGGTTATTTTTAATATTGTTCTTTCACCGGTCGCCACTGTTTACAATTGTATTATAGACACCCCGATCCTTTCACTAGGCTCTTCGTTCTCGTAACACATACTATTTATGATTAGAGAATATTATTTAGGTATTATGTAGATTTCAACTTACACACTTTTTTTATTTATTATGAAAATACCTACTTTCTGTATATTGTTGCCCCAATCTGGGCACGCTAAATAAATATTCTCTAATCATAATGAAAGCAAATAAATAAAAAATAATTAATTGTAAAAACATACCTACTATTTATATTTTCGAAAAAATGTAAAAAACATATAAAGTCTCCAAAAATATGTACATTACAAAATCATGAGCTAAATGAACAGTCAAATACAAAAAAACTTACACAAACACATATTTCATAAAACTGAAAAAAAAAACTACTTTTGATAATCGCTGCTAGTGTTTTCATTAAAATATCTTATCTTCTTTATAATCTACGATATCTAACACTTTTCTACAATTTGTGAGACTACAAACGATTTCCCCATTTATTAGCCTATTAATAATATTATCGGTGTAGGTATCACAAGGGGACACTATCTCTTTTACCGATTTATTTATTTCATGTGTTGACATGAAATCGACTCCTCTGCCTGAGGGTTTATTCCACATCATTTTTTCTGATGTACAGGAAATGTATTCCTGTGTTTTTCCTGGAACAATTATAAATACTAACCTGTAATTGAGAAATATTCTAAAGAATATCATAAAGCCCCAATATGTTTACAGGTGGAATAACTAGTGCCCGTTGTGTACACGAACAGGATGACTAAACTGTTTCAAAAAAAGAAACATTCTTCTTAAATATACTTAATTTCCATGTTATAATCAACCGACTTTTCGCACGGTACAACACTTGCTTGTATAACATAGTAAATAAGTATTATAGTTTTTAAAAGCCACTGTATATTTGATGAACAACTTCATAGCCAATATTTTTCCTTTCTTTTCTATTTTTTTGCCTTAATTTTATTGAAAAAATCTTCTATGCAATCATAATTTATAACTTTTTCACCGTTCAATTTATCTAAAGGCTGAAATTAATTTGCGGCTGGAAAATTTATGGGATTTTTTTGGCCTCTATCGGTGCAATCTCTAACAAAGATTCCTTTAATATTTTTTCTTTCCACAAAATCAAGCTGCAAAAATAAAAAGTATAAGGTTAGATAAAAAATATTTCACCTTTCAAGTTGTTTCTTTCTCCTATCATATAAAATCAATTTTGCATTATTTTTTTAATACATTTTCTAATAAATTCAACCGCAAACAATAATAACTAATTAAATAAAATATTTTTACGACCGACACTATTATACAACTTCAATTTTTATTAATTCTTAATAAATTTTCCATAACTTGTGAATTGACTTTTGAAAAACTCGTAAAAGTTAAGTTCGTTTCTATAGCAACGAGAAAGGAAAGCCACTTATACCATAAATTGGCAGGTTTTTACCTTCATGATCGGAAAAGAGAATAAGAGGAATCAGTGATAGTAATTTACGTTACAAAACCGGTCGACCTAAGCATATTCCAGGGTGAGCCGCAGGTGTGACTTGGAAGCTTGGGGAGACCTGCAAAACACTGTTTTTCGGTCGTGTAACGTACGATATTTTTTTTTCAGCTGACACTGTCATACAAGATCAATTTTGTATTATTTGTAATCAATTTTCTAACAAATACAACGACAACTGGTGAATTGACTTTTGAAAACTCATAAAAGTTAAGTGTACTTATCTATTTGACACTTATCTCAACAATTAACACAAATTCGTTCCATAGCAACGAGAAAAGCTTATGCCGATCCCTAATGTCACTTTTCGGTCTGGCCTGGAAAAACGTTAGTTTCTGGCGGATAATT
Source organism: Rutpela maculata (assembly GCA_936432065.2). Classification (NCBI taxonomy): domain Eukaryota; kingdom Metazoa; phylum Arthropoda; class Insecta; order Coleoptera; family Cerambycidae; genus Rutpela; species Rutpela maculata. Next base: position 118,459,107 of record OW386285.2, read on the forward strand.
TCTCTGGTCGGCCGAAAAAAGAAGCTTTTGCTGATCTCTGATGCCCATTTTCCGGCCTAGCCTGGGGAATCGTTAATTTCTGGCGGAAAATTTGTGTGTATTTTCTGGTCGGCCAAAGAAAATTTTATTTTCCTCTTTTCCCTATTTGACTAAATTAATAGGTAAAGTGTTATCTACTGCAATATCTCATAATCCTCATATTTTGACATCATTACGAACTGAGAATAACACCAGTTGAAAAGCGGCAAATTGAATTCATTGTCAAATAACCAACACGAAATTAATGAATAGACAAAGATTACTAAAAACAAAGCAATCCAAATGTAGCCTCATTTTATGTAATATGCAGCATTGAAACATCCATAATTCAAGTTGCACAAAGAATGAAATTGATGCAAAATTTACATTCATGAAATAACACAATACCAAAAGAAAAATCCTTTAATTTATAGTGGAACAGGTAGGTGCTCAGGAGTGATTGTATAATGTTTCGTTTTAATTTCCAGAAGCTGTTAGTAAATTAAATGAAAGGCGAGTATTTAAGAAGACAACTAAATTTGAAATGAACAGTTTTTATTAACAGAATGTTCTCAAATAGACAGCGGAATATTCATAAGAGATTGTGAAGCATTTAAGCTCAAGAACGTGATTCCATTTTCTTAGAGTGCAATTTTACCTAGTAGATCTACAGGTCCTCGACATTTACATTTAGAGCTTCTGACAGTTGGTATGCTCTTTTACCCAATTAAGTATTAGAAGAGCCTTAGGGATAACTTGAACGCTCGAATTCAGTTATATCGTTTCTGTGAATGGCGGAGAGAATAGACGATTTAAATAAACAGGAATATATTTTAACTACGCAAATAAAGAGGAAATTGCTCTATTATAAATTATACTGACGATAAAAACGGAGCTACTTAAAATAAACTCACCAACTTATATTTCTATGGCTCAAATTTCGTTAATAACGTTCTTCTGATCGTCCAATGTGTCGTTACATTTCCAATCACATGACAACTGTATTAACATTATGCAAAGTGTGATATCACTATGACACAGATTTCCATTTTCTCCCCTGAGCACTGAAATCATTGATTATAAATTTTAAATATCGTATCTATTTCCTGGGTTCAAGCATATTGAATTTCTTCTTACTTTTTAAGTGCCTTCAAGCTTGCTTTTTCTGAAATTGACTTAAACCCAAAAAAATATGTAAAACAGCACTATGGATTATGTCATATTCAGCCTAATAATTTTCCATATATTTGACGGCGAATTTATTGTTTATCACTGTTACTGTTGTTTTCAAAACTTTTAAATCTCTTTGATTCATCTATAGTAATCATCATCTATAGTAATTATAGACCTATTTCAATATTCCCAATTATTTCAAAAATTTTTGAAAGGGCAATGAAAATTCAAATAACGAAGTACTTACGAAAATAATAATATTCTATATAAATTCCAGTATGGATTCCGCGAAAAACTGTCAACAACGGATGCTATCTTAAAGTTCACCAAACATACCTTAGGTTGTTTTGAAAGAGGTCAGTACACTGCCACTGTGTTCTGTGATTTAAGCAAGGCATTTGACTGTGTGTCACACACTTTATTAATTGAAAAACTATCAAAATATAATTTTATCTATTCAAGTATTGCTCTTATTAAATCTTACCTTGAAAATCGTAAACAGTCAGTAAGAGTAAATGGAATAAAATTATATAAAAAAAATATTTTTAAGGGAAACCGTTATTCTTTCTAAAATTACTAAAAAGTAAAAATAATTTTGTTTAAATTCATACACATGGAGACCAAAAGCTTTGGGGGCGGTCATATAGCACTATTGCATAGTTACTTTGCTCAATTGACCGCTCCCAAAGCTTTTGGTTTCCATGTGTATGAATTTAAACAAAATTATTTTTACTTTTTAGTAATTTTTTCAAATAAAAAATTTTCCTTAAAAATATTTTTTTTATATAATTTTATTTTTTACTAGTCTATTTATTTTACAAACAGACAGACAAAACCCTTTCATTTGCCATCGCCATCCACCCCTTCCCTCTCCCCTCTAATACTAGTTCCCACTTCTTCCCACCCCTTTCCCACCTCTTTCCACCACTTCCCCTGCCCTTTCCCACCTCTTCCACTGCCCATTCCCATCTCTCTCCACCTCTTTCCACCCTATTCCCACATCTTCCCCACCTTTCCCCACCTCTTACTACCCCTTTCCTACCCTTCCCACCTCTTTCCCACCTCTTTCCCACCTCTTTCCCACCTCTTCCCACCACTTCCCCACCTCTTCCCACCCCTTACCCACCTCTCCCACGTCCGCCATATTGAATTTAGAATGACGTCACACACGTTATCGTATTTTACTCGTCAAACCCTTTCATTTGACACCCATCGGGATTGTGACTAAAAAGCAGATCCGCCATCTTGAGACGTCCGCCATATTGGATGTAGAATGACGTCACATTGTTTATCGTATTTTACTCGTCAAACCTTTTCATTTGATACTCATATCAGGGGGGTTGTGACTAAAAAGCCGATCCGCCATCTTGGGACGTCCGCCATATTGGATTTAGAATGACGTCACATTGCTTATCGTATTTTACTCGTCATACTCTTTCATTTGATACCCATATCAGGGGGTTTCTGACTAAAAAGCCGATCCGCCATTTTGAGACGTCCGCCATATTGGATTTAGAATGACGTCACATTGTTTATCGTATTTTACTCATCAAACCCTTTCACTTGATACCCATATCAGGGGGGTTGTGACTAAAAAGCCGATCCGCCATTTTGGGACGTCAGCCATATTGGATTTAGAATGACGTCACATTGTTTATCGTATTTTACTCGTCAAACTCTTTCATTTGATACCCATATCAGGGGGTTGTGACTAAAAAGCCGATCCGCCATCTTGGGACGTCCGCCATATTGGATTTGGACCGATAATGGCTGTACTATGTTGCATTGTCACCGGACTTATACACGTGTGCCAAATTTCAAAGCTCTAGCTTAATTAGAACTAGTCGAAATTCAGCTTGCAAGATTTGACCTAAACCAACAAACAAACATACATACAAACAAACATTGTAAGTTAAATAAAAGCTTTTAAAAATATCGGATCAGTTGGATATTATATCGGCAGTACCACAGGGTTTAATTCTGGGCCCGGTGTTATTCCTCATTTATATAAACGATTTACCAAATGCCCTGGAAAATGTAACTTGTATTTTTTTACGCCGATGATTTTACCTTCTTAATGACTGATGAGAGTTTAGAATCTTTATTTTTAAAGTGTGATGACACACTGTCAAAAGCTAAAGAATGGTTCACACCTAATGCTCTTGCACTAAACGAGACAAAAACTGTAAAAATGGTCACAAGTACCGTGTTATAAATAATATACCAGACAATTCTGCCAGATATAAATTTCTGGGAGTTTCTATGGGTCGCGTGCGCGTGACGTCACAGGTCCCAAACCTTAGGAAAAACAAACCGCTGTCATTAGCTGTCAAATGGCGACTGACAACCTCAGAATTAAATTTTTCGTAATCCTAGAGTTTTTATCGATATTATATCATACAAAATGGCTAGTTTTTATTGTATTATTAATTGTGGAAGTGTGGCAATCCGAGACAACATCAGTTTTTGTAAAATAACGTCGATTTACAGCCAGAAGAGGTTAGGTTAAACAATTCCGGGCATTTAAAAGAAATGCTTTAAGTTAATGCATAAGAATGATTGTGACAGTAATAACTGCTGCTCAAACAAGCAATAAACAATCCATGGTAAAGAAAATTAACATTTTATATTGGTTTGTCTCTATTTTTAATAACTATTTCTTATTTAAATTTTAGTTGAGCGAAACATGAACTGCATGGAGGGAGAGTATATTTAAGAGAATACAAGTCATAATTAACAATTGACCTACATAAAATAGTAAAATACATGTTAAACATTTTATATAATATATTATAATAAAAAATTTACAAAAATTACAACGGTTTGCGTAGTCCAATCTATAGGTATATAAGGTATAGACGAGGGGTTAACCGCTGGAAGAAATTGTGTACATCTTATTACATACTTCAAACAGTTTACTGTAGGTACGTCAGTCTTTCATTGTATATTTTATAAAGTGTCTTTTTCACAAAATTTACAGCGGTTAATCTCCAACCATAGCCATGTTCATTGCTAAAAAACTAAAAGGAAAGATGTCCTGTTAAGTGGTGAACATGTTTTGTCTAGACTGGCAACACGATCCCAGTGAGCATTAAGGAACCATCTGAATCTGCAATAGTCCAAGGAGTCAATGGCTTTTATTCATGATGCCTAAGAGTTCATATCCTGAAAAATTAATTTCTCCATTAGTAATTATTTATAAAATAACATTTAATTAGGCAAGCATATGTGACCCTCCACAGTAAAAGGGGGGTACGGAAGTTAAAAGAATTTTTTTTAGATTTCAATATATTATTATTCTACACACATTTAGGTTTCAGAAAAACCAGTTTTATGGTAAACAACAATTTTCGGTCGGTACCCCCCTTTTACTGTGGAGGGTCACATATATGAAAAAAATGGTTGATAACTGATTCTTACCGTTGTAACAAGCTTCTATCCTGCAAATTTCTTGCAGAGTACTTCTTTCACCTAACCACAAACAGCTTCAAGACTTCTCAATGCCTTGAATTCGTCCTTCTGTCTACGTAATTCTTTCAAAAATCAAGTAATTTGCAACATCTCTATGTGTAACATTTGGAAATACATCAATATTTGTACTAAATTATTTTTTTCTCAAAATATAAGGATTTAATTCGATGGCAGCCGTATACCTAACCTCTACATCAGGAGACAATTCTGCAAAATACGAACTAACCGTCATCCTGACGAACAAAATTGTTTATATAACAGTATTAAGAATAGTTGTAGATGTTAAATAATCCAACAACAAGTTCTTAAATTTCATAAACACTGCGAAATTCACTTTAAAGAAACACGTTTAATCGGCGGATTTCTCAATGACAGCTGTTTGTTTTTCCTAAGGTCTCAAAATCTGTGACGTCGGCGCACGCGACCCATTGTTCCTTCTCTAAAATGGGACTGTCATATAAACTATCTGGCAGATCAGATTACCAAAAATATTTACTGTCTTAGACAATTGTCCAACTAAGTTTCACCAGATATTTTAAAAATCACTTATTTTGCTTTAATTCATTCCCGTATATCGCATGCTATCCTCGTCTGGGGGCATTCAGCTGGTACGAATAGAATATTTCGTTTACAGAGGAGGGCAACCAGAATAGTTGGTGGCGTAGGATATCGAGACGTGACAAAAAATATTTTTGTAACACTTGAAGTACCCACGGTATCTAGCATATGCACTGCAATGTATAACATATATTCATGATAATCTGAAGAAATTTCATTCTCACACTAATGCGCATGAACATGAAACTAGATATAGAGAAAATATCTGCACATAATTTACACGACTCACCAGAGGACAAACTGGCACCAGATTTTATGGCATAAAGCTATACAATTTATTACCTAAAAGTGTTAAGGCGCTGCCGCCGGTCAGATTCAGATCTACAATTAAAAACTTTCTTGTAGAAAATGGATTTTTTTCAACTCAGGAAATTCATGATAATATAAAAAATATTGTTTGCTAATACAGCCTCATCTTGTTTCAATTAATTTTAACGTGTTTGTAATTATAAAATTCAAGTAATTGACTGACTGTGTCTTTTATTTTATTGTAATTAATAGCTTATTTTAATTGTCATTTTGTGATAAAGCTAATGTGAAATACTATAACTATTTTTAATAGTTTGTCATACGATTTGTAACAACAAAACTAAGTATTTTGTTAACTTCTATTTTTTTTTGACCTGTGTAATAATTTTTGTAATTTGTGGCACCAATAAATACTTACTTACTAAATACTTACTTACTTACTTACTTACTTACTTACTATTAAACTGAAAATCGGCAAACGGAGGAAATAAATTATGTTTTGCCCTTTGGGGGCAATGTGCAAGGGGTAACTCCACCCTCAAAAACTCTCCTCTCTATGGTTACATCGGTTACAACTAAGAATATAGCATAAAAAAATATTTTTTTCAAAACATGAAAAAAAATATCTTGTGGAATATTCAACAGTTATATAAATACTCCACCAATACAACAACGAAAATGGCAGTATTTATAAACAGTTTACTTAGAGCTGGTTTATCAATACGGGGTTAGGATAGTCTGCCCCGGGGTTAAACGCTGACTCCAAGATAAAGAGTTTATTTTGGTCCAGGGTAAAAGTAAGTTTGGGTTAAAGTAAGAGGCAATTTAGTTCAAGCTTCAAAGTGGAGGTTATGTCTGTTAGTTTCAGGTTAACCTAAAAATATTGTTTATTGTGGATAGTTGCGTGGAAAATCAAAGTTACTTTTTGCTTAAATTATTGACAATGGAAGCCATCGACGAAATAAACGCTGATGATGATGATGATGACGATACTTTAGAATTTTGGAACATAAAAGACGGCGGACAACGAAATAATACCTTTGTAAATTTCAGTTCAAATCACAAATGTTGTCGTTCGCGTCATCAATTTAGGAACTTATCAAACACATGACATTTTTCTCCCTTTGTGGACTTTTCATCAGGTTAGAGTTTCAACCGATAGGTAATAGTATATTATACAACGATGCTACAATAAAGGCTATTATTATTGAGGATGGAGATTGCAACTCGAGCGAGCGCAGCGAGTGAGTTACAACACTTGTAACAATCCGAGGTACTAATACCCATAGTGAGTTGTATACTATACTATATACGATTAACCTGTATATTATAAAATATAGTGATACATACATAATATATAAACGCATAAAAAAATGCTAATTTTTAAAATATTTATTTCTTTTCAACAAAATGTAAGTTAATGTTACTACAGTTAATAAACTGAACTGATGAGGGCATATTTTAGTACAATTAACACTATTTTCAACGGTAGTAATACTATCAGTATTAACCACTCTAGCAGCTGTAGAAGTAGAAGCCGTAGAATTGTTCACTTGCTTTGAAATAGTTTCGACTGTTATCATTTTATTTTTAATAGATTGGTCGATTTATTCTTCAGCTACGAGTGAAGACTTCCGTGACGCTTCAACCCCGTAATATCGCCACCTCCATCCACATATAGTGTAGCCGAAGATCTCCAAAATCAATGACCGGTGGTAAGATCAGGATTTGGCAAATTCAAATAAGTTGCTATTGGTGATCCAAGTACAGTAAACTTATTTTTTCCAATTCGTTGAATGGTGCATTTACATCTATGGTAATTTAAAAAAAAAATGAGCTTATTGTCACGCGCGACGACCGAAGATCCACGTACTTTTTTACAATCCCATAAAATTGACCACTCATGACAAAACTTCTTACCTCTTTGGTCTTCAATTTTCATTTCGTAGAGCTCATTACAGCGACATGCACCCATAATTCCCACGATTAATACGACCTTAAATAAATTAATATGTTAGATTTGAGACATTTATTATCTGGCAATCTTACCTTATGTAGAAGATAAACTCTATCAAGAGCTTCCTTTATAAATTTATTAATTTCTTCTGGTGTCAAAATTTTGGCCTTTTTCGCTTCATATCCCTCAGATTTCCTTTTCAAAAAATAACGTAGTTTTCCATACTTTTCCAAATCTATTTTATTTTCAAAACTGCTTTTAGCACTGAACAAAATGACCACAGTGAAGAAGATTTGTATCTGCAGGACTGGCTCTAGGGGAGGGCGAAGCGGGCGGCTGCCCGGGGCGGCAAAATTCTAGGGGCGGCAAATTCTTCAAATCCACAGTTACCAAAAAATATAAAAAAGCTAGGAAACAATTGTTTCACTAATATAGTAATAGTAATGTTAACTTTATATAAATAATTTGTTATTGTTAGTTTTTTTTTTTTGTATATAAAGTAGGTTACATACAAACATTCTGTTTTTTATATGTGATTTTATTTTTTGTCTAATTTCTGTGGTGTAGTATTTTTTTTAATTTCAATACGGTTAATTTTTTCAATTACTTTATTTTACCCTTTTAAATACAGTAATCATATTGTTGAAAATCCAAAAACTGCTGTAAACCTTATAACTAAAAAACAAACGATCAAGAATATTCAGTAGGTGACTCTTAAAATGTTATATAAAATAACGGATTGAAAAGATAGGGTCAGGCGAGGTAAAAATGAGACAGACAGGTAGCGGGGTAAATAAGAGACAAGGTGATATCCAACCCAGATTGAAATAAATTGAACTAAATTTTGTATATAAGTTTGTACATTCAGAACTGTTTTATGTTATTCAATCAGGTCCTATGCCTACTGTTAATGTGGGAAAAATATTATTCAGTAAACTCTTTAATTCACTTTTAAAAAATTTTTGAACACACCTTAGTGCTTTTTTGAGGATTTTATAGTTTCTCTATTTGCATTGTCCGTATTTGGCAGACGTCAACTAGAAGTGTCATACTTCACATTTTGTGATCACGTTTATTAATCTGCTAGTTTTAAACCATCAAAAATTTGATTTTAACGAAAAAATTAAAATCGGGGTAAAAAAGAGACTAAAGAGACTAAATGGGCAGACTGAAGCAGGTACATTTCAGCTTCCTAATTTAGGAGAAGTTAGCCCTTCTGCAAGCCCCTTCTTGTTTAGTAAAAAATCTGAATAAATTACATATAAAAGAAAAAACCCTCCTGTCTTATTTTTGCACTTCCATTTATACTACGTCAATAAGAATGGGAATAAATCACGTGTCCTTCATTTGCACTCCACTGTCTTTTTTTTACCCCACTTGGAGGGTAAGAATGAGACACTATTTAGTTTCGGTTATCAACTAACGGTGCTTTTTAGTAAAAAAATACATAGAAATATAGTTTTTCCTGTCATTTTTACACATGATACCAATCTTTCATTAAATATGACTCGATTTTAAGCAACCTAAAAATTGAAAGACGTCATTTTGTCTCATTTTTACCCTTCCTGACTTTAATGTTCAAAAAAAAAATAAAAAATAAAAAAATAAAAAATATATAAGAGAGGGGCGGCAAACTGAAGCTGTGCCCGGGGCGGCAAAATACCTGGAGCCAGCCCTGTGTATCTGTCAGCTAAGTCAGCAAAATAGGCTAATAATCCATTTTTAAAAAGCGAGTTAGTCTTTTTCTGAATGCGCCAGTCCGTGAAACTTTGGTACGCTTTATCATAAAAACTTTTGATTTCTGTGGTAGTAAATTAGATGCTGCTGCTTCTACTCTTTCAGTTATTTCTAGTGGAGTACAGGGGATGATATCTTCTGAATCACTTTACATTCTTTCAACCACAAAACTAACATAATTCAACAAAACTCGTTTTTACTTTGATTGTTTACGGCGTCTGTTTATTCTTGTATTCATAGTTACTGATTTCTATGGCATTTTTACTTCCACATCCAGTGGAAGTATAGTAACGACAAAAAAATATTTAAAAATTTTTATTATTCAAATAGGCTTAGAATATCATGAAACGTCGAGATTTTAAGTTTGGGCGAAAAAAAAATTTCGGTCTGTTGGTCTGTCTGTCTGTAACTTTTTTTGTGCGCACGTTTACTCTGGAACCGTTTAAGATATTGACCTGAAATTTGGTACACATATGTACCTTAACGAGATCTGGAACAAGATTATATTTTCATCTTGTTCCGTCGAAAGGTTGCTGGGTAAATTGGGGCATCTCAAAAATATTTTTTTACTTCATCCACCACTACTACCATCCCCCTATCACCACTACCGATGTGGGGTATCATTTTATGGGTTTTTGGAGTAGAGCATTTCAAATATTATATTATTGAAGTTCCATAAACAATTATTTCCACATACAAAATTCTTTCGTTGTGAGTGACTTGGATATATGGATATGGAAGTAGTGACTCCTTGGGCAGCGGTTTTTATGTACACAGATAGACTGATTTATGCATAATTTTCTGATTGGTACACGAAGAGGCATAATGACGAGAATTCCCTGAAAATATTATAGTTTATATTATAATTGCTGTTGTCACTGTCAGGTGATTTTTCGACAAACACAAACAAATATTATTAACTTAATGACGAAAACTTAAAAAACTGATACAAAAACAAGCTAAAAACGTACTCTGTTCACTGAACTTTTTATGTAATTGTTACACATTCTATAGGATACTCTTCGCAGTTTTTTGTAAATAATGTTAGTTTTAGACATTTTTAATTTTATAGTACGAACTTAGTTGGTAAAAGACTCATTTGGGTTTCGAACTCGGGACCCTTGAATTCCGAGTCAAAAGCGTAAGAACTACATCACCACCTTACACGTAAAAAATGTAAATTTTTACGTTATAAGACACGAGCTAAAATCATATTTTCACGGTTGTATATTACATTATGAAATGTATATTTGTAAAATATATAAATATTTAGATATTAAAATGAAATATCATTCCACCAGATTTCTATTTAATTACGATAACATAAAAATCAAAACAATTTTTTTTCAAATTTAAGTCATTAATAACATTTTTATTTACCGATCGATTTTGCTCAAAAACAATAGGGTTCTTCCTCTAGCTAACACACTAACTTAATGTCCAAATTTCAGTACAATCGAAGTTTTCTTTCTTGAGTTATCGTGCTTACAAGAAACGAGACGGACTGACAGATAGACGGACAGACGGACATTTTGAAAGTTGTTCAGAATTCGTTAACTAACACAATATGAAAATTTTTTGTCTGCGAGCGATATTTACGGTTTTAGAAATGTACCGATCAAATACAATATACTCTTCGTTTTCGTATTTGCGAAGAGTATAATAACATATCTTTCGACAAATCAAAATCAACCCAGAGCTAGCAACTCTGTAGGAATCATTACCAACCTCAAGTTAGTCAAGAACCTACACCGTAAAATGTAGTGGATAATCGGATTGAATGGGAATAAGTCTTTCGGGTGGTGTCTATTACAATCGAAACTTAGCGTTTTGTGGCAATACATAGTTATTGTACTTAACGCGGCCAGGCTTGTAACTCGTAATTCAGCGCTCGGCGGGGCATTAGTCCGGAGAATAGCTGTTGGTTGCAGTCTGGTTTCTTATTCCTTATATATTTAAGGAAACATATAGAGGAGTTCGACAAAATATTTCACTAGTCAATATTCTGCCCTCTAGAAGCATATCTACTATCTACTAAACGGATGTGGGTTTAACACTCACTTTGACCTGAGGTTTAAATTATCCTGGCTTTAATTAACACGCATATTTGACCCATGACATTGTAAACCTGCCCTTATACTTATAAATATTAAACGAAAAACACGCAAAGCTCAAGACATGAGCTAATAATACAAACATCACTCGTTTAAAATTATTGCGGCCCGTCACTTACATTCGAAGGTTCGTTGCTCTTCACACATCATCTTTCATGTTATTTTTGTACTCGTCATGCAACTTTAATTAATGCAACGTGGCGTAGCGAATCGTGAAATAAACACTTCAACGGATATTTCGTATGTTAGAGAATTTGACACAATTATTATCACGTCATGTACCGCCGTCACTATAAAATATAAAAAACAATTGCTTATTCGTCGCTTTAGACTTAAAAAATATAAGACTTCATTCGATAAGAAATTCGTGCCGTGCATAATCACGATAAGAAATATAAGTATGAGTTGAAGACTTTTTTACACGAAAGAAAATAGAAATAAACTTCGTTTTATATTTCACATTTTAATTAAATATCTGCTTACTCAAGGTACACTTTGCACATTGCTTATTTTATTTTCCGGACGAAAATTCTGCTGCTGTTCGTACAAATATATAAAACTCTCTTTGTGAATATAAGTTCTATATGCCTTTCTAGTTATTTTAAAATCAAGTTACTTTTAATTAACGAAATCCCGCCGTCGACTATTTTATAAGTGCACGTTTGTTTTTGACTTACTTCGACGAATAATTTTATTGAAACAACTAACGAAAATACAAAATTTTTCTTGTTTTTTTTTTATATGGATTTTTTACTAGTAACAACACATTTAGAGGTGGTCATTGAGCATGCCAAACTTCGGTTCTGTACGAAAGTATTTATAAGTACGCAGTTGTTCTAAAATTTGTAAAATTTTAAAAGAAATTTTAAAAATAAGAAATGTTTCTAATACCAAATAAACCGGTAATAGTATATTATTCAACGAGCGGTAATGTAGGTCATAACTCACGCAGATGAAAGCGGAGGTAGAATATGATTTTTAATAGAAATAGTGCATAAACTGCTTGTAGACAAAAAATCAGCTTTGTACATTAATATTACGCGGCGGAAAATGCAAAACTTCTCCGCGAATTGCAATAGCCCGTAGCGCATATTCGGTCAAAAGTCTCTTGTTTTTCATGTTAGAGAAAAAATTTAAAAAGCGTCGGAAAGCTCAATCAATTCTCATTACATAAGCTGTCTACAAATTTTTCGAAAAAAACGATAATTATCAAGATATTCGAGGAAACGTAAGAAATTACACGTTTTCTTATAGAGTGTATGTAAATATTAAAGAAATAATTTTTCTCTTGTTTCGAAGGGCCAAGATTAACGGAGCGTCAAAGTAGTACAAGATATTAAGTGAACATCGTATATGAGATCGATTTCAGTTAATTACAGATTAATTACGGTGACAAAATGGAGAAATTTTACCAAAAAAAAAAAAAAAGTTCCAAATTCCGCCCCTCTAATTCCTTCATTTTTGTCGGAATTCAAAAAATAAAAAAAAGTGTTTTAGCAAATTTAATTCTATTTAAGTAAACTAGAGTAGTCTTTTGGCGTAAGAACCGAGATTAAAAAGTTGCTAACTGTAGAAGCTCAAAATTTGCGATTTCTTGCCGTACATGGCTAACATTTCAGTAGTTATCTCCAAAACGAAAAAAAAAATCAAAATTGTGATAGTAGCGAAAGATTCGTAATGGAAAATACTCGTTTGACCTTGTCTTTTATTTCGAGCTAACTCCCACCGTCTCGGAGATATCTGCGAAAAATTACAAAAAAGCAGCTTACATTTCGGAGTCGAAAAAATTGCAAAAACATACACTCTTGACAAGTTCATATTTTTCGAAAAACACCATTGGGACGGCCGTACGATGTCGCAACGTAAAGAGGAAGTCATCCTGATAAACTTGATCTTAATTGCACGGCGAAATTCGAAAATTCGGCTTGGCACGAACTAATCAAAAGTAGCATTTTGTGACATTTCAGAAAATCTTTATAAAAATTAACGCGAATAATCTGTCACTACCTCCCTGGCTCCACCTTCGTGTGTTGCGCGTTATGTCGATTGGACAGGCTAGGCATGAAGATAAAGGTGATTGGCTCTGTACCTAGTGAGTTATAATAACTCACGCATTATAACTCACGCTGTTTGTTTATGGATACTATTAATTGATCAAAAGCAGTTCATTAATTAGTATATAACCTAATAAGAGTAGATAAAGGTATTTTCCCAAAACTTTCCTCTCTGTTTACCATACTTCTTTCATTATATGTTCTTAAGGTGACCGCCCTGTATATTTTTCACGTTTTTCTTTCTAGATAGTGATATTAACCTCATGCGAAATATTATTGCTATCCGTTACATTTTTTAATTTTTTTAGGTGATCACCCTGTATATTTTTCATATTTTTCTTCTTTGACACTTGTGTTAACTGCATGCGAAATATTATCATCCTCCGTCGCATATTTTTAATTTTCTCTTTGGGTGACCACTCTGCATATTTTGTTTTTCATATTTTTCTTTTTTAAAAACAAATATTTTTCTTCTTTGGCGGTTGTGTTAACTACATGCGAAATATTATTCCTCACATTTTTTCCTTTTATTTAGGGTGACCACCCTGTACAGTTTCTTATCTTTCTTTGACAGTTGTGTTAAGTACGTGCCAAATATCATCGTTCTTCGTTACATTTTTCCATTATCTTTTTAGGGTGACCTCCCTGTATATTTTTTTATATTTTGCATTTTGACAGTTGTGTTAACTGCATGTGAAATATTATCGTCCTCCGTCACATTTTCTTTAAAATTTTGTAATGGTGACTACCCTGTATATATTTTTCACATTTTTCTTTTTTGACAGTTGTATTAACTGCATGCATAATATTTTCGTCCTCCGTCGCATTTCTTAATTTTTCTTTGGGTGACCACCCTGAATATTTTTTTTTTCGTATTTTTCTTTGACAGTTCTGTTAACTGCATGCCAAATATTATCGTGCTCCGTTACATTTTTTAATTATTTGTTTTGGGTAATAACCCTGCTTATTTTTATATATGTTTCTTCTTTGGCAGTTGTATTAACTGCATGCGTAATATTATCATCCTCCGTAGCATTTCCTAATTTTTCTTTGGGTGACTACCCTGTATATTTTTTTCGTATTTTTCTTCCACAGTTGTGTTAACTGCATACCAAATATTATCGTGCTCCGACACATTTTTTATTTTTTGTTTTGAGTAATAATCCTGCATATTTTTCTCATATTTTTCTTCTTTTACAGTTGTATTAACTGCATGCGAAATATTATTGTCCTCCGGCATATTTTTTAATTTTTTTTTTTTTTGGGTGACTACCCTGTATTTTTTTCCATACTTTTCTTGTTTGACAGTTTCAATTAACTGCATGCCAAATTTTATCGTCCTCCATCGCATTTTTAAAATTTTTTTTGTGACCACTCCGCATATGTTTTTCTTTTCATATTTTTCTTCTTCGACAATTGTGTTAACTGCATGTGAAATATTAACGTGCTCTGCCACGTCCTTTATTTTTTTTTTTAGTGAGCACCCTCTATTCTGTTTCATATTTTTCTTCCTTGACAGTTGTGTTAAGTACATGTCAAATATTACCGTGTTCCGTCATTTTTTTATCCTTAATTATAAGTTTAATGTATATTTTTCAACGTAACTGTACCCAGTTCTTCGTTGGCAGTAGCGAGAACTACCTACCAAATATTATCCTTCTATCAAGTGGTTTTGTAGGTATAGCGCCAAAAGACAGACAGACTGATGGAATTAAATGGCTTTAATTTCCGTAATTTAAGAACTTTGAGGCGTAAAAATCTGGAGAAATCTCGGAGGGTGATTTATTCACGATTACAATACTTTCCTTCGGTAAGCAAGGGAATTAAAAAACGCTATCGCTTTTTAGGCATAACAAATTTCAGTCATCTACAACATTTTTTTGGATACTGCAATGGACTCATTTAGCATTTTGTTTTTAATTACATTTTCTGAAAGATTTATTAATTCTAGAGCGAAACGCAAAAAAAAGAATTTTCTAGGGTCTCTATAGGCTTCAAAATTAATCAAGAACATATCAACACGTGGCGCTTTCATGTTATAGCTGTGTGACGTTAATGTCTCTATCGCATCGGGAGACGTAGACGTAGCTGACCCGCTTGCCTAGTAGTCTAAGATCCGGCATAAGAAATTAATACCCTCATCTGTTATTCAGATAAGAAATAATTTATATAAAAGATAACATGTACGTTAATAGAAAAATGCCAAAAATGTTAATTTTGATTCGTTCATGTCGAGCCGAATTTTCGAATTTTGGCGTGCGATTTACGATGCAGATCAACTACAAGTCTTCCTCTTTCCGTATCGACATGGTAAGGGCGTCACGATAACGTATTTTTGATAATATGAGTATATTTAGATGTTTTCGACGATAATTTCTAGGTACTGTACTATAATACTAACACTGACATTCGAATGCGGTAGGTAAGCGAGGTAGGACTGTGGAGACATTTACGTCAGCGATTCGACCGCCTCAGCTTATGAAGAATTAGATTTTAAAGCAGTATATTTCTGGAACTACATATCGGATCGAGCTCAAATTTTCAGTGTAATAATTATTTCATGATTACTTCGCACAATTGTAATAAAAAGTGCAATATTAAATTTGACTAAATGACCCCATTATATTGAATCCCGATACTTAAGTATAATAAAATCTTTGCAGCCTTTCAGAACATCCGATTTTAGCCCCAAAACAGACTAAATAAAAAGGATTTTTGGTTTTAAATTTTGCAATCGAAGTAAGTAGTTACATATATTTATTTATCATAATGTACGTTTAAAGAATAAAACAAACTTAAACCACGACAGAGTAAGGTAGCAAAAAGTATATAACAATAATACTGCACAGTTTAAATTATCCTTTGGTTTCAAAACATAACATCTCTTGACGAGACTATATCCTTCCTCCCTTGGACAAATCCATTTCTTGCAGTTGCTCCGCAAATACTAGATCAGATGATGCTTCGGTCACTAGTTTAACATATCTTCCCATTTTGGTTATGACAGGGGAACTATAAACATACCTCAGTAGTAGCCGGAGCATGACTATCACCGGCGTTTTGAATTAAACTTCTGAGATCTTCATCTTCTAAAAGCATGGTAATGGTTTTCTAATGAGGTTCTGGCAACTTGCAATCCGACTAATTTGTATCAATATATTCTTTAGCATCAAAGTTAATTATAAGACTATGAAATATTCGAATTCTTGCTGCATTTTGTGCTCTAGCCTTTAAAATTCGAAGAAACTCCAAGTCAGGTATATGTTTCGTTTTATCACTTAACATGCTTAAAATGATGTTTTCTGGAGAGGCAAAATAGCCGTTTCTTTGAATCATTGAGTCCACCAATTACATCAGACGCCTAGAAGATAGCGAGAAAAGTTGAACCTCCATACCATTTTTGAGGCACGAGTTTAATTTGATGTAAAACCAAACGAGAGCATAAACATTCATCATAAAATATACTGAGGATTTGTGGAGAATTTTATGTTGACGCATACAATACAATAATATTCGGTTCGTACGAATCAGTGTTCTTGAATGTGCAAGATTACCCGAATTCCTTTTAGAGAGATCTAAAAAGCAAAATTCGCTAGAAGGTACTTTGGTCTGTACTCATTTTTGTTTAACTTTTAAGTGAGGCAAATTACTTTTAATTGGCTGCAATTTCACTGTCGGCAATTCTTCATATTTTCGTATATTCTTTCTATTAATTTTATCCGATACCGCTGTTTTTCTATCTAGGTGACAAAATAAATGGCGTAATGTTAGTTCATTCTCATACAACAAACAAATCATCTACTTCAATGGTTTTTAAAGATGCTCTTCTAACAATCTTATAACACCTCCTTTAAATCCATTATTGGTAGCTGTACCATCACAGCAAACGACAGCAAGACTTTGAATATTGACATTGTTATCTGTTAGGTACTGTTACACTTTTCAGTATTTCAACATTAGTGTCACTCTTTGGCACCAAACCTCTGAGCCAAATGGATCAAATAGAAAGTTAGAAGCTTCACATCTTTAACAGTTAACTAACAGAACAAATGGTAACTTTTCGCCACTATTAGATATTGTATCCAAATTTAGTTTTTGATATTTTTGAAATTTTCAAGCGGTTTGCAGCACTTCAAAGAGGCAAAATAGTAACTTTTTTCTGCTATTAAAAATCGTTTATCTAAATAAAATCATTTTGTTCTTCCCTAAAAACAATGTTCGCAGGCAACCAGTAACTAAAAGGCGGTTAAGAAATTTGTTTCCAAAATAGTAAAAACATTTCTCCTCTTAATAATATGAATATTACAGAAAATAGGGAAAAGATTATTAAACCAGGATTAATAAAAAGCATATTTCAAATATATGAAAGCTACTTCGACAGTATTAATTAAATGAAGTATTTCTACTTACATAAGTAGTGCTTCTTAAAAAAATATATCTGAATATTTTAATATACCCTGTACGCACTCAGACATAAGTAGTGAAACTATGTTTCTCAATCCGATAGTGGTAGAGGAAACGAGTAGAAGTTGCATTCAGGCGTGGCTATTCACGGTACATTTTCGAATTTTTGTGTGCTTAAACAAAAACCTTAGGATCATTTTGCTCTAAAATTACAATAAAATATGGTTTATGAAAAACACGCTAATTTATATGCCTCTAGCGATCTGTATGGCGGATATGGTACAATTCCAATGGGGATTATCCAACCACATTATTTTAGACATGTTCTCAATTTGAAATAAAAATGGTAAATCTAATAGAAGTTGTCGTATTTAAAAGTTACTTGCAGTTAACGCCCGACCAGAAGCTCAAGTTTTTTATCCATTTAAAGCACTTGCTTTAGAAAAAAATTCACGGAATTCGCCACCAAGCAAACTTTTGACACATTGGAAATGGACATAGCTATCATGAAAAAAATAAAACACCACATCACTGGTGCATAATAGTATATTATTCGAGAGCATATAATGATGGCTATTATTCACGAGGGTGAAGTTTAAGACACGAGCCGTAGGCGAGTGTCGTAAATCACCAGAGCGAATAGTAGCCATTATATGCGAGTACTACACTTTGTCCACGACTATTAAATATTTTTGATTAAATTGTTTACTGAAGAAATTAATTAATGAATGAATTATATTATTCTTTTTGAGTAATATGTAAAATTATTATAAATAATGTTGACGTTTAAATTTAATTTGACAACTCATTCTTTTGACACATAACGGCCTACTCAATCAAATTTAAAAACGCAGTTGTATGATAAAAGAAAGTCTGTTTCTGAAACGCTAAATAAAGTTATCTATTCATAAATTTGATAATAACAGTAAAATTGTTCACACAATTGTAGCTATGATAGTTAACGAATAATTATATTTAACGTTTCAGAAACTAGCCATAAATTCTACTAAAAAGTTGCGAGATTGCACTCGAATTGAAGAAGTACCTGCCCTTGACTTCTTATAGACAACTGACTGTCCTCATTATTTACTAGTGAATAATGAAATCATTAATCACTGCAAAGAATAATGGATAGCATTATCCTTGAGGAAACACATACATAATGAATACATTAGTTAATAGTCGTGGACAAATTGATTTATTGAACACATACGTAGATAGGAACAGTTTAACATGAGGATCAGAACCATCAAAACCATAAACCCTATAGCAGTTTGATTGCACTTTTACAAGTAATTCAAATATGTAGAAATATAAAGGGGGTCTCATTTAAACAAACACACCTTTGTATTACTACTCGATGCATGATCGCCCTGTATATTACCAACTATTTTTAAATTGAAGCCCTATTGATCTTATATATTTGTTCTCTCGATTAAGTTATTAAGTCGAGAAATAAATCCAATTTTGATTTTTACCACACTAATAACTCACCCGGTATGTAAATATCCTATTAGGTCGTTTCCTCTGCCTTTCGTCGCATTCAACTTACCGTACAGTACATACATCAGCCACTTAAAATAAATCACAAGAACATAACGAATAGAAGTTGAAGTCGGGCGTGGCCGACTGCGAATACCTGTTTGATTCATATTTTACACGAACATGACACAAATTGTTTTCAAATGGTGCCACTAAGATCAACCACGCAGTCAAATAAAAAACCTTAGTAACATTTTACTCTAAAATTGTAATAATATCTAATTTATATAAAAATAAGAGTTCGCACACCTCTAATGATCGCCTTGTATGATGAATGTGGCCCAATTTCAATAAGGAGTATTCTACCATGCTATAGGTGTAATAACGTCTCCTAGCATAATACACCAAATTATCAAACAACTCTGAAACCGCTCAACCGCACGTCGCCAACGCCCGATTGCAACTTTTATTTTCTTACTATACTAGTCTCATTAACAATAACTTAATGATGTTTTAAGGTAAAACAGATATATCATCCCAATCCACACAAAGTTGGTTTCAACCTTAGAGACACCCTGTATATTACCGGTTAAACATCGTGTACATCTTCATATTGTTGTGCGCTTAATCAAAAACTTTAGTAACATTTTGCTCTAAAACTGTAATAAAGCATATTTTATATAAAAATAACACGTCTCTAAAGATCGCCCTGTAGGACGGATATGGTCTAAATTCAATAGGGAGTATTCTTCCACGTTATATGTATAATAACGTCTCCTATAATAATATGTATACTTAACATAATATACCAAATTACCAAACACTGAAAAATCCTCAGCCACACTTTGACAACGCCCGATTGCAACTTTTATGTACTTCACACTAGTTTTATTAAAAATACCTTACTAATGTTTAAAGGTAAAATTGATATATCATCTAATCTACACAAAGTTGATTCCACCCTTAGAGACACCCTGTATATTACGGTTTAAACAGCTAGCACATATTTTTGTGCTTAATCAACAACCTTCGTAACATTTTGCTCTTAAATTGTAATAAAACATAGTTTACGTAAGAATAAATTTTCACCCGTCTATAACGATCGCACTGTATGACGGATATAGCCCAATTTCAACAGGGAGTATTCTACCACGCTATTTTATGTATGATCCAAATTGAAATAAAAATATTATGCCTAACAGAAGTTACCGTGTTTACAAAAAATTAAAATGGCTCAAGTGTACATTTTCCTCCCCCATTGCCACCCCCGTAATCTTGGAACCCCCAGGCCACATTTGTGCGACGCAGGAAGGTCCAACCTACACAACGATACCAAAATTACCCCAATTGGGCCACCCCTGCGCTCAGCAGTCGCGACCGAACATTTGTCACACTTTTCATGTTTTTGCTCCCCTATACACATCGTTACACTACCGATTCCCTAAACATCTTCAATATTAAAATTCATCCGCCATATTGCAGCCGCCATTTTGAGTTTTTTGTTTTGACTTTAGATTCATAATCAGCAAGCCAAAACACATAAATATATACCCTACACCATATGAATTGTAATAATTTTTTGTCGTAAACAATAGTAATTTACTTTATAAGTCCGGTAGGTGACTTATTACAGTACGAGTTGTTTTAGAATATAAACGAGTACTGTAATGACACCTACCGGACGTGTATTGTATAATATTTTATTTCATACTGTCCTGTAAATCCTTTTTAAAATGAATAAAAAGTTATAATTATTGAAATTTAAAAAATATTAGTTAACAATCGCATCACCTTAACGATGTTATAGCCATTGTTTTCCCTAGCTAATTATGATTGTCTTCAGCTTGTTACTGTCAAATAAATAAAACCATAACTTTTGGATTGTTTTGCATTGTGGAGATATCGGAGGTGACTTTAAATAAATCTGTGGAAGCAACGGGAAAATTAATCCCGAGAAAATCATCAGACAGATATCAAATAGAATATGGATTGTTTTGTCAATGGAAACAAATAATATGATAGTGTTGCTAGGTAACACATTACAGTATCAGATACTGCAATGTTCGCTGGTAACACATTACGGTATCAGATATTGTAATGTTCGATTTACCGGTCGCAAATGAGTCCGGGAAATAGTCATTTACCGGACAGTATGAAATAAACAATATAAACAATTTATGTTATAGAAAAGGTGTGGCATGATAACCACATGAACTGAGCTCTCAGGACCGAATATGACAACGATTTTGTTTAATATGATGATGGCAAAACAAATTGTGAGACCTTCGGTTCTTGTACACACACTAAATCTCAATTTAACGTTTTTACCCACTTTAATCATGGGATGGGGGTTGTAATGGAGATGATAGTGAGGGTGGCTGATGAAAAAAAAATTTCAGACCTCGGCCGTACATACACTAAATTCAAATTTTATGAACTCGTTGCTTCTTGCTTTACCTATTTACCTCCATTTACCAGTCAACTCTTCGACGGAATAATATCAAATATAATTCCAAATCTCGTTATAGTACACAAATGTACCAAATTTCAAGTCAGTGTCGTAAACCATTCCAGAGTAATCATGAGCACAAAAAACTTACGGGCAGACCGACAAACAGACCGACAGTAATTTTTTCTTTTTCTTTTTTGCTGAAAATCTGGACGTTTCATGACATTCTAAGCTTATTTGAACAAAATTTTTTACCGTTACTATACTTCACTGCGTCGATGTGGAAATAAAAAATAAGTTCGACGAAAAATATCTACTCGGTCTACTAAGAAGATACTAATTATGTTATATGCTATATCTTAGTGTGGAGTCAAAGTGTAGATATCAAGCGAATATTTATGTCACAGTACAGAATTTTACTAATTATATTTGATATACATTCCAACATTTAAAAATGAATAACTTCTTACTTTAATATCTACGTAGCTTTACAAACCATTAATTTACTTCCACCCAAACAGAAGTAAATAACCAATATATAAACATCAATATGCTACACGTAATGATGAAGATATCTATACAAATAATTACAAACACTAGCTATTTTCACAATAAAGTAGCACCGAATATTAAAAATTTTTCTAATATAAACAAAAAAGCAGAGACAAAACGATTTCTCTTGTCACATTATTTTTATAATCCAATAAGAGATTTTCTGATAACAGATAACACTTCTACTCAAGAATTGTTGGAAACTTTTCAACATCGCCAACTGCGAATTAACCTCTACACACACATATTTTGTGCAACCTGAAAATCATTAAATAATCCATAAAGGGAAAATTTCAAGCATTTTATTAATTTGAATACTTCATGCGTCGAAAAAATTTAGAAGATACACTCCCAATCGCATATTTAATTTGAAAAGAAAATACAAGAATTTTCTTTTAAATTATTTTTGGTTTATTGTGATGAATAACAACGCATTTAAATTATCTTGGCACTCTCTTTAAGAAACTGAGTGAGAAATGTATTACAAAATGCTCTTGTACTAAAATCTTGCAGCAAAATAATTTAAGGCATGTTCCGCTTTATTTATCATGGCTTACCTGCCTTGTAAATCATAAGAGATTCATGTGTTGTGCAGGATATTCATGTTTAATAGAAATACGTGTTAGATGAGACGTGAAAAATGCCAGCTGTCTATCACTTTAAGGTCCGGAACGTTTTCTTCCAGCCGGTTATTTCAAAAACCAATTTGAGGAAACGCAAATATGACGCTAAAGCCACAAGCTTTCCTCCTTCCTATTTTGCACATATCTCGTTATTTTAGTTTGTTGTGTTTGATATAAGGCAATATTTTTTTATGAATAACGGAGAAAAATACGAACATTGTTAGTCGCATCTTATCTATTAAGGTTGACGTTAAGTTTAAAGATCATTTTAATGCACAAATCAAGGAATTTCTATTGGAGATTGTAATATTAGTAACGATATTAGTAATATATTTATTGATCAGGATCAGTTTTGTTAAATGGAATTTTATAAATGAAATATCAGATCACTGCTAAGTTTATTATTGAAGAGGTGTATATGGGGTGTCCCAGGAATACGTGATAATACTTTGAAAGCATATGCTTTGAGTTGAGATAATATTAAATACCTGCAATTTTTCCTATTCGCCCTTAAAGGTTAAGTCTTTTGTTCATAACTTCCAAACTACTGTATCGACGAGATAAATACTGGGTGTGTATTATTTTTTCATTATTTTCTTGCCTCCTCTATTGTGTGATATTTTTTTGTCTCACAGAATGGCACCAATTCAGTGCACGATGCTTTAGCGCTCTGTATTGCAAGGTCAACTGCAATTCTATTCCCTTTTATCCCTTTATACCCTGGCACCTACAACAGGGTAACCTTGTTATTTTCTACCAGTTACTTTACTGTATGGAAACATTCCCAGGCAATATTGAACTCAAAAGTAAATGAACCTCGAGGCTTAAGCGCTGTCTGAAAGTAAATAAATTCTTGCTTATTGTATACATTTTTTATGCATTCTTGAGCGAAAAGATCTATAGAGTAAATTTCCGCCTGGAAGATGGTGGTAGTGTCTAAGGCATTTTGAAAATCGTTTATTTTTGAATAATTTTAATAATCAAAATTTAGTAAATAAATTAATACATTCCATTCACAAAATATTAGTCGTCACAAAATCCATTAAGTATTTTATTTTCAATTTTAAAGTACTTAAATCAGAAATATTCCTGTTCTCTGCCCCAACTTCCATTCGAATCATGTCACGCAAATTCCAGAACTAGCGTTTAGTATAAATACGGACAGTTAAAAGCACACTAAAAAATGTAATCAAAAAGTTGTCTTTTAACCCTTTCGGGACGGCAGCGGACTGCGCTTGCGGATTTGTCCGTTTGCAGCCGCGAACTGTAGATTTTTCAGATACGTACGGCTTAAAAAACTCAACATTTTTATGAATTTAGGGGAAATGTCAAATAAAAAATGCTAATAATAGAAATAAAACTTTTATTTACCACACAGAAAATATTAATATGTACACTAAAAAAAAATTGAACTAACGGTGGGAGGAGTAAGAAAAGGGTTAAACTAACAAAGTGTAATTGGCGGATACGTATGTTTCCAGTAATTAAGTGCCCCTCTTGCCGTGCGTAGATATCCGGTTCCCGTCGCGAAAGGGTTAAATACGAACATCATTTTTTCAATTCTTTTATTTAACAAGTTAATATATCTATGCCATTTAAGAGACTGGCGAATGGTTACATCGAAGATATATGATGTTATCAATTTATTCTATATACGAGGTACAATCACATATATTTCGATTTCGGATTTTACATATTCAGCTATTTCACTTCTTTTAATTTATATGAAATTCTGTGATACCTTCGGATAACGTATGTTATCCGGAGACAAGAGTTTTGAACCTTTTGGATTTTATCTAATTACAAATAATTTAAACTATAGGACCGCAAAGTGCATCGGCATAATTAAGCACAAAGAATCAAAGACTATCATAGCATAATTTTAGTTTCTTGAGTTAGACAGTGCAGTGCCTGCTGACATATATTAGTAATATTTAAGTATACCCTTTGTAATCATTTATTACTATGGCCATTGAATCTAGTCTCAGTGTCCAAAATCACACCTAGACTTTTTTTTAGTCTTTTCCAGTTGAATATATTCTATGGTTATGTTTAATTTATTTTTAATTTTCTGTTCATGATTTCTTGGTTCGAAAACACAACATTTGATTGCCTGGGTTCATAAGGCAGCGATTCTTCCATGGCAAAATTATTGATATCTTTGTTTATGCGTTATGTCAATATCTGATAAAGGAAAAGGGTAAAACCGCTGAAAATCGTCAGTATATAAATGAATTTGCAGTAAACAATTAATAAAATGACTTGTGGAGATGGTAAACAGCAAGGAAACTAAAATTGATCCCTAGGGTACTCCAGCTTTTAAGGTGGCAGCTTTTAAGGTTCCAAACATACTTTCTGCTCTGTGTTTTGTAAATAGTTAGCAAATAATTCTGTTGCATTTTCATAGACTCCGATACATTTTAGAATACCTAATATATCTCATGATTAAATGTATCAAAAGCAATTTTGAAGTTCAACAGAACTAAAACAGCGCAGTTTCCTTTATCAGAGGCAGAAATAATATCATCCAATGTACACAAAAGAGCTGTAGTACAGCTGGAGCTAGGCCTAGAACTGGATTGAATCATGGGTAGTAAATTATGTAACCTAAGTACTCTTTTGTTGGTCCATGATTTGTTCAACAACATTAGATAAAGTTGGTAATATGCTTATAGGTACCACGAGGATCTTTAAATTCTAAAGGATTGGGTTTTTATGTGGCATTGTTACTAATGACCTTTTCCATAAAGTGGGGAAAACATTTTCTACCAAGCCGACATTAACATGTGGGTAACATGTGGAAGAACAGCATAACATCAGCATTTATTCGTATATCTTGAGGTTACAGTCTGTATGTTACGACTGTAACCTCAAGATCAAAATCAAATAGAGCTACAATATGATGAATGATATATGCATTTTTTTCATCTACGCCTTCTAAATAATCCCATCCCATGGTATACTAATCAAATCTGGATCATTCGTAGACAAAATTGTTAAAATGCCTGTACTCGTACATTCTCGGATTACTGCCCCTATCGCTTACCTTTAACTCAAACGAAATCAGTTGGTAATCAGATATATCATTGTCTAATATACTATGGTTCAAAACTCTTTCCTCATTTGAGTCAATCACATGATTTATTAACGAAGATTTTGACCCAATTATTCTGGCTGGCTCTTCAATTATCTGATGTAAATTAAATTGTTCTAGCAGTGAAAGTAAATACTTATTTTTCATACATATTTTCATAGTTTAACATATTTATATTAAAATCACCAGTACATATTAATAGTATATTATACAACGATGCTATAATGAAAACTATTATTATTGAGGATGAAGATTACAACTCGAGCGAGCGAGTGTTGTAACCATCCGAGTTAATAATAGCCATTATAGTGAGTTGTATACTATACTGTATATACGACTAACCTTTATATAAAATATAGTGATTCATATATAATATTATATAAACGCATAAAAAGTGTTAATTTTTAAATTATTTCTTTCTTTTCAACAAAATGTAAGTTAATATTATATATATCTCGTGTTATAGTATGATTAGCACTATTTTCAACGGTAGGAATATTATCAGCATTAACCACTCTAGCAGCTGTAGAAGTAGAAGCCGTAGCATTGTTCACTTGCTTTGAAATAGTTTCGGCTGTTATCATTTTATTTTTAACAGATTGGTCGATGTATCCTTCAGCTATGAGTGAGGACTTCCAGCCTCCGTGACGCTTCAACCCCGTAATATCGCCACCTCCATCCACGTATAGTGTAGCCGAAGATCTCCGAAAACAACGACCGGTGTAAAGTTCAGGATTTGGCAAATTTAAATAAGTTGCTATTTGTTTTCCAAGTACAGTAAACTTATTTTTTTTTAATTCGTTTTTTACAATCCCATAAAATTGACCAGTAATGACAAAAGTTCTTACAGCTTTGGTTTTCATTTTAGGTACAGTTATTAATAATGTTGTACTTAGATCTTTCACGTCTTGAATTTTCATTTCGTAGAGATCATTAGAGCGACATGCACCCATAATTCCCACGATTAATAATACGACCTTTAATATATGAATATGTTAGATTTGAGACATTTAGCATCTGGCAATCTTACATTATGTAAAAGATGAACTCTATCAGGTGCTTCCCTGATATCCCTCAGATTTTCTTTTCAGAAAAGGACGCAGTTTTCCATACTTTGCCAAATCCATGTCGTGTTTTATTTTTAAAACTGCTTTTAGCATGGAATAAAATGACCATAACTAAGAAGATTTGTATCTGTCAGCTAAGTCAGCGAAATTGGTTAATAATACATTTTCAGAAAGAGAGTTAGTTTTTTCTGAATGCGCCAGTCCATGAAACGTTGGTACGAATTATCATAAAAACTTTTTGATTTCTGTGGTAGTAAATTATATGCTGTTGCTCAGGGCTGGCTCTAGGAGAGGGCGAAGCGGGCGGCTGCCCGGGGCGGCAAAATTCTAGGGGCGGCAAATTCTTCAAATCCACAGTTACCAAAAAATATAAAAAAGCTAGGAAACAATTGTTTCACTAATATAGTAATAGTAATGTTAACTTTATATAAATAATTTGTTATTGTTAGTTTTTTTTTTGTATATAAAGTAGGTTACATACAAACATTCTGTTTTTTATATGTGATTTTATTTTTTGTCTAATTTCTGTGGTGTAGTATTTTTTTTAAATTTCAATACGGTTAATTTTTTCAATTGCTTTATTTTACCCTTTTAAATACAGTAATCATATTGTTGAAAATCCAAAAACTGCTGTAAACCTTATAACTAAAAAAACAAACCATCAAGAATATTCAGCAGGTGACTCTTAAAATGTTATATAAAATAACGGATTGAAAAGATGGGGTTAGGCGAGGTAAAAATGAGACAAACTGGTAGCGGTGTAAATAAGAGACAAGGTGATATCCAACCCAGATTGAAGTAAATTGAACTAAATTTTATATATAAGTTTGTACATTCAGAACGGTTTTATGTTATTTACTCAGGTCATATGCCTACTGTTAATGTGGGAAAAATATTATTCAGTAAACTCTTTAATTCACTTTTAAAAAATTTTTGAACACACATTAGTGCTTTTTTGAGGATTTTATAGTTTCTCTATTTGCATTGTCCGTATTTGGCAGACGTCAACTAGAAGTGTCATACTTCACATTTTGTGACCAAGTTTATTAATCTGCTAGTTTTAAATCATGAAAAATTTGATTTTAACGAAAAAATTAAAATCGGGGTAAAAAAGAGACTAAAGAGACCAAATGGGCAGACTGAAGCAGGTACATTTCAGCTTCCTAATTTAGGAGAAGCTAACACTTCTGCAAGCCCCTTCTTGTTTAGTAAAAAATCTGAATAAATTACATATAAAAGAAAAAACCCTCCTGTCTT
Organism: Rutpela maculata; assembly: GCA_936432065.2. Classification (NCBI taxonomy): domain Eukaryota; kingdom Metazoa; phylum Arthropoda; class Insecta; order Coleoptera; family Cerambycidae; genus Rutpela; species Rutpela maculata. The sequence continues at coordinate 118,487,426 of OW386285.2, forward strand.
ATTTTTGCACTTCCATTTGTACTACGTCAATAAGAATGGGAATAAATCACGTGTCCTTCATTTGCCCTCCACTGTCTTTTTTTTACCCCACTTGGAGGGTAAGAATGAGACACTGTTTAGTTTCGTTTATCAACTAACGGTACTTTTTAGTAAAAAAAATACATAGAAATATAGTTTTTCCTGTCATTTTTACATATGATACCAATCTTTCATTAAATATAACTCGATTTTAAGCAACCTAAAAATTGAAAGATATCATTTTGTCTCATTTTTACCCTTCCTGACCCTAATGTTCAAAAAAAAATTAAAAAAAAATAAAAAATAAAATAATAAAAAATATATAAGAGAGGGGCGGCAAACTGAAGCTGTGCCCGGGGCGGCAAAATACCTGGAGCCAGTCCTGCTGTTGCTTCTGCTCTTTCAGTTATTTCTGGTGGAGTACAGGAGATAGTATCTTCTGAATCACTTTCCATTCTTTCGACCACGAAACTAACACAATCAAACACAATTCCACAAAATTCGTTTTTACTTTAATTGTTTACGACGTTTATTTATTTTTGATAGTTGCCGGTCTCTATGACATTTTTAATGTGCACAGATAGACTGATTCATGCATAATTTTCTGATTGGTACACGAGGGGGTATAATAACCAGAGTTCCCTCATCATAATTCCCTGTGGGATTAATTGATGGCATTATATATCAAAAATCACCCATTTAATGTTTATATTATTTGTTAGTCGTATATGTACAGTGTGTCTCATTTTTCACCACTACACCCCAATATCTCGGCCATTTGTTGATCGATTTAGATCAAATTTGGTATACTTCTTTTGCTTCAGATTTTGATTAAAAAATTATTTAAATTTTTTTTTTTCGAAATTAAATACGCCTACTATGATCAAAAGAAAATGGCAAAAATTGGGAATTTATATTAGCGATTGAGATAGGGTTTTTGTTTTTACCAAATCTTGTTCGGCTTGACCTAAAACCCCTTTATACCAAATTTCGTTAAAAAATATTCATTCCTTTAAAAAAAATCATATCTAAGATTTCAATAATAATCACCTTACTATTCGAGTTATTTATTGTCGAATATTTACATAACTTGGCAGTCGTGTAATAAAGACGCTAATTAAGCATTAGGACACATTTTTTATCCAAAACACTATTATGAAATGAATATTTGAAAAATTGTAGCTATTTTTTAAAATACTTAAAACTCAGCATACCAATATCTTTGTTAACATGGAGTGCTTTGGAATAGATTTGACAATTGCATCGAATGTCAAATTAAACTTAAACATGGCTGCACAACAATTAATTATTGCTGATTATTTCACTCATTAACGCTATAGCCAATGAGAGCCCGTTTTTTCAAAACATTGCACCAATCAAACGTCATTATTAGTGGTAATTCAAGCTAGATCGGCTTTTGACAGGACCAACATGCAAAATTTATCGCTCTAATTTTTTAGGTCGCTGCAGCGGCAAATATGCGAAAATTTTTTGAGGTTTTTTGTCGAGCTTTTAAGTTTTATCTATAAATATCTTCTCTAGCTTATTACTAAGTAATTGTTAACGTACTTACCTTGTAAATTGTAATATTGTATTATGTAGTAGCAAACAAAAACACACCTCAATTCCAAAGCGAATCTTGTCTGAAATATATAGGCTGTAACTTTTGCCTATCTGTAACTATGTCAATTTTCCTAGTGTTCAATCAGGTAACAATTACACACAAAGATTGTACTTAATATAGCTCATAATACAGGAACAAGTCAAGCACAGCTTTCAATAGCTCAATAACGTAGTTACAAAGGTAAGCAAATCATTTATTATAAATGTCAAGTACACATTCGCTCTGGAACAAACTAAAAATGTATAGTACTTACATATATGGTAATCTACCAAAAAGTAACTCGTTGAATCAAAGCTGTGCATCAAACATTATAATTTGTTGTATTTAAAATTCTCTTTGCTTAACAAAGCAAACCTCAACACAATTAATTCATAAACTTCGTAAGTTAAAAGTAAGGATTAAATACGTAAATATGAGTAGATGAACATTTATTTATTATGGAATATAACTTGTAGCGCTAGATGGCGCTCTCTATGCCAATCTCGGAACCATGGGTGTATATTTTATTTGGGCGAGACATTGGTACTAAAGTAGTGCTCTCTCTATCGTTCCTCGTCGTATTGCACCTCAGAAATGCCTGAAAGGTGTTAAGCCAGTCTATATATTATAATATCTAAGGTTTCAACTAGTTTTATTTACTAGTTGCCATGGAAACGTCACTAGATTATTTTAAAATATAGCGAATCTCCGTTGTTTCTACTGCGTTTGTTTCAGATTTGCTGTTTTGACAATATGAGTCGGTTTGGAAATATTTCTGTATATCAAATTAATGATGAAATTGAAAATAAAGGTCAGTAAACTCCAAAAAGTGACAAGAAAACGTCTGAAGGCAGTTAATGAGAAAACATAATATTGAAGATGTACTTAATGAATTATTTATTCGTGAAATATTCTCCACAAATACCACTCGTGCTTTAAATTTTGTCTAAAAATTTTTTCTCAAGCTAAGTCGCCCCTAGTTAATATAACTCGTGCAAATTGGCAGTTTATTATCAAAGATTAAATCCCTCCCGCTAAAGCGGTCGGGATTTAATCAGATAATAAACTGCCAATTTGCACTCTTTATATTACCAGGCAACACGCTTTCGAAAAAATTTTCGATAAAATTTTAAGCACTAGTGATATTACATACGATAAAATTGAAATAATAAGAATTGTCAAATCCATTCCAAAGCACTCCATGTTAACAAAGATATTGGTATGCCGAGTTCTAAGTATTTTAAAAAACCGCTGCCCAAGGAATCACTACTTCCACATCCGGATTTTCTATCCAAGTCACACAACGAAAAAATTTTGTGTCTGGAAATAATTGTTTATGGAACTTTAATAATATAATATTTGAAATCCTCTACCCCAAAAACCCATAAAACGATACCCCACATCGCTAGTGGGGTGGGGGTGGTGACGGGGTGGGAGTGGGGGGTGGATAAAGTAAAAAAATATTTTGAGGTTTCTGGTTCTTGTACACACACTAAATCACATTTTTTTTTTTCATCTCCTTTAATAATGGGGTGGGGGTGGTAATGGGGGTGGATAATGCCAAAATTTTTTTTGAGACCTTAGTTTCTCTTGTCTATACTAAATATCAATTTTATGGACTCTTACCTGCTTGATTTACCTATTTACTCCAAATTTACCCCAATTTACCCCAATTTACCCCCAACCCTTCGACGGAACAAGATGAAAATATAATCTAGTTCTAGATTTCGTTAAAGTACATATGTGTACCAAATTTCAAGTCAATATCTCAAACGGTTCCAGAGTAAACGTGCGCACAAAAAAAGTTACAGACCGACAGACAGACCGACAGACCGACAGACCGACAGACAGAAATTTTTTTTTCGCTCAAACTTGAAATCTCGACGTTTCATGACATTCTAAGCCTATTTGAACAATAAAAATTTTTAAAAATTTTTTTGTCGTTACTATACTTCCACTGGATGTGGAAGTAAAATAGCTACAATTTTTCAAATATTCATTTCATAATAGTGTTTTGGATAAAAAATGTGTCCTAATGCTTAATTAATGACTTTATTACACCACTACCAAGTTGTGTAAATATCCGACAATAAATAACTCGAATAGATATGATTTTTTTGTAGAGGAATGCATATTTTTTAACGAAATTTGTAATACAGGGATTTTAGGTCGTGCCGAACAAGATTCTGTAAAAACAAAAACCCTGTCTCAATCGCTAATATAAATTCCTAATTTTTGCCAATTTTTTTTGATCATAGTAGGCGTATTTAATTTCGAAAAAAAAAATTTAAATAACTTTTTAATCACAATCTGAAGCGAAAAAAGTATACCAAATTTGATCTAAATCGATCAACAAATGGCCGAGATATTGGGGTGTAGTGATAAAAAGTGAGACACACTGTATAAATTAATATATTCCAGTTAGTTCATGCCAAAGTTGCAAAAACCCCAAAAGGGCAGACGACCAAACATGACGCGGTACCTACCCCCCTCGAACTACCCCCAATTGCAAAAAACCACATCCCTTCTTTCGATTTTTCGTTGTCAGACATGCGAGGACTTGTTGGATCGGGTTCTTTTTGAGTAAACTCAACATATCCTGTAAAATTTTGCAACCAGACATCCTAACGAGCTACGGAGGTTGAAACCACCCACTCCCTCAATACCAAACGTGCAAAAAACATCCAAACGTGCTGAAAATTGTTTTCCACAAGTTTTCAAGGGCGGGGAACACGATGCTCATATTATTTAGCCTCCCACCCCTAACCAACTACCACTAAATGCTTAAAACCTTTTTTCCATTTTTCGTTATCAGGCATGCGAGGACTTGTTGAATCGATTTTTAAGAAACTCAATATGTCCTGTAAAATTTTGCAAACAGACATTCTAACGATCCCGGGTTGAAACCATCCCTGAAGCCTGAAGTGTTCCTCAAATAGAATAAGGTATCCCCCGTTTTCAAAGGTGGATAACACGATAGTTGCGTCAGTTTCTCTCTTAGTCCTCAAAAACTACCCTTGCATGCCCAATACCCTCGTTTTTTTCTTATAGTGAGATCACATGCGCCCATTGGATCATGTTTTCTAGGGAGAGAATTTTTTTTATTGCAGCTTAAAAGGAGTTTGATAGGACAGGCTATGCGCGTGTATATATAATCGTGTATGTGCGTAGTCCACTTTTTTATTATATAATTATTTTCACATTATGTACATGATTTTTATTCTTATTCTAGACATGCGTCATACATTATTATATCAAATTTTAATTTACTCTTTAGCGTTTACAAGTTAAATCATATTGTTCTGGCCAGTCGGAATGGACATTAAACTCTTCAATGAGACTTGCTTCCATCTGGGTACATTCATCAACATGTTTGGATGTTTTTTGCATGTTTCGGTAAGTCGTTAGGATGTCTGGTTGCGAAGTTTTACAGGACATATTGAGTTTCCTCAAATAAAAAACCGATCTAACAAGTCCTCGCATGCCTGAAAATGAAAAATGGAAAAAGGGGGTGGTTATATGCATTTGGGGGTAGTTGGTTAGAGGTAGGAGGCTAAATAATATCAGAATTGTGTTCCCCGCCCGTGAGAAAGTATGGAAAACAATTTTCAGCACGTTTGGATGGTTTTTGCATGTTTCGGTATTGAGGGAGGGGGTGTTTTCAACTCCCGTGAGTCGTTAGGATGTCTGGTTGTGAAATTTGATAGGACATATTGAGCTTCCTCAAAGAAAACCCGATTCAACAACTCCTCGCATGCCTGACAACGAAAAATCGAAAAAAGTGGTGGTGTTTTGCATTTAGGGGTAGTTCGAGGGGGGTAGGAACCGCGCGACTATCACCATCGTGTTGGTCGTCCTACCCCTGCACTTTTGGGGTTTTATACTTTTTTTGCAAGTTTCGTATGGACTAAGTGTAAGCGGACTAATCCGTGAGTCTCTCTAAAAATAATTTAGTATCAAAATTTAAATTACTAAATGAATCTTGTAATGTTGACATGAGGTCGCTTTTAAAGTTACTCACGGTTAGGTTATATACTTATTGTTACAAGAAGTTCAATATAAATATTAGGTAATAAGGTTCAATTAACCTGGGGGCAGCTAATATTCTACATCATAAATTTTAAATGAATTTTTTTGAGAGCGGCTTAATTTTTTTAAAATTTTTTAACCTGAAAAGTTATCAAAAACGAACTCTGTCAATATTTTCCTGACGTTCTTATGTATTTAGAATATTTGGTGATGTAAACATAAATTTGAAGTTTCAAAATTCCGTGAAAATATTTCCCTTTGAAATCCTCTGCCATGTGAACTATTTGTAGGCATTAAAAATAAATATAGTGATTATGGTTTTAGCTAAAATAGTTTATACTAACTACATGACGCGTATAATCCATGAATGTGATATTTACTGTTGATATTACGGATATGTTGGTTTGTTTAATGTTTACGTATATAAAGGCAAAATTACCTGTAGTTAGGAGTTATTGCATGTGAATTATTATTGTGGAATCGTGTTATCATATTCGCCACTTGTTTAACTCAGATTAATGTAGTCATCCAACGGTTTTATTTTCTTTGTATTGACTTTTGAAATTTTTAGTTTATATAATTGTTGAACATTCTATGGGATATTTTCAGTTTTTTGAAAGTAAGTTAAATTTTCTTGGTGCACTTGCATTATAGACTAAGAGGTAGTGTCAAATTTTAGGGGTGATTTTGGCACAATTTCTATGAGTTTATGCTGATAGTTAATACGTGTTGAAGAACTAAAATTGTTGTTAGCTGGCGCGACTCCGTGACTTTTGGGCGTGGGAGGCTGCGAAACTGTAGAAAAAAAAATATTTGGACCATTTTGGCAAAGATGAAAAAGTATGAATGATTAATTTATGAAACGCTGATCTTTAAAAAATGTGTCAGCTGCATCGAATCCATGGAGAAACGTGTTAGCTGATCATGTAAACATGCTGGAAAATTTAGGAAAATCGGAGCATTTTGGCAAAGCTGAAAATTTTATATATTAAAGTTTATGATTTAATAATTGTATTAATATGTATAGAGAATATTATTTAGGTATTATGCAAATTACAACTTACACACTTTTTTATTTATTATGAAAATACCTACTTTCTGTATATTGTTGCCTAATCTGGGCACGTTAATATACTAGTTAGGTAAATACTTTAAAACACTCATTATTGGAGAACCAATCAAAACAACTACTCTTCTAGCTAATACTGACGAAGTATTGAATTACATGATAGGATTCTTAGCATTTTAAAGAAAAAATATATTGAAAATACCTAAATCATTTATTAACATTTAGTCTTTCACACTTTTTTTATTTAATATGAAATTATCTACTTTCTGTATAATGGTACCTTAATCGGGTCACGCTAATATGCTACTTAGGAAAACACTTTAAAACACTCATTATTGGAAAACCAATCAAAACAACTACTCTTCTAGCTAATACTGACGAAGTATTGAATTACATGATAGGATTCCTGGCATTTTAAGGCAAAAAAATATATTGAAAATACTTAAATTATTTATTGAAATTCAGTCATTCACAACAATTATTATTGAACTTTACATTCTATTTCAACTCTAGAAAAGTTGTACAAGTTTTTTCGAACTCGTTAGTTCTCATCAGTAGAGTATAGAAACATTCATTCATTATTTACAAGCCTATTCTTGATTTATTTTTTACAATTAATTATTTTTTATTTTTTTGAATGTTTCTATACTCTACTGATGAGAACTAACGAGTTCGAAAAAACTTGTACAACTTTTCTAGAGTTGAAATAGAATGTAAAGTTCAATAATAATTGTTGTGAATGACTGAATTTCAATAAATAATTTAAGTATTTTCAATATATTTTTTTGCCTTAAAATGCCAGGAATCCTATCATGTAATTCAATACTTCGTCAGTATTAGCTAGAAGAGTAGTTGTTTTGATTGGTTTTCCAGTAATGAGTGTTTTAAAGTGTTTTCCTAAGTAGCATATTAGCGTGACCCGATTAAGGTACCATTATACAGAAAGTAGATAATTTCATATTAAATAAAAAAAGTGTGAAAGACTAAATGTTAATAAATGATTTAGGTATTTTCAATATATTTTTTTCTTTAAAATGCTAAGAATCCTATCATGTAATTCAATACTTCGTCAGTATTAGCTAGAAGAGTAGTTGTTTTGATTGGTTCTCCAATAATGAGTGTTTTAAAGTATTTACCTAACTAGTATATTAGCGTGCCCAGATTAGGCAACAATATACAGAAAGTAGGTATTTTCATAATAAATAAAAAAGTGTGTAAGTTGTGATTTGCATAATACCTAAATAATATTCTCTAATCATGATAAAAGCAAAAAAATAAAAAATAATTAATTGTATTAATATGTGTCAGCTGGTATTCCGATGTGGCAAAACCTGTTAGCTGGACTTTCAAATTGTGGCGTAGCGTTTAGATGGGCGCAACGTGCGGCAGTTTCGTGACTCATCTAACGTATTTTAGGCAGCTGTTAATGTTAATAATTTTGTGAATGAATCGTATCAGTTTATTTTTTATTATAATTCTCATACATACAATATAATAATAATGATTCATCGCTCGAGTCTTCATCATAATCTACTTCTTCTTCATCAGAATTATCTTCAATAATGGGATTCTCCTCAGCCTCTGGTGATTCATTGTTTTCATTCGTATCTTCCACAATTTCTGTAAAAAAATATGAATATCATAACGTTAATAAAAAAGAATTCATTAGGAATATAAAAAATGCATATATCCAATACCTCGTATGTCTGTAGTTTAATTTACAATGCTAGTTAATTTCGGTAACTGTTCACCATGGAACCATTTGAACATGAACTTTCCCGTCGTGCTCATCCCATCCATAATCAGTTGGCGAAGATGAAGTTGGAGTTGGAAGGTTCGCATTACTACATAATTGGGCAATATAAGTGGTTCGCAGAAAATGTTGTTGTAATTCTGCTTTGCATGGGGGTAACATTGTTCCTTCAAAAGTCTGGCCTATACTCAACACCTCTTTCGTATCAACTTTATATGCTTTCAGAAAAGTTGCTATGCTTACGCGATTAATGTTGTTAATTCTTTTGGAACCGTACATGCGGCAAACAAACTCTTCTAAAGCAGCGTAACTTTCTTCTGAGTTTTCAGATGCATGTCTTGAGATATCAATCAAAGCCTGTATATATCTAGGATGTTTCCTTAATAATTCGAACGGTTTCTTCCTCCCTTTTCTGTAGAACGCTGGGTTGAAATCACAACCGGTTAAGGCGTGAAAAGCTGGGAGAGTAAGGCATAACTCTTTACCCAATTTTTCGCACAATGTATTGATATCCACGTATCGTCGATTGTTATCGGTTCCAGCAAGTATCTTTATTTGTACATTGCTTCGCAGTGCATGCATATTTTCCAGCATAATTACCATTATGTCTGTGTCGAAACATCTTATCGAGACTCTAGCATCGACATCAATCTGATACGCGTGAAAAGCGATCTTAGTATCTGCTTCTTCATGCGAAGGGCATGATAATTCCTCATCTATTGTTTTTATTACCCCCCATCGATCACTGGGAATTTGTAATAAACATCATAGTTCACGTAGACAGTTTTTGCGGAGAAGAAAGGCGCCATATGATTTTCTGCCCAATGATCACAGATGAATTTTACCAAGGCTTCTTTGAAATAAATATTTTTCAATTCATTGACGCGCTGATGAGCGCTTTTGCTCCGGGCCGCTGATATTAAATCTGTTGCCTTGTACTCGTCCTCTTAACAAATGCTCATTGTCTTTTATAGATGGAAAGAAATACCGATCAAAAGTAATTATTACTGTACGAGCACTGTTCATGGTAAAGATTTGCAGTAATTTTTTTGAGATATTTTTAAATGTAATAGGATTACTTTTATTGAATTATAAACTTCAATATATGAAATTTTCAACTCTGCCAAAATGCTCCGATTTTCCTGAATTTTCCGACATAATTACATGGTCAGCTAACACGTTTTTCCGCAGATCCGATGCAGCTGACACATTCTTTTAAGATCAACGTTTCATAAATTAATAATCCTTTGTTTTTCAGCTTTGCCAAAATGGTCCGAAAATATATTTTTTCTGTTTCGCAGCCTCTTCTCATCTTAAGTCACGGTTTTGAGCCAGCTAACACTTCATTCCTTAATAAGCTATAGAACAACAAGCTATGTTAGAAAAATCAGCTTTGGCAATATGCTCCATTAACAGTTGACACTACCTCTTAGACTATTAGCTTAAATTTAATCATCTCCCAGATAGGTTGGCGAAATACTACTCAGTATATTGTGCAGTATTTTTGTTTTCGTAGTCTTATCAAAGACTGTTACGGTCTGCACGAACATTTTCTTGTTTAAGTGTTTAATAACTTTTACGTTTATTAATAGACTTTTTGAAAATCAATCGTAGTGGAGGTAAGGAGTCGGGTTTTTTCGAGAAAAAGCAAAATCGTGCTAAAGTTATGAAACCTCTCCCCTCCCCCCACTTTCGAGGGTGCTGAACACGAATAACAGGGTGAAAACAGTTTTTAGTCGTGCGCACCCACATACCCAAAAACTCTGAAATGTCAAAAACCACCCCTTCTTACTTATTTCTCATATGACAGCTTAGAATCGACTATTTTTGTTTTTTCATGGGGATGTAACAGATGGTGAAAGGTGATGTCAGGCAAGAGCCCTTAGAGGTGGAATCTACCCCGTCAGGAAAATTGTTTCTTTTATTTTCTTGTTGAAGACATTTACCCCGTTTTCGAGGACGCTGATCAAGAAAGAAATTATTTTACGCTGGTTCGAGTCTTCCTGCACCCTTAAACTGTCGGAAACCACCCCTTTCATAATAATAATAATCATAATAATAATAATAATATGTAGTGACATGGCTGATATTAGGGAATCGTGCTATTTTATGTTTTTGCCTCCTTTACTGTTTTCTGGATAAATCTTGTGTCCTCGAGGTATCCGTAGTCCATCAATTTCTCTGGAGATGCATGGTGGGGTTAAAAATAAAAATAAAATCGAAAGGAGGGATTATTAATCGAGGTATGGCACAATCAGTGATTTCTCAATGGATCGCAATTTACAGGTCTCTTCAAGTATTGCAATGTATATAACGGTTCTTCCGATCAACACTATGATACTGCACCTTCCTACATTAGTAGAGACAGAAGGACCGAACAGAAGAAGAAGAACCTCGGAATATTTAGCAAATTCTTCGAGTGCTTTCATTCTCTCCCAATTTTACCAGAAATAATTTCGATATATGACAATTTACGAGGAATTTTTTTAATAAATTCGTACCTTTCATATGAAATTTGCGTATATATAATTCATTAAAAACAAATATTTTTGCCAATAGTATTCTCTTCCTTATATCCCATTTTAAGGAAAATGAATTTCAAATCCTTGCGAGGAAAGGTTCATTTTTGATAACAGCTTTCTTTAGTGCTTGGATCAGACCCATCTAGTCTGACAGTCTTTAAATATTTACTGTCTTTAGTATTGTTCCAACGCTGAAGCATAATTCTGTAAGAATTACAAATAGTATTTGGTGTATACTTGACTTTATCTACATATTCCATGTGTTAAATTTTTGTGCGTCTAGATTTTCAAATTTTTTATTAAATATCGAATTTGGTATATAATGATGAGTTTCCATAGCGCTTTCATCAAACATAAAAATGGTTTTGAAATGAAAACATAAATGTTTCCTACTTCTTTGAATCCTCGCTTGTTTTTGCAACCAGGACACCTCCACGTGGTGAAGGCGGGCAACCGAATTATTCTGGCGAAGTTCCTAGGTAATCATATGAAGCCTTCATGGCAAAAACAGGTAAGGATATTACAATGCAGGATATTGGCGGTTGGTCAGGGTGAAAAAGCGGGCCCCTAAGCGCCGTCATCATGCGACCGCAGCTCTTTAGTGGTGGGTGGCTTAGCTACTGTTGAGTATAATGCAGTTTTGAAGATTTCTAGAATTGATACTGAATCTACGACAGCACAGCATCCATGCAATGAAATGAAAGATTGTTTCTGTTTCGTGGCTATTTTGAGTGGCTATTTTGAGTTTACTTAATTCCGAGAGCCTTTTACTATCAATCTAAAAAGTATTTAGAAAATATTTTTTAATGTGCAGGAAAATATTGATAAAGTCAAGTATGCACCAAATTCTCTTAGTAACTCTTGCAGAATTATGCTTCAGCGTTGGAACAATACTAAAGACAGTAAATATTTAAAGATTGTGAGACCAGTTAGATGGTTTGATCCAAGCACAAAAGAAAACTGATGCTTTTGCATGACCGATACTGGTAAGAAAATGACAAAATCGGGGAAAAAACGTAAAAAAAAAACATAATATAATAAAATTTCTATTAGTTTTAAGTTTATCTGACATTGTATTCGTAGTTTTTTGCGATAAAAATGCTACTTCAAAGATAAAATCTAAGATAAAAAAAACAACCATAAAATTAAATTCTGATGGCGGCATCCAATTCAGGAGGTCAAAATACGTAAAGATTGGTAGGTCCAGTTTCTGGGTCTGAACTTTTTTTGTGTGTGGCTGTGTAATTCATAATATTATATTACATGTTTTTACGTCTCAGTTGTCACACAATTAGATTGTAAAAATCTGTTGGGCAAATAAGTAAATAAATAAATAACGCGGCCAGGAAACTATTTCTCTAATTCCTAGATATATACCGACTCTTTCGGAAAATACTAATTTCCCGAGCTTGTTGTCCCAATAACTATTAGATCACCCTTTATAAGAACCTCTTAGTCTCACTGCTTAAGACCATTCAATGATGTCTACATTCAGAGACTGTAATGCATCACTACCCACTTTAATTTAAGTTATTTATAAAAAAATGAAATATGTTTTAATATACATATTTTCTTCCAGATTTCACGAGCGTAAACAGTTTCCAAGAGGACATGAAATTTTCATCACCGTCGTTCTACAATCTAACGCCGCCGCCTCCGCCAACGTCCAGGCCACCCACGTACGACGTCCAGAACTACCAGGCGCCCAACAACACACCGAACGGCACTATTCCTGCTGAGAACTACTACGCGGCTACAGACATTATTAAGGTACGTGAGGAGAGCCGGTGGTGCATGGTGCATGATAATCTGACCTCTGCAAATGCAGTATTAGCGAAATTTCCAGCGTGAAAGCTATCATCGTTGTCTCGCACAACGGGCGCGCCTTATCTATCCATGTGCATTTTAGATTCGTATGGGATTACTATGTGCTCCACTTAGAACTACAATGGCATTATCTCAAATGTTAACCAGCAATAATCCCGTTATAGAATGAATAATAATAATAATAATAATAATTTATTCATCACTCAACATAATACAAAAAATTATTGGACTAGTCAAACTTAAAACTAATGTAAACCATCGTGTAACATACAACATTTTAAAACATACAATCATTTAAAATTTAAAAACTCTTCATAACTATAAAAGGAGTTGTTTAAAAGGAAATCGTATAACCTTGATTTAAAATTATTAAAATTGTCGCTATTGCCATAACGATTTACAAATTTATTGTAACAGTTTATACCTCTATAAATGTGACAATGCTGACCAACAGAGAGCCTAGAAAATGGTTGATGTAAATTATCTTTAGTTCGTGTATCATAGGAATGTATGGAGCTATTTTTTACCACAGATTTTTTCTTTATATTTACTATCAGAAGAAAGATATATAATGATGGGAGGCTCAGGATGCCATACCTCTTAAAAAGATCCCTACATGAAGTGAGGGGATGAACACCTGCTATTACCCTCAATATGCGTTTTTGTGCAACAAACGCCTTATTTATGTGTGCCGAGCTTCCCCAAAATATTAAACCGTAGGATATAATGGATTCTGCTAAGCCAAAATATACTGATCTAAGTACATCCAAGCTTACAGTACCCCTTAGCTGTCGTATTAAGAAACATATGCTACTTAATTTACTAGATATTTTTTCTACATGAAATTCCCATGTCATCTTAGAATCAAACGTTACACCTAAAAAATTTGCAGTATGTACCTGTTCAATTGAGATATTATTTAGTCTGACTAAGAAACTGCAATTTCGGATAGAATTTTTCGGAAGAAATGTCATAAACTTAGTTTTATTGATATTTACGGATAGTCCATTGTTTGAGCAGTACTCTAGAAATTCATGAGTAGATTTATTAGCTTTTGATACTACTTCTTTCATATTATTTTCATGTATGCCAAAATTTGTGTCATCGGCATATATTATTTGCGTATCAGCTGTAGGGCAGTTTAAGGATATATCGTTTATAAATACCAAAAATAATACGGGCTCCATATGGTACCCTGTGGCACTCCAACTGATACATTACATGGCTCCGATTTATAACTGTTTATAGTAACTATTTGGCTTCTGTTGTTTAAGTAGGATGCTATCCAGTTGTTTGAAATACCACGAACACCAGCAGTCGAGAGCTTTTCAAGCAGCAGGTAGTGATCAACTGAGTCGAATGCACGGCTCAAATCGAAGTATAAAGCTATATTTAAATTCCCTTTATTCAGCGACTCGTAAATAAAATCTGAGAATTCAGCTATGGCAGTTGAAGTAGACTTCTGTTTACGAAAACCATGTTGGGATATGTTTAAAATATTATTAGTCTCCAGGAACGGAGTTAATCTATTATAGAATGCAAGTTCGAATATTTTTGCCAATTGGCTCTGTACACATATATTTCTGTAATTAGCATACTCCTTTGGCGACCCTTTGTTTTTGTATACTGGGATGGATTTTGATAATTTCAACGCCCATTTGAAAAGTTTATTATTTACTCGTTTATTAGATACGTTATAGGTTCACTTAGAACTGCACTTGCTGCTTTTAGTATCTTGCCATTTATTTCATCGACACCTGGTGAGTTTTTAGTGGTAGTTTTGGATATAATATTTTCAACTTCAGTTGGTGTTACCGGGGTTAAATATAAGTTTACATGGGTAGCATATGGCATTTTTAACTTTTCGTAACAAGGTTTAGGGTATTGAGCTTCACAAAAATATTCATTGAATTTATTGCATATGTTTCGATAGCCAGTATTTATCTCCCCATCTGTATTAATCATTTCATAAGAGATCGCTTTATTTGATTTACCTTTCATCTCATCAACAATCTTCCAGCTCTCACGGACACAATTATTAGCATTTCTTATTCTATCATCATTATAAGTGGTTTTTACAGAATTTAGCTTATTTTTATATATTAAGAGTAGTTCATTATATCTTTTCTTAATTATGTCATTGTTGACAGATTTGTTTATTTTGGCCATTTGACACAAAGTATCGTGCAACATTTTTAGTTCACGATTAAACCATTTCTTTTTAGTTAAATTTGCTTGACATCTTTTAATAGGGAATGCAGTGTTAAAGTGGTATATCAAAGTACAATAAAATTCGTTAAATTTAGCATCAAAGTTATTGGATAAATACATGTCAGGCCATTCTTCATTTCTTAGTAAATTAATGAAAGTATTAACATTCTGTTCATGAAAATCTCTTTTGAGATAATAATACTCAGTGTCATTGAGTGGTTGTAGCACCATTAAGTTACTTATTTGTAATGTATGATCAGAAAGATGGGTGTCCTGAACTATAACATTGCTAGTACATTCAATGTTCGTAAACATTACGTCAATAAGTGTAGAACTAGTGCTAGTGTTACGAGTTGGAGACGTAATAATATTGTACATACCGAATTCTTTGAACATATTATGTACTTGCATAGAACTTTTACTCTGCAGGAGTAAGTCGATATTAATATCTCCACATACAATATATTTATTGTTTGGATTATACAATTTATGTAATATTTCATATAGCTTACTTAAAAAGAGTTGAATTTCATTTTCCTTAAGGCCTGAGGGGCTATATATTACCATTATATAAATTTTATAACTCTCAGTTTCATACAAACTAATTGCTACTTCTATTATTTTTTCGATAATGTCATCACATTTTATGTTTAATATTTAGGTTATTCTTGGCAATATAGAGTATTACCAATTATTCATATGTGAAAAATTTTTGTTTATCAATTTAAGTCAATTAGGATTTTATCAATAATTTTTGCAAATGACGTGCCCAAAAGCAATCACGTGATTTTCTTCCTGTCATATTTTACTTTATTTTTAAAATGCCGGAAAATAGCTAAATCTCGAAGAATGTTAAATAAAAAAGTAATTATTTTTCAGATTTGTCCACGTATACCATGTTCAACCATCTAGTTAATGTTTTATTTTTTGTCAGTTTTCTAACCCAATGCGTTTTTAACTTATCAAAATTTAAGTAAACCTGTACACGTACACACGTGTACTCATGCACATCTAAGCCAGGGAGGTAGCGACAGTTTTCGTGAAATCATTTCTATAAAGCTAATTTTTTTTCCAAGAAAGTTTAGATAATATCAATGATGAAGATGCAATTCTACCAATCTATAAGTGTTGAAAAAATGAGCAAAAAATTAAACAACATGGGTTGCATGAATGTATCGCATCCTCACAGATGATATAAAAACATACCGGACAATAATATTCTACCGCATCGGAAGCGTTGCCATGTCAGGTCTACAACCCACGCAAAGTGTGGAAAAAACAAACATTTTTGCCTTATATCTACGGCTGAAATTTTTTTCTGGTATAGTTTATTCAATAAGACATAAAAAAATACAGTCTACCGATCGTCTCATGTTGTTAAAGCATCGGTAGACGCAATGGAATGCGTGACCGCGGCCGCTGCGCTTCGGGCTATTGAAGTTCGCGGAGAAGTTTTGCATTTTCCGCCGAGAAATATTAATCTACAAAGCTGATTTTTTGTCTACAAACAGTTTATGCACTATTTCGATTAAAAATCACATTCTACCTCCACTAAAAGGTGGCTAAATCTTTGGTAGACGTTGCTGAAATTACAGGGCATAAATAGTGGAGCAGGATTTCGAGCGTAGCACGCTTATTTAACGAGAAAATTTTTTCGGAGTAGAAATATATAGACCATCTGATAGAGATATAAATAATGTATTATAATCCCGGTTGACGACCTTTTCCCTTGGTCGAGACAAAATTTGTGAGCATTTAATTTCAGAAATCACAATTATTCTTATACCGTGCGCCTGCAAGTAAAAAAACATATTACTCAGAAACTACTACACTTAGTTTTGATTGAAATAGTTTATTCCATATAATAATTATATATTAGAAAAGTGTCTTAATTCGACTTATAACATTTTGAAAAAACATATGTTTTGCAATACTTGATAAAAATGCTAATATATTGCTTCCACACAGGCATAACTTTTTATTTCACGATATTGATTTCAAATTTTTTTATATCAACCTCTTCCCTGATGTTTAAGGAACATTTTCTGTCATATAACATATGGTCGCGGTTCACAAATAAAGGCTAAGAGATATTTGAACACGGCCGTCAAGTAGTGCATTGCGAGTGGGATAAAGATCGACAGATACGAGAACTAGCGCGTCGAAAAAGGAGGGACTGACATAATACAATAATACTGATGGAGCATAGCAAATAAAACACAGTTACGAAAAAATAAATTTTAATTACCAATGACTGAATTATTTTAAAATATTTAATCATTTTTATATTTTTGTCCAATAATTTTTACCTCATTCGATGTTTTTTATGTTACTTGCACTTTTTATATATTTACCCTTTTAATAAATTACTATTAACTTTTATAATTTACTTTTAGTAAATTAATTAATTACTTGAGTGCTCCACTTGGTGGTTTTCCACCTGTATATGACGAACCTCACCTATGTATAAGGCAAAGAAGGAAATAAAGCATTCGATTTAATTCGACTTGATTTGATTTTTGATGAAAAAAAAATTAAATAAAAATGTTCAAAAATCAAGTTCTTCATTAATTGGTTCAATTTGAATGGTAACATTTCATTTCATCAGGTATTGATGCTTTTTATTTGTGGAGAGAACTGGTCGGATACCTTCTTCATGTGATTCCCATCCAAGCTGAAGAATATCAAACTCTTCAACATTAACTTTATGACTGCTACATCATGGTTTGCTCTGTAATAAACACCTGAAAATCGAAATATTCATTTAATATAAAAAATATAAAATTGAACCAACCTGAGCACATGCTGCTTGAAAACATCTTCTGTTGGAATACGTTCTACTGGCCATTTTAACGACTGTAAATGTTATTAGTTTTCTGAGATCATCCACACCTCAACATTGTCGTGTTTATACAATTTCGCAACAAAATTTCTAAACATTCGCAGAACACCTAGATGTGATTGATGGAAATTTAAAAAGTTCCTAATATCTTCCTTTATCTTCCAGTTAACCTTGAATGCAGTTTTTTTCCAATTGTGAAAAATGCACTGGTTATATCACAACCAGGTAATAAATATTTATATAGCTGGCGAACAAGAACAGATAGATATCTGATCTATAGAAGTTATATCAATGTATCTTAGTTTATTAGTCGCCTGATTGGAATGACCCGTTTGAATATAAATGTTTTTATCTCGAAATATTTCAGGAATGCTGCAACATAATACAAAACTATAACGAAAATGTCAGTGTCATCTGAGTAAATAACAATATTTTTAAAAGATCTCAGAAAACTAATAACATTACAGTCGTTAAAATGGTCAGCAGAATTTCCTCCAACAGAAGATGCCTTCAGGCAGCATGTGCTCAGGTTGGTTCAATTTTATTTTTATTTATTTTATATTAAATTAATATATCGACTTTCGGGTGTGTATTAGAGAACAAAATATGGAGCAGCAGTTATAAATTTAATATTGAGGAGTTTGATGTTTTTCAATTTAGATGAGAATCACATGATGAAGGTATCCGACCAGTTCTCTGCACAAAAGCACCAATGCCTGACGAAATGAGAGAAATGATATTTCCTGCCGAGATAAAAATTGCATTTCGGTAAAATATTCATTAGTTCAGGAATATTACGTTTTTATTCCGACAAAATTCATAAAGATTTGAAAATTGGTGGGTATGTTGGGAATAGCATAAGGATTACTAAACCAAAAAGTTCCCATCGCTAAATAGTGTGCTTCATCCCCCAGGACGTCCTTTCTACCCCCATTTTGAGTTTTTCTAGATTATCTCGGCAACGATGTAATTTTCGACAAAAGTACCTATATACAAAAGTGTTCCTTGGAAAATTCTCTATCAAAAAGGTTTTTACCACTTTTTTCCTAAAATTAATAATACCGTGGGAAATATGGCGCAAACATAAGGGTTGGTTCCGACTAGCACTCTCTACAGTACGATGTACCTTAAAGTTTAACGTTTAACGCTTAAAATAGCAGTAGGCACTAAGATTTATTTACAATTTTAATAAATATACAACTTCCACCCCCTCACCTCTATAAAAAGACCGTGTTGTACTTATTTCCACACCACCCTAGAGGTAAAGTACTTGGCGCGTTTTTTTTAAAGTGGTATCCCGTGTAGGCCTAATCCACTAATTATCAAATGTTAATTATAAATCTTGGTCGTCTTCCACAGATTCAACATTCAAGCATGATTGTCCATGGCAATGATAACACATTGTAGAGCAACGCAAGCCTGCTCTTCTGCAACTACACCTGTATTCGCACCCTAATTTACATGAACATGAAATAAGCGTTAAAACAGATTCGGGAGCTGGTTCTTTTATAGTCATTATTGGGATTAATATACCGCCAACTTTTTTCCACCCCCAATCGGTAGCTTTGAGCGTCACGTTTTTCCATGTTTGAATTTGGTGAAAAACTCGATAACAGTGTTGCCGAGCGGCAGCAGAAGTTGGTGGAAGTTTTGACAACATAACAGAGTTGCTGGCTTTACCAACTAGTCTGTTAAAAGACATAAATCTGTATTCATCTAGACTTTTTTCTGCCGAGGTACAGTTGTATAAAGCTAAAATAAATCGCTCTCCCATGTTTGCAATATCTTCATGAGTAGCTTCCTCATTGTTGAAAGTTTGTACAATATGTTGTAAATCACTTCTTTTATTAAATACATTGATTGCATTCACTTTCCCTTTGGAAAAAAACGCCGAGGATGTGTCACAACCGCTGATGGCATGTACAAATAAAATGGCGGATTTGCAATTTTTTAAGAAAGTTGCAGATTGTAAATCTTGAGAACTGTAAATCCTTTTACAGGTATTATATGACTTGCGCTAATTACGGCCCTGATTTACCAACGTACTATTCGTTTGAAGAGAAATGGTATAAAAACCTTTTTTGTAGAGAATTTCCTGTAGAACACTTTTGTACATAGGTATTTTTGTCGTAAAATGCACCATTTCATGGATAATTTTAAAAAAGCGAAAATTGGGGTCAATACTATGTCGTAGGGGATGAAGCACATAATTTAGGGGTGGGAACTTTTCGGTTTATTATTATATATGCTGTCCTGATTATTTCCACCAATTTTCAAAACTTTATGAATTTTGTCGGATATATCGCAATTTGAACCGTAATATTACTGAATTACATGTCGTCTAAAAAATCTAAAATGTGCATCGGCCTGCAGGTGCAAAGAATGCCGTAACGTTACGATTCAAGTTGAACCCATTAATGAAGAACTTGATTTTTGAACGTTTTTATTTAATTTATTTATGATAAAAAATCAAATCGAATCAAATCAAATGCTTTATTTACTTTTATACATATAGATACGGATGAGGTTCGTCATATACAGGTGGAAAACCACCAAGTGGAGCCCCTAATTAATTGATTAATTTACGTGCTGCCAACTCTTCTAAACTGAGAGTTGGAAACAGTGTTTGACAAAGTGCATAATTCGATATTTTTTAAATATTGTAGACTACGAAACAACCTAACAAATATGATTTATATTCAATGGAAGTAGATTTAACATTAAAGATAATGAAAACAATGTTGTGATTATTATATTATAGGTATTTAATTGTTGCAAAGTTTGGAAATTAGACGAGTTGGTCAACATGTACAGTGAATTACAGTGATACCAATCTAGACACTTTTTACCAAACTTTCTTTCATGCAAATCGTCAATTTCGCTCCACTAAAAAGAAGTTAACGTTCTTAATTTCTTTCCCGAGTGAATACAAATTTTACAGTTCCCATCATTTCAATTCCTTTAATAGTAAACATTTCAGATGGTATGGAAAATTATGGATAGAAATGTGAGAGGTAAAGCATTTTCAGTGAATCGAAAGTAACTTTTTTTACTTGCACCCATTATCGATATATTACACAAAATTTAAAAAAAGTCAAAGCCAAGCCCTATGTATTTTGGGATGCTGAAACCTAATATGACAATAAAAAAAAGACAATTTTCCCCTAGCACCCCCTTAGAACCCTCCTGGGGAATTGAAATTACACTTGTTATAAAAATTTAAAAACCAGATTTTTTGGTGCGGTGAAACCAAATATGACGATAAAAACTGATTTGAACCACCCAGTCACCCCCTAACACCCCCTAAAAGACCCCCGGGGGGGGGGGTAAATTTCACGTCTTATGAAAATTGAAAATGTAAGTATATTTTCAAGTATTTTGGTGCAATGAAAAAGAATATGACGATAACAAATGATTTGAAGCACCCAGTCACCCCCTGGCACCCCATAGCATCCCCTTACATTTTGGGTGGTTCAAAACAGTTTTTGTCGTCATATTCGGTTTCAGCACGCCAAAAAACCTGCTTTTCAAATTTTTAGAACAAGTGTAATTTCAATCCCCCAGGAGAGTTGTAAGGGGGTGCTAGGGGAAAATTGGATAGTTAAAACCCTTTTTAATTGTCATATTCGGTTTCATCGCCCCAAAATACATGGGTTTCGACTTTTTTTTTATTTTGTGTGCCTGTGTTATTATAGTTACGTGTGACAATTTTTATAATAATTAATATTTAACATACAATATTTTAATAAAATAAATTTAATTATCATGATTGAATTAGGGTGCACATAGTATTTTTGTAATCAAATTAACTGTCTAATTCTTTGCTACTCATATCTGAATCTCCATATTCACTCTCGTACTTGATTTCGGAATACTTTTAGTATTTAATTGACAGTAACATTGGTAAATAATAGTAAACTTTTAAAGAATAAATTTTTCGAATAAGTTATAAAAAACAGTCATTTCTTACAAGAATTTATTATTTATTAATATGTTGAATATATTTTTGTTGACATAAAAAAAAATAAAAATAGAAAGATAAATTTCCATACCGGAACATAGATCATAATGGAGTAAATAAAAGTGATTATTAACACATCTATAAGAAAACTGTCTGTTCGTTAATATTAATGAAGAATACAATTTTCATGATTTGATTATGTATTGCCATTTTGGCAACGTCTACCAAAGATTTAGCCACCGATCAGCGGAGATAGAATGTGATTTTTAATCTAAATAGTGCATAATCTACTTGTAGACAAAGAATCAGCTTTGTAGATTAATATACCGCGGTGGAAAATGCAAAACTTCTCCGGGAACTGTAATGGCCCGAAGGCCAACCGCCGCGGTCACTCGCTTGCATTACAATACGTCTACCGAGGCTTTAGCAACATGAGACGATCTGTAGACTCTGTATTTTTTGGATGTCTGATTAAATAAACTATTCTAGAAAAAAAATTCAGCCTTGTAGACATAAGTAAAAAATGTTTGTTTTTTCCACACTTTGCGTGGGTGGTAAACCTGCCATGGCAACGTTTCCGACACGGTAGAATATTATTTTCCGGTATGTTTTTATATCATCTGTTGGTATATAAAATTTCAATCTTATAGATATAATATATTTATGCAACTTTTTATAACATGTTGTTAAATTTTTTACTCATTTTTGCAACATTAAAAGTTTGGTGGTAGACTTGCACTTTCATCATTGATACTGTCTAAGCTATCATAGGAAAAAATCTAGCTTTATAGATATTAACTCGAAAAAACTGTCGCTACCTCCCTGGCTATAATGTATTCATGCATATATACAGGCACAAGCGCAGATACCTGTCCACGTTCATACTCGAACTCAATCAGTACTTCGAGGTTACACCAATATTTTCAACCTTGTTGTGTCTGCAACTATGTCAAAATCGATGCATAGTATCGTGTAGTAAGGGTCTGGACAATATGCAACCACAATTTCAATGGAATTGGCCGGGACCGCGTTACCCATAAGGTTTGTGCGGGGTTCTTTATTTAACTAAATATGGAAATTGAGGACTGTCGTAGAAGAAATAAATTAAAAAAAAAAACTTTTTTTAAAACAATGGTATTATTTTAAAAACAAATTACACTAAAAAGTAAAAAATAATTTCAACTTTGTAAATAGAAAACCATTGGGAGCTCATAAAATATTACTTTGTCTAATCATTTTGATTTACGTTCTCATTTTATGAGCACCCAATGGTTTTCTATTCACAAAGTTGAAATTATTTTTTACTTTTTAGTGCAATTTGGTTTTAAAATAAAGCCATTATTTTTAAAAAGGTTTTTTTTATTTATTTTTAATTTTTTAGTCTTCGTCACGTAGCTTATCATATTCTACTCACCAAACCATTTCATTTGATATCTATCTCAAGAGGGTTATGAAGAGAAAACGTAAGGAGCTATCTTGGGTTTACAGTGACGTCACGTAGCTTATCGTATCCTACTTCATTTGATGCCCATGTCGAGGGGGTTGTGAGGAAAAAGGTAATCCGCCATCTTAGAGCGTCCGCCATATTGGGTTTAGAATGACGCCACGTAGCTTATCGTATTCTACTCGCCAAACTCTTTCTTTTTATACTCAGGTCAAGGGGGTTGTGAGAGAAATGGTAACCCTCCATCTTGGGACGCCGGCGCAATCATATTGGATTAGAGCGATATTGGATATACGATATTGTATTATTTTAGCTCGATTGGATAACGGGAAGTGGATGAAATTTCAATCATTACATTTGACCTATACATACATACATGGATACATAATATACATACTTACAGATTTCCGAATATAATAAAATCTTTGAAAAATACTGTACGGAACTCGTGCAAAAAGTGCAATTTTTCATTCATAAGTGCCACACCCATCTACGGCTCGTGCGTCAAACTCATTCGTGAAAAAAAGCACCACACTTGCATAAGCCACTATTTTGTTAGGTGCATTAAGGATTTGTCACACTCTATGTGAAATCAATAATTCAAATCAAATCAAACATAGTTAGCAGTGCGTTTTTAAACACTTTTCATAGCAACCGTAGAAGAAATTAAAATAAAGTGGGTTTGGAATAAATTGTTGAAACTACATTAATTTTGCATCAAGTTTAATGAAGTTTTATTGTCGCATTTTTGTTTTTCGTAGAAACAATTTATTTGAAATAATATTTAATCACAAAAACGGATTTAGGTGATGACTTTATTAAAAATAAATCGTTTTACTAGAGGGTTGGAAATTGGTATCCGAGTGTAACAACATTTTTCTCTAACATTTTTCGAAATTTTGAGAGATAACTTTGTTTTTTCGAAAAAAGTAAAAATGACTGAGAAAGAAAATCACGTTGTCATTATTTTTTAAGCAGAAAAAGGAAAAAACTTAACATTGAAATGAAGCATTTCCATCATAAAACATAAAATGTCCATATTAAATTGACAAAAACTATATAACAGATAAATATATTCTACAAACACACTTAAAATTAATAAAGAAAATATTTTTTATTGAAAATTCCTTAAAAAGACCACTAAAAATTATTACATTAAATTTTATCCAGTAACTCAGTAATTGGATTTTATTACCTGATACTGAGATAAAGTATTAATAGAATTTTAATAATTGAAGAGCTAAGTGGATAAAGGTGTTATGTGACATTTTTGAAAATTTTGAGATTTCTACACAGACAACTATTTTAACTTATAATCTATAATTTCAATAAGTTTTTGGGATAATAAACCTTTCCTAAATGCGTTTTAATGTTTGATAAAGGTGTTACGTACATATGATTTTTATATAATTTAATGGATAAAGATGTCATGATCACATACCACCTTTATCCATTACTGTGCGATATTAAATTGTTTTAATTCAAAACACTTTACTTTTAAAGTTATGTTATATTGACATTAATGTGACAAGTTGTGTTAAGTGTTTCTTACTATTATAGTGAAAATGGCCAGTCGTAGTAAACTGATATTACAAATGGCAATGAATAAACGATTTCATGAATCATGTAAGATGTTTATAAATTGGCTGATATTTGGAAATAGTGCTTATAGTGTTTTAATCCATATATTCATTTCGTTCAATTTCGAAATGGTATGAGATGGTACAAGAGTCGAGATGGTACTTGAGTATCTAATTGCTGTAAACACATTTATACCTTTTGGCAATTCATAGTGGCAATTTCTTCCCAGGCAAGTTTTAATAATGTTTTAAAAACAAAACATTATCAATATAAAATGCAATAATAAAATACGAATTTACCAAAGTATTCTAGCAAATTAGTCTGTAAATCAGAAATACTGGAAAGTGACGCTTTGCGGTGTTGATTTTTGTACAAACATTTTTATGCTGACAAGTAGAAGAGGGCTGAACCGTAGAAATTTTTATGACAAGAGCAAAACTGATATCTGGTATGGCTTCTGCCCACCCAATATTTTGAAAGAGCATTAAATGATGTAAGGCAAATCTGGCGAATTCCGAAATTCTTGCGTAAAAAATAATAAGTATGATAATTACGCCAATCAAGTCAAAGGTCATTTGGGTTTGTAAGGTTATCGTTTAAGAATTACAGGGTTCGCTATGCTTACATCTATGGGGTTATCTGTGAAAAATCCCTGCCTACCCAATAAAAATGCTGAAATTACGTCCATGGTATTCAAAATTGTTTAATTGAGATCATGAAATGACCCACATTTTTTCCCAAATGTGATGTTGGAAATAATACTAAAGAATACGGAGAAAATTACAAACTAGCTTTCGAACAACAAAAGCGTGACGGAGCAAAAGTTACAGTAGATAGAACGATTTGCTTTCTTACTTTAGATCTTCAGCAAACGATGCCGCTGCCAAAATTAAGTACATCGAAAGCATTTTACCTTCGTCAAATGTGGTTTTACAACCTTGGCATACATACATTGAGGAATACTGAAAAAAAAAACGTTCTTTTTCACATGTACTGAAGATATGGCCAGCCGTGAAAGCCTAAAAATTGCTAGTTGCTTACATACCTTTTCACAAATTTACAATGAATATTTCCAAGAAAAGATCGATCACATTATAATATGGCCCGACTCCTGTGGTGGACAAAATAAAAACTTCAATATCATTACACTTTACCAGTTTTTGCTTTTAAAAAGAGAATTTAAAGTTATCGACCATAAATTTTCGGAGGTGGGACATTCATATTTAGATTCAGACAGAGATTTTGGCAGAGTCGAGAAAATTTTAAGGAAACATCAAAACATCTACATTCCGGACCAGTATCGAGAAATTTTAAGAACTCCCAAAGACGCCGTTGTCATA
Organism: Rutpela maculata; assembly: GCA_936432065.2. Lineage (NCBI taxonomy): Eukaryota > Metazoa > Arthropoda > Insecta > Coleoptera > Cerambycidae > Rutpela > Rutpela maculata. Next base: position 118,513,626 of record OW386285.2, read on the forward strand.
GATATGAAGAATCATTTCAAGGATATTGATGGAATTGCCTCAAAACTCAATTTGTACAACAGGAAGAAAAACTTGAACAATGAAAAGGTTTATTTTCGCGACGGTATAAAATGGCACCTATGGGTGCTACTATTATATTACTAGATGAAATTTTACAAATTCGATATTTTAAAGAAAAGAAATATGCATAAGATAAATTCCGACGGTATTGCTCTAACGGTGTTTAATGAAAACGAGGGCAGCCTAAGTGTAGGAAAACTGGCCAATCTTAAAGAACAATTACCATTCATAAATGAATGGTAAGGCCGTATTATCACAACATACTTGGAAATGACCAAACTGTGGCTCAAAACCGTAGAACTGTCCGACTACCTAAAAATTGTACAATGTTTTAATAATAATAAAATATGTTTAATTTCTTAACACTTTCATTCACTAATTCCTTATTCATTTTAGAGAAACTTATGAACGGATAAAGGTGTTATGTACATTAATTTTTTAAAATTTTCGAAAATAATGACAACCGACAACTTTAGTTATTTGTCTCTGAAAAGTACATCAAATGTCAATATCATCGCAAAATGCAAGCTATATAGTCGTTATAACAAAAAAGTTCTCGCCTAAAAACTTTCGAGTTAAATTACTCAATAACGTGTTTTTGTGACATAACACCTTTATCCACTTAGCTCTTCAATTATTTACGTGTTTTTTTTTTTAATGGCGGAGGATCCGGTTATACTAAAACATAACTTTTATTTCTCTTTACCGCCTATAGTAATAGTAATAATATAGCCCATAATTTTCCCTGGCTTATACTCCTCACATTGGTGAAATTGAGTAATTGACGACACTGGTTGTGTTTTCGCGTTGGAAGCTCATATCTGGTTTGAGTAACAATTCAACACAGTGAATTTTCCTGAAATCATCAAAGTTGTCTTCCTTATAGCATTAGTATAGCATTAGTTATTGAAATTTTAACATTGTGAGATGTAGAAAGAAAAATTATTTAGTAATGAGTTGGTCCACCTTGAATGTACTCATTAACTATGTTAAGTATGCTGTCAATTATAGTTTATCGATTTCATCCCAAGCTTCTTGGATTTGAAGTTGAATATCGTTCAAATTATATGAAGCTTGGTATAAACTCCTAGTCTTCTGTTAACCACATCCCAGATATGTTCTATTGGAGACAAATTGAGTCACCGTACCGACCATGGAAGTACCACTAAGTTAATTATAACCTTTATTTTCATTAGAACGGACATTGGAAAATTGGATAATTCGGTCCTTGTAGGTAAAACAATGTAACAGATTCCATCACGTCTGTTAAATAACCGAATGAAGACTAATAGTGGCCCACTGCGATAGTATTCTCAACCCTATGGGGTGGAGTATACTACCTCAGTAGGTCACCTAAGACGTGATGGTATGCCATCACGTCTTAGGTAAGAGCTACCTGACGTTCAACAACAAATTCCAAATTTTGATGTTTTCAACGCGCTGGCGTCTCATGGTCCTACGTCCGTTTTGGGCCCGCACAAACAAAACCGAACATTGTCTTATTACATCATGTTAACCTAAAGGCGCGATGACGTGAAAAAATTAGGCTTAAGAAATGGTCGGCTAAGAGTGTGTAGTCTAAAAATCGTAATTCGGCGATAAGCTGACGTTATCCTCTCCAAAATTTCTCACATCAGATCATGGCAAATCTACCTTGTAGGGCCATATTTCGTTAGTGGTCTCTTTTTAAGGCGGTTCAATTTCTTTAAGCATTTTTTTTTTCATCTTTTACATTGCCAAAACAATAAAAGATACATATAAGCCGCCACTGACATTTTATGTGAAATTTAATTATCTACAACTTTGCTACTATAGTTTTTTCTCACAGCTCTTACCATTTTGGCATTTTCGTTTTAGAGTGGGTATAGCCTTCTATGTATATATAAATTGGCCGTCATCTTCGAGCACCAATTTTGAATTTTGCAATTTTCTGTCAGTCGTAGAGACGTAGAGTTTAACTATATGTAGGTACTTACGACTGTTATGTGAATTACTTAACGACGAGCTAGGAGCTTGAAAGTTGACATGGCGTCCTAAATTTTAGTCAACTTATGATTTTTAACGATCTCCGTAGTAGAGAACAGGCATTTTGTTGGTAAATAATAAAGACGTTTATTATTATTATTTGTACATTCAGTCTATTTTCTTGTATTAAATTTAGTTTCTTTTTAATGATCATGCGTAAGCTGCATTAATTTTCATATTAATTACTTCATTTAATCGCCCACTTAGTGCACCATGCGCCGCAGAGTGGATTAAAGTCTCTCTACGCCACTGGCTTTTATACACATGAAAATTCAACCACAATCTTTCAAACATTAGTATTATTGTAGATGTGAGCTGTGTACTAGTGAAGCCACACTTTATGTACAATTGCGAAAACGGTGGCAAACAATCTTTAGAACTTGCAGTTCAATGCATAAAACAGCTTTGTATTGTATGCTGAATGCAAGCTTTATTACACACCGAGGAACATCTATTTATAAATTGAGGAAACCTCTTTGATCAAGTTTCCGCATCCAATAAAATTACTCCGCAACTGCGTACAAAAAAAATTAATTTAGAAAGTTTCTGAAAGTACGCTTAAACAACATTTCAAAATAAGTTATTTCATATAAGACTTACATTATTAAATAATGCAGAGCCGCGGGAAGTATTTCTACATAAACTTTCCCGGTGCGACTACTGTCTTATGCAAGCAATCGCTGGGAGGACGTACGGCGGCAAGGAAAAGCCGCATCGGCATGCTGACGCCACCTGAGGCCTTTATAAGAGTATTGAGAGAGAAAATCAGTGGGGCGTCTCAGTGGCGGTCGTAGCAGCGGCAGCCCAGAGAAAACATCGGCCTGATTGAATGTACACAACAGCTGTGACTGAGGCTGGGCCCCCAACACGTGGACTTGGATCGTGTTTACGCTGGCATGAACTTCTTGCTTGCAGTTTGCAATTTACCTTATTTATATATAAGTGTATTTTTATACCTAAATAAATAGAAAATTAAAAAAAGTGTATATCTCAAATATTTATTAAAAATATGATAATAAAATGCAAAAATAACAATTTTCAATAAGTGCGGCAGGTCAATTTGTAATTTCATAGAATTTCAATTAAAAAAAATTAAAGTAAATTAATACCAAAGAAGTAGCAACTCACCAAGAACTTGAGAAAGAGAGAGAGCAAGACTGAGTTTTAGCAAATTAACAGAGCAAAGTTTTCTGAAATTACAAAAAAATATGCTACTTTCTATACTCGTACAAAAGTAAAACTATTCTAAATTAATAGAAAGCAGAGACAGAGAAAGGTAGGTACTAGAAAGGAAACATATATAGCGTCCAATACGTGTCCATAAACGAATCATGTCAATCCAAAATTAAAAATAATATATAAACTTAAGCAAGCCTAGCACCGGAAAATTGAAAATTGGGGTAGTTTTCAGGTTTAGGGCTAGTGGGCGAAGAGTAGGTGGCGAAATCACCCTCTTTTCAGCAGATTTTCGTTGTTTCCGTGGTACTTCCTTATTGGGGGTGGGCGTAGTTTCAACCCTTGAAGGTGGGTTAGGTCACCTGTGGTCAATATTTACATATTTTATTCGAATTTACCAAAAAAAAAAACCCGATCCGACAAGCCCTCGCAATCCTAGCACCGGAAAATCGAAAATAAGGGTAGTTTTCAGGTTTAGGCTTGCTGAAGAGTAGGTCGGGAAATATTATCATCATCGTATTCCTCGCCCTCGAAAACGGTATACCGGTTTTCAGCTGATTTTCGTTATTTTCGTGGCATTTTGGTATTGGGGGTGGGGGTAGTTTCAATCTCTGGGCGTGAGTCAGGTCACCTGTGGTCAATATTTACTTATTTTATTCAAATTGATGAAGAAAAGCCTGATCTGACAAGCCCTTGCAAGCCTAGCGCCGAAAAATCGAAAAAAGGTTTCGATTTGGGGTAGTGGTTGGACGGTAAGTAGGAAAATATTGTCACCATCGTGTTCCCCGCCCTCGAAAACGGGGGAGTGGGGGGTAATGTCTTGCGGTCCGATCCCAGAACTTTTGGGTTTTTTGCCTTTTTCTGGTTAATCTCAGAGGACTACAGATATCGATAATCATTCGTTTAAAAAAAAATTCCCCCCCTCCCTATCCCCCGCCTTTCCAAAAATTTCCAAAGAGGAAAAACTTTGTTACTTATATGTGGTCTCTTCGATTACCAACTGGCAGACGGTAACCTTTCATCGTCGAATTTGCACACTATTTCCTAGACTAGTAGAGGTTTCGTTGCAGCAACAATCAGGCAGGTTTAAAGGCTCTTGATTTAAACAAGGTGGCTTCTAAGGTGGTACTGAACTGTCAAATATCTGGGTCAAGCTTGTATGGGTGCCCGTACATAGTGACGGACACGTACGTTTTTGCTCTTCCCGCCAAATGATCACTGTGACCGTTTGGCGGAAGAAGTAAAACCTACTTTTCTTGATTCTGAGTCAGCATTTTGCTTGCGTAAAAGTATGATTATAATAGCTACACTGAAAGAAATTTCTATTATCCATAAAGAAGAATTGACTAACCCCTAAAAAATATCTGCATTAAATAGGCTCCAGCAAGACAGCTTTGTAACCACAACAAAAACGATCTTGCTAAGACGCACTTATTTACCGTTAAAAAAGTATTTTTAATTATTTATTTGTTGCTCTAGGTTGATAGCTTTGCTATCAGGAATCAGAGACCCATTTTAATCTTAATAAGTTCTTTGTTAGAGTTAGTAAGCTCATATTATTTACACCATTACTACCTTACAAACAGAAAAAAAGCTTTTCCCGCTGCTAATAGATGACTTTTTAACCACTAATAGGCGATTTTTTAATCACTATGCAGCTTACACAGTCATGACAACAAATACTCTTTTTTGTCCTAGTAATGTCACTTTATAAGCGTTACATAAATATATACTGGATGTAGCAAAACGCTATTCTTGCCATTAAAAAAAAAATTGCTACTATAGAAAGATTTTTTGCAAGGGATGTGCACGAGGGTGGTCCAAAAATGTCTTAAATTTTTTATAGAAGATCTCGATCCCCCCAATTTGTTTCCAAATTCGAAAAAAGTAACCACGTATTTTGTTGTTTTTCAAAATGTTGATTTTAAATGGTGCCTATGGGACCATTTGAAATCAAAATTTTGAAAAACAAAAATACGCACTTACTTTTTTCGGATTTGGAAACAAATTGGGAGGATCAAGACCCTCTATAAAAAGTTAAGTAATTTTTGGACCACTCTAGTGTGTACATAGAGGGTGATTCAGTTTTATTACTAATAACTTTATCAATTATTAGATGCCAACAATTTAAATTTATTTTGTACTTCTCTAGATACATGATAGAAAAAAATATGTGTTATTGTTTTCCCGAAGATCAAAAATTGTAATGGTTATTATTTATATTTGGCATCATATAATAGCAGTATGTTAGGCTTCATCTATTTGACTATAGTTTTTTCTATACATGGTTGCTAAAATATTTTGGGAATAAATTATCGTATATTTTCAAAAACCGAAAAAAAAAAAAAACTTTTTGATACCTTTTATTTCACAAACGAAGGCCCTTAGGGAAAAGTACCATGCAAAATAATTTGTTTATTTTGTCACCATCTATCGTTTGATAAAGTTGTCGGTATGAAAACTGATTCTTTGTATACTTATAGGTTATTTTCCTCCCTACTTAATTTCTCCACGACTCTATATATATATATATATATATATATATATATATATATATATATATATATATATATATATATATATATATATATATATATATATATATATATATATATATATATACATATATATATATATATATATATATATATATATATATATATATATATATATATATATATATATATATATATATATATATATTGAAAGCCACCTATTCTCAAAGATTATGAGATTATATTCTTTATGAGTCAAGTAAAAGATACGAGATTACAAAAAATATGAACTTACCTTTCAGGTTGCACAATACTTTTATTTATACACTTTTATATTTTTTATACTGCAAAATGTAGAAAACATTATTCTAATAAAACCTTAATTTTATCATATATTTATATATTTATTTATTATTCAAAGTATTCTGTTTAAGCTAGCAAATTTCTAAATTCTATATCTTAATTTAATATTTTTTAGAAATATAGCGGCACTCACAACTTCATATTCCATATATATTAAAGCACATTCTTTAATAAATTTTTATCTTAACCAGGCAAAGAAGTATATTTATAGTAAAAATTTAAATGATTCGTTTAAGGAAACAAAGGACTAATAAACAATACATATTTAAAATAATTGGTTTATTATACATATTATTATATGAATAGAATAGAAAATATTAACAGATAAATAAAATATAAATTATTCTTCTAAACAAAGATAAACTTAACACCAATATATGCCTTTATGATGCTATTACCGGGTGCCCACAAGACCAGGTACCTCCCCATTTTTTCTTTATTTCTGGAGCTAAAATTTTTAAATTTGGGTATAGGGTATTAGCTATAAAAATACATCTAAAATGCATTAGTATTTTATTATTCGTATCCTCTTACTGATGGACGATTTAGGCCGCAATATTATGAAACAACTTAGAAGAGAACTTAAGAATTCATACGATCATGAAATATTATCAATATTAAAACCCGGTGCGATGCTACATCAGGTTATACAGTGTGTCGAAAACTTAACAAAAGATTTTACTTTACAAGATTATGTAGTCATAGTTGCGGGATCAAATGATATAAATATACATAAAACACCCTCATTCAAGTTAATATGCAATAAACTAAAACAGTGCTCCCACACAAATGTAATTTTTACGTCTGTCCCATATTTGTCAAAAAAACAAAATAGCCCCAAAAACAGACATATATTCAAATACAATGATAAATTAAACAACTTTTTAACTAAATTTAATAATCTGGTGCCGGGACTTATATCCTACGTCGAAATAAATAACAAAATAAATCAGTGTAAAAATACAGTGGCGGCTCAAATTAAACACGCTATATTTAAAAGGGGGGCAACAGTAAAAAATTTAACATTTGTGAAGACTTCTAATGAAAATCTCTCGCCACGCAACTCATTTCCAACACAAAATGACATTATGGATTTATCTGTGGAAGTTATACAAGAAAACCTACCCCAAGACATGGAAACAACATGCGATATATTACCTAGCCAAAATATCAGAGAAATAAGTAGAAGTCAAATAGAAATAGACCAGTTTTTTCGTAAGTAATGAATATAACTTCAATAATTTAAACGAAGAAAATAAAAATAACTTTTCTGTATTTCATATAAATATCCAATCAATTTCAAATAAAAAATTAGAATTGGAATTTTTTGTAAACTCCCTCTCGAACAAATATGATATTCTTTGTCTTAGTGAGCATTTTCTTTATGATACAACAATAGATTTTCTCTGTATAGAAAATTATAAGTTAGCTAGCTACTTCTGTAGGAAAATAAGGTTAAGAGGTGGGGTATGTATCCTGACAAAATTAAACACTGAATTTTTTGAACGATCGGATATTACAAATATGTCCATTGAGCTAGACTGTGAATTGGCAGCAATAGAAATTCCTTGTCAAAATCTAATAATAGTATGCACCTACAGATCTCCAAATGGTAATTTAAATATCTTTACTGATTGTGTTGCAAAACTATTAATGAAATTTATAAATAAGGGTAAAAATGTGATTGTACTAGGTGATTTTAATGTTCATTTTAACAAGAAAGAAAAGGAAGTTTTTAGCGTCTGTGATGTTTTTGCTTCTTTCGGTTTTTTTCCTACCATTCACGATAAAACCCGTAATAATAACTGTATAGATAATATATTTGTAAATTTTCGTGACTATTCAACAGAAATCCTTGATCCCAATTTGTCAGATCACTCTGCTGTAGTCATAAATGTGCCCCAAAAAGAAAAAATCTGTTGTAAAGAAACAACTATCTGTAGGCAAATGCGAGAAGAAAATTTAATCAATTATTTTCAATTGTTGAGCGCAGAAAATTTCTGTTTTATTGATAATGATAATATAGACTTAAATAACAAATGTAACAAATTTATGGATGTTCTCGTACGCGATCTAAATATCTCTTGTCCTATGGTTTTAAAACAATTTGAGGGGAAAAACAACAAACCTATACATAAAATAAAATTTAATAACGAAAAACTGCATAGTCTGCGGGAGCATTTAAGACTACTACTAGAAATTAAAAAAAACAGACCCTGCGAGTTTATTCAACAAGAAATAAAAATTGCTCGGAAAAAATATAAAGCAGAGTTATCATACATAAAAAAAGAAGCAAATGCACATTATATTAAAAATTGCGGAAATATCCAAAGGGGTATGTGGAGCGTTATTAATGACAGTGTAAATAGGCAAAATAAAAATATAAAAACTACCCTTAATGCAACCGATTTGAATAATTATTATGTAGAGGTTGCAGAAAATATTATCAAACAGCTACCTGATATAAATCATTCATCACAACACTACCTAACCATACAAAACAGACAGATGAACACATTTAAATTCAGAGAAGTAGGATTTATTGAGGTAAGAGAAACTTTAAATGAGCTGAAAAATAATGGTAGCAAAGATGTTTATGATATGAACTATAAAATAATTAAGTACGTCAAGGATATTCTAATTATACCCTTAACAAAATTATTTAACATATGCATTAGAGAGGGTACATATCCAGACTGCTTTAAAATTGCTAAAATAATACCAGTATATAAAAAAGGTTCAGCAGACGACCCAGTAAACTATCGACCAATATCGTTGCTACCAGTAATTTCAAAAATATTCGAAATTCTTCTGAAGAAACAAATCTGTGAATACTTTGAAGAAAACGCCCTGTTAATTGATAGTCAGTTTGGTTTCAGGAAGAGTCGCTCAACTTCTCTAGCTGTTTTAAAATTAATAGATAATATCGTAGAAGGATTCGAAAATAAAAACTACGTAGGATCCATTTTTTGCGACTTAAGTAAAGCTTTCGATTGTATTTCTCACGATATCCTCTTTGATAAATTACATTTCTATGGCTTCAATGAGGTTAGCTTAAAGTTGATAACATCCTACTTGTCAAATAGAAGACAGAGTACATTTTTTAATAAAGAAATTTCCGACCTCTTACCAATCAATCACGGTGTACCACAGGGATCTGTATTGGGACCGGTGTTATTCATTATTTATATTAACGACTTAATTTACGCAAATGTAAATTGCAGTACTATATTATATGCCGATGACACCACAATAATCACTAAAGATAATAACATAAAGTGTTTACTCCATGATAATGGCCAATAAAGCAGTAGATTTTCAAAACTGGTTTACAGCAAATAAACTACTACTAAATAATGAAAAAACAACAAACATGGTATTTTCATATCGTAATTTAGACGGCGTAAAAAACCCGGACTGTACGAAATTTCTTGGAGTGTACTTAGATCCCCTCCTTACCTGGGAGCACCAAATAGATTTTATGGTTAAAAAACTTAATAAGACTTTATACTTAATAAGAAATCTTGTACATGTCGTACCAATGCAAGTAGTAAAAACAGCCTACTTCAGTCTTTTTCATTCGGTAATCAGTTATGCTATCATTACTTGGGGTCATTCGGCACATACTGGTCGAATATTTTCTATACAGCGCCATGCCATTAGATCGATGTGTTTTATGGGTTTTAGAGAGGATGTTAGAGAGAAATTTAAGGATTTAAAAATTTTAACTTTGCCCTCTGTGTATATTTATGAATGTCTTTTGTTTGTTAAAATGAACTTAAATCAATATAGTCTTGTAAGTGATATACATTCGCATAATATCAGAAATAATGGTCACATTAAAATAAATTATATAAGACTAAACCACAGTCGAGGTGCCAAAAATTATTACGGACCATTATTTTTTAATAAACTACCAAAGACAATTATAAATCTAGATTTTAAGAGATTCAAACAAAAGATAAAAGGAATTCTTACAGAAAATGCATTTTATAATTTTGATGAGTTCTTAAATGCTGACATAAATTATTAATTTTAATTTGCTATGACAGTGTATCTTTTGTATAATATGTAACCAAGTACGTATATTTTTTGTTCGTAATTATGCATGTTTTCTAGATTTTATGTTTTATATTAAGTTTTATATATATCTCAATGTATGTATGTACCAATTTTTAATTTTTAAACATTGTATATTATATTGACGTGTCTGATTGTGTAATTACACTGAAAAGGCAAATAAAGAATTTGAATTTGAAAAAAAAGAATTTGAATATTTTAAACGATACCCTGTACATTTTTTATTCTTATTTGATAGAGGTTTGAACTATCTGTACAACGGATTTTTCAAAATAAAATTCGAATGAGAAATTGCCTTGAAAATGCTAACTAAATCTTTATTGTACCATCTTGAATTTTAAACTACAATTTTAAGCCCATTTATTGATCGATTTTAAATTTTGATATTTCATTGGAAAGCTAATTTAAAGATTTATCAAAAGAGCGAAACAAATGTACATGGTGCTTTAAAAAAAGTGAATTTTGTGTTTAATTTTTTTATGGAATAAACGGACAAAACTCCCTTTTTTTAAAAGGCACCCTGTACATTTTTTTCGTTCTTCTGATAAACCTTTAAATTAGCTTTGTGATGATATCTCAAAATTTAAAATCAATCCATAACTGGAGTTGAAACTGTGATTTAAAATTCAAGATGGTACGATAAAGATTTAGCATTTTTTAAGGTATTTTCTTATTCGAATTTTATTTTGAAAAAACCGTTGTACAGATAATTCAAACCTCTATCAGATAAGATTAAAAAATATACAGGGTGCTATTTAAAATAATACAGTAACTAGTGCTTCCAGTTAAACCGGAAGTGCATTTTTTGGGTTTGCTTAGATCAAAAGATGTATTTTTATAGGTTATATCCTATGCCACATTTCAAATGTTTACCTCTAGAAATAAAGGAAAAAATGGGGGTTACCTCGCCTACTGGACACCCGGTATATTGCAGAAATCTCATTTCTAAAATAAAATAATTCATGATATAACAATGTATCCCATCTATATATCTTACATCATTAAAAACTAAGTAATTTATTACTATCTACGAAACTAAGTCATCAAGTGATTCATCCAATGGAAATATATTCGTCGATGTAGTATGTAATTCTTTCTAATCATTACCAAAAAAAAAGGGCACACCCCACTCCCCAGCCCAAGTGTACAGCATTCAAACTACAAATATCTGCAATCTGCATGGTCACCCTACAAGAATGTTGATAACACATATTATGTATAGGTACGCGTGTGATAAACAAAAATTAAAAAACATCAAAAATTCTTACCTTCGATAATTTCACTTATTCCTTGAGCCCCCAATCTTCTAACTTTGACTTGTAAGAAGACATAATAACATAAAACCAAAGAAGTTTGTTATAAAAATTCTTTGCATAAAACCTTTCATACAACTATTTCACCAAATGTCGAATTGCTTACTGGCGTGCAGATGCAACGGCGCGCATATGGGCATCATGACAAATACTCAATTGCGCTTGCGCCACATGTAAAAGTAAATAAGTAAAACGCTAGGAGTAACAAGCCCATCTTTATGGTTAACAGGTGGCTTACCAACCGTAGGTATGTGCACTTTAATCATTAAGAAGTCAACTTTAACTAAAGGCACTTATTTACCGTAAGAAATTATTTAGTTACCACTAATGAAAAAAAAACTTGAAAAAATATTTTAGCTAGTTTAAGTAAGTGCTGTTATTGGGACAAACAGTTAAAGATTTACCGTTATAAAAGCTCATTAGCAAAACAGTTTTTCTTATGGTTAGATGATGATAATGTAGAGCTAACAAAAAAAATAGTTATGATAATGCAGATCATCTTAGCAAAACATTCTATTTGGTCGATTTCTTTCAGTGTAGGACATTTCCTCATCACTGTTCAACAACTATTGGACTCAAGCTTATAGAATGAGGCTATCACCCCTACGTGTAAAAGGACCTTCAACTGACTCCGCCATAAAGTCGGTACAATTGCCAAGTAGAAAACCTGCTGTACCTTTAGTGACCACTCTAAAAAGATTATTAAGAAACGACGAAGGAAATAATATTTGGGATATAGTTGTCATTACTGCAAAAGAAGGAAGGATCTACTTTAATGACAGAAAAGAGACACTTTAAAGAAAAAATTGATAAAATTTACTAAATAGAAATGAAAGTTTGTTTAAATATTTTTTCAGATTTTTTTGAGTCAGTTTAATTTTCCTTTATTTTATCTCTTTATTTTTGTATGATATTTCTCATACATAATAATAAATGTATGTTGTTACTTTCTTGTTCCATTATGCAATTGGGTGAATGGATTCATATAGTAAATTACACTTTTTCTCAAGAAACGCGTCACTGCGATTCATTTTAGTTCAGACGTGGGCTCTTATAATAAATGATGTAATAAAATTTGAAATTATTTTATATTAAATATAAATAACTACAACGCTACATAAAACCTACACATAGTGAACCTTATTAAACTTAATTTTAAAATGGCTGTGTTACATTTTTATTAATTATTATTAAGGAGAATATTTAATAAAGGGTAAATTAAAATTTACGATCAATGTTATTATTCCTTATAATACGTAAAATGGGATTCTTTCCATCTTTCATAAGATAACCGAAACTTTATTACAATTTCTCCATTTATCTTTTATCTGGATAGCATTTTTTACGAGAGTAATACTTGTTGCTTTTTATGTTGTCTACAGTTTAGCAGCTCGTATTCCTTCCCAACGTTTTCCCCTATTATTAGACAGAAATTCTTCTGTTTGAATACTTGTTATAATGTTTTTTGTTGTTATTAAAAAGTACCGTTTCATTTTAATTTAATAGAGATTTTTTTATTGAAATTTATAAACAGAAAAATGTAAGTAAGATTTTTGCACATAAAATGCTTTTGTCACAGTAATACTGGTTGAGAAATTCGTAGCGTACAATAAATTGAAATTTATGAGTTGGAAGCTAATGGAACTGCTTTTAAATATAGTCTCCTACAAATAAAATTTGACGTTACTTGACGACTCTACAGTATGACCTATTTAGAGAATATAAATTATTATTATTACTGTCTGATAACCGTTTTAAATAAATTTCATACAATGTTTTTCTATAATCTATTTATTAAAAAAAATTAGCTATTTCTAGAGTTTTTCGAAAAATTTATAAAAATATACATCACTGCCTTCTTCCAGAATTCTCTCAAAACTAAAAGGAATTGCTGTACTTAACAAAACTCATGTGTCGTATATCGGGAGTTATTCATGTTCATTCTTAAAAATTAATTTATTGACTTCAATAAATTTTAAATCTGAATTTCCGTCGAGTCCTCATTCTCGATTTGGCTATCTTCCTTATTTATAAACCGATCTTGCTCAAGAATGTTGGATCATAAACTATTTGATGTACATCGATAAGTCAACAATTTGCCCCATCAACATATCTGTTATGATTTATAAGATATCGTAATTAATTAGGAACAGATTAATCCACGCAAATTAGACATTTTAGAAGAAATAATTTATAAAGTAATAATATTTGAGACGCGCACTCTAGATACCCGAAACGTTCCCCCTCATTTATGGGTGGAACGTCCCTTTTTTTGCAAAAAAAACACACCTAACGGGGAGTTAAAGCTGCTTTTTCACTTTTATCTTGTAAACCGCTCGTCGGAAGAGAAAAAAGTATAGGAAATAAAAGATTTGTGGTTAAATTCTGCATAAAAAATGTCGTATTAACCTTGTAACTTATCCTCACCTATTTCGCGCTAACAGCCTCCGAACAGAGGGGCAGTTTGAAGAGCAGAGGTATAAATCGATCCTATTCGAAGTTTCACAACGAATATCTTAAAACCGATTACTTAAACGAGAAAAATGCTCAGGAATGAATTTATGGAGCGGAATTCACTCTATAGGATGCATGTATAGCGGGTTTTGTTGCAAGTGATTTTTATTTATTTTTCCCTTTTTTTCCACAAAGCTGTATTTTTTAGTTTGAGCTCGTTTCCATACCACCCTCGAGGTAGAGCTCTCGGTGCGTTTTTTTTAAGTAGTTTCCCCTGTAGGCCTATTCCACTAAAATTCTATCCAATTTTACTCACCAAGGGGTTATTCATCGACGAACTCTACTTCAAATTCGGAATTTAAACATCCTCGGTACCTATGGCAATTGGAGCACATTGTTGAGCAACGCAATGCAACCTCAACACAGTTACATCGTTTTCTACAACCCTTTTTGCAGCTGCAGGATATTAGCTGTAGGGTGGAAATTGGTGCTGGTAATTCGGTGGTATAAATGAGTGCTAAGATGTTGCCTACTTTTTCCAACCCCAATCCGTGTGTTCCAAGTTTTCTCCTCGCCAAGATTGAATTTGGAGAAACACTTATAATATAATATAATATCTTTGTCTGCAGGAGCGCGAGCGATAATCAATGCGAGACGATCATTATCTTGTCCGACGATGACCACTGTATCATTTTCATGAGATTCATTTAAAGCGGTTTGAACTATGAGTATGTCAGCGTCGTCTACAGCAGTAATTGTTTTGATCCCCTCGTTTTTAAATCTCTCCACCAATGGAGAAATAAACCGGTCCTTATTTGTGAGATTGTTTATCATTTTATTTTGCGTTTCAGTAGGCTGTATGAACTGGCAATCAGAAAAATCTATTGGCCTCTCTCGTACAGCATTGAAAATATCATACAACGACGAATTCTTGGTTTTTCTCATTAACCCTCTCTCATCGAGGAGAGGAAGAGGAATTGAAGCAAGCTCAAAGTTGAAACATGACTCCAAAAATTATAAATACCTGACTATTTATTTACTTATATTTAATTTTCAGAGTACCAGGATCTGAGAGAGAAGTAAATAAAATGTTACAGAAAATTCAATATAATTTTAAGTATACCATATATACGTTTAAGGTAATTATTCATGACTGAAGTTTTTATTGCCATAATCCTTCCGGGTATAGCCTGAAGCCGTCCTTATATCTACGTCGGTACTATACATATTTTACGTATAATTATAAACGCATCTGTGTGAAAAAAAAGAGAAAATAAATAAAAATCTTTTACTTCAAAACCCGCTATACATGCATCTTATAGAGTGAATTCCGCTTTATAAATTCATTCCTGAGCATTTTTCTCGTTAAAGTAACTGGTTAACATTTCTTATGCAGAATTTAACGACAATTTTTGATTTCCTATGCTTTTTCTCTTCTGACGAAAGGTTTACAAGATAAAAGTGAAAAACCAGCTTTAAGTTCCCGTTGGGAGCGTTTTTTTGCAAAAAAAAAAGGATGTTCCATCCCTAAATGGGGGAGGGAGACTTTTTGGGTATCTATTTCTAATTCTAACTAGAGTATGCATCTCAAATATTATTACTTTATAAATTATTGCTTCTATTCACTGTTTTCTAATCTAATTTGCGTGTACTAATCTCGAATCCAGACGACAAATCAATCAAACGACTGACTATAGCATCACAAAGGCCAAACACACTTGAACCCTGCTCTCAGATACAGTCACTCGACGTGCGTTTCGCCAACCATATTGCCGTCACCTGGAGATGATTACATTGAGTTTTAACTCAACTAAACTCCAGATGATGCTAACATGGTTGATGAAACGCCCGCCGAGTGATAGTATTCTAGAATAGTGTTCAAGTGTTTTGGTTTACGTGGAAAGTACTCCAGAGGTAACGTCACACCGAAGGTTCGAACCCATTCCAGGAAGAAATTTGTAGTCTTTTCTCTCAATTTTTTATAGTAAAAATAAGAAAAATTTGACATAAAACTGCATCAATTTACCTTTAAAATTTTTTTCTTTATAAATTCATTAAGTACAATAGCATGCAAGATATAGAATGTTCGAGGTTTAGACTTATAGCGTTCTCACATTAGATCTTCAGTAGATTATTATCATCCTTGCTTGGTAATAATATTTGCAGAGAATATTAAAAAAGGAAACTTTTACTAAATATATTACAATAAGTGATGTCTACCATTGTAGTGAGACCGGCTCTAAATAGACGTCGGCCACGAATTTAAGGAAGCTTGTAGTTATTGAGAATAAATTTTGAGGCGGAGGCCTCATTTCCACATTCCTGAAAAATCTATATGCACGCTGGAACTCATTACACCACTGGTGGACTCTGTCCATGCAACTTTCCAGAAGTTTCACCAGGACCAAATGATAATTCGCCAACAACATAATCTAAGAAATCATAATGCACCATTTTGAATTAAACATAAGCTGTCATAACAGTCGCCCGTTTTCTAACAGCTTCTTTAGCCAAAACTGCGTTCTCTTTCACTAACTTGTCAGAGAATGGGCAACTTTCACTATTTCTTTCTTTTCAATCCATTTGTTCTTTGCCTTTGTACCTTCTTGATCCAATGTTTGTTTTAAATTATTTTTCCTAATCACAAAATTTTAATGAAACCAAAAATTTAAATATCTTAAACTCAAGTTTAAGCGAGCGGCATCTTCTCTTCAGTCCGAGTGAATGATTTTTCATTTGTCGTTTTTTCTTGTGACAGTAACCAAAAAATGTTCCGTCTGTGCTACGCCATCTTATTCCCTCTCTATAATTTCAATTTGTCTCAGGCGAAAGGAGTCTGGTCATTATCTCATCATATTTATTTTTAATTGATCTGGCCTCGTTGTTTCCAACCCTCCTATTGCCACGGCGCGGCGGTGTACGTCGTAGATATCCGACTGGCTCCAGGTATGGGTGCTACAAAAATCCTCTTGTAATAGTTAAATCAGAAGTCCTTTTGAATTGAACTAAATTGGTTTTTACCATAAAATCTAAATAATGTAAATTCTGCAGCTGACTATTTCTATGACAATTTAAATAGAGTTTTTAACGATTGTGTACATCAGCCTAAGCAAATAGATTGATTGTAGATTATTTAAGTGGTCGCTTGGCCCTGGATTGTCCGTTCTTCACCTCGACCTAAAAGATCTTTCGTGAATTACCCTACAACTAGTTTTTGCCCAGGATTTCAAGACTTTTTACAAAGCTTGTGATTTTCCTGGGAGCTAGTTTCCCCATGCCTTCAGGAGTTAATTCCGCCTGTTCTAGGTACTTCAGCCTAATGCGGATTAGTACTTTGCATTCACAAAGTATATGTTACGCAGTCTCAGTTGCAGATTCACAGTATCTGCAATTGTCATCTTCTGCCATACCCATGTTCTTGAGATGATATCTCAAGGAGCAATGGCCAGTTAGAAGGCCTGTGATCAGCCGTATTTCGGACTTTTCGAGTTCGAGATGCCTTGTGGCATTCTTTATCGAATAGATTATAAACCTTTTCGCTTTTCTTTGGCCAGGATTATTCCTCCAGTAAAGCAAAGAGATAAGTTGTGTATTGAATGATAATCTAAAAATCTAATTATTGAAATAAAAAATAATTAGAAGTATTTTAGAGACTCAAAAAAGGATATTCTAATTTATTGGAGAAATAAACGTAATGAAGCAAAGAAAAGTATGAAAATAAAAATTAGAGAATTGTACGTTAACATTGATGAACTTGATAAATTGATTCTTATCTGCTAGTAGCGTATAACAATTGTAGGAGTTGGAAGTAAATAAGATCACATACTGGTAGAAATTAAATTTTGAACTTCTCAATTGGCAATTCTGGTGACCAAATGCTGATGTTATTAAGTAGTAATTTGAACGGTTTAATAAAAGTAAAAGTAAAATTTATTACTCTGCATGTACTACTTTTGTGGCTGTGGACCATATCCATCGATATAGTGCTATACTACTAACTACGTCATTAATAATAATAACCTTTATTCGCCATTTGTAATGATACAGATTATGTATATATGGTAAGTCAAGAACAGATAAATAAAAAAGGTACAATATTAACAATGAATAAACAAATAACAATAACATAAAAAAAACAACACGTATACAAGAGAACACAATTATATAAAAGAAAAATAAATATAATTGTCAAAAGTTAAATAGAATGAACCATTAATAATAGTAAAAAAAAAACAGACTGAACTATATAGTAGTTTATATAAAATCGTTTAAAAATTCTTCAATAGTGTAATATCCTTTTTGTACAAGAATTTTTTTAATAGTAATTTTAAATTTGCCGATGTCCATATTTTGGATATTACTTCGCAGTTTGTTATATAATGTAATAGAATTATATTGAAGGATTCTTTGAAAGTTGATGTCCTATGTAGGGGGATTGTTAGAGTATTCTTGTTTCGAGTATTATACAAATGATGTTCAGATAGACTCTTAAAAGTATCCATATTTTTTTCGTATTAAGTAAACATTTATAAATATAGATACAAGGCATCGTCAAGATTTGTTTGTTTTTAAAACTAGCTTTGCAGATTTCTCTGCAGTCCAAGTTGAATATTATTAGTCTCAATATTCGTTTTTGTAAAATAAATACTCTCCTGGCATACGATGATCGACCCCAGATACAAATATTAAGTAACACGTGTGAGTAGGCTAAAGCATAGTACACACTAGTGAGTCCTACTTCATTCAACATATCTTTTAGTTGGAGTAATGCAAAGTAAGCTTGATTTAGCTAAATAAAGATAGATAAATTGCTGTTTACAAGGCCAAGAAATTTAGAGCAATCACTTAAAACTATTCCAGGTAAAGTAACCGTACGTCTTAGGTTAAAATTTAAAAATATGGTTTTATTCACATTCAGCATTAGTCTGTTTCGATCGCACCAAGTACTCATCTCGTTTAATACAGTATGAACTTTTTCAGATAATTCTTTAGGGCTATCAGCAGTTACCTTAATGGTGGTGTCATCTGCATACATGATGGTGAAGCCATTTTTGATAAAATCTGGGAGATCGTTAATGTAAATTAAAAACAGTAGTGGGCCTAAAATAGATCCTTGAGGAACTCCCAAAAGAATATAAAAAATATCCGATTGCACTTCATTGCATTTTACACGAAGAGATCTGTTTTGCATGAATGAAACGAGACACTCCAGTAATTTATCTCTTATACCAATAGCCTGCAGCTTATCAGCTAAGATATCTTTATTGACAGAGTCGAAAGCTTTTGAGAGGTCAAAAAGAACTGTCACAATATACTTGCCATTATCTAATTCTTTATAAATAAAATCAAACAATTTAGAAAAAGCACTCTCTACCGATCTATCCTTTCTGAAGCCATGCTGGGAATCTGTTAATACATCATATTTTTCTAAGAATATTGTTACTCTATTACTGATAATATGTTCAAAAATTTTAGATATTACACTCAGTAATGATATTTGACGATAATTTTCCAGATCAAGTTCACAGCCTTTTTTAAATACCGGAATAACGGACGAGATTTTTAGTGCATCAGGGAAGTGACCATTTGAGATTGACTTATTAAATAGGGATCAATTATATTTGGTGATATACTTTTGATTATTTGTATGGTTAAGCCATCCAAGCCTAACGACTTTTTGTTTTTGAGATTATTTATGGCTTCACTTAGTTCTGATTTTGTAATGTCATAGAAAAACATTGAATTTGCATTATTTTCAGATACTGTATGCGGTAATGATAAATTATATCCAAAATGTCTTTTAGCATTCATTGGGGCTGCGGTAACAAAGTGAAAAGCAAAACTATTGGCAATTCTATTATTATCAGATATTCTTTCATTATCAATAATTAGTTCGATGGGTTTTCTTAAAACTTTATTTTTTCCAAGTCTTTGGTGTACAATGAATGTCCCAAGTTTTTTTCGACCTGTTTTCAGCAATATTTATTTGGTTGTTATAAAAATTTTTTTTTGCGTTTCTAATGTTTATTCTGTGCTGTCTTTTCCCATCATTATATATGACACAGTTGCTATGATTGTGGACACTTTTCAAGTTATTATGTAGGGTTTTCTTGAATTATTTCATCACTTATCCAACCATTGTCCCTGTCGTTATTGATTTTACTTTTTTTTATATTTGAGGGGACATGCTACGTCAAAACACCATTGTACGTCTCTCAAGAAAGTATTAAAAGCTTCATTTAGATCTAATGCTGAGATATAATCCCAGTTAAGGTTGGCCAGACGCACATTGAATTCATAAATTTATACGAGCCCGTAGCCCGTCCTGGAATAATTTTTGCCCCTCCTGCGGCGACCGCAGAAAATAGTGAGCAATCAACTACTAAAACCCATTTGATCATACATTTTGTTCAAATACTGCAAAATATTTAGATGAGGCGATGCCGCTGTTCACATAATTCGTTAAGTAGAATGTATCGGACTGATTGCCGATGTTATCATTATTTCCGAAAAATTTCTAAGAAAGATTTACTTATTATAAAATCCGGACCACAGTTGGTGAATGGAAATTATTATAGAGGCGGTGTTTAGTTTTGGTTACCTATCTAGATTTGTGATTTTATTTAAATTTCGTTACTTATCTATAAGATGTATACGAGTTGCATGCCAACCTTATTGTCTATTTTAAATTATATTAAATGGAAAAATAAAAAGTTCAAGATGGAAGTTTTACACAAATACAGAGAAGTCTTTAAGGCCAACTGTGAGCTTTCGGCTGCAGCGCTGCCACCTGTGAAACAACTTTCTCTGCTTCGATGGCTATTAATTGTCCCCAAAGGCTCTCCTTGACTCACCAAAGAATGGAAAATTTAATTTTCTTGGCGTTTCAAAGGAGACGCGCGGAAAGCACAAACATAGATACTGCATTTAAAAAATTCAATATGATTAGAGTGAGACGCTTACAGTTGTACTAGAAACTAAATATATATCAAAAAAAGCATTTCTGTTTAGAAACTTAAATATATTTGTAAATGGAGAAACCATAACGTTTTTTTTTTCGGCCCACGGGATCCCCTCTGAAAAATTGTTTGCCGCCCCTTGACGCATGCCCTACAGGTCTGCAGAGCTGCCTTATAGTCTACTTATAGTACAGTAGGTAAAAAATATGCAAAACTTCGGAATAATGTCATATTGAACGGATTTCGTTCATTTTTGGCAGTACAATAGTAAATGCTTCACAGAAAAGTTTCTATATTGTGCCAGGGCTTGCTAATTTATAGGAGGTGAATGCCATCCCTTCTTAGGGGGTGGCACTTAAAATATATATATATATATATATATATATTTATTGGAGCTGAAAAAGAATCAAATTTTAAGAAGAAAAGGTTCTATGC
The DNA here is from genome assembly GCA_936432065.2 of Rutpela maculata. Classification (NCBI taxonomy): domain Eukaryota; kingdom Metazoa; phylum Arthropoda; class Insecta; order Coleoptera; family Cerambycidae; genus Rutpela; species Rutpela maculata. Next base: position 118,534,986 of record OW386285.2, read on the forward strand.
AATTTTTCACAGTTTTTAAGTTATAACGACTTCGAAATTGCGATTTTAGCTTAAAAAAGTAGTTCCAAACGGCTTTCGTCAAGTATCTCGAAAAGTATTGCTTTATCAAAAAAATATTACAGACCAATTACAGAAAGTACAAACTGGGAATTAATTATATTTTTTGTTTATTGATGTAGGATTAATAATTTCGGAGATATTTAAGTTTATATTTGGCAATAAAATACCTTTTTTTAAGCTAAAATCGCAATTTTGAAGTCGTTATATCTTAAAAACTATCAATTTATGTGAAAAGTTCCTTTTCTTCTTAGAATTTGATTCTTTTTCAGCTCCAATAAATATATTTTTTTTTAAGTGCCACCTCCTGAGAAGAGGTGGCATCCACCCCCTATAAATTAGCAAGCCCCCGTACAATATAGAAACTTTTCTGTGAACCATTTACTATAATACTGTCAAAAATGAACGAAATCCATTCAATATGACATTATTCCGAAGTTAAAACCTCTAGTTGCTGTACTACTACGTTTTCGAAGCTATCAAAACCCTTTCATTTTGTCCTAACAATTTTCATAAAAGATATATGGTAAACTGTTTAATTAATAATCTAAATTCTGGCTTTAACTTAAACTCAAATGACATAATTTGACAATAGAAATAGTTCACGTGCGCGTAGACTTTGCACAAGAAGTTTTTCACCGGTATTTCCGGACACCATGTATAAAAAGTGTTTTTCATTTTTACTTTTTTTGATATTATTATCTTTGATTCACCTAAATTGACGACTTTTTCAACGGAATACGTAAGGTAACTAAAATCCTCAACAAAAAGCTGTTTCTTGTTGACTTCTTTGTAAATTCAGATGAAAATTCATCGCTTGATTAAATAGATTAAGAAAATTATGTATTTATTTGCTTATTTATTTGTTTATTCATCTGTTTATTTACTAATTGATTATCTCTAATCCTGTTCGTTTATAACCAGATTTTCTTTTTTACTTAATTGGTGACTCTGTTAATAATTATTTGATATCCTTACCAAACATTTCGTTAATTTAATATCAGTAATTACTATTTAAAAGTTTGATAAGCTAGTATGTTACAAATGGGATGAAGTTAATAATAAAGAGCGCAAAAACATATCATTCTACCTACTTTGCGCCATACATTTTTCGTTGAGATACTTTACAGACCAATTTTAAAATGAAAGAGCTGATTCATGGGTCTATCAGCGAAATGCACATCTTCGTCCCGCTTCATATTTGTAATGCATGAGGACGATAATCTCGTTCTATTTATGGCCGTAACGGCGAAAAAATGTATTGTTTATTTTTTATTACATATCCGCCGCTCATAAAATGGGGCGACTTACTCAAATTACTCTATTATATAACGCGGGTTATATTTTACTGCCAGTATTTTGCATCATGATATACATAATTTAGTCGATGTAAAAGTATCACAACAGACTGAATGCGGAAAAAGGCCAAGATGAACATTTATGACTTTTTTGTCTTAAAGCATGGCAATTTTTAAATATTTTATTTTATAATGAGGTTTATATGACTGGAAATGAATTCAGTACCAATGGATTTAAATATTTTTGGTGCATAATGCAACGTTTATCACTGAATTTTCTTCCAAATTATAATTACTTTTCTATTATATACCAACGTCAGCAAATTAACTACCGCTATCGACCACATTATAATTCTTCGAGTCAGTCAGATTTCCTTTTTGAGGATTAGCACAGCTCGTCCATTAACAAGCCGAAATCTGCTACCCCTTGTTCAAGTTGAAAACTCGTGCCAGAGGGCGGCGAAAGGAAGGAAATTTCTTCCACCACCAGTTTTCCATTCAAAATAGCGCCATAGCAGTAAGTGGAGATTTTAGTATAGACATTTCTATAAAAATTAGAGAAATTACTAGAAAGTATTAATCAAACTAGTTTATATCAAATTATCAATCATTTTACACAAGTAACAAACAGTAGCAAGTCAATTATTGACTTGATTGTGACTAATAATCATAGACTTAGAAGAAATAGACTCCAAGACAATTCATTTCCTTGGGGCCAGAATAGTTACGACGTTCTGCTCTCTCTCCATCTCCTTTCATACTGTAGCAGTTATATAAAGCCGTCTCTCTTTGGGATTATGAGCAACTGTCTCTTTCTATTTCGTTCTCACTTCAATTAAACTGTCTTTAGGCATTTTTTCGCGAGCTTACCACAACTAACTGTGGTAAGATGTAAAAGAGATGGCTATATATAATTTAGATGTGGATTGGTTATGTATGTAGCCATCTCTTTTAGACCTTTCTATAGTTAGTTGTGGCAAGCTCGCGAAAAAATGCTTTATGTTTAGCACTGACATTAGACATGATCAAATGACTGATGTTTGTTGTTGTCAAAGCTTTTTTTGTTCTAACCTCTAAACATTTGGACACCGACTTCGTTAAAGGAAGATATAATTTTAGAGAAAATAAATAGAGAAATGTAATGTTCGTGCACGATTGGAGAAAGACACAAATTCACCGATGTATTTTAGTCAAGACAGGGAAAGGTCAGGCCTGCAGACAAGAGGTGCTTAACACTTTCAAGGAAAAATTTGTGCATCCTCACCACCGTCAGCGGAAAAGAAAAAGTTAGTAGCTGGTACTGTTCCAAGAAATATATAAACGACGGATGGCCTATATGAGAATACATAATCTCTTGGCTACAGTCATAACTTTTGGTTACAACCCTGCAGTATGCAAATCCACCCTTCTGAACGTTAATTTCTACTAAATAAACGAAAAGTCAAAATACAAATATCATATTTGACAAGTTGGACTTGCCGCGAAATATAAACATCACTTTTGACTTTTCGAATACTTACTTATGGAATGATAAGTTACATCTATTTTTGGGTGTTGCACTGCAAACACAACACTTAACCATCTCAAAATGTTATAACAATATATATATTAACTAAATTGTAAGCAAACACGTCACAGCTAAACTAAATAATTGTTCGTTGTCTGTAATTTTGACAGCGACTAGCCAGTTCTCTGACCAGACGCCCAAACTTGACAAACGCCGACTCCTATTGGCGGATACATCATCGCGTAAGTCGGAGCGCATTCCAGCTGAAGATAATCCCAAAGAGAGATAGAAGATTATAGTGTATATGAAGGCGACAGAGCTAATAACGCATGTGTACACTTTGATTTAAGTAAACATATAAGGGATCTTGGGGTCTATTTATTCTTAAGTCTATGCTAATAATAAATAAAAACTTTTGATACGAGATTCATCTAACTTTCCGAATGACTGACCACTCATCATTACAATCGATATGAAACAAGCAGTATTTCTTGTGGGCCAATGTAAAAATGTAAGGAACTTTATAGCCCTGCCAATGAACGTTCAAAATGGGGATCTAGAGGGAAATGCCGAGATCCCAATTTTTGTCTTGAGGGCTGCATTTGGACTAGTTAGGAGGTAAACATACCAAAAGTCCCCGAACATAGGAGGTAGGGGGGGGGGGTGCAGGGGGGGGCACGAAGAAGGTCCCGGTTTTTGTTTTTTCGCTCATATCTCGAAAACGGTTAGCCCTAACCAAAAAGTGGTTATATGCCAAATGAACGCTGACTAAATTTTCTACAAGAATGTTTCTATTAATTTTTTTCGAATCTGTTATTGTTCAGTAATGGCTTTTATATTTTCTCTTTATTCTAACTTTATTATAAATTTATTATAACTGGACAAACATTTTTAATAATCATCGTAGAATTCCGTTTTATAACAGACTGAACTCAAATATCGAATAAAAAATGTCTGTATATCTGTATATGTGAGTGTGTATACCGTTTTTTGTAAACACGATAACTCCTGTTAGACTTAGAATATTTAACTACAATTTGGAACAAATGTAAAACAGCACAGTAGAATAATCCCTGTTGGAATTGATATCTGTAATACACTGTGATCACCAGAGGCCTGCAAACTTTCACTTTTACGTAAATTAGGATTTATTGTAATTTTAGAGTAAAACGTTACTAAGATTTTTGATTAAACATACAAAAATATGAAGATGTACAAAATTTATAAAGTGCAATATACCGGATGTCTCTTAGGTTCAAACCAAAGTAGATTAGATGATATATCAATGTTACCCTAGAATATGGAACATGGTATTTTTAATAAGATTATTATGAAATGGATAAAGTTGCAGTCGGGCGTTGTTGACTGCGAATATCTATTAAATACGATAAATTTTGTTGGACTAAATATTTATCTTTATAATTTGAAATATATATAAAACAGCCTATTAGAATACTTCGTATTGAAACTGAATCATATCAGTCTTACAGAGCGGTCGTTAGAGGCGTGTAAACTCTCATCTTTTATATAATGTTTTATTATAATTTTAGAGTAAAATGTTACTGAAATGTTTGATTAAGCACACAAAAATATGAAGATGTATAAGATATCTAAAGCGCAATATACAGGATGTCTCTCAGATTCTAACCGACTATATGTAGCTTGATACAATAATTTTACTTTAAAATATCATTAAAGTGTTTTTAATAAGACTGTGAAATATATAATAGTTGCCGTCGCGTGTTGCCGATTGCCAGTATCTATTAAATACGGTATACAATATACAATGCGTTTTTCAGGTTCGAGCGAACTTGTTACCAATACAAATATAATTTGCAGTCGGGCGCTGATGGCATAAAAGTTTTATATGCAGGAAAGCATCGATGAAGCTTCTCCATTTGTCAAAACTGCCAAGGGAATTGTCTAAATGGCATCCTCGTCTTAGAAAACGAGGATAACGATGCCGAAGAGGTGGAGGCCCTTCCCATCACATCGCTTGAAGAAATGGAAGACGAGGTGTAAGAGAATATAGACGAAGAAGACGAGGAATACAAGCCACTATCTCAGCTGACCCCAGGACCTTTCCGTAACAGGAGAACAAAAATGATGTGATTTTTATGTTATGATTTTTCGTCATTATATGCGCTGAATGTACGTGTACTTAACGTGCCTTCATATCATTTTACTTTTTTAAATTAAATTTAACTTCAATGAATGGTTGTTTTATGACTTATTTCTCCCCGGGTATTGTGGTGGCAAAGATTATCAAAAAACGTGAGCCAAAAAAAAGTTCGAAAATTTGTGAATTTGACGAGCGTTTACCTCGAAACTATATAAGAAAAAAATTAATAGAAACATTCTTGTACAAAATTTAGTCAGCTTTAATTTTGCATTTAGCCATTATTGTTGGTTGGGGCAAACCGTTTTCGAGATATGAACGAGAAACCAAAAGCTGTGACCTTCCTCGTGCCCCCTGTACCTCCCACACCTCCTATGTTCTGGAATTTTTGGTATGTTTACCTCCTAAACAGTCCAAACGCAGCCCTGAAGTCAAAAATTGGTATCTCGACACTTCCCCTTCATTAACAGAACTATTAAGAATGTTAATAAAATAAATTTTTAATTAGACCTAACTGATGTTAACTGGACGCTAATGTCTACAGATGTTGACGTAGTTGCAGTAGTGTATATTATAAAAAAGATGCGGTGTTCCTCAAGGCTATACTTTGGGCCCAGTTTTATTTACATTATATTTTAACGATATTATTAATATTGTTAATATTATCTGGACCTGTGACCCCTACTTATAATTAAGATTTGTTGAAAATCTTCGGTGCTGAATGTCGAACATGCCTCTTCTGGGTCTTCAATCGACAGGTCGTTTCAGAAATTTCTTTCAAATCGATTCAGATATACTCTACGTTTGGTGGATTTTCAATAATGCGCTTTTAAAACTTGTGGCACGATTGTACAACATAACATATTTTATTTCATTTTCGTTAATGACTTTTTCAAAAGTTTTTTAGTAACCATAAAGGCTCCAATTCTATCTAATGCGTGTTTTCTGATAATATTGAACACTATTAAATTTAAAATATTGTGTTGTCGAATTAATCTAGGTATTAAACAACATGCTTTTTTCGTAAAATCCACCACACTTTAGATTCAAGAAGTATATATCCAACTGCATTTTACCCTCGACTTTTGGTACCTGCCACTTAGCTTTCTTGTGTGTGTTTGAGGTATTAGTTATCCTGTTGCTAAGGAGAACTTATTTCGCAGCGCTGTACATAGCACAGTTGGTCTGCCATCTGTCAGCAAGTAGAATACATTTTCCAGTTAAAAACTTTCGCCTTTATCTTTGTACCTGGGCTAATTTTTTCACCAGGACTTAGTCCTGGTATGGAGAGGTATTATCCTTCATAAATTTTAATTTTTAGTAAATTTAATTGTAAATAATAAAGTTATATCAGTTAAAAAGTACTGCTTCACCAAACAAGAAATTTTTTGCCAGTTATATAATCATTATACCTATTTGGTTTCGTCATATTGGTGTATTATAATCGTTTAAATATTTTTGATAGTCGTCGCAGAAAAGAAATGTTTGTATATAAATCCGTTTCATGACACAACTCGAAAATCGAATAAAAAATGTCTGTGTGTCTTTATATATGGATATAGATGGTTTCCTGTAAACACAATGACTTCTGTTAGACTAAAATTTGTATTTAAACCTTGGTACATATGTAAAATGGTATAAAGATCACTTTCTATTGAAATTGAACCATACCTGTCATATAGGGTGATCGCCAGAGACATGTGTGAACTATCGTGTTTTAAGTAAACTTGTTTTATTATAATTTTAGAGCATTATGTTCGTAAGGTTTTTGAGTAAGCACACAAAACACAACGATGTGCAAAAATCGAATCTGTATGCAACGTGTCTCTCAAGTTCGAATAAACTTTACGCAGGTTAGGTGATAAATTTGATTATTTAAAATAAGATTGATTTACTTTAAAATTGTATTAAGGTAGTTTTAATAAGACTATTGACGCTAGTGAAAGTTGGAATTGAATATAATAATATTGGCTGTGTACATTAGGGTGGTCCAAAAATGGCTTAATTTTTTATAGAAGGTCTCGATCCCCCCAATTTATTTCCAAATCCGAAAAAAGTAAGTACGTATTTTTTTGTTTTTCAAAATTTTAATTTCAATGGTGCCTATCGAGACATGAAGTTTCCCTTTAAATTGCATGGGGAAAATCACTTTTTAGGATTTTTTGAATAATTTTTCAGGGTTAGGGAAAATCTTGCATTAAACTTATAGGACTTGGAGAGGACTATGCAACAAAGAATTTGATGTATATACATATGAGTTTGTCGCCCCTAACACACCCCCACGATGCCCCAAAAACTACCTGAAGAATTTACATTTTTTGATTTAAGGGTAGATTTCGAGGCACCGTGGAAGTGTGTTAGAGGCGACAAACCCATATGTATATACATCAAAGTCTTCGTTGAATAGTCCTCTTCAAGTCCTATAAGTTTAATGCAAGATTTTCCCGAACCTTGAATAATTATTTAAAAAATTTCAAAAAGTGATTTTTTCCCATGCATTTTAAACGGGAAACTTCATGTCTCCATAGGCACCATTTAAAATCAAAATTTTGAAAAACAAAATAATACGTACTTACTCTTTTCGGATTTGGAAACAAATTAAGTCATTTTTGAACCACCCTAGTGTACATACTTAATCTCAGTGGCACAACGTAAAAGTGAATTGTGCCGTATTTGAGTAAAATGTTGATCAAATATGTATTCGCAGCTGACGTCGCCTGACAACTTCAAGTATTTTGATGTGTGCATTTATTATAATTTTGTTTAAGTTAAATTATGGAAACATAAATTTGCTAAAATTAAAATTCCTTGGGACTTGAGCTCTCCAGTTCCAAGAAATAATCTAATATAGAACGGCTTTTACTTTCAATGACATGAAAAATATGCAAAATGTATTTAACTAAAGGATGAAAAATGTACAAAAGCGAATAAAGTGAAAGTAATGATATAATTAAAAAATATGAGCCATATCTCTCTAACATGTACGTTCCTCGTCTCTAGTAGAATTACCCTCTACCACTAATTCATTTCCCGTGGAAAACCAATTAACGCAACATAACACAGGTTTCCAGCCTCGTACGGGGCAAAATCACCGCCATCAATCCGTGAAATAAATAATGCATTTTATTACAGGGAGAAAGAAGAGAACAACATTTTACGCCAGGTCGATTCACGCCGATTAAGCTGCCCGAAGGACCTCCATTAGAAGGAGTCGCTCACCTATTAGATTTTCCCAGACATCGACTGAGATTGCTGGAAAAACTCGGGGAAGGGGACTTCGGAATGGTAAGTGTCATTAATTATTCAGCTTAATGGTTATTTAGTTCGCTTTTTACCGTCCGTATGTTTTCGGGATGCTAAAATTTTTAGAAGATCCTTACATATAACCGAGTGATATAGATTTGTTTGTAATTTAAAGCTAGGCGACTGTATTTTACTTTTTGTTTATTTTTAGACAATTTTATAAACAAAATTTTCAAATTAATACAGTTGATCTAACTCTCTATATCCTTATCATTGCTTCAACTCAAAGGCCTAGAATTTAAAAAAATACAATTCAATATAATATCATTATTTCAATTCTTTGTTCATTGTTTAACCAATATATAAAATATAATATGTATGCGTTTGTTGCTTTTAGTAACCTTCAGAAAAGAATGATTGATATAGATATATAATTGATATAGTGTTACTGTGAACTCAGGTTTGAAATATAAAATATGGGGGGATTAGTTGCGGGGAAAAATTATATATATTCAAATGTTAAAAATACCACAAATGTACACGAGGGACGAGAAGGAAAATGCCAGAAAAAATGCAGTTAGTTGTTGCTCAATACTTTTGCGCCCAAAAATGTCAAGTACATTCAAATACATTTGATTTAAGTATATTGTCAGGTAAACAAAATGAGCCATGTCTTGGAGCTTACAAATTCTAGTTGTGGGAAATGGGCTAGTCCTGCGTACCGAATGGCACACCATACATTGACCACATCACATCTCTTTTATTGTGTAATTTTAAATCGAGTTCAGGCAAATAATAAAGTGCCAATTTAAAATCAGAGTTGCACTATAATAATTTTAGTGGCTCATTTTATATGGCTCTAAGTATGTTATCTAGTAATCTGATCAAAAGTTAAAGAACAGTTACTTGTATTAGGTTTTCTATCACATCAAGTAATCCTTTAGATTGCTCTAAACAGAGGAGCGGATCATGTGTAAAAACGTTCACTAACCTAATCTGGGACTAGAACTAAACGACTTATGCCTCAAATTGTTAGTAGTGAATATAAACTCAAAGTTAAGACACCGGTCATTGGTGCTGACAAAGGTATAGGCCATAAACTAAAAAAAAAATATTTTTCTAATAAGTTGAAAGAACGTCTTATCTTTCTCGCGCCTGAAAACCGCTATAGTTACAAAAGTGATTTTAACATTGTTGTTCGGTATGGAATAATTGCTTTCCAACCATATACAAAAATATGTGGTAATGGGCACATTTAGCATATTTTTTTTATTACATGTTCCAAAAGATTTCTTAATTTTAGAGTAAAATGCAAAAAAAAAACAGAATATTCTATGATCTCTGTAGGCTTTAAAATTAATCAAGAACATCGACGCTGCGTGACGTCATTCACTCCTAGTTAAATTTTCATGCCCCTCTTTTCGGCACTTATATGCTGCATACTCTTGTGTTATGTTTCATATATTTTTAAATCGACTCCCTTAGCAAGTTGCACCCTCCCAAAGGTGTGCACTAATATGCTGTTTTATATTCCTTTTCCAATATGATTTAACTGAGATATAATTGATACATCTATTCTACATACAGAAGAACATTTTCGGAGGTCCAAGTGCTCTGTAAATTGAACCTAGCTGAACAAACCTTTTCATGCCATGGCCAAGGAGAAATGCAAACTCTTTCGAAAGTTGGGATATCGTCTTAGTGCCAAAATTAGGACATCAGTATCGGGGGAGAATATATGAGTAGTTTCAATTCCTTTCTGTGCTAAATATACTGCATATAATATGATCTTTGTGTCCGCCTCCTCCTGCGTACTTGAAAGACTGGATACATCATCTCCATGTGATAAAGCCGCGTTGTCTCTCCAACTGGTTACAAACCTTTCGTTATTTGTCACGCCAAATTGAAGAATCTGACCGGAAAGGAACTCTGTCAGTTCATCCTTCGTCTTATCGTGGGACAAGAATTTATTCATTGCTATACTTCCAATTTTCGTTTCTTGGCCGATTTTGTACTGGATTGGGTCTGAGCCTTTTTGCCGAGTCACTCTCATGGCTTTCTTCAACGAGTTTTCTTTGTAAGAGTCGAAAACAACATGGACCTCACTGTAATTGCTGAATTTTTGCCCGATCCATTTGCTGAAGCTTAAACCGAGGTCACGGCATGTCTTCACTGTGCTAGGTTTGTGGTAGGTGTGAAGAAGCGCCATGTCATCTATTATCGCAGCTTTTTCCTGTAGCTCCTCATTTTCTTCTAAAACTGCAGGTGTGGTGTAAGCATGATCATCATCGTTTTCTTCGGCAAGTATACCTTGCATTGATTCAAGAGCATGCATAAGTTTGTACTTAGCTAAACAACGGTGCATACTACCGTCAACTGCAAATAATGACTTCGGTAGTGCTGAGAACTCGTAGTTGCTCAAATAGTATCTCAAATCTACGTCAGGTCTGCTTCTGGATGCTATCAATAATCTTGAAATAAGAGATAAATCTGTCTTTATGGCTATAGACTTGTCTTTGAGGGTAATTTTAACTTTTTTCGCTGTCGTTTTACACGTTTTAATAAAATTCTTTTTCAACGGATCCCAGAACTGAATGTTGTTAGTATGAACTCTTTGCTCTAAGAAGGAATTATACAGATCTTGGCCAGCTTCCGCCACAAGGGACCGTCGCGTCGTTACATTTTGAGAGGAATTTTTTTTTTGAGTTTTTAATTAATATTCTTTTGTAATTTTTTAATTAACTATTAGGTAACACCTACTAAATCATATTAAGACGAAATTGTAAAATTTATTTTTAAGGTATCTAAGCAACCTGGGACACGAAATGGCCCGTTAACATATTTTTACCCATTAATAAATATAAAATCATGAAATAATTTTAAAAGTTAAGTTTCTGGGAAAATGGTTAGTCCTGCATAAAAACTTATAATAGCCTTGATTTAGAAATATTTTTTGTATAAAACTTTTTTTCGTAATCCCAATGGTTACTTAGATAAATTGGAGAATGTGTTTCCGATGGCGGCCATTTTGTTCTTCGCACGCAGTACTCATGCGCATCATTTTTGAGAGTGCCAACGTTGAAATTATGTTTCTTCAAGGCCTAACAAAGAGATTCAGACTACTATCACACTTGCATCATCAAGGAGCCCACGGGAGTCTATTTTTGCACATTTGGCAGGGGACTAAATAGTCAAAAGACAAATACATAATTATAAAACGTATTATTCTAAAACTGATACTAAATTTCTGTATACTGAACTGTATTCGAAAAAAAATATATACTGTACCATGTGCTGAAGTTCCCTCTAATATATGAGTACTACATTTGCTTATAAATGCGAAGCAAGTTCGTCGTAGGTAGGTAATAGGTCCGTCCAAACATCCACTCGTTCCTTCGCCCGTCCCTCCGTCCGTTCATCAAGCTTCTAAAAAGCACGATAACTTAAAAACGATAAGCCTGATTGTACTGATATTTTGACAGTTAGTTAGTCTTCGCTAGAGGAAGAACCCTAACAAAATCGATCAGTAAATAAAAAATTGTCTTATTTTTTCATCATCATCCCTAGCGCCACATGATATGTTTTCCCCGACTTTTTCTAATTTCTTTCGCCATTCCTGCCGATTCCGCGACTCTTGCGTCCAATTCCTTACATCAGTTTTTCGTGCATCCTCATCGACATCCTGTTTCCACCGTAATCTTGGCCTGCCACGCCTTCTAGCTCCCGCTGGTTCTGAAACCATGATCTTTCTTGGTAATTGTCATTAGCTGTAGTGACATTCCTGCCCACCTGAGTCGTCTTATTCTTATTCTTGTTGCCATCTGTTTGTATTTCTCATGGGGCTCAATGTTGTAACGCCGGCGCCATACACCGTTGTCACATACAGCTCTAAAGATCTGCCTCAGGATATTCATTTCAAAAGTTTGGAGCAGGGTTTCGTCAGCTTTACTCAGGATCCATGTCTCGAGTCCATACGTCAGGACGGGGAGTATTAATGTTTTATACAGCATCAGCTTTGTCTTAAATGATAATTGCCGGCTTATGAGATGTTCTCCAAGCCCAAATTGGCACTTGCTGACAAGTACTATTCTGCGTTTTATTTCCTCGAACATGTTATTTCTATTATTTACTGAAGACCCCAAGTAAGTAAATGCTCCACTACCAGTTGTAATCATTGATAGTCATATTTTATCCGATGTTTCTGGCTCTAGCTCTATTACCTGGTGTTTACGCCATAACTTTAGTTTTTTCCTCATTCATATTTTTGCTGCCCCAACGAGTATGGCAAACGTCTTTTTGGAATGTCGGATTGTGCGTGAAACAACATCTACGATGTTGAAAAGGTGAGACGCCAGCGCATCCCTCTGCCTTAGTCCTTTATTTGCGTTAAAAGATTCGGATATTTTGTCTTGTATTTTCACTTGGCAGGTTACTTGACTCATTGTTGTTTTGACGAGTCTTATTAGTATAGCAGGTATTCTGAGTTCTCTTATAGCTTCATACAGTTTAGGTCGATGTTGTACTCCGTGATCTTTTCTGGGATTTGTCGCAGGACAAAAATCTGGTCAACAGTAGAACTGCCTGGCTGAAAATCGCTCTGATATTCTCCCAGTGCATCTTCGGTATAATGGCTCAATCTTATATATATATATATATATATATATAATGTTAGAGAATATTATATATATTTTATTAAGGAGGGTGATGCCTCTGTAGTTTGAGCACTCCAGTTGATCGCCCTTTTTATGCAGAGGGCAGATAAGACCGATGTTCCATTCCTGCGGCATGTCTTCATTTTCCCAGGCCTTCTTGATCATGGTCCAAATAAGATTAGCCAAATTTTGTCCTCAGTATTCATAGGGCTCCGCTGGAATGCCATCGCTACTCGGGGATTTATTGCTTTTAAGGTATTTAATGGCTTCTTGTACTTCGTTCAAAGTTGGTGGGGTAATGTCATCTTCAGTATATGGCGTGGGGAGACCCTCATTGTGTTCTTCCAGTACTCCTTCATTGAGCAGTTCTCTGAAGTCGTTTTAGTATCCCGTCATCGCTGTTTACTATGTTCCCCTGTTTATCTCTACATGCATTAGTCCTTGGCTTATACTCTTTTCTTATGTTGTTAACCTTTTGGTAGAATTTTCTTGTTTCCGTCTAGTTTCTGTGTGCCTCCAGCTGCTCTAAAATATCGTGCTCTATTTGTTTCGTTTTTCTTCTGTGTATTATTTTTTTCTTCTCTTTTTAATGCTCTGTATCCTTCTACGCCTGCGCGTGTTCTTCTCTGTTGCATGGCCCTATGTGCTTCGTTTTTTTCTTAACGTTATATCGTGGCATTCATCGTCAAACCAATCCTCCAATGGTCTGCCTTCCCGTCCCCAGTACATCCCTTGCTGCTGCCTTTATAGCCTCTTTGCATGCTGCCCAAGCCTCAGGTGCTGTTGTAGCTTCCTCTATGTTATTTATATTTTCATTTACATTATTCTGAAAGTGTTCAGTTGTTTGGGGATCTATTAATAGGTAAGTATTATACCTAAGCTGTCTGCTTCTGCACATTAAAAATCCTTGCGCGTAAGTTCGTCCCTACCAAGTAGTGGTCAGAGACCACATTTGCACCTCGATATGATCTCACATCCAGGAGGTTAGAAAAGTGTCTGGCATCTATTAACCCATGGCCAATCTGGTTTTGTGTTTGGTCATCCGGTGACTCCACGTCACTTTGTTGATTCTCTTTTGTGGAAAATATGTGCTTCCCACGACCATGCTCTCGGATGCTGCAAAATTGACGAGTCTATTGCCGTTATTGTTTGTAGCATTATGTGGACTAGACCGGCCTATGTGCTGTTGGTATGTGTCCTCTTTGCCAATTTTGGTGTTGAGATCACCGATGATAACCTTAATATCATGTGCTGGGCACGAAGAAAATATTGCATTTGTTCTGCACATTTCTAAAATCGTAAATGTAATCGTCTTAATGAACAAATTCTGAACACCTCTCGTCTGTCCGTCCGTCTGTCTGTCTATCCATCCATCGACCATTACGTTTAAGCACGATAACTTAAGAAAAATTATGACGCTGTGCTTATGATTTATTGATAAATCAAAGCCAATATTGCGAGTACTACTACTACTTAAGAAAAAAAGGCCAAATGTATTGAAATTTGGAGAGTAAATTAGTGTTAGCTAAGAAAAGAACCCTACTGTTTTTAACAAAATCGATTTTCAAATCAAGATGTATTACTAACATTAACACTTTTAGAAGCAGCAAGACACAGGCAGGTCTGATGCAGTTGTTTTTACATCTACATTTTTTCATACAGGCAAGTACTTCACCAACTAAGTTGGCATCATAGAATTTATAATATCCAAAAACTAACACTATTTTTAAAAAATGCGAAGAGTATTCTATAGATTGCGCAACAATTATATAAACAGTTCATAAATCTATGAAGAGTATAATGTTTACTCTAGTTTATATATTTTACTGATACACATTGTATTATAGACATTAACACCCATAGGAGTAACGAATGGTGGTCTAGTGGTTATACTTTTGACTTGAAATCCTAACGGGCGTGAGTTCGCCACACAAATAGGTTAGATGTAGTTATTTTCAACCAACTAAGTCGGAATTCTAAAATTAAAAATGTCTACAACATTATTTACAAAAAACTGGAAAGGGCGTCCTACAGAATGTGCAACAATTATATAAAAAGTTCAATAAACCGGCGAAGAGTATGTTTTGCTTACATTTTGATATTTTATAAATTAATTAAAATCGTATTTATCGAATACATTCCTACACAATATAAACTCTGTATTAATCCTAAAATTGCTTTTATTTGCAGCAGAACTGAGCAAACTGTAATTGCAAATTTAGTTTGACTGTAATTACCGTATATCCGATATAAGTTTTATAACATTCATTCCTTCAAATTTAGATTCGCATTTTCAGTCGGGTCTATAGATTTGGCAGTTTAGAGTATATGAAAACTGCATATAATCAACCGCATACTATACGGTTATGCAAGATTCAAAAGATATAACTTTAATGTTATAGTTACTCTATTCAGTATATTATTGCTGAGGCGGGGTCGCTATGGAACTGCTTCATTTTATAGCGTAAGGCTACACATACATTGAATCTCCCCGAATAAAACCACTTCAGCTTTCCCAGCTCAGGAAATGTAAAACTGTATTTCTTATGCAATCCTGTAATAACATAAACTTAGTTACGTAATGCCATAACAAACAAGCAAACTGTTATTGAAAGGATTAGTTACGAAACCGTGAATGCGCTTTCTTTAATGATGGTTAATTTTACAAGACGTTATCTAGTACGGTTAGTGGAGTAAAACTAAAATTTGTGGGGAACTGTCTTACTATAACAATTTTTTTGTTGGAACTTATCGGAAACATTAAAGGGGAGTGTAGCAAAAAGTTTTGAATTAAGTCCTAGCCCCGAAAGTAATTTGTTAAAACAAGATAATGTCTAAAATTGTGTTTCTTGCAGTTTTTCTTTTGCATAGGAAAAAACAATTTTTGTTTTATGACTAGGCGTTGATGTCAAAACATGCCATCTTGAAAGGTGTGGCGATTTAGTTCCATTGTAGGTATATTCTCCTAAAATTCCGTTTAAATATATGTATTATTGTTTAAGTTATTATCAATTGTTTAAAAATTACGTCTCTCAATTATTTTTTTATGTTACTAATTAAAAAATTGCTCAAAAATGTATGAACAGATCAAGTTTTCTTCGCAATTTCATTATGAACAATTCGTTTTTTCTTTATTACGATACAAGCTATACAACAATATTTAAGAAAAACCGCAAGAAAACAATTTTGAAGATTCTTCTGTTTAAACAAATAACTTCCGGAATTCGGATTTAATTTAGAACTTCTTGCTACACTCCTTGTAATGGTTAGAACAAGTTCCAGCAAAAAAATACTACATGGGTTGTTAACGAATTTTCAAAAATGGTGAAATATAACAGTAGAGGCGTTAATTCAGTTATATATTTAATTTTGGAAGAAAAATTCCAAGCATAACATAACTGACATCATAACGGCAGTTAAATGTGAACTTATAACACAGAACAGGAGAAGAAGTTGACTTGTTGACAACAAAGAAAATAACCTCATATTTCAAAAGTAAATTTGACGTTTAGTTAGCAGTGTTTAGTGTTTGCTCTTAACGTTAATATATTTTTTTAAATAACTAAGGCAGTATATTTGTAAAAGCCAATTCCGACATTCTACGTGCGGTAGATATATTTATTGCCAGCGAATTTTTAAAAAGAAACGATCGTTTCGGCGTTGCAATGGTTAGAAGTACAAGCTATAAATTGGACTGTACAAACCATGGTAATTTTAGTAAGAACTTTTATCTTATTTTATTAATAGTAAATAATATGTCTAATATGTGTTTTATTTTATTGTTACGTGTTTACACACCTTTTGTAAATACCCTGTATTGTTGATTCGGAAATCATAATACCAGGGTAACACTAAACATTAATTTATTTACTTGCGTACTAATTACAGCAAATAAGTACTTCACTAATACACCACCAGATACTATAATTCACTACTTCAGTCACTTTATTACTTGCTCTTGATCTCTCTGAATTTGCTATCTTAACTGAAATAAAACTATATTCGTGCGGCCACTCACTCTCTTTTATACTCTTGGGTAAGTAGTTACCTTTCCACAATGTTCCAGTAGATGTTAGCACCGCGCGCCATCTCTGAGTTGATTGCCGAACTAACTAACTTAACTGTTCTCTGTTGCTTACACATGGAACTTAAGGGAAATTCCCATAGATGTCTCTGGGGGTAGAACATGTAATACTGCTCCCACCTTAAGCCTGAACGTTCCGGTCAGGCAATTTAGTGTCTTTCACATACTTCGCCAGTCTATCCAAGTGAACAATTTTCATCTTCGACTTTTTATTTCTTTGAATTCGATACACAACGTCGTTTATTCGGATGATGACAGAGTATGGTCCTTCCCAAGGTGACTGAAGCTTCGTGGAACTCCATTCCTTCCGCTGTGGGTTGTACCGCCAAACCAGATCCCCACCTTGAATCCTCCTGTAGTGGCATTACGATCATAACAAGCCTTCATTCGGTCACTAGCTTTGGTAATCTGGTGTCGGTCATTCTTGGGCTGTTCTCGACTTTCATTCGCATAGTTGGTTACGAAAAGTGGTTCCTTATTGGCATCACAATTCTTATATTTGCGACACCAAGCCTCCACATCCTGGCGACTATTAATCCAATAAAATCGTTCTCGCACTTTACTCAGCGTCTTGTTTACGCCAAAGTGTCTGCCGGACGTTCCATTATGCGTTTTCTGGAGCACTTCTGGTACATGATATCTGGGAGTCACTAGACGCATGGTAACTTGCTTTCCATCCGAGCTTTCCCATGCTCTCCTCAATAGCCCACTCCTTTGTCTGAAACATCCTTCCACTCTAGACGCGTTCGCCCTTCTTTTACTCTCAACATTGCTCTTACCTTAGAGCTTGCTTTGTCCAATTGTCTGGAGGATCTAACTTGACAGTGTTGACTTCAACCATGTTCTGCAATTTTTCCACAAGATGGTAGTGCTTGCAATCTTCCTGTACGATTTTCTGTATAGAGTAGTAATTTTGGCTGTATGCGTTGTAATAGCCTTGTTTTCTGGAATTGGTCGTCTACTGTCAACAGAATAAATTATTCATTCCCAATCCTTAAGACTCGCATTCCTACGTCCACAATAAATCCATACTGTTTCATGATGTCAGCCACGATGACCCTATGGTTGAACCTTAAATGCCTAATCTGCAAACCCAGGTCTACTTCTCCATGAACCGTAACACACCTATTTAAAATTAATTTAAACAAGTGTGGGATAGATTAGCGCCAAAACGCAAATAAATAATTTACACGTTATTTATTCATGACTTGTTAGTTAATTATTGACCTAATTATTAACAATATATAAAATATAAAATCTGATACGTTGAATATTTTGACCTAAGTCATCTAGGGGAAGCTCAGCCTCTGTTGCCTCCATTGAAAAACCACCACTGAAATTAAGCCATTGTGGACACGTGTTATAGAAAATTTTCATTTTACTTTTAATAGTGGAATATTTTATATATACAATTTAAAAACAAAACAAATATGTTTCTCTACCCCGTCGAGTAGTGCTATAATGTATTTTCTCGTAATAATGGATATATTTTGTTCACATTTAATGACTATTTGTGGAAAATTTTACGGAAAAGCTCAAATTATTACGTGATTAACTATGGCTTGTTCTATTTAAATATCCAATATTCGAGTAAACTGTAACTCTTTAATCTTTAGCCTATAACGAATATATGAGGTAAGTTTCATCAAAAGCAGTTTAGCCGTTTTGACGTCTAGCGCTATCAAGGATTTCTAAGGACAACAACGACAGAGAGACCGATATTTTTTAAAATGTTTCTTGAGGTCACCAAACTAGGAAACAAAGATCTATTAAAATATCGAAATCCATTTCTAGTAGTAGTTGGTTTACTTATAAAGCAGAAGTTTCATAATATTTTAAGTTGATAAGGAAGGCTAGTTTCTTCTTGTGTAAAAAATTTTTGAAAAATATTAGACGGCATTCAGAAAAAGCGCTTTTTTGAGGGCGGTTCATTTATTCTCAAAAAAACTTTCTCGCCGTTTTGAATTATTAATTTTTGGGATCAGATTCGGTTTCATCTACATCTAAAATACTACCAATTAGCTACCAATTTTAATGAAATTCCAATGAAAAGTGGGCAGCGCCTTCGCCAAATATTACAAAATTTTGAACTAAAAAAACTTGTTTCCAATTTTTTCTCACCTCGCACTAGATGTAACTTCATGAAATTAAAATGGGACCATCGCCGAGCCATACCTTATAGCTTGAGAAATCGTTTAAACCAATCTGTAAGTAATAACACAGGCACACAAAAAAAAACGTCGGGTGCTAGAAGGCAGACCTATGTATTCTCATGCATTTCGACCCGCTGAATATGAATCCGCTGAATATGAATCCGATATCTGTTTTGCCGGAATTGCTCTTGCATTTTTTGCTAATCTCAGAAAACCTCCTAAAAATGCTCGAAAACAAGTAAATAAAAAGATTAAATGAGCTGATAGTATACGTAATTTGGAGCGCTGAAACTGAATATGAGGACAGAATTAGCCGATCAGGAATTTTGACATAACCTCAAAAAAACGCCTAAAAAATGCCCAAAAATCCAAAACAAATAAATTAAAAGCTTAAACCAAGAACTTTAAAACTAACGTAACCTAAGGCAAGAGCATTGCACCTAGAACTTTGAACCAAGAACTCTAAACTTAACATAACCTAAAAGAAGTGCTTTAAACCAAGAACTTTAAACTAAGAACTCTTAACCCAATATAACCTCAGACAAGAACTTTAAACCAAAAACTTAAACCTATTATAAATTAAGACAAGACTGTTGAGTTCCTAAGGCAAGAACTATTAAGATTTAGAGTTCTTGGTTTAGAGTCCTTTGTGTAAGGCTCCTGTCTTAGAACTTGTTACATTTAGAGTTCTTGGTGCAAAGTTCTTGCCTTAAGTTTTGTTAGATGTAGAGTTCTTGGTTTAAAGTAATTTGTATAAAATTATTGCCTCGTTTTTAGTAAATTCGATGTTCCGAAATAAAAAAAAAATTATTTATCTAAAATGTTATAGTATGGAAATAGTTGATAAAGGTTTTCCATGGTACTGTCGCGAGAAAAATTAAATAAGACAAGTAAAGTCTTATAACGTATTTTTGATAAAATCTAGTTGTGTACATCTAACTTTAATTTTTGTGACATTGTCAGTTAGTTGTCATAATTCAATGGAAGTGTGCAAATAGAGAGAGATTTACATTAGAAAAAAATAGTTGTCCTATTTAATTTTGCTCACGACAGTACTTACCTTGCATCATATGTTATAAGATGTTGGACAAATGGAAAGAACGTTAAAAAGTAGAATATAAAAATCCAACAATATGGAAGGAGCCTAGAATCCGTGAAGAGTGTTATTTTTTAGCAATACAAATGTTTCCGGAATTAATGCTAATCGTTCCGATTGTTCTGAAAGTCAAGAAGATGACAGTGTATATGAAGATAGTGAATGTGATAAGAACTAAAACTCCTAATATTTGGTGAAATGGTAAACTTAATAATGTTATTAGAAATCTTGGTCTATCTAATGGTAGGGAAGAATATTTAGCGGCGATTGTGGGAAAAGACAATTTAGTATCAAGTGATGTTCGTTTTAGCTCATACAGAAAAAGAGAAAAAAGACTTTAAAAAATATTTTGCACAAGGAAAAGAACACTTACTCTTATATTGTCATAGTGAAGAAGGATTGATGAATATACTTAAACCTATCACATATAGATAAATATTAGATAAATATTTTTTATTTTATCGCTGATTCTTTTTCGATTTTTCGGAACCTCGAATTTACTACAAACAAAACAGAAGGAATTTGCATTATTTACACAGTTGTGCAAATTTCTTGTACCCATAGGAAGCGAAGTTTCCCACTTCACTAGAGCTGCGGTTGCATGATGACGATGCCCGCGGTCCCGCTTTCCCAACCTGACCGGCCGCCGATACTGGGGTTTCCCTCCTGGATCGTAAACTCTTTCTCTACTTTTGCCATGATGGGATTTTTCTTACCTAGGAACTTAGCCGAAATAAATCGTTGCCCGCCGTCACCACGTGTAGGTGTCCTAGTCGCAAAAATAGAAAAAGAAACAAATGGCATATGGCAATCAAACAGAATAAAGAAAACTATACAATTCTAAACAGCTGTAAGAAAAAAAGGTAAAAAGTCATCAAGGGAGGGTGTAGGTAAATGTAAAGACCAAACGATATGCCTCTCTCAACACAGCAAACTTTGTCCGAAGATTTTTTTGTAAAAATGTTACTGTTCAGTAATATTTTCCTTTTTTTTTTTTTAACTATTTAACGTCGGCCTATTTCCGCTACCAGGGCCTATCACCGACGCCAGGACGCCAGGAGACGAGCTACCCCCAACCTGGAAATTTTGCCGAACCTCTTCCCTTAAGAAGAGTAGGGATCTTTTACTTGCCTAACATTTAATAGACAAGGGACCGCCTGCTTTACATCCCCTCCGAAGGATGGTATATCCACTACGTAATCCTCGTCTGAAATTACGTAACTTCCGAGTATACACTGATATACAAGTCTCTAGAAGGTGGGACGAGAACGCTGTATTTCCCAAGATGGGAGCCCATCCAAGTACTAACCGCGCTCGACGTTGCTTCAACGGAATATCGACTGATATTCACATTGAAGTCGCCTCTACGCTCGCCCCCAATATTTTCCTTCAGATGCTTGAAAATTTAAAAGTTACCCTCTCCGCTTACTAGGGTTGATGAGAATACATGTTGAAATGATATTTCTCTATAAAGTTTGCAGATGCGCTTTAATTCTGACTACGGTATTGTGTTCAGCTCGTGAAGATACGTCGGAAATTATATGTTCAGATATTGTGTAGAGCAAAGTCAATTTCGGGCTATGATTCAGTCATTTTTGGGTACATTTTCATCCTAAATATGGATTTTACAAGATATTCGATCGTCGCGCATAAATTCTGACCTTGGATTCAGTTTCAGTGCTCCAGATTACGTATAGATATAGTGATTAGTTCATGTAAGCTTTTCATTTACTTGTTTGGGATATTTCGGGCATTTTTAGGTGTTTTTTATGGTTATGTCAAAATTCCTATCTGGTCGGTCAATTCTGACCTCAGATTCGGTCTCAGCACCCCCAAAATACGTATGGAAATGGTGGTCAACTCATTTAAGCCTTTTATTTTCTTGTTTGAGATTTTTCGGGCAGTCTTGGGTGTTTTTTGGGTTAGGAAAAATGCAAGAGCCAATCCGGCGAAACGGACATCGGATTCGTTTTCAGAGGGTCGAAATACATGGGAATAGGTCAGCCTTCTAGCACTCGACATTTTTTTTGTGGTGCCTGTGTAATTAAATAAACATAGAAAAACATACATGCATGTTGAATTCCTGTTTAAAATTCCTTTTTAAAATTTTTGGGAGTCAGTTAAAAACTCGAAAAGCGTAGACAGTTTAATCTAATTCTTTCCAGGTTACAGCGTTAATTTATTATTTAAAAATAAAAGGAAACATATACAATGGAACAATTTAAAACACTTCAAACCAACGCTAAGGTCATCAATTACACTTCCCAAATCGTCAGGGGCGAGTCACTCAAGAATATTACTTTCCCTACAACAACCATTATATAAACCATATTTAATGTTCCTTTATATCTGCCGGAAAAACCTAATTGCTATATATTGGCGGAAGTGAGAGTGTTCTTTACAAATATTGAGGGAGTACTCAAAGGCTCTTAAAAACGTTGATAAGAAGGGCGTAATAGAAAACCAATAACTGTAATAGCCAAAGATTCTGATTGTGCTCCTCACTGGATGAAATGAGATAAGATCACAGTACATGGACGCACAACCAGGATATATAGGGTTTATAAAACAATAGTTGAGTATTTAGTTGACATAGGAGATTTTATTTTAATGCATGCGTGGTTAGACATGCTCTGATAAACGTGGGTATTATTGCAAGTACTATTTTACAATAGCCATGTTTCTTTGAAGTTTATAATTTATTACATACCAAAATTTACTACCCCTCTCCTTAAGATGTTTATTAAATAACTGTAAAAAAATTAAAATTTAAACAAAAGTCTAGGTATATTGAAAAATCCTGATAAATTCATAAAACTATTGAACAACGGTAGGTGCATCTACTTACGTGTGTTAGAACATTGAGGTAAAGCTTTTACCTCAAAAGTTCTGCGACTGGTCCGCAAGATATGTACCCCCCCGTTTTCGAGGTCGGGGAACTGGTGACAATATTTTCCAACCTACCCTCCAGCCATCTCATCTCATCTAAATCGAAAAAACTACCCTTTTTCCGATTTTCCGATGCTAGACATTTTTTATCGGAAAATTTTGTTAACGAAAATTGTTCAGAATTATCCAAAAACCTTAAGCCCAATACAATATTTAGCAAAATAAAAAAAATTGAAAAATTAAAAAAAACTGATAAATTTAAAAAATATAAAAAAGGCTACTAATTACTTGACAACTACCTGAAAGCTTGGGTTTAATTTCAAACAAAATTGTCATGAATTTTTTAAACAAAAAACCCATTTAAATGATATTTTCGGACTTGGACATTATTTTAAACAAAATTACAATATTTCTTAAAGGCATAGCAGGATAAGCATGTAAAATCTGCCCCCAAACAAAATTTTGTTTGTTATCAACTATTTGAAGGGGCTTACCCTAAATATGATTTTCCCAAAATTTCAAGCCTGCAGGAGTGGTAGGGGGTTTTTTATTTTCGTTTCTTAAAATTTTCTCGGATACCGTTGTACGAAAAAGTCCGAAAAAATTCACAGTTGTTACTTACAGGTTGGACTATTTACTCAATTTTTTTCATAATTTTTAAATGCAAATTACGTATGCAAAAAAAATTGCAAATTTGTGCATACAATTTTTTGGCACTTTATGAAAGAAGGCCGCTCTGAATTTTTCATCGTCAATTACTCATTTATCAAGGCCTATTCTCAAATTATTTTCATATTTTTAAAAAATGTGGAAAATAGTTAAAAACTGCATTACCGACCATTCCTTATACGCGCCTCACTATTATTTGGACGCATGTCTTGTTCACAAATATACAGGATGTTTCATTAATAATTGGACATACGCTAACTGGAGAATCCTTAGTCCAAAATATGAAGATTTAACCTGGAACACTTAGATAAAATGTGCCTCTTTACTGAGATACTGGGTGTCAAAGTTTTTTTTATTTTTTTGCAATATCTCAACTACTTCTTGACCAATCTCCCAATTTGGTAAGGAAACATTTTTTAAGCCATGAAACAATAATGTATGTATTACATCACGCTAGCCCGGGGATGGCGCCTCATGTCGGTCTGATGATGAATATTTTTTCTATTTTTTTTTACGAAACGTAGTGGCACTTTTGAGTAGAAAATCTCATGCAGGAGTAATTTCTACGTAAAAAAAGGTACGCTTGATAGAATTTGATAATTCCAACCGTTTTCGAGAAAACTGCCCCATAGATCTCAAAAATTCTTTGGAAACAAGCCCAATTTGTAGAGGAAAAATTGTATTTATTGGTGACGTCTTAGTTCTGTCATTTACGTATAATTTCATTAGTTTGACATTTTGACAGAACTAAGACGTCACCAAAGCACACTTTTTAATAAATGCAGTTTTACTTCCACATCCACTGGAAGTATAGTAACAAAATTTTTTAAAAATTTGATTGTTCAAATAGGCTTAAAATGTCATGAAACGTCGAGATTTTAAGTTTGGGCAAAAAAACAATTTCTGTCTGTCGGTCTGCCGGTATGTCTAACTTTTTTGTGCGCACGTTTACAAAAATAGAAAAAAATTTGACACCCTGTATCAGTAAGGAGGCACATTTTATCTAAAATCTTCATATTCTAAATAATAATCTTCATATTTTGGACTAAGGATTCTCCAGTTAGGATATGTTCAATTATTAATGAAATATCCTGTATATTTGTTAACAAGACATGAGTCCAAATGATAGTGAGGCGCGTATAAGAGAATAGTCGGTAATGCAGTTTTTCGTTTTTTTAACTATCTTCAACATTTTTTAAAAATATGAAAATAATTTGAGAATAGAATGATAAATTTACGATGAAAAATTCAGAGTGGCCTTCTTTCTTAAAGTGCCAAAAATTTGCAAATATTTTTTGCATACGAAATTTGCATTTAAAAATTATGAAAAAAATTGGGTAAACAACAACTGTGAATTTTTTCGGATTTTTTTCGTACAACGATAAATTTAAAAATACGAAAATCAAAAAACCCTCCACTCCTCCAATATGGCTACTGCAGGCTTGAAATTTGGAGAAAATCATATTTAGGGAAGCTCCTTCAAATACAAACAAAATTTTTTTGGGGGGCAGATTTTACATGCTTATCCTGCTATAACATGTGATTAAATTTTGGATTTAACAACTTTCGTTAATAAAATTTTCCGATAAAGAAATGCCCAGTATCGGAAAACCGAAAAAAGTTTTTTCGGTTTAGGGGTAGTGGTTGGAGGGTAAGTCGGATAATATTGTCACCATCGCATTCCTCGTCCTCGAAAATGAGGGGGAAAATATATTGCGGTGCGTCGCAGAACTCTAAGGCTTTTTGCCTTTTTCTGGTTTACCTCATGGGACTATGTTTCTATTAGTTGTTTCTACTCTCAGGGGTTCTTATACTCCTAAGACGACCATGGACTGAAGCCGTATAATAGACGAAAAAGATATAAATCCTTTTTTACTGTTTTTTCAGTCTTATTTCTAATAATTTCTTAATTTATAATCACTTTCATAGAATTCTCTCGTTATTTTCCGTGATATGATCGATGTCCTGAAAACAAACTTGAGGAACCTTATGAAAGTCCTATAAATTTAGTTGTCGATTCAACACACAGAATTGCATGAGAGGTTAAACTTAAAGTTAATCACTCAATCAAAAAAGGCAAGGATTCAAATAATACAATTTATTGTATAAAAGTTCAGTACATATAAATTTTGGTATATCGTCTATCTGATTATACATATAAGGACTATTAGATATGCATACTAAACATGGCAAGTATGGACACATCCCACAGATAATGTTTAATCACAATTACAAGCAATGGAAGCGTTGAAGTTTCAGTCGACTGGCACTAAATTCAATAAATTCTTAGAAAAATTTGTTTTGCAATTTTGACTTTGTGCCGAAAGGTTTTGTGGGTGATAATAATATTTTCACAATCATAATCTTGGTTCGCTTGTGGCTAGCATTATAAGTCTCTAATGGTGATTTTATCATTCATTGATTAATTTTAATGCTTTTTACAGCAATATATGAGTTATACGAAGCTTTTCTGCTTTTTTTTCAAAACATACTTACGGCATATAACCCTATAACTATAAGCATAATATGACTTTAGCTCCTCTCTTCGAGCTACCATAATGGGAATATTCGTGTAATGATTTAATTAGGTTATTTTATATTTTTAATATGTTTTTAAACCAATAATTGGCCATCCGGCATGAAACAATCTTTGTCTAATCGCCATCCGGTGGTTCTGTCATAAGCTCATGTTGCCGAATGGAAGTAATTCTTAATAATATTCAAATTCGTCCTTTACAAAAATAGCATCTTTTGTCTTCGAAATCAGTTTTGAGGACACTTTTTAATCGAACATTTATTTTTTGGTAGTCAGATTTTAGCACGGTCCCAGAATTAAAAATTTGGCGCTCGTTCCAAATTTCTTCCTGTCGAGCCACATCTAAAATTGTGGCACACTTTCTAAAATTCTTACTATCGGCAGCATGCCGTCGAGTGGCAATAAAAAACATTTTCTATGTCAAAGTTTAGTGCAGTTCCCAAAAATAGTATATTGTTTTATTAGTAGTAAGTGATACTTTTGTGATGAGTGTAGGACGAACGAAATGAGTTCGGTAATTACAGAGGAGTCACAATAAGTGGCTTTTACTCCGAATAAAACATGCTATGCTTAGTCGATTAGATATAAAAAAAATAAAGTTAAGAAATCTCGAATTTCACCATCAAAAACGCTTTGTGTTAATATCGCATGGCCAGCGTATTAAATAAAATACGCGTTGCTATGAATATTACTTTTTTTCGGCCGACCAGAAAGTACACCCTTTCTGGAGAAATTATCCGCCAGAAATTAACGTTTTTCCCGGAAAGTGACATTAGAAATCGTTGAAAGCTTTTCCGATCCCTGTTATTCTCGTTGCTATGGAAACGAATTTGTGTTAACCCTATTTTGCATGAATTTTTAAATTAAAAAAAAATGTTTTTTTATACAATTTTGTGTCTAGAACTTGTAAAAATTAGTAAAAAAAATCCCCTGCATTTTTTTAAAATTATTTTTTGGTTTTTTATTTTGTTTCCCGTTTGGGAACAATATATGCGAATAATGTATCAATGTTAAAATGTCTTTATTACTTTAAACCTAAAAAACAAAATAAATTACATATATATATATAGTGAACAAAACAAAGTACACAAAATTTAAAATTCAAAACTTATATGTTGTGAACATGAAATAATTTAAAACAATTTTTTTTTGTCGTATAAACATAAATGAATTTTGCATTTTTCACAGTAAATTCTGCTTTTACCCGTACATCCGACTAGTTTGCACCTTTCTCGTTTCTCTGAATGAATTGGCCAGTGATTTGTATTATCTCTCTGAACATCAAGAGGTGGAACATTTTCCCTAGGGGCTCTACGGGTAATTAGAGGCAGATCAATAGAAGCAGAAGACGGTCGTCCTCTTTTTGGAGTCCCATTTATACCTGATCGTATCAGAACCTGAGCCAACTCAAGTTTCAACTGGTATAAAGTATATTTTTGAAAATGGCTTTCATCTCCCTGCATCCTATTTTATTCTAATATTTTCCTATATAAAAACCAGGAATTGCAAACATATGAAATACTATGCGATGATACTACTTTTTGCTGTGAAATTTGATAGGATAGAGGCCTAAAATGGAGTCGAGTAGGTCGACAGCACCCATATTCTTATTATAAATTCCAACTAGATTTGGTCATGCTATATCTTTTTTTGTGTTTTCACTTTTGAAAAACCTTTTGACCTTATTTTCAGGAAGGCTTCCCGCAAAATTTGATGCAGGTGAAACTACTTTATTGTCAAACCACTGTATTGTTCTTATTGTGCAATTTCCAATTTTTACTTGCTGCTCCTCATAACTGCCGCGACCTCTTTTTTTGAAATCTTTATCACTTGGAACTTTGCAATCTAAAAGTCTGTTTGCTCTTACAGTAGCAACACTATCAATACCTTTGTTGTAAAGGTAGGAAATCAAATTCAGGCTGCAGAAATAGTTGTCAAAATATAATTTGTGGTATATGTTGTCAGGTATAATTTGGCACATTCGGACAACTACATTACTTGCTGCTCTAAAATCGACATTAGGATCAGGATTGTTCTCTTTTCCAGTGAAAAGTTCGAAATTGTATGAGAAGCCACTTACACCGGAAAGAACCCACATTTTATATCCCCACTTGTGGGGTTTCTTGGGGTTATAAGTTTTCAAAGAAATTCTTCCTTTGAAGGATATTATCTGCTCATCTACTGACAGATTTTCTTCCATTGGAACACTTTTTGTTACTGATAAAATTTGATCCAGCAGTGGCTGAATTTTATCAGAATTTTTCGAAAACTGCATATTATCATTGAAATGTAAGAACCTTTTAAATTCTTCAAATCGATTGACACACATGACATCTGCAATTTGTGGTATCCTTGTATCAGCAGCCCAGTATCTTCTGCCAGAATTTTGTCTTATCAACGACATCCAAAATAATATACCAAAAAATCTTTCAATTTCCTCCTTTGATGTAACACAGGTTTATTTGGTCTCTTCTGGGTACTATATAATTGAGTCATACCCACAACTTTGTCCAAAAAATTGTCATTCAAAAATAGTTTGAATATCTGATATGGTGTGGTACATTCGCTAATATCTTCTGGTAGGATTTCAGAACCTAAGAATTCATTGATTGCAGTGTCAGTCGTACTCTTTGTCCATTTTAGTGGAATACGTTTCTGTTTTTTTTTTGTTTCTTTACCCGATCACTTGATTCTAAATTAATATTTTTTGCTTCAATTTGCACATTTCCATTATGATTGCCACTTGAAAGAAAGGATTGTGACAGAGGAAAATTATCTTCTTCAGAAAAATCTTCATCATCGATCAAAATCTCCACCTTATTCTCACACTGAACAGCCGTTATAGGTATTTGAACGTCGCCAGTATCATCATCTAAGAGAGAGTCTTCACTATCGGATAGGATATTTCTTACGTGGAGAATGGTATTTTTCCTTCCATAAAAAGAAACTGGATTTATTTGTGGGGAGTCATTCTACATAAATTCAAACTGAAAATACGCAGATTGCATGATGTTCCCAATTGGGAACTAAGATAATAATATCATATTTTATAATGTGGCTGATAAATATTCCCTAACAAACTCATGTGAAGGCTAAAACAAGTTCTAAGCATCATTCATACCATTTTTGCAACCAGGTTCAACGATGTTCTCGTTTGGGAACTATATGCGTAATTGTTGAGATAATAGATAAATACACTTGACTTTTACGAATTTTCAAAAGTCAAGTCACATGTTATGGAAAATATATATATTCAGATTTTGAAGCATTACAAGCAGAAATTGATGTTTGTTTGTCGGTCGTAAACATATTTTATTTAATTAGTTATTATTGTTTGTCGTTGTATTTGTTATAGTACGGCGCGGCAGTCCGTTACCATGATTTTTGAGTTATTTTAGCGGAGATAATTCCAGCGTTTCTCATCAATTCTGGGAGAGCTGAAAAGAAAAGTTCAGGGTGACGGAACTTTTTACCTGTCCTAAAGGGTCCAAATCGAGCTGAACATGTAAAGAAAAACCTGTTATCTCGGTCTTCGCAGCGAGGCAGTTTCTTTTGTCTTCTTGTCGAGGAAAGTAAATATGAAGGAAAAATTGAGAACTGCCCTTTTGACTCATACGCCGAGTTAGAAAGACCGAAATAATGACAAATAGCCCCCGGTCAAAATTCTGGTCACCGCGGCGAGGCAGTTCTGCTCATTATCGAGTAGTTTCGATGTCTCTTGACCACCAGAAATTTCGAACGGATCTTTCTTGTGGTCTCTAATTCTAACACAGAGTTTCATTTTCACGTAACGGCGCGGCGTCGGAGTTTCAGTAGGGATGAGCGATATTAAGAAATCATCGAAGTTGGTTTCAATGTTGACATTGACAATGAAATATCGATAACCGATTATCATCGACATCAAAACATCGATGTTGACAACATCGATGATCGTCTAATAGTTGATGAGCGGGTGGGGGACTCTACTGGAAGTACGATTTGTATGGTTAATAATTTTCAATATACAATAAATAATACAGGACAACTTCCGATTATCATCGATTCTTATCATTGGTCCTTATTCATCGATGTTCCGATAATTAATACAGTTCATCATCGATGTTGAAAAATCGATGTTTTCCCTTTGATGAACATCGAATATCGATGAATATCGCTCATCAAGTTTCAGTCTTCCTTTCCACTTCGTTGGATACACTTCACCTCGTTGCCAGGCAACGAAGCCATCTGTATAACGACAACGCAGCATCCTCAGTCCCAGCAGCTGCCATCTTTTATTTATGTATACACGCATTCTATATCTTCTGCTGGACATGGCTTTGAATACACTCCATGTCATTGCCATAGGAAAGGAAGTCATCCAGCATCTCTATGTCCTCTGCGCGCCGCTGCGTCAGCACGACGAACATTCGATTTTGAGCAGCTACGGCCAAAGGAAAACGACAGTTCGCATTTTTTTTATCGTTTTATACACTACACTCTATAAATAGAAAAAGTTTAGCCTCGCTGCTTTGATAATTTTAGCCTCCAATTGGATGCAACTTTGATTGATATTATTGGAACTTAGGCCAATGAAAAATGGCAGTTCTCGATCAATTCATGTCTTGTTCATCATTTTTTGCGAGAATTAATCGAGAACTGCCTCGCTGCGGTATAAAAATTGCGACATTTTTTTGATAGACGGAAAGTCGTCTTTTGCCGTTTGAAAAAGTTTCTTAGAATTTCATAGTCTATAGAGTTTCCCTGCGATACAGCTCGCTGTTTTGATAGAGGTTATTGGTAACGGCCTACCGTACTATTAGAAAATTTATTAAAAAAATAATACAATATTCATTTTGTATAACAATGTCAGCCGAAAAAAAATATTGTAAGTTACACAACCGAAAAACAGTGTTTTTCAGATATCCCCAATCTTCCAGGACTCACCTGCGGCTCACCCTGGAATCTGCTTGGGTCGACCTGCAAAACACCTCTTTCCGGTCTTGTAACGTAAATTACTATTTCAAGTTCAACAAAAAAAAAAAAAATACTTAATTTATCCAATAGATGCCGACAACGTGAGAGATGATCTCCAAAATCTCGTAACATTTATAATAATTAAGTTACTTACCGGATCATAAAATTCAATAAAGCTCTATTCTGATATAGTAAAGTACCTAGAGGTAAAAAATATGCAAAACTTCGGAATAATGTCATATTGAACGGATTTCGTTCATTTTTGGCAATATAATAGTAAATTCTTCACAGAAAAGTTTCTATATTGTGCGGGGGCTTACTAATTTATAGGGGGTGGATACCACCCCCTCTCAGGGGGTGGTACTTAAAAAAATATATATTTATTGTAGCTGAAGTAGAATCAAATTTTAAGAAGAAAAGGCTCTATGCAATTTTTCACATAAATTGATAGTTTTTAAGTTATAACGACAAATTTTCGATTTTAGCTTAAAGAAAAAGGTATTTCTAAACGGATTTCGTCAAGTATCTCGAAAAGTATTACTTTATCGAAAAAATGTTACAGACCAATTACAGAAAGTATAAACTGGGAAATAAATATATTTTTTGTTTATTGATGTAGGAATAATAATTTCGGAGATATTTAAGTTTACATTTGGCATCCA
Organism: Rutpela maculata; assembly: GCA_936432065.2. Classification (NCBI taxonomy): domain Eukaryota; kingdom Metazoa; phylum Arthropoda; class Insecta; order Coleoptera; family Cerambycidae; genus Rutpela; species Rutpela maculata. Next base: position 118,566,904 of record OW386285.2, read on the forward strand.
AGTGTTCATAAGATAATTATTTAGAGTGAGAGTTAAATATCTAAGAAACTGTGACACCTACGTCAAGGATGCTAATAGGTAGAATAATAGGTTATTAATTAAACTTTCAACTCCTTTTTTATTTGTTTCTGTAGCATAAAAAACAAAGAAGTTATGACCGAAGCAATGTGCGTCTGCACATTTTTTTATTAACAACGTCACCATTTTGTTACTGTAATTAGCCAGTAATTAAAAAAAAAAGAATTTCAAGCACTGTTTCTCATTAATATATAGCATGACGTAGATGCTCAATTTTTTTGGTTTGTATACAGCACTTGCTTTAGAAAAAAATACAGTTTAAACTATAAAGGTATTTTCGATAAAACGTAATTTTTTTTCCTCTTCCAAATATCTCTATAAATATTAGTTTTATTGAAAAATGGGTAGGTACCAAAAATAAAGCTCATAAACTGATAATGAATTTCGTTTGATTATTTATTTACATAGATTTAATAGTTTCGGAGATATGAAAGTTTACAAATGGCGTCCGAACGTTCATAAGACGAAAAATGCAGTTTAAATGTTAAATATTTCAGAAATTGTGACACCTGCGTAACGCATGCTAAGAAATGAAATTAAAAACAATTAATTGCTCCTTCAAATTATTTTTTACTCGTTCCTGTAGCATAAGAAATAAATAAGTTATGATGGAAAAATTTTCGTATTTATATATTTTTTATATAAAAAGGTCGCCATTTTGTTACTCTAATTAGCCAGTAATTTAAAAACATTATCTCAAATACACTTTTTCGTTAAGATGTAGCATTACTTAGATGCTCAATTTTTTTTGCTCACTTGCACTTGCTTTAGAAAAAAATGCATTTTAAACTTTAAAGGTAATTTCGAAACGCTTGGATACCAAATATAAACTTAAATATCTCCGAAATTATTAATCCTACATCAATAAACAAAAAATATAATTAATTCCCAGTTTATACTTTCTGTAATTGGTCTTTAACATTTTTCCGATAAAGAAATACTTTTCGAGATACCTATTTGACGAAAGCCGTTTGGAAATACCTTTTTTTAAGGTAAAATCGCAATTTTGAAGTCGTTGTAACTTAAAAACTATCAATTTATGTGAAAAAATGCATAGAACCTTTTCTTCTTAAAATTTGATTCTATTTCAGCTCCAGTAAATATATATATTTTTTAAGTGCCACCCCCTGAGAGGGGGTGGCATCCACCCCCTATAAATTAGCAAGCCCCCGCACAATATAGAAACTTTTCTGTGAAGCATTTACTATTATACTGCCAAAAATGAACGAAATCCGTTCAATATGACATTATTCTGAAGGTTAAAACCTCTAGTTACTGTACTAATAGTAGATAGAAGATATCAGATAGAAAAAGCGATTAAAGAAACTCAAGTCCACCGTTAAGGAGTACGACCTCTAGAGTTTCCGTTCGTACGTACGCACCAAGTGACAGAGGCGTATGACGATTTTAAAAATCAATTTTAGAACTTAATAAAACTCAAATCAAACTAAAAATGATACCGCTTTTTTAAATTTTCCTCTTTCAAAAAGACATACAATGTAATATCAATTAATGTACATACGCATGCAGACTTCAATGTCTATATTTGATCTGTGTATTAAATAATATGTATCCTCTCCTATGTAAACTTAAAATGTTTTTGTAATGCGAAATTGAGTTGAATTTGAATTTACATATGATATTGACATTAGTTAACTATATGGTTACAGTTTATATGAGATTATACTTGTCTTATGAAGTCAAAAAGGTAAAGTCTGTTTGCTGATAGAATTCCGGTCGTATAGTGTAAGGAATATCGTCCGGAGCTCTATCCTTCCTTATCTCTATTGAAATATTGTTTGTAGTCTAATCTGTAACGTAAGTTTTAATCTTTGTAGTCAAGTTATGACCGACGCACAGTGGAAAAAAAAGCCTTTTTTGGACAAAAATCTGCCTACAAGTCAAATCTTAATCAATTTCGATCTACCTTGGCTTAAAATGTGGGTTATTAGCTACACTTTCAGAGTGTACTGCCTAAATTGCAAACCCCGATTTCCTAACCTCAAAAAATGTATCAAATATGAGAGTAATCACTTTTTTCTATTTCTACAAGTCAAATCTTGATCAATTTTGACAATCCGGGGGTTCACAATTTAGGCAGAATACGCTGAAAGGGTAGCTAATAACCTGCATTTTAAGCCCAGGACTATCAAAATTGATCAAGATTTGACTTTAGAAATAGGAAAAAGTGATTACTCTCATATTTGATACATTTTTTGAGGTTAGGAAATCGGGGTTCACAATTTAGGCAGTATACATTGAAAGGGTAGCTAATAACCTGCATTTTAAGCCAAGGTAGATCAAAATTGAAGATTTGACTTGTAGGCGGATTTTTGTCCAAAGAAGGCTTTTCTTTTCCACTGTGCGACGTGCGGGATTTCTATTGTGCAGCAAACCGATTTGCGTAACGCGTGTCGTCGTCGAATGTGGCTGGCGATTTCAGAGGCGGGTCGATTTTCTCGGAAGTCGGGTATAGCAGATATAGTCTTGTTCTATTGTTAAAATAGTAAACATGCATCCTAGTGAATTTTTAAATCCGCAATCACAGCAGTTAGTTTTGAATTTGTTGGAATATTTTCAAAAGGAAAATGAAAGTGGTGGACCTTTATTGTTAATAAAAGCTGTTCAAAGGCAAGTGGGTGAGACTTTAAAAATCGATAGAAAGACTGTAAGAAAAATAGCTAAAAATTGACAAAGAAAATGTGGAACCTCAAGCTTCGGTTAAACGGAATCGTAAAAAATGCAAAACAGAGTTACGCGACGCTGTAAAATATGAAACTAAAAATGTTATTTACAATATAGTGTCTGATCATGAACATATTACCTTGGCTATCCTTTTAGAAGAGCTAAAATCTAGAGAAATAGTTGATATTGGCCGTACCAGTTTATATGAAGTGATTAAAAAATAGTCTTTTCTTTTAAAAAAGATGACAATAGAAAAGAACTGTGTGAAAGACCACAAATTTATCTAAAACGCCATATTTGTTTTTATAGGGTTCGGTATAATTAGTATTAAGTACATATTTTTATTTTAAGATTACATTATGCTTATTTGACAAAATTCTATTAATGAATAAAAAAGATTTAGCTGCAACTACTTAAGTGTATTTATTTTGTATGTTTGCTCTATCATATTTTTTACTTGAAACCAAAACAATTCAATATCATAATTTATTTATTTAACTAAAATTACTATAAATTTATAATGTAATCAAGTAAAATATAAAACAAAGGGACGCCACTGTGCATTTGAAAACATCAATGAGCCTACAGCATTTCTTAGTTCAGACGTTCGTGACGTTACACCGGGACTCTATCAGCGAACAGACTTTACATTATAATCGGAGAGAGAAAACTGTAATCTCCCATAGGAAACTGAAACAAGAGTCTAAATTAAATATAACTAATTACAATAAGATGATCAGTTGTATATAAATATGTCAGTTTAAAGATTTAACGAAATGAAGAGGTATATAAAATATATGTCTGTGTGATCAGAAGCTTCTGAGCTGAAATTCTAAATTATATAAGATTTTTCTTTTTTGGAAGACCGTCTATGATGTAGGTCTATGATGTAGAAAATGACGACGGGATGGACGCAATCAGCCATTGCAATTTGTTGCCTTTATGCTCTTTATTGGTTCATAACGTGGTAAAATAAGGCAAGATTACCAATACTAGTTCCACTTTTATTTTTTTCTGCATGGATTCACAATCGATGGCCTTTGATGGTTAAGTCCGAAAAATATTTAAATAAATTCATTCTGTTTAAAACGGTCGTTTTAAAAATTCAGTCGGACTAAATAAAACAAATTTTAGTCATTTTTTTTTATTTCACTATTTTGAAAGACGTAAAATGAGTCTCATTTTTTGCCACTTTTCATTAATTATTTGTTCTATATAATGATAGTCCTCATTATATAGAACAAATAATTAATGAGAAGTGACAAAAAGTGAGACTTATTTCTAGCATACTCATATATTACTGAAGGGTCCTTGATCTATAGAATATAAATGAATTCATCATTCCATTAACTTTTAGTGGGGTGCAATCAGACGTAAAAAAATTCTTTAATTTTAAACAGTATCTGTAAGAATCAATTATAGTGGAACGGATAGAACATCGTAGCTCATTAAAAATATTTTCGGAGTGGAAAGATATGGGATAAAAACCATTTTGTTCAGAAATGTTTAACGCATCAGAATCTCTTTTTACTAAAATTTTGGGTGGTACTGAAAAAAAATATGAGCGATTGAATCTTGAAAATGTCTATTTTCGTATGGGCCTCCTCCGCAAACTGATGTCTTTTTTTCTCCATAGCCAAGTAACGTAAATTACTAATTTTTGTTTCACTGATGTACTATTGGGTATGGAACGAGAATATAATTTTTAATGTAGAAAGCACCTTCAATTCTAGTTGTAGTTATTTTTTTTTCCGAGCGGAACACGGCAGAATTGAGAAAGTTCCGACTTCAGTAGTGCTTAACTTTTTTTTTCACGATATGGATTTCAGTTCTTTTACCATGTTTGGCTGAATTGAAGCAACACCAACATATGCTCTCGCATAACATATGGTCGCGTTTCAAAAATAAAGTTTTTAGAGCCATTTTTATAATTTCGTGTCTGGCGAGCTGTTCTCCTCACTGATAGTGCGAGAGAGAGCGAATTATTGACTACGGACGCGCATTGGAAAAGGAGCGCATTATATTATCTACTGCGGTTTCTATATAGGGTGTAACGCAAATTACTCGAAAAATTTTAACCATACATGCGCCTTTAAATAAGAAGTCGACTTCTTAAAAAAAAATTTAATAAAAATCCAACATAGAAAAAGATACACATTGTTAAAGTTACAAATTGATAAAAATGATAATTTATTGAACTTTACTTCATTGAAGGACTGTTGTATTTAAAAAAAAAGGTAACTAAAAAAAAATAAAAAAAAAATTAGATTAAAAATTTTAATTTTAAATAGTAGGGTTATTTTAACATTTCCAATAAATTATCATTTTCATCAATTTGCAACTTTAACAATGCATATCTTTTTCTGTGTTGGACTTTTATTAAATTTTTTTTAAGAAGTCGACTTCTTATTTAAAGGCGCATGTATGGTTAAAATTTTTCGGGTAAGTTGCGTTACACCCTGTATAATTCAACTGACATTATTCGCAACCAGTGCAGTGCAGTGTCTTGACTTGATCAGTACATGCTTTTACAGGTTCAGACTCAATAAGTTAATTTTATAAAATTGGCAAGAAAACAGTGTTTGACACTAATAAAAACACTTGAAATATTCAAAAGTTTACAATTTTTTGAAGTGCTGCCAACAAACGCTGCGAGAAATTTTGTACAAAAATTGTACAAGCAAAAGAGTTGCACGAGCTTGGACGAGCTTCGTTATAACATGTCGATGAAAACCAAGAAATCTGCAGCAGAACTTGCTCCGACTGAAGACGCGTTTTTGCAACACGTTTTAAGGTATGTACTTACTTATCAACGTGACCATATTATATTGCAAAAATCAATCTTACAGGTGTCTACTTCAAACCAAGATTTGGAAAAGCAGTCACATTCCTATCGCGGAGGAACTTGATATATTTTCGTATGGTTGGCAGAAGCGTGAAAATGTATTGAAACCCGTGTGGACGACGAAAGCCGCCATGCCATACCAGATAAAATTAGGGAGGTACTCAATATTTACTGTAAAGATAAGACATGCTCTACTCAGAAATGTGACTGTTTCAAAGAGAATCTTAAATGCTCTGAACTGTGCAAATGTAAAGAATGTAAAAATGCTGATATCGAATATGATTCAGAAGATTCAGACTTTTAGTTTTGCACTATATATTGTTTTATGTTATGTGTTATGTAAAACCTTCTTTCGTCAATTTTTGTTGTGTTTACCCATCGTCCGATTTGTGTTTTCTCCGTTCAGTATTATTATTATTACTACTATTACCATACCTACTTGTACAAATATTAATAGATAATATATATAATATATAATAAATCATATTTTCATTTCTCAAATTTCCCCTTGACATTGTGGTCAGTTGATAATCAAAAGGTTATTTTAGTGTACATTTGCAGTTCTAATAATTATTGCACAGGAGGTTTCAATTATTTCTACCCCAAAAACATTTCATTTTTAAAAATAACCCGGCGCTGAGTTCCACAATATTTATATTTATAATGCGCTCCTTTTCCAATGCGCGTCCGTAGTAGTGATGGGCATAAACGATTAATTTCAATAACCGAATACTATTCAAGTGATTTCAATAACCGGATAATCATTAGTGTTGGTCACTTGAATGATATGCATAACTTACAAGGCTATTTAACAATTTTTGCTCAAATTCCGCTTTATACAATTTTTTTTAAAATTTCCATGGGAATATCAATCAATCAATTCATTTTTGGGAAAAATATGTACAGGATAAAATGATTCTTTATAAAATTGCACATAGTTTTTATTTCTTGACATAATAAATATAAATATAAAAAAAATAATGACAAATAATAGGTAAGTAAATGGATACTGATTACTACATCAATCGGTTCGAATTCACATACCTAATACTTATTTTAGAAACGTAGGTTAGTAATGAGGTTCACTTGTTTATTATACGATACGAGTTAACATTTAATTTATTTGTGAGAGAGTGATGAGTTATATGACTACTTCAATAACTGTTTAACATTCGGTTATTTTTCACTTGAGTACTCGTCGACCATAACCGAGTAATGCAGGTTATTTCAATAACCGGATAACCGGTTATTTTTCACTCGAGTGATCCATCACTAGTCCGTAGTTGATAATTCGCTCTCTCTCGCACTCCCAGTGAGGAGAACAGCTCGCCAGACACGACGTTATAAAAATGGCTCTAAAAACTTTATTTTTGAAACGCGACCATATGTTATGCGAGGGCATATGTTGGTATTGCTTCAATTCAGCCAAACATGGTAAAAAAATTGAAATCCATATCGTGAAAAAAAAGTTAAGCACTACTGAAGTCGGAACTTTCTCAATTCTGCCGTGTTCCGCCCGGAAAAAAAGTAACTACAACTAAAATTGAAGGTGCTTTCTACATTAGAAATTATATACTCGTTCCATATCAAATAGTACATCAGTGAAATAAAAATTAGTAATTTACATTACTTGGCTATGGAGAAAAAAAAACATCAGTTTGCGGAGGAGACCCGTACGAAAATAGACATTTTCTAGATTCAATCGCTCATATTTTTTTTCAGTACCACCCAAAATTTTCGTAAAAAGAGATTCTGATGCGTTAAACATTTCTGGACAAGATGGTTTTTATCCCATATCTTTCTACTCCGAAAATATTTTTAATGAGCTACGACGTTCTATCCGTTCCACTATTAGTCTGAAACTTTCTTCAATGTATTTTAAATGTAAATAGGTAGTTATTAGTTATTATTTAAGAAGGCATGCACGTTTCCAGTTTTGAAAAATCCAAAAGAAAAAACGAATAATTTTGTTACAATTTTCAAGGGATTTTTATTTCGATTACGAATTTGATGAAAGAAAAAATGAAAATTAAAATTGACGAATCTAACACGACGGGTATAAAGTGAAAATTCATGAAAGATCTATCAAAAATAAAACATACAAAAGTGTTGTATGTAGCAGGAATTGAGAGCACAAAATACGAATCTGATCTGATTTTGAAATTCAAAATGGTGGATCCAGTGTGGCTGCTATACCGGGTGGCTCAGCCAATAGGGATACTCTTGTAACTTTTGAATGGGCGAATGGATTTTTTTCAAATTTGGTGTAGTAATATGGGATAACATTTCCTATTATACGATGTAAAGAAATAGAATGGCCAACTTCCGGTTTCGATGCAATTGACATAAATATCAAATTTTTAAACGAGACAACCTGTATATTTTTGCTGGCCAAAATACACATACAATACACACTTCAAATATAATTTTGATTTTCAAAAAAATATTTTAAAAAATTATCAAAACATTCTTCTTTTTTAAATTATATAGTATAAAGAGAACAAAGCAGATACTGATATTCATACTTTTAAAATTCGTATGAAATTACGTACCGGTAAGGTAACCAACATGGCTGACAATAATGAACAAACACACAAGCTAAAAACTACATTTTAATTTTGATATGCTTTTTATCCCCGTTGGGATGACTCAGTACATTTTGACATGTTTTATTTTTCTTTTTGCATTGACAAAAGTAAGGGCTAACTACATTTTGAAATACAGAAAGGGCATCGGTTATATTGTGGTCATGCATCTTTGTAAATACCTCGTTTATTTTTAATTTTTCCAAAAAACTCTATTTCAGATTTTTTGTACGAAAAGGTCCGTGCCTTATACCGGTTATATAGATTGATGGACGGAATACTTAATTTTCGATTTTTATTAGGAAACTGTTCGGTATTTGTAGAATTTATCAAAAAAATGAAGTTTTCCAGGATTTGCTGATTCGATTTCCTTTTGTCAAATTTCTCACAAACGTCACCTAATAGACTTAATCGAGCCCTGCAATCCCTCCCTTGAAAATCAAAATCGAACCTTCGGTTCGGGAGTTATCAATTTCTTTGGAAAATCATACTCGGCCTTGGAAAAAATATTTGCGGTCAACGGATTCGGGCTGCCAGCAATAGGCTTCATTTGTGGCCGTGTACCTTTGATCTCACCAAGTCTCATCGAAATAGATCAATATTCTGGACAGTTATCGTGCTTCCTAGCCCGATTTTGAGAAAACCAGTTTTTTGTAAAAAAATTCAATTTCCATTTGTTTTTCGACATTGTCTCCGGTATATTTATCTGTAGATCGTTGCCAGCGGCACCATCTTTTTTTTTAAATATCTCGATCCTACTGCCCGTTACCGAGTTATTTAAAGGATTAGGGGGGCTGAGCGTGACAGACAGACAGACCGACAGACAGACCGACAGACAGACCGACAGGCAGACCGACAGGCAGACCGACAGGCAGATCGACAGGCCGACGGAATTTTCTAAATTCGCTCTCGAGTCGATAGATATGACTTTCATTTCGATCCGACGTTTTTTTCGGACTTCGATGGTCCACTGGAAAAATGCAAAACCTATACTACATTTTTTTTCAAAATGTAGTATATCATTTTCTTCGCAATTTAAAGATCTAATTAAATAGTAGTTTGTCCCATAGGAGGTCCATTTAAAAAAAAATAGTTGTCGTTGAACTTAATGAAGAATAAATCGTGTTTAATGTTAATATCTAAAAAGATAATATTTTAAAGGTTCTTGCAGACCGATATTTAACAATTTTGGCAAAATCGCAACCTTCTATGATTAAAATTAAAAATTAAAATATATATATATATATATATATATATATATATATATATATATATATATATATATATATATATATATATATATATATATATATATATATATATATATATATATTTACGATCAAAATAAAATTTGAGGGTCAATCATATATCTTTGGGCAGCGGGATCCAAATATGCAAAAATTTAAAAATTTGATTTTCATGTCAATGGGGAACAATTCAAGCAAGTTCTTAATATATCCGACAGTTTGCATCATGCGTACTCGGTTTAGTCATTCTGAACTTGTCGTATAATATAACCTATAATAGTTCGTGTTGGAACACTTTAGTACATAGCAACATTTTTTACGTTTGTCTAATTAATTTTGTTTATTCAAAGAGATACTTTGACATTGGAATAACATAACCCCAACAGCGCGAACAACCCACATACCTAGAAAGGTATGTGAAACAACCGAGTACGGCTGCTGCACTGAAGCGGACATAAAAAGAAATGTTCCCCACTACATCGAAACCGCAAGTCGGCCATTTTGGCTCTTTACATCATATAATTGGAAATTTCATACCATTCAAAAGTTACGAGAGTGTCCCTATCGGCTGAGCCACCCGGTAGATTGGCAAATGATCATAAAATCTCATAAAAAACTTAAACAAACAACAACATAGAAGAGTTGAATTTAGAGATTTTTGAAGTCAAACGTTACGAATTTGTCTAAATTGAAACTAACAAAATCGAGACTTAAAGTGAAGAGTCCAATATAGCCAACTAAAAATAATAAAACCGCTTCCTAGGGAATCGCTACTACCACATCCAAATTGCCTATCAAATCTTTTACAGCGAAAAAAATGTCGATACCATATTTGCACTCCACTAGGTGGAAATAATTGTTCATAGAACTTTAATAATATTGAAATCGCCTACCCCAAAAACCCATGAAACCCACATCGGTAAAGGGTGGTGGTAGTGGAGGTTGCCGATGCCAAAAAAAATAGAGGTATTTGGTTCTTTTACACATACTAAATCAGTTTTATTTTTTACGCTCTTTAATAATGGGGTGCGGGAGATAGTGGGGTGGCTAAGGCCAAACAAATTTTGAAGCCTTCGCTTCTCGTTCATACACTCAAGTCTCAATTTTCTCAGTCTCTCTTACTTGCTTGCCTTACATATTACCCCCATTTATTTCCCAACCCTTCAACGGAATAAGATCAATCAGTTCCAGATCTCGTTATAATATGTACCAAATTTCAAGTTAAATCATAAAGAGTTACAGACAAACCAACTGACAGAACAATAGTGAGATAGACAGATAGAACCACATACAGATTTTTTTCTCAATCCTAAATTCTCGACGTTTTATGCCTATTTAAACAAAAAAATTCATTTCTTTTACTGTTGCTATAGTTCGGAAATGTGGAAGTATTTAAAGAAAACAGTTGGAAACGTATAAAAATTATTGAATCTTGGAGTTTAGAGTGTGTTAGGTTCTCTTTTGTTCAAATAGAATGTCATAAAGCATCGAGATTTTAAGTTTGAAAAAGGGAATCTGTCTGTCTGTCTTCAACTTCTTTTTTTACGCACGATTACTTTGAAACGGTTTACGACATTGACTTGAAATTTGGTACATCTATCTATTGTAACGAGATATGGAACCAATTTATTTTGATCTTATTCAGTTGAAAGATTAGGGGGTAAATAGGTAAAGCAAGCAAATAAGAGTCTATAAAATTGGAATTTAATATATGTTCATTGTACAAGAAGCCGAGGTCTCCCTACTCCATTGCTATAGGGAGTAAAAACTGTGATTTAATGTGTATACAAGAACCAACGACTTTAAAAACCTTTTGCATCGGTTATCTCCACGACCACCACCACTATCGATATAACATATCGTTTTATGGGTTTTTGGGTAGACGATTTCTAATAGTGAACTATTAATGTCCTCTGGATAATTATTTCCACATATTAGAGTGCAAATATTAGTATCAACACTATTTTCGTTGTAAGAGACTTGAATAGGAAATAATTTTCATAAACCGTAAACAAAGGAATAATATCTCACTTAAAAATGCAATTAGTTTTGAAAGAGAAAACCTTCTGTTGCAAAAACCCGATGTTCGAATATTTTTTAAAACTTATAATTAAATTACAGCTCTTCGAAAACCTAAAACGTTTTTCCTAATTTCCTAATTTCGCAAAAACATGTGAATTGGCACTCCCATACAAATTCTAATATACCATCTTAAAAATAAGTTTTTTAAGCTTTAAACTCAGTACCTAAAAGATGTTAATATCTTATTTAAGCATGATCATTAATTTGTATAAAAATAAAGAACACAGTAGTCTTGAAAAAAAAAAAAAAGGTTAAGACACAATTTTCAGTCTGTAGTCCCTAAAATGAAAAAAAAACCGTTATTCAAAGAGGTATTAGAGTTCATTTGTATATGCGAGTATTCCAAAAAATTTAAGAAGTGTTAATTGTCTTACCTTGTATAAACGGGAAATAAAAAACTTTCTAAAGTTAACACCAAAATCAAAGATTCATGAAATCATTGAGAGAAAAAATTATACAACTGAAACGCCGAATAGAATATATAATTTTGCTGCCTCATAGAAGTTAGTAAAAATTTTTAAAACTTTCAATTATAAATAAATATGCTTTTTTTCTACTTATTTTGTCTCGTAGGTAGTTATATTCTTGTTTGTTTGTCAATTTACATGTATGTAACTCTCTTTTTAAATGTTTCTATTGAACTGATATTATTTGAAAGAATAATATAGTAATAATTGTCATTATAAATTAGAATAATTTGGCTGTTACTGTTGTAGAACCTTCCAAAATTGATCTAGGTCGAAGCCAAAATAAAAAATTCGACTTAGGTAAAAAAAATCATTTAAGGACATTTTTAAAAGTTTGAGAGACTTCAAAGCCATAAATAACACAAAAGGAACAAATGAGTTCATTAAGACATGAGGCACAATTAAGTAAAAATTTGAAGAAACATCACATTTTTACGAAATTTTTTTTTTTTACTTTTTTATTCCTCCGCCGAAGATATTAACCATGGAGGTACAGTCCTTATACAGTGCGTGTAATTGCGGACTGAGCATGTACTTCCACGTAGCGCGAGAGATATGACAACCCAGGTAACAGTAAACTCGCCCGTCGGCGGCATAGATTAAAGAGTCGGCGCTAGACCACTGAAGCATCCCCGTTCTCAGTTATTTCATTTCAGCCAGCTGGCACACCCGATGTTGCAATTCTAACTCCCTATGCCCAGCCCGCCACTACACACAGTGTATATACTGTTCTAAGGACTGACAATAAAATGTTAACGATGCAATATATCAAAAGGGCGAAACCGACGAATTTGGCAAAGGCGTCGTAGCATCTATAAGCAAAAATTGGCAAAAATCAGTGAAAATGCACAAGGCCGGTTTCTCGCATAAAACAAGTTTGGATTCATCCAGCGACTCATAATTTGGACGAGTACGTTGGATGGTCAATACAAAGCGATGGCCAACTGCAAATAATAAAGTTATAGGGAAAACTGCCGTGTGCACAAAGAACTCAAAAATCTATTTTGCCAAAAAGTCGTTCGGAGGCGAGTCGCTGTCATTTTTCCTATATTGAACCTGCATGGGGACAAGTACGTCGTAAGACTGGCCGAACGTTATTAAACTCATGTATTAGTCGAACTCCATTCCGTGAATGAGATAATCACGATATGGGACCTTTAAGCTACTCATAAGCGAACCAAAATTTTTCAAGTAAAATATTTTTATATTTCCAGTTAGCCATAATTACCAGAAATACAACATTTTTAAATTCTTTTTAAAAGGCTTGCATTAAATTCTGAGGAAGTTAAATGAATATTTTCTACCAATTCGATTGTTCGATTCGTACGTTCTCATTTGTATGGTTAAAAAGTAATTTGCCTTGGTTGGGGAGGCGTGATTCTTTCAAATTACAACATTTTGGTATATTACAAAACACATTTTTTTAGTTATCGTAGAAAAAGAATTTTTACTTATTTAATAGTTGAGGTTTATATCTAAATGATTAGTCTTAGCCCGTTATTTGAAAATAAACCCTCAATTTTCATATAATGCCTCAATAACTGTATCTTTAAGGGTGTGCCACAAAAACAATAAGAGACACACGAAATAAAAGTTCATAAAATTCTCAGAATACATACAACTGCGTTCGAGTGTTTCAATTTATTGCCGATCGTTTGTATTATTAAGATATTTGAATTCCTAGACGAGCGAAAGTAGCAGTATTATTGTAATAGCATCGCGGGTAGTGGCAGAGTGTTTTCGATATAACAGGGATAAACAATATGCTGTCTTTTCCCTTTTAAGACTACCAAATGACAGAGCATACCGGAGGGCTATATTGGCTTCCATTTACGAGCCCAAGGGTCCAATAAAATTGACATGTCTACCTCTTTCTGCTCCTTCAAGTCAATATTGACACTAAGACGATAGGTCAGAGACGCACTTCCGATGAAGAAATAAATTTAGATTGCAAACAGTGCCTTTATGTTAAACTCGCTCAGCCGAAGTAATGTTGAATATATTAAGAGTAAAATAGATTTGAGAATCGGCTGACTGTAACTTGTAGCCTTGTAATCAAAACTTGATGTAAGTATTACATTCTTCTCAGCGCTTTGTAAAATAAGTGATTTTTTTTAGATGCAATTACTATACTTTTAATTCTAATCATAGCTCTTATGTAATGAAACATTTCTGTTTGTATAGAACCTTAAGACCGTCTTCGTATCCATTTTTTTAAGATAAAATATTTAACTGAATTTGTATTTTCTAATTTAAATAATACAATGAATTTCCGGCAACAGTCCCGGAGCCGGCCAGACATCCATGATGCACAGCGCAGTGGCAGTTAAAAGGCTGGACGGGATGGAGCCGGATCAACTCAATAAAATTAGATAAATAAAAACAAGACTCCTTCCGTCGGAAAACTAATTAAAAAAGGTTTTAATGTTTAAACATTCAAAAGGAAAAAAAACTTATATGCTAATAAAATATGGCGTACAATGAAGATGAATTTTGTTTGCTGATACAGGAAAAGGAACTAAATCAAAAAACCTGCAAGAATAGACCAGGGAAATTAGACCTTTGCCCGGAATAACTAAATTTTGAAGTACAGCTCGGATCGAGATGCGGTTTTTGGCATCGTTTTCGGAAAAATATTAGGAAAAAAGTCTACATATAGTGAATAAGCCGTTCTGCCTAGAGTGCATAATTTTTTGAAAAATTCTAGGAATTGATATAAAACCGTGAAAATCACGGGGAAGTCGCTTTCTGGGGCTTTTGAGGTCTCTCAGTCCAAATCTGACATCGAAACTTTCCAGGGATGCTCGGGGGTCGTCGCAAAGAAAATAGTCTCGCACGTTTTCGATCATCATGCACCCGTGCACTAATATAGATATACATTGAAAAAATCCTTTCGTTTCGGAAAAGGCGAGAAGATTATCGTCGACAAATCAGAGAGCCTCGATACCGATCGGGCTCAATATATTCGATATTGTTTTCCAGATAATTAGTAAGCGTTTTAGATCCATCCGTTATCATTCAGGTGATTTTATGATCGATTGACTGTAATACCATGAATTCTCTCTGACAATGATGTATTATGTTTGTAAATATCATATGGAATAATTTGTTTGTGAATAACAAAGCATTACGTGTAATTGTAATATGTGAAGTATTCAAAAAATTATATTTTTGTTACTTTTAATTTTTCACTCAAATTCACCCCCTCCCACCCACATAGAGTCACCCCCGAGCATCCCTGGTAAGTTTCGATGTCACATTTCGACTCAGCGACCTCGAAACGCCCAGAAAGCAATTTATCCATGATTTTTGAGCACTTTGAATTTTTCACGCGATTTCACCCCTTCCCACCCCCGAGCGATTTCCCGATTTCCCCGTGATTTTTGGGCACTTTGAATTTTTCACTCGATTTCACCCCCTCCCACCCCCGAGAAGCCATCTCTGAGCATCCCTGGTAAGTTTCGATGTCAGATTTGGACTCAGCGACCTCGAAAGCCCCCGGGAAGCGATTCCCATGAGATTTTCACGGCTTTCTATCAATTTCTAGAATTTTTCAAAAAATTATGCATTTTATGCACCTCCTACGCAATTTTCTTCGAACGGCTTATTCACTATATGTAGACTTTTTTCCTAATATTTTTCCAAAAAAGATGCCGAAAACCGCATCTCGATCCGAGCTGTATTTCAAAATCTAGTTATTTTTATCTAATTTCCCTGGTCTAGAAGGGATTGAAAGCAAGTGGAGCGAATACGAAATCGCTTATAATTTGTGATTTTAAAATGTATGAAAAGTGAATGAATTGAAAAGTTATGATTTAATGAATTTGATGATTAAGAAGAGATAATTTAGAAGAATAACAAAAAAAGTACATAAAGAGAACAAAACAAGGACATGAAGGAAATAAAATCATGAATATTATCATTGACAGAGGTGAGGCAAGGGAGAGGAAGGTGTGGGGCTACTGGAGTTGCCTGAAAATGTTTGGCGTATGATATGGCAAGGTGTCGTTTATTATAAAAGGGGCATTATACTCTCTGATCTGAGTTATGTTAGTTAGTGGACTATCATCAGTTTATATGCGTAAAATTTTTGAAAAATTTGTTGGGTGTAATCCACTACTCGAGTTATGTTGTGGCAACGTGCATAAAAGTCTCTTAAGGAGATATATCAAGATAAACTTATGTTCCACAGTCTTATTTTCTTTAGAGTCATCACCGATGCGCTGCACCAAGCTTAAGTTGCGTGACTTAGGGTCGGATCTTACTACAACAGCATAAATTATTTTTTTATTTTCTACTCAGTTTGCTATTTCTGGCCAGGAGCAGATACAGACTCCTGGACATGGCATGGACTGCCCGTACAGTTTTATTAATGTGTGTGTTGAACGTCTGGCTTTTGTCTAGTCTCACCGCAAAGTATCACAATGTTATTTTTTTCACCCCCTGGTAGTGGGAAGTAAAAAAAAATAGGCCTTTGGTTCTTGTATAGACTAAATCACAATATTATTTTTTTCTCCCCCTTTGATAATGGGATGGGGGTAGCTGATGCCAAAAAATTTTTTGAGACCTTAGCTTCTCTTATATACAGTGTGGCTACAATTTTGTGGACAAAAGCCTGTAGCTATGTTATTACTCGACGGATCGTTTTCTAATTTGGGCAGGTCACATATACCATGGTAGTGCATATTTAGAACCTAATAGAATACATTTTAATCATAGGCGTGCGTTGCAGGAAATAAATAAAGGGGCAAATTTTTACGATTTTTTATTAGCGAATCGGATAGAAAGAAATCGATGTCATATTCTTATTTATCACCCTCGAAAACATACCTGGAACAAGTTTCATCCAAATCCTATGTAGGGTTGCTCAGAAAATAAAGAAATATGTTTTCTCCCGTATGTAATTTCATGTTAACATCTTGTCCCATTTACTTCTTTATGGCATGCGTACTACAGAAAAAAATAACACACAGAAACATCACATAAATGTATTAACAGAAAAACAATTGACATTAAGAATACATTTGTGGTAATGATCAATTGTTGAAGGAATTATATGAAATAATGGAATTTTTATTTTTTTCATTTGTCATCATAACTTAATTAATTAATTATACTAATGAATTCTTCTAACTTCAACATAACCGCCATCCAATGTGATGCATGCTTCTACCCTTTTTCTAATATGACGAATCACTTTTATCTGTTCGTGCCTTGTGATACTTTGACATGCCTCTGTAATTCGTTGCCGCAATTCTTCCACAGTACGAGGCCGATTAACGTATACTTTATTTTTTATGTTACCCCAAAAATAGAAATCCATCGAGATCCGGGGATCTTGGAGGAAACTCATGTAATGGGCTACGGGGACCAATCCACTTGCTAGGAAAATTGGTGTCAAGCCAATTTCTAACCATACGAGAACTATGTGCTGGGGCACCGTCTAACAAAAAGTAAAGGTTTTCGCTCACGTTTAACGGTAAATTATCAAGAAAATCCATAATTTCTGTTTCTACAAAATTCAGAAAATTTTGAGCAGTCAAATTCTGAATAAAAAAATGTCCAATAATTTGTTGATTTAAAATAGCACACCAAACATTCACTTTGAATAAGTATTGATTTTTACTGTTAATTATCCAATGTGGGTTTTCTGATGCCCAGTATCTCATATTTTGCACCATTTGTTGTAAAAGTAGATTCGTCACAATAGATTATATTTTTCAAAAAATCTCTGTTGTTCAAAAATTCACCCTGCATCCAAAGTGCATAATCCAATCTTCTTTCAAAATCCCCTTCTAAGAGTGTGTGTAATATTTTAGGCTTAAATGATTTTATGTTATTTTTTTTTAGACATCTTATTATTTCTTTGTTTAGATTTAAGTTCAAAGAAGCTTGTGAAATTCAGCATTTTCTCCCAAATAATTTATTTGGTAAAAAAAGTACTGCTAAAAGTTCTTCGAAGTAGATTTTATTCCATTATTTAGGCTGAAACTATTAAATAGAGAGAATTATTAATAACAGAAAATATTTAAAAATATTGTTCAGAAATTATGCACAAATAAGTGAAAAAACTTTATTTTTAAAATAGAGCAGTCAGATTTGATATCCAAATATAGCTTCGCATTATAAGCAAGTTCTTTAAATAATATTATTCGATAAAATAAAGGTAGTTTACTCTAGAGACAATTTCAAAGAAATTAATTTTCCGACCTACACGCCAGGACTAACACACATCTGTGTAGCCCCTTTCTCGTTTGAGAATATGCACTAACTTTTATCAAAAATAACATTTTTCACAAAGTCAGTAACAACAGAGTTTCCCATATAGTGCAGACTTTTTGGCAAACTGTAGAAAAAGATATTCAATTTTGATTTTTTCGGCCATTTTTATGTTTTCTATTTTTCCAAGATGGCGGGTTGACCAATATACCGGGTGTAAACGAATAGTGGGCCACCCCTGTAACTTGTCTTAAAATACTTTAAAAAACTGAACAACGACTCAAAAATTCGCGAAAATCTCATGGTATACTCAGAATGTTGTCTTGAATCCAAATATGTAAAATTATACAGGGTGTTCCATTTAAAAATCGTAAGTTGCGGTCATTTCCGGGTAAACAGAAATGGTCTCATACCGTTGTTTATGTCCAAAAATCCATTTTTACAGGTAGTTTATGCGCCTGTGGCACCCGTCTTCACCAGACGCTATTATGTTTGTACGTTTACCTAGGACTATGGTTTTGATACTCTGGAAGGAAGTGAAGTGAAGCGTTTTTCATATATAGCTTATTTAGCCTACAATCATAAGCTAACAAAAACCTCCGAATTTGTCTCCCGAACGGCTGCAGATTTGGAAGTAATTATTCTTTCATGGGTTTTATTGTCTTAACCTGCGCTACACAGTAATAAATTTTAAAGTCTTAAACTCATGCTACACACTAATAATAACCTAAATAAACACATGGATAAGAATGAGTTATGATGCGATAATAAACCATAGTAGCAACAGTACGTCAGTAAAAACAAAAATAAGATCGCAAGGGTGCAACAGTATTACGTTTTTATTGAGAACTGAGTACTTATTTGAGTGCTGAAATATCTCCTGAACGGTTGAAGATATCGAAGTAATTACTCTTTAACATTTTCTAATATCTTAACTTACGTTACACAGTGATGATGTTTTTAGTGAAACTAATCATTACTTCCATTTTCATCTCTTTAGCTTACAAAAAAAATTTCTAGGATGTAAAAAGTCAGAGCCAATGTGTCATGAATTGAAAGAAAAAAGTGTGTAGAGGTGGGGAAAAATGCTTACGCAACTTTAGTCTCGCATTCAATACTCCACTTATGATATTTATTTCAAACTTAGAGGAATTTTCCTCTTGATTTTCTGTAGATTTGATTTTAAAAGTGAATTCGGACTTTGGAAAAACTGTTAAGCTAATAGAAGCTATAGCGTACATTGATGAAAGATGCTTGCACTGTGACCTTTTTTGCATTTCAGCTCCTATGCATTCCTTTTGTAGTTCTCGACTTTTGGGGGCTGTTACTCTGATATGGACCCCCCCCCCCCCCCCTTCGAAAAGGAATTCAAATTTCTAGCTCTCTTCCTTAAGGACGTCACATTGGATCCACCATATGGGACTTTTCGGATTTGAGGCTTTTTTTATCAACCTTATGTGCCCATGAATGTCTGTTGCGAATCTTAGGTTTTTAGGTTATCGGGAAGTACCAAGAACAGACTGAACAGCACGTTAGAAGATTTCATGTAATAGATAATAATAATCTTCTTCAATATTTTCTCCAATGTGGCCCAATTTTTATTGAACGTATATTTAAAATTTAATAATTTTGAATTTTTATGCTCTTTAGAAAGCTGTAACACCGTTTGCCAGTGCCTATGCTTTAATTTCCTAAACGACTTCAAAAATGGAGCTCTTTTAATATTCGAACCGTTTTTTTTTTTTTTTAGTTCATTCACTTACTACAGCGGGTTTATTTAAACTAATTCTATGAAATTTAAATGCTAATTTCCTTTAGGAAACTGAATTACAATATTGGTAATTTTTGTTCTGTCTATTACTAGATCTTTGCACCAGAAGGGCGCAAGCACACCTTCTTGCATCCTATCGCGATACCCATGGCATTATTTGAAATTTCTAGCGTTCTATTTTAAAACAGAAAGCTCAATCTCAAACGGTTCAATAGATATTTAAATAGGTAAGTAGTTTGGTTCAGTCACCTTTTACATTGCGTCTGAGCAACGGTGGCATATTGGCATATTTAGGGTTAATTTGGTATCAAGAATTTAAGAGACAAGTCGTGTATTAAGAACATAAACGTATTTTAATCATCCGAAGTAATAACGGCGAATATCAAATCTAGTCGCTTTAAAAAATTTACTTTATTGATATATTATACTGGATTCCCTTGAATAACGAAATGATTATTGAAAAATTAACAGTGAATATTAAGTCAGTGATTAATTTTACCACAAAACAAGAAATGTAAACAGAAATAAATACTGCTGCTTTCGGGCGATAAAGCATGATTTTCTGTGTTGATGCCTTTCACGTTATTAAAATTTATTCAAACAAATTTTTAATAACCCCAGTTTAAACTATACATTTGTAAGTAAAAAAATATCTCATGCCGTGACCAGGATTCGAACCTGGGTTACTACGGCCACAACGTAGGGTCCTAACCACTAGACGATCACGGCTACGTGAGATATACCATTTATTTTCTTTAATAAACTGAAATTAACTTAAACTTTCTCTTTGATCTAGTTAACTATAATAGTCGAATACTACTACTGTATGACAAACTGTTGAGGTAATTTATGCTGCGTAATGACCATTCACTTAGAACCAAAGTGTGACAAATTACATTTCGGATGTGCATGAAGTTTATATTAAGAGTCGAATTCGTTTATTCTCTATTTTTTTTCTATTTACAAATATATGTATGTAATTTTTTTAAGTATAAACTGTTTAAAAATATTAATTATTTAGTCTTTTGGATGACACACAGTGACACACATGATATAAAACTATCAGAAATCAATGTTGTTACAGATACAAATATATATATATTAATTACCAATTGAAACAAAATATTTTTAAAATGAAAAGTCCAGTACTAACGATATTCCTTAGCTCGCTAATGCTGAAAAAAAGCAATTAGATAAATGCCTTAACATTTTGTGACATGGATTTTGTGTCATACAGCATACGCTTTCTAGACAAATATGGTTTTTCATTTATTATCTTTTTTTTTCTAGATGAACGTTATACAAAAACATTATTTTTAATTCTGGTAGAATCGTTGATTCAGGGCAGTAAAACTACTTTATTTCTTCACAAACGTTTCATTTAGAGAGGAGATGTGAGAAAAAATGAAAATAATATTCTATTAAACAATTATAAAGAACATAGAAAGTTTAACTTCCTAAAAAAAGGTATAAATATAAATAGTGGAATCGGATAGCATAAAAATATTTCAGTGCTGGCGGCGAACATGCCCTTTTGGATATAGTTTCTACATATATCAAAGATCAAAAAACGTCCCAGACCTCAAAAATTTCGGTTACGGTTTTTTGTCGTCACCAGTAATGACATCATCAAACTGAGGGTCAAAAAACTATGCATAGGCATAGACTAGCTTCCTTAAGGAACGTATTTTTTAGTAAAATTCAATATTAAATATGTTTTATATACCGGGATATCTGTTGTAGTATTTATAGCGTGTTTACTTAAACATACAGAGCTGTAAATTTTTTAGTCTAGCGTGGAATTGCAGCGTTTTAGTATTTAGCAGTAAAAACAGAATACCAAAGCATTTGTCAGTATTTGTGTTTCATGTTGTACACCGTGAAGTTTCCGCAAAAATCGGTACTGGATGGTGTGGTTATTGTCCATATGTCCATTTACTAGTTCCAAGAAATGTGAAATGTGAAAACGTTTTTGGAATATTATAACAATATATTTTTCGGCTATTCCAAAATTTACAACGAATTGATTTAGTATTTGACAAGTATAGCTCTGAATCTTGAAATCTGACACACGCCAATCAAGAGGAGTAGGAGTGCACATACGAGTTACATCTTCTACAATAATTCCACAAAAATATAACGAATTTTTACGAGAAGATGAAAACAAAAAACAGTTGTTTACTTTCTTGGCAGAACAGCTAATAAACGAACATTTTGAAGGGAAAACAATAATCTGTACGCTTGAGGAAAGAGCAATATCGTCTTCAGCAGGGTTGAATCTATCAGCTATTTCACCCTCAGGGCATGAAGAAGCGGACGGACGCCTTATTCTTCATGTTAAGCATGCAGCTGATAATGGCCACAACTGCGTTAGTATTCGAATGGTAGATTCGGATGTTGTGGTCATTTCAGTAATAAGCAATATTAGAAAAATGTATTAAAACTAGGTATTAGAACATTTAAACTATAATAAAATTACTTTGCCTAATCAGAATGCTTTAAGAAGGTATGTGTACAAATAATGGTATGTATGAGTTACTAAAAAGTATATATTATTCTGGAGATAGGAAGAAAAACAAATTGCAATATTTTTAGATTAGGCTAAAGCTTTGACACCGTGTGCTACGAAATAATAATTACTTATTTCGATGAATATGGCATAAAAGGTATTGTTAATAATGTATTCAGCAGTTTCTAAAAATGGAAACAAATTATGAAATAAATACTACGGCATATCACAAGGAACTGTTCTAGGGCCATTTCTATTAAGATGTAAACGAACTCCGAATCGTCCGAAAAGTTGTAACTTACACTGTTGTTTTGGTTGAAGATGATTCGTGACAAAATGTAAACAACAAAGTGGTAGTAGAACTTTCTAAACTAAAACAGTTACTTCAAACAAACCACTAAATTCTTTAACATAATAGATCAAAATTTAATATCCATTATTTAAACGCCATTCTTCTATGCCTGTAACTCCCATAGGAGAGGCATTTCAGCCCAGATATTTATAGGAATGTTTATTACTGCTTTTGCGTAAAAAATCCTTACAAGACCAGAGTTATTTGTCTCTAACATTCTATAAGGAAACTTGTAATAAATCGTCTGACGGTTTTGACATTTCTGTTATTCTGCTTATTGGTACATTTTTTTTTAATATCTTTATTTATATTACCGTCCTGGCGGAGCTTAGCTAAAGCTATTCTACCACTCAACAAGAATACGCATACAGACAACAACAAAGGGGCTGCTGCCGCAACTAAGACTTGAATTCAAGAGATATAACAGTGACTAGCCTTATTGTCTCACTCCACAACGAACCCGGAACTCCGTGGGCTCAAGCTTAATGCATAAGCGCTAAGCCGAGATTAGTCATAATACCAAAAATGTACTACACATGATGTATCACATACTAAAAATAGTTTTATTATAATCTCTACATTTTTTAATTCATTTCAGGTCCACCTTTGTGAGGCAGAAGGTCTTCCTGATTTTAATGGTGGCTCTTCTTTCCACAAAAAGCAACTGGTCATCGTTAAAAGTTTATGGAGAGGTTGCGGGGATGCGAAAAGGTAATAAGAAATAATTTTCCTTCATATTTTAAATTGCCAAAATACCCTAAGTATACCGAAGTAAGGCTGTAACAAGCGTAGATATTGTCATTTATTAATTCTAGAATAGATTGAAACTTTTTGTATAGCACCGACCAATAATGGAATAGTTTCCACAAGCACTAAAGCACTTAAACACTACACTCGAATGATACACTCGAGATTTCACCTACTATGTTGACATCATCTGGGGATGACTTTAAATTATTTTCAATTAATCTTTAAGTGTTTTTGTGTTTGTGGAAATTGCTCTAATCTAAACTGCTTAATGGGTATTCAATAAAGTTAGTTGTTTGCAAAATGTTTGTTTGAAGTTTAGAACCAAACAAATTCTAGTATTTAATCATTTTAAAGCTATTAATTTCGCAACCATCTGACAGTTATAATGAAAATTCATAATTCTACTGTTGTTATAACTCATTCAGTGATTCTTTTATTTTTTTAGCAAAAGTTGTATGACCCAAAAATAAATATTCTTTAAGACTGCCACATGTAGTATAAACTTAATTATATTAAATTTGTAATATTGAAATGATGAATATAGGAAACAGAAATATGTGAAGATGTCATTAATTTGTTTCCGAATATTTGATTCGCATGTCGTATACATTATATATATTTCTATAAATTAATGATGTTTACAGCACATAAAATTCTTTGCAAACGTCGTTATAATATTTTATAAATAGTCACTTTTATATCATAAAACATGTTTTCTTGCTTTTAAAGATAAAAGCTTCCTTTGCAACATTATAAAGTACGTAAGTCATATTTTATAACCTTAAAATCTACTTTCTGTTATAATAATAATTTATATTCATATAATGTTTAGTACGGAACGCTGCTGCAAAATACGAATGCATACCTAACTGTTTTAGGACTGCCATTTCTATATTGGTACATATTTTTCCTTAAGTAATAACCCAATTTCTCATCATTGTAGTAACATAGAACACTATTACTATTACTAATATTAACTGTAGACTGATGAATGGACGATATCCAGATAGGTCGAATAATAGCTTAACATTAATGTCATCCTGCTAGACTTCTCGCTGCAGGTTCACTTCGCGTTAGGATAAAAAACATATCAGAGGGATGTTCTTATTGGGTACTTGTGAGTGTGGGATGTGGGGTAGACAAAAAAGAGCTTGAAAAAGTCCGGTATGCCTCGGGAAAATGCCTAAGTAGTAATTATTTTTATATAATGTATTATGTGTTATATTTTTATATTACGTAATCCTGTCTTCGACCGGCAAGATCCAGGTCCAAGTTGTCCAAGATGTGTTTGATATCTCTAAAATAATGATATGATCGTTGATAAACTCCTTGTATACTATGATTTTAGAAAAAAAACCACGATAATGCCTTGCCTCTCTTGATACAAAACTTTCACTTTAACCTCATCTCACCCTAGAAAACTCTACGTACAACTGTTCATGATTTGATACTGCTATAGACAAATACACTTTATCTAAGATCCTGCAATACGATCTATTAATCGTAATAGAAAACCTAGTCCCACAGGAAACTGTCTTCTTCGTAATACAAAGAAAAGTTATGATAAAAGAATGACCATCTTTGTATTCTCCTGCTACCTATGCAAGGTGCCCGATAAATCGAAAAAGAACATCGACAGGACCTTCTGGCTTAACTTTCGCCCGATCTGATTTCCATGAATCTTATTAAATCGATTTGTATGCATACAATGTGTCCCACTCTTGAAAATTTTCTTATTTTTGAGTTTTCATCAAGTAATATTTGTTGATAACCATTATAGTTCAGTAATATAACGATTTATATCGGACAAAATTCATAAAGTTTTGAAAATTGGTGGAAATATTAAGGATAGCATAAGAATTATTAAACCGAAAAGTTCCCACCCCCAAATAGTGTGCTTCATCACCTAGGAGGTCTCTTCCACTCCCATTTTGCGGTTTTTTAAATTATCTCGCGAACGGTGATCTTTTTCAGAAAAATACCTATATACACAATTGTTCCTTATAAAATTCTCTGTCAAAAACTTCTACATTTTTTTCCTAAAATTAATAGTACCGTGGGAAATAAGACACACACATTAAGGGTTGGTTCCAGTTAACACAATACATTGCAATTTTTACTATAATCTACTTTAAAGCACACAAAAATATATTAAACTCTAGGGCTTCTACCCTCTCATCCACAAAAAATATCGCAATTTTTATAGAAGTGAGAATATTGTATATTGTACTTGTTGCCATGCCACCCCAGAGGTAAAGTAATTGGCGCGTTTTTTTACGTGGTGTCCCCTGTATAAGGGGGATCCACTAATTTTATTAGAAGGTTACCTGCGTTAATTAATCTTCGTCGTCTTTCATAGATTCAACATTCATGCATGCTTGTCCGTGGCAATGGTAACCATTGTGGAGCAACGTAAGCCTGCTTTTCTGCAACTGCACCTGTTTTCGCACCCTAACTTGCATGAACAAGAAATTAGTGTTAAAACAGATTTAGGAGCTCGTTCTTTTGTTGTCATAGTTGGGGTTAATATACCGTCGACTTTCTTCCATCCCCAATCAGTAGCTTCTAGCGTAATACGTTTTCCCAGGTTTGAATTTGGTAAAAAAAAAAGCTATATGAGTGTTGCCGAGCAGCAGCAGAAGTTGGTGGTAGTTTTGATAACGTTACAGTATTGTTTGCTTTACTAACAAGTTTGCTAAAAGACATGAATCTATATACATCTAGACTTTTTTCTGCGGAGGAAGAGTTATATAAAGCTAGAACAAATCGCTCTCCTACGTCTACAATTTCTTCGTGACTAGCTTTTTCATTATTAAAAGTTTGCACAATGTCTTGAAAGTCATCTCTTTTATTAAGCACGTTGATTGCATTAACCTTTCTTTGGAAAAAAACTGAAGTTGTGTCGCAACCGCTAATGGCGTGTGTAAATAATATTGTTTCTTTACATTTTTTTAGGAAAGTTGAGAATTGTAAATCTCTGGAACTGTAAATCCTTTTGCTGGTATTACCTTGTTTTTATTTTAAAAATTTAATGTCTTTGTTGGAGGGAGAAAGAGTAATAAGAAGGACTAGCATGTCAATATCTTGCCCTACGACAACAGCTATGTCTCACTTATAACATTTTTCGATAACAGTTCGTACTATTAATAAAGCGGCGCCATCCTAAATTTTTTCACTAATTCTGCAATCAAACCTTCTTTGTTAAACAAATCACTAAGGAACTTCTGCTGAATTTCAGAAACAATAATGTTTTCATCAAATATAATTTCAGGACAGGCTCTTTGAAGTAACCGCGTTCGTTCTAGGCACTTCGTGCTGTTTGCATTCTCCAAATAACCACCGTCAACTAACATAAGCGTTGTAAATGTTATTAAATTCTCCTCTTTTTGGCCATATTATGCGGCGAAGCAAGTATCTTCTAGCAATCACATAGTCACTATTTTCGAAAATATGGTTTCATTCTGGAACAGTATTAATAATCTGGTATGAAGTTGCCTTGTTAGTTATTATTATTATTATTTTCTACATTTATTATATTTTTAAGTGAAGTTTAACAGCTGCTGCTTTAGCTTTAAGCATTGAACTTTAAAGTAGATTATAGTAAAGATTACAATTTATTGTGTTAACTGGAACCAACACTTATGTGTGCGCCTTATTTCCCACGGTACTATTAATTTTAGGGAAAAAAACCGCTGCCCAAGGAATCACTACTTCCACATCCAGATTCTCTATCCAAGTCACTCACAACGAAAAAGCTTTGTATGTGAAAATAATTGTTTATGGAACTTTAATAATATAATATTTGAAATCCTCTACCCCAAAAACCCATAAAACGATACCCCACATCGGTAGTGGGGTGGGGGTGGTGGTAGGGGGGTGGTAGTGGGGGGTGGATGAAGTAAAAAAATATTTTGAGGTTTCTGGTTCCTGTACATGCACTAAATCACATTTTTTTTTCATCCCCTTTAATAAGGAGGTGGGGGTGGTAATGGGGGTGGCTAATGCCAAAAAATTTTTTGAGACCTCAGCTTCTCTTGTGTATACTAAATACCAATTTCATGGACTGTTACCTGCTTGATTTATCCATTTACCCCAAATTTACCCCAATTTACCCCCCAACTCTTCGACGGAACAAGATGAAAATATAATCTAGTTCTAGATCTCGTTAAAGTACATATGTGTACCAAATTTCAAGTCAATATCTTAAACGGTTCCAGAGTAAACGTGCGCACAAAAAAAAGTTACAGACAGACCGACAGACAGACAGAAATTTTTTTTTCGCTCAAACTTAAAATCTCGACGTTTCATGACATTTTAAGCCTATTTGGACAATACAAATTTTCAAAATTTTTTTTGTCGTTACTATACTTCCACTGGACGTGGAAGTAAAATTACAGAGATTTTTTATAAAGAATTTTATAAGGAATAATTTTGTATATAGGTATTTTATCAAAAAGTACACCGTTCCCAAGATAATTTAGAAAAACTGAAAATGGGGGTGGAAACGACGTCCTAGGGGATGAAGCACACTATTTAGTGGTAGGAACTTTTCGATTTACTAATTCTTATGTTATCCTTAACATTTCTACCAATTTTCAAAACTTCATGAATTTAGTCCGAAATATTAAAATATTAACTGTTATTTTACTGAACCACTAGTTAAATCTAATTTAGTAAATTCGATACCTCCGCTTATTTTGCAAACAGCTCCTCGACACGAGGTAAATGATATTGATTTATTTCCAAATATGGATTTATGAAATCTCCACAGAGTCGACTTGTGCCATTTTGTTTTAAGGCCGGCACCTTTGGTGTTCCCCATTCAGAATATTATACCGGCGAAATTACTTCTAGCTCCAACAATCGATTTATTTCATATTCTATCTTGGTTTTTAGTGCATATGAAATGGGCCTTGCCCTGAAAAATTTTAGTGCTTTGTAGTCCCTTGAGGTAAAGCTTTTACCCCAAAAATTCTGCGTCCGGACCGCAAGATATGTACCCCCGTTTTCGAGGGCGGGGAACACGATGGTGACAATATTTTCCGACCTACCCTCTAACCACTACCCCTAAACCTTTTTCCGGTCTCGCTATTTTTTGTCGGAAAATTTTATTAATGAAAGTTGTTCAGAATTGTTTAAAAACCTTAAGCCCAATATTTCATCAAAATTAAAAAAATTGAAAAAATTATAAATTTAAAAATATAAAAAAACTAATTATTACTTGACAACTACCTGACGCTTGGTTTAATTTCAAACAAAATTATCATGAATTTTTTAAACAAAAAAACCCATTGAAATGATATTTTTGGACTTGGACATTATTTTTTTAAAAATTTCTATATTTTTAATTTCAATAAAATTTTGGATTTAGGATTTTTTTACAATTCGTTAATAAAATTTTCCGATAAAAAAATGCCTAGCGTCGGAAATCGTGGTTTTTCCGGTTTAGGAGTAGTTCTTGAAGGGTAAGTCGGAAAATATTGTCACCATCGTATTCCCCGCCTTCGAAAATGGGTGGAAGATGTCTGGTGGTCCGGTCGCAGAATTTTTTGGCTTTTTGCCTTTTTCTAGTTTACCCCGAGGGACTAATAATATTATCTTTTAATATAGTTTTAGCTACCCCTTTATTAACAGTGCCTAATCCTGGCTCAAATGACTTTTTATATTTTTCTGTAATTAAATTAATATGCAAATCATAAGAGAAAAAATTTATTTCAGATTATCCCATTATATAATTTTAAAAAATCCCTGCCGAGTATTGGTGGGCCACCTTTTTCTATTACAAAATTTCTGAAATTTTTCTGATACTTTTAAAAGTAATAGTTAAATTTAAACTACCTTCTGGTTTAATTCTCTGTCCTGTATAAACATATAATTCTTTATTAGAACTGTGTAAAGAGAAATTTGAAAAATTTACACAAAAATCATTTGATATACGGGTTATACTTCCCCCCGTGTCAACTTGGAATTGATACGTCTTATTTTCAATGTAAATTTCAATGACAAATGGGTTATTATTACCATTAGTTTCTGTTGAATTTATGACAGTGAACAAAAAATTATTTTCATCCATGACATTATGAAAATTGGTAAAGATATTGTCCAGTCATTAGAATTCGAGAATTCTCTTAAATGCCCGATTACATTGGATACTACAGGAAGCAGTGGTGATATAATTCACGTGGTTTCACTTTTAAATTTCACTACAATCGAATCGAATCTACGTTATTCTGTAATTAAATTATAATGAATACAGAAATTCTCGTCGCCACTGTTAGTTTTTGTATTATTTAAATAATTTCGGTGTAATAAAATGTGCACACCTAATTTGAGATGTTTTCTATTTCACGGACGGCGCAATATATATGTCAATAAAAAAGGTATATAAAACATAGTGCCCGAGTAATTTTTTTTTGGAAAACTTTTGAAAAAAAATATTGACTAACCTTCATTTAAGGCTTGTCAGTATCCCCCAAATCACATTTTATTTATTCCTGGGCATTTTCACCGATTTTTTTGACGTATGATATATCATACCATAGGAATATACATGTAGAATATTATTAAAAAAATTTATTTTTTATAATACGAAATATTCAATAAATTTAAGACAAAATAGCAGAATATATCACAAAGAAGGGGTATGATATCTTCGGAAGCATATGTCTGGATGTGATCCTGTGTTACATTTGACACAAGAAAATTTTGTACATTTGCCACAATAACCACAACGTCTTTGTGTAGCAATTTTATCAATCAAGTGATCAGTTTTATCATACCTGACCTCTTTCAATATATTCCTACTACGTTTTGGTTTGGGGCCAGCTAAATGTTCAGGAGAAGTTAGAGTTGTCTCTTCAACAACTGCAGAAGGGACGCTTTTGGATAGACAAAACGATACGTTGACTACCGATCCATTCAAGCAAAAGCGAATCATTTCCCAATACCATTTGCGAGATCTGATTCGTATACAATAGAGTCCTCTCATTTTATCGAACATATCCACACCTCCCATTCTTTGGGAGTAAGTCTCTATAACCAAGTGTCGGTTGATCCACATCAACTTGCTTCCTTTGTTGTTTAGATCATCTTTTGCACGTGCGTTTTGTCAAACAAATGTCTTTGTTTTTGATGTTGGTTGCGATATTCACTTGACTATTGTCATGCCATCTGGTGAGTTGAATATCACTATTAGAGACAATCAGAGTATGAGAAGTCCCTCGTTTTTCTTTTCGCAGCTCTTTTAAATGAGCTTTCTCTATACGGTCAGAGCAGATGGTACCAATACATTGAATTTCATTATTTTGCAGCTCAAGTAAGGAGTTGAAAAAATTATCCAAATATATGGTCGAATGCGGGGGTGGGTATATATCTCATACAAAGTTTCTCAGTGACACTGGATCCCAAAGTTTTTCCCTTGATTTTATCCTCACTGTCCGTGTAGGGGTTGAATTTCAATAAGTATCTCTGGGGGGTTGTGAGGCACCAAAATTTAAAGCCGTAGCGAATTGGCTTTCCCTTTATAAATTGCTCCATATTGTTATGGCCATAATAAGGCTCCATAGCCCCATTCAATGAAAAAGAAGTTCTGAAACAAAACTAACATTCAACCCGCCATCTGCCTACCGTATGATATATCATACGAAAAGTTTTCTCCGCTGCTGCAATTACAGAAAGAATTGATATGACTATGAAATGGTATAATTACATACTATAATATGTATAAAGAATTATTACATGAATAAAGTCAAATAAATTACATCCAAATGAAAATTGTGAAGGAATTTACTGGTTATAGAACGCTCAGTTATAACTTATTTAAGTATAAAACTATCGAATTTTTGTCCTAAGCTTATTGTCTATATATGCAAATAACACTTTAGATGAATAAAATAACTGAATTTATCACACTTGATTTGTTTACACTTCATTAGAAACAACTTAACCTCTGTATGATAAATCATACAATAGCACTATTGGGTTAATAAAAATAAGTAGAGAAAGTGTAATTTTCCTTAATTATTATTTTTCAATAATATTTATTTATTAGTATAAAATATATATAATACCTAACACTATTAATCCTAGATAAATATCAAAATAAAACAAATTCATTCTTAGTTTATAAGCTTTATTTTTGATGTCTACAATTTTTTCACTGAAACTAATATTTATTAAGATATTTGCAAACAACAAAAAATTTTAAGCTTATATATTTTAGAGTGCAATTTTTTTTTGAAGCAAGTTTTGTAGACGGATAAAAAAATGTGAGCATCTAGGTCATACTATATGTTAACGAAAAGTGGTATACGAGAATATATTTTTTTTTATTTCTGAGTACTTTCATTAATAAAATGGCGACTATTTTATTAAAAATTGTGAAAACGCACATTGTTTTTATTATAACTTCTTTGTTTTTATGCCATAGATTTAATTAAATCATCAAAATCATTTGAAAGCCTAATTAATAATCTTTCAATTTGGTAGTTAGCATTTTTGACGTAAGTGTAATAGTCTCTGAGATTTAAACTAAATGCTTCATCTTATATACGTTCGATCGCTATCATTATACTTCCAGATCTCCGAAATCATTAATTCTACAAAAATTAGAAAAAAAAAATGAAATTCATCCTCAATTTAGTAGCTTTCTTATTTTGTTTTTCGCTCAATGTGATATTTTTCGAATTATTTAACGAAAATTGTTTTTAAATAAGTCGTTCGAAGGCTATCAATTTTATATGAAAAGTTGCATAGAACATTTTTTTCTCAAAATTTGATTATCTTTCGGCTCCAATGTTTTTGTGTTTTATAGGTGCCTACCCCTAAAAGAGATTGCATTCATCCCCAATAAATTAGCAAGCCTCTTCATAATATAGAATCATTTTCTTGATGCATTTACTATTATGTTGGCAAAAAATGAAAGAAATCTAATCCATATGACATTATTCCGAAGTTAAAACTTCTAGTTACTGTACTAGAATATCAATATTTCTATTTATTTAAATTAATCGTTTGTGAATTATGTAAAAGGTTTCTGTCTATTCTTATCAAGTAATTTTAACAGAACCTTTCATATTTTTCTTCATGACGGTGATTCAACCATCGATATCATATATAATTTGGCCTTCTGTTACATTACACACGACATCTCAGTGGTAAGGGGCAATCAGGTATACACTGTGTATTATGTTAATTTTTAATATATTAATGATCTAGCATGTGTCCCTTTTGTATACTTCCATAAAAATAAAACATTAAGTATATGAAAGTGATACTTAGATAACACCGATAATGTCCTAACTTAATTCTCACTAAAACTAGAAAGATAAATCACAATCTTAATCACCTCAAATCCCAGATGTTAAATCGAATTCGATCCATTTTATCATTTCACTATTCCACACTTGTGTCCGGATTGACTGATTATGATTCACATTGAAAGATTGAATTAGAGCGCTACGACCCTTGATTACATTGATTCCTCTATTTCCTCCTGTGCATCTCCTGTCTATGTTTGCCTACGCCGAATACATCAACATAAGTACACACTTCGGTGTCGTGATCCCGACCAGGACACTTCTGTTCCATTTTTATCCCTAGTCTTATGGATCATAGGCGGCCAATAACGACGCTAATGGAGATAAAGGAGCTAAGCACGCTGGAGAATACGGTATAGCATTATGTTAAAGAAAAACGTTGAAAATGTTTATGAAAAATCTTATAAGCAGACATAGAATTTTTGTGCGTCATGACGTAAATAACAGGGGCGGACCGGATTAATGAAATAACAAACTTTTTTTGTGGTTTATTTGTGGAGGAATTTTACAGAGCAACAGTATGCGCTCAGGGACTTTACGAAACCCTTTATTTACATTGGAAATCAGTATGTCCATTTTGAGATAATACTACTTAACTGTTTCTGCCATTCGATGTAAGGCGTGCGCTGGATAAGTTACATGAAAAAAATTGTATGTTCCTTATAAGATTGACACATTCAAATTCATTTAAGATACGGCGCAATACAGGACAAAATCTCGAAAATTTGGCCAAAATTCAGTACGTACACTAAAATTAATAAACCTAAGATTTTGAACTTGCTGATTACGAGTCCGATTTTAAAATTGGCAAGATGGCAGATGCAATATGGCGAACTGAAACCATAAAAAAAATGATTCAAGTTATCTATTTAATTAAGAATCTGATACTTATTATAATTTTAAAATATAAAGTGGCTACTTCAATATTGTAGACTATACAGGGTGTAACGCAACTTACCCGAAAAATTTTAACCATACATGCACCTTTAAATAAGAAGTCGACTTCTTAAAAAAAATTCAACACAGAAAAAGATACACATTGTTAAAATTACAAATTGATGAAAATGGTAATTTATTGAACTCTACTTAATTGAAGGACTGTTGTATTAAAAAAAAAGTACGTAAAAAAAATTTAAAAAAAATATAATTAAAAATTGTAATTTGAAATAGTAGGTTGTTTTAACATTTCCATTAATTTGTAACTTTAACAATGTGTATCTTTTTCTGTGTTGGACTTTTATTGATTTTTTTTTAAGAAGTCGACTTCTTATTTAAAGGTGCATGTATGGTTAAAATTTTTCGGGTAAGTTGCGTTACACACTGTATAACAATTTAAGGAATAAGCTTTCGTCCCCCATACCGAAACTGTTATTTTAAATTTGAAAATTATAGCAGATTCTTCACTAAAGACATGAAGCGCATTGAATCATATTTTTCAGATTGCTTAGATAATTTTAAAGGTTTCAGTCCGCCATTTTGGATCCACCATTTTGTTTTTGCAAACTCTAACAACGGATTCGTAATCAACGAGTCCAAAAACTTACAGATATTAATTTAAATGTACTTACTGAATGTACTCTTGCTGTAGAAAACGACGATTCATCTGTTCATTCATCTGGGTGTCTTTGGAGCATTTGCTGACAAAATTCTAAGCGTTTTCGCTTGTGATCTTCTGTAAGCTCCTATACCGGTAATAATTTATATGGTCATTCTTTTTTAAAGTCCTTTGAATTTGGAAGTAACTTCTTCCAAGTTCACGTGATGCATTCCATAAGCTGGTTTCAGGATTTCCTAAAACAATTTTTTTACATAGTCAAACATCTCAAGAATGCTATCAAAATACATATTTTTAGTCATAGAGGCTTTGTTTTACAGTAAATTTAGTAGTAATACGGACGCGGTAATAAAAACTTTAAATTTACTTTTGACTTTTAATTTTGATAAAATTAATTATAGTAAAATTACCGTTAAAATAATTCAAAATATAACGTTCTTCATTTTCATTTGCTCTATTAGTACGTTTTTTTCTTTTAATATTATCAATTTCTCTCACATGACGGTGAGTATTTAAGAATGTGTTTTCACTCGGAGCCGGACGATTTGGGTATAATGCTATATATTCTCTTCTTGCAGCTTTTTTATTTTTATCACATTTAACATAAAAGCTGAAGCTAAAGTTGAACAAAAATTTATTATAATTAGAAGTACAATTATGCGCCTTCTCGAAGCCTGGCCCGGAGCCAGGCAGACAACCACGCGAGCGCCGTGGTGAATGTGGGTCTGGACGGGGCAGGTTCGATTCGGCTTAACGAGTGTTTTTGAGTCAATGCTCCTGTTTAAAAAATTAAAAAATATATCAAACTTGTGCGCTTTTGTGTAACCTATTTCGATCAAATAATAATACGAAACGTTAAACAGTAACAATGTTGTCATAGTATCATCAGTTACAGCCTACTGCGCAATAGTAATTACTGCGCTTCCTGCAATAACCATAAAATACCTATATGCATGTTTGGAGCATATTTAATGTCCGATATGTCATTAAATATTTCAGCTATATTTATCTACCTGTATATATTTGAAGTCAGGGAAAAAAGATCTAAGAGAATATGTAATAACATACAGGATTTTTCCATTTAAAAACAACTTTCATTGTTATATCACGTGACCTATGCAAGCAATTGCTTTTTTAATTGCATTTAAAAAATACATATACCGGGTGGCTCAGCCGATACGGACACTCTTGTAACTTTTGAATGGGCGAATGAATATTTTTAAAATTAACTGTAGTGATATGAGATGAAATTTTCAATTATATGATATAAAAAACCAAATTGACCGACTTCCGGTTTCGATGTAATTGACATGAAAATCAAGTTTTTTAATTGGACAATCTGGATATTTTTGCATATTTGGATCCTGCTGACCAAATACAAATTATTAAAAATTGGTTTGCAAGCGTCTTTGAAATATTATCTCTTCAGAGACTAACATTAAACACGATTTATTCTTCATTAAATTCAACGATATTGGTTTTTCAAGAAAAACTATTTTTTTTAAAATAGAACCCTATGGGACAACCTGTTTATTTAGATCTTTAATTGCAAAGAAATGTTACCTTGTCTACCTTCTCTTTGTACTAAATTTATAATTAAAAGACAAAAATGTTTTGATATTTTTTTCAATTTTTTTTTTTTTGAAAATCAAAATAATATTTGAAGATCAGACAATATGTATTTTGGACAGCAGGATCCAAATATGTAACAATATGCAGGTTGTCCCATTTAAAAATTTGATTTTCATGTAAATAACATCTAAACCGAATGTCGACTATTTTGGTTCTCTACATTATATAATTGGAAATTTCATCCCAAATCACTGCACTAAATTTGAAAAATATCTATTCGTCCATTCAAAAGTTACAAGAGTGTCCCTATCAGCTGAGCCACCCGGTATATACAATCCTACAACTTTTATACGACACTTTTTTTATTTCTAATAATAACAATAATAAAGGTGGGGGGAGGTCAATATATAATGAATAACCCTATACATGTTTTTATATTGCTATGTCACAGCAATTTCCTTATCAAGATGAAAAAAATACAAATAATTCATAATTTAAATTTATTAATAAAAAAAGTTAAGGGGTCTACTAAATATACATGCACTGAAGAAATAAAGAAATAATATATTGCTACAATACGGTTGGTTTTTTAAAAATGTTCTATATAATTAAAATTATTCGTACCTTAACCATATGAATGTTTCAAGATTCCAACCATTGAGGAACAATTTAGCATCGCAATGACATCGCTGTGCACTGTGAATAAAAGGTTCTAATTATAATTATTTAGAGTCCCTTTTGGTATCAATCACACTCTATAAATTTTAAATATCTTTATTATTTTCGAGATAATGATCTGGGAACTTTTAACTGAATTACGTTGTACATCCAACTAACACTTTTCAATAATTATCACAGCCCCACAAAAAAACAAAAGTATGTTGTACCAGAAAACAGACCATCAAGCCCCTACGTATTTTGGCGCGCTGAATCTGAATCTGAACCAAATTAACTTCTACCTTGTCATTTTTTTTTAAATCGCCTTTTGGTTTCTGTGGTAGTACCAAAAAATGGGTCACATAGATTAGATTATTAAGTGAAAGTGCTTAGATTCCAACGAGGGCCCCATATTTCAATTTTGAACCAAATTTGAGAAAACATAAAAATACAAATTTTTACCCCGACTATTAGGTATCTTTCTATTTTTTTATATTTTTTCTCAGATCTTGTTCAAAATTAACATATGGATTCTAAGCACTTTTTATTAGTAAACTTTTTCGATATCTTGTCAATTTGCGCCATTTCTTGGTACCACCACAAATAAAATGAGAAAAAAACACGAGATTCACAAAGGTAGAAGTTAATTTGGACGTCAGATTCGGATTCAGCGCACCAATATAAGCGAAGATATGATGGTCTCTTTTCTGATACAACATGCTTTTTTTATTTTGTGGGTCTGTGTTAAGAGAGTAGATATAATTCTTAAAAAACCATACCCAATATCTCGTAATAGAAAGTACAAAAAGTTATAGATTTTTCCTTAATTCATACTGGGTGGACCATTAATAATAAGCAATAGTTCAAGAATAGATTCTTTGGATCAAAATATGACCAAACATGCTTTAGTAAATTGTTGCTGTGGGAAAGATACATGGTATCAAAATTGTAATTTTTTTTTTGTTAGAGCAAATAGTTCATAAGAAAGTCAATGAGTTTGCGTAGTTGTCACTCAAATACAAATACAAATACAATTTGTCCTTTTCAAATTGATTTTATTTTTAAAGAATTCTTGAAATCTCTTGCGGCGTTTTCTTGAAAACGGTTGGAATTATCAAGTTCTATCAAGCGTACCTTTTTTTACGTAGACATGACTCCTGCATGAGATTTTCTAGTCAACGTTCCGTAAAAAAAAATATTCATCATTAAGCATATAGCTCGGGCTGCGCCCTCCACGGGCTAGCGTGATATGATACATAAATTATTGTTTCTTAGCCTAAAAAATGTTTCCTTACCAAATTGGGATAAGATCGGTCAAGAGGTAGTTGAGATATTGCAAGAAAAAAGAAAAAAAATACAATTTCGACACCGTATCATTTTTCACAGCAACAATTTACTAAAGCATGTTTGCTTATATCCTCCTATTTTGATCCAAAGAATCTACCCTTGAACTTGAACGGTCCACCCTGTACATAACGTTCCTTTAGTTTTTAAGTGTAGTCTGTCGTTCTTGGACATTCACAATATTAGCTCAAGGCAGATGTGTTTTTAATAATTTTCATCATACAACATCCCCGTGGTGGCATCATATGGAAAATTATAATGCATGTACGTTACAGGCATGAGTTCCTGAGGGAGACCAGCTGGTTAGCGGGACTACGGGACCCCAACTTAGCGAGGGTGGTGGGTTTATGTAGCCAGGACGAACCCATGTGCGCCCTTCTTGAGCACTCAGAGCCAGGGGACCTCCCGAGGTTCCTTGCCCAGAGGGCTGTTAATGAAGATGGCAATACAGTCACTCCCTCTGTTAGGTAAGTGCCCAATTTATCTAGATTTTCACACTTGCGAAAAAATAGGAAATAAATGGATTTGCATTTGTTCCCTAAACTTATGTAACAGTTTCAATGCAATATAATACTATAGTGCTGTTAGGGATAGCGTCGTGTAATATTAATCTCTCAAAAAAAAGTTAAATTTCTGAGTTGAGCAAAGGCTTATTATAATTAAAAAGAAGTGATATTAATCGGTTGTGCTTAGTGGAGAGAATAATACAATTATCAAATTGTAACCACCTGAATTAATTCCTTCGTCTATTGTCAGAATAGAACGCTATTGAATTTCATAATAATCTGTAAAGTAGTTTAATTATTATAAATAATTATTTAACACCGTCACGCGATTTTTCGCCGGCCATTTCGCGTTTCCGGTGTCTATTGGATAAATAAAACTATTATTTTTTCTTTCAACTCGCTCTAACTCAAAAACTTGACAATGAATTGGTCTCAAATTTTCACCACATTATTACTGTATATTTTTTAACAAAATGTGCTGATATGAAGGTCAAATTCTAATAAGAGTGGAAAATATGATTTTTTTTTTATGTTGTGTCAGGTTGTTGCAGAAGCAAATAGAGCAAATGATAAACTTTTTAATATTTCGAAATAGATATCAACTGTATCCAGAAAAAATGAAAATAATGGATGGATGCAACTTTTTTTTCTAGGATTAACAGTTTTCAAGAAAACTGTATACGAGTGATTGTTGGCCGGGTACCGCAATTATTTTCTACTAGATTTTCACGTTCCTCGATTTATTGAACTTTTATTATAATTGTTACACATTCGATAGGATACTCTTCGCAGTTTTTTTTTGTAAATATCTTAAATAACTAATCTGTAA
The DNA here is from genome assembly GCA_936432065.2 of Rutpela maculata. Classification (NCBI taxonomy): domain Eukaryota; kingdom Metazoa; phylum Arthropoda; class Insecta; order Coleoptera; family Cerambycidae; genus Rutpela; species Rutpela maculata. The sequence goes on from OW386285.2 coordinate 118,606,274, forward strand.
TATATAGTGCGGTTTTAAAGTTCGAGCGACCTTAACGTAAATTAGACGATATATCAATTTTATCTTAAAAAAATTATTTTTAATAGGACTATTACAATACGAATAGAATTTGCAGTCGGGCGTTGCCGAATACCCATTAAACACGATGGCTTCTGACAAAAAATTTGTATATAGAACAGCATGACAGAAATATACCAGGATGAACTTTCATCTGTAGACAGTACTTTCATCTGAAGATAGTGATATTTAATCTGCAGAATAAGGTTTATCCCGCAGATAAGGAAAAAATTGATATTTTCATCTACAAATAGTGATATCCACCAGATAAATATACTTTAACTCTATCAATCGATCCGGCACCTAGACCTTCGGACAACGGTTTTATCTAACGGATAAAAATAGCCACGCCCACGCGGTTCCGCTGTGATTGACAGAATTCCTATTTTAACTTCTAACCCAACTTTTTAAAAATTTGGTTTGTTTTAACTTTAAATTTATAGCCCGGGAGGCAGCGTTGCATTTTTGATGGTAATTTTACGCCGCTTGATTTTGTGTGTAATCGATAGTCTAGATATGGTTAGTAATGGAAACAAGCGTCAGCTGTCAGAATCGTGGTGGACCTCGTCGTGAGAGAAGGTTTATTATGTCGAAAAAAAAATAAAATTCAAAAATGATTTCAGGTCGTTTGAAAATTTGTACAACAAATGTTAACATGATAATAATAATTAAAAAAGAAGTCAGCCGCGTAGATAATGGGGGATTATGCGTCAGCCGCTTATATAAACCTGAATAAAAAACAATTGATGTAAAATCATTCGACATAATAGACGTTCTCCCACAATCAGGTCCACCACGAGTGTGACAACTGACGCTTGTTTCAATTACTAACCATATCTAGACTATCGATTACACACAAAATCAAGCGGCGTAAAATCACCATCAAACATGCAACGCTGCCTTCCGGGCTATTAGATACAAATAATCATATTGAATAAAAAAACGTTTATAAAATGATATCATAGACCACTTATATTGTAATATTCATATTTCAAATACTTTGTCCTAACAAGACAAGATTATTTTTGTAGGTTGGAAATCTAACCTATAATAATTAGCAGTCTATTTTAGTAATCATCAATATTGAAAAATTATTTAAGTAGATTTTTAAATGTCTGCCTGGAGCCAGTATACAAGCTACAAGCTAAACATGCGATACAAACATTAAAAATGAAAATAACTTAAAAAACTTAACATTTTAGGTTATGTTAGTTACATGATGCACAACCACAGAGTACAGTAACTATACAGAGGCGAAGGTAAGCCTTCCCGCCAAAACCAAATTTGTATTCTCATCGCCATTTTTTAAATGGTATATCAATCAACTTCACTTTTATGCTGACACTGTTGACGTTTTTCGTGTTAAGTTTGGATTTGTGAATTTTATTTCCATTTGGGGAGGTTGAAAACATTAAGCGAGAATTAAAATTCTCATAAATAAAACCTAGTATACAACTCAATTGAAAATAAGTGCCGATTATAAACAATTCAAATGGTAATATTTTTGCAACCCGAAATACACTCTTTTTTCAGTGTATCCTTAAATGGGCATCTGCACGTGACGTCATGGCTAACCTCAAAAATATATATTTCTTAAAATTCACAAGTATTACGTAGCTATTATTAAAATGTCTGCCTGGTTACCGTACTTTCGATCAAAATCTAGTTCAATGTAACGTTTATAAAGTTTTAAATAGTTTGACACCATAAAATAAAACGCATTTTGCAGGTTAGAAATCTAACCTATTAAAAGAAATAAATTAACAACACATTTCTCTCAGTGTAGATGCAACTGGTACGCAAGGTCACAGAAAACGAGCCATCAAGACTCAAAGGAACCGCCAAAGCCTTTGCCACTGTGTAGTTGCTGTACTCTGTAGCACAACTATTTCAAACGATATGATAAATAAATAATCATGAAAATGACGCAGATGTCATAAGCTAAATTCACACCTGGGAGTGCTCACTCTGCGTTTTTAGCGCAGCATGTAAAACGCATGCGTGTCCTATTCACACTTATGGGTTTTTACGCGTGCGTTAAGAATGCAGCCTGCTTCTAATTTTCCCCCGGAGAAGCGTGCAGTTTAGCGAAATTCCCTAGAAATGTGATTGGTATGGGTACAGTACCTACAAAACAAATAAATATACTTACCAAATCTAAAATTGTGTTCTTATTTTTATATTATAGGTATATTATATATTATTAGCTGTATTACAATTAGCTTTTGGCGCTCTACCAGTCGACCTGCCACACAACAAACTAAAAAGGCTTAAAAATATAGTACCAACTGTTTTATAGTACGTGCTTCTGTTCACTATTTCTATAAAAACTCACAAGTGTGAGTGATAGTGCAATTTAAAAGCAATGCGTTAAAACTGCATGTGCCTGTTCAAAATTGCATGCCTGAAAAATGCAGAGTGAGCACCCTCAGGTGTGAATTTAACTATAAACAGGCAACAAGCCACAGTAAGGGGATCTTTTCTATATCTATTTGAAGTATAAAACTTCCTAACTTTACAGTATCTTAAGTTGGCAACAATTACTTTAGAAAGTATCTAAAGCCATATCTATATAAATTATTGAAGTAATATCTAAAATATTATGAATTACTCATTTGAATTGATACAAATTAATAACATATGAATGTGTTCCTCAAGATTCTATTCTGGCACCAATATTATTCCTAATATTCTCAAATGATTTATCACAATATGTCACTCTAGAAGGATCATTCTTATTCTAATTTGCAGACGATACATCAATAAATGAAGACGATGCATCAGTAAATGTCAGCTAAAAATGTAAACTGTGCTAGTGCAGTGGCAAATAATATGGTATAAAAAATTAAATAATGGTGTAGCTAAATTACAGTTAAATTATCTTAAAAACTAATATTACAAAGTATCTTCTCTATTCCCGCTAACTCCAGTTTAGTGGTGAGATAATGTGGTGCATCAATAAAACAAACAAATACAAGAAACATTTTTTAGGCGTTTATATCATTGAATATTAAATTGGGGAGAGCATGTGAATATATTTTCAAACCATCTAAATTCAGCAAATTAGGCACTATATAATATTAAGGATATTGCTTCAGAGTTAAAGTTATTCAGAGTCACCTAAACTATTGTCTAAGTTTTTGGGGCACTCGTTATTCAGTGAGTCGATTATTTTTAATTAAAAAAAATTATTCGTTCAATTAACAAAGCTAATTATAATGATCATTGTAAACCTTTATTTATAAAACAAAATGTCATATCTATATTCTCTTTGTATAAAATAATAACAAGATCTCCAAAATTAGAGATCTTGCCACATTTACAATGAACAGGAGAAATAATGATACACTATTTTTATCTTCACATTTTATATTTTCATACGAATATGGGTTTAAAAGTTTACAATAAATTCAGAGAACAAACGAAAAAGAAAAACTAAATAAATCAAATGTTAAACAGTTCTTTGCGAGCTAGATTTATCATAGCTTAGGTGAATATTTTATGTCATTATACAGTTAATATTTTTGTGACTTTCTAAATTAGATACAAATGACAAAATACGATATATATAACATAGTTCAGAAATATATTATGTTATATATTTTAAAACAAACTGTTACAAATATATATATAACTTTCTCCCTTTTTGGTAGAAACCACTCAGTGTTACGTAATGGGATTTTTTATGAAAGCTAAGAAGTGTCATTTTTATTACAAACGAACCCTAATTTAAATGAATCCTCTAATTATTTTATGTCAAGGAAGGCAAAAATGTACATAAACCTCCCATTTAAATTAATTATTTTAAATTATAGTGGATAATCCAGGTATAAAACCAGGGCATTTTACTACCATTAAAATATTTAATTGTCCGGGGCTTTTAATTATTCAAACTGATGAGGAATTCGTGTTACCGCTCCAATGAGCCTCACGTATATTTCATATAAACATGTATACAAGGTGTTTAACGCCTCATATGTGTCATTAACCAAATGTGTGCCAGGAGTATTAATTAAAGAGGAATTTGGGGACTGTCATGACTCAAATTGCAAAAAACTAAATTTCTTTTTTCTATAAAAGCCTATACTTAATTTTAATTATAAAGTTCAGTGTGGGCAAGTAACCCAAAATGTTACTTTGTCTGTACATGTTTTATTCACCAATTTTTACACAGAAAACAAACTTTTTAAAAACAAGCTTTTATGATTACTAAAACGAAGAAATAAAAATAAAAAATAGTAATTGTCTTAAAAGCATGTCTTGCGCGAGAAGTTCATATAGGCATTAATTTTGTTTGACAAAGATTGTAAGTATCTAAGAAAGTGTTTTTTTTTAATTTACATTCACGCTAAAGCTTTTTTTTTATTTTTATTTTTTTCGTTTTAGTACACCCAAATCATAATAAAAGCTTGTTTTTAAAATGTTTCTTTTACATTTAATTTCATTTTGAAATTTTTAGTTACGTTTTAATTATTTTATATAAAACCGGATCCTTCGCTATTTCTTAGAATACAACGTCGTGAATACACTATTCGATCAAATTATATTGTGATGCTATTAGCATATAATTTTGCAATGTGTTCACCTGTATAGGCACTACAGGTAGACGCAACGTCTCTCGCCAACCAGACCGTCCTCATGCCTACTACACCATAAAAAGAGAGGGATATAAAAGAATGAGCTTTGCTAAAATCAAGTGACAAAAACATTGCTACTATCATAGCGGTTCTAACAAAGTATTGTACAATTTAAACCAACTATCGGACAACCACTTTTGCCAGTGCAATCTCCTGTGTAACTATATGATATTAAGTTTAATATAACATTTGGAGCTGGTTATTTAGTGGTTGTGATAGGCATAAACACTTTGTTAACTTCCTTCCATTCCCACTCTTGTGGATTTTTTTATTGCCAAGCAACTTTTAAATTTTGTAATAAACTAAATGAGGTGCATTTTCTTCATATATTGGTGGTAGCGATTCCAGTTTTGGCATATTTTTTACAGGATCTTCATACTGTTCGATTCGGTACTCATTGAGATATTTTCTCGTGACCTTGCATCCGTATAAAAATAAAAATAAACTTTCGTTTTTTTGTCATTAAACTTGTCAATGACATCAATGTTATCCCTCAACGCCGGTTCTTGCTCTAGAAGTTTTATGATTTGCTGTTTTGCTTTTCGAAATATAGTATTGGTAGTGTCACATGCTGCAAATGTATGAGCTAATAGGATATAATTTTTGATCTTAACAAACTGTTTTTGCAAAATGGTTTTTGCTTTCACATGTCCTTTACCACGTTAAAAAAAGTATATATCTCTATCTTCTGGATCAAGAGCAATTAGAAGTACTATCAAGTCAATATCCTCATCAATTGTTGCTTAGACATAACATTTTTGTTCAATGGCATTTTGTACATCAGAAGATTTTTTAACGATGAACTCTTCAACTTAAAGCTGCTGTTGTCCGAATGTCTATTTTTGTGATTTGACAAAAATATGTCTTGATTTACTATTATAGATGTATCTTCTTATATAATGAAATAATGCACTTTTTTCAAAATATCGTTCTTCTTCATCATATTTTTTAATAACAATAATACTTTATTAATCCAGTTGATCACATAACATGATATATGATAAGTCAACACTTTGCAGAGTATAAAATTACATGAAATTAGTTAATAAAAAGAATACATATGAGTGTATATAAGGTGAAACAATATTATATATGCAATACTATATAAAATATCACATCGTCAGTACTAGCATAAATATAACAGATATATACATATATACATATATATCAAATGTAAACTTCAACAGTTAATACAAACGAACATATATAACACGGAATATCACAGGATGTCATCAAAGTATTCAGACAATGAATAATAACATTTATTACACAACATTATTTTAACAGAATTTTTAAATTTTTTGAGATCAAGCAATTTGTATAAATTTGGAAGTTTATTGTAAGTTTACTGCCAAATATTGTGGACTTTTTTCAAATAAAGATAACTTATGTTTTGGTATTTCGAGTGTTAATTCATTCCTAGTGTAATATGAGTGATTAGCATTTAGTGAAGGTATATCGTGCAAATGACTTCGGGCATAGATTGCTAAATGTACATGGTAGCGTTAATATATTTAGTTGTTTAAATATATCTCTACAGCTTGCTCTTCAATTGGCTCCTATTATAAAACGTACCACTCTTTTTTGTAACTTAAAAATACGAGTAGATTCAGTTGAGGCATCCCAACCCTAAGATATCACAGAGTGAAATGTGCGTAATAATACGTCACCAATACTGATCTACTCACTATTTCTCGTAACTGGTTTATACAGTAACAAATGGGGGCAATCGTTTTACTAATAACATCAATGTGAATGGTCCATGAGCAATTTTCTGATATATGTACACCAAGAAATTTTACAAATTTATCTTGTTTAATGGTACCATCTTTTGTTTTAATTAAATGACTGTAGTTAAAATCGGTGTTTGATGGATTAAATTTTATAAATGTTGATTTTTTGTTATTTAAAATAAGCATATTATCATTGAACCACTCATGAACCCGCTGTATTTGTGTATTTGCTTCATTAATTGCATTATTTATCTTGCTGTCAGAGATCAAAATAGATGTATCATCGGCAAACATTATGGATTGGGGGACATTAAAATCGTTTACATAAAGAATATATAATAAGGGTCCTAAGACAGATTCTTAAGGAACACCAAAAGAATTTTCTAATATATTAGATGATATCAACGATGGCGTATCATTATATACATCAAGGACAGAAATTATCGTTGACTTATATTTATTATGTTTTGTAAAGTGCATAATAATAATGCATAATTTCAAAATTACATAGCCTCACAAAAAAAAGTGGTCTGTTCGGTTGACCAGACCAGTGTATCCTTATGTATTTTTACTGGCCGAATCCGAATCTGACGTTATAATTTTTAGATTGGCATGTTTTTCATCCCTAACCCCAATTTGTGTTAATTTAAAAAAAAGTGGTCTGTCCGACAGATCGGACCAATGTATCCTTATGTATTTTGTCCCGCTGAATCCGAATCCGAAGTCATAATTTTTAGGTTGGCTCGTTTTTCATCCCTAACCCCAAAGAATGCCCCTAAAATAAAACAAAAATGTGGTCTGCCTGGCGGATCAGATCGTATTTTAACCTGCTGAATTAGAATCCGAAGTTAGAATTGTCAGATTGGCTCAGTTTTCGTCTATAACCTCAAGAAACACCCGTAAACACCGGCTTTTCACCCTTCGCAGTGTTATAGAATTGTAGAGTGACAGTATATGAGGTTATGGCGTCATAAGACTATTAAATAAACATATTTAAAAATATTTCTAACTACCCATTTGAATGTGACCTGTTTTTGGGGGTGTTTTTTTGAGGTTAGACATGAAAACCGAGCCATTCTGACAATTCTGACTTCTGATTCGAATTCAGCGGGTCCAAATACATAAGGATACACTGGTCTGGTCCACCGGACAGACCACTTTTTTGTGAGGCTGTGTTAAAAATAACGTTAATGTTCTACAAGTCTGTTATTTTACAATAGCCACCCTATTTTGAGATACATTAAATGAAAAATAACGCCCTAGGGCGTTATGAATATCTATAACGCCCTAGGACATTATAAAATTATAATACAATCCAAAACAAGCAAATTATGATAGCGTTATTGACAAACAAAATGCGTTGCAACGGCGGCATTTACAAACAATTTTGATTTTTACTCTCTTTTAAATCAAATCGTTTTGAACATAATAGATGTCAAATTAATAAATCGTAAATGTAAAAAAAAAAAAAATCGAATTAAATACCAGACTTGCAGGACATTAAACGTTGAAGGCACCACGGGTGTTATAGGATAATGACGCGCTCGGTCGATGTACATTCCCTCGGGCCAGAGGCCCTCGGGATTGTACACTGCCGACCTCGTTGCACCCTTGGTACCTTAATAACTATTTTAAAAAATTATTTGTTATGTTTTCCGTGTAACACGCCAAAAACCATAATTCCGCCCATAATAAAAATACTTGTAATTGCTCTATATCGGTCAATTTTTATCATATAGTAATCAAATAAAAACTAAATTAAAGGAAATTCTACCTACATTAAAAAGAGTCGGTTGATATTTTTTTTATTTAGTGCGTATTTTTCAAATTAAAAGACAGCCCATAATGAATTTTTTAAGCAAGTTTCGCCCAACGAGTATTTTTATAGAAATTTTCAAAAAATACACAACCCTTGCTATCCTATTTGAGCCGAACTTTCATTTATTTTACCTGTACTGAAATATTTTACAATACAAATTCATAATTTTATTCAGTACAATTTAAATTTAGTTTTTTGTTTCAGTGTAAATTATTCAACGAATCATCTATTTGCTTTTAAGTTTAATTTAAAATGCAGTACTCAAAAGAAAGAAAGGAACAAATATTAATTTTATGAAGCATGGAAAAGGTTTTACTAAAATTTTTTAATTAAATTAACTCCTCCCGCGTAAAAATATTAATCAAAACTCACATAAAATTTTACATTTGGCTTTGCAAACACAATTAAAATTGTCATGCTCATTATTAATTCAAAATAATTCGCGGAGGCGTTTAGAGCTAATTCCATCCTCGCTATTTGGTTTTCCTAATAAGATTCCGACATCGTTTCACATAGAGATGAACATGAGACAAATAGATAGTAAGGATAAGGCCCTAACACGTCATTAGCAATTAGCAGTTAATAACATTCGAGACTAATGAATTCCAGACGCTGACTGTCACTGTACAGTATCTGTTTATTAGTCCCAGCTTAAGGACAAATTAAAGAAGAAATAATTTAAAGATAGCTAGGTAATTAAATTGACATAAGGTATTATACCTATCTCAGTTTCAGAATAAATGGGGAGGAATTTTTAATTATTCAGTTCAATAAATAATGTTTGCTACAAGAGGGTATCAAGCCAGAGTTTTGTTCTGTTTTTGCATTTTGAGAAAGATTAGTGTAAAAAAAAATCCACTATTTAGCCGTCAAGAATTACTATTTATAATATACGTATTTAGTCGAAAAAAACTAAACATCAAAAATATGATTTCCATGATTGTTTGGGGAGACAATTTTTTTGTGGAAATGCAAGCATTTTTGGAAATTAACTTTTACCTTTGAAAACGCGTTTTGACTCGTATTTTTTTAATATCTGTTTATCGGATTAAGTCAAACAATAAATATCGCGAAAATTTCTTATTTTACATAAATAGGAATTAAAAAAGTAGTATATATTTTCTTAATAAAACGTAGTGGAATTATAGGTTTTATGGATATAGACTATTATAGAAAATTACAAATAAAAATATGTAATATTTTATCTAAAGAAATAAGATACTCCAAAAAAAATGTAAGATTCTTAAAATACTGCCATTTTTTAGCCACAGTAAGATTTTTTTTTTCTTAAATTGTAGCTTTTTAAACGCGTTTTGCAATGGTGAAAAATACATTATTTACGTTAAAGAAAGATTTAAAAAAAACATAAATGTTCAGGATTTCAACCGCAGATTTCCGCACGAGAATCCTCACTCTAACCACTGGCTGCAAAACATTTGAGGTTTAGATGAATTATGACAGAGAAAGCAAAACAGGAAATTTTTAAATGATCAGAATACAAGAATGGGATAACCGTGCGACGTGGATATCGTAAACTGTATACGCCAAATCGAAAAGTCGATTCAGCAGGAACGGACGAAATATGACATTTTCTGATGTTTCGTGAAAAGCCTTTGACTTTGTCTGAGCACTCTAGATGAGTAAGTGGATAGCATGGACATTATCTCCGCGCGTTCGCCTTGAATCTTAAAGCGGGAGTGGGGGTTTTAATGAACGAGCGAGCATATAACTGCGTAATTTTAGGTATAATAACAATAAATTTCTCACACGCCAGGGAATAGGTAGTATAAATTTCAGCTCAAAATATATATAGAAATAAGTGCATAAAACGCAAAAGAGCTTCTAGTTAATATAGAAAGGTTTATTTTCTTTTCAATTGTTAATTTTTTGAAGCACTTCAAAAGATGATAAAAGTTTTGGATGTATTTTTTCGAAAAAAAAAATGCACTGCAAAAAAATGCGTTTTACAAAATATTAAGGAATGTAAATTTAAAATAATGTAAACAACTGATTTTTATCACCATTTTAAAGCATGATCAAAAAGCTACAGTTTCAGAAAAAAAATACATAAGTGGCCAAATGACAATCTTTATAAAGCTCCAAAATTTTTTCGAAAATATCGTTTTGTAGAGAAAATAAAAAATATTTTTTATTTACAACTTTCCTCAATAATTTACACCCATAAGATCTATAATTTGAATAAATTTCATTAAAAATGATTTATTTTTTAGGCAATTTCAGTATATGTAAAACTAGAACTTTTCATGGTTTTTATTTTTTTATAAAAAACAACAAAATGGCAGATTGGATTTGGACCTATGCAGTTTTATCCACAATTTATTTACAAATATCTTGAGTTTTTGTTTCGTCTGATTCGATGAATAGGACCCGAAATATTAAAAAAAAAGGCGACAAAAACACATTTTTCACGCAAAAAATAAAGTTTGGAATTTAAAAAACTTTCTAGCAGTCAATATAAATAAATGCAATATAATAACATTCTCTAAGAAGAAAAGTTATATTTTGTTTAAATATTCTGTGAATAGAAAGAACTTGAGATTAGAATATATTTGTGATACGGACATTACTTTGGACTGCAGGTTAAGCTATTATTTATACCTTTATGGAGAACGTATTAAAGCTAGCAAACCGTCTATGCGGTTTTCTTAAAAGATCATTCTGTGTCTTTTTGTCTTTAATTTATATCTATATTTTTATTAGTATTATCAAATGTTTTCTCCATATATGTTGTAAAAGTTGTAAACTTAACATTATTTGAGATTTTATTCTGTATTCTGATAAATAAACAAATAATTGGTATGATAATCGCCACCATTGTCCTTATTCTTGGTGTCCGCTTCTTCAGCATCATACGACACTGGTATATTGAGGTCTTCTTTTTAGTCCATGAACTCCCTATTTATTCTTCCTCTAGATTAATAGGTTAATAAGGATATTGGATTCTATGCAATTTATACACTGCCGTCTAGGCACATATTTGAGCAGTTCAAACTGGTTTTTTGACAGCCTTCTTGAATCCCTCACAGCTGCAAGAGATACTATTTAAATAACTATTTGATGCAGGTGGTTTTGCTGACGGTATAGTCAATAAATTAGTTTTTTGTTGTCAGTCAAGTTCAAGAGGCATATTATTACTTACCTCGCCAAATTTGAATCTCATTATATTATACTCGATAACTGTGTTCTCGAGCATCATTCTCGTTGAAGATAACGGTGAAAGAGAGCCACATTTATTTGTACCAATTATAATAACGGAATTCCAATTTAGGTACACACAATATCAATATATCTGACCAACACCTAAAAAGGTTGATGAAATGCAGAAGAATCCAAGTAATACGCAAATGGTAATAACCAAAGTATTGCCAAGCACAATCGCTACGGGTACATGACGTAAATATTAAGGAATATAATGTTATCAGATGATTCTTTTCGTATTTACAGTGATGAGTTTGGATAAAAACAGAGCATCAATATGGATCTGTAAACTAGAGAAGGAACTGTACATTCTTAAGTATCATGTTCTTGTGACGAATCACGATGAATGTAAACTGAAAGATTTATTATTGGTATTTTCGACCGTAATTGGGATAAAATATGTTCTGCATTTGTAGTTTTGTTTCGATAGGCTATTACAAATAAATTCATATTCATAGACAACAATGATACTTCTCGCCTAATAAAGAAAATTACCTCAGGAAAACAGATTACACATCAACTCCTAAATATATACTTAGTGGAAGTAAGGAGTCGGAAAGTAAGCAAAATTGTGCTAAAGTTATGAAATCTATTCCACCTCCCCCCCATTTTCGAGGGTGCTGAACACGAATAATAGGGTGAAAAAGTTTTTAGTCATGCGCATCACCTGAAACAGCCAAAAACCACCCCTTCTTGCTTATTTCTCATATAACAGCTTGGCATCGACTATTTTTGCAGGGATTCTTTATTTTTTCATGGGGATATAACAGATGGTGGAAGATGATGTCAGGTAGTAGACCGGTGAAATCTGCCCTGTCAGGGGGTGTAAAATTGCTTCAGAAAATTTAGGCGGCGAAAGCAAATAAAATAATAGTACGAGTCCCTAATATCAGCAGTATACGAACTAATCGCTCCCAGAGAAATGGATAGTCTTCCCTATGCTCACGATATACGTCCAGAGAAATTGATGGACTACGGATACCTTGAGGACACATGATTTACCCAGAAAACAGTAAAGGCGGCAAAAACAAATAAAATGATAGTACGAGTCCCTAATATCAGCCAAGTCATTACCAAGGGGTGGTTTTCGACAGTCTAAGGGTGAAGGAAGGGTCGAACCAGCGTGTAACCATTTTTCTTCTTGATCAGCGTCCTCGAAAACGGGGAGTAAACTGTCTTTAACACAAAAAAAAATAGAAGCACTTTTACACCCCTGATAGGGTAGATTTCACCAAGAGCGGTTGCAGTCTACTACCTGACATCACCATTCACCATCCGTTATATCCTCATGAAAAATTAAAAGAATCCCTGCAAAGATGCCAAGCTGTTATATGAGAAATAAGCAAGAAGGGGTGGTTTTTGACCGTACGACTAAAAACTTTTTCACCCTGTTATTCGTGTTCAGCACCCCCCAACGGGGGGAAATAGGTTTCATAAATTTAGCACAATTTTGCACTTTTTAGGGAAAATCCCGACTCCTTCCACTAACTTGAAAAATTGACATTTGAAGAAAATCCACCCCAAATCAATTCATTTGAACAATTTCCTAAGAATAGACAAGCTTTCCCATCATTGATTTTAAATATGAATAAGAAATACTGTTCGATCTATTACGAAAAAATAAAGTGTAATCTTGATGGAAACACTTTAGGTTCTTTTTAATACTATAATATCATATTTTGTTACAGTTAGAGGAAGGTTTAAAGGATTATTGAGTTTATAGGACTACATATTGGTACCAAAAATAATTAGATTTAACTATTGATTATTTCAATAATTTTCTGTCTTCAAATTATTATACTTCTTTTAATTCCGATACTACTGGATTCCAGTTAACATGACCGTCTGACTTCAGCCGAAAATATTTAATTAATTGTAAACTATTACCATAACGGACCAGCTTGATTCATGAAACCTCCTCCAAGATCTAATAGCGTAAATAATAGACGTTCGCCTAAATCGGTAGAAATATGTATTAATTTTTCTTGTGTCTATTATACATTTACAACAATGAAAGATATACCAGCAAAACTACTTAAGGGACAGAGATGATTTCAGTTTAATACAGTTGCAACATTTTTTACTTATTAAATTGTGCAAAATATCAAACATTTTTTATAATCGAACGATATACCCCTAAAAAATAAAACTTAAGAAACCAAGTGATAGAACAATGAAAGTACTAGGGGGTTGGAAAGGGTTTTGTTGTATTCTTTAGATCATTATGAGAATATTCATATCGATTTTAAACTTAAGTGGTGCGCCGTTAATAATAATAACGATAATAAACAATAATTTTGGCATGAATCGAATAAGTTTTAAAAAATCTTCTGAAAAATTTTCCTCAAAACTGGCTCAAAATAAGCATTTTTGTCCCTGGTATTTTTTTTTTTTTGTAAAGAGATTGGTTTGAAAATCCACTAATGGGTCGAAACGGCCATTTTGAGAATTTTTCTCAGAAACTAATTGTTTGGCGATCATGATAAAAAATCATGATGGAAAATTAGTATATTATTCCAACGAGCGGTAATGTGGGTAATAACTCACGCAGATGAAAGTTTGCAGCACGAGCCGTAGGCGAGTGCTGTAATTCATCAAGTGAGTTATTACCATTACCGTAAGTTGAAAACTATACTTTATCTACGATTATAACAATAAATATTAAATTGAGAAAATTTTGTTTAAATTACTCAGTTTGTTTATTAATAAAATTAACTGTAAAATTTAATTTTTGTTCACCCTTTTATATTTGTTGTCTTTGTTTTTTATGTTAGAGAAAAAATTAAAAAGCGTCGGAAAGCTCATTCAATTCTCTTTACATAAGCTATCTACAAATTTTTCGAAAAAAACGAAAATTATCGAGATATTCGAGGAAATGTAAGAAATTACACGTTTTCCTTTAGAGTGTATGTAGATCTTAAAAAAATAATTTTTCTCAGAAACCTTTATTTCGAAGGACCAAGATTAACGGAGCGTCAAGGTAGTACATGATATTAAGTGAACATCGTATATGAGATCGATTTCAGTTAATTAGCGATTAGTTATGGTGACAAAACAGAGAAATTCTACTGAAAAAAAAAGTTCCAAATCCCGCCCCCTCTAATTCCTTCATTTTTGTCGGAATTCAAAAAATAAAAAAAGAGTTTTAGCAAATTTAATTCTATTTAAGTTAACTAGAATAGTCTTTCGGCGTAGGAGCCAAGATTAAAATGTTGCCAACTGTAGAAGCTCAAAATTTGCGATTTTTTGCCGTACATGGCCAACATTTCAGTAGTTATCTCCGAAACGAAAAAAAAAAACAAAATTCTGATAGTAGAAAAAGATTCGTAATGGAAAATACTCGTTTGACCTTGTTTTTTATTTCGAGCTAACTCTCACCGTTTCGGAGATATCTGCGAAAAATAACAAAAAGCAGCTTACATTTCGGAGTCGAAAAAATTGCAAAAACATGCAATCTTGACACGTTCATATTTTCGAAAAACACCATTGCGACGGCCGTATGATGTCGCGACGTAAAGAGGAAGCCTCTCAGATAAACCTGATCGTAAATTGCACGGCGACATTCGAAAATTTGGCTTGGTACGAACGAATCAAAAGTAGCATTTTGTGACATTTCAGAAAATCTTTATAGACATTAACGAGAATAATCTGTCACTACCTCCCTGGCTCCACCTTCGTGTGTCGCGCGTTACGTCGATTGGACAGGCTAGGCATGAAGATAAAGGTGATTGGCTCTGTACCTAGCGTGAGTTATAATAACTCACGCATTATAACTCACGCTGTTTGTTTATGTATACTATTAATTGTTCAAAAGCAGTTCATTAATTAGTATATAACCTAATAAGAGTAGATAAAATCACTTTACTAAATCGCAAGAGGCGAAGAAGAAGCCGTCCAAAACGTTACAGTGTATTACAAAGGACTTGACGAAAAAAAAGCTCCTAAGAGGCAACAGCGATCAATGACGTGATGCTGTTAGCCGTACCACAAAGCAAAAAGAGGCCAACTAGAATAACGCGTGAATTACAAAACGTCTGTCAAGCATTATGAATAAGAAAAGGAATAATAATAAGAAATTAATGTCGACGAAATAGTAGTATAACGTGACTGTATGCATTTTTCTTACTAGAGTAATAATAGTAAACCATGATGTGAATTATATTGTTGAGCAGAGGGAAAATAAACTGAAGTAAAATCTCTAATTAGAGTGCTTTTACGTTGACGGTCAGGACAGAAAACTAATGCAGGCTAATATGGAGAGTTGATATTTAAATGCATTTCAAGCAACGTTAACTCAATAAAACCCATAAATCCTGGTGTATTCCTATGCAGAACACTGTTTTAAATTAGTTATAAGCTTTATGTGGCGTAGAAGCCGGGTTATTGGTAACTATGAGAAAGGTTGAAATGGCAATAGGGTGCCATGTCTCAGATTTAATCGCTTTTAACAACTGAAATTTCCTGAAGGTTACTGCCAGAGGAAACCGACTTACATCAAGTAGCTAGAAATGCAATTTATAAAAGATTTATCGACAAGAATTCAGACTATTGATATATGTGAGGAATATTACTTTTTTTTAAAATCTGCCTAAAGGAGAAGTGGCTCAAATTAACAGATATCCGTTTCAATATTCAGTTTGATTTACTGTATCATGAAAGATAATTAAAGATATTGAGAAAAGTAACAGTTTAATTCGATAAAAATATATCAACATGATAGTTTCAATAATTAATTATATCTTTAAAATAGTTTACTTTAGTGTGTCTATTTCCCTAGGCGGAAAAATAAAAATTGGGCAATCTTTGGGTACAGAAATATATTGTAACAGAAAAAGTACAGGTAGATAACTGTAGAGAATGGGTAAATTATTCGTTTCGAACATTTAAATTTTTCTCTTAACCCCTATGAATAATGTTTTATGCTTGTCATCACGTTCTACTTGTGGGCGTGAAATTTGGTAGATATTTTTTTGCTACTGCTAGTGCTCCAGACATTAATACAGGTTACTGTTTATTCTATTTTATTATCATTTTTGAAAGCTAATACTTGCACAGGGTGCGGCAGGGAAACGCCAGATTATAAAACCCGATAACTCGTTAAAATGCTTTGTTTAAGAAATTATTAATATACAATTATAAAGTACAAAAAAAGCATTTTATTTTTGAAGTCGACATCTTCAATATGACTTCTGTCTCTAGGCAGACACTATTCTAATCATGGCGCATTATATTCATTACATGGTGTAGCATTTTCACTCAAATTCTGGTTACTTCTTGATTTTTGAATTTGAGCTCAGTAACATTGCGTCGGGTGTCAATGTAGATCTTGCTCTTCAAATAGCCCCACAAATAAAATCACATGCCATCAGCTCAGGCGATCTTACTGGTTACAGAACGACGTATGCCTAGACATCACATAATAGGTTTCTTGCACAAAATATAATTTTAGCATTTTTAGAATTTTTACTTAATACAAAACACAGTGTGTAAAAGAGTTTTCTTATTTTTTCTTTTATAGGCGGTATTCAACATTAAAGTTTGAATAAATCCGTTAGGCGCCCAAATAATGCGTGACGTCATGCATCAGGAATGCCACAGGCTAGCGTATATTTTAAATTAATTCCATTCATGGACGTTGCCCCTGTAATAGCTTCTTAGTGGAACGAAATAGACCATAAAAATCTCTCCGTTCTCGAGAAAAAAAAAATCAGCATATAACCAGACCAGACCTTATAATTTTTATAAAGTGAACAATTCTACATAAGGAATGGCCATTCACAATATTTTTTTGTGGTACAGATATTTTTTATTTCGAAAAAACTTGAGAAATTGATTGACTGTAAAAACAGTGCTTTGTAACATTTACACTGCCATATCTTCAAATCTAATTGAGATATCGATCTGATTTTTTTTTAAATTCAAGTACACAAATAAGCGCTTCCAATGGTCTTTTTGTTTCTATCCTAATTGTTTACTATTTTCTTTAAACAACAATGAACTTATTACTCGACTATTACTTCGCTAAAAATGAACTCATATTTTGACTAAGCGACCAACTCTTTTATTTTTGAAAATTTTCACATACATGCAGCGAGGCGATTGAAGCCAAGATACAGTAGAAGTTTTTTAAAAAAAAACTCGTCTAGGACTTGTAGTTTCTTATTTATGAATATTTTTGTGACGCAGTAGCATATGGCATACATCCGGCAGGCGTATGGCGTAAATTATCCGACTGACTTTTGAAATAACCTTTTTCAGTCATGTTTAAAACAATTTAAACCCTTTTAAATATGATACACTTATATATACACTATAATTTAATAATACAACGAATACAACTAAATAATTTTATAAAATAGCCGTAAACTGCGCGAATTATATGTCCGAATCAGATATATAGTGATAGATGACGTCAACTCCAATATGAGTGTGTTTTTAGATATGCACCTTCTTCCGAACATTAGTCGGCGATTTAAATACTTTCCAATTAGAAATTATGAAAACAGATTTGATATTTGCTGATGTAACACTATATTAATATATATATATATATAAATTAATTTAAAATATACGGCACATGCAAGAGGCCTATTGAGAAACAACTGTCTTATAGCATTCATCGTCATTCTGGCGATATTAGAAGTCAACCCGCTGAAACTATATGTACTCTTATAGACCGGGAGCCAGGTGAAAATTTGGTCAATTATTTCTTCTCGAACGATAATTAGTGAGACGCATCAGGGAGTTGTATCATAATACCTCGTGAACGTCAGCTGCGGTTCCGTGGGTGGGATGAGCGGCGGTAGCCTCCCACGCATGGAGAAAAAAAAAATTTTTAGTCATTTCCTCCTGACTAAAAATTTGTCAAACTATAGCTAATCCAATATCTTGAAGAAAAAAAAAAGTCAGCTGACTATAACATGGTGTATTATACGTCAGCTGGTCGCTTGAACATGAAAAAAAAATTATACATTCAATGATTTCCTCTCAACTAAAAATGTACCTGATGATAGCTTATATGCTACTGTCAATGACTATAAATGTCAGCTGGCTGTACCTTGGTGGAAAGATCGTCAGCTGATACCTTGAAAGTTGTAACGCAGAAGTTAGGCGGAAGCATCTATCGCCTATTTAAATGCATCAGCTGACGTGTTTTCCCTCGACTTTCTGCTACATGATTTTTTTTTTGTTAATTACAGAAGTATATTAACAATCAGGTTACAAATTTTTATCCGGGAGGAAATGACGTATCTTAAATTATTCGGCATTACGCTCCGATATGAGTGTTCCGAGTAAATCAATCTTTTGTATAGATACTTTAAAACTAATAAGTATATAATTGAATAACTGAAGAAATATTTAGATAAGTAAATTAATCAATTTATAGTTTATTGTAACTTAACTGTTCGATAAATAACATTCATTTTAAAGAAGTGATTAAAAATAATAATGTGATTTAATCATTTTCGTTCTCGCTTTGGCTTGTGTCACTCTCATATCTCTCTGATTCACTGTCAGAGTCGTTGTCAGAGCTGTCTGCCATCATGTCTTTCATCGTCATCTGTACAAAAATTTAAAAAATATATTAAGATGCATATTTAGTGTAACATAATCAAAATGATAAAAAAAATGTTACCTTTTTCGGGCTGAATAGTTATTTCTTCAATCAACTCTGGTAACTGAGTTCCAGAAAACCAGATGAATTCAAATCTGTTATCGATTTCTACCCAGCCATAGTCTGAAGGTTCATCAGTAGTTGGGACTTTCAGGTGTGCGTACGACTAAATTTGAGCTATGTAACATGCTCTTAAAAATTGCTGATATAGCTCCGATTTGCATGGTGGAAGAGAAGAGCCATCAATACCCTTTTTGGGCAACTTGTGTTTAACAGTCACTATACTAATTCTTCTTGAACACTCTCTACGACTGACTACGTATTCTATTGTGATCGCCTACTCGCGTGCTGGATTCTGTAATGCTATTGGTCAAATGGCCATAAACTGCTGATAACACTCATCGCGGTTTCGGTACAGGTGCGTACTCAGACTCAGTTGGAAGTACATCGTTGTTGTATCTGTTTACTTTTCATGTCATTGTTTAAATTGCATCTTTGTAAATACCGTACCTTGTGATATGATTATTGTGTTTTATTTATATGCTTTCAGAGTATATTAAATAAGTGCGTTTGCCTCTCGGGCAGACTTTAACTTTGTGTTTTGTTTAAATACTTTTTCGGTGTATCAAATATATCAAGGACACCTAAAAATGTCTAGTAGCATGGATACAGCTGATGAGCCCACATAAATATGTTTGTCTCCTCTTAAAAAAACAAAAAGGTCGAAAAAAGTCTCATTTCGACGTAAAGACCAAGGAAATGATTTTAAGCATGTATAAGCATGAGATTCAAGAAAATCCTATATTACTCAAAGATGAAATTGTAAACAAAGGGGCAAATATGACAGGAGTGTGTGGCCGCAGTGTTTACAAAATTGTCAGAGAGTATACCACTAACCATAAATTTTCGGTGCCAAAAACCAATCAAAACCATAAAAAAATTGTTGATATGGTGGATGACTTCGATCGATATGCAATCAGGAGGAAAGTTCATCAATATTTCTTTAGAAACGAACTCCCTATTTAATTATGCTCCCGCCTAATTTCTGCGTTACAACTTTCAAGGTATCAGCTGACGCTCTTTCCACCGAGGTACAGCCAGCTGACATTTATATTCATTCACAGTAGCATATAAGCTACCATCAGGTAAATTTTTAGTTGAGAGGAAATCATTGAATGTATAATTTTTTTTTTTCATATTCAAGCGACCAGCTGACGTATAATACACCATGTTATAGTCAGCTGACTTTTTTTTTCTTCAAGATATTGGATTAGCTATAGTTTGGACAAATTTTTAGTCATGAGGAAATGACTAAAAATTTTTTTTTCTCCGTGCGTGGGAGGCTACCGCCGCTCATCCCACCCATGGAACCGCAGCTGACGTTCACGAGGCTTTATAATACAACTCCCTGATGCATTCCACTAATTACCGCTTGAGAGGGACTTGGTCATGAAAATCTGTCGCTGGCTCTTAGACTATTATTAACAAGAAGGAACCTGGTTAATTATTATGTGAAGGAGGTCTCCATTATGTCGGTGTAGCGGGCTGAAGTTGCACTGTTGTCTCATTTTCACCTTTGTACTCAAGGAAGTAAGGGCCATTATTGGTGAAAGACGATATTGTACACCAAACTACGTAAAGGTTTCTCGTGCAGTTAACGGAGATTTTCGTCCAACCAATACCGAAAATTTGGTTTATTCATAAAATCGGAAACATGAAACTGTTCTTCATCAACCATTAGATTGTGATCAGATCAGATTGTGAATATAGTCTTCATTCTCATCTAAAAGAGCCACAAGTTGATGAGAAAAATTTGGGCGGCTGACGTGGCTCTAACGATTCTGCTTAAATATTGTGCGAAAATAGTACTGCACAAATCTAATAGGTGAATTCTTTTCGTCTGCACTATCTGCACCAGTGCAGATAATAAAAGGAGATAGAGAGAGATTATACATAAGTTGAAAAGAGATACATTTGCACTGGTGCAGATAGTGCAGACGAAAATAATTGACCTAATAATATGCAGCATAGTTGCATTACCCAAAAGCATAACATAAAAAGAAAGTTTACTAATGCAAATAGTTCGAAAACGTCTTTAACGATTTTTCTCAAATTTTGTAAGCTAATAGTATATTACGAACTTAACAATATGTAGGAAATGTTTTTCTCGAAGAAAAATTCCTATAAAAGTAATTTTCCGAAGAACAATAATTTTGAAGTTGCTCCAGAAATTAAGTTCGGCGTTGCCGTGCCATTTATTATTACTGTTATTTCACAAATAAACATTACATGACCTAAATTATTACTTATTTGGTGTGTTGAAAGTAAATATAGTTCGCCGTGGATCATGATAGATGGGTCGTGAAATAGTAAGTACAGTGCAGAACGTAATAAAAATTATGCTTCATTTGATCTGACAGTAAACAAAGGAGGTGTCGGACACGCAATACTTTCATTACCTATTTAATTATCTCATATACTGGCTTATTTGCTTTATAACTATCCACAATTAACTATAAATTATTTATACATATATCACAATTATAAAATGATCATGTCAAATTAGTGATGGCTTTTCAAATTAATAGGATATTTTATGGACGTGTGATTACGACAATGCAATTTTATATTAGTATCTTTTAGTGTACATCAAATATATTAATGTTGTCACTTACTGCTCGAAACTGCCTCGATACTTCCACTTTTGAATAAAAGCAAATCCTTTCAACCATGAATAAAACAAATTAAAATAAGTAGATTTTCGACCCACCTCGAGATTTTTTTTTTTTTTCTTAAAAACAGTATGAGATAAAGAAATGATTTGGCTCCATTCGATAGGGCGTAAAATTCTGCATCTATTTTTTTATTATTTTCTCTCATGTAAGGCCCCACAGCAAAAAGAAGTAAGGTGAGCCTGTCAGCAAATTTTAGTATAGAACAAATCAGAATCTACTTATGGCTAGAAAAGCATTCAGCTGCTACAAAGGCAAAGCCACCTACGGTACCAAAATATGCTGAAAAAAATAAAAACATTTTGAATGTTAAAAATTCTAACAAATGCACCCGATCGGTGCCACAAACGTACATACACCAAAATTTGATTTGGTTATTGATGGTATTGATGGGGGATTTCTCATACATAAGCTCATCTGACAAGGGGAATCCTCAGTTTCCGCAATTTGTGGTGGCTACTTGAAATTCAAGACCCATCAATATGATTTTTAATCTTTTTCCGCATA
This sequence comes from Rutpela maculata, assembly GCA_936432065.2. Lineage (NCBI taxonomy): Eukaryota > Metazoa > Arthropoda > Insecta > Coleoptera > Cerambycidae > Rutpela > Rutpela maculata. Next base: position 118,628,593 of record OW386285.2, read on the forward strand.
TGTTGGTACCGCAGGTGGCTTTGCCTTTATAGCAGGTGAATGATCTTTTGGTCATAAGTAGATCCTAATTTGTTCTATACTTGAGTAAAATTTGATTCAAACCAGAAACAAAATGAAAAAGTTATAAGGGTATCTTAATTTTAAGTGAGGCGCACTGTATATTTAAGGAAATGTATAGATTTCGACAAAATATTACGTTAGTAAATACATCGAGCGTTACAAAATAAAGATTGTTTTGTGACTGTGATTTATTAGTAGACCACGGTAAACCGCTTTGGCAGAAGAAATATTCAAGGTACGTAATTGATTTCTTTTTATTAATTATCGATTTTCGCTGGCGAATATCTCGTAAACTGTAACATAGGAAGAAAATGAATATAAACATTCTTAGAAAATTTAATAATGTTTAATTTTGCATAGATTACCTTTTTCCGTGTAACGAGCTCTAAGCAAAGAATCGAAAAAAGGAACCTTTCCACCCCCCTCTCCCCCTGAAGCGGCGGGGCTAGGGGCGGGGACTTTTAGTATGTTTACCTCCTAACTACCCCCAACATATTCCTGAAGAGGAATATTCTCCCCTCCTCAATGTTCTCTACAACTCTTTCGTTGACTGGACTAAATAGGAAATTGTATTTAAGCATAGACTTTCCTAAGATATATCATATGCCATTAGATTTCCTTCGGCTCCCAAAACGAGTTTAATTGGTTGCCTAATAGCGCTACCTGATGTTTTACTTCGGCCATTCCATCGCTGCCGGTAGCTGAATGAGTGCGTTCAGATATTCATTGAGAGAGTTCATTGCAAGAACGCCTTTTAAAGCTTCTACAATGGCCAGTATTGTTGATTAAATCTCCTTTTGGTGTGTAGGTTTATAAGAGGACGGCCTTCGGAGTATATTATGATAATATTTGTGGATATAAACGAAGTTAGGAAAATCTATTCTGGTTGTGGGATACACCGTAAAGTGGAAATTCTGAACGTATCGTCGGAAGTTATAAGAACTTTGATAGGGGGACATTTTCTTGGTCATTTCCCTTTTGCTTGTTACAGTCTATTTTCCCATTTAGTAATTGCTAGAATTTTAGATACTACCTTCGTTATTTTCACACATTTTATTGTGCGTTTGAGCATATTGGTACCGTCTCTCGCCAAATAGCTATTAATACTGGTTGCATAATAGCACTACCTGACGTTTCACGTCGGCCATTAAATGCGCTTGGATACAGGAAGTATGGGTGAGTGCGTTCAGATATTCATTAAGAGAGTGCATTGCAAAAACGCCCTTTTAAAGCTTCTACAATGGCCAGTATTGTTGATTAAACCTTCTTTTGGTGGTTAGATTTATGAGAGGACGGCTTTCGGAGTATATTATGATAATATTTGCGGATATAAACGAAGTCAGGAAAATCTATTCTAGTTGTGGGATATACCGTAAAGTGGAAATTCGGAATGTACCGTCGAAAGTGAGAAGAACTTGATTTTTGATAGGGGGACATTTTTTATCTTGGTCATGGCGTGCTAGAAGATTGAGTCGTCTCAATACGGGTTTTAACAATATTGTAAGTTTTACTCCATTAGTCGTATTTTCATTTGGTTTTGAGTATCGTTTTGGGAAATACAGCTAGGGATATGTCCGAATTAAGTCAATTTTCTACAGCACGTGGCGTCGTCTGAATGCAAGACTTTGGAGTGCCATTTTGGCGGCAAAGGACCTCTTTCAGCCCACATCACATCTCAGGTACGTCTCTGAAAACCCACTTAAGGTTGAAATAGATTTGTAATTTAGGTTATTTATTTTATTGCAGGGCTGTTTGTTTGTTTGTCGGTTACTTGTTTGTTGGTTTGTCTACTCGTTTGATTGTTGTCTAGTTGTTAAACCTATTTGTTAAGTACGAGCATTGAGATCCGTTTGGTAGTTTATGGTTATTTGGAATTGCTACATTACGATTTTACTTGGAACTTCTACGACACGTTATACACTTTACAAGGGACTTCCAGTCTGATTCTGGATTTGACTTCTGGTGCCCAGCTGATGGATTATTACTTGTCGTCTTGTGTTTGAATAATACTGGGGATCTCGATACGTACCTCAGGCTACACGTAGATTGTCTACCACCTCACATCGAGTTACGCTACCCTGGTAGGACGGGAAAAGGTATCTAGACACTACCAAAGGTAAGCGGAATCACATTACCTATTCTAACGAGGAATCCGGTACATGAATATTACGTCCACCGTACCGTAAAAATAATTGGGGGTTGTTTGCCTGAGTCAAGAGAGTGGACAGGACCATTCGTCATAACTAGTATATGATTTTCAGTGACATTTTAGTCTTATTTTGCACGTAACTAATTCAGTAATTCAGTAATTTTGGTAAAGTGTTGCTCATAATGATGTTAGTACATTTCAGTAAATATTTAACATATTTTGTGTAACGTTAACTTGTTAATTAAATAGCTTGGTCTTATTGTACCAATAAATCTCGATAGTTTTGAACCATTTAGATGTCATCGTACCATGGGTCACATGTAGTTATTTTGTTGGCACGCTCCTAATTTATGACCTTTTGTATATTTATTAGTTTGTAAGATATGTTGTTTATATTAGGTTAAGCGTGTGGGCCCCACTAGTTAGTAAATATAGTGATATATTATACTACGTACCCTGCTATTGATTAAATGTTTAATTAGAACGACGTTGTCTTTTATATCTGACCACCTGCACCACCCCAAATTGTCGAAACCACCCCCAAGGACCTGACTAGTCCGCCGTGTGAGACCTCTTCCTCACCGGTGTTTTGCAGAGGGGGTACTGCACGTAAAACACTAAAATTTTGTTCAGGGCACGGGGTGTCAACCTTACCCTGCGTTCGAGGCTAAGCAGCTTTTGGAGCCCCTTATATAAGTGGGCCAAGGCCCTGTAACATGCTGGTTTGAAAATTGAGTCGTGCGAGTACACGTTTTAGCATATTGTAAGTTTTGCTCCATTTATGGGATTTAGTATTCAGCACGACAAAATTAGTTGTATTTACATTTTGATATTTGAGTATCGTTTTTGGGGAGATACAACTACGGATTTCCGGATTAAATCAATTGTCTGAAGTACGTGGCGTCTTTCGAATGCAAGACTTTGGAGCGCCATTTAAGAGTAAAGGGCCTCTTTCAGCCCAAATCCCATCTCAGGTACGTCTCTGAACCCCACTTAAGGTTGAAATATCTGTGTAATTTAGGTTATTTATTTTATTGCAGGGCTGTTTGTTTGTTAAGTTACGAGTATTGAGACCTGTTGGGTAAGTTACGAGTATTGGGATCTATTTGTTAGTTTATGGCTATTTGGATTGTTACCATATGGTTTTACTTGGATCTGTTATTCTACGTTTTATTTGGATCTGCTACTTGCGTTCTACTTGAGCTTTTATGTCACGTTCTACACTTTACGAGGGACTCCCAACCTGACTCTGTTTTCAACTTAAAGTCCAAATTTTGTGTAACGTTATCTCACTACTTAAATAGTTTTGCCTTATTTTACAAATAGATTTCAATAATTTTAAATAATTTACCGTACCTTGGGTCAATTGTAGTTATTTTATGTCACGCTTCTTATATGTGACCTTTTCGTATATTTATTAGTTTGTAAGATATTTTGTGTATATTAGGTTAAGCGTGTGGGTCCCACTTATTAGTATACTTTTTGAGATTAATATTGGATATATTGTACTACGTACCCTGCTATTTTTATTAAATGTATGATTAGAACGACGTTGTCCTTTTATATTTGACCACCTGCACCACCCCAATTATCGAAGCCAAGGACCTGACTAGTCGGTCGTGTGAGACCCCTTCCTCACCAGTGTATTACAGAGGGGGTACTGCACGTAAAAGATTAAAATTTTATTCAGGGCACAGGGTGACTACCCTACCTTGCGTTCGAGGTGTGGCCCCCTTTTATAAGTAGACCTAGGCCCTGTAACAACTCTTCCCCTAATTTCTGCCAATTAACTTTAGCTGGCGCCCACATGCTTACATTTTGTTATTGGAAATATAACCGATCCTTATCCTGAATCCCTTTTTTTTTGACGAGTCATTATTATCTGATAAAAATATTTAAGAATATTCTGTCAAAGGCAAAAAGTGGACGCTAGTCCATATCAAAAAACCATTCACCTAAATGTCAGATCCCTTCAAAAAACCCGAGTTTTACTAACATTGGAGCAAATTTAATACTAATTCACTGGGCCAACCCTGGAAAATACCTGGTACAGCGACAAGTGAACGGTCGGCGAACAATAAGCTCTTAAATCCTACCCATTACAGTGTAATGCCTTTATGGCACCTCGCGACATTACGAAACAATCAGCAGAATATTAAGCAGCGCATGGATGAATGGTATGATCATGAATGTAAAGTGCTTTATTTGAGTATTGAGCTTTAAACCTCGACCTTTAGACGTGAAGGCTTTAAGACGTATCGCAAAAATACGAAACAATACATGCATTTGCTAAAGCCTTTTAATGATAATCTCACGATAATAGCATAAATGTAGTTATGTGTAAGGAGTACGAACATAATATCTATAATCGATTTCATGCCATTATTATTAAGCACTTGAAAAACGTTTTTATTATGACAATAGGGTGTGGAAAGAATACAACTTTTCATCCCACATTGTTTCAAATCTTCACGCAAAATTCGTCTAACTGTAGGTATTCTAATAAATTCTAAAATTAAAATATTTATGATTACGTAATCAATTAAGTTTAACTCTAGGCTACTTTATGTGAAGGTGTAGCTTGTCGTCGACGTATGACATATAATACAAACGCTGACAAACTGTGGTTTATGCTCTTAAGGAGGAACCAACAGATACCGTACGAAAGAGTGAGCGTAAAATAAGCGCGAAATTCACCTCCTCTTGCGTAGTCTATTGCGAGCGAAGGAAAGGTGCAAAATTGATCCCGTTGCTCTCAAATTAATCTCTGAACAATTCTAAGGTGAGCATATCTCTTCGTTTTGCGAAAAAACGCGAAAATCACTATTATTTAAGGGTTGAAAATATTTAAACAATAAATATTTAAAAAAATAAAACAATTATTCTAACTCCTATTTTAATAATAATTGCAATAAAATAATGCTCACGTAACGAACATGAACCCCACTGCACTATGCGCAATAAAAAACCACCCTTAACGAGGTGGTTGAAAATCAATAATTAATAAAAACAGTAAAAAAAAAATCGGCAGCTACGGAGAGCACTAGAACATATGAAAGATCTCATTTAATTATATTTTTTTATTTGTTTTTAAAAACCATATAATTCTTTGTGGTCAGCATCTGTGCCAGCTGTGGCTGGTGAAGTGTTCATTGGACAGTTTCAATTTCAGCTGATAAGTATTACTTTTACCTTCTGGCCTCGACCGATTTTTCACTAAATTTTGACAGTTGTCGAAAATTTTTAGGGTGGTATTGCACTTGGTTTGGTTTTTAGGTTGTGATTGCCGGAAATGGATTCAAGTTTCTCAGACTTTCAATGTCACTGTCACTTTTAATAGTTTTGGGCAAAAAACTTACTTTGGGCCCAGTTAAGAACCGTCCGTAACCACACGGGCTTCTTATGGGTTGTGTAGGTCTCACACAGCTTTAACTGCATATTTCTCGTGAAATATCACAACTAGTATGCCGTCTTCAGAGAAAATGCGTGTATATTCTGCACGCTTTAACACCGAACGTCTACTGAACGTTATATTAGACTATAAAATATATCTTACACAAAAAGCGTGACTCTATAGATTGTTATTTGGTTTTTTAATTTTTTTCACGAAAACCAAATCGAAAGGATGCAAGTGTGATATATCGTTGAAATCGAAATTTTTATTGCTCTTCAATGGTTCGATTACAAATTGTAAGTAATCATAAAATAAACAACTTGTTGTGCCAAAGCAGCACTAAACGTAATCCGATTTCAACCAAAACATTTTCAGGTCTTCTGGAGCACTAAAGAAACCCTCATGCAAAGTTTCATCCAAATCCGTTTAGTAGTTTCACCATTATCGTTCTAACATACATACACACACATACACACACACAGACATTTTTCAAAAACCACTTTTTTGGGTTCCTGGGACCTCAAAACGTGAAGATTTCATGGTATTTCAATTTTCGATTTTGGACCAATTTCAGTAACCACCCACAATTTTATTCTGGGGAGGTTAATAAACAGTTGGACTATAAAATGACCCTTATATTATAATATATTACTTACCACCAAAGCTACTGATATTGAACCCATACTAAAACCACCCCTAACGAGGGGGAGGGGGAGGTTGCATTATAATATAAGCGTTATTTTAAGTTTAATTGCTTATGTTTCACTGTTTTCCGTAATTATTGATTTTCAACTCCCTCCGACGAGTTTGGAGGACACACAATCTCAATCTTTCAATGTTTTTAATTTGAAAACATATAAATTCGTCGAATTTTGAAATAAAAATAAATATGTTATTTTGAAATAATTTGATAAAAACCTCAAAAAATACCTAGAAATGGCCAATATCTCGAAATTTGTCCAATGTTGGTCAAAATATCTATTATATTCGTAATCAGTGACCCAAGAAACATATAGTTCTATAGGATTTTGTAATAAAGGTATGTTCTGTTTGAAATAATTTGATAAAAACGTCAAAAGTACCCAAAATTGACTATACTGAAAGGTTTAATAGGAATTGTTTTAAGGTTCTGCAAGCCAGATTTAATTTTAGTCACTTTGTAGTACCGGAGAGACGATAATATAGAACGGTTGATAGTTCAGGGAAAGCCAGATGGCAAGAGGCGAAGGGAATATCCTCCAAAGCGTTGGGCTGATGTCACCAAGAAGCTGATGGGTAAGAACTTTAATGAGGCTGTGCGCAACAGGCAACCGCAACAAATGGCATGATGTCACCAGGCGTGTTACACAGCAAGCGGAGGCCGACTAGAATAATTTTCATGAATCACAAAACGTCTGGCAAAACGTTTTGAATAACAAAAAGAATAGTTTGAGAGATATGGAGATTTAAAGATGGCGCCCTAAGATTTAGAGGATAAAATATTTAGTTTAAAGGTTGAATATCTTAGATACTACGACAGATGCGTCAGAAATTGTAAAGACCAAAATTAAAGACAATTAATCAAGCTTTAAAATGAATCTTGCTTGGTTATGTATTATAAAAGACAAAGAAGTTATAACCAAAAAATGTGCGCCTTCACATTTTTTTAACAAAATGTCGCGATTTTCTTACTATTAATAATTAATAAATAATTAAAGCATTTCCTCTAACGCTAAACACTCATATACATTAGGTAACATGGAAATAGTCTCATCGGCAGGATTCCAGACGAGATGTACAATTCAGAAACATCAACAGGTTCGTATAGCACATCTGCATCATGTAACCAACATAACCTTAAATTTTGAAGTTTTTCAAGTTTATTCTCACGTTTAATGTTTATATACGCATTTTTAGCTTGGAGCCGTACTGGCTCCAAGGAAATATTCAAAAATTCACGTAAATAATTTTTCAATATTGTTGATTCATAAAAATAGACTGCTAATTACAGGTTAGATTTCCAACGTACAAAAAGAGTCCTATTTTATTAGGACAAGGTATTTAGAACTTCATAAACATTACACTGAACTAGATTTTAGTTGAAAATACGGGAACCAGGCAGACATTTTATTAATAGCTAGGGTAATACTCTTAAATCTTAAGCACTGAGAGAAGATTTTTGCAGTGGCAGCCAAAAATCAGGCTACAGCAGGAAGAAAATCTATTTGAATAGGCGCCAGCCAAGAATTTTGGTAGGGCAGTAAAGTTCGTTTTACTGGAATTACTTTAGTGCAATAGTAAAGTTACTTTATAAAATATTATTAAAATGTTTCATCTAGCCACCGTAAATAAACTTTACTGTTATAGTAAAGAAATAGTATTGTCGCACCAAAGATATTTATTTACTAATGCAAAGTATCTTGCTACGATAGAGTCCATTCTTTTTACTTACAGCAACATTTTTTATTATCACCCCATGGTTTTTTTAGTGCTGTAATTAACTCCTTTCTTGTTGTAGCAAAGTCACTGATTAGACAGAGCAGGAACTTGATTGCAGTAGTATCACTTATTTCTAATCGTAGCAAGAAAAGTTTACTACCATTGCAAGGTTTTTCTAGTACCCCAGTTAGTTTCTTTTTTATTGCAGCATATATGCTTTCCTAATTCAGTAATAAATTAGCCTGCCTCAGAAAAGATATTCCGCCATATCAAAAAGTTTTAAATCAATAACAGCCAATTAGTCATATTTTGTCGTTGCTAGTTTTCATAACTACCTCATCACATAAACAAGCATTTATTTTATCAAAAATATTTTTTTTATAAAAAAATATCAAAACTTAAGTATAAGCAATTTTTTTATACCATCTTACGTGATGGTATAAAATGTTCCTGTCTCTAAAAAATTAAAGAAATTTATGTTTTCCTAAATTTTGTAATTTTTTCAAGGAGTATATATATAATTATGGAAACTGGTAATTACCAAGTACATAATACTAATTGATGATAATGAAAATAAACTTTATAACATTTCAACATATGTGAATCCGAGTCTGAATCCGAGAAAACGTTATGTAAACAATTATTTCTGAGCTACATGCACGTCCTCTATATTTATTCCTAAAATATAACTTTACAGAATGCACATTAATCTCGTCTAATTAAAAAATCTATATTATTAGTGGAATTAAACTCTGACATACATTTCTGTGGCAGACCAATGTTTTATTCCAGGTAATACGAGTTTTTTGCTTGTAATTTAAATTAGCCTTTAAAAAAAAATTTACATGCATTCGAAAAAATCAAAATAACCTAGTGAAGATTGAGGCTTGTTCATATTTTCTGTTGAAATTGAAAAATGAAATTTGTAGCTCCCTCACTAGGTTTACTTGCTTAATAAGTATGAAAAATAAATGTTAATGACTAAATACTTATTCACCTTACATGAAGAATATTTTTTTAAGGAAATTGTTTTCTCCCAAACAAGACAATAAATAATGAATATTAAATTACCTAAACATGAAACTGCAAGCGAAAAATTGGTATACCTTGGAAAAAAATTAATAACTATGGTCAAGGATTTTGTATGAATGACTAAAACCAATTAAAATATATACATTTATTTATATACAGCCTAGTATAACAACCTTTAAAAGATAAAAATATATCATCATCTACTTTCATAATTCGTTTGCCACTTTTGGTTTTATAAAAAAATCCACAGAATTATTTGAATTTGTTACAATTTGTTATAACTATAATTTTGAGAATGATAAACAAATTTAAAAAATACAATCTAAATAAAGATAACCTTTTTTTTCTTTTAACACCATTGTAAAGTACATGTAAAAACCTACATTGTGAAAAAAAGTCCTCCTACGAGTTGATGCACTCAAACAATAAGTTTTAAAACCTTTTTTTATTTTTGACCGTTTGAATAAATATTTCACGCTAAAATTTGGCAAATGTTTAGTTCAATAAGGGGCATAGTTCCACCAACTTTCGTTCAAGTTGGTGCATTATAATTTCTTAAATTATCAAAAAAGGCAATTTTTAGTGGTTTTTATTTTTATTTTTGCGATACGATTACTATAAGATCGGAGATAATAAGGAAAATAACAGAGAATTTCAGTGCTGAAAAATAAATTGTTAAAATTTTACAAGAAGCAATGGACGGATTTAATGCAAAACTGCTCGTAGCACTTGTTATTATACCTGCACCAAATTAAAACAATAAAATTCATGTAGGCAGAATTCCTTATTCATCTATTTTGATCCTTAATTTGACTCCACTACCACTAAAAAATTACAACGAGTTGCGTAGGTATTGATAATAGACACCGCGGTTTAAAAAACCAAGAGCAAAAGCAAACGACTTACCAAAGTATTTATAATAATAATACACTGCACAATAACTATAAAAATACTTATAGAAATAACTAAATGCATGACGCTGTGATGATTCGGAGTCAACGTAAACAGCATAACTCATCAGCTCAGAATGGAAACAAATTGCAGGGGAGAAACAATTCGTGATGTTCCGACTGAATAAAAGTTGCCCGATTATGCCCGAATAGCGTTCCTATTATGTATCTCAGCAAAGAACTTAGCAATTTTAGGAAAATTTTTATTTATCACAGTTAAACTATTCCTTGCATATTCTTCTTTATAATGGTAGCTAAATGATCTACTGCTTTAGTAAAGCAACTAATAAAGACTGAAAAGTACTTTTTAACGGCTAATATACACACTCAGTAAAGTGATCTTTTCTGGGGTAGTGAACAGATATTTCTAAATTAAATAAAATTATGGCTATTCTAGCTAAAAAAATCGTAGCAAAGAATTTATTTCTGGAGATTTTCTCAGTGAGAAATACATATTTTTGAGGTTAGCTGTGATGCCCTATGAAGCCAGAAATTGTCTAATTTTGATTGGAGAATCCCTTCATGACGTAATTTGAGCGCGTTTACTTGTTTGAAATATAGTGTAAATAAGACAATATTTTTATTTTTAAAATATCCATTTAAAATTAAAATATTATACGATATGACGTGTATGTACAATATTTATTAGGTGTTAATAAATGATTTATGAAAAAATAATCATCAAGTTCCATTACGTGGGAAAGGCCCATTACTCAACATTTAAAGAAAATTCTTAAATAATAATAATAATAATAATAATAATGCATTTATTTCTTTAGACTTAACAGGAAGTAAGTATTTGAAATCGTCAAAATGTTTACAAAAAAAAAAGGAAAAAATATGTACAAAAGAATAAGTAGATTGCTAACACAAATATAAGGCAATAAGAATACAGAATATTAACTAACTAATATGTGTAAAATATTAATTTAAGCTATAGCAGGGCTTGCTTGCAATGAACTGTTGAATATCTGATTTAAATTTATTTTTTACAGTATGCTTTTTATATTTATTGGGAAGCTTATTATTAGCTTCTATACCCGTATAATATGGACCCTTTTCATATGAAGATGTAGAGTGTAGATGTATTACTAGGGTATCATTGTTTCTTGTATTCATTGTAGATGTGGTAAGATCTCTATTTTTAGAAAATCTATCAATATTCTCGTAAACAGAAACATAAATTATATAAATACAAAGAGAAAATAGTTATGATTTTTAGATTTATAAATAATGATTTACAATGCCTTTACTGATTGTACGTATATATTTTTTTTAATTGCAAATAATCTATTTACTGAATAATGGATGCCCCAAAAAATTAGACCGTAGCTTAGCCGACTCTGAACATTTGCGTAGAAAAACATTAATAATGTTGACTCTGAAACAAAGCCCCGAATATTATTATATAGTGCATAATTTGCTGAATGTAAACGGTTTGATAATATATTGACATGTTCTGACCAATTTAGATTTTGATTCATGTAGATACCTAGAAATTTTATTGTATTTGTTTGTTTTATTGATGCACCATGACACCTTACCAGTAGACTGTAGTCAGCAGGGTTTGGAAATGTTTTGTGGTGAATTATATTAGTTTTTGAAGTATTTAACTGTAGCTTTTTTTCATCACACCATCTCACCATTTTATTTACCACTTTATTTGTAATTCTAATAGCATCATTTACATTTTTAGCCGTGACATTTATTGATGTGTCATCTGCAAATTGACAGGCAGATAATCCATCAGTGGTGACACGTTGTAATAAATCATTTGAAAATATAATTAATAATATTGGTACCAGAATAGACCCTTGTGGGGCGCCTATATCATTAATTTGTGGATTTGATTTAAAAGGGTTATTTAATACATTATTATCACGAGATTTTAATGTAATGATCTAAGAATTATTTTATCCAGTCCAAACCAGTACCCACAATTTCACACGGCTACAATTCACGAAACAAGATGTCATGGTCCATCAAATCGAAAGCCTTTGTAAGATCAACATAAATACCGATTGACTGTTTTTTATTAATATAAAGCAATACATCGAGATGCTCAAATTATTTGTCCTTTTAACACACTTACTTTAGTAAAATCTCCATAAACTATACTGGAGCCGCCAGTTTAAATTTTTAAATTTTGACTTCCGATTCAGCTATTCCAAAAACATTAATATGCTACATTTCAAAAATAAATCATCACTTTTTCAAAAAATAAATATTTAAACTTAAGGGAGGTTTTCACCCCTTGGGGTTAAGAGCAAGCGTTTGTACTATATAGAAACTGAAGATGATATCTTTTACTATAATAATTACTCATAAATGGAATTGTAATTAAATATGGCATTATTTTTATAACTAATTATGTTTTATTTATTTGCTTTCATCATGATTAGAGAATAGTATTTATAGTAGAGTAGCAAACCAATAAAAAACGGCTATTTGTGAAAGAATGTTGCCGCTTGGTATACTTATTAGTAGTCCCCTAAAGAATCATTTTCGAAAGAGCGCCACCTTCAGGTACCATTTGGATCCAAAATGGCGGCTGATTTCTAATAATCTAATAAATATGATTTTTTGGTAAATCCATTGACTTTATAAAAAAATAGTCTTATACAAAGTTGTTGAGCTTTGAACAGCCAACAAAAAAGTATTTTGGACATTTCGCGATTAGAATTGAAATAAAGCCGTTATTTAATAAAATTCAAAATTTGTTCTTTTTTTACAGAATCATTTATTTATATGTATGTTTTTAACAAAATATTAATTTAAATCACAATTTCCCTTACAAGAAGTACATAACAACGTGCAATGTAAACCTACTTTCTTACAAGCACATATATTTTGTTTACAGTTCTTTTTGCAGCCGCACCGTATCAGTTGCCTCAAGGCTGTGGACACCTCAGGTAAAGTTGACCAGTATGGTGAATACATACCATCTTTTTTACACCAACCCCAAGATTCAGTATCTGGCAAAGTAGGATTTGTTTCCAATGATTGTCCCCATACATAGCCAGTTTGATATGTGGCTCTTCGAGTATGTTGGTCTAAAGCGGCTTTAGAAGGTGGAAGGTTTGCAGCATTTCCTCCCTTCGACGTGAAAAATTCCTTTCGGGCATCGTTATTAAGACAACAAATTGAAAACATGGTCAGAAATAAATCTTTGCCTTAGACATAAAAGAAAAAGCTTCCGTTACCTCAGGGAAAATTTACCAGGTCTTCCAAGCAGTCGACTTTCCCTTGCCTGAGAAAAATGAGACGGGATCACATCCCGTGAATGCATGAAAACCTAACAAAGCTTCACATTTTTGTTGACCCAAATGTGCAGCTATCCCATTAATACATATTATTCTAAAGTGCTTATTGGCACCAAAGTGAACATATAGTTTTCAATCCTTGCACATACAACCGATGAAAAAAAGCAGTAGCTAACACTACATCATCGGTGTCTACTGTTCTTATGCAAATATTTTTCCAACCTTGGCGGATGTAATCCTGTACGTGTAATATAATACGTGTATCTACTTCTTCGTGACTGCAGAGCGATAGACGTGAATTTTGGGAATTGCGGTTTGAAATGATCCTATCGTCAATTGTGCATAGTGTTTCCACAGGATAAAGAATGAATGATGTTGTACATTCATTGGATAGAAAGTGAAACAGGTCTGTTTTATTGTCTGTGTTCCTAAGAAAATCCGACCAGTTTTGAGGAAGTAGTACATTACCACCAACCTGTCGTCACGTTCCTCCTCCACGAATTTCTCTAGTGTGATGTATCAAACTATTGTTCTTGTATATGTCCCAAATGATATCAACGCGTTTTAAATTAAACTTATCAGCGTTATGTGTGATGTGCGATTGAAACACTTTGGCAGAGTATTCAGCAAAATTTAAAACACCCTTAGGCAGTAAAAGGTGTACCAATGCAGGTCCATCATAGACCACACAATCATACTGAAATTCTGTCTGAAGCAAATTTGGCATAGCATCGGTTTCTTCTAAAATAAGAAGTACGTCATTAAGCACATTTTCCAGAATCTTAACAAGGATTGATTTAGCTGATGATCTCTGGACTCCGTTTAAAGAGAGAGCTGTAGGGAATGATTGATTCTCATGTGCAAAAAAATCATCCAAATCTATGTCACGATTTGAACATAATATGAAAAGTCTAGAGAATAAATCCACATCAAATTTCAGGGACTTTATCAACATTGCGGATTTTACAACCTTTTTAGGTTTACAAAATAAGCGGTTTTTATTCGCTTTTATTGGATCATATATGGATACCTCTCTGCTGCTTAAGCGTTCATCAACAAACTCATTATATAGATCTAGTCCACGTTCCTTTATACCTAAAAGCAACAGAAATATATTATAATGTGTCGCGGAAATAACCATGTATGAAGACCTACCTAAAATATTATTTAGACATTCCTAATCCATTGTTATTTTTATATCTACGCAGATAAAGTCTCTTTTGGTTTTAAGAAACGGATTTCCAAATTCATTGTAAGCCTCTTTTAAAAGTTGTATATTTTCTTTAAATTTCATTTCAAAAGCTGCCGCTTCCTCATGGTATCTATTGTCGATGGATACTTCTTCATCTAAGTTTGTAAATTCCACTAGCACTCTCGAGATTTCCGGACCAGAAAGCATCCATCTACGTAAGGCTGATGGATTGTTGGTTAAACCCATAAATCCACCATTGCCTTTAATAATGGCATTATGCTGCTTATGAGCTTGATCAATTCCAATTCCAGAGAAGCGGCGAGTTGTTTTATTTACAACAAAACATCCGTTTTCAAAAGCTTTCTGAATATCTGGATTAGTTTCATTTAGTTCCGTTAAATCTTTAAGATAAACTGACAGCCATCTCGAGTAATTTGGGTGGTCAAATATGAAGAACCAAGGCATGAGATCTTTAAGAGATTTTTTATAGAGAGAATAATTACCTTCTCGATGGGATCTTACAAATAAAAGCAGTAAAAGCTCCAACTCCAGACATAGCTTCCAATATTTAATTTTCGTAAATAGTGGCCTTATTTTAAAAAATTTCGCCAAATACATAAAATACTTTTTTGTTGGCGATAAAGTAAGCAACACTTTTTAATTACACTTTTTTTTGTGAAGTTAATAGATTCGCCAGGAAATTACCTCAATTGATTTCTTGAAAATGGCGGCCATCTTGGATCCAAATGGTAACTGAAGATGGCGCTCCTTCGAAATACGTTCTTTACGGTAATACCGGTTAGTGTGCCAAACGGCAATATCCTTTCACGAATAGCCGTTTTGTGTCGATAATTCTATTCATGCGGTTCTACTATTAGGTATTAAGCAAATCACAACTTACACACTTTTTTATTTATTTCGAAATTACCTACTTTCTGTATATTGTTGCCCTAATCTGGGCATCCTAATATACTAGTTAGGTAAATACTCATTATGGGAGAAACAATCAACTACTCTTCTAGCTAATACTAACGAATGATATAATTCCTAGCATTTTAAGGAAAAAAATTTCAAAAATACTTACATCATTTATTAAATTCAGTCATTTCTTATTTAATATGAAATTATTACATTTCTGTATATTGGTACCTTAATCTGGTCCCGATAATATACTAGTTAGATAAATACTTTAAAACACTCATTATTGGAGAACCAATCAAAACAACTACTCTTCTAGCTAATACTGACCAAGTATTGAATTACATGATAGAGTTCCTAGCATTTTAAGATACAAAATATACTGAGAATACTTAAATCATTTATTGAAAATCAGTCATTCACAGCAACTATTGAACCTTACATTCTGTACAGAAAGTAGGTGATTTCAAAATAAATAAACAAGTGTGATTTGCTTAATACCTAAATAATATTCTCTAATATGGCATTATTTTTAAATTTTGTGTATTTTTTACCTCTAGGTGCGATAAAAATTATTTAACATAGGTTTTACTACAGTATTGATTTAGTGCAACAACCGAATTCAATGAATATGTTGTGAATATTCAATAATAATATTGTCACGTTCACGATACGATCGTACGATAAATTCAACTGCTATAAAAAATAACTTGTAGATATTTTATTAGTCGGGCTCATATATGGTTGTTATGGGGACAGTCTTTATTACTCTACGCAGTTTATTCGGTGGTCGTTGAACGCGGTATGAAAACCACCCCGAGCACAATACGGAATTTTTATGAACAGGGATAAAATCCCCGTCTAAAATCATATAATAGAATTTTTGTCTGCACAATATGGGAATTTTTACATATTTGGAATGCTATACAATTTTTATTTATATTGCCTTGTTGAAATTTTATTTGCCAAATCGGTAAACTATTTTTCGATATACAAATTTTTTATTTGTCATTATAACCGGTTGCATTTTATATTCAAATGGTCTTTTGTTTGGTCGATTACGGGTAATGTTTTCATTTAATCCCATATTTTGAATTGTAAAACTATATAACTCACTGGAAAGCTAATTATTGAAATTTGAAATGATGCGTAATTGAAAACGCATTAGGTATTTTGCCGCAGTATTAGTTGCAGTTATTTGGTTAAATTTGGGTCGCTCGTGTATTGTCCACTGTGATACAATATTTAATTAATGAGGGGAGGATAAGATGATTTAAAATAGTAAAATATTATCGATACCCCATTAGTCTAGCCATGACGTCTTTAACAGAGGGGTTTAGGGAAATAACTAAAAATTGGATTGTTTGGTGTGCACGAAAAGATCCTGAATTTGCGAATTGTATCACGATCGGAAATTCAGAATTATTTTTTAAAAAAAGGTGTAAATAATTGCAAAATTGGGTATTGTTAGGTTCCATTGCTGCCTACATTAAAAGTAGCCCTGAGAGAAGAAAGCTGATAAAATTGTTTGTAAAATGAGAACATGCCCTTACAATAGCTTCCAAAATACGTCCTTTCAAAAAAATCCCAATTTTTTTTTCCATTTAATTCAGATTTCTTGAAATACAGTTATCCAGATCTGCAAAACTACTTTCACTTCCACATCTTAGAAGTATAGTAACGACAAAAAAACTTAAGATAGTGACTTGAAATTTGGTACACACATGTACTTTAATGAGTTCTGGAACTAGGTTATATTTTCATCTTGTTCCGTCCAAGGGTTGGGAGGTAAATTGGGGTAAATTTGAGGTAAATGGGTAAATCAAGCAGGTAAGAGTTCATAAAATTGGTATTTGGTATATATAAGAGAAGCTAAGGTCTCAAAAAAATTTTTTTCATTAGCCACCCCCACCCCATTATTAGAGGGGATGAAAGAAAAATGTGATTTAGTGTATGTACAAGAACCAGAAACCTTAAAATACTTTTTTACTTCATCCACCCCCACTACCACACCCTATTACCACCCCCACCCCACTACCCATGTGGGGTATCGTTTTATGGGTTTTTGGGGTAGAGGATTTCAAATATTATATTATTTAAGTATATGGAACTTATTTCCAAATACAAAGTTTTTTCGTTGTGAGTGACTTCGATTGAGAATCTGGATGTGGAAGTAGTGATTCCTTGGGCAGAGATAAATTTTGGGACCGCTATTGTTTCAGTGTCTCAAAATACTATAGAAATGACATACCCATAAAACAATACCCCACATGGGTAGTGGGGTGGGGGTAGTAATAGGGGGTGGTAGTGAGGATGATGAAGTAAAAAAATATTTTGAGGTTTCTGGTTCTTGTACATACAGAACTGGAAATCGAGAAGTTCCAAAAGCGAGAAGTTTCCAGTGAGTGAGTCGCTATAGTCGCTATACTTCCCTTATATATATACTAAATACCAATTTTATGAACTCTTACCTGCTTGATTTACCCATTTACCCCAAATTTATCCCAATTTACCTCCCAACCCTTGGACGGAACAAGATGAAAATATAATCTAGTTCCAGAACTCATTAAAGTACATGTGTGTACCAAATTTCAAGTCAATATCTTAAACGGTTCCAGAGTAAACGTGCGCACAAAAAAAGTTACAGACAGACCGACAGACAGAAATTTTTTTTTCGCTCAAACTTAAAATCTCGATGTTTCATGACATTTTAAGCCTATTTGAAAAATAAAAATTTGTAAAAAATTTTTTGTCGTTACTATACTTCCACTGGATGTGGAAGTAATTGCGATTATCTCCGAAATTTGACTTCGGCATCGTGTTCAGCGCCCGAAAATCCTTCGGAAATGATATGTCGGTCTCCTGGGTTTGAACTTTTTTTTTGTGTGTGCCTGTGTTATTTCCACATACAAAATTTTTTCATTGTGAGAAATGGGTAGCGATCTGGATATGGAAGTAGTAGATTCCTTGGACAGCGAGTTTAAAATAGTAGTTAACTACTAACTACTGAGTACTTGTCAAAAATGGATTTTAGTTGAAAGTAATCCAGTACTTTGAATTTGAAAGAGTAGTGTCCTCGGTTACATTTACAATTACTGTTGTAGGTACGCTTTACACTTAATACGTACACAGCATGACATTTTTTCATGATGAAAACAATTAAGTCATTAGAACTTGTGTACTTAAGACATTGTGTTTTGTTATAACCGGAAAATCTAATATACTTACTTACATAAGTTGTAAAATTATTGTTCCAATATGCTCCAAAAAGTCGCAATAGTTATTTTTGTACCAAGGCTGCGAAATTCCTTTTTGTGGACCGAAAGGAAAATTATCGCCGAGGCCGCTTGCGGCCGAGGCAAGATAATCTCGAGGGCGCTAAAAAATTTCGCAGCCATTATATAAACACTATTTCTTGTGCAACCATAAATTATAGTTAGATGGTTAAAATGACCACCGTTTATGCTATATTTAGCGGTGTCCTTAATGTCACAGCGTTTCTATGGAAGTGATATATTCTGTATGTATACAAAACATTTTGACAATTCTTGAAAAATCATAAAAATGTTTGACAACGATAATGATATTTCAATTTCTTGCACTCCTCCAGAGCTAAAAAGTATCGTAAATATATAGATCTGACGACCTGACACATATTTTATTAAGTACACTTTTGAGAAAAATATATAAAAACAAATTCTATGAAGACATATCAACAGCAGTTAGTAACTACTTCAATTAGTTAAAATTACATTAATAGTTTAATTACTATTAGACAGTAATTTACGTAGTGAATACTCAAAGCAATACCGGTGTATTCACAACTACCTATAAGTATGATTCAACTTTTCGAAAATAGCCATGTTAACTGCATCCAACCTGAAAATGTGTCAAATTAAAGTGAGAGGATGAAGTTCTGCGTAAGAATAAAAGAAAAGATAATGATCTGGTCATAATATCAGAAAGTATTAATTTATTAGCCGGTGCTTCTCAAGGCTCAATTATTGGACCTTTCTTCATTATATATACAGCGGATATAATTAAATCTGTCAATAACTATCATTGCATGCTTTTGCTGATGATACACAGTAGGGTGGCCCATCTTTTTCGAAATCGAAATTTTTTATTTCTCACCTCTGCAAATGGTTCCATTTGAAGAAAAAGCAGTCCCCTCAAAATATTATTGAGGCAAATTGAAGGCAAGGGGTGCCGCAGAATGCATTATTATGCAATAATAAAAGTGAATGGAATTATTTACATTCTTTGGTTGATACATTGTCTTTTTTTTTAATCAGCAACATTTATCTTTAGAATGACCAATCAAGTCATACAAATATCAAAGACATTATCTGTTGTGACTATGACATGTGTCATACTACTGTAAATTCGTAGTCTAAGAAAACTAGACTAGAAGTTTTTGAAATAAAACTCTCGTTTTATCTTTGTGTATTTTATTATGAAACGTTTTTTTCATACATAGTACCAAATATTATCCTAAATCTACAAGACATATAGTAATAAAAACAGTATTTTTTGCACTAGGCCAAAGCATGCGACAGGGTTTCTTTTTTTACATTTGGAAACTGTGATTTATAATCATTTAAAACTTGGAGTAAAAACTGTTTTTGGTCTTCATTTTTTGTTAAAATGTCATTATAGTCAGTAATAAGTTTGATTCCTCTCTCAGCGGCATCATTTACAACTTTAATTTTGTTTACAATATTGGAACATCGGGTATAACTTTCATTTTCCCTCCATGTTGTTGGATCATTTTCCAAAAATTCCATAGACTAACCTAATTTTTGAAAAAACTGTTTAGTGTTCTCGCATATGAAGTCCTGAATTTCCTTGTTTTCAACGTCAGTAATGTTACTAATCATAAGTCGTTTAATAACCTCTTGATTTGGTGCTTTAGCTTTAACCATTTCTCTTTTAGTGGTAACTGAAATATCGTCATCAAAGAAATATAAGCCAACATTTACTGAATTAAGGTACCACAAATGGTTCACTATTTTCCTACTTGCGGCTTGAGATATTTCTTTGTCAATATTTTGATAATTAATGAGTTCTTTACAAAAGTCTAAGTCATGAAGCGCTGCTTTACTAGCAAATGACGCTGTAAACCAGGCCTTTACATAAACCTTTACAATAAAGAGACATATATCTTCAATACCCATTTTTCTTTTTTAGTTAGTTGGAACTGATCTTGGAAAAAAAATATTTTTAGACAGTAAATGGCTTTGGCCATCCAACGTGCATGATGAAATGCCCCTGGTTGATAGAATGTCGTGTGAGTGGGCTCTTCTTCAACAAAAAGTTTAGAAAGCATTAAAAATTCTTTATAATCATCACGAGGCTGTTGCAAAGTTAAAGCTGCATTTAGAAACTTTACAATTTCGGCTTTAACTGGTTGTAAAATGTGTTTAATTTTTGATACCTGAAATCCAGTTTTTAGTTTATTTTGATCTATTTTAGGCCAAAATTCCCTAAAACGATTAAATAGTGGCACATTTGGACCAGATGAGGAAGGCATTTTTGTGTCAAACACACTTCTCAAAACCACTTCAAAAATATGATGTCCACAAGGAAAATATAAAATATCTCTTTCTAATTTTTGTTGCAATAGTGTGGCTGCCCCATTTATATAACCCATATTTGATGCTGTTGTATCACAACACAAAGCTATTACCTTTTCGTTCAAATTCCATTCACAAAGCACATCATAAACTGCTTCAGTCTGTTCTCTTCCAGTTGAATTGGGCAAAGCTGGTACTCCAAGTAGTTGTTCAATATCTCCACTAGTAACTAAGATAGCAAGTCTATCGATATTTCCCATTCCAGTGAGAGAAGGTAAAAGTTTTCCATCCCAATGGATGACTGGGGCAGGCAATTCAGAATTACCGAAGGCAGTTTTTAATTTTTCAGCTCTTTCTTCGCGGATGCGTTGTCTAGAGGGTTGAAGTGTGGTTCTGCTGATGGACAAAGATGTGGTGTCATGTCCTAGTGCTTCTGCTACTGCCGTCAAAATATGGACTCCATACCTGTCGCTTGTTTTGCAAGCATCAAATGCAGGTGTGATGATGTTACATGTTCCTTACAATCTCCTCTTTTTTGGCTGTGACGGACCAGGCGGATCTTGTAACAACTCTTCTTGGGCTTCGATTATTTCATCTTCATTTTCGTTGGAGTCGGCTGAATTACTACTTGATGATGGACAGGTGACTGTTTCCTCTAATCTAGCTTTTTCTTGTTAAATTCGTTGCATTCGTTCGGATAATTTCTGTAATTTCTCCTCAGCTGATTTTTCTTGAGAAGCAAGTTGGTAATCAATACCATGCATAAATCCAGGACGCCCCTTTTTCTTTGGTTAATTAAAAACTGCTTATCTTCATCTATTTTCATCAACTCCAAAGCATTTGCATGAGAAATGTCAAAAAGATCGTCCAATTTTTCAACGAAATTTTTTTCTTTACTCCCGCACTGGCCCTTTTAGCCGATTTTTGTAAGTTCCTCCACTCTGCATAAAGTTTATCTAGTTGTTTAACACAATGAAAATCCTGACGTGTCGGAATGCGAGCTTTATCCCAAAAAACTGACACCTCTTTTATTGCTAATTTAGCACTTTCATGTACACTTAGCTTCACTTCACGAATGTTATAAAAGAGCACTTGTAATACTTGTCTATTAGACGGCGATTTATTGCCAATGATTTGTGACGAATAGTGTCCAACTAAGTAAATGAAAGTATCCTTTCGTAAGGATCTAACATCAGCCATCGTTAAATGTTTTTTCAAAAAGGAACGTATGCTAGAACTTATAATGTCACCACTGTAAAACACAATTGCAAACTGACATAAAAACCTACCGTAGGTGCATTATATTTCCAAACTTCCAAAACAAATAATTTCTAGGTAATAATTACGCCATTAAAACATTATGAGAAAAGAGGTAGATATTTGTATTTTAAGTAAAATTTAAGTGTATTACCGTAATAAAATCTTATCTACAAATTCTACCTGAATGCGGCACGGGTTACCGTAATAAAATCTTATCTACAAATTTCTACCTGAATGCGGCACGGGTTACCGTTCACCGAATTATCTGAAACTTTGACATAAATTATTCCTAGTATAATAGTATATTTTCCTGGGGTGAGACTTAAAAAATACGCAAAAAAAATTCACCCCCTATAGAGAGGGCCACCCTAATACACAGTTAGTCTACATATTTAATCCTAATCAATAGACAAATGGTGGCTTTAATAAATTCAAAAATTGTACAATAAATACATTAACATATCACAATTTAAAAGTTAATTCCATGAAATCGTTGGTTGTATTTTTGACAGCAATAACCACATAAATGTATCAAAGAACATGTGCAGTTCAATGAACGGTGGTACCTATAGTTTCTGAATGTAAAAACTTGGGTCTAATTTTTTATGAAAAATTAAAATATACTGATCATGCCTGCAAAGTATTTTACGTTGAAATTACTGTAAGCAAAAAAATATTGCTAAATCGCTATTCTTACCAACTTCAATTACGATGACTTGTGTAGGAACCTTGTTTGCACATGATTCATGAAAATATGATCAAATCAAAAACTTTTCGATTAAACATGTTTAATGAGAGAAATTTCCATGTAGGAATATCTGTCAATAAAATGATTACTACTTCTACTCATATCATCTGAAAAATGTCCTCACCAGCCATCATACTCAACATTGCAGTAATATTCAGTCTGTCCATATTTTACATATTCTGAAGCACCTCACAGCCATATTTCGCGAATGTTTCGCATATATTGCTAAAAACTCTTTGCCTAGTGAAGTGAAAGTTTACTAATGTTCAAACAATGTTTCCTTAAACGCCAGTGAACTTATGAAATGAACAGGATTACATTGATTTTAAATTATTTATTTTTCTTCTGCTTGCGCACTTGGTAGTTAGTATAATTCGGATAATTATGTTTGTTAATAAAGTAATTTTGTTTTTGTGTTTCTTAACTATTTTCAATAATAGATGTACTGATATGATATTCACGTCCTTAACTTAGTAAAACAATATTTATTTAAATTATAATGAATCTGCGCCAGTGTTGACATAGTATTGTATGTTAGAATCTTAAATCTAGACAAAGCCGTATAATGAATTAAATTTTAAGAAAAACTTATCAAAACTTGAATAGCTATACGTCCTTATGTAATAACATTATAGAACATAGTGGTATAAATAAATACATCGATGAGGAAGAAGAAGAGAGATATATATATTTTTGGAGATTTGGAGATTTTAACGAGAATCGTTTTTTTTGGCTAATACTCCAAATGCCTCTTAACTTCAGTTATGGTACTTTTGCAATTTTCATTTTGTTCCGGTTTCTTATTAACATGACGTCAGTGACGTCATCCGTTAGTCGTATAATTTGCCCAAGATAGATGTAGTGTCCATACTTCTTGCAGATGCCTGTCAACGACATATTTTGGACAATCTTGAATTTAAAATTACCATATATACCTTGTGCCACGGGATAGTGGCTCCCCCCTATATTTCCCTTATTTTTTAACTTATCTATTTGAAATTTGGGATACATAAACTACCAGTAAAAATGGATTTTTGGACATAAAAACAGTATGAGATCATTTCCGGTTTACCCAGAAATTTTTGCAAATTTTTGAGTCGATGTTCAGTTTTTTTAAACATTTTGAGACATTCGCCTAGAGTGCTTTTAAATAACAAAATTTGTTCTACAGCAGGTAAAGTCCAAGGGAAAAATATAATTTTTCGTTTAATTTCATTAATTAACTATTTACGAAGCTTCCAAAATTGAACAAATCACTTTCTTATCGAAAACTTTTTTTTTTCAATAAATTATAGATTTTTTTTCTGAATTCATTGATATTCATTTCAAAGCTATGCTATTTGTTTTTCTATTTTATTAAATTTATTTAAAAATAAAAAATCACTTTCAATTTAATTTTTCTTGAATTTTAAGGTACTTGCCTTTGCAAAATTATATGTCTAATAATGAAATGTGAGTAACTACCGTTTTGTGAATAATAGCCTTTTGGTTCTCTCTTTTGTTTCTTAAGAGGTATAAGTACTAGTGCAAACTATAAGGATCAATAAAAATTATTTTGAAAGTGATTTTTTATTTTTAAATAAATTTAATAAAATAGAAAAACAAATAGCATATAATTTATTGAACACTATGAGCCACCACCTTCCCACTTGAAAAAAAAAGTTTTCGATAAAAAAGTGGTTTGTTCAATTTTGGAGGCTTCGTAATTATTAATGAAATTAAACCAAAAATTATATTTTTTCCTTGGACTTTACCTGCCGTAGAACAAATTTTGATATTCCAAGGCACTCTAGACGAATGTCTTAAAATGATTAGAAAAACTGAACGTCGACTCAAAAATTCTCATGGTATACTATTGTCTTGAATCCAAATATGTAAAAATATACAGGGTGTTCCATTTAGAAATCGAAAGTTGTGGTCATTTCCGGGTAAACCGGAAATGGTCTGATGCCGTTTTTTATGTCCAAAAATCCATTTTTATAGGTAGTTTTTGCATCAAATTTCAAATGGATAAGTTAAAAAATAACGGAAATATAGGGGGGGGGGGGAGTCTCTAGCCTGTGGCACCCGGTATTAGGCCAGGCAACGAAGATTATAGAATGAAATTTTAGGGACAGAAAATTTAACTTCGGAACTTTGTTTGGACTAGTCTGGAGATGAACATATCAAAAATCCCCACTCCTAGGTGGTGATCGGGGGGGAGGGGGGCACTTTAAAGGTCCCATTTTTTGGTTTTTCGCTTACATCTCGGAAACTATGCGTCGTAGGGGCTTGACCATTCTATACAAAATTGAAGCTGACAAAATTTTCTACAAGAATCACTACTTAGGTACATTTTTTCTCGAGATATCCGCCCTCGAAATTCGGAAATTGCGGAAAACAATTTTTTCGCCTCACGTTTTTCGCTCTATTTGTTAAGATAACTCTTCAAATGTTGTTTCCATGAAAAAGTCGTGAGAAAAGAAGTTGTAGAGCATTAAATCTTTAAGTTTTTTAACGCGTCAAGCCGCTACGACGCATAGTTTCTGAGATATAAGCGAAAAACAAAAAAATGGGACCTTTAAAGTGCCCCCGCTCACCACCTAAGAATGGGGACTTTTGATATGTTCATCTCCAGACTAGTCCAAACAAAGTTCCGAAGTCAAATTTTGTGTCCCTAATATTTCACTCTACACCCTTTTTTGAGCATTCGTTGCTTGGATTAATAGTGATACTCCTCTTTGTTTGCATTTTCGTGTGTTTGTTGTCATTAAACGTTTATGTGTTTGATTTTTACAAAATAAAATAAATTCCTAATTGAGGTTTATGTCCGGATTCCTCAGAAATTCGAGCTATCAGAAAACTTTTTGTTTGCTTGTTATAAACACGTCCTGACTAATTCTAATATAGTTATCGAATCGTTTTCAATAATTACTTAATGTAATGTCTCATAAGTAATAAAACACATAATGTAATATTACATTATGTAATATAACTTAATTTATTTCTACTTTTTATTTACATATTTCTACACATAAATTAAAGTAAGCCTCACAATACCATAAAGTCGTTTTCTCCGTTACATGGACGTTTTTCTTAGTGTCGTGTTGTTGAATGCCTTGGAACATTAAATATTTGTATGACAAGGGAGAAAAGTGCATAATTTCCTCCCATGAAGGAAATGGCACTTTGCTCCTGTGTAATACATATGATTTTTTCTACGACCATTTACAGTGTTTTTTACATTGGTTTTACATATATTTTATTATATTTTTTTTTATTGGTACCCTATTTTGCTTATTTAAAGTACGCCTCAGAGTGTTTAAATCCAAGTTTTAAAAACGTGCGTGTTTTAAAGTTACCATGGCAACATCAAAGGTAAGCAAGTACAACTCGTTCATCTGTTCCATCCATTTGATGAACTTGTCGTATTCTTTTTTATAAACGTCTTCCGATTTTTGCGGTATTAACCGCGATTCTGCTTTTCTATTTAAGTAATCAATGTTAGAACTCATTTTAAAGCAATATACAATCAGTGACAACTGTTGTAGTGACAATAATTAATCCTATGTGACAGATTGCAAATTAATTTTTGTTTTTTCATTTTCATGACACTGACAGGTATCCCGATGTCACATCACGAATTCAACCATTTTACATTCTTAATTCTTATTTCCATTTTTTGTAGTAATAATACCAGTATTTTTGATTTCAAAGTGTACCAATAAAAAAAAATAGCGTAAAGTATTCGTGGATAACTGGTCTTTAAAACACTTGCTCTATTTCGAGCACTCCAGCTGCGCCGTCGTGCGCGTGTTTTAAAGACCTTAATATCCACTTATACTTTAATATACTATTCTTATGCATGACAATCAAAAAACCAAATATGTCAAAATGTCATAATAGGTATTTAGATAAGTAAATATTTTAAAAAATCAAAGTACATGGAACGTTGCTAAGATTGCTTCTTGTTTTCAAAATAAACAAACTTCCAAAAAGTTTATAATAATGTATTCCGAATGTGAAGATGAAGTTCCTCAGGATATTCTGGAAGAAGCAAACGCGGTTTCGTTAAATCTATTACCGTTATATTCTCGTGAAAAATATGAAAAAGAGTACCAGCTATTTAAATGTTGGATGGAGACTAGGCAAATAATAAAAATATGTGAAGAAGTGGTCTTATTTTACTTTTCCAAAAAATGCGCCGGTTTGAAGCCTTCAACATTATGGAGCAAATACAGCATGCTGCGATCTACACTACAAATTAAAGACAATATCGACATTAAGTTTCCTAAATTAGTAGCTTTTTTAAAAAGGAAATCTGCTGGATATAAAGCCAAGAAAGCCAATACTTTTTCAAGGGAGGATATCAGCAAGTTTATTGCAGAAGCTCCAGATGAAACTTACTTACATATGAAGGTAAGATTGATCGTTATTGTTGAATAATAAATAAAAGCGTAACGTAGTAAGTATTTGTTATTAGAAAGTATATATAAAATGACAATTAAGTGACATTTTAGGAATAAGTGCATTTTCCTTTTTCAGGTCGTGCTTATATTTGGAATTGCTAGGGCATGCCGTAGCGCTGAATTAGTTAATATGGTACTTGAGGATATCAGTGATAAAGGCGATATTTTGGTGGTGAAAATACCTGACTCAAAAACTGATATCAAAAGGACATTTACAATAACAAATGAGATTTTAAACGGAGTATCTGTCTTGGATATGTATAGAAAATATCTGGACTGTAGGTCCCCTAAAACATATCATTCTAGATTTTTTGTAACTTATACTAAAGGGAAATGTACAAACCAGGTAATTGGCAAAAACACAATTGCCAAAATTCCATACAGAATAGCAATATTTTTAAATTTGGACGATTCGAAAGGCTATACTGGACACAGTTTCCGCCGTACTTCATCTACGTTATTAGTCAATGCTGGAAGTGATATTCTCACTCTAAAAAGACATGGGGATGGCGAACAAACGTAGTAGCAGAAGGGTACTTAGATGATTGTATTTCTAAAAAATGTGAAGTAGCCAGCCAAATAATTGCGGAAGAAAGTACTACTTCAAGTGCCAAAAAACGTTGTCTTGTTTTTGAAAATTTTGTTTCTACAAGTACTTCATCAGCGACCAAGACTTTGAAAAACACAAACAGGAACTGATCTTCACCAGCAGAGCCAATATTTCTTCAGGGGGAATCTCCATTAGTAATTTAACTAATTGTACCATACATTTTAACAATATTTAGTTACTGATGTTAATTTAAACCTTGATTTAAACTGTTTTCAATTTTTATAAATAAAAATAAGTAATGAAAAATCTGTTTCAAAGAAAAGCATAATTATACATTTTCAAGAAGTTTGTGTATCAATAAAAGAAGTCTATACACTACTATTACAGCTATTTGAAGTTTTTACTTGTTTGCTTCCAGAGGGAGCCAAAGTATTTTCCTCCCTAGGGAGGCAAAGTATTTTCTTCCCGAGGGAGGAAAAGTACTACTTTGCTCCCTGAAATGAAGGAGCAAAATAGTATTTTCTATGTAGGGAGTAGAAAAAAATATTTTATCGGCACTTTTTACCGTCTTATTTTTACATTTAGGAACAACTCATGATAATGTTGTTCGCTAGCTCATTGGTGAAATAATAACACAATAACGGTAAACTGACTGAGACCTTGCAAACAATAAACAGTTAAACTGAAATTTGACAGATTATAACCTACTGAACTCTCTTACACACATACTGGAGCGGACTCAAACAATAGGAAATTCTCTTTCACAAAATTAGAGAGAGAGAAGATATTGTCAAGAAGGTTCTATATCTCCCTCGCATTTGTAAAACTATGCATTCAGGTAACAAAGAAAGGGGACCATACTAATTATAGCTTCTCTCTCTCTCCCAGCGCCCCTCCACCCATCAGCGTACACTCCAGTATGTATACAGCTCAGTGGATCTTAACAGAAAACGTCACAGTTACTGGGGCTAAATAACTGCAATTTGAAATATCTAAATTCTTCACCGAAGAAATTTTTTTCCTCGTTGTGTTAACATTCAAAAAATCGTAAATTTTACATTTTTATAACTTTTCATGCAACTTCCCCATTCACCTTGGGGAAATGACGATATTGGTATACTGTTATTAACAGCATGATTCAATATGATTTTTATCTAATTACTCTGCAGGCTTTTAGTGAAACAAAAATGAAATCTAATTGAAGCATTTAATTAAATGAAAAAACGTTTACACGCGAATCACATATTAGTACCTAACTTAACATCAAAAGGTTAATTTGGACTAGCCCCTCTATGTTTTGTATAATTAGATTTATGTAGTTTCTAATAAACAGAAGTTATTAATCAATGGTAAATATGAAATTGTTAATTCTGACCTAATAAGGGGAAAATGACAAACAATGATTAATGTCCCATGTTCGTTTGTGGTATTATGAAGAATTACCTTTCAATTAGCATTTAATTTTATTGAAGACTAAATTTATGTAGGAAAAACATATATAGACTCGAATAAACACAACAATTTTAGTTATTCTATTTTTAAATACAAGACATCATTAAACGTTATGCTTGCGTTGCATTTCCTTTTCGTCCAACTATGCCAAACTTAAAACTTGTATTTCATGTGCTTTATTAGTTAATGTTAATAAATATTTTCAGTGGAAATATAAAGAAAATAAAGTTACCTGCTGCATGGAAATCTGTTTGAAAAAATTGAAACATTGCAAGATAATATTCAACACGATAATACGAAAAGAAGATACCCCCTGGTGCAGAAATCCCCTTCCACAGTCTCCGCCATGACATCACAAAATGTCACCTTAATCGAAATATTTAGGGGCTTATCCCTCGATAGAATAAAAAATTACGACTCTTTTGATTGGTCGAAACAAAAGATATTTTTTCGGTTAACTCGTTCTAACTCAAAAAAGAGACAATGAATTGGTCTTAAATTGTTACCGTGTTATCAATATATATTTGTTAATAAAATATGTAGAAAATAGTAGAGTTTCTTCTAAGGCTATGTTGATAAAATGTGAGAATTTGCAGAAATAAGTATAACAAGCGGGAAACTTGTTACCTTTCGAAATACAAGGTGACTCAGAGTAAAATTCAGTTTTTAAAAAATCATAACAAAGTTATGTTAAACTGTTCAAAAAATTTTATTTTAAAATTAAGATACTACATACATGCGGATTTTATTTTTTAAACACTACGTTATCCAAATGTCGACCATCTTGCCTACAGCAATCCTCCTTAAATTTTGGAAAATTCGTCGACATATTTCAACATTCGCACTTTTTTCATTCTGGCTCTTCAGAACATTCCTAGATACGACCACAATTGGACCTGGTTTCAACAGGATGGTGCCACGGCACACGCGGCAGCAGCATCAATGACCAGTTTACGTGAATTGTTTCCAGGCATGCTTATTTCCGGATTTAATGATATCCCCTTCCCCCAAGATCACCGAACCTAACGCCTCCGGATTTTTTTTTGTGGACACACTTAAAGAGTATTGTTTACATCAATCCTCCGGCCAATACAAACCAGTTAAAGAACAACATTCGGGAGGCCATTACCAATATTCCTGTTAAAATGTATCGACGAGTTTTCCAAAATTTAAGGCCCACATTGAAGGAGTGCTGTAGGCAAGATGGTCGATATTTGAATAACAAGTGTTTAAAAAATAAAATCCGCATGTATGTAGTATCTTAAGTTCAAAATAATTTTTTTTGAACAGTATAACTTTGTTATGATTTTTTAAAAACTGAATTTTATTCTGAGTCACCTTGAATACACCATGTATATTGAGAAGAAATAAAAATAAAAGATGAATTTTACGATTAGCAGTTTTTAACGACGAAACGTAGTAAACACTATGGCTATAAAATTTAATATTAGTCATAATTTCACAATTTTACACATAAGCTCAGTATTGGAGGAAAATCATGGGATGGATTAACCCCGGGAGAAAGTATACAGTCGTCAAAGTACTCAAGCACTTAACCTCTTTGAGGTAACGGCTACTTGTCTGCAAAGCCTGCAGCTTCCTAGCTCATAAGACAGGAAGTTGAATATCTTGAAAATCATAAAGTTTTCTAGATACTTTTGGCCAGACATCAGACCAGTAACTACCGGCTCGATTTGAAAATAACCAGCGCATACTATGTCCAGGTTAGTACTTGAACCGAGTGTTTCTACTCTTTCATAGTATCATGGTAACTAAATGTTTGGAATTGGCTTCTATAAAATGATATTTGTTTTTATAATATAATATACAATCTTACTTCTACTTCCTCCAGTGTGTTCTCTGTAATTTTTGGCGATAAACCATTTTGTCAAAATAGAAAAATATTTATTTTCCTGATAGCTCTTCTTCATTCCACACCTCAAAATTGAAGCGTTATTGGACCCATTCCCATAGTACCTTTTCTTCGTAAGGAATGTACTTAAACTTGTGCCACGAATTTTTGGAACACCCTGTAGTTCATTCAGCATATTTAAAACGGTGCCTCCGCCATAATATCAAATACAATAATTTTCTGTGCAATTTTTATTGAAATCTTTAAAGATATCTTTCTTATTTTCATTATAATTCAATAATTCTATTAAACGAACACAATTTTTGAATACCAATATACGATATACGTGTTGTTTATGAACAAATACTGAATTATTTTGAATTAAATACATTATTTTAATCAGGATTTCGGTCAAAACATTCATGTGAAACAGCTATTCAAGCTATAATAACCAATTGGAGGGAAGATACTGATACGGGTGAGACGATATTTGTGGTTTTTTTGAATTTGAAACGTGCTTTTGAAACTGTAAGTAGGGATATACTGCTAATTAATTTAAATTCAAATGGTCTAAGTGGAATTGTATTACACTAGTTTAAATGATATATGTCAAATAGGAAACAAGTAGTTAAAATAGGAGATACAAGTTCTGAAGAAATGGTTAAAAATTATGGTGTTCCGCAAGGTAGTGTGTTGGATCCATTGCTGTTTTTGATTTAGATAAATGATAGGCATAAAATAATTAAAAATTGTAAACTACATTTATTTGCCGATGATGCATTATTACCGATTAATGGGAAAAACCACAATATATTAACAACTGATATGAATGAAGACTTGTATAATGTATCTATATATTTTGAATACAACAAATTAAAAATAAATGCATCAAAATGTAAATGTATGATGGTACCAACAAAAAACCAAGTTGATATATATGTATAATAGTAGTAATCATATAGTGACAATTGGCAATGAGAAAATTGAATTTGTAAGCCAATATAAAAGGAGTGATATTAGATAGTGAATTATCATTTAAGCAACATGTTGAATATTTTATAAAGAAAATCAACAAACAAAATATTTTCTGAAGAGAGTAAGTAAAGATCTTTCAACTTACGCTAAACTTACAATATATAAAACCACTGTATTGACATATTTTATGTATTGCACTACTTTGTTGCATTCAGTAAATAAAAGTTTCAAAAATGATTTTCAAATCTCTCAAAATAAATGCATGCAAACAATATTAAAATGCGATCGCTATACACCTGTTAACTTAATGTTAAATGTGTTATATATCTTTTCAGTCAGTGACATTTATATACAAACTATGGTATTTATTTATAAAATTGTCAGCAATTTGTTTCCAAGTTATTTGTGTGTTTTAATTTTTGTTTAAGATGTTCATTCTTATAACGAAACGGAAAAGTAATATATATATATATATATAGATCACAGAAAAACCACAAAAGAGTAAAAGTCGTTATTAATTAATGGAATTAAGGACTATAATAATATACTTAAAAATATTAGAGATTTACCTAGTTTAGAGCGGTTTAAAACTGCAATAAAATTAAAATTATTAATAATAACTAATTTCATAACATTTTGTATGTTAACTTTTTTTTGTTTTTTTTTTTTTAATTATTATTTGTATTCTTTTTGTAAACTTTTTGTAGTTTGTATAGTATAATTATACTATTAATAAAGTATTTATTATTATTATATACAGTGTGATTTTCAAGTTCGAACTAACTTTTAGTAGCGGTGATAAGTTTTGAAAGTGATATGTCGATTTTATCTTAAAATGTCTATATTTAATAAGACTATTACGAAACGAATAAAAGTTGCATGAATGTTTCCGAATAGTTGCTGAAAAGATAGAAATAAAAAATATAAGCACTGTCTGTTAAATCTTACTAGCACCATATAAAATTGAATTGTGTCGTCCTCGAACAAAATGTTAATCAAATAGGTATTCGTAGCTGGTCACACTGCGGCTTCTAATCATTTCTACCTCAATTTCTACTATCCTCAATCAAATTTTCCGAACTACATGAAAGATGACTAGTTAAGTTTTCTCAGATTACCCTATTATAAGTCCATAAATTTCCGATTCTTACAATTACCAAAGTGGAAATTTACCCAAAAAAGATAATTTACTGCACCAGTAATCATTTAAAACTGTCATCTCGATTCGATACATATCTACTAGTTTATTTAATAGATTTTCTTACCTTGGAATCATTTTAGTGTTACCATTATTAGAAATTTGACAAATTATGTTTCATTTATACAGTAAATTAAGAGGTGTATTATAGAAACATTACTAAATCCCCTCACCAATGACTCTTGATCAATCTTAGAAATAAATCATCATGATATGCAAAAAAAGAAACAGATGTTGTTTGGAATCAGTAACAAAAAATTAAGACATTCTTGTGAATACAAATTAAACCTGAACAGAAAACTTTCTTACATTACAAAAGAACTGGTTATATAAATATTTGAAAACTCCTGAGTATGATAAATTAAAAAATTGTTTGTACGTTAAGAAAACTATATTCTAAAATATTCCAAAATATGCGGAAAAAAATTAAAAACCATATTAGTGGGTCTTGAAGAACTTCACGTATCCACCACAAGTTGCGGAAACTGATGATCCCCTTTGCCAGATGAGCTTATGTATGAAAAATCCCCCATCAATAACCAAATCAAATTTTGGTGTATGTCCTTTTGTGGCGCCGCCGATCCGATGCATTTTTTAGAATTTTTAGCATTCAAAATGTTTTTATTTTTTCCTCATATTTTGGTACCTTTTGGTGGCTTTGCCTTTGTAGCAGGCGAATGTTTTTCTGGTTATAAGTAGATCCTAATTTGTGCTATACTTGAGTAAGCTTTGATTCAAATCGGAAACAAAATAAAAAAGTTATAGGGTGTCTTCATTTTAAGTGAGTCACACTGTATATTTAAGGAAATGTATAGATTTCGACAAAATATTACGTTAGTAAATACGTCAAGTGTTGTAAAATAAAGATTGTTTTGTGACTGTGATTTATTAGCAAACCTCGGTAAACCGTTTTGATAGAGATATTCAAGGTACCTAATTAATTTATTTACTAATTATCTATTTTTGGCTGGCGAATATCTCGTAAACTATAACACATAGGAAGAAAATGAATACAAAAATTCTTGTAGGAAATTTAATTATGTTTAATCTTGCATAGATTACCTTTTTCTGTACGACGCATCGTTTCCGAGTTATAAGCGAAGAATCGAAAAAAGGAACCTTTCTACCCTCTACCCCCTGAAGCGGCGGGGCTAGGGTGGGGACTTTTAGTATGTTTACCTCCTAACTACCAACACATTCCTAAAGGGGAAAATTCTTCCCTCTTCCTACAACTCTTTCGTTGACTGAACTATACTGTCGTTCTCGTGAGAATTTGATACCTACGGGATCCAAGAATGGCAATTCTCTTGACTTGTCGATTCGCGTGAGAATTTCAGCAAGAGAAAAATTTTCTCAACTAATTCCTTTTGAGGGCCCCTCAACGTGTGCCGAACATTTTTGGACTGCCTGTGGATTATTTCTTGACTTATCTAAGGCGTTTGATACTTTAAACCATGTATGTTTACTTGGTAAGTTGAACAAAATTGGTGTCAGAAGTGGAGGAACAGCACCACAAATGGTTTCTTTCCTATTTAAAAAATCGTACTCATCAAACATCAGTTGTGATTCATGGGCAAGAATACGTTTCTGACTCTATTACTAGTAACACAGGCGTGCCACAAGGCAGTGTGCTTGGGCCCCTTCTGTTTGTCGTTTATCTAAATGATCTATCCAACCTATGCCCGAACAACAACAACAACTTCAGACTCGTGAATTGCCAATGACACCAATATCCTCATTAGAGGTAAGAATATCTCTGTCATAGAACAGTTTGCTGGGGATATTTGGCAAAATTTGAGAGATTGGTTTTGTATCAATCAACTGATACTCAATGAATCCAAATCCAATGGTATGTTTTATAGAACTGACAAATCGAATTTGAACTTTCCTTCCGATTTATTACTAGAGCACTAGAGCACAAATACCTGTCAAAGATAGCGTAAAACTCCTCGGAATAACTTTGGATTCGAACTTAAAGTGGAACGACCATATAAAAAATTTAAGTCAACAGCTAAATTCCGTTTGCTATGCATTAAGAATACTTTCAAGGTCTTTTGATACATCAGTGCTTAAAATCATATATTATTCAAACTTTTACGGCAAAACTAAATATGGAATAACTATTTGGGGTGGTTCTTCTAATCTTGGGGAAATTTGTACTATTCAAAAAAGAGCAATCATATGTAAAATGGGTTTTTTAGCTTCCTGCAGGGGAGTTTTCAAAGGTAACAACTTACTTAGTGTACCGGGTTTATTTATTTATTTATCAATACATTTTATATGTAAAAACACAGTAGCAAGTTTTAAGAGCACGAACATCACCCCTATAATACCAGATTCAAGGGCGACTATGCATTACCCATTCACAGTCTAACACTTCTTGAAAATTGTCCGCGTTATCAGTGTCTGAAATTTTATAATGCGCTTCCCCAACACATTAAAGAGTGTACAAATGTTTAAAAGTTTAAAAATCATACATTTGATTATATATGTAATCTTGAACCGTACAATCTACAGGATTTTCTGTAAGTAAATTATTGATGTTACTTTTAAACATTTTAATTAATTATCGTAATGTCCATTTTTTACAATTTTTATATATGCGTAATTATTGTTTTAAACCAGTTCTATTGACTTGTCTTATCTTCAAATTTTGTAGCTTATGAGACCAATAAATGTATTTGTATTTATATTTGGTTCACTATATTTAACGCGGCGCCTCCACCAGAATCTCAAATTCAGAAGTTATCTGTGTATTTTTATCGAAATCTTTTTTAAAGTTGTCTTTTTTATTTTCATTATAATTCTATAATTCTATTACATGAACACAATTTTTTGAGCACCATGTTATCCGTCCGTTTTAATGAATAATTAATTTATCCATTAAATTTTATTCTAAATTTGAATAATAACCATCGCGGAATTCCATCGAAATGGTTTTGTTGCCATGTTGCCTTTTAGGTTTACTGGAAATATAAATTAAGCTCTATGTAAATTATTCAAAATATAATAGAGAGCATTCGGAATTATATTTTGATGCTGCGAATGCTGAACGGATTATAGGATCACGTCGAGTAATTTCCGCCCTGATATGTTTAATATTACAGAGGAATAGAGAGCGCGTCAACATTTTGCTCAATGCTCAACTTAGCCGACGTAGGTCTGCACAGGAAATTATTACAGCTCCGTAAAAAGTTTATTGTTGTGTATACAATATCGGGTTATATAAAAAATTTATTGTAATTCCCAGTGGTTTAAATGCAAGAGAAAACCTTGTCATTGTTTTCATTTAAATCTCTTTAAGATAATAAAAGGATCGTTATGCAAAACGATATCGCTAGAAGTAAATTCTTAATCCAGCCGTAAAGTATAGGAGAGGAAAACGCCTTTAAAAACTTATAAAAACTTAATGTAGAAGAGGCATTGTACGATAAAATTTTAAAAGCTGTGTAATAAAACAAAGCTTTTTAATGAGGATAGTCTATGCCTAAGACCATGAATACAAGGACATTATAGGATATTCTAACAATTCCAGATAAACAATAAACTACGTTTAGCATACATGCAAAATGTAATTATTATACTCTTCGCAAATACGAAGAGTATATTGCATTTGATTGGCACATTTCTAAAACCCTAAAAATCGCTCGTAGAGAAATTTTTTTTATATCATTGTGTTAGTGCCCGAATTCTGAACAGCTTTCAAAATGTCCGTCTGTCCGACCGTCCGTCATGTTTCTCGTAAGCGCGATAACTTAAGATAGAAAAGTCCGATTATATTGAAATTTGGAAAGTAAGTTAGTGTTAGCTAGAGGAAGAACACTATTGTTTTTGAAGAAAATCAATCAGTAAATAGGAAAGTTATTGATCATTTAATTTAAAAAAAAATATGTTTTTTTAATTTTTGTCGCTTATACTTAAATAGAAATCTCGCGAAATGTTATCTCTGTAATATATTTTTTGTTGTTTATGCATATTACTAATATATATTTCATAATATACCTAATAAGTTGAAATATGATTCTCGAAAAATATATATCACAGACATTCAATTTTCGTAGCAATCTGTGATTGTGCAGTGGCTAAAGTTTTGCCTTGCGCCTCATTTCAGACTCCGGTAGGTATGTATACCGGAAAAATAGTTATTTGAAATCAACAGTCTAGTGGCTTTAATACCAGGATGAGATAAGTTGTGAAAAATATCGAATATCGTTCGTCTGTAAATAAGTGGGACAAAAGGTCTGACTTTTGCACGAGAAACATCACACCAAATAAAATCATTTGAATCTGGAATTTGTATCTTTTTTAAAATGAAATTGGTTTTAGTTAGTGATGATTTATCTGACAATAAATAGTTGAGATTTGAATCTTTCTCCTGAGCTTCACTAAGCAACTTTAGGTCAAAGTTAACATTAAGGAAGGGAGAATTTTTAAGTTGAAGTGGTAAAATATCTTGTTTTAAGGAAGAAGTGTCGTAAATACGTGACAAGCTGTCAGCTATTACATTATGTTTTCCTTTAACATGTTGTATTTTACAAGAAAATTGAGCTATGTATTCTAAATGACGTATTTGACGAGGAGATCTTTCTGCTTTTGTGAATAAAGCGTTGATTAAAGGTTTGTGATCTGTAAAACAATTAAACTTTCGACCTTCAAGTATAAACTTAAAATGTTTAATTGCAGTATATAATGCTAAAAGTTCTTTGTCAAAAATCGAATAATTGGTTTGTGCTGTGGTTAATTTACGGGAAAAGAATGCTAAAGGAGCAAGAAATCCCTTATTATCTTTTTGCTCTAAAACTGCACCCATGGCAAGGTTAGAACAATCTACTGAGAGAGATAAGATAGTATCGTCATTATTGCAAGGATGAGCTAAAACTACTGCATTACTTATTGCGTCTTTGGCTTTCGAAAATCCGTCTAAACATTGATCAGGCCAACTATTTATCTTTGTAATTTTATCATGAGATAAACTGTTACAAAGAGAATATAGGGGAAGTAATATTTCAGCAAAATGAGGTATGAAACGATGATAAAAATTCACCATACCTATGAAACGTTGTAGTTGTTTGAGAGTTGTCGGTAAAGGGAAATTATTAATGACTTCGACTCTCTCAGTTGATGGTAAAATACCTGATGAAGAGATGTGATGACCTAAAAAGGTTAAATTGTCAACTCCCAAGATACATTTAGATGGTTTAATGTTAATTCCGTATGTGTCTAATCTCTTGAAAACCTTTTCCAAATGTTCCAAATGTTGTACATCTGATTGACTTGCGATTAATATATCATCCAAATAGACGAAAACGAAAGGTAAATTGACAAGTACTTCATTCATAGAACGTTGGAAAGTTTGACCAGCATTGCGTAGACCAAAAGGCATGCGGGAAAATTCAAACAGTCCGAATGGAGTTGTTATAGCTGTCTTATAAACGTCATTTTCAGCGACAGGTATCTGATGGTACGCTCGCACTAAATCAATCTTGGAGAAAATAGTGCAGCCGTGCAACTGAGAGCTAAAGTCGTGGATATGAGGTAATGGATATCTGTCTGGAATGGTAATCGTATTTAGTTGTCGATAATCTCCACAAGGTCTCCAGTCATTCTCTTTTTTCGCCACTAGATGGAGTGGAGAGGAAACTTGAGAAGATGATGGTTTGCAGATACCTAATTCTACCATGTTATTAAATTCTGTTTGAGCTATTTTAAATTTAAGATTGTCTAATCTACGAGGTCGTGAAAAAGGTAAATGACCTTCAGTAACTATATGATGTACAATAGAATGTTTAATAGGTAAATTGTAATCTGGGGAACTAATTAAATTAGGAAATTGTAAAAGTAATTTGTTATATTTATCTGTCAAAGGAAATAATTTAAGTGAATCTAATCTACAATTGTCTAAAGGACTATTTTTAATAAAACAATTAACTGACAAATTAGTCTTGTTATCAATTATTCGAGCTCCTTTAAGATCGACAACTAAACCAAAATGAGACAAGAAATCTGCTCCGACTATCGGTATGTCAACGTCTGCTATATTGAAAACGAAAGGAAATAATCTACGTAAGTTTAGATTGACTTTTAACAATTTCTTACC
Organism: Rutpela maculata; assembly: GCA_936432065.2. Classification (NCBI taxonomy): domain Eukaryota; kingdom Metazoa; phylum Arthropoda; class Insecta; order Coleoptera; family Cerambycidae; genus Rutpela; species Rutpela maculata. Next base: position 118,668,125 of record OW386285.2, read on the forward strand.
GTATGTAAAAATGGTTGAACCGTTAGCCGCGGTTAATATCGTATCGAAATTCTTTTTTAAATCTGTGAAAGCATTGCGTGGCACCACAGATAAATCGGCACCAGTGTCAATTAGGAAGTTCAGGTTGTTAGATCTATCGTAAATAAAAAGTCGACGACGTTTGCTGTTAGAAATGTCAAAATCAGACGTCATAGAATTATCAGACTTCAGTCATCTTTGAGAATTATCAGATTTTTTACAATTCTTACTGAATTTGCACCATTCACCTCCACAACGATAGGCATTGGTACCATAAAGTTGATGGTAGTAACAAATAGTATTGTCTGTACGATCAAATTTATTGGAAACATTATTACGGCTGGGTGAACGATTGCGATTAGTGGTACGAGTTTTTGTGATAGTGGTAGTTAAATCTGATAACGGGGTTGACTCAGAGTCAAGAGGATTTTTGGAGTACGATGCAACCATTGAATTTTGACAGGACTCCCAGATCTGATCTGCAATATCTAGAATCTCTTTTGTGTCTGTTTTCCCTGAAGCTGTAATGGCAATATATACTGTTTGAGGTAAACGTCTTTTCCATAGCTTTATCAATAAATCTTGACTAACCATGCTGAATCCTCCAACCATATTCAGCATGGATCTATAGAAATCTGAAGGTTTCAGATCGCCCATTTGGGAATCTGATAACAGATCATTCAGACGTTTTTCCTCACTCGATGATAAACGTGAAATTAAAACTTTCTTTAAATTTATATAGAGATCCGTTTCCGGGGGATTAGATATTATATCGTATATATTATCTATCACATCTAATGGCAAATTAGCTATAACCTGATCATACTTTTTCTTATCATTGACAATTTTTGCAACAGAAAACTGTGATTCAATCTGGGTAAACCAAATTTCTGGTTTTGATTTCCAGAATGGGGGTAATTTGACAGAGGTGACATAATGGGTTTGAGGAAAATCCTCGTCTGAAGGTTGTCTTTGCATAACTAATCGATTGTGATTGATTGATTGATTTACTACTCTCTTAGATAAAAAAGGAAATGTACTTTAACTCACTCACCGACAGATGACAGTACTTGTAATGTACAACTTCAGTTGATTGAATTAGGAAATTACCATAAATTATAGGAACATCTATTCAAATTTGGAACCTCTATTCAAAATTCATCGGAAAATTCTTCTCTTCATAAAATGGTCAATTTATAACGGTAGTTGATATAGGTATTGAATCTCTTCTGGTATATATTTATCACGTTGGACATAAAATTTTCACTTCTGGCATATATTTATGACGTTGGACATAAAATTTTCACGTCTGGCATATATTTATCACGTTGGACATAAAATGATCACGTCGGGGTCACCAAATTTATAGCGTTATCGCTATAAATAAAATTAAAATGGAAGTAAATATACTTATATTGTTTTTAATACATGTTCATATTTTATATGATTTTGGTATTTTTTAAGTATATTCATATTATATTTTTATATCGAATGTTTTTATTTTTCTTAGCGACTCCATGGAAACTTCTCCATTATGGATCGAGTTTTCCTTTTTGTTTCTTAGCGACTCCATGGAAACTTCTCGCTTTTGGAACTTCTTGATTTCCAGTGAGTGAGTCGCTATAGTCGCTATAGTATGCCTCCCTCAGAGATCTCTATGCACGTTGCCACGACATAACCCCACTAGCGGACTACGTCCAAGAAACTTCTCAAAAATTCTATCAGTTCAAACTGGACGGTAGCCCGCTTACCCACAACGTTACCCGAATCAGACAGCATAATGCCATACTTTTTGATATAGGACACCCCCTACCATACCAGGCGTTGCCTATCTTCCGGCAACTCCCCTAGCCACACTTCCTTCTATGATAACTTAACCCTTCCCTTACTCTTATCTTTCCTCAACTTTACATTTTTCCAATTCCTCTTTCTCTCCCTTTATGTTTGTACAATTTTGTTCTTTTATCCTTTTTGTTATTTTTGTTCGTTTTTTGTCTCTCTAAATCCTCCCTTAGGCCGAAAACTTACCTAAATCCTAATTTTATTAAACCACAATTTTAGTCCCACCCTACCTCCCTTGTCGGCAAACAGACCATGAGGTCGTCATTTGTTGAATGGGTTTTTTCGTTTCGTTGTGTTCTTCGTATCAACAATCAAAATTACGAAGTGCGCTCGCCTACGATTTTAGTGTTCTCAGTGTTGTGTTTATTTTTAAGTTACTTTTAGGTCTATGTGGACACATCAAAAATTTTAATCTAGTTTTTAAGTCTGCCTGTGGCAGACAGGAGCTTCTAGCCTCCCCCCCTCGAATTTACTTCCAAGCCGAACCGGACCTACCCTGCCCAGCCTCACACCCACCTCGGCTATGTTCGCCGTAGTTTTCTGGATGACTCCGGGCTAGGATCCGGTGAGGCACATATACTGTACTTAAACTTTAAATCAAATATTCTCTCTCTATCTCTCTCTCTCTCTCTTGCAATCCAAAGATCGTGTGTGTGTTTTTTTTTCAATTTTTTTTTTCATGTTTTTTTCCACAACAAAGTTGGTATCACAAAATTTAGGATGTCCAAAAACTATTATTTACAAGAAAACTGCGAAGAGTATCTTATAGAATGTGTAACAATTATCTAAAAAGCTCAGTAAATTGACGAAGAGTACGTTTTTAGCTTGTTTTATTTATTATGATTGTACTTAAATATTTTCAGGCACAATGGGGCAAAAATAGGAAAATTGACGTTTTCCAATTTCCGAACAAAAACATTGTATACTGCCAAGTATATTATGTAGGCACTATTTACTCATAATAACATATAGTCGAATAAAACAGTTTTTTTCAAGTTTCAATTCATTTATGGAAATGCAATCTGTATGTCATCGGGAAGTTAGAGTAAAGTCTTATTCAATCTGAGAGGCAAACGTTTCTTGGAAATTAAATTTTAATTTTGGAAAACGTGTTTTTGTTTCGTTCAAATATAATGTATAATGCCATGTCAAATTCGTGCGAATTTCATTACAAGTAACATTTTCTTCGTAATAAACTGAGTAAAAAATTAAACATGTTACAAAAAGTTACATAAATGTATTATATCTACAAGATTGAAATTTTACATACTCACAAATGATATAAAAACATACCGGAAAATGATATTCTACCACGTCGGAAACGTTGCCATATCAGGTCTACCACCCACGCAAAGTGTGGAAAAACAAACATTTTCAATTTATATCTACAAAGTTGAATTTTTTTTTCTGGAATAGTTTATTTAATAAGACGTCCAAAAAATACAGTCTGCCGATCGTCTCAAGTTGCTAAAGCCTCGGTAGACGTAATGGAATGCAAACGCGTGACCGCGACCGCTGTGCTCCGGGCCACTGTAGTTCGCGGAGAAGTTTTGCATTTTTCGCCGCGGAATATTAATCTACAAAGCTGATTTTTTTGTCCACAAGCAGTTTATGTACTATTTCTATTAAAAATCGCTTTCTACCTCCGCTGAAAGTTGGCTAAATCTTTGATAGACGTTGCCAAAATGGCAATACATAGTCAAATCATGACAAATATATTTATTCTTCATTAATATTAACGAACAGACAGTTTTCTTATAGATGTGTTAATAATGACTTTTATTTACTCCATTAGTACATCGGATAGATGGCTAAAGAAGCCATAAAGCTGCACTTTTTGATTGGAATGTGCCACTTTCTGTGGTCATAGTTGATGCCAAAAAGTAACTTGGATGGACCCCCTTTAATAGCGGGGTGGTGGTGGTCATGGGGGTGGCTAATGCCAAAAAATTTGTTGAGGTCTTAGCTTTTCTTATACAGTGTGTCCCAGGATAGATGTAACCAGAGGTGTAATGGACTAAAAATTTTGGAATTTTGGAATGGTATTTGGGAATTGAGTCCTGCTTGTTGTAAAACTAAAGTATACCAAAAATGACTTGATTTGGTCTTCTACAGAGTGTTTTATAAGCAAAGTTATAAAAATCACCACTAATAAAGTACCTTTATTTTTCAAAATATGAAAAAAATTCCATTAAGAAAAGTTATTTAGAATGCAATTTTATACCTCTATACCAAATTTCAGGAATATAAAATTATTTTTTGAAACTTCCCATTTTTTGCGAATTAAGAGTTGAATTCATATTTAAAGTTGTGTAGGAGCAAATGTTAATCATCCACTGCTTTTCTCATAGCCGACTTTTAGCTTCTACATAACTTTAAATATTAATTCACAAAAAATAATTTCTATGCAGTTTTAATTGAAGGGTTCAAAATAAAATACTAATTTATTGAAAAAATGTGTGTACCAAATTTCAAGTCAATATCTTAAACAATTCCAGAGTAATCGTGCGCACAAAAAAGTTACAGACAGACACAGACAGAAATTTTTTTTTGCTCAAACTTAAAATCTATTTGAACAATAAAAATTTTAAAACATTTTTCATATACTATACTTCTATATATTATTACAAGTCATGATTTGACAGTCCACTTAATATTTCGGAAGGAAATGGTGGTGTTTCGAACGAAAGTGATTCTGAGGACGAAATCAGCTACGAGAGTGAATATGGAGATTCAGATATGAGTAGCGAAGAATTCGACAGTTAATTTGATTATAAAAATATTATGTGGGCCCTAATTCAATTATGATAATTAAATCTTATTTTATTAAAATATTGTGTGTTATTAATTTCTATAAAAAATACCACGTATATCGATATAATGGGTGCAAGTAAAAAAGTTACTTTCGATTCAACGAAAATAAGCTTGCTTTATCCCTCACATTTCTATCGTCTCTATACCATCTGAAATTTTTATAAATGATTTTTACCTATTGAAAATTGAATAAAAATAAGGAATTGAAATTATGGGAACTGTAAAATTTTTATGCACTCGGAAAAAAAATTCAGAACGTTACAAATCGTTTACCTTTCTTTATGCCGTGTAATTTCAGCAACGTCTACCAAAGATTTAGACACCTTTCAGCGGGGGTAGAATATTATTTTTAATCAAAATAGTGCATAAACTGCTTGTAGATAAAAAATCAGCTTTGTAAATTAATATTCCGCGGGGGAAAATGGGAAAATTCTCCGCGAACTGCAATGGCCCGGAGCGCAGCGGCCGCGGTCACGCGCTTGTATTCCATTGCGTCTACCGAGGCTTTAGCAACATGAGACGATCGGTAGACTGTATTTTTTGGATGTCTTATTCAATAAACTATTCAAAAAAAAAAAATTCAGCCTTGTAGATATAAGTTAAAAAATGTTCGTTTTTTCCACACTTTGCGTGGGTGTGGGTAGTAGACCTGACATAGCAACGCTTCCGGCGCGGTAGAATATTATTTTCCGATATATTTTTATGTCATCTGTGAGTATGTGAAATTTCAGTCTAGAGATATAATACATTTATGCAACTTCTTGCAACATGTTTAATTTTTGCAACAGTTATAGATTTGTAGAATTTCACCTTCATCGTAGATACTATCTAAATTTTCTTGGCAGAAAATCTAGCTTTATAGAAATGATTTCACGAAAACTGTCGCTGCCTCCTTGGCTATTACTAGAGTTATGCAGAGTATCCCCCGATCAACATATTTAATTTCTTGTTAATAATGATATTATCATTAAGTAAGTATTCACAATTGACGATGTCCAACCAAAACTTTTATTGGTTTGTTTTTTAACGATATTGAAATTTGGTATTGCTTGTAAATTAAAACGAATTTATTGTTTCTTCTTTACAAATCGATGAGCAAATGTTCTACGAAACGAGACGATAAGAAACACTTTAAAAAGAACTGCTTTCGAACAGTCATTAATGAGATAATGGTTCATTGAGATTTTTCTTTAAAAAACTTGTGAATTATTCAGTAATTAAGGCCTCAATATTCATAATACGTTAATCACCGAAGAAGATAATGGTCATGTTAATGCGACGATTCATTTTACTACCCAGTCATCTGGTAATAATTTAAAGTGGGCTGGCTACTGGCGGTAAAAGTCTGAGAATTCGAGTAAAACTTCACGACAGTTTCTGGGAAAACGTGTTGCTCTTGCTCTTCAAGTTAAATGAGCGCTACAGAGCATTGACATTAACGGAAAGTTTCAGTGTAAGAGATACATTGTACTGTTTATTAAATTAATATTAATATTCTGAAAAGTATAGAAAATAGAGGAAGACTGAATATAATTTAAACTATTAGCCTAAGCGAATAATATATTCGGGACTGGAATTAATTTTCTCAAGTAACCGCCATAAAAGATTAAATTGTTTTAGAATTCCGTATTAATTGTGAGGCATGTATTTTTATTTCCGGATAAAAAGTTATTTACAATAATATTAACCAATTTATGTTTTTTGTATGCTTTTTATGTTTTTCCATCAATATCTTCAAAACTAAGTGAGATACGGCAAATAATTAGACGTACCTTTTTTGTACGGCATAAAATTCTCTAAAATAATGGTTTTAACAGTGTAGTTACCGATAAAAGTTTCCGTCAAAGTTTCAAAAGTGGGGTTCCGAAGCACTTGTTCTTCGTCATTTTTTGATAGTATAAAAGATCTGTTGTGTCATAAAAAGTGTTTTTTGGAGTCCACAGATAACGTGTAACTTTTTTAAATTTTTAGTTGCATTTCAAATAATCGATAAAAATTATAATAATACTTCAAGAGAAAATTTGATATATACGTAAAATATAATTATAATTTTCATTGTTCAGCATATTTATTATACCTACATCATGTCGAAAAAGCATCGGGAAATTACTATTACTGACTCTTCACTCACACAACATGCTTTTAACGACTTTTCCTACAATATCATAGAATACAATAAACTCTTTACAACTGCTGACCATGCAGCACTAAATTTTTTTAAAGGATGTTCCTTTCCCAAATAATACAGTTTTTTTCTACCCTGTCTCGGTTTTGTCGATCTCCAATGCTATTAAAACATTGGAGGATTGCAAATACACAAATATTTATGGAATGAATTCCAAAATTTTAAAATAAACTGTGGACAGAATTGTTCAACTTTTTTAATTAATATCTGTCTTGGTGAGGGCATCTTTCTGGATGCTTTTAAGTTCACTAAAGTCTTACTATTTCTTAAGAAAGGTAATGTTGCAGACATGGATAACTATCGGCCCATTTCTATCATCTCAATTTTCGCAAATGTTTTACAAACACTTTTAAAACTTTTTTTAATAAGCTATTTTTTTTTTAATAAGCTACTACACAAGCGCTGTTCACAGAGGTGCTAGACGTGTTAGAGGGCTTTGAGCGTGGAAAGCATATAGAGATTACATTGCTTGAATTGTCTAAGGCCTTTGACTGTGTTTCGCGTTATCGACTCGTGGAAGAGTTAAGTTTTTATGGTGTACGTGGGAGTCTTTTGAAACTACTTGGATCTTTTTTATGTAACAGAAAACAGTGCGTTAGCTAAGATAATATCATTTTCGATAAAAGAGTGCCTCGGGGCTCGGTTCTAGGGCCACTTATGTTTATTATATATCTCAATGACTTATTTAATTTCATGTTGCCCCATAGATGTATTGCTTATGCTGACTACACCACATTGATAACTACTCTTAGTAATCTTAACGTTTTCTATCAACAAACTTCTCTAATTTCTAATCATGCCAAAACCTGGTTCGTCTCTTACAAGCTACTAATGAATGAAGAAAAACTCAGAGGCTCATCTTTCCTACGAGTAATATAGTGACTAAGGGTATAATTTGAAATTCTTGGGTGTCACATTGGACGATAAACTAAACCGGTATAGTCACATTGAACTACTAAGCCACAAACTTGACAGTATTATTTTTTTGCTCAGGCAGCTGAGAATGCATTTGGACTTTTAAACATTAAAAGCAAGCTATTTTTCTCGGTTTCAGTCGCATATTAGTTACGCCATCACTATATAGTGTAACTATGTCAAGTTTTAAAATGTTTCGTCTACAGAAGAAGCTATCAGAATCATTGCCAATGCAGAATAGAGAGAATTATAGGACAGTATTTATTCACTGGGCATCATGTCGGTATCTTCTTACACAAGAACTTTAACTCTTTTGAGAAAAATTCAAATTATTATTACTACAGCACCAGACAAGCGGTTTTCCTAAAGCCTAAGGCTTCGACTGACAAGACCGAATAAATATTCTTTGAACCTCAAGTTATTCAATAAAATTGTTAAATTATAACTCTCTTCACAGTCCAGTCGATAAAGTAAAAAATACATCAGAAGCTCACAAAAAATGTCATCTGAGATTTTTCTTCAGTAACTGTTAATGGAGGAGTTATACATCACAAAACCACAAAATCCGTTCTGGGGGTGCCGCACGACCCCCCCCCCCCCCCAAAAAAAACCACCCATTCGGTGAAAGAAGCCTTATTTTACTTATTAATTTTTACTAAATCGTTAACCGTTGAAGATATAAAAAAATTGATCATTATAAAAAGAAAGCTTGGCTAATTTCCCAAATAAAAGGCCTTCTGCAATTTTTTTGTATATGCCATAGTTTTCGAGAAAATCGATATTGAAAATATAAGAAAAATTGATTTTTTAAAAAATGCGTTATATAATCGTTAATATCTTCGCTAATTGTCGACATATCTAAGAAAATAAGTAAGCAAATATAACCTTCAATTTTTCACCATAGAAAATTATAAAAGTAACTAGATTTCTAGAGTTTTTAAGGTCGTGTTAGTAAAAATTGATTTTTTCCCGATTTTTTTTTAATATATATTTGCCAATTGTTACCATATTACCATAAAAAATAATAAAAGTCCCTATATGTTTTGTAATTCGGAGATTGTGTAAGTAAAAATTATTTTTTTTCAAATTTCTTTTAGTAGATCTTTGCCATGTTATGGAAAAAGAAGCAAATGAAAGATTTAATAACTTTATATCATAAAAAATTATAAAAGTCACTATATTTTTACTAATTTTGAGAAATGAAATGAAACACTTTAGTAATGAGTTTTGATCTGAGTTTATTTACAAATTTTAAAAAAATATATTTTACAATAGCATTTTTTTTCCTGAGAAATATAGTATAATTTTAAATGATATGATCAATTAATATGAAGACTAGAAGATTAGACTGGGTACATTCAAAAATATTAAAATACAAGGACGCTAGATTAATTTTAAAAAAAATCCAAAAAAAGGCTATTCAATTTTTTGATGATATTTTTTTTATGTAATTTTTTAACTATTAACTGAGAAACAATAGTTAATGATATATAAATTAAAAAAAAAAATTTTGAGCTGAATTTTCAAGATGTTTGGGTCTTTTTTTTATTTTTAGGAAGTAATAAAAAATTGACCAAAATTTGGATAACATGCTGGTTTTGTAAATGTGAATATTTTTCTGCACCGGAGTACTACCTTGAACTAAAATATAATGCATTTATAACTTATATTAAAGTCAGTTATATTTTATGGGCCTGTGAATAGTTAGAGACGCAAAAAATTAAGAGATAACTATATTATATTGTTATTTTTATATACTAATAAATATCAATAGCCATCAAAAATGGCAACACAAGAGAGTATTTTATATCCCCTTTAAAACCCATTTTGAATTTTCTTCCCAGCTTGTATGGTTTTCGAGCAATTCAATTTTTCTATAGGCAGCGAGCAAAAAATTTCAAATAAACGAAAATTCGCGCGCATTAAAAATAAAAATTTTGGAATTTTTTTCAATATCGATTATCTCGAAAACCATGGCATATACAACAAAATTACAATAGGACTTTTTCTTAGGAAATTAGTCAAGCTTTCTCTTTTATGATGAGCAATTTTTTTATATCTTCAACGAGTTATCAGTAAAATAAGGCTTCTTTCAACGAAGTGATCTTTTACGGCACCCCCAGGACGGATTTTTGTGGTTTTGTGAAGTATAACCTCTCCACTAACAGTTACTGAAGGAAAATCTCAGATAACATTTTTTGTGATGGAAATTTTTATAATTATTGGACTATTAAACTCAGAAATAAAAAAGGTTTCTACACTACTGCTTTTATTTTACTGACTAGTTTGCGGCTTTTCTGACCAACTCTGTAAACCTTTTTTGTTTTAGAGGAAAGTATTTGATATGATGCACGCTTCTGCCCCTCCTTTTTTTTTTAACCTTTTTCCTAAATAGGAACATACAACCAATTAATATGTCCTCCTATCCGCCATTTATCTGCATATTTTTTTATGTTAAAATGTTTTTTATCATTCGTTTTTAGTATGTTTTAATTCTTTGTGTATATCGTCAGAAAATTACCATTATAATGTATGTACTCTTTTATTACTGTAACGTTGTGAATGTTGTGAATATAACCACTTTTATTTCACTATCTGCTTGACGCGTCATATATACATTTCCATATTTGGTAAAATAAATGATTTTGATTTTGAATAGGAATAATGTTAATGTCATGCGGTTTCAGAAAATTGCCTACTGTTATAAACAACATTTCTTTTTGAAGCTGTCCTTTGCGTGTAGATACAGCATATTAATTAATTAAATTTATTTGGTCTGCCGAAGCTATACGAAATATTTGTAATATTTTAAATATACCTACCGCTTGTTAGCGATCTTTTATCGTGTTTTCTTCAAGTAATTTTCTAATTTTGAGACCTGCAAAATAAAACGTATTTTCTATAATCAAAATATTCTATTCTAAAAATAATTGAAAACCTTCCATTTTACCTACGCTCCTGCTTCCTCTCATCTTCCACCCATGCATTTTAAATCCGGCGTTCCAAAGCAGTTTTTATTTCCATACAGCGGTGTTCTAAATTAGGGTGAGCAAGTTTCAGAATTTAATATAAAGTTCGCCTATAAAACACAAAGAAAAAACTACAACTATTTTAAAAGCTTCGCCAATTAGCTTTTTAAAGTTTCTCGTTTTATGAGCCAACTTTGTTTTTATCGAACACGTATACTGCTTAAACAGAATTAAATAAGTGCTGATTTAATTTAAATTTATTCCATCCTTAAAATTATTACTATTAAAGTAGGTATCTTATTGCTAAACTTAGTTTTTATTGGTTACAATATTTTACAGAATGTACATATTACAATGAAATGATTAGAATCATGTTTGGATACATAGTACAATAACTACTTGTTTTAACTTCGGAATAATGTCATATGAATTAGATTTCGTTCATTTTTGGCAGCTTAATGGTGAATACATTCAAAGAAAAGATTCTATATTATGCGGGAGCTTGCTAATTTATAGGGGTTGGTGGCATCCTCCTAAAAAAAACAAAATCATTGGAGCTGAAAGGGAACCAAATTTTGAGAAGAAAAGGTTCTATGCAACTTGCAAACCGATTTTCATCAAATAACTCGAAAGGTACTACATTGAGCGAAAACATACTAGAAACAAATAAGAAAGCTACTAAATTGAGGATAAATTTCGTCTGTTTTCTAATTTCTGTAGAACTAATGATTTTGGCGATCTGGAAGTATAAAGATGGCGTCAGAACGTTTGAAGGTGAAGTATTTAACTTAAATGTTAAATATCTCAGAAACTATGGCACTTACGTAAAAAATGTTATCGCTAAAATCAGTGGCGGCGCTAAGGGGGTGCTGGGGTGGGCGGGAGCCCACCCTGCAAATTCAAGCGCCGGTCGCTGCCCACCCTGCGCCGCCGCCGCTGACTTGAGGCATCACGCCACATCTCTACGCTGACGATGCAGGATAATAATATAAATGATAAATGTACACTTTGTTTGTTTGCTAACTTCGTCTATCGCTGTACCGCCCGCCCTTTGCCGGCATCCGCCCACCCATTTCAAAAGGCTAGCGGCGCCACTGGCTAAAATGCCAGACTATTAATTAGACTTTCAAATGACTGCTATGATTTGTCTATTTCTAAAGCATAAAAAACAAAGAAGTTGTGACAGAAGTAATGTGCTTCTCACATTTTGTTAATAAAAACCGCAATTTTGTTAATGTAAGTAGTCAGTATATTCTCATATACTGTTCCTTGTTACTACATTTTGAAAAAAATGTAGTATAGGTTTTGCATTTTTCCAGTGGACCATCGAAACCCGAAAAAACTTCGGATCGAAATGAAAATCACATCTATCGACTCGAGAGCGAATTTAGAAAATTCCGTCCGTCGGTCAGTCGGTCTGTCACGCTCAGCCCCCCCCTGATCCGTTTTCGGATTTCGATTAAACTTGGGTGGTTGATAGGCCTTTAGAAAACCTTAACGCTGGCTCCGCTTGGAAACCGGAAGTACCCGATATAGACGTTTGAAGTTTTTCGGGAAAAATTAAATAACTCGGTAACGGGCAGTCGGATCGAGATATTTAAAAAAAGAGATGGTGCCGCTGGCAACGAACTACAGATAAGTATACCAGAGACTATGTCGAAAAACAAATGGAAATTGAATTTTTTTTTTTGCAAAAAACTGGTTTTCTAGAAATCGGGCTAGGAAGCACGATAACTGTCCAGGATATTGATCGAATTCGATGAGACTTGGTGGGATCAAAGGAACACGGCCACAAATGAAGCCTATTGCTGGCGGCCCGAATCCGTTGACCGCATGTATTTTTTCCAAAGCCGAGTATGATTTTCCGAAGGTCCGATTTTGATTTTCAAAAATGGCGATTGTAGGGCTCGATTAAGTCTATTAGGTGACATTTGTGAGAAATTTGACAAAACAAAAACGAATCCACAAATCCTGGAAAACTTGATTTTTTTAACAAATTCTACAAATACCGAACAGTTTCCTAATAAAAATCGAAAATTCCGTCGATCAATCTCTATAACCAGTATAAGGCACGAACCTTTTTGGACAGAAAATCCGAAATAGAGTTTTCTCGAAAAATTAAAAATAAACGAGTTATTTACAAAGATGCATGACCACGTCCGATATATCAGAGTGGCAATCCGCCCGAAAATAAAATCGTCTGAAATCACTCCGCTGATGTTTCTGCATTTTATAATTTTCTATTGCTATATTCTTGAGTGTGGAAAATTAAGTAATAAAAATATAAATAATATATAATTGTCCATAGAATTATTTTAAAAAATATTACAAATTGATAAATTCTCCGTGCGATATAGGTGCAAAAAAATAATGTACTGTTATACTTAAAATATCATCATTCATTTCATTATTTGGTTAAGTAATTGTATTAATTTAATAATTTACTTATAATCTTTACCTGTACGATGAAATTAAAATTTGATAAATGATTGAGGTGTGTGGAAGCATTGTTTTCAATTCCTGCATTGTACCCATTGTAAAAGAAACATACGAATGCAAAACAAAACAGGAGTTACTATGAAACAGATTGTGATATCGTGCCTTCTCGAAAAAGTCTATAGGTGTCCAAACCAAAAAAAAAAATGAAGATAATACCGGGGAAAATTCTATATCTATAAATATTTGACCGATTTTCATTTACTAAATAACAATATAACCGATGCCCTTTCTGTATTTCAAAATGTACTTATCCTTTACTTTAGTCAATGCAAAAAGAAAAAAAAAAAAGAAAAATAAAACATGTCAAAATGTACTGTGTCTTCCTACGACCCTCTGCTGAAAAGATACTGAATCATCCCAACAGGGATAAAAAACATATCAAAATGTAGTTTTTAGCTTGTTAACATATAGTATGCCCTAGACGCTCATTTTTTCCGTCCATTTACAGTACTTGTTTTGGAAAAAAATTAAATTTTAAACTATAAAGGGATTTTCGAAAAAACAAAATTTTAATTTCTTTGCAAATGTCTCAATAAATAAAGGTTTTAGTGAAAAAAAGTGTAGATATAAAAGATAAATCATATAAACTGAGGATGAATCTGTCTTTTTTTATATTTATGTAGGAGGTATTTAAGTTTATAGGTGGCATCCGAATGTTTATGGGATGAAGTATTTAATTTAAATTTTGAATATCCTAGAAACTATGACACTACCATCAAAAACTCTAAGGAACAGAATTAAAAATGATTAATCAACCTTTAAAAGTACTTTTTTGTTTATTTCTGTATCATAAGAAATAAAGAAGTTACGGCTGAAAGAATGTGCGTTTTCACATTTTTTTGAACAAAATGTTGCCATTTTGTTGTTATAATGGATTATTTTCCATTTTTTTTAATTAAATTTTGGTGATATATACCAAATAATGCTATAATTTTAACAATTACTGCGTAATTAATTTGTCAAAACAATAGTTTCTTAACTAAAAATAAGAAATAAGAATACGCCCGTCTAGACACACATTTCAAATAATCTTATTTGGAGGGAAATAATTTAACCAATAACAAGCAACAGTTGCTTAGACTGGAACTATCTTATATGAATGCCAAATTGTGTATTTACTTTGCATTATTTTACCTGTAACACTTCTATTTTGCTCAATATCTTGAAAATCAGTAAATAATATATACATGTATTTAGTAGGAATTAAAAGGTATTTATGTTTGTTATTATTTAGAAGCTATCTTAAAAATGTAAACAAAACTCGCGTGGATTACGTAGCAACATTGTACAAAAACGGCTCTCGCCCTCTTCCAACTCTTTGCTTGCGTGCTGTCAGTTGTCACTCCTTGTCACAATACAAGTGAAAGTAACATTTTGGTTAGATTTATTTGTTGTTTGTTTATCTGGTGTTTGATTTTATTATTTTATATTTTATCAATAAACTATTAAGGTGGAGTTGAATTTTGTGAAAGGAGATTCATCCAATTTACCCAAAGTTAATTATGACATGATAGATTCTATCTATAAACAAAATTTTAATTTTTGAAGGGATGGAATCAGAAATATTGGACGCTTGCCACCAAGTTCTACGAATATTCATATTTTCAGGAAGAGTTAAAAAAAATTCCAGTGCGCATATGCTCGCATATGCTCATACGAAAACTGTTAACGCGGGAAGCCTTGCTGTCGCTTCTCTGTGGTGTAAATTCTCTGACGACGCGACGTGAGAACACACCTCTCATTTGACTAGCCGTTGACATTGTTGCCATATATCGCTAAATAGGTTTTTAAAAACCTAATCGGCATTAAAAATTATTTAAATTATTTAATAATTCGCACCTATTGTTATTATTTTTTACGTCAAAAAATTAAATTTTGTGGATGAATATATTAAAACTGATTTAATATATATATATATATATATATATATATATATATATATATATATATATATATATATATATATATATATATATATATATATATATATATATATAGTGACGGTGAGAGGTAAACTCTCATATGGTCAGATGCTACTATACGTCGGACAAATATCACTGACGTATAGCGACTTGCTTTTTTGCAAGTACCAAGAGCGGCGACCTCTAGCCTTAGTGGGCTATACTCACTGTTTATGAAATCGGATTTGAAGGAAACAACTACTCAGCGGGCAAATACCCCGACCTGCATTGAATTACACCTTCAAATCGTGATCAGTAACCAACTATCATTTGTCTGTTCCTAACCAGACATAGACCGGTTTCGAACTTATTATGTTCTCATCAGTATGCCATAGGTCATGGAACAGACAAATGATAGTGGTCAACTTGCTAGTCTTATACAAACTGAATCAAATGAAGTGACGGTGAGAGGTAAACTCTCATATGGTCAGATGCTACTATACGTCGGACAAATATCACTGATGTATAGCGACTTGCTTTTTTGCAAGTACCAAGAGCGGCGACCTCTAGCCTTAGTGGGCTATACTCACTGTTTATGAAATCGGATTTGAAGGAAACAACTACTCAGCGGGCAAATACCCCGACCTGCATTGAATTACACCTTCAAATCGTGATCAGTAACCAACTATCATTTGTCTGTTCCTAACCAGACATAGACCGGTTTCGAACTTATTATGTTCTCATCAGTATGCCATAGGTCGGGGTCAATGCAGGTCGGGGTATTTGCCCGCTGAGTAGTTGTTTCCTTCAAATCCGATTTCATATATATATATATATATATATATATATATATATATATATATATTACGGGAGCCCCCCCTCCCCCGATATTTGGGGACAATGTTTTTCATAAAGATTAAATATATATATAGTATATATATATATATTACGGGAGCCCCCCCTCCCCCGATATTTGGGGACAATGTTTTTCATAAAGATTAAAGCCTAAGGAACAATTTAAGGCATGTCCTAAAAAATTTGGCTGTACTTTCAAAATGGCGTCCGTCTTAAAAAAAATTGCAAAGATTGTTTTTGTCATTTAACACAAAAACTAAAAAAGATGGAGAAAAACTTTCTGCACAAAAAACAAAGTGCATAAAATTTTCTACAATTTTGTTCCTATATAATATTTGGATAGGAGTTACCATTTTTCAGATAAATGACTCAGCTCTTAAAATATAAACCGTAATACTACGGGAGCCCACCCTAACTGTCCGTGCAACCCCCCCGATCCTTGGGGACAATGTTTTTCATAAAGATTAAAGCCTAAGGAACAATTTAAGACTTGTCTTAAAAAAAACTGGCTGTACTTTCAAAATGGTGTCCGTTTAAAAAAAAATTTGCAAATATTGTTTTTGTCATTTAACACAAAAACTAAAAAGCTATAGAGGCACTATTTTATCTGCTGAACACCAAAGAGGTTCTCCATTTTCTTGCCATCCATAATTATTCCAAGGCTTTGGAATATTGTGAATAACTTCGTCGGATAATCGCCAAATACGCGTTTGGTAAACACTCCTTTTAATATGCTCGATAAGACAAGCTCTTGATTGATGATTGATGAAGAAAAATTAACTTTAGTATCAATTGATAAAGACAAATCTTTGTTACATTTCTGTCTAATGGCAACTAGTGAATGAATGAAGGCCCAGTAATGCCGAACATTTTTGAGGACCATATTCTTCTGCTAATGCGGATGTGTTTATAAGCCTTTTTTATTGCCAAATCTGGTATCAAAGAGTAATTTACATTTAA
Organism: Rutpela maculata; assembly: GCA_936432065.2. Classification (NCBI taxonomy): domain Eukaryota; kingdom Metazoa; phylum Arthropoda; class Insecta; order Coleoptera; family Cerambycidae; genus Rutpela; species Rutpela maculata. The sequence continues at coordinate 118,685,083 of OW386285.2, forward strand.
TTTTATTGGAATGAGCCAGCAGAATCAAAAAAATGTCACTATCAACACTTTTAACCCTAATCTGTTCATAACCTGTTGTTACCGTTTTCGAGATAAATGTGCAAATTATAATATTATTATTATTAATTTTTTTCAGTTTATTTTATTTTTTGTTATGTTAATAATATAAAGTTATATTATACGCCTTACAATAATTGTCATAGTTAGTTCCTCTAAGTGATTTACCGACATATAAATTTCCATGGTGCACGTACAACTACGGAGGGATCCCCGACTAATAAGATTTATACTCTTGTTTTCTTCAATTATCTTTACTAGAAGAAATTTTCAATTTCAACTTGGCAACACCACGCTGTTTTGTATGAAACCATTCTATTTACAAACCGACACAGACTATCTTCGTCATCGGCACATTACTTACGTCACCACTTATTTTAACTCCTCTTTTTTCAGCTCCACAGTAAATAAAGATGACTACTTTGTTGACGAGATCGAAGTGACATATTAATGTTTTTTTCCCCATGTAGCTCCTCAAAAACGGAAGGAGGGGAGCTTTGCCCGGAGGTATGCTGAGAACGCACTCTCCCCCCTTTGGAGGGTTATTATTAGCTATTTACGAAGGTGGGTCACCCCGGGGAGGAATTCCACAAAGAAGATGTTCAGCATCCTCGAAAACGGGGGATCGCCAAGTAAGAGTCCCTCAAACAATTATAATACGCGTTAACCCCCGATTATGGGTGATTTTTGGCTATTTGCGGGGGTGTGTCACCCCAACGAGAAATTCTGCCACCACCATTGTGTTCAACATCCTCGAAGATGGAGAACTAATCTGGTTGAATCAGACAATAGTCGGGTTTTCGTCCGACTCACACAATCCACTAGGTATTCTAAGAATTAGTAAGCATCAGGTTATTGAAGTTTGGTGCTAATATTGCGAAACGTTTTTCGAAAATGATAATCATGGTAGAAGGTAGTAATCTGATACTACATTGATTATAGAAATACTTTATTCTTCTATTTGCTTGGCTAGCTCCCAAGTTAAAACTTACAATTGCAGCATAGTTTTGAAATAAAACCCAAGATTAAAAATATAACAAATATATTACATAAAATCGGTAGAGCAATAAAGAATCCCTGGGCATGAAAGAAATAACAAATATCGTTTTCCAATAAACAAATACATAAACCAAAAAAATACTTAACTAGTTAAATAGATAATAACAATAATGGCCGACCAACCGAAAAAGGATAATCTTGACATATCTTTACTATATTCGTTTAATAAGTAAGTCAAAAACAACGGAAATCAAAAGTATTTATGTAAGAAAACATTAGCAAAAAGTTTAACAACTCGTTATAAAAAGAACCTATTTTATGTGCACACCGGACAAAAGGTATCGCACTCAACACCATAGAAATATTTTCTTTCTCGTGATGAAAATTAATTTACTTCTTCAGAGTGTTTATAAATGTACCTGAGCACTACACGTTGTTGACCCTCTACACTAGTTTTTACCACCAGCAAACTGTTTCAAATGAACTCATCAGCAGGGGATGATGCAATTCGTCTCTTTGCCGGGTATAATAAAAATTTGCAAAGTACTTACATTTGAGGACTTTTCACAGGTACCACAACTCACTACTTAAAATTAGATCTACAAACTTGATAGCTGGATTATAGGCAGCTAATTTACATTTTTTATGGTAAACCAAACCGAGTTGAGCACAATTTTGATAGTAAAATTCACTGAAGTTGCCAGCACAGGTTTTCTCGTTCTCGTCTTGTACAGGACCCCCCGCGCCAAAATGGCCACTCGCCCTTTTTGTTTTTGTTCCCGTTGGGAGAGGATCAACGGAGATCAAATTATTACCCAATTATATTCCTTATTTCAAAAATGCTACCGTAAAAAGGGAAAATGATAGATTCGCGCATCCTTCTAGATAAAATGATGTCATACGTAATATATAACGGTTTCTTAAAGAGAATGTAAAGAATGTGAAGACAGAGGCGGCTGGGATGTGATAGCACTCAAAAATATAAATATGGTAAACAATATAAAATATTAAAAATTGAAGGAATTGAATACCAATTCAACAGGACATAAAGAATGACCCGTTACAGTAGAGAATGATTGGCAACAGTACTACCACCTATGAACCACCTTCAATACTAAAATAAGAAGTGGGGGCAGCTACATAAAGAGAATCTGATCCGATGATTGGAAAACCTCAATCCTCGTACCACTACATAAGAAAGTAGCTGTCATAACTGCAGATTGCTGGTATTAATATTACACACCTGTGAAATGGTGCTGTATATTCTTCATCCAGACTTCAGCATTATCTGTTTTGGTAAGTACCTCCAAAGTAAGCAAGCTTTGTTAAAAGACGCGGTACTAGCAAGGGCGGATCTAGGATTGTTCTGAGGGGGGGCGCGATAATTTTCAAAAAAAAATTTAATGTAGAAAATATATTTTATAGTGAAACTCGTATATACTGTCAAACTATATTAATATAGTAAGGAAGTTAACATACAAAAAAATGTCTGAATACAAAAGCATAAACTTAGGAAAATAAACAAAATTATTAAATCAGCAATAATCAGCTAATAATAGTTAAGTTAGGTCTATAAAATACAAACTAAAAACATAATTTCTTGTTTTATTCAGGACTTCGCCCCCCCCCCCTCCCTAAATCCGCGCCTGGGTACTAGAGAGCAAATATTGAATTTGCGACTTATTGAGAAGACAAGAGAAAATTACCTGCCTATGTACCATTGTTTCGTAGTCTTTCGTAAGGATCTTGACATTGTGGAATGGGACCAACTGTGGGCTCTGTGGGTTTTTATTATTCGTCGATTTTATGAAGAAAATTCTGCTTCGGTAAAAGTAGACCACAATAACTCTGACAAATGTAAATTTTCAACGACCTCAGATAGGGCCGTGTTCAGTGAAAAATCTTTAACATCTATAGTGAACACGTAATGCAACGCATGCTGGGACCTGGTAGGGTGGAGTAATTATATGGTACAATAACTTAGTGATCTCACTTTGGACTAATTCTATAGCAGTTTTAAATTTAAATATTTTTGGATAATTTAATTCCAAATGGGTCAAATATGAGATATTAAAAAGGAATAAGGGTTGCCCTTTCAGTGAGGGTGAGTTTAATAAATAACTCAAACATTGATGAAGATAAAGAATTATATTAAATTTAGATTAAATCCCTATATAGTTAATAACATTGGAAAATATTAATTATTATTATTTTATTCATTTGCTACATTAACATAAAAACCGGATCCAAATTCGTAATCAGCAACCCCAAAATCCTAAATAATATTAGTTTCATTAATAAATTCCCAGTAGTTCCTTTATACTTATTTTTTAACTTTAGAGGTGGTTTTCACCTCCTCGGGGATAAGAGCAATTATTTTTCTCATTAGGGGATGAATTTTATGTCTCAAAATTTAACAATCTGCTAAGAAAGTCCTAATTTCTGAAAATAAACGAAAAATAATTATATCATCCATTTTACCTCTCACAGTGGGCTAGAACCATCTTTAAATGAAATATGCATGCACTCTCTCAATTCCTACGGGAAATGGTAGCTTTATCTGTCCCGAAACAATTTCCGTAAAATCTGAAATAATTCCCTTGGCCGTTTTCTAGAAAATTCACTTTTATTTTTTTTGAAAACTGATTTTTTGCATTGATAAAAACAAGAATCTACTACATTTCTGAAGCCTCTGAATACCCGCACATATTTCAAACAACCTATTAGTTAAGTATCAGTTATCTTCTTCAATCCGTGATTCTTACGTTTATAAAATAGACAAAGACAATATCTATTTTCATCGTGCGTTCTTGCATGATTTGCATTGCATTTGCATTTTGCATAATTTCTTTGATTTTAATCATGGTCACAGAAAATTTTCACTCTTGGAGTCTTGGATTGTTTGCTTAGTCAACTCTAAAGAGTAACTGACCGAGCGACGCCAATATTCTTTGGCAGTGATGACGGTTTCAGATATCTTAGGTCGAGCAGGACTACTGCTCTTTACCCTAGTACATCGCTGTAGACCTGGACCGGCCTCGTACGGGGTAGGCGAGCTTACTTTACATTAACCCCACTCACAAATGTGAGCGGTGTGGATGACTTCGGTCCACCTCCCCGGGTCCTGGCCTTTTGGACCTTGCTGGCTAAGGCCTTTATCTTCTGGCGCTCTTCTGTCTTGATGATCTTTCTTCGCCAGCTTGTCACCCGGGTAGTCATCGTCTGTTCGGAAACTCTGGGGTATTTTTGGCTGGTATTGACTGCCGGTATGCAGAATGTCAATTGACATCCTGCCATCCGGAACATCGGTTAGGTAGGAATGAGCAATGTAGCTCGAGGAAGTGCAGACCTAAGTGCTTTGGTAGCACTTTCGATCTGCACGGAGCTAGGTGACTACGGGTACTGGATGGCATTTCGTCCGATACCTGCAGGGTAGTGGGTGGGTGGTTGGGTTATCTTCATGTCTCTTCTGTGGGTTGTCTTCAACGGCGGTGGTATAGTTCTCATACTCACCCGTTATCTGACTGAGCGAATGGAAAGTCTATTCAGATGGCTAATAGAGGCGCTCGGATTTTCCTATAGTAAATCCAGTTACGCAAATAGTAATGTTATTCATTGGTTACGGATATATTGGTAGACAAAAATTGCTGTCATTCAAAATAACATAGGAATAGATCTAATGATTTCGTCTAAATTGACTACTTGGAAAGTTTATATAACCCGATTTATTATCAAAACGTCTGGAGTTGTCGAGCATGAAGGTTTCTTGTATGTTACTTCCCCAAACTTGGCTTAAGTTGAAATTTGTATTGGAATGTTCAATTTTACTTTCTTGATTGACATTTTAACAAGCTTATCAATGCAAAAAATCAGTTTTCAAAAAAAAAAAATTAAAAGTGAATTTTCTAGAAAACGGCCAAGGGAATGATTTTAGATTTTACGGTAATTGTTTCAGGACAGATAAAGCTATCATTTCCCGTAGGAATTGAGAGAGTGCATGCTTATTTCATTTAAAGGTGGTTCTAGCCTACTGTGCTCTTTTATATCGGCCTATTGAGAGGGCAACATAAAATTTTTAATTTCTGACTTAACATTCGTGAACAGCGTCTTCAATAACATAAATAATATAAGTTTCATTAATTTATTCTCAGTACTTTGATTATTGATTTTTTGACTTTGGGGGTGGTTTTCACCATCTATTACTTTTTAATATTTGAAGTTGATACTCTAAAGTTTAAGAATCCGCAAAAAAAATTCCAAGTGACTGTACTAAAAGATTCCTGATTTCTGATTGGAGATTTGCTTTTTAATTGCACCGAGTAAATGATACTACTCAGACACGTTAAGGATAGGTAACTGTGGGAAGTAAATAAAATGGTGTACCTTGAAGTCCTTTTAGATAATATTAGCAACTGTGAATATGAGCTTCAGCGAAGAGTACAGATGGCAGGATTGGCAACTTGCCAGTTGAACAAAATTTGGCGGGACAGAAATATCACAAAACACACGGACTTGCTAATGTTGTAGAACTTTCCAGAATTGACCTAAGTCGAAGCCAAAATAAAAATTCGACTTAGGCAAAAATTTAATTTAAGGACATTTTCAGAGCCACAGACTAGTCCAAAAGGACCGTTATGAGTTCGATAAGACATTAGGCACAACCGGGTAAAAATTCGAAGAAACACCGAATTTCTACTTAGGAAAATATACAGGGTGATTCTTTTAAGGCGGCCATTAGAGTATTTTCCAATTGCAGATGAGATAGACATTTGATATTTGGTACCCTACCATAGTCGACCATTGCGGGTCCGAAAATAATAATTTAAAAATGGCGGCACTTCCGCAAATACCGGAAGTCGATACCAATTTGCTTATTTTAAATGGAACACCCTATATATTATCGACTTTTCGAAATGATCATAAAATTCTGAGTCAAGGCATGTAGCACACCCTATACCTAAACCGAGCAGTTTCGGAGATATTTGACATTTTATAAAAAATTTGACAGGTGCAATGGTTTTCAAGAACCGTTATAAGTTTCTTCGTGTAGGAGATCGTTGTTTGCTCTTTGGTACATAGAAAGAACACAAGATGAGCTACTCTTTACAAAAAAAGTAGATTCCAAAATAATATACCAAGTGCTTTATTTTTCCCGTTACATTTTGTCAAATTCAAACCTCAAAAACTTTTTTATTTCAAATGAAACACCCTGTATTTTTTTACATCAAATTATGTTAAATTAATACCCTTTTTTCTAATATAAGCATTGTAGGGGTTAAAGTTACAACTTTTCGAAATATTGGCGATTTTCTTAAATGTCGTAAAATTTTTAATAAAAATTTCCATCTGCTTACCCATGATTAGAACAATCATTAATGTCAGTCATTATTTTATGTTAAAAAACGCCAGCACGTTTAAATTACATCCACGAAGACCTTTAGGTTTATTTATTATTTATGGAGAATGTGATAAAATAATACCAAGAACATGTAACATATTTGCTACTCGATACCCACAAGAACAGAAACCGTCCACCATACACTGTAAAATGCATATTGGATAATTTTAGAATATTTGGCTCTGTCAAATGGCACGTTCCAAATTTTATTATGGCAATCGATGTAGAATTAAATTTGATCAGCATGTCTATATCTAACACATGTACTTTTTGAATTATTCGCAAGTTTTTGTAGAAAATTATAATTTATCCAAAAAAACGTAGAAGCCTATGAAACAATTGAAACAATAAAGTGGATATCGATTAGCAAATGCGTTACATGTTCTTGGTATTACTACTTTATCACATTCTCCATAAATAATAAACAAATCTAAAAGTCTTCGTGGATGTAATTTAAATGTGCTGGCATTTTTTAATAAAAGAGAATAACTGACATTAATGATTTTTTCTAATCATGGGTAAGTTGATGGCAATTTTTACTAAAAACTCTTGGACATTTAAGAAAATCGCCAATACTTCGAAAAGTTGTAACTTTAACCCCTACAATGCTTATACTAGAAAAAACGGAATTTAATTTAACATAATTTTATGTAAAAAAATACAGGGTGTTCCATTTGAAATAAAAAAGTTTTTGAGGTTTGAATTTGACAAAATGTAACGAGAAAAATAGGACACTTCGTATATATATTTTGGAATATATTTTTTTTGTAAAGAGTAGCTCATCTTGTGTTCTTTCTACCTACCAAAGAGCAAATAAGGATCTCCTACACGAAGAAAGTTATAACGGTTCTTGCAAACCGTTGCACCTCTCAAATTTTTTATAAAACTGCTCGGTTTAGGTATAGGGTGTGCTACATGTTTTGACTCAGAATTTTATGATCATTTCAAAAAGTCGAAAATATATAGGGTGTTCCATTCAAAATAAGCAAGTTGGTATCGACTTTCGGTATTTCCGGAAGTGCCGCCATTTTGAAATTATTATTTTCGGACTCGCAATGGTCGACTACGGTAGGGTACCAAATCTCAAATGGCTATCTCATCTGCAAGTGGGAATTATTCTAATGGCCGTCTGAAAAGAATCACCCTGTATTTTGGTCCAGGATATGAGAGTGAAAGTATGAATCATATACTTTTTAAAAGGTACGCCAAAAAGTACTTTGAAAATATTTAAAATATTTTCAACTTTAATTCCTCCGCCGAAGACATTGACCATGGAGGTACTGTCATTATATACTCTGTTCTAAAGACTGACTATAAAATTTTAGCAAGACAATGTATCAAAGAGGCCAAACCGATCAATCTGGCAAAAGCGACGTAGCGCCTATAAGAAAAATTTGCAAAAAATCAATGAAAATGTACAAGGCTGGTTTCTCGCATAAAACAAGTTTGAATTCACCCTGCGACTCGTAATTTGGTCGAGTGCGTTGGGTGATCAATACAAAGCGATGGTAGGAAAGCCAATAGCAGGGCTTTCCAAATAATAAAGTTATAGAGAAAACCGCCTTGTGCACAAAGGACTCAAAAGTTCATTTTGCACAAAAGTCCCTTCGGAGGAGAGTCGCTGTCATTTTTCCTATATTGAACCTGCATGGGGACAAGTACGTCATAAGACTGGCCGAAAGTTAGTAAACTCACGTATTAGAACTCTGTCCCGTGAATGATAAAATCACGATCTGGGACCTTTAAGCTATTCATAAGCGATCCAAAATTATTAAGTAAAATATTTTTATATTATTTTCAGTCAGCCATAGTTACCAAAATACAAAATGTTTAAATTCTTTTTAAAAGGCTTGCATTAAATTCTGAGGAAGTTAAATGAATCTTTTCTACCAAATCGATTGTTAGCATATGCTCTCACTTGTATGGTTAAAAAGCGATTTGCCTTAGTTGGGGAGGCGTGATTCTTTCACATAATACTCTATTGTTTTGCACTTATTAAATAAATTGTATTCTTTGAACTAATTGCATTTTATTGATATAAGGACTTGTTGCTAGTCTTAATCCCTGGAGTTTTCGTTTGGAAGACCTAAACAACTGAGTTAATTGGGATCTCATGATTCCCCAAGTTTGATTCTCAGTGTTCTGGTCCTTACGGGAGCTTGATGGTGATTTTTTATACGATTTCTCCAGAAATCTTTAAGTGCAGAGACCATTATTAGTAGGTAAATATATACAAATCACGTCAAATTTCAATCCCGTAGGAGAGAAATCTTCGATAGGGATTTTTTTTAATGCAAAAATCGCATTAATTAAAAGACGTAAAAGCCCTTATTGTCAGTGAATAATTGAAATCACGTCTTGAGAGAGCGTCGTTAATGATCTGAGGTAGTGCAGCCTTGACCCATTACTCGTCTATCGAAGCATATCGTATCTCGAACCCGCTTGGGATCGAAAGAACGGGGCAGAACGCGACTGGCGCCCTTTTAAATATAAATTGGTGTCGCATCAATTTAACGCCTGGTAGTGTGTTCTTCTACACACCCTACTTTCCTCCATCTTTTCTTACGCTTCTGAGACATGGATCGTTAGGGAAGCAGGCATGCGGCTTATTGAGACTTTCGAGATGTGGATCTGGAGATGTTTGCTATGAATTCCTTGGACATCCCAAGGCACTAATAACTTGATTTTCCAAGAAATACGTGAAGTGAGAGATTGCGGCAGATTGCGTGAGGCCGTCAAACATGCTATATAGCAAACGGAAACTAACTAGAATAATACATGGATTACAAAGCGTCTGGCAAGACGTCACGAATAAGAAGAAGTTTTATGAAACAGATTTCTGTACAATTTTTTTCTACGATGATTATTAAAATGTTTTGTCTAGTTATAAATAGGTATAACAACAGTAACTAAGATGTAGACGTCAACTATACAGCAATAACATATATTTATAGTTCTAGAGAATAAATAAATTATCATGATAATGTTTAATGTTTCGATGGAAAAACCTCAATTCATCACTGTTCTTTCCTCTTATATAAATATGTCCTAGTTTATCATGGTGCAGCGACATGCATTTTATGCGACAAAATAATGGTACTCGCTTTAAACAAAAAGACTTAAAAGATATCAAATGGTCGATGTATAAAATATGAAGTTTTACTGTATGTAGTCGCAACCAACTGCGGCGCATTTCAGCTTTTAGTATGCAGTATATATTTTTTATTCGAGAACTGATACGATTGTTGTTCGTTGATGTGTTATATTTACGACCTTTGCTAGAATTTAGATGAATTAAATTATGTAGTTGGGTATAAATAAAGAAACTGTCGCACACTCACATTGTTTTTTATTATATGTAGATATGCAGCGAAATAAAAAATCCTTCAGTTTAAACGGAACTTAATTAAAATAATGGAAATTGTTATTAAATATATTTCTCGTACTACTAGTTCTGTAAGTGTAATTTTCTTTATATCTGTCAGTGTTATGAAAGCGTCACTTACAGCCCATAGGGAAAAAAACAAGAAATTTACTTTTATGCCATAGGGCAAAAAAGTAAAGGAATAAGGAAGTTAAATAATAATGAAATTCTAACACCAATGAAGCACACGCATTTTTGGCTGCCTCCTGAATGTCGATACTTTCATCATAATACATATTTTTATTGCAAAAACTCAAGTAAATAACTTGAATGGCGAAAATTATTATAAAGTTATCAATTTGACAACTTATTGACAGTAACCATAGCAGAATGCAAACACACTCCAATTAGAGTCTATGCCAATAAATAATAAATGAGTTTGACAAATCTTGAAATATAATAACTTTGAATGAATCTTCCTAAAAATTGTAATATTGTTAGTAGTACGAAAAACGTCTTATGTACCTTGGCTTGTATCGTGTATTTACAGATCTCAAACATTGCAAACCTTAGCCCTATTGGCTTCGGTTTGCACTGTGTTCTCAACCTGTAGAATACACTTACAACCCTTGGTACATAAATAACTATTGTATTATATTAGAATTATTATTTATATTTTAGTTTCCTAACATTATAAATTATAACATTTAAGGTAAGCATTGTTATTAGTTAGTATCGTTTCGAATAGCAATAATCTAAACTACATTTGGACATTTAATAGCTATTTTATAAATATTAAAATTATTTGTTCATTTTAATTACCATACTTTATGCATTATACAACTGGCAGCAGGATTATGAGAACGAAAACCTTCAATACTGTAATCGGAAGGAAGCCATACAAAAAATGAAAACTTAAGAGGGGCTAGGCTCGAAAATGTCACGTCAGAGATGAAAGGTTAGAATCCTTCACAGAAAATACCAAAAAATATGGAAATCTGGTCCGATGACTGGAGAACCTCAATTTTCGTGCCATTACATTAAAAGGGATTTCCAGATGCCTATGACAACTACAGACTGCTGCCAATGATATCACATGTGTGTAAAGTAATGATGTATATTCATCTATCCAAACTTCATTGTCATCTGTGTTGGCAAGTGTTTTCCGAGCAAGCTGGCTTTGTGAAAGGGCATGGTACAGTACCCTTTTATGAATAAACATTCTCGTTATAATCTTTATTGATCTTAGTCTCACTAGTACTGGACGCATACGGAAAGTATTTTACAAACCTCAATGTTTTTCGTTTTGCTGTTTACATAAGAGTGCTGATCTCCTACGAGAAAAATGTTCAGTATACGACAAGTAATTGAGAAGGAAAGGAAATACGAACGTGCCTATGTACCTTTGTCTCGTAGACTACTATACTGCTTTTGACAATTGGAATGGGATACACTGTGGACAGTACTGTTCATCGAGTATATATAGAGAAGTCTGCGTTGATGAAAGTCAACAACACCAATTTTAACAAATGTCTTAAGAAAGAAGTCAGACTGGGTTGTAATTCTGTCACCAAACTTGTTTAACAATTATGGTGAACAAGTGGTGTAAGTGATGTAGTTATAATCGGAACTAAGATTTTTAACTCGAGTTTTGCACCTTAGCCATACACTCGTACACCGTATTGCGACATACAAAACAAAAAGGTTCCAGATCGCATAAATCCTCATAGTGAGAGTTGGTAGAAAAGCCAGGTTTTAGAAACAACAATTTATTATTTAAAAGAGTTTATATAGAAAAATTAGGTACAAAACGTAAGTTATAGCAAATGAAAAGAAAATGATTACAAATTATGCTATGTACAAAAGTGTAGCAACAATTGTCCAAGTTTTTATGCCAGAATTTCATTTAAATCATAAATAGAATAAAGCAAAAGGGTTACAGGAACTTCACTTTTGCAAAAGCGTGGAAATACAATTATTTCCAGATTTCCTTTCAATAGCATTGCTTGAGATCTCCAGTAGTAACACAGAAACTTTTCAGAAACACAAGACGACAAAAAAAAAGGGAATGTTCTTTTGATCAGAACCATCTTATCTTATGCCGAAACCGACTCTGATATAAAGAAAAAATTACCGCATCAGTTTTTGTCTACCATCCCTTTCATCCACTAAAAGGGCAAAGAAAGGTCTTGTTCTAAGGTTTTCATGTAATTTTTCTGAAGTTTTTGACGCGCTGAAGCCAATTTTGTACAAAAGAAATATGCTAATACCACTTCTTTTATACCCCAAAAGGAGTAAAAAAAGGGTCTTGTCCTAAAGTTCTGATCTAACTTTTCTGAAATATTTTGATGTGCTGCAGCTAATTTCGGGCAAAAAGAAATTCTATAATGTCAGTTTCCCTCTGCCACCCCTAGGAGATAAAAGGGGGTTGTAGGGGGAAATTGACGCACATACATTTTTCTGTCCAAGATTAGAATAAGTAGTCAGAAGAACAAGACCTATTTTTTGCAATTTTTAGGGGATAGAAAGGGTTGTAGACAAAAACTGATGCGGTAGATTTTTTTTAATATCAGAATCATTTTCAGCATGTCAAAAAACATAGGATAAGATAGTTCTGACCAAAAGGACATAACCTTTTTTTTGTCGGCCTGTGAGATTCTCTTTCAACTCAGGGCCTTGTCATTAAATACAAAACTTCCCAAACATAATGCAAAATTTTAATAATCTTCAGGGTATTTTCAGTAAATCAAAATTATATGTCTAAAATAGAAGCAATAAAATTCAAGTCCATGTGTCAAACAAAGTAACCAAAAATAAGGATATGTGTCGTTTTTTACCCGGTATCCCGAACGTTCAGAATAAAATTACAAGTTATTACCAAACAATAAAACCTCAAATACGAGCAAGTGTCTAATAATAAAGAAACATAGCTTACTCAGATTTCTCTGGACGATAGCTTAGTGAACTGTTATATTTTAAGCTATTACTAACATTACATTATAGCAAATGTATTATAAATTCTCACTTAATAGCCCAGTCAATGAACGTTCAATAAGGGGGTCTAGAGGGAAATGCCGAGAACACAATTTTTGACTTGAGGGCTGTGTTTGGACTATTTGGGAGGTAAACATACCAAAAGTCCCAGCACGTAGGAGGTGGGGGGATGCAGGGGGATACGAAGAAGGTCCCGGTTTTTTTGGTTTCTCGCTCATATCTCGAAAACGGTTAGCCCTAATCAAAAAGGGATTATTGTAATATGCTGTTTTACATGTGTTCCAAATTGTAATCAAATATTTTAAGTCTAACAGAAGTTATCGTATTTACAAGAAGCGGTATACACGCACACATAGATATACACGCACACACACACTTACAGACGCAAAGACATTTTTTATTCGATATTTCCGTTCAGTCTGTTGTGAAACGGATATCTGTACAAGAAATTTGTTTCTACGATGATTATTACAATTTATTTTCAATTTATAATAAATTTATAATAAAGTTAGAATACAGTCAAAAGATATACAATTCATTACTGAACCATAACAAATACGAAAAAAATTAATAGAAACATTATTGTAGAAAATTTAGTCAGCTTTAATTTTGCATATAGCCGCTTTTTGATTAGGGCTAACGGTTTTCGAGATATGTGCGGAAAACCAAAAACCAGGACCTTCTTCGTGCCCCCCTGCATCTCCCCACCTCCTACGTTCGGGGAATTTTGGTATGTTTACCTCATAAATAGTCCAAACACAGCCCTCTAGTCAAAAATTGTGATCTCAGCATTTCCCTCTAGAAACCATTCATTGTAGTGATGGGCGATATCGTGATTTTTCAATCACAACGTAAATCGTTACTGTGATTTTCTTATATCAGTGAATTTAAAGCGTGATGTGATCACGACTTTCATAATACGACGTACGAGAGAAATTGTTAATTGTTCCCTATCCCTAAATAAGCGCCGACAGACGGTGAATGGTGAATTAGCTACTTTTGGCAATCTGTGCTGCCACAGATGTGCATAATATGTATAATATATATTATGATTTGTTTATCCAAATAACCTATCTGATGTATGGATTGGTAATAAAGCAAAAGCATACTATGTTTTGACTGGAACTTGATAATAGGATATTTTTGTAAAGTTGTACTGTCGTGCGCAAAAAAAATGGGACGTATTTTTGCTAAAATCTAGTTGTGTACATCTAACTGTAATTTTTGTGACATTGTCAGTTATTTGTCAAAATTCATTGCAAGTGTGCAAATAGAGACAGATTTACATTAGAAAAATAGTGATCCTATTTTTTTTTTCCCCGCGACGGTACAAACATTAACATTTCGGAAGCATCAATAAATTTCTTGTTTATATTTATGTTTATTTTACACGAATTTTTGTTAATTTAAAATGATATATTTATTTTTTAATGTTTTTTTTTGTTGTTTTATAATATATAAGGATGTTTTTTAAAAATGTTTTCATTTGCTTATTGTCGAATTTCATATTTTTATTCACATTTCATGCCGAAACGTAAATGCTCAATATTTGCAATAAAATTGCTAGTATATTTAATCATATAAAATATGTTTACCCATGGTTTTAGTAGTTATACTTCTTGTGTTATAACAAAAATGTTCCGTCACGACCCTGCCTCGAATCGCCACATCGCACAGTGGTCATTTTAATTATTCTAGGAAATAATAAATAGCGGTGTCAAATTTATAATTTAGTTTTCTAAATTATGTTACAATTCATTTGTGTAACTGATAAATAACTTAAGATGGAGCCCTTAGCTATGATATATATAGAAAAAAAAACACCAAATATATCTTTAACATTTTTATTTTTCAATTCAAACATTTTGATTTTATTTTGAAATAAATATTAATTTACATTTAACATAACGCAGCGTTAATGGAATACAATAACCAATACCACTATTACTAAAGTGCTGGGAACGTAGTCGATGTATGGAATACAATTTAGTATTCGATGTCAGAATCGTCAAAATCATCAGGATCATCATTTGTAGCAAAGTACTCACCAAATGTGGCTCTTGTAGAAATTCTAAAACCCCTTTAATCAGTGGTTCTTTGTGTGAACGTTTTCCTATGCACTGTGATAATGATGATATATATATGAAAAAAATAAAAGAGCATTTAGCAAATATCGAATAGTTTTTTCCCTAGAAAATGGGCGCCAAATGCTGAACAGATCTCTCCTCGATACCAACATGATACCTAAAATATTTTAGTTTCTGGCACTTCTTGGCAGCTAGCTTTAACGGAGTGAGAAGATAAGAAAATTATGTAACTAAAAAAAAAATATTTTACTAAAAACAAACACGAACACACGTAATGCAAGTCAATTTAGTTACAAATAAAATTTTAAAAAATTTATGAGAGGTAGCATATGCAATAGCTAATTTTCTACATTTTATTAAGAAATAAAAGTAGTATCTATAATATAAATTGTAAATACAAACCTTTAACTCAGTATTTAACAGACAAAAGTGAAGAATCGTAAGGCACAACTGTCACTATAGACTTTATTGTAAGACGCACGAAGCACGACTGAATTAAGTAAATATTTACCCTTTCATTTGACACATGTTTATGAAATTACTATTAATATACGCCTTTACTGATTTCTTTAATTTTTATACCACATTTCACACAACCATCCCTCTTTGAAATAAAACTAAAACGAATGACATTGGTGATGTTAAATTTTTAGTATTATTAATTCCTAGAATAATTAAAATGACCACTGTGCATCGCATCGCCAGTCAATAAAAGACATAAAGATATTTATATAAATATCTAAATAGTGTGAAATGCGCATTTAATAATGCTAATAAGGCACGGGATCGCTTGCTTTACGTGTTAATACATACGGCCGCAAACAATAATCGACTCAAAGTAAATATCGTGAAAGATATATTGGTCTTGGTTAGGCAAGGGAACGAAATACGGAAAGTCGTGATCACGTCACGCTTTTCTGCCAACTTTACTAACAGTCGTTACCTGTGATTTCTTAATATCAGTGATTAAATCACAGTTCGTGATATATCGCCCATCACTAATTCATTGACTGGACTATAAATTCTCATCATTTGTTGACGGATAGCGTGATCTCGAACGTAATTATTTTACTTGAGTATTTATTAAATTAAAAATCTTTATTGCTTTTTGTAGAGTGACAACCGGCTTGTCAGTCTTCAAATAATGTGTTCTGAGTACGCTTTAAATGTAAATTACAACAACACTAAAATTATGAGTGTGGACCGAGCAAACTAACATCAAGGGCCCGAAAAATTTTATACATCTTGGATCTTCTGTCAACAGTGAACACATAACATCATAAGAGATCAAAAGAAGAATATTAATTGACAATAAGTGCTACTACAATCTCTCCAAATATCTTAAAATTCATAGCCTCTCATGGCAAACGAAACCACCTTACAAAACACTTATAATCCCAGTACTGGCCTACGGATCCAAGACCTGGACAACTAGAAGAATTTTTTGTTCAATCTGTGACACTGGAACATGGCGCAGAAGGTGTAGCTTTGAAGTATATCAAAAAAATTCAGTCCTTCGCAAGGATGCAATCGGAGGAGATATTGAAATGATTTTAGCCGTTACCAGGCAATCTATAGCTATTGTAACCTTGTCCACGTCATGCTGCAAATGCAAACAAGCACTTTTCACGAATTCAGGCCCCATATAGGAAACTAAAAACATTTGTAGTGTTAAAAGATCCTGAATACAGATCCAGTAGGTACACGACCCAGGTCGAGGTTGAGACACAAAAGACCTATTCCAGAAACGACTCTCTGGCCTTCCCGCCAATATTGAATTTTATGCGCATATGTCTTATGTCGGTGGTATTATTGTCAACCTATAAATCCGCAGGTTTCTAAATTCACCGGTGGAGCGTACCGGTAAGCAATAACATTATATGATTGGCTATTTTGGAAACCAAAGCCAAAATCAGCTTCGAATTTTATCTACCAATGCGTCCAGCGGTGAATTTAGAAAGGTGCGGATTTATAGGTTGACAATACCACCGACAAGATGGCCGAAAGTCACCCCGATTTACCAATGAAAAAGTGTGTTTGCACGTACTCAGTAATTTAGTCGAGTCGCTTAGTAATTTAGTACTCGACCAATGCGGACAGCGTGTTTTAGTCAAGTAATTTAGTGGAAAGCTATTACTAAATTACTGGACCGTCTCTCTACTCGACTAAATTACTGGATGCGTGCAAACGCACCCAAACATCGAACGTGCCTCCGACAGTGACGCTTCTGGTATAGGTCTTCTGTGGTTGAGGTGGAGAGGCCGAGGGATGAGGATGCTAGAAAAATCGGAGCAACCAACTAGCAGCGGATGAAATTGGACAGAGGCGGATGGCGAAAGAAACTTGAGGCCTACATATAGCTGTAGAGCTAATGATGATGATGATTTATTGAATTAAAAATCGATTTTGTAGAATGTCAACCTTCAGACAATAACTTCTTAGTACAGTTTAAATGTAAATATCAACAAAACGAAAATTATAACTATAAACCAAGCAAATGAAAACTATCCAAACGTATTAAAGATTGCTGAGTGTGAAGTTGTGAACAAGATGGTGACATATTCTGTAGCCTTTGTTGACAGTGCCAGTAACTGTGAATGTGAAATTTGAGAGAACAAGATCGGTAAATTACCAGCAGAGCAATATTTGGGGTGATTGAAACGTCACAAAACGCACCAAAATCAGGTTTGCTAACACCTTAGTTTCTTTAGGTCTCCAAGACATGAACTGTTAGTGAGACAAAAAGACAGCGTATTGATTATTTCCAGATGTGGATCTGGAGACGTTTATTACAGCTTCCTTGGACAGCCTAACACACAAACAATTCTTCAAGAAATACGCTCCCCAAAACGAGTCTCCAGCTTTGTATTCTCTCACAACTTAATCTTGTTTTTTCTACATTGACCGGAGAGTGGACCATATATAATTATTAGTAATTCAGGGATAGGATGATGACGGAGAAAACGCCCTCTAAAACGTTCGATAGATTTGTTAAGGAGCAACAGATAGTGTGTTGCTGTTAGGCGTGTCATGCAGCAAAATGTGGCCAATTAGAAAACACAAAACATCTGAGAAGGTATCATGAATAAGAAGAAGAAGAAACAGCTTCCGTTGTGAAACTGAAATTAAACGTTTATAATTTTTATTTTATAAATATATTCAAATCAACTACGAATTATATTTAATCTCGTAAGGTTTCATTTTTCCATATTTACCTGAATTTTTCTTATATTTATTTGCGAGGCAGCTTTACAAAATTAAATTTTTAATAGCTACCATCACCTGATATGACAATAATTTTTCATAAAAAATAACTTTGGCAACGTTATACCAGCGCATTTGAATGAAACTGGCTTTCCTGAATTAGAAATATGAGTTTTGGCCGAAGTAAATGCCAAAATCCATTTCTCTTTCAGAAATAAATGGAAACATTACGTTATGGCTCGATTCTATAGCCATCAAAGAGAGTTACTTCTTTTGATGTTGGCGTTCTAAAAGAGTTTTCAATTTAATATCTATAAAACTTCGCACATTAAGGCATCTAGCTTTATATTAAACTTAAAACACTGATTTTTCACTCTCGCTTAGTTTTCCTTTTAATGTTTTCCACGCCAGAGAAATCATTTTATTGTAGATGCGAACTTATAATTAATATTTCGTCTTTGCTTTCAGTTATGGATGTTTGATATACGTAGCAACGCAGATCGCTTCAGGGATGAAGTATTTGGAATCTTTGGATTTGGTACATAGAGATCTAGCCGCAAGGTGAGGAGAATTATTTTTGTTCTGTTTACTGTAAGATCACCCTTAGGCTGCTTTCACGCACACCGGCTGAAGTCGATAGCACACCAGTCGGAGAGCTGGCCGTCAAATATCCTATGAATAAGATACATGAAAAACTTTGTGTGAGTGATTAATACTACCATAGACCTAAAGGGAGCAACCTTTTATATAAGCTAATTTGGCCCGCGCCATGGAATTTTGACCTCACTTCCGGTTACGATTTTTAATGTTTCCTTAAGTCATCAATAGTCTCTTGAGGTAAATATTTTACCCCACTGGACCGCAAGACATGTACCCCCCCCCCCCCCCCGTTTTCGAGGACGTTCGAGGACGGGGAACATGATGGTGACAATATTTTCCAACATCCAACCTATTTCCGATTTTCCGGTGCTACGCTTGCCGGATCGGGCTTTTTTTTATCAGTTCGAATAAAATAAGTAAATATTGGCCACAGCGAGGACCACAGGTGACATAACCCACCTCCGGGGGTTGAAACTACCCTCTTCACCAATAACTAAATGCTACGAAAACAGCGAAAATCTGCTGGAAAACGGTATATCCCCGTTTTCAAGGGTGAGGAATACGATGGTGATAATATTTCCCCACCTACCCTTTACCCATTACCCCTAAACCTGAATACCACCACTCCCTTTTCCGATTTTCCGTTGCTAGGCTTGCGAGGGTCTGTCGTATCGTTTTGTTTTTTGGTCAATTAAAATAAAATAGTCAAATATTTACCACAGCTGACTTAACCCATCCCCGGGGGTTGAATCTACCCTCACCCCCAATAACGAAATACCACGAAAACAACGAAAATCAGCTGAAAAGCTTTATACCCCGGTTCTCGAAGGCGGGGAATACGATGGTGACAATATTTTCGACCTAAATCGAAAAAATCACCCCCTTTTCCGATTTTTCGGTGCTACGCTTGCGAAGGCTTGTCGGATCGGGTTTTTTTGGTCAATTTGAATAAAATAAGTAAATATTGACCACAGGTGATCTAACCCACCCCCGGGGGTTGAAACTACCCCCAAAATAATTGTTTATGGAACTTTAATAACACAGGTCTGCGAATAAAGAGGTCGTGAATGTTGTTGGACAGCTGAGGGTCATTTCCGAAGTAATTTTTCTCACTGAATACGAATCTGGCCTCAGAATTGGCCCGTCACGTCAGGATTTTGAAATATTTGGGGTTAAGTACTTAAAAAATGGCTTTTTTAGCATCTTTGAAGTTGTGTATAGAAAATTTTTCGGCTTATTTTTAATACATAAATCAATTAGTACCATCTTTCCTCTTTAAAATAAGCTTTCGAATGGTCATCTACGATGTTTCCTCGCACAGTTGTAGCCATTTTAAGATGACATGAATTTGAATCCATGATCTTCTACAACTTAACACGCTAACCAAACTTTTGTTTAAGATTATTGGATTATCCCTTCTGTTGTGTTAAATCTTGATTCGTTTAGAGTCGTTTGGTTAAGGTTGTTGGATTGTAGAGAACATGGTTTCAAATTCATGTCACATTAAAATGGCTATAACTTTGCGAGGAAACCTCGTAGACGACCATTCGAAAGCTTATTTTAAAGAGGAAGGATGCTACTAAATGATGTATTTATTAGAAATAAGCTGAAATTTTTTTTGAGTTCTACACGTAACTTCAAAAGTTGCTAAAAAAGCCATTTTTTAAGTACTTAACCTGAAATATTTCACAATCCTGACGTGATGAGCCAATTCTGCGGCCAGATGCGGATTCAGCGCGAACAATTACTTCGGAAATGACCCCCATCTGCCCAAAAACAAAACCTCGCAGACCTACTCCAGTCGAATTAGACATAATAAAAAATTTTGCGTACTGCGGACTTTTTTTTGTGGAAGTTGTTTAAGAGGGCATAATAAGTAAGCACAGAATAATACACCCTGCTACACCATGTGCGTCCCCTATTTTTAGGGGTTGAATCTTTGAAATTTTACTTATGTGTCCATATCTTTTTCCCTATTGCCCGAAGGGCTCTTTACCAAGTTACCCTTTTTGAAGATTCATCCCTCCTCTACATAATATATATGTTACACATTTGCCGTAGGATAAACGGTTTTGGCTGTACGAGGCCGGAAAGGTCGCGCTGTCCGAATTTGGGGGTCTTCTGTACAGGACAAACGGCTATTATTTCCAATCTATAATACTACACATACTAATGCCCTTAAGGAGGGATGATGATTTGTGAAAAAACTTTCATCGAATACCGCGCGGTTTTCATGATACGGAATGTTGAAATTTTGAAAACCCCTTTTTTAAAAAAAAAGTGAACCTACTTTTTTTCGCTCATTTTTTTTCATGTATGTACAACCCCAATATAAGAAAATTTACGTTGGTTTCATTTTAATACATTCACTGGTAAGAGCTAGACAGCAAAATATGCAAAAAATGGCTATATTGGTATTTTTGCATTAAAAAAACCAAAACCAGTATAATTCTGATAAATGTTTTTGTTTATCCTAAAAGTCCAATTCACTGAGCATAGAAAATGCGTTTTTGTATTTAAATAGGATCATTGTGTAATAACGATTTATGTCATGTGTTCTCCAGTCTCCCTCTTCACAATTTTTTTTTTTGCGGCCTTATGGTTCATAGTAGGGCAGAAAGTAATATACACGTGGACAGGGCACATAATAGGGTATTAAAATGGGTCTCTTGTTAAAATGCGATAGGACGTACCGGACGTACACATTTTCTATGCGCAATTACTTGGACTTTTAGGATAAACGAAAACACTTACCAGAATTATACTGGTTTTGGTTTTTTTAATGCAACAATACCAAAATAGCCATTTTTGGCATATTTTGCTATCTAGCTCCTAAACCAACGAATGTATTAAAATGAAACCAACGTAAATTTTCTTATATTAGGGTCGCATATACATGAAAAAGAAATGGGCGAAAAAAAGTAGGTTCACTTTTTTTTAAAAAAGGGGGTTTTCAAAATTTCAACATCCCTTATCATGAAAACCGCGCGGTATTCGATGAAAGTTTTTTCACAAATCATCATCCCTCCTTAAGTGCATTAGTATGTGTAGTATTGTAGATTGGAAATAATAGCCGTTTGTCCTGTACAGAAGACCCCCGAATTCGGACAGCGCGACCTTTCCGACCTCGTACAGCCAAAACCGTTTGCCCTACGGCAAATGCGTAATACATATATTATGTAGAGGAGGGATTAATCTTCAAAAAGTGTAACTTGGTAAAGAGCCCAACGGGCAATAGGGAAACAGATATGGACATATAAGTAAAATTTCAAAGTTTCAACCCCTAAAAATAGGGGACGCACATGGTGTAGCAGGGTGTAGTTTTCTGTGCTTGCTTATTATGCCCTCTTAAACAACTTCCACAAAAAAAGTCCGCAGTACGCAAATTTTTTTATGATGTCTAATTCGACTGGACTAACCTGTGTAATCTAATATTTGACATCGTCGACCCTAACAACACATAAAACGATATGTCACATCGGTAGTGGGAGTTTTGGTGGTAGCAGGCCTTTGGTTCTTGTACACACACTACATCACAATTCATTTTTTTTTCACCCCTGTGGTCAATATTTACTTATTTTATTCAAATTGACCAAAAAAAAAACCTATCCAACAAGTCTTCGCAAGAGTAGCACCTAAAAATCGAAAAAAGGTGGTTTCTTCGATTTAGGGGTAGCAGTTGGACTCTAGGTCGAAAAATATTGTCACCATCGTATTCCCCGCCTTCGAAAACGGAGGTATATACTGCTTTTCAGCTGATTTTCGTTGTTTTTGTGGCATTTAGTTATTGGAGGTGAGGGTAGATTCAACCCCCGGGGATGGATTAGGTCACCCGTGGTAAATATTTAACTATTTTATTCTAACTGACAAAAAAACGATACGACAGGCCCTCGCAAGCCTAGCACCGGAGAATCGGAAAAAGGGGTCGTATTCAGGTTTAGGGTGGGTGAAGGGTAGGTCGGGAAATATTATTACCATCGTATTTTTCGCCCTCGAAAACGGGGATATATCGTTTTCCAGCATTTTCGCTGTTTTCGTAGCATTTAGTTATTAGGAGTGGAGAGTTATTTCAACCCCCGGAAGTGTGTTAGGTTACTTGTGGTCAATATTTACTTATTTTATTCAAACTGACCAAAAAAAAACGATCCGGCAAGCCCTCGCAAGCGTAGCACCGGAAAATCGGAAAAGGGGGTGATTTTTTCGATTTAGGGGTAGCGGTTGGCCGCTAGGTCGGAAAATATTGTCACCATAGTGTTCCGCGCCCTCGAAAACGGGCCGGTCTTGCAGTCCGGTGGAGTAAAAGCTTTGCATCAAGGAACTATTGATGACTTAAGAAAACATTAAAAATCGTAACTGGAAGTGAGGTCAAAATTCCAGTACGCGGGCGAAATTAGCTTGTATAAAAGGTGGCTCCCCTTAGGTCTATGCTAGCACAAAGTTTTTCATGTATCTTATTCGTAGGATATTTGACGGCAAGCGACGCGACAACAATACAATGTAATCGAATGGCAAATGTGTCTAAAATTTCTTTTCGATTACAGTGCATCGGACGCCTTAGTGGTTCAAAGTGAAGATTTAGACGGTCAAAATTCTGAAAATTGGGATATCTAGTTTGTAGTTGCAATATCGGTAAAAATATTGAAAAAAAAATAGGACTGCCAGGGTGTATTTTAAATTCAGATGAGTTGAAACTTTAGCTTCTTGTAAATTGAGATATATTAAATATGAAATAGGAACTAGGTACCAAAATTTAGAGTTCCGCTAGGATTCTGAGACTTCGAATGATATTTGACTAAGAGATGCCAAAACCTATAGTTCTTTATTTTGAGCTCTGATTAGTGTTGTTTCATGAGCTTAGACGCATTTTTGCGATTTTAAGTGATAAAACTTTTTTATTATTTTTTTCATAACTAAGAATTAATATGGCGAGGAGGGAGGGAGTTTTACGCTATGTGGCGTTTATGTACAAAATCCAAGTAAAATGCCGATCTGTGCAGTAACATTATTAATAAATTCCAATTGAAAAACATTAACGAGATCCAGAAAATACACTATTGACGATTTTTTACGAAAAAAATAAGCGGACGTTGGCAGATAAATTTCCCGAAATCAAAACTCTTTGAAGACAAATAGAGAATAGCTAGATGGTCAGGATTTCTCAGTTTCATTGAAACTAGTAAAGCCAGCGTATCACATAGGGGGTAAAGAAATACGTGTTGACGTTTTGTTTTATCCTCAGGCTCACTAAACTCTTTCAATGGTTCCCACATGAGTTTTTAGCTACCAGTACCTTGTAACGAGCCATTGTATTGCATATTGCTCATTTCACAACAATCTGAAAGGCCATGGCAGGTTAAGATAAGTGTCCGTGCCTTTGCAACCTTCTTGCATGTGGTTCCTTTCAGTGATGTATCTTTGTGTAAGATACTACCACAAAAAGTTTTTCCCTCAAAGACTTCGTAATATCTGGAAACAATTTTTTTTCGAAAATCCGAAAAAAAAAATTTTTTCTTAATCAAGTGAACCAATTTGTTTGTATTTCACATATATTGTGAATATACTCAAGACAATTTATTATTGATATTTTTATGAAATCTTTTCATGAAGAAAACAAAAATTGATGCTTTTGAATTTTTGAAAAATGTATATACGTACTTACACGTTAGCGGTCACCTCTATTTTATTACTAATTATAGGCCATATAATAAGCTATAACATATATTTTTTACAAAACTCTATCGAAGGGGTAACGTAGTCAAATTGGCAAAGATAAAGTTACGTGCTTACACCCCCTTTAGTAAACACCCTGTATCGTGGGTTCGGAAATTATAACACCAGAGTAACACTAAACAATAATGTATTTACTTACTTACTAATTACAACAAATAAAGAAAAAGAGTATAAATTGGTTAAAAACTCTATATATTAATAAATATATAAATGAACAACAACTGCTTGGATTACGCGTATTGAAAATTTTTTGGAGCAGCCTATGTATTTTGTTGAAATAACGAGATGTATTTTTCACAATATATATTTTCTACAAAGCTCCATCGAAACGGAAATACATAAAAAAATTATGTGTTTAATAATAAAAATACATAATAAAAAAACATGTTATGCTAATGATATATGATAATATTAGTCGTCTTCATCACTGTCCTCATTTATTGTAACACTGATATCTTCTGCGAATAATTCAAACAGTTTTACTGATGGTTTCGGAATATCGTCGAGAAACCTTGCATATGATAAATTCATGTTTAAGTTAAAAAAAAATTAGTTTTCTGTTACTTATAGATGCATTTATTATATGCAAGGTTTTTCGACGATATTCCGAAATCATCAGTAAAACTATCTGAATTATTCGCAGAATAATTGAGGACAGTGATGAAGATGACTAACATTATCATATATCATTAGCATAACATGTTTTTTTTTATTATGTATTCTTATCATTAAACACATAATTTTTTTATGTATTACCGTTTCGATGGAGCTTTGTAAAAAATATATATTTTGTGAAAAATACATCTCGTTATTTCAAAAAATAGGTAGGCTGCTCCAAAAAATTTTCAATACGTGTAATCATTTATATATTTAGTAATATATCGAGTTTCTAACCAATTTATACTCCTTTTCTGTATTCGTTGTAATTAGTGCGTAAGTAAATACATTATTGTTTAGTGTTACCCTGGTGTTATAATTTCCGAACCCACGATACAGGGTGTTTACTAAAGGGGGTGTAAGTACGTAACATTATCCTTGCCAATTTGACTACGTTACCCCTTCGATAGAGTTTTGTAAAAAATATATGTTATAGCTTATTGTAGGGCGTATAATTAGTAAAAGAATAGAGGTGGTCGCTAACGTATAAGTACGTATATAAATTTTTCAAACAATTCAAAAGCATCAATTTTTGTTTTCTTCATGAAAAGATTTCATGAAAATATCAATAATAAATTGTCTTGAGTATATTGACAATATGTGTGAAATACAAACAAATTGGTTCACTTGATTAAGAAAGAAATTTTTTTTTCGGATTTTCGAAAAAAAAAATTTTCCCAGATATTATGAAGTCTTTGAAGGAAAAACTTTTTGTGGTAGTATCTTACACAAAGATACATCACTGGAAGGAACCGCACGCAAAATGGTTGCAAAGGCACGGACACTTATCTTAACCTGCCATGGGCCTTTTAACTTTGTACCTGAATTTGAAATATGCCCTAAATCTACCTTTAACCCAAATTTTCTCAATATTTTTCTCGATATTACCACTAGAAACTAAAGATGTGTTCATATTTTCAGAATTTTGACAGTCAAATCTTCACTTTGGACCACTGTGCACAGTGGAGATTTCGTGACTCTTTTATTCAAGTTATAGGTCTTAATTTCCCCGATATAAATAAATAAATTTAAAAAAATATCTTTATTTAATTTCTCAAGATGTAAGCTCAGAAAAGTGCAGTAAATTCCGACCAGGGTTAGTACATTATATTGCATGATATCTGCATAATTGATTAATTACAATCATAATATTCAAAAGGATTAGAATACTCAAAAATAAAAACATTAAAAACGAAGGACGATTTTTAAAGGGACTACTACAAGTACATTCTTCTTCAGCCTTGGTTCATCCAATCCTGGATATAGGCCTCTTCTAATTCCTTTCATGCTTTCCTCTCCTGGGCTCTCCTCATCCACTTCTTTCCAGCTACTCTTTTAATGTCATCTGTTCACTTCAGTTATGGTCTTCCTACGCTTACTTTGGTCTCTCTTGAACTCTATTGTGTTACTCTGTGTCCACCTGTTTCTGCCTTGCTGTGTGTCCAGTCCATCTCCATTCAAGACTCGCAATTCACTACATAGCGTTTGTTATATTTGATTTATCTCAGATTACATTATCTGACAATCTGTCTCTTAGACAGATCCCTAGCATATGGCTCGTTCCATTGATCGTTGCGCGATCCTTGAACTTACCAAAAGCAGCTTACGTTAGTTGGACTCTCCGTAACATTTCAGCGGTTTGGTCTTTACCAAGTTTAATTGTGTGTCCTAGATGCATACACAAAAAACCCTGTACGACAATATTACATTCAATGACACTAAGCCACGTAAGCTCAAAAGATAACTGTAGTTTGGAACTGTTTCTATTGTTGTGTTGTGAATTGTACCGTTATTTTGTTCAGTACTTATTATCTTGATTTCATTAAAATTTATTTTTAATCCCTCCTGTGTTGATTTTTCGTTTAGCTCTGTTAACATAGAGGTTCATTTTTGGTTGCAGGTAAATATTAGCACTATATTGCCTGCGAATCT
The DNA here is from genome assembly GCA_936432065.2 of Rutpela maculata. Lineage (NCBI taxonomy): Eukaryota > Metazoa > Arthropoda > Insecta > Coleoptera > Cerambycidae > Rutpela > Rutpela maculata. The sequence goes on from OW386285.2 coordinate 118,712,105, forward strand.
CAAGTAATTTACGTACACATCATCAATATTAAAACCTGGTTTGTCCCAAGAAATTACTTTGAAAATATTGTCCAATATCAGTGTGAATAATTTTGATGAAAATGTCTTGTCTTACACCTTTGTCAAGATACATTTGATCAGTCTTGAGCCTTCATCAACTTTTATATGAAATGTAGGATCTGTGATAAATGTGTAATATTTAAAATCGATTCTATCATCATTCATTGCAGATAGGAAGGCTCAGGTTTCAGTACTGTCAAAGGCTTTAGGATAATTTATAAATGCAAAGTGTATTAATATTATTATACTCTGCTTGATGCTGCCTATACCTACTTGCCTTTTCTATCTCTGTTCGAATTGTTTATAGGTGATCGAGACTCCAATTTTTTTTTCGAAACCCTGCTTGTTCTACTAGTCGATTTGTTATGATTTGTTATGATTTTTGTAAGGAGTTTGTAAAGTATGACATCAGGCTAATGAGCAATTAATTTTATATATTAGTGTTATCTCCTTTTTTGCGTAATACTCTACTATTACATTTTTTCCACAATTTAGGTGTTCTTCCTTTCAAAATAATACCCGCTACGCTTCTTTAAGTGTGCTTCCTCCTATTTTTAAAATTTTGGCAGTTACTTGATCTTCAGCGGGTGATTTTGTTTTTCATTTGCCGGAGAGCATGTCTTATTTGGTTGAGGTTATTTCGGGCAAGTCTTCTGATCGTGCATTTAAAACAGTCCTAGATGGGTGATTTTGTTTTTCATTTGCCGGAGAGCATGTCTTATTTGGGTTGAGGTTATTTCGGGCAAGTCTTCTGATCGTGCATTTAAAACAGTCCTAGACGGATGGTCTGGGGGGGTGGGTATACAACGAGTCGGTTAAAATTACGAATCTTACAATTAATCCTGAAAATAAAACATTTGTGCTTTTTTCTTGAGACACTGACGCAAGGAAACTGACCAATTTGTTTACAAATCTGCTAACTATAAAAAAGATGACTAGCTACTTGTCTAGAAGTATGCAAGGCATTTGATTTCGAAAAATAACTTTGTTTCTGAGATGTACAGATTTGTTATTCTTTAACAGACTCTAAACAAGATAAATGAGGCATAGCTTCATATCTGATATCTGTTAAGAAAATTATTCATTTGAAATGAGAGGTGGTATGTTCATGTTTGAACATACCACCAAGAAACGAACACACGAGCATTGGACTTTTTGTAATCGATAAGCCTTCTTTTCCTATAAACAAGGACCATAAACAACATTGTTTATTCAATTTTATACAAAATTGACTTTGAAAGCCTTAAATTCAGTGTGGTAATATGTATTTAAATTAAAAAATCGTTTTAAGTTTAATGAAAGAGCATTGCTCAACCTCGGTTCTATGTTCTTTAACAGTTAAATAGAAATCGAAAGTAACTTTAAGATTTCGCACGATATTTTTAATATTAATTTGCTCGCTTTCCATAGATAGTTGCACAAGCTTAAAAGTACTCCTAACAGGTCGGAAAGTCTCAGCAATGGTTCTACTGCGGTTAAGTTTCAAACTCACTCTGTCTAACCATATGGATATAATAATAAAATCTGCATACATGTTTGCCATCGATTTTTCAATGTCAAATATATTTGAGTCTTCTTCATAGGAATGCACTATACAGTATTTTAGTATTTTATAGGTTTATGCAATCTTGTTTATAAGGAAGTAGTAAAGGTTAAAATATTGAGCCCTGTGGTAGTTTAGAATTGAATGTGGGTGTACCCATATCTTGAAATGATATTTTGTATCTTCTTATTTTTACATTACCTGCCTATGAAAATATTTCTAATAAAGGACAAGGATAGATAAGGGCCTTTTTTCACCCATCGGCCATGTCATATTGTCATTATATTTTCCGAGTAGTATACAGTGTGTCCCAGGATAGATGTAACAAGAGGTGTAATGGACCAAAAATGTTGGAATTTTGGAATGGTATTTGGGGATTGAGTCCTGCCTGTTTTAAAACTAAAGTATACCATAAATGACTTGATTTGGTGTTCTACAGGGTGTTTTATAAGCAAAGTTGTAAAAATCACCACTAATAAAGTACCTTTATTTTTCAAAATATGAAATAATTCCTCTAAGAAAAGTTATTTAGAATGCAATTTTATACCTTTATACCAAATTTCAGGAATATAAAATTATTTGTTTGAAACTTCTCATTTTTTGCGAATTAAGAGTTGAATTCATATTTAAAGTTGTGTCGGTGCAAATGTTAATCATCTCAAAAAGTAGGCTATTGGTAAATAAAAAATTGAATATACGAGATGTAAGAAGGTATAATGTTAATCGAACTAATTGTAAAACAAGAAACAATTACTAACAGATGATTAATGAGGTTTAAAAATTATAACAAGTAATAAATGTCAAAAACATAACAGATTCACAAACAAATTATTGACCAATACAAAACAATGTTTACAATTTTTTATTATTTGACGTAGCTACCACCCATATCCACACACATGTCGATCCTTCGCCTGAAGTCCTTAAAACTGTTTCGAATATGATCTAACGGTATGGAGTTTACGGCATTTGTAATTCTCTGCTTCAATACTGCTACATCGTTAGGAAGTGGTTCAGCGTAAACCAACTGCTTGAGGCGACCCCATAAAAAGAAATCCAATATGGATAGGTCTGGGGATCTCGCCGGCCACTTGATCGGTCCATTTCTGGAAATCCAATTTTTTCCAAAATTTAAATTCAACCACCGATTAACCATTTCTGTGGAGTGGGCAACCATCATGTTGAAAATGAACTAAAGGCATATCTCTTAAAATACCTAAATGTTCTTCAGAAAATCTTTTAAGAAGCTGTAAATAAGTGTCCTGGCTTAACCTTCCCTCAATGAAATAAGATACAATAACTCCAACGTGATAAGAAACGGCACACCACACATTCATTTTTTTATAATATTGTCTTCTACAATGAATTCTAAAATTTGGATTTTCAGAAGCCCAAAACCGACAATTCTGAGATGAAATAATGGTTGTGAATGTGAATTCATCTGAGAAAATTATGAAATGATGAAAAAATCTCTCTTCCATGATTTTTTCTCCAATGGTCAAACAAAAATCTAACCTACGGCCGTCATCTCCCTCTTCAAGCGTATGTTTATAATTTGCTTTATCTGCCCTAATTTTCTTTGCCTTGTAAATTCTTTGGAGTTCAAACTTGCTAATATTAATAAGAGCTGATTTCTTTCTTAGTGGCATCCTAGGATTTTCTATAACAGAGGCGTGAGCGATAATAGTCCCAACATTGTCTTCATCGTATGCTTTTATTTTTCTTTTCATCACTACCAGTAGCCAGAAACTTTTTAATTATTCTCATAGCCTGAGTACGTGACAAAGCAGTGTTTGGAAATTTCAAATTAAATTGGCTTACCACTTCTCTTAGCGAGTTTTTACCGCCAATTCCGTAGCATTGCACAATATAAATTTTTTCACGCACTGTGAGTACCATTTTCACTTAATTTTTCATGCTTGGTTCGTTAATTTGAAACAGAAATTGAGGATAATATTGACTACGTTTTACTGTCAATAATAAATGATAAATGTGTATCCACTGCTTTTTTCATAGCCTACTTTTAGCTTTTACATAACTTTAAATATTAATTCATAAAAAATAATTTCTATGCAGTTTTAATTGAATGGTTTAAAATAAAATACTAATTTATTGAGAAAATGGGAAGTTTCAAAAAAATAATTTTATATTCCTGATATTTGGTATAGAGGTATAAAATTGCATTCTAAAATAAAGGTACTTTATTAGTGGTGATTTTTACAACTTTGCTTATAAAACACCCTGTAGAACACCAAATCAAGTCATTGTTGGTATACTTTAGTTTTACAACAAGCAGGACTCAATCTCCAAATACCATACCTCTTGTTACATCTATCCTGGGACACACTGTATGTCTTGACGAGTAATAAAAAAACAGTTATCTAGAATAGTACATTGTGTATCTAGTAGTAAAAGCAATTCGTTCCCGGACGACGCAGAGAGGCACCAAAGTGACTTTTCTTTTTCAAATCAGTCTGCAGGTCTTAATAATTAAGCAATTGGAATATATTTTTTTAAATCATCGTTCTTTAATTGCCTATTCGATTTTTGTCCATGATTTTTCAAAATTTTTCAAAGAAGTTTGAATTTTCATAAAAAAATTTGAAAAATCAGGAACATAAATCGAAAATCTGGCTTGACAGATCGATAGGAAATTAAAAAACGAAGATTTCAACAAAAAAAACTTTTATATTGCTTAAGTATTAAGACCTGTAGATGATTTGAAAGAGAAAGTCATCAGTCTGCAGATCTTAATACTTAAGCAATCGGAAAGTTTTTTTTAATCTTCGTTTTTTAATTACCTATCGATCTGTCAAGCCAGATCTTCGATCTTTGCCACTGATTTTTCAAAATTTTTGCAGAAAATTCAAACTTTGGAAAATTTTGAACAGTCAGGGATAAAAATCGAAAATCTGGCTAGACAGATCGATAGGCAATTAGAAAACGAAGATTTCAAAAAAACTTTCCGATTGTTTAAGTATTAAGACCTGCAGACTAATATGGAAAAAAAAAGTAATTTTGGGGCCACTGTGCGACGCTGTAAATTGTTGGCCGAGGCCTCAAGCCGAGGAAAACTAGCATTGAAGTCCAGGAATGTGCTTTTACTACTATTTTTTCTGAAATCGCAATCAATATTATTATAAATAAAATAATTTTTTAAATGCATAAAAAAAAGAAAAAATCAGAGATTCAGTTGCTTATTATTTACTGCCTAAGCCGGAAAAGTAACTTTCCCGGACTGTTTTCTGATAGTTGCTTAGCACGGACTAAAATACTAGAATAACGTATTTTGGAATCTGAAATTGCGCCGAGAAAGTAGATATTCTTGACCAATTTCAGAAAAAAATATTTGTATTCGATACATACGACAATATGTGGTTTTGAGCGCGTGCTTGATGAACCAATATAAATTGACCATTATTTAAAAGCTTAAATACTCGACAATGAAATGAGGTATAGATTTTCTTAGTTCATCGAGCGCATCTAACTGAAATAGGCTTTTAAAGTTCGGAAAAACGTAAAAATTACTAAAAAACTGCAAGCACGCTTATTTTGAAATGCTATTATTACAACTTACTGTTGGTTTTCAAATGTAAAACGTATAGAAACATAAAGATCATTTATCTAACCCAGTTATGAAAAGTCAAATTTTAAATGCATTTTTGACGTTACGAAACATCATATTTTTCATAACTGTCATATTCATTACATAACTAGTTATGTAAAAAAAAAATTACGTAACTCATTATTGAACCTATTTGTTGACACCAATTTTCTAATTTCTTATATACTTCTTCATACTTGTTTTTTTGATTTACCAGGTGAAATTGAATTTACTGCTAAAGCCGATTGTTTTAAGTATATCAGATGGAATATCCATATCTGAATCAATCAATTTCAACTTAATTTGCTTAAAAAAATTCAGCAGATTGACAAGTAAAGTTTGTTTATACAAACGTCAATCTGTACTAACGCTCAGGTAAAGCGATAAACACAGAATTTATTTGTACGGCTGCAAGCGGTAGATATGATGGGAACCGCAAAATAGTATTCAAAATAAATTGTCATTTCTTTTCTAATTTAGAGCGGGATTAGATAAAATTTTGTACGAGTACTTAACATGTTATGAAAACAGTAATTTTACTTGACTCATGTAATTTGCAAAACTCGCTCGCTCGTTTAGGCAAATATTATATTCGTCATGTAAAGTTACTCTTTTCATAACTGGTTACGTAAATAACTAATGTTCAACTATAAATAAATAATTTTTAATGATTTTAAGGAGAACTTTTTATTTTTATGAAATTAGTGGGCGAAAATTTATAGCTTATCTACCCCTGCCCTTTTTAATGTATAGATCTCTTATTTCTTCTCCGTCTTGTTTTCCAGGAATTGTGTTATAGACAAAAACTTTACTGTGAAAATTTCGGACCATGCAATGTATTGCGAACGCTATGAAAATGATTATTATATTAGTGATACTAAGGCAAGGCTGCCCATAAGATGGATGTCATGGGAAGCACTCCTTTTGGTAAGATTTACAAAACTATATAAGTTTATTTTATTATTTTGTTATAGTTATTTATATTTGGTAGCTACTGTTAAATGGGATTTTTGGGCACTTCGCATTGACAAAGTTAACTGACACGAACTACTTGAGGCTAGTAAAGTTGAAACAATCCCTTAAGACGGAAGAATAAATTTTAAAAAAGAAAAAATTACTGAGTCCATGAAGATTTTGCGGTTTGTAGGTTTCACCTTAACATTAAAAAACTGACGAGTGCCTAACTCCAAAGGGCGTTTTCTAGGGGTGTTAAGGAGTGAAGAATGCGTTTTTTTAATCTCATTTTCTGTTGGTAGCTAAGTCAAATAAATACCTTCAATTTGGTTTTTAACTGACTTTTGTATGGTGAAAATTGACAGAGATACAGAAAGTTGAAGGTGGCTTTTACATCCCCATTAAATATTACGTTTTTTAGGGAGTTGAAAGTGCGGTTAAGTGCACACTCGCATGTCTGTGTGTACATTGTATAAAAGATTAATAAAGTATGATATATCAGAAAAGCAGTATGAAATTTTATCATAATTATTTTAAAATTATGTATTTATTTAAAAAATATTTGAAATTAATATAGTTAAAAAAATATAAATAATTGTATTCTTCACCATCAGCGTCGGTAGTCTCTGCATCAGTGTTACATCTATCCTCATTTTCATATTGCTTTTCATCTTCGCTTACATTAGAATTATCGAAATCATTAACTTCAATCGTATTGAGTGTTTGATCCTACTCGTCGTTTAAGAAGTTACACCTTTACACCAGACTTTACATACAGGCGAACTTCAGCTTTCACACAACGACTTCTTAAAGTAGTACAATCTACATGATATCAAATTTAATATTGATTCAAGTACGGTTTCTAAAGTTGTTCTTATAGACCAAGAGCTAGCGACACTCAAACCGAGCTGATTCCATTGTGAACAAAAAAATTACAGAATGTAGTACCAACATTGTATAATATAAGACCGCGTGCCTGCCTGCTCGGATCAGTTGCGTTTATTAAAAAAAAAAAATGTGACTTTTTCAAAACGTATTAATGGTCTCATCGCAATGTGGATAAAATTTTTTATACAGCTGCTAGACACACTACTAAATACGAATTCAAGTGCCTGCCAGTCGGAATCGGTTGCGAAATCCCGCCTGCCAATTAAAAATCCGGTTCCAAAAACTGCATAATTTGGCTCATCGCAATGTGCACGAAAAAAATTCACGAGATAGTTTAAAGCATTCAAAATTCATTTTCGAGTGCCTGCCTTGTCGATCATGTTGCTCTAAGTGCCTGCTAGCCCCTGGAAAGTCGCGCGCTCGGCGCCCTTGAAAGTTGATCGGGGTCATTTCAATGTGCACCAAAATTTAAGAGAATCTAGAAAGTAACTTAGATGCGATTTAAAGCGTCTGCCTCTCGGAACATAATGCACAATGCCGCCTTCCAGCTCTCCAAAGCCGCACGACCTCGCTCAGCCCCGGTGACATGTTCTTCCCTGTTAAATTATTTTGCATTTTAAATGTGTAATACATGTTGGAATCGAAAATGAGAAAAAAAAACTTCTCTTATCGCGTACTTCAGTGCATAAAAAGTAATGAGTGTTCTTTCCCCTTCAAAAAATATTATTTACAAACTTGTATCTTCATCAATTTTTGAGATACTACAATAAGAGAAAACGTTTCCATTTTACAAGTTTTTATTTCTACAAAAAAATTTATTAAAAATTAATTTGCTCAAGTATTCCTCATCGGAAAGATTCTCGCTATCATCGCTTTCTACCCCATCGCTGTCATTCTCATTTTCTTCAATGCTTGCACCGTTTTCCGGCTGATCCGTTTCCCTTGTAAAATGAATAATTTATTAATATTACTTAATAGTAGCGCATGCGGAACGTAATACCTTCAACTGATGTCTGGGGCTGGATGATTATGTCTTGGACGAATCGTGGGACTTGGTCTCCTTCGAACCAGTTGAACGTGTACTTTCCATCCTTTTCAAGCCATCCGCAATCAGTAGGGCAAAGAGCCGTTGGTATTTTCAAGTGCGCATTACTCCAAACATTTGCGATGTTGGTTGCTCTCAAAACTTGCTGTTGAAGCTCTGCCTTACATGAGGGAATAGTGGATCCATTGAAATTTATAGCATTTTTCATGAAAATTTCACGCACATCATTGACCTTGAAATGTCTGAAGAAAATTAACAAGCGTGTCGCGTTAACATTTTGCACGCCTCTCACGCTGTACAATTTGCATACGAAATCTCCGATTTTTTCGAAAACCTCGTCGTCAATTACCCCATTCAAATTCCCAAGCTTTGCAAAAGCTAATTGGTGTTCCTTTGAATTTTGCAACATTTTTCCCCTTCCTGAAAAAAGATGGGTTGAAGTCACAACCGCTGAAAGCAAGGAATCCAGGTAGCGACTTGCATAGATCGGGACCCAAGTGTGAATACAATTTCGTTACACCAACGCAGCGTTGAGAATTCGATACGCCAACATTTATATAAATCTTTGTTCCCATTTTTACGTGTTCCATGTTTGCAAGCATTATTATAAGAATGTCGGTATCTGAACATCTTATGACGACGTTTGAATCTTGACTTGCATTGCAAACATGGTACATGACTTTCGTGTCAGCCTCCTCGTGCTCTTCGTAAGTTTCCGTCGACAACTTGAAATTTGTGGCACTGTTTTGCGTTAACATACAGCGTTTTCGTCTTCAAATTCATCGCGTACTCGTCTTTCGATCACTCTTTGACAAAAAATTCATTCAAAGCCTTTTAAAATTTGTGCTCTTCAAATCTTTTGTAAAATCGGTGCAGCGCTTTTGCTCAGGATCTGAGATTCTGAATTGGCGATCTTCTGCATTGTCTTGAAGCAAATATTCATTGTTTACGTTTCAAAATATTTGAAAATTATTTATCAACTGTTAGAAAATTACCCCCTCGGAATTGAAATTACCCGCAAATCGGGTAATTACCCGCCATTTGGGAACACTGAATTTAATCTATTACATGTGTGGAGACCGTATCAATTTTGAGGGAAGGGGCGAGCAAGGTTGCGCGGTCCTGAAGAGCTGAAAGGCGGAATTGTGCATTGTTAGGTCAACTTTCAACAGCGCCGAGCGCGCGATTTTCCCGGGGCTGGCAGGCACTTAGAGCAACATGATCGACAAGGCAGGCACTCGAAAATGAATTTTGAATGCTTTAAACTATCTCGTGAATTTTTTTCGTGCACATTGCGATGAGCCAAATTATGCAGCTTTTGGAACCGGTTTTCTAATTGGCAGGAGGGATTTCGCAACCGATTCCGACTGGCAGGCACTTGAATTCGTATTTAGTAGTGTGTCTAGCAGCTGTATGAAAAATTTTATCCACATTGCGATGAGACCATTAATACGTCTTGAAAATGTCACAATTTTTTTTTTTAAATAAACGCAGCCGATCCGAGCAGGCAGGCACGCGATCTCATATTATACAATGTTAGTACTACATTCTGTAATTTTTTTGTTCACAATGGAATCAGCTCGGTTTGAGTGTCGCTAGCTCTTGGTCTATTATAAGTTGCAAGAACTCATTTATTCTAGTGCAGCCTCGTTGTTCTGGCGACATCTTATTACCAAACTATTGTTGCACTTGATAATAGGTTCTGTCAGAATGTGACGCAACTGCTGTAGGAATAGGAGAAAATATTTCTAGTTTTGCGATTTGTTTCAATAAAGATTTAAACAGAAAGTCTATATTCGTTAAGTGAACATTTTCCGTGCTTTATTTTTTTTAAATAGAACCGCCTCCAAGAAATCTTCAAAAAACATCTCTAAAAAGTAAAAAATAAAATTTCACTCAGTTTTACAAATAACTGTCTACCCATTAGTGGAAAGTAGTAAGGAGCTTTATTACCTAATATCAATTTGAAACTTTCAAAACGACGTTTAAAAAAAAAATTTCAACCTTTTTAGTAGCTTTCTTTATTTACTTAACTTCTACATAGTGAAATTTGTGAAATTACTTTATGTTGGGCACCATGTGAATGTTACCATGGATATAATACTATGTTTGTAAATTAATTGAAATTATCGGCAACTTCGTCAAATCTTCGAATATTCTCGTAATATGAATTCGGTAAAAAAAAATATTTTCAATTTTTGTTCACCTTACACTATATGTAGCTTTATAAATTTAGCAGGGGACCACCGCCGGATCATCGTCTACAGTTTGCAAAAGGTTTGACAGAAATCGCTTAAGCTACATCAGAGTAATTATTGAACAAATATTAAAAAAAACATACATAGTGGTCGAATTGAGAACGTCATCCTTTTTTAAATTGTTTGAAGTCGGTTAAAAAACAAGAAAATAGCTTCGTCTAATTTTTTTAATTTCGAATCGCGCTGGAATCAACATTATTAAATAGTCGTATGCACTTCTTTTGCACATTTGTATGTACTTAACGGCTTCGATGAACAGTAATTACAAAGCCTTCTTTAAGTGTAGGTGTTTTTTTTTTATCTATTTATTTAACGTCGGCCTATTTCCGCTACCAGGGCCTATCACCGACTCCAGGAGACGAGCTGCCCCCAACCTGGAAATTTTGCCGAACCTCCTCGTAAGAAGAGTAGGGATCTTTTACTTGCCTAACATTTAACAGACGAAGAACCGCCTGCTTTACATCCCCTCCGAAGGATGGTATATCCACTACGTAACCCTTGTCTTGAAATTACATAGCTTCCGCGTATACACTGATATACAAGCCGCTAGAAGGTAGGACAAGATCGCCGTGTTTCCACGTGGGTCACCCATCCAAGTACTAACCGCGCTGCACGTTGCTTCACTTGGAGTATCGAGGATACATACAAAATCAAATCAAATCACATAATACTTTATTTATATTAAATTATAAATATGTGTCTTCTCGGAAACTGCTCCGGAGCCAGCTAGACATACACGGTGAGTGTACGGCTGGGCGGCGCAGGTCCGGTTTGACTAAACAATAGTTAGTGAGGGGGTTAGAGCTCCTGTTTAAAAGGTATAAACTTAAAACTAACAATAACTTTTAAAAAACATGATATATATGAAAATATCTAAAAATAACTAAAATAGCACAATAAAATTATCGATTCCACGTACAACACTAGCGCGAACACTTTGAAATTTTGATTGTTGGCACGGGAAAACAAAACTCAACGAAAAAACCAGTTCGAAGCAATTCCATACTGGTGGTCTTCCTCCCAGGAAAATGTGGTGAAATGAAAGTTAAGGATTAAAAGAGTTAGGATTTTTATAAATTTATCGGCCTAAATGGAATTTGGAGACAAACATGGACAAAAGAACAAAAAAGGATGAACGAAAACAAAATAAACAAACAGAGAGGGAATAGAAAAATATTAAAGATGTAAGTTGAGAAAGGACAAAGTTTAGGATACATACACAGTGAAGACGCATCTACGCTCGTCCCTGTAGGTGTTTATTTTATTTTGACGAATTCTTTTACTACAGTTTATTATTATTTCAATAGCATCTGCTCCAGGCACAACTTTGTCACTTAAAATTACCTGTTTACAAATAAAATATAAATCTCTTCTGACTATCGACTTTTATTAATAGTATAAATAAACTAACAATCTTTGTGTGTAGAAGTCTATTACATTAACCTATCTTTTCACATTGCTTGGCAGACCTAGAAACACTCGAATACGAGAGACTACAGTAAAAGTCACAGGTACGTCTGCTGTGATTGGCTCTTTGGTGTTCTATGGTGATTGGTTACACGGTCATTAAACTATAACGGTTACCTCATTCAGTAGCTTCTAGACGAAGGAGCGCGCGGGGGGGAACTTGGGTCTAGCGCCTACGTCATGTAGCCACCGATATCTTTGTCTCTATCTTTTGCATGAGAATTGGATATCTGTCTCTCTTGCACGCTTTATTTGTTTAATCATTCAGATCAAGGTCAAAGGCTAGGTAGATCCAGAGCCGGTACTAGTTGCCGCGTGTCGTGTTTTCAATTTGTCTGGCATACTACAACGACAGTGTGTTTATTTTTATATTGTTTGTCGCACGTCGCACTGTCACTGTCCGATGTAATAAACTAGTTTGCTGTCGTCCCAGTGTATACTATTCGTTTATATCAGTGTTTATTAATTGAGTGAGTAGCAAAATGTCTAGTGCCGGCCCTGGCTGGGTCTAGAAGCTACGTCATTTTCGGTTACCTCCCCCGCGCGCTCCTTCGTCTAAAAGCTGCGGGATGATGCAACCGTATAGTTTACTGACCGTGGATTGGTTAATATTGTTCTATGGTGATTGGTTAATATTTCGTATGACATTTGACAACTTGACTGTTTAGTTTATTATTTAGGTATTATGCAAATCACAACTTACATACTTTTTCATTTAATATAGAATTCAAGGCGGATTTACGGGGGGGGGTAATGGGGGTAATTACCCCCCATGAATTACAATGATATAAAAAAATTGTTGGCGAAATAAATAATTTGAAACGAAAATTTAGAAATTTTATCTTTTATCTAATAGCATTTATATAACAATAAATGGGGTGGGTCGTTTTGCTAATAACAAAAGACGAGTAACGGATTTTGTTATTTAATTTATGTATTCTCCTAAGTATAAATTAAAATTTTTACTGTCTTTAATTAGTTGTTTTCCAAAAATGATTTTAATTTTATATTTATGTATTTTGATAAACTGTATTTACTTCTCAGAATATTGTAGTTACTCTTATTTTAAATAATGTATTGAAAACTATTTTCGCAAAATCCCGCAAATTAGAAATGCCTGAAAACCTACATGTGCAGAAAACAAACTAGTAAAAAAATATATCTACTCTACTACTTTAAAAAATAATAAAATATTGTCGTTTGAACAAAATAAAATGTTTTAAAAATTTTATTTATTGCTTAATTTTAATACTGCATTTATTAAAAAATCTTACTCATCGCTCATCCGGGAGTTTACCTCCCCACCCAGGACAGAAAGCTAAATCCGCCCTTGATAGAATTGCCTACTTTCTGTATATTTGACTGTTTAGTGTTGAAATATCGTTATGTTTTGCAATCTGTGGAGTGTTGGTGTGCAAAATAATATTTTTTACGAGATCTGGCTCGGCGATCTGTTATTATTGGAGTCGGCACGCGGCGGGACTATTTAATTAATCGTTGTTAAAATAATTATATTTAAATAGAAGGAAAATTAATTCAGGGACCTCAAGGGAAGAACCATCAACATCATAAGCGATGTGCAGTCTTCAGCGTTGCCAGTGGATTAAAAATTAACGTACCGGTATCGAAACTAAAAAAATACCTACTGAACTTTTGAAGAAAATTCTGATAATTAAATCTTTTATACGACATCTAAGAATTTCAATGAATAGAAAAAAAATACTTCGCCACTCAGATGGTTTTTATTTGTTTTGTGTATAAAAAAATATGTTCGCAATATTCACTTGAACTGTCGCTACAAAAAGAGCAGTGCACATGCCATGCGAAATAATTTCACTGTCCTGTAATTACGTGTTAAATTTTTATTAGTGTATGCAATAAATAATGGATTTTTAAATGTCCCTCAGTGCACTATAACTTCTCAAGGAACACAAACTTTTTTCAATTCCTAACCCAGGTTGGCCCCTATTGCCATGCATCTTTTAGACATTTTTTAAATACAACGAAAACACCTTATTCAAGCGAGAGATAGAAACAGAAGTTTCGGAAGTGATGGAAAATCCGGAACTAACTTGCGAATAGAAACATGGTGTTTTTTGATTCTGCCGTATTTCATTTCACGGATCATGATAAATTGTTTTAAAATTTGTCATCTAAAGTTGCAGAATAAGTCAATAGAACGTCATACAAAAAATGAGGAGGGTCATTACAAAATGAGTCTTATCCACTTTTTGTCAAATAGTAGAGTGCTCGGTGCCCAGATATACGCATAAAAATAAGTTCTGTGAGGGTTTCGTTGTTACAAGCCGAATTTGATATAAAATTAATGATGATATACTGATGTTTCAAAATCTCAAAGCCGTCAAAAAATGTCCTACTCAAAAGGTCATTATAATCAGAAAACGAGTTATTTCTTAGTGAATTAGGTGTTTTGATATTTCTACTTTTGAGTAATAGCAAATCCTTTTAACCATGAATAGAACTAGTCAAAATAAGTAGATTTTCGAACAGACCCACGCCGAGAAATCATGCCTGCTCCCCCTGCCCCCCCTCAAAGGGGTTGCCTGTATCTGCCTATATATATATTTTTTTCAAAAACGGTAGGAGCTAGAGGAATGATCTTGACGCCATTCGATAGAGTATAAAACTTTGCATAAGACCCTCCATTTGATTTTTGCTGTTTTCTTTTTTTTAAAGCCACACAGCAAAAAAAGGGGTGAGGAGTCTTCCAACAACAACACATATTGGCTCTACCTCTAAAACGGCCCAATAAATCAAAATTCTACAAGATATAAAAATAAAGACCATTATTTTTCTATCGGTTGGTATATTATTTGTATATGTTATTTGTTTATATAAAGCCGTCAGTGGCGTACAAAGAGAAAGATGCACATGTACATAATGAATTTATTTAAAATAATTTATTACTGTTTTTAAAAACAATAATAATGTAATGGTTTTGAACAGGTACAGTCAATATTTTCGCAGTTTATAACAACAATAATAAATTATTTTGAATAAATTCATTACGCACATGTGCACCTTTCTCTTTGTACGCCACTGACGGCTTTATATAAACAAATAAAATATACGGATAATATACCAATCGATAGAAAAAATAATGGTCTTTATTTTTTATATCTTGTAGAATTTTGATTTATTGGGTGTTTTAGAGGTATAGCCAAACATGTGTCGTTGTTGAAAGGCTCCTCACCCTTTTTTTTGCTGTGGAACCTTAAAAAAAAGAAAATAGCAAAAAGCAAATGGAGGATCTTATGCAAAATTTTATACTCTATCGAATGGCACCAAGATCATTCCTCTAGCTCCTACCGTCTTTGAAAAAATATATATATATATATATATATATAGGCAGATGCAGGCAGTCCCTTTGAGGGGGGGGGCAGGGGGAGCAGGCTTGATTTCTCGAGGTGGGTCTGTTCGAAAATCTACTTATTTTGACTAGTTCTATTCATGGTTAAAAGGATTTGCTATTACTCAAAAGTAGAAATATCAAAACACCTAATTCACTAAGAAATAACTCGTTTTTTGATATTAATGACCGTTTGAGTAGAACATTTTTTGACGGCTTTGAGATTTTGAAACATCAGTATATCATCATTAATTTTATATCAAATTCAGCTTGTAACAACGAAACCCCCACGGAAGTCACAATAAGCGTATTAATGCATTCTACTAATATTTTAGTTAGCAACGTGAATTAATTCTTTTCACAAAATTTTTATCAAACAAATTGCCAATTTTATTTACATTATTTTGTTTTATTTATTTGTACAATAGATATCCTATATACAGGCATGATCTAATAAAACAGGATACAACACTCTGCATCCAGTATCACTATGATGTTTTATTTAAAGAATAGTGAAATTTAAATTAGAAATTCAGTATTATGTAGATAAACGAATTTTACTTTGAAATTTATAGCTCCGAGAGTACAATCGGCTCTGTATGGGAATAAAAAGTTGCAATTCTAAAAATATGTTCAAAAATAAAATAAAAAAAGTTAATTGGGCAGATTAGAATTACATCAACTGATTGTTAATCAGGGTCCAGATTAGTTAATAAGACAGCCCAATAAAAATATGAACAATTTATTTTCTTCTTCAAACAGGTAATACGTGGTAGTGTTACATAACATACAGGTTATACAGGTCCGTATCATTTATGGTAACATTTTCTATTATCAGAGAGAGAGAGAGAGAGAGAGAGAGAGTATAACGATGCGATGCGACGTTAGTTGCTGCTACTGGAGTGACATCGGGCGTCGACTCAAGAAGTTTCCCAGCTCAACACGCTGTAGGAGGTCTCCAGGTCAGGCTCATCCGCTCTGGTTCTGGCGGCGAAACGGCGTCGGGGAATGACTAACGACTCGAGGGGTCCCAGCTCAACACGCTGAAGGATTCCCAGGGTCAGATTGCATTCGTTCCATTATGTTTGCGTCGGAAGATGCACAAATCTGTAATATGTCCAGCTCAGCACGCTATAGAGAGACTGACAGAATTGCCCGCTCTGAATTAGTTGATTTGTGGCCTGGCTTTTATATCCGAGAATCCTCGCTTACTGGTGACCAGGGTGTATTAAATACCCTGCTGGTGACGTAGAACTGCGTATAGTTTAGTGTCGTGTGCAAATCCATGCCTCTAGACAGGAGCTGGGTAGATTTGCGTGCCGTGTGCATATTGGTGTCGTGTGTAAATCCGAAAACTTTAGTAATGGAACATGAATTTATGAATGCTTCATTACATATAAAAAAAATACTTGTCTTTATATATTACCAGAAGCTTCTTTTCTGTGTTTCTTGTTGGGATGCTCTGCCACATGTATTTTCTTCTAAATAATGTCCGTGAAGTCTACACATTTCGCGGACATTGTTTAGAAGAAAAAAAAGTTTATGGCAGAGCATCCCAACAAGAAACACAGAAAAATTAAGAAAATGCCACAACCAACATTTAGACAATATTTACCAGAAGCTACTTCACATTTTCATTATTCTAGAACTAACAAAATTTATGTTATGTTTAATTTAATGTGGAGATTTTAATTTATTCTAACTGTATTTTATTATGCCCTGATCATAAATTATATTTTTGTATTGTGTAGTATTTTGATATATTATTCATTCTGATATTTCATATTTAATTATTTCTATTTTGGCGAGCAATAAACTATTATTATTATTAACATATCATGGTCGACGAAAATATTACCGTTTTTACGACTATCATAATTAAAATAATCAATCAAGACATAAAATACAGAAGCAGTTAGGCGAGGTAAACAATAAACAGCTAAGGAACACTCAAAATATTCAGTTTGAACCTGTTTGAACTGACCCCCAAATGACACGAATATATTGACCAAAACAAAACGTACCTGTGACTTTTACTGTAGTCTGAAAACGAGACGACCCCCACACACACTTGCGCACATACACGCAATCTCGCACGCACATAGCGTACATACTCGCTAAAATATATAGTTTTGAATGGGGATGTGAAAGTACCCCAACTTCAGCCTTCTGTATCTCGGTCAATTTTCATCGTAGAGTTCAGTAAAAATAACAAATTGAGAGTATTTGACTCAACTATCAACAAAACAAGAGATTTAAAACAAAAACAATATTTGCCGAGATAATTTTTAAAAACATTTCACCCTCTTACAGCCCTAAAAAAATGTCCTTCTGCACCCTTTAGAGATAGAGACTCTTCAGTTTCTTAATATAATGGTGAAACCTACAAATCTTCAACATTTTCATCGACTCCTTATTTTTTTTTGATATTTTACCCGCACTATAAAATTATTTACATTAGCTAGCTGCTGTTTAAGAGGACTATTAGGCATTTTGCATTCACAAAGTTAACTAACTCGAACTGCTTATTGCTAGGGAGCTGGTGGCAGAAATTTTTATATGATCTTATTGTGTGACTGAAGTTGGAAAGTGTAAATATGTCATAATAAAAAGTCGGAAACACCATTTTAGTCATTACGGCGTTGCTGAGTTTTTAATTAACAGTTAATTAAAAATGCAATAAAAAAAACACTCCTATGTAATTTTATTGTGTCAGCCACTTGTTTTAAATGTTGCTTGTCAATGTAACATTGATAAATGCAGTCGGCTAAAAATCTATGTGTCTGCGTTTTTTGCAATTAATTTTTTTTTTATTAATCTATGATATAACAAAAATTAAGTGAACTTATTGTCGGTGTACCTGATATCAAAAGTTTCGCAAAGTGATAAGAAGCAATAAAACAAACTTCAGTCACTTGTAGTCTATGTAATGAAGCATTATAAGTCGACTTTGTTGTAAATATTTCGTGCAAAGACGAGATTACCTTCGCCCCTCCCCTCCCCCCGTTTTCGAGGGTGCTGAACACGATACAAGTGGTGAGAGAAGTTTTTAACTGCCGCAACCCCCTAAAACGGCCACCCCTTTTATGGATCCCTTTATGTTTCATATATAAACGGGTATGAGGAGTGATTTATCGACGGGTTGTGCTTGAAATAACATGGAAGGGGGTTATAGAGTATGTGGAATCCAGACAGCAGGCCTAGGAGGTTGATTAAACCCTCCCGAGGGGTGAAAAATCATTTTTTTTTTCAAATGATTTGGCTCATACGCGTATCCTCCCGTTTTCGAGGTCGCTGATCACGGAAAAAATATTAATCTTTATCTCCTCTTCCTTTACCTCCTCATCCCTGAAACAGGCAGAAACCACCCCCCACTCACCGTTTGAGGGATGAGGAGGGGTTGGAGCTAAAAATGAATATTTTTCCCGTGATCAGCAACCCGAAAACGGGGGATACGCGTTTGAACCGAATCATTTGAAACGAAATTATTTTCCACCCGGGAGAGTTTAATCAACCCCCTAGGCCTGCTGTCAGTAATCTCGTCTTTGGACGAAATATTTACACTATTTTTGCCTTCATTAAATAGATTATTGTATACTGCTACGTTTAAAGGGAGTAAATTTTTAAAAATGGGGTAAAAATAACGCTTCTATATTATTTTACCGTGTCAGCCACTTTTCAGGAAGCTTTGTTTATTTGTAAAAAAATATTAAAAAAAAGTAATCCACTATTCTAATTTTTCATTGGCCGACGTGTCTTAATAATTATTTTTATAAAGATTTTATCGCTATCAAAAATGAATTTATAGTTTCATTAGATTATTATATTCTCATGGGTTAATTCATTATATTTATTTTCTCTTATTTTTTTATACTCTATATTATTACTTTCGATTGAATTGGATTTTTTTTAATTTAAAATGACCTAAGCGCCTTAATAGCGGGAGTGATGTTGGAAACTATACAGTGTGTTTTAATTATATATGCATATATTTTAATCAGCGAGTCCTTATGTAAAGTGAAAACCAATGCCACTTTTTAAATTTAAAAATTTCATAAAAAAAATGTAAATTTGGACCCGCTCGACGCCCCGCTTGAATGAAATGCTGCACAGCTGAGACGAAGCGCAAAGACAAGGTCTCGTAAAACATGATTGCACAAAAACATGATAATTGTTTGCAATTTTCAATATTTATTTTCTCGGTTATTTTTGGGTATTTTGATAAACAAAATTTCTGCATATATTAGGAAGATGTGAATGTTCACAGACCTGAATATATGCATGTACCATTAAAATTCCCTGTATATAAAAGAAAATATATTTCTTTAAATATTTTTTTCATTTTGTATTTTATTTATTGAGAACACTGTTCAACAGCCCAATTATAGAATAGGAGGGTAAGCAAAAACAATAAAGTTAAATGTAAATAAATTTAAAAAAAATTGAACATACTTAAATATGAACATTAAAACATGTGGTAACATAAAAGAGACAATATGGTCACAGATTTACAAACATAACAATATATAATACAATATAATGTGAGCTAAAACAAAAAAAAATTGTGTACAAGTATAACAAAATTAATATTGAGTGAAAGAAGTAGGTAACAACGGGAAGAAGAAAAAAAAATTATTTATTTAAGTAAAATGTTTTTATGTCATTAAGGCTGCAACTAAATATATCAAGATTATTACCGGCTGCATTGCAATTATTACAAGCTGAATATAGAGGTGAATGTTTAAAAATATCAGTGCGAGGTGTTGGTAGATAAAACGTTAAGTTCTCCCTAGAGGGTATTCTCGGTACGATGAAGTTCAGTTGAGATAATATTTCTTGACAATCTGTGATATTTTGAATGATTTTAAAGACAAATACATGTGAGAAATATTTACGCCTAATATCCAGACTTGACATAGAGTGTCTCTCGAGCAAGTCCTGCTGCGGAAAGCCGATATGTGGATAAACACCATCAGATTTAAACGACAAAAATTTGCAAAATCGACGTTGTACGGATTCTACGGTATTGATGTGCGTATTGTAATATGGAGACCATACAGGAGAAGCATACTCAAGCTTGGGTCTGACAAAACTAAAATAAAGTAATTTGATTGTATCGCTGTTCGTAAAATCGCGATAATTCCGCGCTATAAATCCATACGTCTTAGTAGCCTCTGAGACGATGGTGTCTATATGTGACGTAAAAGAAAGTTTTGAATCAAAGATAACGCCAAGATCGCGAAATGTTGTGGGACGAATTAGATTGACATTGTCAAGATTGTAATCAAATATTATGTGCGTGGATTTGTTTGAAAAAGACATTATGTTACACTTATTGGCATTTAAAGGCAACTTGTTTTCCTGGCACCAAGCATTCACGTTCTCCAAGTTTCTTTGTAGATGGAAACAATCCTCGATACTATTAACAACACTATAAATCTTTAGATCATTAGCATAAATAAGACAATTGACATCTGCAACATCTACAATGTCATTGATGAAAATTATAAATAATAAGGGAACAAGTATGGATCCTTGTGGAACTCCGGACGTTGCCAAATATTCGCCAGACTTAAAACCATTAGAAACAACGTATTGCGTCCTGTTATATAAGTATGACTCAAATAGTGTAATTAAAGCATCCGACATGCCAAAGTAACTAAGTTTGTGTAGTATCAAATTGTGATCAAGCCGGTCGAAAGCTTTAGAGAAATCTGTCTGAGTCCGTGTATCTAGAGATTCAGCTATAAACTGAGTAACACAAACCGAATTCGTTACTGTGGAACGGCCTGGCATAAAGCCATGTTGGAAGACCGATATATTCGTAGAGACATGGTGATATATGAAATCGTGTAATAAAATTTCTATAATGCTTTGCAAAAGTTGCAAATGATAGAAATCGGTCGAAAGTTGGTAATATCAAACCTATCCCCTTTTTTGTAAATTGGACACACTTTCGAGCATTTCCACAGTTTGGGTATTTCACAGTTACTGATACATAAGTTGAAAAGTATTTTTAGGGGGTATGCCAGCACATATGCACAATCTTTCAACAGAAATGCGGGTATTCTGTCAAGGCCGGTTGTCATTTTGGGTTTTATTTTCTTTAGTGCAGCCGTTACTTGACTCTCATTAAATTCCCGTAAGTGAAAAGTTGATTTAAATCTTGATGCCTCTACCGGTCTCTTGGAGAAGGGAGATGAAGGTAAATAAGATTTACAAAAAAAGTCAGCAAAATCATTAACAATATCATTCGGGTCATCTAACTGGTAATAAAATGCTGTTTTTATTGGTAATAAAATGCTGTTTTTATTTAAAATTAAAGTAGATCAACTCACTTCTTTTTCTTACACGTTTTTTGGAATAATACTTTGACATTATTTGGAGTAAATTGGGAATATTTCTAAAAATCAGCAACGTACACGTCAACCAATGTTTTTCTCTACTTATGGATATAAAAACTAACAAATTAAAACCAATGCGAAGTACAATGAAAAGACGCGTTTTTTGCAAATTAACAATTACTTTTATAAAAAATCAGAGACGTGGACTTCAGCCAACCATTTTTTTATTTAAATTTTTGATAAATGAACAATTTTATAGCAATGGTTAAAATAATATAGGAGCGTTTTTTTTACAAATTTGAAATTCATTTATTTAAAAAATCAGCAGCAGCCAAGCTCGGTAGCTGCTGTAATCGATCTGTATATTATTACTTTCATTCTATATTATTGTTAGTTACAATGAAGTCATATACCCGTATTGCCACCAGCTCCGTAGCTATTAGGGCTAATAAACTAGAAACAATCTTAGAACAGACATAATATATGTATAAATGATTCACTGGCAGACAAAAAATGCAGTGTAACATGGATAAAACATATAATATCTGTTGTAAAATTTGACTATAACTGAAAATAAATAAATAATTTCATACCATGTATTTAATAAATTTTCTTATTTGTGTGAATTTTAGGGGAGACAAACCACAAAGAGCGACGTATGGGCATTTGCTGTAGCCCTATGGGAGATCTTGATGTTCTGTACGCAGCAACCATACGCCGAGCTAACCAGCGAGCAAGTCGTGGAAAATAGCAACCACTGGTACCAAAATGACGGATGCCAAAGGTACCTTCCAAGGCCTTCTGCCTGTCCTAGAGAGATATACGACTTAATGGGAGAATGTTGGAAACGGAATGCCGCCGACAGGCCACGCTTCTCAGAAATCCACCTCTTTCTGCAACGCAAAAATTTGGGATACATGCCCGGCCCGAATTCACAAGTATAGAAAAGTGTGTGATTAAAAAATTTACTGTTATTTAAATTACTACTTTTGTGTTTTCTGGATGAATGTGATGTGCGTTTCTTTTAAAATTTGAATGTTAAAATGCAGGTATTACGTAGATTAAGAGACTGTTTAACTATTGTACCCTTAATATCTAAAAATCCTTATAATTTTTCACTTATTACATGTAAACCCATTGTGATATCGTGCAAAATGTTGCGCAAATTAAATCATATCGTTCTATTAAAATGTATTATACCGACTTGAAAAACATTATGATGCCCAAGATTTGTTTCATATATAATATCTAGAGAAGTATCAAAGAGTTAATTATTGTATTATTATACTAGTGATAAGCATTGAAAATATTGTAAAATACATTTAGTCCTGAAATATGCTCAATAACTGTATAAAAACGATATTGTTATGGAATGAGGATTACTCAGAATTCGTTAGATATCGTAGAGTATATTTTGTAGACAAATATGCATCATTGAAATTGTATACCTTTCGAAAATTGAATTAAAAATCGTAAAATGTATTAATTTGCGACATTTTAATTGTTTCCTAATTTTCATCTATAAAAATTAGAGAGGAATATAAATTTGCAATTCAAACAGACGTATTCATGAGCTTTAATTATTTTGTTGTACTATCCACCTACAACTTAAAAATAAGCTTTAGGTTGCCATATTTTCATAAAATACACATACTGTTACCTCTGTGGATATCAAAATTTTTTAGGATCACCGTCGATACATTAAATAAAAGTACCACATTAGTATAAAACTTCGGAAAAACAACAACACTGCCAATTAACATTTTTCATTTCCATTTTGATGCTATTTCAGGTAACCTATTTTGCCGAAACAGCTTTCGAATTATTGGTACGTATTCTTTTTTAAAAGTGAAGTATTTTGTTAATTGTATGTTTTCTTATGATACTAAGCTTATCGCATCATATAATAACCTTTCATTTCGTCAGAATTGCCTGCATTTGTTATATGTTGTAGTCGTGACGAGGGTCCTGATGTCCACGAGAAAAGATTTCAAATAATTTGTGTCCATTAAGCTGGCTCTATAGTAGTTTCTACGAGAATACTTGAACACTACACTATCACTCGACACGATTTTCGCCAATCATGTTGCCATCATCTGGAAATGATTAGAATTAAAGTACTACCTAAACTCTGTCTCAGTCCGACGAATCGTGACTTAATAACCAGTAAAGTGAACTATTTGTGATAGGTCCTTTTTTACACCGGCCATTACACACTTTGCCAATAATAATGGGGGTAACTGGATTTTTGCCATTAACTTATTTTTCACGTGCCGTTAATGAAAAGTACGATTATTTTACTAATTTCTTGATATATAGTAGCATTCTGATATACAGAGATTGCAGATATAGTTCGAAAGATGCAGAGAATG
The DNA here is from genome assembly GCA_936432065.2 of Rutpela maculata. Taxonomy (NCBI): domain Eukaryota; kingdom Metazoa; phylum Arthropoda; class Insecta; order Coleoptera; family Cerambycidae; genus Rutpela; species Rutpela maculata. The sequence goes on from OW386285.2 coordinate 118,736,010, forward strand.
ACGAATGTATCCACTATATAATACAGTACTTGACATATTAGACCGGGAGGCAGCGACGCATTTTTGGGACACCATTAAGGCTGATTTTTCACATATGTAGTAGTTTATTGTGTGTTCATACACGAAACGGCGTTCATCTGGTGCACCCGTGGTGGGGGAAGCTGCTATTCGAATAAATGAAAAAAATTTCACATTTTCCTGGAAAATGCGTGTAAATCTTAATTAATGGAACATTTAAGTAATACATGATATTAAGTGAATTTCGTATATGAGATTAATTCCAGTTCAATACCGATTAATTACGGTGACAAAATGGCGAAATTCTCCCAAAAAAGTCCGAACTTCCGCGCCCTCCAGTTTCCTCATTTTTGCCGCAATTCAAAAAATATAAAAAAGAACTTTTAGCAAATTTAATTCTATTTAAATTCATAAGAGTAGTCTTTTGGCCTAGCAGCCAAGATTGAGTAGTTGCCGGCACTTTTAAAACACAAAATGTGCGATTTTTTGCCGTATACCGTCGATATTTCAGTAAATATCTCCGAAAAGAGAAAAAATATCGAAATTCTGATGGCAGCAAAAGATTCGTAATGAAAAATTCTTTTTTATCTTATTTTTTATTTCGAGCTAACTCTCACCGTTTCGGAGATATCTGCGAAAAATAGTAAAAAATAGCTCGCATTTCGGAGCGGAAGAAATTGCAAAAACACGTGATCTGGACACGTTCATATTTTTCGAGACGGCCATACGATGTCGCGACGTAAAGAGGAAGACCTAATCCTAAATTGCACGGCGAAATTCGGCTCGGCACCAACGAATCAAAAGTAGGATTTTGTGATATTTCAGAAAATTGATATCTCTACATATTCAGCTATGACGTATGCTTTTCCGGAAAGAAAAAGTCTCCACTTTAACCGCTCCTAGCTCATTAATTTTTGGAATATGGCAAAAATTTTAAAAAAGGTTTTTAGAAAATTCAATTCTCTACAAATTCGTTAGGGCGTAGTTTTTTGCCTAGGAATCACCATTTAGAAGTTATTAGGTTTTAAGCAAAAATATGTCCAATTTCCCGCCGTATATCGCTACATATTCAAGTCAATATCTCTGAAATAACAATTTAGGAAAATTCCGGACGATTCCTCATGAGAACAACTTATCCTTTGGGAGTTTTTATTTTTGAGCTAATTCCAACCTTTTCCGAGATATAGGCGAAACACCGTAATACAAAAACATTCCGAATAAAGGGCAAAAATATGCAATCTTAAAACGTTCATATTTTTCAAAATACACCAGCGGGACGGGCGTATGATGTCGCTACGGAAAGAGGAAGAGTTCTAGTAGATCCGCATCGTAAATTGCACGGGGCAAATCGGAAATTCGGCTCGGGAGGAATGAATCAAAACTGACATATTTTGACATTTCAACAAAATACGGGCTCGAATCAGCTGACTCAATTTTTCGTGAAATACATACAATGTGTCCACGGCAAAGCGGTATTATAGGTGTAAATGACAATTTTTTTTGGATTAGAACCACAATTTTTTGTATTTTGCTCTTGTTTCACCCAAAATCTATTTTTAGTATCTTGGACTTTAAAAAATTTATAGCTGGTAACCTTGCTCAGAATTAAAAAATATGACGTTGTACCAATTACAGAACTAAAAACTTTTTTTTTAATTTATAAAGTTTTTATATTTTTTAATATTATAAATGTAATGATAATTTAAATTCAATTATTGAATTTATTTATTTCATTTTAAATAAATAAATATTTAAATCTACTGGAAACATTTTCTCATGAATATTTACGTACCTTGCCACTGGACGAAAAAGCACGTTTGTATTTTCAGCAAGATGGTTGTTCAGCCCACAGCACACAAATAGTAAGGCCGAATAATAATTTTGCAGAAAAGTGGATTGGACGATTTGGATCCTTTCTGTATCCACCCAGATCACATGATTTGACTATTTGCGATTTTTATTTATGGGGTCATCTGAAGCAAATTGTTTATTCTTATGATTTAACAACGGATGTAAATGTATTGAAAGAGAGAATTACAAATGCTATAAATTCAATTGGCCTTCAAGCCATTCAAAATAGCTGCAAAGAATTTAAGAACAGAGTTGAGATGTGTACTGAAAACTGAAGAACATGGGTAGAATAAATAATAAATGAATTTAAATTATCATTAGATTTATAATGTTAAAAAAAATTAAAATTTTATAAATTAAAAAAAATTTCTTAGTTCTGTAATTTGGTACGTCATATTTTTTAATTCTGAGCAAGTTTTTCTAATAAAATTTTTCAATATTTCGCACAAAAAAGCACTTTACCTGATGCGATTTTTATTTTTAAGCTGTTACCAGCGCCCTCTATAAATTTTTTAAAGTCCAAGATACTAAAAATAGTTCTTGGGTGAAGCAAGAGCAAAATACAAAAAATTGCGTTTCTAATCCAAAAGGAAATGTCATTTACCGCTTTGCCGTGGACACATTGTATGGTTTTTTATGATACAACTGACTATGATCTTTTATCACTTTTTACCATTATTAAACAACATACAGAATTTCAACTTTGATCTATTGCAATATTTTTTTTATACGTGGGAGGCGCTCCAGCACCTACCTCCACCGTTACTTGAGCAGCTGACCACCGTTTCATGTATGTGTACATAATAAACTATCATATAAATGAAAACCAACCTTAATGAAATGACTAGCTCCAAAAGGTCGCTGCCTCCCGGGCTATATGTTTGCACAGCCAGTTTTACTATAAATCTATATAAAATAGTCACAGAAAACAAAGGGGCCTCATGAATTATCTAAATTTTAAGAACGGAAAATAGAATTTAATCTGAATATTTATATTTTTGCAAAATTTCAAGATGGCAGGGTCATCAAGAGTAATCATTAGTAGGTAATACATTGATTTAGTGAGTTAAAAGATATACTTTTAGGTCGAATGGAAACATAGATGCCTCTCATCTTGTCCTAATGGGCTGAAGGTGGTTATAATGATAATAGACAAGTTCTATTCACGTTTCAGGTATTGGCAAAAAAGTGCTTTGATATATTTAATATACCCAGTGATTGTTAAATATTTCCAAATACACAATAACAAAAGGGCGTCTAAAACAAATAGGACCATAACCATTACAATATTGGAGCTATAATGGTTAGACAAAACTTTGTATTAACTTTGTTGGTATTGACCAACGAGTGCTTTTATATATTTAATGTACCAACGATAGTGAAATAATTCCAAGTAGGTACTCAATAACAAAAGGGTGTAGTAAACATTTAGGGCCATCAACTTGCCACTACAGAACAGATGATATAATGTTAAACAGTACTTTGTATTCGCCTTTCAGGTACTGGCAAAAGTTACCAACATTTTACCAGTGATAAGTCTAATGACCCATTGCTTTGCCACTTATTGCTGAGAGGTAAACTGGGATTCATATGGAATTTCAATTTAAGAGACTAAAGAGTTGCAGAGGCTTTCCTTAAATCTAAGTTTCCCATTGAATTTATCAACTAAATTTACAGGGTATACATGCTCTTAGCTATATTCTTAATAAAGGTTTTCTATTTTGCAAATTCCTATACATTTAGAATGAAACTTAATAAACGATGAAAAAAGAAAAGTACCTAAGACCAGACTTTTTGCTTTTTATGCTCGAAACAATGACGTAAGTCATCAGGTATATACCAAAGAGTGTTGGTGTTTTCTCTGTCTACATCAAATTTCAACTTATTTTCAGTATTCCTAATTACTAGGTAATGTGTTTAAAAATGCCATATAACACAGCAGGCTAAGATGTGTTAATAGCGAACACTCTTGGCCACTCTGTCTATTGAATACTGGGTTCGATCTACAGCTCCGAACGAAATTAATACTGGGAGTGTATTTGTCACTATTGTCAAAGGAAAAATTCATATATGCTTTTTGTAAAAGAAAATGTCTAGTGGTCATCTTAAATAAAATTAATTTAGAAACGATGGTGGAAAATAATAGTAGGAATATAGTTGACACTTACTGAGGAAGAAACTCGACATACTTTTAGTGAAAAAATATACGTGGTGGTCACTCTATAAAAATAATTAAGAAACGACGGCAGAAAATAATATCTGGATTGTAAGTTGTCGCATTTGCCAGAAAAAAACGATACTTTTAGTAAGAGAAAACCAATCTACAGAAAGGATAATGAACAAATAACAGGTGCTAAATAGTCAGTCAGTCAGTAGTTTTTCAAGCATGCAACCCTCTACGGAAGAGCTTAGATTTGGGGGTTGCCTGGTATGTGTGGTATGGTTTATTTTTTATAAAGAGAGATGAGAAGAATTTAAGTTTTTTTAATTTGGCTGCAATTTTTTTATTTATGTCTACTCAAATACTCTGTAGATACCAACCAGCTTGGTGAAAATAAAAAATACTCGACAGCTTCACTCTCTTTACACGGCGACTACAACATATAAAAACTGCAGGCAATTCTGCCGAAAGAACATGTGTGATAGAATATGTTTGATATTGTGAAAACTGTACACCAAGAACAAGTAATTTAAACAGAATAAGGACTAATAATTCCAAAACCTTTCCGATAAAATAGGTTTACTGAAAATAGTAGGAAGCTAATGGAAATAAATAATGAGTGTCGGTGGATGTGCTTTTTCGAAATCAGACTATCAGTCAACGCCATGTTTATTATACCTTTTAAAATCCAGGTTTGATGCAACTGATGTTGAAGGTAATGAAATTCGCAAAGTACGATAAAATTAATCCAGAGATTTGCTGAAGTTATTCATATTTAAAATTGTTCTAATTTCAGGACTAGTTCACTTCAGTTTTTGAATAGTTTGTGTTTATATATTATCAAAATACTAAACGAAGTATCTAAGGGCGAGTTGTGCCAACTAAGTTCAGGCGAAGTTCAACTTGATCCAAGATCAAAAGCTAACAATCGCAACCATGGATTCGGAATCGGATTTTGATCTTGGATCAAGCTGAACTTGGCTGAACTTAGAGCGAGTTGTATACCGACTAAAGTCAAGTCAAGATCAGCTTGATCCAAGATTACAATTGTTACAATGATCGTAACCATAGCTTTTGATTTTGGATCAAGATGATCTTGGCTTGAACTTAGTTGGTACAACTTGCCCTTCGCCCCAAGTAGAACTATATCAAAATTAGAGTTCCTACACTTTCATTCAATAATCTCATTTGTAATATCTCTTAAAATTGAGATTCAGAGTAAGAGGGAAGTATGCGTTGATTCTTGTTTATTATAAATATTCAAAAACCAAACATGGCTGCTCTTTAAAATTTGTTATTTTTCTAATGAATAAAAAAAAATTCTTTTACATTTTTGTTATAGTCAAATGCCTTGCTCTTACAATGAATATAAGTAAGTTTTTCATTCACAGATCACTATATTGAAGGATAAGAAAGATTTGCGTATAATGTGTATATCTAATTGTATTCATTGCAATAGTAAGTTTTTAAAGTCATTTTAAAGATCATGCCATGTTGGATTTTCTAAGTATTTATAACAAACCAGAGATAAATGCCTGCTTCTCGCAAAATAACAATTTTTTCACAGCCACAAATCTTTATATTTCATAATTTTCAAACTTTTAACTATTCTGCTAAGAACTGAAATTATTAAATGAAAATTCATAGTTCTAGAGTATACGCGGGTATAGGGTATACCACAAAATAGGTATATCACAAAATGGACCTAAATTTTAATTTTTTGACGAAAGTTACTCTTCATAAAAAAATTTACTTGTTAAAAGAACACGATTTGTTTTCCTACTGTTTATTGTATATTTCGCCACTTTCTGTAAATGTATTTAAAAATTTTAATGAAAAAAACCTCTGCGCCAAATGGATCAAACAGAGGCCGGTTTTTAATACTTCTTATTCATACAAAATATCTCCCACCTAAAAATATATAAATCGAAACAATAATGTTGAATGATAATCCTATAATTAAAAATTAAATTGATGGAAAAATATAAGTTTACCTAAAAGTAAAATACCTTGATTTTTCATTTTTGATGAAAATAATTCCATTTGAAAAAGTTGCTTATAAATTACTTTATTAGTTGTAATCTAAAATTTGAGGAAACAATTTTTATTTTATAAATGTTTAAATAAATAATATTTCATTTAACAAGTAAACGTAAAATTAACTTTTTTTTTAAAACACACCACAGATAGTATAGACAACGACCCCCCAAATCCAAAGCCAAGGCTGTGCGAAAGGGAGTTACACATTTGGAAAAACGCAGACATACATCCACACCCACCGGTGTTGTCAACACCGGGGCCGGGGGTCGAACCCACAGCGCGGTAGACAGTCGATCAGCATTTCGCCACTCAATACGCCTTAACTGATTGAGCTACCGCGCCGGTAACTAAGTTTTTATTTAATATGAAAACCACCAACTTCCACTCACTTTTGGAATCTTCTTTTAAATTTATCGTAAATAGAGCGAATCATCATCTCTCCATCCAAGGCCAAAAATTGGAGAAAAAAAAAAATCATCTCTTCATTTACTTCTGCGATAGCTTCAATTTTTCTATTAAAATTTCAACTTCATGATCTTTATAAACATTTTATTTTAAAAGTCCCCAAAGAATAATTGCTTACCGTTCGATCCCGAGACCGAGCCAGCCATTGAGTGGGGCAAAATCTACCATTTTTGAGTAATATATTTCTACCTGCAGTGGTGATTTCCGTCTTGCTAAAAGGAGGTATGTCGTCTATGTTCTATAAATTTTCTTCTTCAAGTTCTGACCAAAAGTAAATATTCAATTTTCAGCATTTCTAAGTATGACTTTTGTTTAAGATTTTCCTGAAATAAATTCAATTTTCTGCAATTATGCAATATACATTTACTTTTTTAGATTTGGACTACTTGTAGTTACTGTAAAATTTTTATCATCTTGTGCTTAGTTACGACAATTTTTGGATGATATTATGTCATTCGTAGTAAACGTAGACATAATCTTCTTCCGGAGTGTGAATTTTAGCACAAATCGTTTTCTATCGAGCAAACATTTTTATAAAGCTACTTTTTGTCAAAAAATTATAACTTTGGTCTATTTGTGGTATAGATAACTTCTATTTGAAGACACTCTGTTAGTTAAACTCAGCACGGTGTGCTACAACTAAATTTGAATCAAAGTTGATGCCACTCGAATTTTTTTTTACACATTCTTGGATGTATATAGAACCAATTTCCACGATATTTAAAATCATTGATCGCAGAAATTTTTTTTACAAGTATTTTACTTTTTTCGTTTAATGGCACAGCCACACAAAAAAAATTCTCCGGCCTGCAGATCAGACCAGTGTGTTTCTATGTATTTGGTCCCGCTGAAACCGAATCCGAAGTCAGAATTGTCAGATTGGCTCGTTTTTCACCTCTGACTTCAAAAACGCTTTCGCTTAAACTTAAAATCTCGACGTTTCATGACATTCTAAGACTATTTGAACAATAAAAAATTTTAAAATTTTTTTTGTCGTACTGTACTTCCACTAGATGTAGAAGTAATTCAGCCAGTTTCACCGGGGGCTACTTCCCATAAGAAATAAGCGGGGACCTTTGATTGTAGCACACCGTGTCAGGTATTACTATAGTTTTTGGCAATATCTGTATTAGATAGTCATGACAAAATATTTTCCCATTGGAACTTTGTCTTTCTTGCGCCTCTCGATTAAATATGGCAACTTTGAGCTTAAATCAATAAAAGTAATCATTTCTTTCTTTATTTCAAGTTTAAAAAAGCAGAAGATTCTTAGTTCGACTCATGCCTGAGCATTAAGCAAACATTTTAAAACTATTTAGAAAATGTGAAGAAGCAACAAATTCTGAAAATAAAATAAAAGAGATAGAAAAAAAGATAAAAATTTAATTTTATGATTTTTAATTCCGTTTTCTTAAATTAACTTCATTATTTGTTCACTCAATAAAAATATTTGAAAATATGGCAAATGTTTTTCAAGTTTATGACCTAGAATTGTAAGAAACCTCTTTCTTCATTGCGTGCTTCCTTAACATTATGTCGATTAATACCTAAAATTCGCGAGGTATTAATTAAAGTGTATTTTATTTGAGAATTTTGTACCATACCATTTTAAAAAGTAGTTGACACTACTTGTGGTTCACTTACAATGAATTAAAACCCTTCAATTACCCAAGTTTATTGGGAATGTACATTTTTCTAGTCAAGAGTAATTTTTAGAAAATAAGACTAAATAATATACAATAAGCATTGTTGTAATAGTATTAAAAATTAAATTTATATTTTACGTTTACCGATAAGATATTACAACTGCCAAAAAACACGTCAAAGTTGTGATCCGATTTATATTATAGATTTAATGTATCGGTTATATACCCATATTTTTACTCTTTTTTGATTTTGATGTAATTTATTATCGATTTATTTGTGAATTAATGCAACCATGAGAAATTCTAAATTATTCATAAAACATGAAGCTATACATGAAATAATTTCATTAAAAAAAATCCTGTTTCAAATGTTCTTCTATATATTTTAAAATTATAGATGCACGCACATTGAGGCCATGACGAAAAAAAAATCAGAATTTAATAATTCGAAATTACAACTTCTCGAGTTGTATATGTGTACTACATACAAGATATATGCCCAATGCCAAATCTACTATTTTTGCAAGATATGTGCATCTGCTAGAGGTAGAGCGACTATAATTTAGCAGTTACTTTAAATTCAAAGGTCTTTAAACATGTATTGATTAAAATAAGAATATACAATTTATAATACTAGTTTACATCCTTCACCATTATTATAAAATATATATTTACGTTCTACTAAATTTTTCATAGTGAGACATCCAGATCTTGTACGTTTTGATATTCTCAAACTTGGATATCTTTAAAAAAAAGTATAATCTAAGTAGAATCTAAACTAAATATAAAAAAATAACATTTACTGTACTTTTCAGCATTATCACTGTTATTTATTTTCTGTCACAAGAATATTTTACACATGACACATATACTTTCAAGATATGTTTTTTTTAGTCTCTGAAATATATGCCTTTTATACGATAACGACATAAAAATTGGTCACAGTCATTTTTTTGTAGATTTCGGATCTACTACTTATTAGTTAAGACGACAAATATACGGAATAGATAAGAAAATTTGTTTTTCCTTTAATTAAACTGTATATATTTGTATATTTGAATTTATCATCTTATATATAAATACGAAAAAACAAACAAGCTACAGTTACGAAGGTAGAATGTGATTAAAAAAATCTTTGAAATTTGAAATAGGTCAAAAGATATAACCAGATGATATATGTAATAAGAGAATTTTGTGAAAACAGAAAAAATATTAGTATGTTTCTGAAATTTTTAGTTACAGCCTACGTTAATGTTAATATTCCAATAATAAAATTTCATTCATTTTCTACTAATAGAGTAAAATCTGTTGACCAGTTCATATAACAAAATTAGCCCAGTCGATGACGGTATTTACCTACAAAAATTTGCAATATTGATAATTAATATTTTTTTAATAAGTTCATGAAAGTGTATAGAATAATATCCTGAAAAGTTTACATTTCGCTCGGATGCAGAACATAAAAAAGTGAAAAAAAATGTTCATCCATTTTTCCAAAATTTTGAAATTAAATCAAGCTAGGAAAAAATAAAAAATACAGATGGATAGATCACGTATTTATGAATAAAAAATGTCGTAACAAAATTTATCGTTAAAGCCACGGTTTTCCCGGAAAAAATAGTCAAGTGTAACGTTATAACTCGGAGTGAGATATAGCGTGCGCGCTCTTGAATACGTATGACTGTGACACCGACGGACTTAATTAGATGTCACTAAATCAGAATTTGTTCAATCTATATGAGTGTTGGTTCATGTAAAAAATGGAAATTGTAGCTTTCTGATGCTTTTTTGTTTTAAGCAATACAAGCAAAGGATGGATGGGAAAAATATACTCGCAATAAAAAATATAGAAAAAAATAAAAGCCCTTCAAAAAAATTCTTTCTTCATTGAGAACTGTTAAAAAGTATGATTATTATCGTTTATTAAGTTGTAGTAACGTGTATTAAAAAAAGTACATCTCAAATCATTTTAATTTCCTTGCTTGATGATTTTTTTTGATAAATATATATATTGGGGGCTGTAACTTGTCGAGAAATTGATCCATTGGAAAAAATAAAATATCACTATTTCGGAAAAAATTTATACTTTTCGAAAGTTCAAACACAAATTCGTTTACTTGTATGCATTTTTTCGAAAATATGATTAATCAGATCATGATAAGAAATTGCGATTTTTAAGATCTTATCCTTATAACTGTGAAAATATCTTTGATTGTTTTGGACATAAATTCTGGAACTTCCAATACATTAACAAATGTAAAAGGATATAGCTGAAATGGGGATAGGTGTACCTATAATAAATACAATACAGTAAAGGCACGTAAAAATTAATGCGAGCGATTCAGCGGCTATGTGTGGTGTCTGTGTATGCGTTCATAATTATATATTTTCCTCCCATACTCACTATTTATCCTCCTATTTACTAAGAAAAATGTTTAAAATGTGTAATCAAAGAAAAAGCTTTATTTGACTCGTTAGAACTGCTAAAAATTTTTAGAGGTTCCGTAGTATGCATTTAACCGTGCGCTTGGCCGCGCAGAGTGACAAAGTTACTTCACCAGGAATACCGTGGCTTTAGCGATAAATTTTATCATAACATTCTTTGTTCAGAAACACGTGGTATATGTATATACGTAACACTTAAGTTGGCTGTATTTTTTGTTTTTTCCTACTTAATTTAAAAATGTTGAAAAAATGCATGAAAAATAGTATATTATTCAACAAGCGGTAATGTAGGTAATAACTCACGCAGATGAAAGTTTATTGCGTATTCTGTAATTCATCAAGTGAGTTATTACCATTACCGCTCGTTGAATAATATACTATTTTTCATCCATTTTTTTCAATTTTTTTAAATTAAGTCATTTAAATTAAGTTTAATGTAGGTAATAACTCATGCAGATGAAAGCACGAGCCGTAGGCGAGTGCTGTAATTCATCAAGTGAGTTATTACCATTACCGCAAGTTGAATACTATACTTTATCTACGATTATAACAATAAATATTAAATTGAGAAAATTTTGTTTAAATTACTCAGTTTGTTTATCAATAAAATTAATGTAAAATTTAATTTTTGTTCACCCTTTTATATTTGTTGTCTTCAAAGATTTAGCCACCTTTAAGCGGAGGTAGAATGTGATTTTTAGTCGAAATAGTGCATAAACTGCTTGTAGACAAAAAATCAGCTTTGTAAATTAATATTACGCGGCGGAAAATGCAAAACTTCTCCGCGAACTGCAATAGTCCGAAGCGCATATTCGGTCAAAAGTCTTGTTTAATATGTTACAGAAAATATTACAAAAACGTGGGAAAGCTCAATCAATTCTCTTTACATAAGCTGTCTACAAATTTTTCGAAAAAAACGATAATTATCGAGATATTCGAGGAAATATAAGAACTTACACGTTTTCCTATAGAGTGTATGTAAATCTTAAAAAAATTATTTTTCTCAGAAACCTTTGTTTCGAAGGGCCAAGGTCATTTTTGTCGGAATTCAAAAAATAAAAAAAGCAAATTTAGCAAATTTAATACTATTTAAGTTAACTAGAGTAGTCTTTTGGCGTAGGAGTCAAGATTAAAAAGTTTCCAACTGTAGAAGCTCAAAATTTGCGACTTTTTGCCGTACATGGCCAATATTTCAATAGTTGTCTCCGAAACGAAAAAATTAAAATAAAAATTCTGATAGTAGCAAAAGATTCATAATGGAAAATACTCGTTTGACCATATTTTTTATTTCGGAGATATCTGCGAAAAATAACAAAGAACAGCTTACATTTCGGAGTCGAAAAAATTGCAAAAACATGCAATCTTGACACGTTTATATTTTTTGAAAAACACCATTGGGATGGCCGTACGATGTCGAGACGTAAAGAGGAAGTCTTCCAGATAAACCTGATCGTAAATTACATGGCGAAATTCGAAAATTCGGCTCGGCATGCACGAATCAAAAGTAGCATTTTGTGACATTTCAGAAAATCTTTATAGATATTAACGCGAATAATCTGTCACTACCTCCCTGGCTCCACCTTCGTGTGTTGCGCCTTACGTCGATTTTACAGTCTAGGCATAAAGATAAAGGTGATTGGCTCTGTACCTAGTGAGTTATAATAACTCACGCATTATAACTCACGCTGTTTGTTTATAGATACTATTAATTAGTATATAACCTAATAAGAGTAGATAAAAATTTTTTTTTACTTTTTTTTATGTTCTGCATCCGAGCGGAATGTAAACTTTTCAGGATATTATTCTATACACTTTCACGAACTCATTAAAAGAAAATTATTCATTTTGTAGGTTTCACTATAAAATGTTCTCTGTCGTCTGGGCTAAATGTAGATATTTGTATATAAAATAATAAGATAAGGAAATTTAATATGCAAATAAGTACGGAGTATTTAATTGAAAAAAACTATTGCACTTCGTATGTTTTCTTGCTGTATTAAAAAAAAATAATAGCCGATCTAAAATCGCCAACAAAAATGACATTGACCAGTTTTTGAAAATTAAGGCATTTTTAGATATCGAAATATATAGTGGAACACTTTGTGCGTGGGGGATCATAATCAACCATTTGATGATCACCCTGTATTTATTTATTCAGTCGCAAATAATTAATATTGATATCTATAACGTGATCTACTTTAGATGGAACCCATAATAAATTATTTGTTTTTAGTAAAATTGGAAATATATTTTCTTAAATAAAGGGCTGAAAAACTTCTCTCTATAGTGGTCCCAATATATCAAGAGGTGTACGATATTCTGATGTCACAAGGTACCAACTTTAAATTATATCAGTGTGTAAATTCTGTATGTATATACGTACCTAACACTTAAGTTGGCATTGCGCCACGCACTCGTAAAACTTTGTTTGCATGGTAGACATGTTGTTTCGAATAACTCAGCTAAGTATACATCATGTTGTTATTTTGTTGAGCATTTAGTTGACTTTGTTTTAGTTTTTAATTTAATCAGTCAAAGTTTTATAAATAGGTAAAGTTTAGTTAGTCTGTTTTTCAGTATTAATATTTTTGTGAATAATTTAATTAAAGATTATATAATGTATATAATAACTTTGACATTATGTAAACACAGTAAAACTGTGACGTCAATATAAGAGTGACGTGCATCTAGTGTTATATTGGAACCACTATAATAATCAGCAAATTACATTTTATACGTGATAAAAAGGTAACCTACTAGGATTAAAAATAAATGCCCAAAGCATCACATTAATTTTTTTTTTTTAAGAAATTACTAAGTTATTCGAAATCACCATGAGTGGCCTAAGCCAAAATTTGCTCTTTTGCAAAAAAAATCAAAATTATGTCCTTAAACAAATTCAAATTAAAAAAAAATTACTTCTAGAATTTTAAAAGTAATTCGAGACAAATAAACAATGTCACTATAATAGTTATCAAGAAATGCAAATGGTTTTGGTTTTTGAAAATGGAAATTTTTTCAAAAAAGATCTGGATTTGGGGTGATTCTGAACGGCTTTTTTTAATCAACTTCTTTCTAAATGCCTTATGGTTTTACACTTTTGGCATCTATTTTTAACTTACTAACGCATATATTTACTCACTAAATAATAAATCGTTTGAAGTTTCAATTTAAAACATTAACAAGATGAAATTTCGACTTATTTTAAAATTTCAACATGTTTTTTACTTTTATTTATTTTTTTCGTTCTAGCCTCAATATGCTTCCGATAAAATATGCTTACAATTTGGATACGTTTTTAATTAATTCATTGAATAAATGAAATAGCTTATTGATATTGTTATTGCACCACAAATAATTTTTACCAATTTATTTTAATTACACCTTCTCATCATATAGGCCAGTTCCCAGAGCCAGAAATTCAGGGCAATAAGTAAAACATTATAAATACATTTTTCACAAATTTTTGTCATAAAGTGGTATTTTTAAACGCGGGGCATTCAGAATTTATGAACCGTCAAAAGGACTTTTTCAGTTATGTAAATTTTATAATAAATAACAGGAATTAGATCTAAAGTGGTGGTCAAAGTGCCCTATTCATTCTTTTACTCCTTTAAATTATGCATTAAATTGTGGTAATATCATTTTTGTACAATAAATAGAAACTGAGATATAGTCGATAAAGGGTGGCCCAAGAAAAAACTTCGTAAATACCCCAAAACACATTTTTTTTACGTTTTCGCTTATAACTTGATTTCCATATATATCTGAATGCCCTACTTTGTATTCTATGCGCCGAAAAGCCCATTATTGCGGGGGGTAACAGTTGGACAACATCACCGAACTACTTTTTTTATTGAAATTTTACCAATTTGCAATAAAAAATCCCATTTGATGACATATTTAAAGGGCACTTTGATAATCTGATACCAAAAATTGGAGTATATACAGGGTATAATTAGTTTCATGTCATTAAAAAACTGATAATGGGTAATGACAAGACAAAAAAAATCCTATATAACTTTTTCCTTTAGGGGCACTGAAAACAAACTACCCCAGGTTAATAAAATAGTTATTGAATAGAATAGTTACCTACGAAAAGCTTGAGAACATCTGCGTTCTGTAGGTCTATGGGCGTATAGTTGTAAAGGAACATATACTAATTATTTTCTAATTGGCTCAAAAAGTTGACTTAAAGCGTGGTGGTCAAAGTGCCCTATGGCAGTTTGAGATCCATTTTTGCTATAACCTGTGAGTGACAGTGAGTGTAATAGTATCAGGTATGTTTTCGAATAGGAAGGTTTAAAATGTTGCAGAGATTTCAATGCAAAAGCGTCTTAATAAAAATGAAATTATTCAGGATATTAAATCATACTTTAAATTTGAAATTAAAATAATTTATTTTAGGGTCAATGAATTTTTTTGATCTGTTAATTTATTTTGACATACAATTATACTACATGTTTTTAAATCTTCATTTCTGTATTTTAATATCAAAATTTTATAAGCAATAGTAAAGATAAAATAGTCCAGAACCCTATTATATGTCCCTGCTCATTGCAATGAAACTGAATTTTCTAAAATTAGCATTTCCATCATTTTTTAAAGTTATTCTAAAAGAATTTAGATATTGATCCTTCAAGTCACACTTTATTGTTGTTTTGATGTAATGTTTGTCTATTTGTAGCCTTTTATAGAAAGTCGAAAAGCTGCGTATTGTTTTAAATAAAGAATAAAACTACATTAAACAAATTTAGATCTGTTTAAATAAATTCACAAATCTGTCTTAAAATATATATTATATGGTATTATATGGGGCCAAGAAAGATCCACCTTCTTCAAAAAAATTGAAACTTCTTTTTATTGCGAATTGGTCATACTTTAATAAAGAAAATAATGGTTAGGTGGGGTTGTCCAACTCTATCGGCTGCTTAATTTAGTTCACAACTACTTCGTTATAAAGCTGAAAACTTATATTATATTAGCTTACTTTCAAATTTAACCCAATTAACCCATTATACATATTTTTTTGTTATTACAAAAAAATATGTATAATTTTCTCTTTATTGAAATATCAATGGACTAGCCAAAGAATGTTCTTACAAGTTTTCCTAAATTACTATTTTAAACCCTGTGGCCGAATGACTTACTAATTATATTGCACATTCCGTTTTTCTATGTACTACCCTATCTATGATATTCATTAATGATAATATATATTGATAGCCAGTTTTATTATTGGAATATTTAAAAAATATATTCATTGCTAAAAACATTGGGATCTAATAACTTTTCTCCACATATTCTGCGTACTCAAAATAGTACAACTTTTCATACAAGGATGAATCAATAAAATTCCTAGTTTATTTTGTTGAAGATCCTAAATATTTTGTTAGTTACATGCTTAAATTTTGCTCATATTTGTCCAGTATTCGCAGTGAACAGGATATTCCGATATTCCATAGATCTCTGAATGTCTTAAAGATACGTATAAAGATACGACATTCACAAAATAGGTTATTTTATATAATATATTATTATATTTAATGCAAATTATTAGACAATATACCAAGATTTACAATGCGACTTCTAAGGAATACATTTATGGAACAATTTACTTTATGGATAGGATTTTGAAGAGCGAGAGGGAAATATGCGTTTATTTTCGGTTTATTATAAATATTTAATAAATCGTAAATGTTATAATCTTTAAAAAAGTTTCAGGTACTTCCCATTGCTCTAAGGAATACAACCATAGACAGTTTTTATCATAAATTTTGTATATAGTACATGCCATTCTTTAATAATGAAATTAGGAACTATTTTCATTGACAAACTACAATATTCAACTATAACAGAAATTTACAATAAAAAATATATATAGCTGTATTCGTTAGAACAATAGCAAGTATCTGAAATATTTTAAAGATTATACTATGTTGGTTTTTTAAATATTTATAATAAATCGGAAATAAACGCATATTTCCCTATCACTCTGAAAAATCCTATCCTTAAGTGTATCACCTAAAACTATTCCCCCCATTTCTATCAGGTTTGATTATACATTTATAGTACAGTAACTACAAGTTTTAGTTTAGAAATAATGTCATATGAATTAAACGTTTTTTTTAAATCTACAGTTTCTAAAAGCATATAGGTAATAAACGTTTTTATATTAGGCGGAGGCTTGAGAGAGAAGAGAGAAAAGAGAGCTTGAGGCTTTTGAGAAAAACAGATTCTATACAATTTTTCATTTAAATTGATAGTTTTTAAATTATGACTTGAATATTGCGATTTTAACTCTAGGAAACAGGTATCTCAAAACTATTTTCGTTGAATAACTCGAAAAGTATTACGTTTAGTGAAACAGTGCTAGATACCAATAAGAAGCTTAGAAACTGAGGATGAATTAATTTTTTTCTTTATTTTAGATTTAATAGTTTCGTAATAACGAATTAAAGATGGTATGGTATTTAGCTCAATTGTTAAATATATCAGAAACTATGAAATGTACATAAAAAATGCCTCACCTTCACATTTTTTTAACAAAACCGTCGCCATTTTATTACTGTAGGTGAATAATTAAAAGAATATTAATCTCAAATTCTATTTTTCGTTAACATGACCTAGATACTCAAATTTTTATTCGTCTGTTACATTTGCTTTAGAAAATATTGCACTTTAAGGTATAAAGATATTTTCGACAAAACGTACGTTGTTTCTTTGCAAATATCTCAATAACAGTTTTAGAAAAAAACGATCGTGAAGATCAAATATAAAGCTTATAAACTTTTTTATTATGTACGATTCACCGTTTCGGAAATATGGGAGTTTAAAAAATCTGCGGCTACTGGAAGCGGTTGGAATCTCCCCACCCGGTGGATCTTTAAAGCCGAAAAGAACACTCAAAAATATGAACGATCTCATTTAATTATATTTATTAACTTGAAATATTTTTTTCATATTAAAACAGAAAAAAGTCTTGCGTTCGGTGGGATTTGAACCTACCAACTTGAGTGTTAAATTTATAGTCTGCACCACATTAATATTTTATTCAATGTTTTAATACAAATATATGCCTCATCGGATCCTAGCCCGGAGCCAGCCAGACAACGACGGCGAACACCGCCGAGGTGGGTGTGAGGCTGGACGCGGTAAGTCCGGTTTGGCTTGGAGAAAAATAGAAATTTGGGATAGTAGCTCCTGTCTTCTCTAGGCAGGCTTAAAAACTAGGTTAAAATTATATAATGTGTCTACATAGACCTAAAATTAATATAAAAATAAATACAACACTATAAAAACTAAGTTCGTAGGCAAGAGCACTTAATAATTTTGATTATTGATACGGGAAACACAATTAAACGAAAAAAACCCGTTCGTTAATAATGGGTGGTAGGGGTGGCCATCTTTGGGAAAAGCCATGTAACTCTTGGTGGGCAGCTTCCCTGCCAGCTGTGGTTGGGGTAGTGTTCATGGTGGATCGTTTAAGTTTGAGTTGATATATTTTGTTTTATCTTCTGGCCTCTTTTTCTGGCCTATTTTTCACTAAATCGGTCGGGAAACGGACAACTGTCAAATTTTTGGCTCCAATGTTTTTCTGAGGGAATTTGATTTTTGACGATTTTCGAAAACATTTTTAGGTTGGGACCAATACCTTAAATTGTTTTTAGATTATGTAGCACTATTTTTAGGTTATATTTCCGGAAGAATTTCCGGCGGGATGCCAGAAGTAGCGGAAATAGTTTTTAAAATATGTCAGTGTCACTTTTAATGTTTTATTGGCAAAAACTCACCGAAAGCGTTCCGGTGGAGTTGCTTATACTTGTAGGGCTTATGAGCGGTTCACAAGGGCCTCTCACACCTTTCATGGGCTTTATAAACGTCGAAAAAACTTATAATCTCTCGATGCACTTGACACGTCAAAAATACTCAACATGCAGTCTGCACGCTTTAACACACTAGTCTACCGAACGTTAGGTTAGACTATAAAATATATCTTACACAAGGAGCGTGTTATTTTGTTTTTTTAATTTTTTTCACGGAAACCAAATCTAAAGAGTGCAAGTGTGATATATCGTTGAAATCGGAGTTTTTACTGCTTTTCAATGGTTTGATTACAAATTGTAAAATAAACAACTCGTTGTGCCAAAACGGCACTAAACGTAATCCGATCTCAACCAAAACCTTTTCAGATCTTCTGGAGCACTAAAGAAACCCTCATGCAAAGTTTAATCCAAATCCGTTTAGTAGTTTCGCCGCTATCGTGTTCACATCCATATACACACATATACTCACACAGACATTTTTTAAAAACCACTTTTTTGGGTTCCTGGGACCTCAAAACGTAAAGATTTGATGTTATCTCAATTTTAGATTTTGGGCTAATTTTAGTAACCTTCCACAATTTTATTGTGGGGAGGTTAAAATGGCATTCAAACGTTTATAGTCCGAAAATTAATAATTTTCTATATAATCCAGTTTCAATTTTCTTTAAGTTCCCGATTTTTGACCAAAAAGTTAAATAAAAAAAAATTTCCTGATTTTTTGGGCACTTATTTGAGTGCTTTCTGCTAGTTAACAAATCACTTAATGATTTTAAAAAAACAAATCCTCAAAATTACAGTAACATTTCAAGTAGTGAGTCAAAATTCATACATGATGATAAAAGAAATTGAAATTTTAGTTTACATGGAAGTGATTTTCACAGAAAAATTATATCACACTTACCGAATAAATTACTTAAATGACTTCCTTGTATCGTTAGCTATCCAACAAGTACAAATATTGCCAAAAATCACACGCACTTGGAAAGAAATCGCGATAAGAAGCTCAGGTAGCGCGTTATATAGAGTGATAGCAAAATTCGCCCCTTTTTGCATAGTGCGAAGGAAAGGTGCAAAATTGATCCCGTTAGTCTCAAAATAATCTTTGAGAAATTTTAAGAGAGCATATATTTTCGTTTTGTGATAACACGCGAAAATATTTATATAATAAATAATTAAAAAATAAAACAATTATTATAACTCTGATTTTAGTAATAATGGGCTTGTTACCGATACTTTATTTTCGTTTTGGTATTCAATAGAATTAGATAAGCTGTTAAAATTTCAGCTTCATAAGCATATCCAATCCTTAGATATTCAATGTTAAAGATTGGGTTTCAGTACAAAGCGCTTCGCCGATTCGTGATGTCATTTTGCATAAACAAAAAATTGAAAAAGTACATTGTTTTTGTTATAACTTCTTTGTTTTTTATGCTATAGAAATAGAGAGAAAACCATTTGAAAGTCTAATTAATAGCCTTTCATTTTTGGTTACTGCTTTTGACGTAGGTGCCATAGTTTCTGAGATATTTAACATTTAAACTAAATACTTTGTCTTATAGACGTTGGGACGCCACCTGTATACTTCCACATCTCCGAAACCATTAACTCCACAGAAATTAAAAAAAAAAATTTCATCCTCAATTTAGTAGCTTTCTTATTCGTCTCTAGCATGTTTCTGCTCAATGTAATACTTCGAGTTATTTGACGAATATTGTTTTGAAATACCTATTTTTTAAGCTAAAATCATAATTTTCAAGTCATTATAACTTAAACACTATCAATTTTTATGAGAAGTTGCATAAAACCTTTTCTTCTTAAAATCCTATCTTATTTCACCTCTAACATTTTTAATTATTAAATTTCGACTGTCGCTTGATCAGCATCTACAAAGTGACGTCACGTTTTCGCGCTGTCCAACTTTTGTAAATAATTAAGGGCTTAAACGTCCGAATAAAAACCTAAAAATTTGGAAATTGCCTTAAAATGTGTTCTACTTTCGATTTCTAAAATAAAAAAAAATGTTGAACGGGCGGGCCTATTGCAACAAAATAATGCTAAAAATCAATAATTACGAAAAACAGTGAAAAATAAGAATTAAAATTGAGTACATGAAGAAGATAATTTATCAGACTTTAAAACTATTTTTTGTTTGCTTCTATATCATAAAGAACAAAGAAGTTATGACCGAATCGATGTGTCTTAAATTAAACTAAAATGTCGCCATTTTGTTGCTGTAATTACCCAGTGAATAAAAAAAAGTCTGAAATACTGTCTTTCGTTGTATATCATCACCTATGTACTGTTTGTCCGTTTAAAATACTTGCTTTAAAAAATCCATCCGTCATATTAAAGCCGCCATTTCGAATTCTTTTATTTTCAGGTTCGTAATCACCGAGCCCAAATATCGTACAAAAATAAATCGGCAATATTTTTTCGAATATTAAGTATTTAAATTTGGGAGTCGTCTTCACCCCCCGGGGGTAAGAGCAGAATCGTATAGAAACCGAATATGGTACCTTTTACTTTAATAATCACCCATAAAGACATATACCATTCCATATGATATTATTTTTCAAAATATTTTTAGGTTGTACAAATTATGTCCTGCATTAATACGTTCACTAAACAGTTTAAGCATAGTACCAAACTGATATATTCCAGCGAGTTTAAAAGAAAAATCATGTATAGGAAATGCACTTGATGCATATAGGCTTACTGCACCTGAGCAAATAAATTTATTTTTATATTCCAATAAAACTGTCTATCAAATCTTAGTTGTCTTGTAAAATATTTGTATTTTTATAAAATAACTGTACTTATTTTAAAGCAAATTTCCAGTGCCATTGACCTTGTAAATAAAACCCTTTGTATATATTATTTAGGATAAGACTATGGGACGACTCATAAAGTACCAAGGATGTATACAGGCATGAATATTTTTAGATATAAATCTAAACTTAAATATATTAAAATATAAGTATTATTATAACGTATTTTCTATAAACAGGATGTTGTTGAAAAAATAACCAATAATGTATACTTCAAAAATTCGATTTAAAAAAAAACTCAAAAAATTATTATTGTATACGTATATCCTTTTTGAGAGAAATGTGTAACTGATGTGTAACTTTTGAATATTTAAATACTTTACCAGTACTTATATATAGCAGGAAAACCAAAATAATACTACTCGTCAAATAACGATTTTCGTCGGACTGGACTGGGTCATAACGACGAATAATAAAGACATACTCAGTAAGATCTCCCGAGTGGAAAAATGTCTGCTGTTGCGCTCTTATTGTGTGAAGTATGCAGTTGTGGCGTTATCAAGTTAGTCGCCGCTGCTCCGCTACTATATAGTTATCCTCGAATAACTCTATATCTATTCAATATATTGGTTTATACGGGATGTCATATATAAGCTTATTAACTGCTCAATAAGAATATTCAGAGAAAAAACTGCGCAGGAATTGTAAATATCGAAATAATTACAAAAATATTATGTTTTTCTCGTACATTTTAATTCTTTTTCGTATATCAAACGAAATTATAGCTGTACAGTGAGAAAATCTACTAGAAAATTCTTGCGACAATTTTCAGCTCTCCAAAAAAACTAAAAAACCATTAATATGTTATAAAATTGTTTTTTATAACATAATAATGCGTTAATTTTTTTATGCGCATGGAATATATTGCATGGTTTCTGGATTTGAGGAACTGATAAGTTAACAGTGATACTGGTGTAATATGCTATTGATGGTCCACTTTTATGAAAAGTTACCGGCCACTGTCTGTATTAAATTTGGGACATCTACGAAGCCGAAATTTATAAGCAAATAGTTTAAATAGATATTGGTTTTATTCGAAGATAGATAGCTATAGCGGCCATCTTTGTGATGTCTCAAACGCGTACTCCACGCAATAAGAGGGCGACAGCAGTCATTTCTCCACTCAGGAAACATTATTAAATGTGGTGGAATAGCTATGCTAAACTCCGCCAGGACTTAAATATCAATAAAGGCGATTTATTATTATTATTATTATATTATTATTAAATATCTTTTACTTTTTATCGTTATAACCCAGCTCAGTACAACAAAAACTCTATATAAGTCAATTGGTTTCCCTACTAATACGCAAGAGTTACTAATCCGTATTTTTCCGAATACACGCAAATCACAGTAATTTATTTTTAAGGGCACGAGACAATCAAGTGCGTGAATTAAAATCATGCTTATAGAGAAGCATAGTAGCATATAGCTCTTCAGACCTGGCATTGAAATTTTTCTGTGTTGCACCACTAAAGCTTTTTTAAGCAATAAATCTCTAGACACACTTCTTTCTTCTGCAATTATTTTAATAAAATGAAAATATTTACGAAACTTTGAATTTCTATTGTGTAATATTCATTCATTCACTGTTTATATCATGTAAGCAAAAACGCTCTTTTTCATGTGAACATTTTTATATAGGTGTTTGATTAAATACATATCACAAATAAAATTATTTCAATTTCATTATATTTGCATGTGTCAAATTACTTGTGTATTTTTTGTAAATACATCAAATTGTTTATTTATTACAGTTAGAGAAATAAATGACACATGACAATTATTTAAATGTGTTTTATTTTTCGTTGCGACTATGTACGAAATAAAAAAATCAGCAGCTACGGAAAGCGGCTGGAACCTCCCCACCCGGTGGATATTTGGAGCCAAAAAGAGCACTAAAAAATATGAACGATCTCGTTTAGTTATATTTTTTTATTTATTTTTAAAAACCATATAATTCTTTGTGGACAGCTTCTCTGCCAGCTGTGGCTGGTGAAGTGTTCATTGGACGTTTCAATGAGCAAGATGCATGAATTTTAAAAATGCATTAATTTATTATTTTTTCATTATACATATTATATAAGCCGAGTATATAATAAAAGGAAACTATAAAAAAAGTTATTTTGTAAAAGAAAATCATTTTAAAATTAAAATTTTATCGGAACAAAACCACGTGACTATAAACGGTACTGATGTCATCTGGCACAACGTTTTAGTTTCATCCATAGACCGCAGATTTCTAAATTCACCGGTGGAGCGCATCAGTAAGAAATAACATTATATGATTGGCTAATTTGAAAAACACAGCCAATCAGCTTCGTATTTTATCCACCCAGCGGTAAATTTAGAAAAGTACGGAGACAAGTGACAAGTTTGATAGCTTTGACAGTTTACATCTGCTAGTGCTGAAATATTAAATTGTGTGTTAATTAAATGTTAAATTTTAGCCTGCTGACCTTTAAATATCGATTTGTTTATTTTTGTAAAAATTATTAGTGTATTAATTTATCTAAGTGGTAAAAATGACGAACAGCGACTTTGTGCAAGCTCAAAGTGACAATTTGCCGAAAATCGACGTGTTTATGATGAGCAATTTTTTGGTAATAATACCGATTATATCAGTGCAGAAATTGGAGGTGGAAAAGCGACAAGGATGCATCATTCATTGTTCGTAACAATAAATTTGTTTACGCTCACTTTTATCCTTTTACTGCAGTTAGATTTAGATACCTAACCTCAGAATATGTAAACATAAAGCATTATTTTAATATTTTTATCAACATTAACTATTGTTTTTCGTCTCAGATTATATAACTTTTTTATATTAAATAGTTTGCCACCACTAAGTACATAGATTAAATATCTGTTGAAAATAATACTAATAAACATTGCCAATGCTAAATGCCGGATGACGTCACACGCAAATGGCGGGAAACTTGCTTCGTTTGAACGTGTCTAAATTCTCAGCGAAACTAAATTATTTTTTTATCCTTTAATTCCGATAAAAAAAAATAAAAAATACATAGAAAATAACGCTTTTTAGTGATCTATTATTCGGTGATGTCAAAAAAATTTATGCATTTTGCTCATTGGAGCTGATAAATATTATTTTTATCTTCTGGCCTCGACCGATTTTTCACTAAATCGGTCGGGAAAGGTTGTTGTTTGGTTGCTTGTCACTAATATCAGACATCAAACTGACAGATGCCAAAAGGTTTCAGGAGAAGAAGATTTCTTGACAGCTGTCAAATTTTTTGTCGCTAAACTTTGTTAGTTCTAAATCTGTCAAACTGACAGCTGTCAACAATACTGGTTCTAAACTTTGCTGGGGGATTTTATTTTTTAATAGTTGTCGAAAATTTTTATATTGGTATTTCACTTAGTTTGGTTTTTAGGTTATGTTACTGTTTTTTAGGTTGTGATTGCCAGAAATTTTTAAGGCGTTGTGCCGGATATGGATTCAGATTTCTCAGACTTTTACTGTCACTATCAAATCCGTTTAGTCGTTTCGCCGCTATCGTCCTAACATACATATACACACACAGACATTTTTCAAAAACCATTTTTTGAGTTCCTGGGACCTCAAAACGTGAAGATTTGATGTTATCTCAATTTTCGATTTTGGATCAATTTCAGTAACCTCCCACAATTTTATTGTGGGGAGATTAAAACATTGTTAATTCTGAACACAAGCGTCATGCCATCAGTGGTTATTCGCATGTAGGAAAATGCGGCAAACATAACTTTTAAAATGATTTGAACTCAGTATGAATAAAAATGTATATATTTTGATAGATATACAAATTTTATGTAACAAATATGAAAAAACATGACATACAGTGTCCGCTATAAAGTCGGCTACATGTGGGAAAAATTTGTATAATTTCTAAAAAACTCTATTGGGGATTCGTTTCTGCATATCCAACAACTAAAGAATACATTTTGACACATGTCATGTGATTGTTATAGAACCTCCCAGAATCGACCTAAGTCGAAGAATAAATAAAAACTTCAACTTAGAAAAAATTTATGAAAAGACAATTTAGAGCATAAACATATTTAAGGCATCAGCGATGAAGACTGGCACAAAAGGACTCATACACATTCGCAGAAAGGCACGACACAATTCAAAAGTACGCCAAAATTATTTTTCGACGTTCGGCGACGACTATATCCAAAGGCGTAAGTGCGTCAAAATTTATCTCCAAATGTTTTTTAATTTTTTATCACTTCACGAAACACAGGGAAATTGGTGACACGGTCATTGTGGATATCATTCAAAAGAGTGACAATAAAATTTTTATGAGGCGACGTACTGAAAAGGCGAGATCGAAAAATTTAGCAAAAGCGCGTAGCGTCTATATGCAATTTATTAGACAAAAAATAGCAAAAATGGACAAGGCCGGTTTCTCGAATAAAACAAATTTAAATTTATCCAATAACTCCTCAGTTGGACGAATGCGTTGGAGAATCGGCAGAAAGCTGTGGTAGCCAAACCAAATGCAGGTCTTTAAAGATGGTAAAGTTATAGAGAAACCCGCCTTGTGCATAAGTAAGATAAAATGTGACATGACCTCGCTCGGAAGCGAGGTCATGTCACATATCCTAATTCGAACCTATATGGAGCCAATACGTAGGCATCGCCGCAAAATAGCCCCAAAGTGACTTTTTTCTTCAAATCAGTCTGCCGGTCTTAATACCGAAGCAATCGAAAAGTTTCTTTTTTAATCTTCGTTTATTAATTGCTTGTCAAGCCAGATTTTCGATTTTTGTCCCTGATTGCTTAATAAGACTTGCACACTGATTTGAAAAAAAAAAGAGATACTTTGGGGCCATTGCGCGCCGTAAACTCATATATAATTAAACCTCGTTCTTATGAATGATATAATAACTAAAAAGAACCTTAAAGCTAACCAATACTGTCCCAAAATTTTTAAGTAAAATATTTTTATATCATTTTCCGTCAGTCCCAAAATCAAAGTGCCTTCATAAACTTCTGAGAATTATGCGAATCTTTTTACCTAATCAATTGCTATTGCAGACTTCCCAAGGAACAATTTAAAAGTCATTTGGACTTGAGGAGGTTTTAAGAAAGGTTTGTCAGGGTTAGGAAATAGTCATGTGCTTTATTGATGTTGTAGTTAAGGCCTTTTAGGCTTCAAGTATACTTGCTCTTAATAGTAAGTTTTAAAGCATTCTGTAAGACCTAATGGGCCTTTCCCGCTATTTTTTTTTATTGTGTTATTGGAAAGATCCTATCAAAATATTACTAAAAATGAATTTTAATTTTTTTTCTGAACGCATAAAATACTACAGAAAATATTCAAATATTACCTAAATCAACAGCAGATTTAAACGATAGCATTCGGGCGGCAATGTGACGTCATCATAACCACACTAATCAAATATGATCTTAAACCGCTGCCAGAATTAGCTATAAAGGTGCATTCCCAAACCAAGTTCCCAAACAATCTCACTTGCGTTCTGTTTTCCATATCTTGCAATTCTATTGGTGCCTGAAGTACATTTATGAGGAACCACCAATAGAATCTCGTAAAGTAAAGTGCTAACGTTTAATTGAGAACGTCCGTTTATAATCACGATTGTCATTGCGTAAACGTAAATGTTGTGATTTCAATCTAAAGAGACAAATAAAGTATAAAATCAAGCCCACTAAAAGGAAGTTAGTAACAATATACACATACGTTAAAATGATCTTCACAATAGAAAAATCCAGGGGCAGTATAAACTACACCAGGAACTTTTGCAACTTTCCACCACAATTTTCGAACTTTCAAATTTGTTGGGACGCGCAAAAATAACTTGGTAGTATTTTCACTAGTGATTGGATACACTGGTACAAAACAAACCCTTGTAAGCGGCATTTTCTAATTATAAAATAAAATTACGTAAATACCTTATCAAACATAAACAATAGAAAGTGAGGTTATCGAATATGATTTGAGCATTTCAGTACAGCGTTGCCAGATCATACTGATATTATACTATATGTGAAGCAAAATGTTCAAAAATAGAGAATATAAACATGATATGGATTTTAGACTCAGATAGTGAAAGGTTGACAGAATTTTTGCTTTTATTTAGCATCAGGTTAACGAAGAGTACGTTGTAATGAAAAAAAATGTACTATTCAAAGTAGACAGTTGATATCGGAAATACGATGTTCACATAAAAAGACATACATCTGGCAATAGACAACTCCCTTTAAAAATACGACTTTTTATTGGTCTAATCAGACTGACATGACGTTGCAAGCTCACGCCTTAGAACTTATGTTTCAAATTAAGTGAAATAAAATTGATTTTGTAAAGTAAATATTTGGTAGAACATACAAAATTGCAAGAAACTAAATTAATATAAAATTATATTACAGTTTATTATATGGTTTGGTCGTGGTGAAATAGTAAAATTCAGTCATGCGGGAAAGGCCCATTATAGAGCTAATTTGCTTCTAGGATAATATGTATTTGTAATGGATTTATCATAACCTACATAAAACTCTCCATAAAGCTAATTAGTTTTATGAACGTCTTAAATTCCATTTAGATTTAAAGAGGCTTGAAATTATTCTTTATGGTTTTAACATATTTGCAATAAATGCATTTTCAATCCTTTTTAAAACTAGACATTTTCAATGCCTATTACTACTTATTAAAGGCAATTACAAAACTAGACTCTTAAAACGTCCTTGATCCTTGATAAATGTTGTGATGAAACCGTTATGAGAAAAAAAGCCTTCATAAATCCAAAAGGCAAATTTTAATTCCATAAAACACTTTCCAAAACCTCAATAAAACATTTATTATAAAAATAATAAACAATATGTCTGCCTGAAGTGTCGTTGATGCATGTGTGCGTGTGTGTGTTAATTAAAAGCATTTCACGACTTACTGATGTGTAATCAAGTCTTTTTTGGAAAGGTGGAAGAAAATAAAAAAGAGTGGCCATTTTAAAAGGACTGTTAAAACACACACACATACAAATTATTTTGAGGTTAAGTTTTAAATTTTTTGTATCAAATGTCAACGTCCCAAACGTTTTATTACAGCTTTTATCAAGTCCATGTGATCTTCGCCAAGTGCATTTGCATTTTTGTAAGGAAGGGATTATTTGTGATAGTATACAAAAAGACTAAAAGGGCTTCATTTAGAGTAAATGTTCTAGGTCATTACCGTTATTAGAATATATAGTTTAATCACAGAATAAGGAACTAGTAGTTCTCTTTTCTGTGGTTTAATGAGAGGACCAGTGTTGCCAGATCAAAATTTTAAAAGTTATCAGACGACGCTTTAAAAAGTTACTAAATCTTACTAAAATTTCACTAGATTTGAAATTAAAGCTCTCATCTTTAATTTTCAAAAGCTGCAGTGTCTGTAGTACACGTAATTTTCTTGAGCTCTCTGAGCACAGCATAGCTTTGAGCGTCCTCTATCTGATTATTTCGTTGCCAGACTTTGTACTCTGTATTGTATTAAATGGTTTGTAACTAGAAAGTACTGTTTGTCTACGAGACGCTAGAGGGCAACGCGCCCAGGCTATTCGATTGTAGCGATTCATGGTCAATAAACTATACGGTTACCTCAATTAGCAGCTTTTAGACGAGAGAGACGCGCGGAGCGTGGAATCGAATGAAAGATATTCTGTTAGGGTCTACAGCCTACGTCAGCTGTAGACACTACAGGCATCTTTGTCTGTGTTTTTTGCACGGAAATCAGATATGTCTGTCTCTTTCATTCTATTCCCCGCTCCGCGCGTCTCTCTCGTCTAAGAGCTGCTGATCGAGGTAACCGTAGAGTTTACTGTACGTGGTAGCGATTAACGTGAACAGTTCTGTATTAAATGGATCGCAACTCGAATTTAATGTTTGTCTACCTACCAGTAGAGGGCAATAAATTGGATGATTCAAAAATCATTAAAAATCAAGGAGGTTGAATAAATAAGGAGTCGCCATAAGAAGCGGAATGTGGCAGCACATTCCTCATTTTAGTATGATCGAAACGTCAACTAAAGTGCCATGTATCTTAGATTAATATTATTATAAAACAAATGTTTTTGATAGAAAATAGTGTTTTTCGCCATAACATATGATTTTGTGTCCGCCAGGTAGCTGTACAAATCAAAGTAGTATCGATAAGAAGAAATGTTTTGGAATCACATTTCATAGGTTAAAATAGGTCTGTACTCAAAAGATATGTTGAACCTATTTTCTATTTATTTTAGATTGTATTTTAGATTATATTATATTATATTAGCTTGAAATGTGAAACCGTCATCTCATTCATTACTCTACTGGCTTAATATATGGTATGGTATGGGTTCATGACAGTATGATCACAAGCCACGCCTTCTGCGGCCGTTTCTTACTGTAAGATATAAGCTTTATGGCTTATTCATATTCTACCTCCATGTTAAAAATGGGCATTTTCATAAAAGTTTTCACTAAATCACTAGATTTAAAAGTGAAATTTCACTAGACCTGGCAACACTGGAGAGGCCTGTAAAATGACAATTAGGTTTTTAGTTGGCCGGCCATGTTTTTCTTGTTATATAAAAATATTCAAGGTCAATCTCACAATTATAATTATCAATAATTATCACTTTTTCGTTAGCAAATTAAGGTAGAATTACAAGAAACGACTGAAAATTAGCGTGGGAAGCCGCCCACTTTTTTAAATTTGCTGATTACGTGTGTCTATGCAAATTTTGTATGGATATTAAAATCATTATTATTTCTGAGAGGCTCTTGTTTTTGGGGCCTTTCTTATGTAGTTTTAACGATAAACTACCGTTGGTTTTAATTTTTTTGTCATACCTGATGGCTTTTTATTACCTTTTAAATCGGCCTTAGAGAGGTTATAGTGCTCTACGCTTTATACATTTCAAATTCCATTTTATCTTCAATAAGTTTGATGGTGTGTTTGCTTAAATCAGTTTAGAAAAAATAAATGCAATAATAAAATTATTTGGATTCCTTCCTGGACATTCTTATAGCTTCTCAGTTCTAATATGGTTTTAAAAAGCAGTTTTAAGGTAGCCTTCTAGGTGTTTTCTAGAAATGCAGGAAGCTAATAGAAAAGCTTCTGACAGCTTTAAAATAGGTTTTAAGAAAGGTTTTAAAACGGCCCTAACAAGGTTTTCAAGAGCAGCACTATGCCTCACTAAGGAGTTTTATGATGGAATTTAAAAAGGCCTTAACAACCTTCATAAGGGTGGGCCCTTTTAGTCTACAAGTCGCTTTATGATGGTATTAAGGATATTGTTACAGCAAAATAGATTTTTCAAGGCATTTTATAAATAGTTTTATAGCACCCTTCTATACATTTAAGAAGCTAAAATTGTTCCTTGGGTTTCTATTATAAACTTCTTCTATAAGAGGCATTCGTCCTTACCCTGCTTGGGTAGGCGACTCAATTAAAATTTTCAAATTTTCTTTAGATGGGATTGCATAGCAATATCTGTATTCTTTGGATAAACCAATAAATGATATTATTTGAACTGTTGCATTTTACTGATTGAATGATTCACTTTAAGTCTTTTCCCTGGCTTTCGTGTGTTAGGTCGGAATTGGATATCGGGCGTCTCCTGACCCCGCAAGTTTGTAATTCAATACACCGATCGGATCGCGAAAGCTCGAGAAGGATTTGCTATAAAAGCGATCAAGAGATTTCTTAGCACAAGATCCTCTACAGTGTTGGAAATATAAGCTAAAGTGTATCACCAGAGAAGCCAAATTGGAGAGAAGGCAATTAGCAATCTACGGTAAGTACAGTTTTTACCTTTCTCGGCTATCAAACATCTCTTAAACATATAGAACTCAACTGGGAGTAGAAACAATCACACACAATCAAGGAGGAGTGCGACTGACGCCCATAATAGATAAATTGCTGTCAGACGATGTGTGTAAAGTTCTTCTACATGATCATCGGTTTGGCGAGAATGCAAAGAATAGTTGACGGTGGTACCGAAAAATGGGTCAAATGACAGGATATCGAAAAATGTTAATAAGAAAAAATGCTTAGAATTCAACCTATATATCGATGTTGGACCAGGTATCTCTAGTTTTTACTTGGAAATAGCTTTATTCAACTAAATTACATAAGGTTGTGTCAAAACTAATCAAAATTTTTGTAATCCACTGATATTTTTTCGCAGACCTTTTTTATTCTCACAGAAAACTTCACGATAATTTCTTTATAATGCATACCATTATTTTATTTTAGAGTTTAGGCATATTTGTTTCAAAAGACGACCTCCAGATTTCAAACGACTTGAAAACACGATCTGATATGCAGAATCTGAAAATAAAACCCAGCTACGCCTCCGGAAAAGCGTTAAGGTCAATTTACCGGAAAACTTGACAAAACTACATTAAGTAACAAGCAATATTGAAAACTATGAAATTATCTATACAATAAGCTAAGTTTCAAAGCGGGATCCCGCGGGGAAATATAGTAAAACTCCAATTGAAAACTGAACATTCGAAACATTTTCTAAAATACATGGGTCTCGCAGTAGTTCTCAAACTGTCAAAAACAATTTAATTTAAATTAATTCAGACTATTACCAATTAATTATATTGCTGTTGAATATTAATTTTACACTAACTTGTCACAAAAATAATGTATTACACTGAACCCCATTTTTAATGAGCGAAATTGAAAAGATTCTCGGTGCACACAGTTCCGACAAATATTTTATATTGAAAGAAAGTATCACAATGACTTTGTATATATATTTTCGTAAAATACAGTTATCTATTACTTTTTTTGCCAGGTAAATGATTGAAGTAACAAAGTTGTTTTTTTTTATTTTTCGCATATGGAAGTATCCTTTAGCTGAGTTCGACTTACGCACTCTTTTAACGCTTTTCACTTCAAGAGTACTATTTCCGTTCGGCTTTTGGCATTTGGAGTGAAATTTGCAGTATTTTAGCGTTACGGAGTGTAGTTAAAAGAGTTCACTCCTTAAGTCTCACCTACCTCGTGGAGCCAAAGTTCGAAAAATAAAGTAGAATTTGACATTTAAGTAACTTGACGTTTTTTTGGTTTGGCGAATGTTAAATGGGCGTAGTTTTCGGATACGTATTATTAGATCCATTCCTTTGCACCAGAAGTGTGACACTAATTTTGAGTGACAGAGATGGTATCAATATGGATAACATAAGTTAAAAGGGGACAAGATTGCACTAGTGCAGCTCAGTGTCACACTTTTAGTGCAAAGGAATAGACCTATATGATGCATATTTAAATTATTAACTTTAAGAAATAAATCTTCGAATGTGTTTGGAGACATCCGAAAATGCATTTTAAACTGATACTCAGTCATATTTGGAACAGTCAGCTCTGCATAATTGTCCACTTTTTCTAAAATATTTTTTTCTTTGGTAAGAAAATAATTTTTGACAGTAGTTGAAGTATTTCGCGTTCGAATAAACAAATTCGCAATTTTTACTCTATGATCACGTGATGAAAATCCACTCTCACTCCACTCCAGCACTGTGTGTACAAGCCGAACTCAGTTAGTGTGGGTGGCGTCAGTTAATAAGGATATCACGGTATTCACTCTTCTGGCGGAGGTGCCGGTATAACAGAAGTTATAATTATTATGGCGTATTTTAATAGTGAGCGATCAAGGCCGAAACTGTATAACTAGTACTCCTTGTTACTAACTAAGTATTAACTACACAATTGTGAAATGGCAGATTGTAGGCCGAGAACCGGATGTTTTCAAGCGTTAAATCCAAATTTGCTGAGGAAAACAATTTATAAATTTAGCATACTACAAATCGATTGTATGAAGTAATTATATTAATTTTCATCAAGTAATACGTTCATTTGGCATCTAATTCGTGAATACTAAGAGCAAGTTGTACCAAGCTAAGTGCTGCTTGATCCAAGATCAGAAACTAAGGTTACGATTGTTACAATAATCGTAACCATGGATTTTGATCTTAGATTAAGCTGAACTTGGCTTGAACTTAGTTGGCACAATTCGCCCTAAATGTTGTAATGTAATACACTTTTAACGAAATAAAATAAAACGTATGGATTCTCCTGTACCTAGAACCTCGACAAGTTCGACGCTCCCTAAAAACCCGAAGGCTGCTAGTGACAAAATGATTTTAAATGATCTGAATGGTGAATTATAAAGATTATACTAATTTAATATAGAGTTTGATTCATAAAGCGATGCCAACCCTGAGCTGGGAAAGTACTGGGAGGTCATTTGGCAACGATATGACCAAATATATCCATATGAAAAATGTTACGATTTTTTTATAATGGCAACTTTGAACTTTTCTAAAAAAAATCTCTCATTGTTTATGTAATTAATGCGTACTAAATTTGACTGTTAATATTGTGGATTTTTCTTTTCTTTAGCTGAAATAAATAAACTTCCAAAAGAAAAAGTTTGAACGTTCCTGTTGGTTACAAAGAAATAAATAATACATACATTTTTTGATCACTTGGCACGTCATAGTGACGTAACAATGACGTAAAAATTACGTCAGAGCCCGGAGACGTCATTGTGCGACGTGAATTAAGTCAATTAATGACGTTTATCTGATCCTATGTAAGCTATTTTTGATTAATTGAAGTAAATGTACATTTGAAAAATATAATAAACCAATTTGGTGCAAAATGACACGTGAATCGTAAGGGCTCTGGCTCCAGTATATGATGGATTACAGGATGATTCGCCATGTAATGAATGGACAACTAATAGGTTAAGTACCGTCTGGGGTTTTATGCTATTTCAGTCCAGCCACAGAATAATGATGTTACTTTTTGTTATTGTCTGTTTTCAAAATTTGTTTTTTCAGTACTAAATTCCACAAAATTATTATTTGCATAGTTTAAGTGTATTGTTGGTATCACCGCTGTTGTGAAATTGCTGAAAGTAGATTTTTCCTATCTCACCAATCAAACATTATAAATACAACAATCCATTTATTGGCATTTACATTTTATTCTGCCTTTCCTAATAGCCCAGGAGTTTTAATCAGTATATCGCTTCTACCCGGAATGAATTGTTGTATAGCTGAAAATTTGCAGGATTGTAGTTTTCCTTGATTTTGCGGAGCAACAAGGGCTTAAGTCCCAGAAATTGCGGAGCTGACTATAAAATGCAGCAGAAAGGTTGTTTCTGGCCCCCTTCGGGTAGAAATGATCATGATAACTTCGAAGAAGCATATCCGTTCTTATTTCAGATGTTCCATGCATATATTGTTCATAATTTTATGTTCTAGTGCTGTCAAAATTTCAAAAATTTAAAAAAACTCCGAAATGGCGCCATTGCGGATAAATGAAGACTCGGGGAGGAAAACGTGCCTGAATGAACATTCCTCGTCATACTTTGAGCTTTTCATTAGTATGTCTACTGTAGGGTACTTGCTACACATATAGGAATATCAATTACTATGGATATAAAATAATAACAAAATAATGTTTTTAACGTGTAATCAGATTTTATATATTTCTTAAATACACAAATTACAATCCATTAATATTTATTTATTCTAATGGTTTATGATGCTTGGTGACCCCGACGTGATATTCCTGTTGTGTGCCTCCGAGTCGATGAGTATTGGAGGAATTTGTCGAAAATTGGTGATGAAGTCTGAAATTTATTAATTATTGACAGTATTACTGAATAATGTTGTATGTGAGCAAATGGTTATGCCAAATAATTCTCCGATGATTAGTCTTCAAACTTGGTCAGTCGCTGCGAGATTGAGTGAGCGAACGCAACTACTCGTGCTGCTGACAGCTTTAACGACCTATGGGGACGACGTCCAGAACGAGGACAGCCAACTAAAGGCCGGCCGTTCCATAGATGTTTTCACAAGAAACAAGTCAGACTGGATCTTCAAAATTTCCAGAAGACTTATAATTATATTTTCAATTATATACATGTGAGGGTAGGTACCCTATTTTATTCCCTACATTTTTTAAACCAACTTATCAAAAGTATCAATTTCTTTTATGCACTCTGGTGAAGTATTTAATGATTTAAGTAATTGTCTCTTATTGAATAACTTTAGTATATTGTTAGGGATTAATTATTTCATTTTTCTTCATCATTTATTAAATCATTATTATATGAATTGGTTATTATTGACATTCTTGCACTAAGGATTATGTTATTGCAGAAATAAGTTTTCCTTGAGTTATAATATTTTGTCAGTTAAATCTGACTTTTCTTTTAAATGTCATTTTAAATATTACTACTTTGATAAGTTGGTTTCTTCTTTGTAGGAGGGAGGTGTGTAGGGTACTTGCTACACATATAGGAATATCAATTACTATGGATATAAAATAATAACAAAATAATGTTTTTAATGTTTAATCAGATTTTATATATTTCTTAAATAGACAAATTACAATCCATTAATATTTATTTATTTTAATGGCTTATGATACCATATTGGTGACCCCGACGTCGAACAGCAGATTGTGAGAAAAGTTCGTATGCGCAGAATTGGATATATATATAGGCAGATATCTCTATTGAAAGAATTTGTAGAAATTCATTGTAAGAAATATGGAAATGGGAAACTCGGAAAAATCATTTCAAAAGAATACTTAGAGTGAAGAATCAATTCCATGCATATCAGTTAATGAAGTCCATTAATATTTAGACCCCAAGAATAGCCAGAATAGTCCTTTTTGAATGTTAACGGATATTTATCGAAGACAATCTCTGATCCTCTAATTTAAATCCTTATTATACGGTTGATTATACGGTAAGTGAATTGTTTTTGCATATTTCCTTCGTTGATAGAGATAGCAATTAATTAACCATGGCACATTCAGCAGACGATGTATTAATCGATAATCCCGTGGAAATACCTCATACTCACTATATCGCGTCTGTCAAACTGCCCCCATTTTGGATAACAAAACCTGATATTTGGTTTGCTCAGGTCGAGTCACAGTTCGCTGTCTCGAGAGTTGTCAATGATAGACGTAAGTATGATCATGTTCTAGCTGCATTGCCTTTGGAAGTAATAACTAACGTTTATGATGTTATTGCTAATCCTCCTATTAATAATTTATATGATAATTTGAAAAATTCCTTAATTTCGAGACTGACTGCGAGCGAGGAGAAGCGTCTCGATGATCTACTGTCAGGATCACATATGGGGGACCTCAAACCATCAGACTTTTTCCGTTCTATGTTAAATGTGGCTGGAGGCTCCCATATGTTAAGCCAAGAGCTTTTAATCAAATTGTGGAAGAGACGCTTACCCCAAACTATTAACATCGCTCTGACGGCCTCAGGAAAGACAGAAATTAAAGATATTACGGATATTGCAGACCGTATTTGGGAGTCTTGTCAAGGTTCCATGTTAGCATCTACATATTCCCATAATACGCTTGGAGCTTCAGTCTCTCCATTTAATTCTGAACCATTTCCTACTATATCAAATTTAGTAACTTCATTCAAAGATTTTACGACTAATTTTCAAAGTTCTCTTGATCAAGTTTTACAGCGTCAGGAAGTTTTTGGTTCGCAACTTCACTCTATACAATCTCAAATAGCTCTTAAAAATACTGACCCTCCTGCCTCAACATCGGTTTGTAACAATTGTAAAAACAACAACACTTCAAGACCAAGAACTCGTTCTTCAAATCGGAATAGTTCTCGTGATAATTACCTTAGTAGATTTGATCCTATCAATAATACTATTTGTTATTGGCATCAACTTTACAAAGATAAAGCCTTCCGATGCGGAGGCATATGGTGCATTTTCAATAAAAGTTTTTAAAGCTCCCAAATGACTAGAGATCGACGATAATTCTTTGACATCTGACGTTAACTCTTCTGACGTTAACCCATCTGTCAATAATCGCCGACTTTTTATTTACGATCGCTCAAACAACATACGATTTTTAATAGACACAGGAGCTGATTTGTCAGTTATACCACGTAATACTTTTACGGATTTAAAGAGAAATTTTGACACGGTTTTGACGGCGGCTAATGGGTCTACTATACATACGTATGGAAAAAAATTATTGAAGGTCAATTTAAACTTACGAAGAATTTTTCCTTTTGTTTTTAATATAGCCGACATTTCATTCGCGATAATAGGAGCAGATTTTTTATCTCATTTTGGGTTGGTGGTTAATTTAAAAAAAGCATGTTTAATTGATAATGTTACTAATTTATCAATAAATTGTTTAATTAACAATAGTCCTTCGGACTCACTTAAATTATTTCCTTTGAAGAATAAATTCAATGAATTACTTTTACAATTTCCTAACCTAATTAGTTCTCCAAACTACAATTTGCCTGTCAAACACTCAGTTGTACATCACATTGTCACTGAAGGGCATTTACCTTTTTCACGTCCACGTAGATTGGACAATATAAAATTTAAAATAGCTCATAGAGAGTTTAATAATATGGTTGAGTTAGGGATTTGTAAACCATCGTCTTCTTCCGTTTCATCGCCACTTCATTTAGTACCTAAAGAGTCCAATGACTGGCGCCCCTGCGGGGATTATAGACAATTAAATATGGTTACTGTCCCGGATAGATATCCTTTACCCCACCTGCATGATTTTAACTCCCGATTATATGGATGTACTATTTTCTCAAAGATTGATTTGATTAGAGCTTATCATCAAATACCAGTCGCAGAGAGTGACGTTTTCAAAACAGCAATCACTACTCCTTTTGGTTTATTCGAATTTTCTCGGATGCCTTTCGGCCTGCGAAATGCCGGGCAAACCTTTCAAAGATTTATGGACGAAGTCCTGTCTGGTTTGCTTTTCGTATTTGTTTATCTAGACGATATCTTAGTAGCAAGTAGTTCAAATGCGCAGCATCTGGAACATTTAAAACTTGTTTTTGAACGATTAAGCCAATATGGTATAAATGTTAAACCATCTAAGTGTGTTTTCGGAGCTAATGATTTGACCTTTTTGGGACATCATATTTCTTCACAAGGTATATTGCCTTCCCCTGAAAGAGTTGATGTCATTAATAATTTTCCATTACCAATGACTCTTAAACAACTCCAACGTTTTATAGGTATGATTAACTTCTCTGTGGCGTCACTCGTTACGGAGCTACGCCACTCAGAGTGTCGCCGCGCGGGACACTTAGATAGCTAAGTGCGTTCATTGTTGCGTCGATCACGTCAAGTCTAAACAATCAAGCAGACGTACGGCGAGCTATGTCTACTTAATTCAGTAGCTGTGGCAGTTCTCGGAGTGTGTGCATCGGTTCAATGGTGCGGAAAAATCGAGTGATCGTAGTTAAATCATGGTGAATACAGGCGTCAGCTCTGTACAGAATGGGGAAACAGAAGGCGTGGAAGCTCCCGAAGAAGAGACCTGAGCTACAGAAATTCTCCGAGGTCTTCTCACATCCTGCATCTTGCAAGAAGGCTGTGGCCACCGCTGGGGAAAAATTTATCCCAGCTTTATGGAGCAGTAAGCAGGAGAGCTTGGACAAGCTATGAGTAGTCCGATACAACAAGAGCGTGGCGAAGCAGTCGGTGACAGCCTCCTTTGATTTGACAAGCCTTCAACAAGTGCCGTCTGTGAACAACATTCGTTCCGCGTATACTTCCAGGTGAGGGCGAATAGTGTAAGGATTTAATCTCTCGAAAAATTTGCAGCACTCAACATGCATGTGTTTTTTCGCAGGTCCATCAATGGCTGGACGTCAACCTCAACCCGGAGGACTGGGGTGGAAATCAGGACTCCAGGGCCTGGTTCCGGTTCCTACCACAAGGCAGCCAGCTCCTAATAGCCTGCTACGGCTAATTCCCTGTGCCTACAAGGCGGACTGCGGTGCCCGGTGCGAGTGCAGGAACTCTGGTCTAAACTGCTACATCATATGCAGAAGCTGTAGAGGATCCAACTGCACAAACAGCCAGTTAGTGGATATGGATGATGATCCGTACGATCCTACTTACCAGTAGATCAATAATGTCAACTGTTTTGCTGAATAAAGTCATTTTCTGAGTCTGACAAGTTGAATTTCATTGAATAAATCTTACAAAACACCAATGATATATAAACAGGAAATATCAACAAGTCTCATCAGCGCAGCCAGGGCAGTTCCACCGAGCGAATGACGGGCGCGGCGACACTCAGAGTGGTGTAGCTCCGTAACGGGTGACGCTACAGACAAGGTAGGACATACCAATGGAAAGCTCAAAGATGAAGAGAAATGTTTATTCGGGTACGTTTTCCCTCGGAGTCTTCATTTATCCGCAATATCGCCATTTTGGAATTTTTTTCAATTTTTGAAATTTTGACGGCACTAGAACGGAAAAATATGAAAAAAATATGCATGTAATACGAACGGATATGCTTCTCTGAAGATTTTATGATCGTTTCGACCCAAATCGAACCAGTAACAGCCTTTCTGCTGCACTCTATAGTCAGCTCTGCAATTTCTGCGACTTAGGTCCTTGTTGCTCCGCAAAAACAGAGAAGCCGACGGGAGTGAGAAGGGGATTTTTTGGTACTTGTTGTCCTGGACCAAAAGTACAATCCTGCAAATTTTCAGCTTTACAATAATTAATTCCGGGTCAAAACTGAAATTCCTCTGCTATAAGTGTTTTTTATTTTTCTTTTACCTTTTCAGTTGATATGTCAGCTTCTAGTTAATGTGGTAGAAGTGCTTTTA
The DNA here is from genome assembly GCA_936432065.2 of Rutpela maculata. Classification (NCBI taxonomy): domain Eukaryota; kingdom Metazoa; phylum Arthropoda; class Insecta; order Coleoptera; family Cerambycidae; genus Rutpela; species Rutpela maculata. The sequence goes on from OW386285.2 coordinate 118,775,968, forward strand.
ACACATGATACAAAATTTGGCTGGATGCTTTGTTTCAATATAAAAAATCATTACAAAATGCATGAAATGCAACTTTAAAATAGCAAAAAAATTTATTTTTACCACTACTGTAAAGCACGTTCGAAAACCTACAGTTTAAAAGCAAGGCTAAAGGTACGTTCAGACACTGCTACTCTTGCTGCGCAGTGTTAGGGTTGCTGCTGCAAAAGTTTAGCATCATGTTCATGCTGTAGAACCTTCCAGAATTAACCTAAGTCAAAGCCAAAATAAAAATTCGACTTAGGCAAAAATTTCATTTAAGGACATTTTCAAGAGTATGAGAGAGTTCAGAGTCACAGACTAGTCCAATAGGACCGTTATGAGTTCGATAAGACATTAGGCACAACCGGGTAAAAATTCGAAGAAACACCGAATTTTTATTTAGAAAAATATATTTTGGTCCAGGAAATGAGAGTGAAAGTATATGGTGGTCATGGAAAACTGAATCACATACTTTTTAAAAAGTACGCCAAAAAGGTACTTGAATATATTCAAAATATTTTCAACTTTAACTCCTCCGCCGGACATCGACCATGGAGGAACAGTCATTATATACCCTGTTTTAAAGACTGACTATAAAATTTTAGCAAGGCAATGTATCAAAAAGGCGAAACGAACGAATTTGGCAAAAGCGGCGTAGCGCCTATCAGCAAAAATTAGCAAAGAAATCAATGAAAATGCACAAGACCGGTTTCTCGCATAAAACAAGTTTGGATTCACCTAGTGACTCGTAATCTGGTCGAGTGCGTTGGGTGGTCAATAAAAAGCGATGGTAGGAAAGCCAGTAGCAGGGCTTGCCGAATAATAAAGTTATAGAGAAAACCGCCTTGTGCACAAAGGACTCAAAAGTCCATTTTGCCTAAAAGTCGTTCGGAGGCGAGTCGCTGCCATCTTTCCTATATTAAACCTGCATGAGGACAAGTACGTCGCACAGTGGGGCAAATAGCTCATTTTTTGGACAAACGATAATTCCCAAGCCTGGAATTAATGAAACTTCATTTTTTTTTAAACTATTCGTTATAAAATTGCCTTTAATTCTATCGAGCCCGAATTTTGAAATTTCAAAATTAAAGATGGCTAATCCAATATCGCGGACATAAATTTAAATATTAAAAAAACACGATACATGAGCACTTTTTTCGAAATTAAAAATTAATTTTCAAAACATGCTCATATCCCAGACGCACAAAACTTCACTGCACCTTCCTGATAATATACAGATTGTATTACCGCCAAGAAATCACCCCCACAATCGAAGTAAAAAACAGTTTTATTCAACTATTTGTAAAATTGCTTTATTCACTATTTGTATCATTTACTCCAGGCATTAGACACGTTTACCTGGAAAAATTCATAGTAGTTCTGGAAATAGATTTACTTTATGTTTCTTGGCTCGCTGAATCCAAATTTTTAACTTCCCACCAAAAATTCCCCCCCGCAACCCCCTCAAATTTAGAGAAGAAAACCCAAAAAATTGGTTTTTGATTTTTTCTATCGTTTTTTTTTTATTTTAGAGAAAAAATACCCAGACATTCAAAAAGTAAATAAAATGCACAACAAAAAAAGTCCTTTGACATTTTGACGAAAGGGAGGGGAGCGAGTGGATCTCGAAACATGCGCCACGCGTGCATTTAGGTATCACGGCAACTCTACAGTTACTCTCTCGTCTTTCGATCTTCTTGGGGTACCCTCTCCTCTGCCATGCCCCTCAAGCTAGCATACTGTTGTCAAGAGGCCCTTCCCTTTCCCCTCCGACCCATGACACCTGTATGCTACTCGAGAATTGATAGCAACCCGTTGATCGCAATCAACGCTTTATATTGTTTATTATTTTAATTGCTTTAAAAAACGTTTTGTTTCGCATGAGAACTGTTTTCTCATAATATTTTAGACATGGTTGATGTGACTTTAAATTGTTTCAATCTCCGATTAAAGAACTTATATCTAGGTACATCATTGTACTGATTTGTATGTTGCTGAGATAGTTACAATCTAAGGCACTTCTTCCCATAAGTTCTTGATTGGCTAGTCGAACTATTCGCGGCCGATTCGGGCACGATCGGTTCCGTTAGATTATCATAATCTCAGTTTGACGCTTTTGACAGTATCCGCGCATTAATGTTAGTAAGTGTTTTTCGATCAAAATGTGGTGAAAAAGTCTTTTTATTTTAAGTTGTGATTTGCTTAATACCTAAATAATATTCTCTATTCATATTTAGTGACAATATATTTAGTGCAAAATAGTGGAAGTGCTGTGCCGTTTGCACAAAGCAGTTTAGAAAAGAAAAAAATCGATCGTTCCATAGTCGTAACATAATGAAGTTCAGTTTACAGTTATAAAGTGAATATCAATTAAATTTTAATATCCTTTCAATACATATTTATTTTACTGTAATATCGTATGCTTACATCAAGTTGTGTGAAGAGCCGGTAATGCAGGAATTGCAATAATTCATTTTAATGAAAATATTTACCATTCTACACATTTTCTACACGCACAACGCCACTGTTGCCTATGGGATGTGATGTTCATCTATTCTTTTTAATGGACATATAATGTGACTATGTTAGGAGCAAACAAGGTATATCCCATATAGCATTCGACATGATATGTATATACCGTTTAGGTCCATAATATGAAAAATATATACCGTACTAGAATGGTATATCTATAAAATATACATGGAGGGTATATTCTGTTCTGTATGTAGTTATAATATACACATATGTATTTTTATTTTGTTGCATATACCTACAATATAATAGTATATGAATATCTTTTTATGTATATACATACGACCTGCCATTATGTATATGTTTCATATGTACGTACCCAGTACATACCAACAAGTATATATTTTGTATATACCTAAGACATACTTGTATGTATATATTTTGTTTGTATATAATGGCTGTTAGTTTGAACTATTGGAAGTTACACCTATAATCCGCTAGATGCCACCATCGATTTAATTTGCAAGCTGCAACTTTACATCGAACTAACTTTATCGAATAGACAACATTGGCAAATAGAAAGTATACTAACCTAACATAAATCTACAACCCATTCAAATCAAAGCTAGCCTCAGAGCATGTTATTTTTCCCAAATAAATTCAATCCAGGATAAGCATCAATTGATGAAAAGGACTATGCATAGGCACACACTACGAAGCAGAAAGCAAAGGGGTTTCCGTGATCAACAAGGCAGTTCCTCCAGGGTGAGGCCCCTCCATTGCACTACAGTTGGGCTGACTCCTGCGATTGTTCCTAATGCGAATAACTTGGACGCACTGTCCCGGTGTTTATTTTATACAATTAAAACATAAAATTTCTTTGTGTGTGCAACATTTCTCAGAGCTGCCTAATGGCGACGGATTACTCGTAATATATCTTATATGTACTTCTCAAGTATGTCCTTATGCTGTATATACCTCCACATGTAAATCCGGGGTACATTTATATCTGGATGTTTTTTGCATGTACATGCGCGTATATACATATAATGGTATAAAAACGTGCGTGTATATTTTGGACATACATAATACATATGTAATGTACCCAAATATAATATATTTTATTCATAGGTATTTGCTAAGTACGTATATAGGATCCGCAGGGGTGAGACAAATGACATCTGTTTTGCAAACAATTTGAACCTTATTTGCATATACTAAGTGCATCCCATATACTTAGAGGAATCTGATATGTACGTGTTAAGAATCTCCTCCTTTTGCTGTGTGGGATAGTGAAAAGATAGCCTGTTATGTATCTAGATACAAGTTCTTTAATCGGAGATTTCAATTGATCAAAGTCCTCGTCCAAAACCCAGATTTGCATTCCCTCGCTCAGCTGTTCCGGACTCCAAATTCAGATCCACAAGCTATCGCAAAAGCTGACAATCATTTTCTTTTCGTTTGTATGGTTGCACGGATGAAAACAACATGATTTTGAATGGTTTTAGACAACAGTGTGTCAACAAGACCGCGTACAGCAGTAAACACAACATTGCCTCTTTGGCCCCAGTTGAAGCTGCTGCTGCGCAACACTGACTGAGAACGTACCGCCAAGTCCAACTTTGGCAAGGAAATGTTATCGAGCTCGAAAAATTGGGCTGGAAAAAACCATCGAGGTAGAATATAAATAAAGAGTAGTCATAAAGCTTATATCCTACAATGAGAAACGGCCGCAGAAGGCGTGGCTTGTGGTCATACTGTCATGACCGGCTCGCCAGGTCCTGATTTAAAAAAAGTTTAAACAGCATTTGAGGAGATACATGTTAGTTGACTTTACACATTGATACAGGGGCGACTCAAGGTAAATTTTCCACCCGGGCGGGAGCACTTTTTGGTGTCCCTCCCTGAGATAATCACAGAAATTTTCGTACTACTTGGTAAAGTGCAAAGATATCCTTTCAGACTCCGCGATCACTCTACACTTTAACTTAACACATGGAGTTACACCACACGGTGATCCAAAATATCTCAGGATATTTATGTGGCTGATAGTACATCCAAAAATAAAGGTACTCTAAATGAATAATAAGGAAATTATTATACCCCTTTAGGGAGATTATAAATATCAGTTTTTCTACAATATCTTCCGACCGATTTAATAGTATATTGTTTTATTAGGAGTAAAAGTGATACTTTTATGACGAGTCTGGCAATTACAGACGAGTCACAATAAGTGGCTTTTACTCCGAATAAAAGATGCTATTTTTTCTTCAAACGTCGATTAACTATAGAAAAAATAAAGATAAAGAATCTCGAATTTCACCACCAAAAACGCATTGTGTTAATATTCCATGGCCGGTGTATTAAATAAAATACGCGCTGCTATGGATATTACTTTTTCTGCCACTCACAGCGTTAGAAATAGTACTTTAAACTCCGTTGTTAATGGCAACGCATAACCGTATAAAATGTCAAACTTTAATGTCGTGAAATGAGTTAAAAAATGTCATGTTTTACTGATGTTTGAAGAAAACATATAATTCATATTTTAAATTTATCAATTCACAAAGTACCAGTCAAACCCGAGCCGGCGCCCCGGGCGGTCGTCCAGGTTGCCCGGCCCTTAAGCCGCCTCTGCATTGATACTACCATATATCAAACCAGTAGAGTAATTAATGAGATGGCGGTTTCACATTTCAAGCAAATATAATATAATATAATCTAAAATACAATCTAAAATAAATAGAAAATAGTTTCAACATATCTTTTGAGTACGGACCTGTTTTAACCTATGAAAAGTGATTCCAAAACATTTCTTCTTATCAATACTACTTTGATTTGTACAGCTACTTGGCGGACACGAAATCATATGTTATGGCGAAAAACACTATTTTCTATCAAAAACATTTATTTTATAACAATATTAAACCAAGATACATGTCGCGTTTTGTTGACGTTTCAATCATACTAAAATGAGGAATGTGCTGCCACATTCTGCTTCTTATGGCGACTCCTTATTTATTCAACCTCCTTGGAAAAAACCAGTTATGGACTTTCTCCTGTCACTACTTTGAATCCTCCTGCTCTACCAAAACTTCTAAAGATTATCTCCGCCAGATGTAAAAAAGGCTGCAGCGGCGCGCATAACTGCGAGAGAAGCGGGTTGAAATGTTTCATCATGTGCCTCGAGTGCAACAATTCATGCGAGAATATTCCTGACTGAAAGAACGTAACCGACGTGTAACTTAGGGCATGCAGCCCCGCGGCGCCGAGGCTCATGTTTCGAGGCGTGTTAGCGCTTCCCCGTTCGTTCAACGTTAAAATGTCAAAGTACTTTTTTTTGCAAATTTTGTCTACTTTTAGAATTTCTAGGTATCTTTTTCCTAAAACGAAAAAAACAACGGTTTTTTGGTTTTATATATATATATATATTTGGTTAAATTTAAAAAAACGCTCTAAAACGTAAAGTCAACCTATTTCCAGAACTACCATGGATTTTTCCACATAAGGGCCCTATATGGTCTCTAATGCCTGGGGTAATTGGATATATTTTATATCATGTACGCGAGAACGCTATTGTTTTTCGTAAACATGTTTATAAAGGTATCTGATTAAATACACATCATAAATAAAATTATTTCAATTTCATTATATTTGCATGTCAAGTTATTTTTTCATTTTTTGTAAATACATCAAATTGTTTATTTATAGTCCGGTGATATTAGGAAAATGTATCGGAAAGTTTTGGGACAAGCCAAAAATTGGTCTACCCCCTACAGAATTTTCTGAGGAATCCGAAAAAAATAGTGTTGACCACTCAAAATGGCGGCTTTAATGGTTATTTAACTTTTTGTAAACACTATTTTTTTCGGATTCCTAAGAAAATTCTGTAGGGGGTAGACTAATTTTTGGCTTGTCCCAAAAATTTCCAATAAATCGTTATTTTTGAATCTAAAATCACCGGACTATTATTACAGTTAGAAAAAAAATGACACATGACATTTGTATAAACGTGTTTTATTTGTAGTTGTGATAATACACGGAATAAAAAACATTGTTAGTTGTGAACGCAAGCGTCAGTTCATAAGGATATCAGGAAGTTCACTATTCGGCGGAGGTGCCGGGGGTAATAGAAATTAGAATTATTATGGTGTGTATTTTAATAATCGAAACTTTGTAACTGCTACTATACAGGGAGATTCGCGAGGAAGAGGGCATACTGTTCTGGTAGATAGAGATCATTTTGGTGAATTAGAAATGCCTATTAAAAAATATCTGGGCCTTTTTTTATTGAACAATTTATTTATTTTTTATTAGATTTGCCCACTACTTCTTAAGGTCACATCTTTAAACTACCCGTTAGAATCAGCTCGTATTTTATGTTTGCAGTACACTATTGACAATTAATTTACATGCATAATCAAAGATTGAAAATTTCAGGGTCGGATTAATTAATTTCTATTTGTAAAGCTCCTATGAAAAAATTCACATAGTATACTTGTTTTTTAAATTACGAAATTACATACAATAACGATCGAAAATGTGTATTTTGTTTTTTGCCACACTTGATGAATTTTAAATAAAGCATCAATTTACATCAAAATCGATAGGCTATGCAAAATAAAGTTATAAAATTACATTGTCTTCCCTTATTTCAATTAATGCATATGTTAATGAAAAAAAAAATGTATGATTTTATGCATGATTAATGTAGATCATAATCAAAAATATAAAATTTCGAGAACAGTAATTGTTATTTCTGAGGTTTCTGTGGAAAAAAATTCATCTTTATAGGAAGTTTTTCATTCACATAAATATTTTTCCCTTCCTGACTATTTTGTAAATTAATTAATTCAACCCTGAAATTTTCTATGTTTGATTATGCATGTAAATTGGCAATTAATAGTGAAGGTACTCCAAACATAAAATACGAGCTGATTCTAGCAAGTAGTTTAAGAGATTTGACCCCGAAGTATTGGCAAAACTGATAAATAAACCTGTTGTTCGATAAAAAAAGGCCCAGACATTTTTTAGAACCTATTTCTAATTCACCATAGTGAACTCTATCTACCATAACAGTATGTCCCTTTCCTTGTGAATCACCCTGTATACTACAAACTATTAACTATATAAAAGGTGAATGACAGATGTCTGTGGCAACTATATATTGCTACCCAAGTAGCAAGGTGTCGTCATTATGACGTCGTTTTAAAGTGATCTGCCGTCAGTAGACGTCATTCGACCAGTTAATGGCGTAATGACGTGACATTAGAGTTGTCATATTGACGCCATAAAAATGTTGTCATCTAGACGTCATTTTTAAGTGTAACTGTGGTATGGTAACATGGTGACGTCCAGTGGCGCAGCCAGAAAATTCATCTGGGGGGGGGGGGCAATAGAACCGGTCTCCCCAGAGGATGAGGAAATTTTTTCAGAAAATGGTTGAAAAAGGATGTGTATGTAGATTCCTCTATTAGATAATATTGGCATTAATTACAAAATATTTATTTCAAGGGATAATTTAGATACTGCTTTGTATTGCTTCTTTATTTTTTGGCTCATGGAAGACGGCTTGGGGGGGGGCATGGTTCCCCCCCTGGCTGCGCCCATGGTGACGTCAATTACACGTCACTTGTTAGGTGATGCAAGTTCACGTTACAAATTAATTAAAAAGTGGACAGAAATATTACACCTTGTCATTGCAAACCAAAAATGTCGAATATAAGTAACAGTTTTTCATAAAATAGTAATAATATAAATTTTGTTTTACTGTTTCCAACTATACACTACTATGCAGTCTTTATGTAAACTGAAGTATAACTGCTCAATCGTTCAGTGAGTTAAGCGTTGCGTTGTACAACATCGGCCTCTGCGTTACTCTGACTGCATAGTTCGCGCTCATTGTAACGTAGATATATTTGTAGATTGTACGATGAAAATAAATCTATATAAAACCTTTGACATGTGAACCATAGTTGAATAAAATAAAAAGATAGTAATTTTTTTGCGTTAAAAACTTTATAATAATTGTGGAAAACTATTATAGTGAAAGGTTTTTGCATCCCGTATTGCAAAATTCTCTGATTACCAATACGTCATATTGCCGTCACATGTATGACATCAGTGGGCTGTGACATTGTCCGTCAGTTTTAGGTCATTTTTATGTCACTTTGAAGGTAAAATTGACGTAATGGATGCCGAAAAAGCGACGTCAAAATGACGACACCCTGCTACATGGGTGGCATTAACAACAGATGACAGTAAAATGTAATACAGTGTATTCTCCAATTCAGACTTCGGCATCACCTTTGTTGGCAATCTCCTGAGAAAGCACGTTTTGTCAAAGGACGCAGTACTAAAAAATAAATATTCAGTAAATATATAACAAGAAGATAGAGGAATATTACGTGCATATGTACCTTTTTGTTTCGTACACTACAATAAAGCTTTTAACAATTACTACTTATGCGGTAAAAAATAGGCAAAATTTAGATATTCCTAATATCACACGTAATGATAATTTTTTATGGGTAATTTTTGTAGTAAAAGTGGTATTAGTTTCTATATGGACACGACACTTGCTCTTATCCCCAACGGATGAAAACTACCCCTAAATCGAAACATTTATTATTTGAAAAAGTATTGCTGATTTATTTTTACAACGTAGTACCTATATGTATGTTATTGGGATCGCTGAAGTTAAAATAAAAAGAATCTATGGTGACGATATATATTAAAGATAAGCAGTTTTGATTTTTTTTTCTTAATTACTGGGTAATTACGGTAACAAGATGTTTATTTAAACAATGTGAAGACAAATAACACTACTTCGGTCACAACTTCTTTGTCTTTTATAGTAGTAGAGAGCTCATGCGTCCGAAAGTGCCTTAAAAAATGAATCTGTAGGGCTTTAAATACTAAAAGCTGACAAGTGGATAAATCGATAGCATATTGTAATATGTTGCAACCCCTTAAGATTTAAGGTTATGTTAGTTGCACTGAAAAGTAGGCACAGAATTCAGTAGTTCAGATGTCTGAATGTGGAAAGAACTTACTAGAAGGTCTAGAGCGTGGCCTACGTAAATGATTCCATCAGGCCACCGCATTGCACTCGAATCCGACTGTGACGTCACGAAAGGAGTCCTTCGATTTTACAAAGCTACTGGGCTGCGGGTGGATTTCGCGCGATTTTATTTTTTCGTATAATTTGTTTAGTATGAAGTTGAGTATGGATTAGTGTTAACTAATTGGGTTTCAATTTGTATTGGAGTCGAATTAAAAGTGAGTTACTTAAATATTTAATGTGCCTAACATAGTAATAATTCAAATAGATGGAGAGAAATACTATAAATAAATGATTCAACCTCCTAATACTTAATAATCATAACAGTTATTGAAATTTGATCTTGATTTATTAATGTATATTTATACTGTGAACATTATGAAAGTGCCCTTAATTAATGAATGTCAATTAAACTCAGGTAAGAATGCCCCGTCGATGTTGTGTGCCAGGATTCAAATCAAATTACAATAAACAACGATATACTAGTACTGTGTTTCGCGTTCCGTCGGACAAGAACCTGGCAAAAAATGGTCTCAGCATTCACCGAAAACATTTTATCCAGAATAAAAATTCAGTAATCTGTGTTAATCATTTTAGTAAGCAATATTTAATTACTGAAGATTCTGTCAAAAGAGATGATGGAACTCTTCTAACACTTCCACGAAAAATCCATAAACTTTGTGAAGATGCTGTTTCTATAATTTTTAATGAACGACCCAAATCCAGAGTTTGATATCTGAAAGATTGAAAATGACTTTCTAAACATAAAGTCCAAAAAAAATATATATATTAGAAACGAAATAGACAGAAACCTGCGATAGTTGTGATATGCAAAGACTGCAACTAATTCGTATTTGTTTGACATACTTTTCTAATATATTGTTGAACAATTATTCTGAAGTGACAAATAATCATATAAGGGAAGAAAAACAAATGAGGTGTAATAAGAAAAAAAGGTCATTGTTAAGAACGCCGACTTCTTGAATTTCTCCAATTTTTTTGCATAGATGTGTTCACAGACGTTATAGTAATCGTTTCTGATAGTTGAAATGTTATGCTTATTTTGGAAAACTACCCCCTACAATGGGGGTAGATTCGAAAAAAAAATGCGAAATATCGAAAGTAGTAAGTAGGTGTATTGTCCTCTAAATAATTTTATTTAGGGTAAGGACAATAATTTTTTTTATTAAAAATACCAATATTGTAGGGGGTAGTTTTCCAAAATAAGCGGAACATTTCTATCAGAAACGTTTATATAACATCTGTGAACACATTTATGCAAAAAAATTGGAGAAATTCCAGAAGTCGGTGTTCTTAACAATTACCGGAAAAAAAATACTAGCAATAAAGAGATTAAAATAAACTGTGATAAAAAAAGAAAAGTTGATAAGTTGCAATCTCTGTAATAGGAATTAAATTTAAAATAAATATGTTGTACGTACTTGTGTATGTACTGATCTTTTAATATTATTTATAACAATAACTGTTGTGACTTATTATTATAGTGGCATTTTAAATTTTTGTTACCCACAATTTATTGCTGTTAGAGTTTAAAGAAATAATTATTTTTTGTTTTGTTTTAACTATTATTAAAAGTGTTTATTTTATTTTGAATCAATAATCAATCAAGTGTGTATTTTAGTTTTATGGATATATTTAATTTTATAGTATAATACTGATGGGTAATCATTTACAAATTGTTTATTTATTTATTTTTAGAAAACTATTTGTGTTTTTATAATATATTTTATTATTAATAATATAAAGTAAATCATTTTTAAGCATACATTTACATTTTTTGTTCATATAATTTTATTAGAAACGTTCAAGAAAGCGTTAAAGGTTTCGGTATGTACCGTAATGCTAGGACTCCGACGGCCGCCATTAAATTTAATGCGGTGGCCTGATGGAATCATTTACGTAGGCCACGTCTAGAGTGATGACATATCTGTTCTGGAACTGTCTAGAGTATGGTGGCGTCATCAGAGAAGGCTCTAGATCTGTCATCTTTGGTATATAAGGCATGAAGTAAACCAAAAAGGAGAGAAGTTAGTGCCAGTGGCGGCTGGTGAAATTTCAATTTTTTTTTCTCGTCTATGGCGCATGGGACCCATACGAAATTTGGGAAATAACATCTAGAGAAGCACTTCTCTAATGAGCCCTAAAAAATTTTGAAAAAGCAGTTTGCGAAAAATTTTTTGAAAATTCGTTAGCCTCCCCTGGGTCTAGGGACTCCTGTTTATTTTTATTTTTTTATTGCCATATGCATTTGACTTTTCATAAAAATACAACAATAGATTTTGAAGTTTGTGAAAATATTTTCATTACTAACTGAAATACAATGAACTGAAATTTTGTAATTTACAGTTTAACAAATTACAATATTTCAATTCGTTGTATCTCAGTTAGTAATGAAAATATTTTCATAAACTCCAAAATCTGTTGATGTATTTTTATGAAAAGTCAAATGCATATGACGATAAAAAATAAAAATAAACAGAAGCTCCTAGACCCAGGGGAGGCTAACGAATTTTCAAAAATTTTTTCGCAAACTGCTTTTTCAAAATTGTTTAGGGGTCATTAGAGAAGTGCTTCTCTAGATGTTATTTCCCAAATTTCGTATGGGTCCCATGCGCCACAGATGAGAAAAAAATATTGAAATTTCACCAGCCGCCGCTGGTTAGTGCAGTATTAATTGTCAGTTGAAATGGTCAGAGAGTAAACACAGTGAAGAAGTTCAGTTTAGATAGCAAGAGTAGTAAGATCAGAACAGAAGAGAGTAAAGTGATCAAGTAGTACACAGTGTGTTATTAGCCAAGTAGTTATTGTTGTAATTAAGTAAGTTAATAAATTAGTGTTTAGTGTTACCCTGGTTGTTATAATTTCCGAATTCACGATACAGGGTGTTTATAAAAAGGGTGTAAGCACGTCACAATATATATAGGAAACTCCCCAAAAAAATTGTCCAAAGATTGTCCTGTGCAAAAGGGCGTTATTCAATTGTTTCGATTTATGTAGTGCATCACATAGCCGGAGTACATATCTTTCTTTGGTAAAAATTGCATAATATTCTCTGTAGCTGTACGGCTGTAAAAAAATAAACTATATTCAAAAAAACATTGTGCCTTATAGAAAACGCAAACTTTAAGTGTCTGTATCTCTTTTCGACCTTCTCTAGAAATTAATTAATTTTGCCATTTTTTACATTAGACACTCAATTATTACTCGAAAGCTAAGTCTCAAATAAAAATATATATTCTTTATAAAGTGATGGCTATGCTAAATATAGAACAATATTACAGATTTTTTTGTCATTATTATTAATTTATGCAGCATTATATGCATTATGTGAAATAATCGAAAATTTGTCATATTTTCGATGAGATGTTTATAGTACAAGCACTGGGTAAACCATCTAATGCCAAAACATTTGGTGAATATTCAAAAATATTCTCATCTATTGTTTTTAGAAATGAATTCAATGCTGACAGAATTGATGTAGTTCTAGACAACTACCAAGAGCATTCCATTAAAAACATGACCAGAATAAAAAGAAGAAAGTAATTAATTCTGCCTTAACAATGTAATTTATTCATTAATTCAACTTCTAACAAGCTACAATTAATACATTTTTTATCATTATAACTAGGTGAATTATCTAACACACAAACAATTCAATTTGTAACAGGTGGCGGATTTCTTGATGTTATGGAATACTGAATCAATTTTAGGTTAGTGGATAATTTGATAATATCAAATCACGAAGAAGATGATACTAGACTTCATATTTTATCAGCAAAAAAAGCTGGGTACAATAAATGTATCATTGATTCCAAAGATACCGATGTTTTGGTACTTCTTGTCCACTTCAGGGAGCACTTATCACCCGAAATTTGGGTAAAAGCTGGGAAGAAAGGACATGAACGATTTATACCAGTGCACGATTTGGTAATAGATCAGGCGTTATTAAATAACTTACCAGTGTTTCACGCAATCACGGTGTGACACTACTAGTCAATTTTCTGGTATGGGTAAAAAAAGCTGCTGGAAAGTATACCTTACATATTATAAAAATTCTAAAATTATATATAAGTAACGAAGATATATCGTCGGTGAATAATTTACGTGGTATCCTAGCAGCTTCGAAAACGCTGGATAAATTACTGCGTACTGAGGATAGCTTAAAACAGCATTGTTTACGGGCTCATTACCAAACCATTATTTGGCTCAATGCTCTTAGTCCCATCATAAACCCCCTTAATGCGCTCGAATATGGTTGGCAATATGTCAGTGGTAAACTGCTACCGCTACTTCAAACTGCTCCAAGTTTCCCACAAGATCTCACCATCTTAAGCAGCTGTGAATGTAAAAAAGGATGTAAAAAAAGGTACCTATAGATATCATTTCTTCAGAGAGAAATAAATAATGTTTATTTTCAGATTGCAAATATAATATAAATGGTGCAGCTGTAAAAAAAATAAAATGCCGTGCATAGGATCTTGCAATTGCATGGGCCAAAAATCCTGTTCAAATATCTCCTCCAAAAAAAAAAAATAATTGATGAAAATATGTTTATATGTACAGTGTGTTTCACTTCTCGTGAAGACACCCCTGTATCTTTTTATTTGTGGCCGAATTAATTTCAAATTTCTACCAGCCATACAAGTCCACATAAATGCCGTCTAAATCTAAAACGCCGGCCTACTGCGATAAAAAGAAAATGTCAATTTTATAGTAGGCTTAGAGATAGACAAAAATTTTGTTAATGAAAGTTGTTCGGGATCACTTCATATGCCCCTCTGTAATATTTTGTGAAAATCGGAATATTTTCAAAAAAAAATGTTTCTGTTTCACTTCTCGTGAAGACACCCCTGTATCTTTTTTATTTGTGGCCGAATTAATTTCAAATTTTTATCAGCCATACAAGTCCATAAAACGACTTTATTCAACACATAAATGCCGTCTAAATCTAAAACGCCGGCCTACTGCGATAAAAAGAAAATGTCAATTTTCGAGAAATCATAGTAGGCTTAGAGATAGACAAAAATTTTGTTAATGAAAGTTGGTCAGGATCACTTCATATGCCCCTCTGTAAAATTTTGTGAAAATCTGAATATATTCAAAAAAAAAATTTTAGTTTCACTTCTCGTGAAGACACCCCTGTACCTTTTTTATTTGTGGCCGAATTAATTTCAAATTTTTATCAGCCATACAACTCCATAAGGTGACTTTATTCAACACATAAATGCCGTCTAAATCTAAAACGCCGGCCTACTGCGATAAAAAGAAAATGTCAATTTTTGAGAAATCATAGTAGGCTTAGAGATAGACAAAAATTTTGTTAATGAAAGTTGTTCGGGATCACTTCATATGCCCCTCTGTAATATTTTGTGAAAATCGGAATATTTTCAAAAAAAAATGTTTTTATTTCACTTCTCGTGAAGACACCCCTGTATCTTTTTTATTTGTGGCCGAATTAATTTCAAATTTTTATCAGCCATACAAGTCCATAAAGCGACTTTATTCAACACATAAATGCCGTCTAAATCTAAAACGCCGGCCTACTGCGATAAAAAGAAAATGTCAATTTTCGAGAAATCATAGTAGGCTTAGAGATAGACAAAAATTTTGTTAATGAAAGTTGTTCAGGATCACTTCATATGCCCCTCTGTAAAATTTTGTGAAAATCTGAATATTTTCAAAAAAAAAAATTTTGTTTCACTTCTCGTGAAGACACCCCTGTATCTTTTTTATTTGTGGCCGAATTAATTTCAAATTTTTATCAGCCATACAACTCCATAAGGTGACTTTATTCAACACATAAATGCCGTCTAAATCTAAAACGCCGGCCTACTGCGATAAAAAGAAAATGTCAATTTTTGAGAAATCATAGTAGGCTTAGAGATAGACAAAAATTTTGTTAATGAAAGTTGTTCAGGATCACTTCATATGCTCCTCTGTAAAGTTTTGTGAAAATCGGAATATTTTCAAAAAAAAATTTTTTTGTTTCACTTCTCGTGAAGACACCCCTGTATCTTTTTTATTTGTGGCCGAATTAATTTCAAATTTTTATCAGCCATACAACTCCATAAGGTGACTTTATTCAACACATAAATGCCGTCTAAATCTAAAACGCCGGCCTACTGCGATAAAAAGAAAATGTCAATTTTTGAGAAATCATAGTAGGCTTAGAGATAGACAAAAATTTTGTTAATGAAAGTTGTTCGGGATCACTTCATATGCCCCTCTGTAATATTTTGTGAAAATCGGAATATTTTCAAAAAAAAATGTTTTTATTTCACTTCTCGTGAAGACACCCCTGTATCTTTTTTATTTGTGGCCGAATTAATTTCAAATTTTTATCAGCCATACAAGTCCATAAAGCGACTTTATTCAACACATAAATGCCGTCTAAATCTAAAACGCCGGCCTACTGCGATAAAAAGAAAATGTCAATTTTCGAGAAATCATAGTAGGCTTAGAGATAGACAAAAATTTTGTTAATGAAAGTTGTTCAGGATCACTTCATATGCCCCTCTGTAAAATTTTGTGAAAATCTGAATATTTTCAAAAAAAAAAATTTTGTTTCACTTCTCGTGAAGACACCCCTGTATCTTTTTTATTTGTGGCCGAATTAATTTCAAATTTTTATCAGCCATACAACTCCATAAGGTGACTTTATTCAACACATAAATGCCGTCTAAATCTAAAACGCCGGCCTACTGCGATAAAAAGAAAATGTCAATTTTTGAGAAATCATAGTAGGCTTAGAGATAGACAAAAATTTTGTTAATGAAAGTTGTTCAGGATCACTTCATATGCTCCTCTGTAAAGTTTTGTGAAAATCGGAATATTTTCAAAAAAAAATTTTTTTGTTTCACTTCTCGTGAAGACACCCCTGTATCTTTTTTATTTGTGGCCGAATTAATTTCAAATTTTTATCAGCCATACAACTCTATAAGGTGACTTTATTCAACATATAAATGCCGTCTAAATCTAAAACGCCGGCCTACTGCGATAAAAAGAAAATGTCAATTTTTGAGAAATCATAGTAGGCTTAGAGATAGACAAAAATTTTGTTAATGAAAGTTGTTCAGGATCACTTCATATGCCCCTCTGTAAAATTTTGTAAAAATCGGAATATTTTCAAAAAAAAATTTTTTTGTTTCACTTCTCGTGAAGACACCCCTGTATCTTTTTTATTTGTGGCCGAATTAATTTCAAATTTTTATCAGCCATACAAGTCTATAAAACGACTTTATTCAACACATAAATGCCGTCTAAATCTAAAACTCCGGCCTACTGCGATAAAAAGAAAATGTCAATTTTCGAGAAATCATAGTAGGCTTAGAGATAGACAAAAATTTTGTTAATGAAAGTTGTTCAGGATCACTTCATATGCCCCTCTGTAAAATTTTGTGAAAATCGGAATATTTTCAAAAAAAAAATTTTTGTTTCACTTCTCGTGAAGACACCCCTGTATCTTTTTTATTTGTGGCCGAATTAATTTCAAATTTTTATCAGCCATACAGCTCCATAAAGTGACTTTATTCAACACATAAATGCCGTCTAAATCTAAAACGCCTGCCTAGTGCGATAAAAAGAAAATGTTAATTTTCGAGAAATCATAGTAGGCTTAGAGATAGACAAAAATTTTGTTAATGAAAGTTGTTCAGGATCACTTCATATGCCCCTCTGTAAAATTTTGTGAAAATCGGAATATTTTCAAAAAAAGAGAACACATAAAGAGAACTTTTTCCAACAAATGAAAGTTGTGAACAAAAATCAGCATTCAATAAAACACTAAACATATCAAGTTGAATGTAATATCTTTTCTTTTTTTCTTTTCGTTATCTCTGTTCTGGAGGAGTAACTCTCCATCATATCCTTCCTCCTTATCGGCTCAGAAATTTAGGAACATGGACGGTTTTATTGTTTTAAATGTTAAGAGTGCCGTGAAATATGTATTGTTTTATTTATTTCGTCATTGCTTTCATGACAGAAGTGAATGTTGTTATTTTCTGTGGAGTTTGTTAGTTTCTCTTGTTTTAATAATTTAATTCATACTAAAGTTTCCTTATTTCATATCTTTGCTCATAATGGTTAGAATACTTTTAACTACTGATGAAAAAATTGAAATAATAAAGATAGTCGGTGAAAATGTACGGTCTTCAAGAGAAGCAGCAGAAGAATTTAATTTAAGACATCCTCTAAGACAACCAATACACCATGGTACCGTAGCAAGAATATGTCACTTGTTCAATACAACTGGCAATGTGCTTAAACCGAGAGTACATCTTAATCGAAATCACGGAGATGATAATGTTATATTAGCGGCGTTTAACGCCAATCCCACTACCAGTCTTCGAAATATGGCTCGTGACCTTAATTTGTCGGCATCAAAAATTTGGAGATGTTTAAAGCGCCATAAGCTACAACCGTTTAAACCAAAATTTTTACATACCTTGGAGGAAGGTGATGAAGAGAGAAGACTAGAATATTGTTTATGGATCCAAGGTAATTATTTAAATAATAGAGACTTCTTGAAGAAAGTAATTTTCACGGATGAGGCAACTTTCTCCACCAACGGGGTAGTGTCATCACAAAACTCTAGGTTCTGGGCAGTAGAAAATCCTGATTGGATAATAAATTGTAAAAGGCAATATTCCCAGAAGGTAAATGTTTGGTGCGGAATTTTTAACGAAACAATAATAGGGCCGTTTTTCTTTTTCAAAATATAAATGCGTTAAATTTGCTAGAATTTTTAAATAATGATCTTTGGAATGCAATAGTTGATTTTCCTTTGGAACAATTGTATTTTCAACTTGACGGAGCATCTATCCACAATTCCGTAGTAGTGAGAGCATGGATGAATGAACATTTTCCCCAAAGATGGATAGGACGAAATAGCCCTCTAATACATTGGCCACCCAGATCACCTGATCTCACTCCAATGGATTTTTATTTTTGGGGTCACATTAAAAACAAAGTTTATATTATATGACCAGACCCGAGACCAGACCTCAAAATGTAGAGCAGCTTTGTGAGAGGATAAGGCAAGCGTGTTTAGAAGTTACAGCTCAAGAACTGCGAAGAGTTGTAATAAATAACAGAAAACGGATTGAGAAGTGTATTACACTTGAGGGTGGGTTAGTGGAAAAGGGGCCCAATATAATAAATAAGTAAAAAAAAAAACCATTAACTTCTTTTATTTTTGAACTTTTCTAACACTGCGGCTTTTGCTTTATCTGTATTTTTTTTCCGACAATATTGTCATTCATTATTAGTAGTCTTCTCTGTAAAAACAACGGCCCTTTTCAGGGCCACCAATTTAATTCAAAAAGAATTCGTTATATGACAGCATCCTACCAACCTACATATTCTTGACAGATGTTAAAACTCATTAAAGTAATTAGATTTTAATTTTAATTATTCTAAGGCCGGCGTTTTAGATTTAGACGACATGGGACATATGAAGTGATCCTGAACAACTTTCATTAACAAAATTTTTGTCTATCTCTAAGCCTACTATGATTTCTCGAAAATTGACATTTTCTTTTTATCGCAGTAGGCCGACGTTTTAGATTTAGACGGCATTTATGTGTTGAATAAAGTCGTCTTATGGACTTGTATGGCTGATAAAAATTTGAAATTAATTCGGCCACAAATAAAAAAGATACGGGGGTGTCTTCACGAGAAGTGAAACACACTGTAGAAGAAGAATGCGGTGAAGATTTAGACTAACATTTCTATGAATTTTTTTTTTAATTTGAGTAGTATTTTCTATAAATTTAGACGTTACTCCAAAAATCGTTTAATTATTATAATAATGTTAATTGCTGTTGCGAAATAACTGATACAGACACATCACATCACAGACAGATCGTAGGCACCGCTCGACCGCGGGAGTAATGCGGGCGATCGAGGTTTGCAGTTCTATGCGCTTGGAGATTTTGTAACCGCTTTAGTTTTAAATTCATAACTCAGTTATTATTTCACTAAAATATTTTAAAAAGTACACTGTCGTAGTCAGAAAGCATAAGCCTTCATTTTATAAACAATATATTGTTTTATTTGAGACTTAGGTTTTGAGTAATTAAGTGTCTAATGTAAAAAAATGGCAAAATGAATTAATTTCTAGCGAAGGTCGAAAAGAGATACAGAGGCACTTAAAGTTTGCGTTTTTCATAAGGCGCAATGCTTTTTTGAATATAGTTTATTTTTTTACAGCCGTACAGCTACAGAGAATATTATGCAATTTTTACCAAAGAAAGATATGTACTTCGGCTATGTGATGCACTACATAAATCGAAAAAATTGAATAACGCCCTTTTGCACAGGACAATCTTTGGACAACTTTTTTTGGGAGTTTGCCTATAAATATGCTATCGATTTATCCACTTGTCAGCTTTTAGTATTTAAAGCCCTACAGGATGAACATTTTGTGTCTCCGAGCTCTCTACAATAGCACAGAAAATAAAAATTTGAAAACTTAATGTTGGTAAAATCTGTTGTTTTGGTCGTTAACATTTTTGACGCAAGTGTCATAGTTTCTGAAATATTCAACATTTAAACTAAATGCTTCGTCCTTCGTCTTATAAACCTTCAGAGGTGATCATTAAACTTCAATTCTCCCAAACTATTCATTCCACAGAAATTAGAAAAACAAAAGAAAATTAAACCCAGGCAGCAAGGTGCCTTCATTATGACGTCGTTTTTTCGGCATTAATTACTTCAGCATGACGTAAAAATGACGTGAAAAAGACGGCACAATGTCCACAGCCCAATGACGTCATACATATGACGCCGATATGACGTATTGGTTAATCAGTGAATTTTGCGATAATGGATGCGAACCTCTCATTATAATATTTTTCCACAATTATTAATAAAGTTTTTGACGAAAAAAAAACGGAATGTGTAGGGATCGAACCGCGGACCTTTTGACTCGCAACCTAACACTTAACTCACTGAACCATTGAACATCTTTATTTAAATATGTTTAAAAGCTGTATACATAGTTAGAAATAGTAAAACACAATTATTATTACTATGTGGCAAAAATTTAACTAGTCACTAAATACTTCTATTTATTTTTATTTTATAATGATTTATTTCACGTCATTTTAATGGCGTCAAAATAATGACCTAAAAGCAATGTGTCTTTGACGTCTTCATGATGACGTCAGAAGTACGTTTTAAATATCACGTCTCTGGTACGTCATTTATTAATGACGTCAAAATAATGACCTAAAAGAAACGTGTATTTGACGTCTTCATGATGACGTCAGAAGTACGTTATAAATATCACGTCTCTGGTACGTCATTTATTGGGACAATGACGTCGGCGACGAAAAATCACTTTTAAAAGACGTCATAATGACGTCACCCTGCTACCTGGGAATCTTCAGTTTATAAGCTTTCTAATTGGACTGCAGCATATATCCGCTAAATATGATACTTTTCGAGTTATTCGACGAAAATCGTTTTGAGATACACGTTTTCTCAAGCTAAAATCGCAATTTTCAAGTCATTATAATTAGACCAGAGATGAGTAAAGGAAACTTTCCATTTGAAAGTTTCCGGAACGAAATTTTGGTAAAAATGAAAGTTTCACTCAAGAAAATTTCCTGGAGACTTTTATTAGAAAGTTTCTTTCCTTTCCCTGACTTGGACTATCAATGCATATGCAGAATTGCACACAACTTTTTTTTTTTTCAAAATGCGATTCTCTTCCAGATCCAATGGCTATAATTCTTTAGGTGGGTGGCATCCATCCCCTAAGGACTAGCAAGCCCCCTGCTTAATATAGAAACTTTTCTCTTTGCTTTGCTCTCTTTTCTTTTTGCATTTACTATAAATTATAAAACAAAAAACGAAATCTAATTTATGTGATAATATTTCTAAATTAATACTTCTAAATACTGTAATGTATGTGAAGTAAAACAAACTGTGGACTGCACTATTGAATACGGAAACAGTTAGACGTTCAATCTATATAATTCGCCGACTATATCAAGATGACTTTGCTTTGGTGAAAGTTGATAGTCTGACAGAAGCATAATCTGATTTTTTGGTAAACGGTCATTTATTAAGTGCCTAATGTTCAGGAAAAATAATGGCAGACGGTTTCCGTAGAGTGAAAGAGACTGTAGACGTGGGGTAAAATTGAAAATATTTTTTTTATCTCGAAAACGAAAATTTCCGTTGTTTCGTAAGGTTCACAATTCTTGGTTTCGTACATTAATCACTGAACTATACTACGTATGGAATGAGAACTGCAAGCTTGAGAGGCCGGTTAACATTATAGCTAGCATTGGACAGAGATGGAGACGATAAAAACTGCATCCCATACTCGTTCTTGCAGGTGAAGTGGGTGCACATATGAAAAATACACGTTTTCAGCTCTTAAAAGGGCCATACCTCCAAAACAAAGGCTTTTCGAGGGTTCTCGCCATTTGAAGATTTAATCAGCATCAAATCAACTAACAAAATCCAAAGTTTCAAAAAAATTTGACCGAAAGCAAAAATCAATGTATTTTGTGCGTAGTCCTTTGTTAACAGTAATAATAAAACAACAACAATAATAATAATAAGTTGTCTTGATCATTCGTGGGAATAAATAACAAAAAATTTTTTTTAAATTTTTTTATTTATTCCCACGAACGATATATATATATATATATATATATATATATATATATATATATATATATATATATATATATATATATATATATATATATATATACCCTCGTATATATCACATTGTGATTTTTCAAATATATTGCTTTTTCCAGATACCTATTTTACTGTATTCGCTAAGAAGATTCCTGGACTTATTTATAACGACATACTAGTTTTTATTTGATCAAAATCGGTTGAGTGTAAATAATCCAATGCAGTCATTTTTATACAAATATTATATCCAACTACATTATTTGCCTTCTATTGTAGGATAAAAACATAAACATTGCCAGTTCAACATAATTCACAGTTTAAAGAACAGTAACAAACCTTTCAAATATTTTTGACCAACTCTTAATACCTCACTGTGTGCCGCTCCTGCTCTCGCTTCATTTTTCAGAGGACTAATGTCTCACAATGAGCAACAGCGAAAAGTTATATTTCCTTTACATCATGGGTGGGTGGATAGATGGTCTTATTGTTTCTCTCTCTTTCTAACGGGGTCAGGGGCTGACTGACAACAGTTTAGCGGCGCTGGATCCTAGAACTCGCAGGCCACTTATTACTTTATTAGCCGGTCATCTTGCCAAGCAGCCGGCGCCAGCGGCGCACTATTGGAGCGGACCACCGGGATTCGTCCCGGTGTCCCGGTGGGCCAGTCTGTCCCTGAACCGGGTAGGCATAACCTAGTGAGACTTCATTATGTAGTAGAGATGGGCAAAGTAACTCTTTTCACCGATCCGCCTCTTCGCATCTGGCTCCTATAAACGAGCCGGCTCAGTGAGTTGACTCAAAAGAGCTACATGACTCACAACTCACAATCACAATTCACTTAATAACCCACACGGTTCGCATGTCATGCGCGCGTTGAAAAGTTATATGAACACTTTATTGTATGATGAAGTTTTTTTTGGTTAGCCAAAATCTCAGTATTGAGACATCAGACCACCCAAACCAAAGATTAGAGATCGTTTATAAGATCCATCCAAATATATCGATGATCTCTGAGAGAATTTGAACACTGCAATCATGGTATTAATTTTCTATAAATTCATAAGAGTGTAAGATAATGCATGATTGATTATTGTCAGTGATTTGTATGTGGCGTCATCTGGGAATAATTTCTGTAATAGACTACGTGGTAAGCAAGCAAATTTTATGGTCATTCTTTTAGAACTTCTAGAAGACGACAATAATATTGGTTTGTCTACCAAGTACAATAGTATAGCAAACTAATACTGGGTTAGAATTACAATTCGATAATAGTTAAAAATAAAATATACTATTATCTAGTTTAATTTGACAGAATTCAACAAAATAATAGTCAGACGAATAAAATAATAGTCTTATTCATCTATTTTTTAAGTTAATGTTTGTTTTGTTGTACGACAACTTTTTATTAATTAAAATAACAATCACCTCTTGTTTAAAAATACCATCAATATCCCTGCCAAAAATTCCACATAGAAACTTATAAAAAAAAAGTGATGCGGTTTTATCGTTCCTATAAGTTATATTAGTATTATACAGACAGGATTTTATCTGTTTTATTAAGTTTTAAATCGGTTATGAAACAGTAATTCCGAATGAGCTATTTGGAATTATCATGTTGCCCTTTCATGAGTACTTATATGAAATATACATCAACAAATCTACAGTTTAGTGTCTGCAAATGCACCCTTGCCCTTATATCTATAAACATATGGAATTACAGATACAACTTTAAAGAGATTCTAAACTTTTCTATAAGTAATATCATAAGAGTTCCAGTCCGTCCTTTCTCCAGTATCTATCGTATGTAACACACCATTTATCAACATGTTTTTATTGTAAATTTCAACATTGTCTTTTTATTAGTATTAATGTGGATATACATGTCAACAAATGTACAGTTTCAATTGTATATTTTACAGATGTATTTTTATTGTAAACTTCCATTTTGCTTTTTTATTAGTATTAATTTGGATATGCATGCCGACAAATGTACAGTTTAAATTGCATATTTCAAATAGAAATACTAATATTGTGGTAAACACAAAATACTGCAAAGTCCCTTATTTCCTCGGGTGTTCTTGTTCTAGCCTAGAAGCAATGAATGAGTTAATGTTGTAGAACTCTCCAAAATCGTCCTAAGTTGAAGACATAATCAAAATTCGACTTAGGCAAAAATTTCATTTAAAGACATTTTTGGGAGTCTGCAGAGGCGCAGATCAGTCCACAAGGGCCGTTTTGAGTTCTATAAGGCGTTGGAAATGACCAGGTGAAAATTCGAAGAAACACCGAATTTTCACTTAGGAAAAATGTTTTTGGTTCAGAATATGAGAGTAGAAGTATATAATGACAAAGATTTATGAATAATATACTTTTTCAAAGGTACCATAAATTGGACTTTGAAAAATAATATTTTTGGAAGGGCGTCAAAATTTGGCCCAGGAATCGATTTATCGAAAGTACGCCAAAGTTTCACTTGCAGACTAATTTTTCAAAACTGCGTTGAAATTTGACTTGAAGATCGATTTTTCAAAAGTACGCCAAAATTTCACCCGCGGATTAACTTTTCAAAAGTACCTTGAAATTTGGCTTGAAAATCGATTTTTCAAAAGTACGCCAAAATTTCACCCGCAGATTAGTTTTTCAAAAGTACCTTGAAAGGCTCGAAAATCGATTTTTCAAAAGTACGCTAAAATTGGTCTTAAAATGGATTTTTCAAAAGTACCACAAAGTCAGTTTAAATAGTACCACGAAAATATAATTTAAATTATTTTTTTATTTTTTATTCCTCAACCAAAGACATTGACCTTTGAGGTACGGTCATTGAAAGCCCAATTCTAAAGTATGAGCATAAAATTTTAACGATGCACTGCATCCGAAAGGCAAAATAGAAGATTTTGTCAAAGCCGGCGTAGTGCCGATAAGCAAAAATTGATAAAAATCAATGCACATGTACAAGGCCGGTTTCTCGCATAGAAAGAGTTTGGATTGACCCAGCGGCTCACAATTTGGTCGAGCGCGTTGAGTGGTCCAGACAAAGCAATGGTAGAAAAGCGAATAACAGGGCTTTTCAAATGAAAAAGTTATAGAGGAAAACGCCTTGTGCATAAAAATCCAAAAATTCAATTTTGCCTAAAAGTCGCTCGAAGGTGAGACGCTGCCAAATCGATAATATTGAACGACTGTGATAAGGGTTAGTAAGTCGTGGACTGATCGAACGCCACTCAACTTATGCAGTAATAAGTCCTCTGAATGTGTTTGAGTACGTGAATCTCCACGATACAAGAACTTTAAAGCTAAGTAGTCTCTAGCGAAACTAAATTCATTTAGTAAAACTTTTTTAAGTTAATTTCAGTCAGCCTTAATTATTCATTTACCCAGAGTCTGAAATGATTCTAAAAGCTCGCATTTTGATTCTGAGAAGGTATGTATGAATCTTTTCTACCTAATCGATCGTTAGCGTGAGCGCTCTCGCTTGTATGGTCTGAAAGTCACTACCTAGATTGGGGAAGGCACGATTCTTATCTTGAGAATTTTGTATAACCAATTCTGTTAAATAAACGGATTCTTTGAACTATTGTTTCTTAATTGATCTTGAGGCCTGTTGACGGTCTATAATCCCTGGAACTTTCGTATAGAAAACCGGATGTGTCGAGTTAATTCGCATTAACGTTCGACCTTCTGGTTGCTTTACGGAGGTTTGATAGGGATTTTTTTATGCGTTTTTTGAGAAATATATTCCGTTATTAATGGACCAAAACGTGATTTCCGCGTACCAAAACTAATCCCTCCGCAGAGAAATTCTTCGGTTGGGATTTTTTTATGCAAAAATTCAGGAAATTAAGAAGTGCCTAAACCCCTAACGAGGGAATTCAGGTCCAGAGAGAGCGTAGTTTCCGATCTGTGGTAGTGCAGCCTTGGTCCATTATTCGGCTACCGAAGTGCATCTTATCTCGAACCCGCCTGGGAGGTAGAAGAACGGGGTAATACGCGACTGGCGCCCCCTGAGAAATAAATTGGTGTCGCGTCATTTTGACGCCCGGTAGTGCGTTCTTCTACATTAACAGTGAAAGAGACTGCTTTACTTTTAATTTAACAAACACACGTCAGTTCCTTAGGTCACATTAGATTAGATATGAATTAGCGACACGTATACAGCTCCCTCTACTGGAGCCTGGAGTTAAAGTTGCTGTTTCTATCAGTTTCTACCAGAATGGAGCAGCAAACATTTACTTATACCACATCAATGAGAATTTATGAGAACAGTATCTAAGGTAAAACGTGCGGCTTTCCGTAGTTAAATGGCAAGTGTTTTTATAAGAAACGAGCTGCATTAGGTTAGCAATTGAAGATTACTAATTATAATGTTTGAATAGGGATTTATGAGATCAGTTTCTATGAGTATTAATGTTTTTTTTTCAGTAATATATTAAATGTGTTTTCATTTGTTTGAATGGGTAAAAAGAAAGGTCAGTTTTCAACTGCAATTACAAATACAAGTTTAATCACTTTGAATGGGGTTATATGCGATTAATTTCTAAAAGTATTTATGCTGTTTTCCGAATATAATTGTGATGAGGTTTAATTAGTAACAAATTGTTCACTACTTGTTATGATATGGTCGGAAATTCCAAGTACACATTTTAGTATTTCAAAAGGATTGATGAGAGCAGTTTCTACGAGTATCTATTTGTTGTTCCTCTAGTAAATTAGATAAGTCTTTACATTTACTTATACTATCTGAATGAGAATTTATGAGAACAGTATCTAATGTAAAACGTACGGCTTTCCGTGGTTAAATGGCAAGTGTTTCTATAAGAAACGAGCTGCATTAGTAACCTAGTGCAGTTTTGATTTGCAATTGAAGATTACAAATTATAATGTTTGAATAGGGATTTATGAGATCAGTTTCTATGAGTATTAATGTTTTTTTTTTCGGTAATATATTAAATGTGTTTTCATATGTTTGAATGGGTAAAAAGAAAGGTCAGTTTTCAACTGAAATTACAAATACAAATTTAATCAGTTCGAATGGGGTTATATGCGATCAATTTCTAACAGTATTTATGCTGTTTTCCGAATATAATTGTGATGAGGTTTGATCAGTAACAAATTGTTCACTACATGTTACGATATGGTCGGAAATTCCAGGTACATATTTAGTATTACTTCAAAAGGATTGATGATAGCAGTTTCTACGAGTATGTATTTGTTGTGCCAATAGTAAATTATATAAGTCTTTATCAGTATGCATTCGGATCTAATTTAAATATGAAAATTATATCAGAATAAAGCAACCAAATATTTTAAACAGTAACTATTTGTAAATCCAGACATTTACTTATACTATCTCAATGAGAATTTATGAGGACAGTATCTAATGTAAAACGTGCGGCTTTCTGTGGTTAAATGGCAAGAGTTTCTATAAGAAACGAGCTGCATTAGGTTAGAACAGTTTTGATTTGCAATTGAAGATTACAAATTATAATGTTTGAATAGGGATTTATGAGATCAGTTTCTATGAGTATTAATGTTTTTTTTAGTAATATATTAAATGTGTTTTCATTTGTTTGAATGGGTAAAAAGAAAGGTCAGTTTTCAACTGCAATTACAAATACAAGTTTAACCACTTCGAATGGGATTATATGCGATCAATTTCTAACAGTATTTATGCTGTTTTCCGAATATAATTGTGTTGAGATTTGATCAGTAACAAATTGTTCACTACATGTTACGTGTGGAAATTCCAGGTACATATTTAGTATTACTTCGAAAGGATTGATAATAGCAGTTTCTACGAGTATGTATTTGTTGTGCCAATAGTAAATTATATAAGTCTTTATCAGTATGCATTCGGATCTAATTTAAATATGAAAATTATATCAGAATAAAGCAACTAAATATTTTAAACAGTATCTATTTGTAAATCCAGACATTTACTTATACCACATCAATGAGAATTTATGAGGACAGTATCTAATGTAAAACGTGCGGCTTTCCGTGGTTAAATGGCAAGAGTTTTCTATAAGAAACGAGCTGCATTAGGTTAGAACAGTTTTGATTTGCAATTAAAGATTACAAATAATAATGTTTGAATAGGGATTTATGAGATCAGTTTCTATGAGTATTAACGTTTTTTTTTTTTCAGTAATAAATATATTAAATGTGTTTTCATTTGTTTGAATGGGTAAAAAGAAAGGTCAGTTTTCAACTGCAGTTACAAATACAAGTTTAATCACTTCGAATGGGGTTATATGCGATCAGTTTCTAACAGTATTTATGCTGTTTTCCGAATATAATTGTGATGAGGTTTGATCAGTAACAAATTGTTCACCACATGTTACGATATGGTTGGAAATTCCAGGTACATATTTAGTATTCCTTCGAAAGGATTGATGATAGCAGTTTCTATGAGTATGTATTTGTTGTTCCAATAGAAAATTTGTCTTTATCAGTATGCATTCGGATCTACTGGATCTACTTTAAATACAAAAATTATATCAGAATGACACAACCAAATATTTTAAACAGTATCCACTTGTAAATCCAAACATTTAAAGATATATTTTAATGAGAACCAATCAGAACAGTATCTAATGTAACGCGTGCGGCTTTCCGTGGCTAAATTTTAAAAGTATTTTTAATAAATAGCTTTAACGGATTTGAACAGTTTTAATTTGCAATTCCAGATGAATAATTTTAATTGTTAAATGGGGATCTATGAGATCAGTGTCTTTGTGTAATGTTTTTTTTCCAATAAAAACACATTTTATTGAAAAAAAAACGTTACACTGACCTCATAGATCCCTAACAATTAAAACTATTCATCTGGAAATGCAAATGAAAACTGTTCGAATCCGTTAAAGCTTATTTATTGCAAATTATTTTAAAATTTAGCCACGGAAAACCGCACACGTTGCATTAGATACTGTTCTGATGGATTCTCATTATAATATTATCTTTGAATGTTTGGATTTACAGGTGGACACTGTTTAAAATATTTGGGGTTTCATTCTGATATGATTTTTGTATTTAAATTAGATCCGAATGCATACCGATAAAGACTTATATAATTTACTGTAGGAACAACAAATAAATACTCGTAGAAACTGCTCTCATCAATCGTCTTTAAGGAATACTAAATATGTACCTGGAATTTCCGACCATATCGTAACATGTAGTGAACAATTTGTTACGGATTAAACCTCATCACAATTATATTCGGAAAACAGCATATAACCCCATTCGAAGTGATTAAACTTGTATTTGTAATTGCAGTTGAAAACTGACCTTCCTTTTTACCCATTCAAACAAATGCAAACACATTTAATATATTACTGAAAAAAAAACATTAATACTCATAGAAACTGATCTCATAAATCCCTATTTAAACATTATAATTTGTAATCTGCAATTGCAAATCAAAACTGTTCTAACCTAATGCATCTCGTTTCTTATAGAAACACTTGCCCTTTAACCACGAAAAGCCGCACGTTTTACATTAGATACTGTTCTCATAAATTCTCATTGAGATAGTATAAGTAAATGTCTGGATTTACAAATAGATACTGTTTAAAATATTTGGTTGCTTTTTTCTGATAATAATTTTCATATTTAAATTAGATCCGAATCTTTACTGATAAAGACTTATATAATTTACTAGAGGAACAACAAATAGATACTCGTAGAAACTGCTCTCATCAATCCTCTTGAAGGAATACCAAATGTGTACTTGGAATTTCCGACCATATCATAACATGTAGTGAACAATTTGTTACTGATTAAACCTCATCACAATTATATCCGGAAAACAGCATAAATACTTTTAGAAATTGGTCGCATATAACCCCATTCGAAGTGATTAAACTTGTATTTCTAATTGCAGTTAAAAACTCTTTTTACCCATTCAAACAAATGAAAACACATTTAATATATTACTGAAAAAAAAACATTAATACTCATAGAAACTGATCTCATAAATCCCTATTCAAACATTATAATTTTGAATCTTCAATTGCAAATCAAAACTGTTCTAACCTAATGCAGCTCGTTTGTTATAGAAACTCTTGCCATTTAACCACGGAAAGGCGCACGTTTTACATTAGATACTAGTAGAGTGTTTATACCGGAGCTGGGCCTCCCCCCACCACTTTTCGTGACGTCATGGGTGGTGGGGGGTAATTAGTGTGGTGGGGGGTAATTACTGTGGTAGGGGGTAATTACTGTGGTGGGGGTTAATTACTGTGGTGGGAGGCGATTGTCGTGATGGTAATTGGGGTTAGTAAATTATATGGTGGGGGAAATTAATGTGGTGGGGTGGATCTATTACTATAAATGGGGTGCGACAGTATCACAAACATTAAATCCACATCTGATTACTCAAGAGTTAACAAGTGAGTGTAGCACAACCACCTCAATTATTTCAAGTGAGCAATATTTTTTATATTACTTTTTACGACTCTTTCACTGTAGACACCCATTTTAACTATGGCAATTTCGGAACTAGACTTATTAGCACTTAATGCGATGATAAGTGAAAGTAGTGAAGTTTTAGAGCAAAAGCCTATATCATCATTAATTAAAGACAAAGCATATGTCATAAAGAAAATGTCAGTGGTCAATACGCGGTTTGGAAAATCAATTATCGTAAATTTGTTTGAGGAAAGTACAATAACAACTTTCAAATCGTTTTTACCCAAACGAGTTGTAGAAAATATAAGTGAAGATGTAATCAATAAGATTAATTCATCTGGTGGTAAATACACACTAACATATTTAGGTCAGCGTCCACCGACGTACATCGGTGCAAAATCCAGTGCAATGATACGTTTTGGTGTTTAATTTATAAACAGCAATTGTATTAGTTACTTTTTAGTTCCTAGTTTTAATTTTCTACTAGACATAGAATATAGTTAGAAAGGGTAGTAGGAGTATTATAAAACACAATATTGTAGCTCATTTGAAAATATAAGAACGTTATTGTTTTGGTAAACGATAATAACTTGGTTTGCACAAAAATAGTTTCGTCAGTTTTTAAACTGCGCTTGCACCTTGTGTAAGTAAGTGAATTGATTTAGTCTTTCTGTATGCATTTTAATATATTTGTTTGCTTTTAGTTCAACCATTACTAACAAAATATGTGGATGCAATATTCGGCACAAAGGTGGACATGGGCGGAAGACATTAATTCAGCCATTGATAGACTGTCTTGTCAACTGAGTGACCTAAGTGTGGATTCTCTGCATGCTATAAACTATGATCTAAATTTCTGCTTCGATGCTGAACAAGTCGAACGTCTTAAGGCGGATTCTGAAATGTATAATACCGGCGCTAACCTGTGTGGCAAATATTCCAGCGGTATTTTAAATTTAGAAGAATTTTGTGAGCAAATGGTACAAATAGGTTTAAAACGTTTTCTATATGATATAGAAAAATATCTACCTAAAAAAATTATCGAAAGATATCAACTCGACCTATCTGATGAAGAAGCTGTTGACAACTGAATTAGTAGTTAATCACTTATTGTTTTTTCATTTTGAAATATTTATAATAATTAGAATTATGTAACTATTGTAATTGATGATGTACATTAAAATGTATTATTGAACTATATTTATTTTATTGTAAGGATAAAAAATGAAATAAATGAAACACACATTGCTAGATTATATTTTTTATTTTCCTATTTCTTGACTACATATCTAAAAAATATGTTATTAATACTAAATATGAATATACTTAAAGATATTTATTCAAATTTTATATCTAAATCTGCAATACATTTATTAAGATAGTGAACATTTGCAAGAGCACAGTGACTATTGTTGGGCTGATAATGCTCCATACATCTTGGTACACTCAAAGATTTGAGACTAGGTATACAGAGGGAGCAGTCATCTAGGTCTATGATTTTATTCCATCTTAGATGATGCAGTAGAACGTTTTTCTTTAGTCTGCCTTTGCATAAAATTATAACATCCTGTGGTGATACATTACATCCATAATTATTAGCTGTATTTTGACAAAGCCGTAGAAGTATCATTGGAAATTCTGATAGTTGAATATATCCGTCACTCCATTTTACACCGCCATGATAGTAGTTCTGTAGCCATCGATATTGATTCTGTTCACCTCGGGTTAGTGATGAAAAAGGATATGGTGGCTTGAAAAAGTAATGTGCTTGCTGGTTAGTGTTACAGCACACCACAGCCAATTCTTTTACTGTAAACACATTCTCTTTATATTGAAATCCTTGTAAGTCAACAATCAAAGTAGGAAATTCCTTGCTTAAAGATGACATCACAAAAGAAAGTGTTATTTAGCGCCGGCAATTCCAGACTGAACTGAACCATCCAGTGCACTATATCTTAAATATGTATCGTGGAGTATAAGCGCATATACACGAGTTTGTGCGGGGAACTTCGTCTTTCGTGTTTCAAATTCTATTTTTATGTCTACAGTGGATGATTTAATTGCATCCGGTTGGCAGGAGCAATCTATGACAAATAATGGGGATTTTCTGAATTCTCCCAGATCCATCAATGGTTCAGCCATATCTCTGTAATAGTAACTACGTTGAAAGTTCTCGTATGCATAGTATGCTGCAGAGTCGAGTTTCTTACCGAAATCCAAATTCCAGCGCTCATATGGAAATACTTCAGAGTTCAGATATAGTCGAATATTATTAATATCTGCAGACATAAACTGTGTGACGTCCTTGGTTCTATCATTAGAATTGCCATTGTTTTGAAATCCGATAATGATGTATCGAGGTCTCTCAAGGCTGCTAGTGGTTTTGACAGCCCATATGTCAGACGATGTATCACGTAAAGTAGGTAGCTCGTAGAGATCCCACATGCGGTAAGCCATCTTTACTATGGCATAATTACCGCCCTTATTAATTCTATTTAATAGTTTAAGTTTTTGTTTATCTTCAGGCACAATATGTTTTATCTTCCACTCAATTTTGCTAATTTCTAGATCTGCATCAACTTCACCAATGTAACTTTCTTTAAAGGATCGAGCTATGATTAAAATTAATTCCTGCTTTGCATTTAAAACACCTTTTGTGTAATCTTCTGCAAAACCCATGATGTATTTAAGAGGCAGCCTACCACTGAATACGTGACTGGTAGTATCTAAAATTTCTTGCTTCTCTTGGGTCAGACCCCAACCTGCAGTTAAAAGTGATCGGAGATGTGTTTGTCCATATGATACCATAGTCTTCATTGTAGTAGTGATACCAGGCTTTCTAACGACAGCCACTTGTTCGCCTCCCATTTCATATCTGATTTCCTCGAAGAGAAAGGCTAGTGCGTTATTGGATAAATAACACCGCTTGGTAACATCACTTGGAGTAAATTTTCCTTCTATGTAAATATAACTCTCTGCAATGTCGAGTATAAGGTCTTGAAAATTGATAGGAATGCGTATTTCATCCGAGTTATTATAATACGGTGATCCGTATGGTTTATACGTATGCTCATGTAAACTAGCAAGTGATTTATCAAACACGGGCTCGTCGAACACTTCAAGTTTTTCACTAGATGTAAAAGCTGCCATTATTATTTAATTTTCTCTCAGTTTTAATCCAATAGATTGAAGAAATGCACGGTCCTTAGCCGACAATCTATGTCTTAACTGTTTAAGAGGTATACGCTGAATGAATTGGTTTCTACAATCACTCTTCTTTTTATCGTTAAACACTTTATATCGGCAATATGCCAATCGTTTCTGATTATATCGAAAGTCCATTTTTGCTCGGAATATTAAAATTGTTTCAATTCTAGCTTCACAATAATCTTTTCACCTCGAAAGTTAATTAAATCTCCATTGTCATCCAATATGTGCAGAGTAATGTTGTCGATAAACTGGCGTCCTTCTGGTCTAACAGATAAATATATGATGTTAGCTGGCTCCTTAGTGAGTTTGTATCCAGGTTCAACATCAATATCAAACTCGAAGAGTGTGTGGGATTTTAGGGCATTCAGATACGCTCCGGAAATAATGTTGCAATTCACACGTACCATCCGTACTTTCATAATATCAACAGGGAGTGTTGATTCATGGCTCTGGTTTGGATGTAAGTATGTTGGTTCAAATCCCAACAGACTACCAATAGAGTTTGCTTGTGAAAAGTCAATTCCATATTTTGACCAAATTTCACACTTCAGCGTATTGTTGTTTGCTCGTAGCCGGAATAATTTTTCTTTTTCTTCCTCTGTATCAGCTGGTATAGCTTTCAGTATTGCTCGATATATTTCATCAATTTCATATGCTCCATATGGTATATGCTTGTATACGAGGGGTAGTTTTGGACGCTCTCTATAACAACAACGATTGTTTGTCTCGTCTACATTAAAAATAGAGTTGTATGAATAAAATCCAATTAATCCCAGTCCATATCGACTACCCATATCTAGTTCAATGGGTGGATAAAATTCTGCACTGAGCACGCTTGAGCGGCTTGATAAAGTGAAGGTGTGTGACATGACTGATCTTTTTGGAGATTGCTGCATGAATTTATTGTGATTTACAGCAGTTGTTGTGGATTAATCTTCTTTTTTTGGGGGGTGATGGAGATACATTTATGTCATTATTTGACACCACATTCACCTCGTCAACTTTACAGTAGCAGCAAAATATTTTTCGAGGTGGTGAGCCATCATTAACATCAATATTATTTTCATCATTAGAATAATGTTCTTGACAGTACTGATATTTTAAAATATCAATGTCATCCTGAAGGTGTGTAGGTAACTTATCCCAAACTAACGCAATTTCATTAGGGGCACACGCAATCATTACTTCTTTAGGCATATCTGAAAGTTGCTGTTTGCTCATCTTCAATAAGCTGCGTAGTCTAGAGAAAGCAATCAAGGAGTGGCCCATCCGTTTAATTGCTTCTCGATCCATTGATGATGTTACAGATTCCATTTGAAGAGTTTTACTTAATTTTTTTAGGGAAGAAACTTTAAGCACAAATGACCACACCACACTGTGTTGAAATTTTGTTGGCGCTCATAATTATAGTAGATTTTATCTGTAGACATTGAACCGTTGCGCAAGTACAGGATTAATTCTCTTGGTGGGGGTAAATCGCCAAAACTATCGAAATATGTGACTAAACTGCCGCGTTTTTTAAATGCCACCCAGTGTGTTCCAGGGCCATCTACACTATCCAAATTTATGATGGCGGATTCATTATGACGTGGTCCAGAATTTGGTAGATTGTCACGCATAAATATACCTCGAAAGTATGGTACCTTCATCTTCTCAGCATAATATTTAAGATCGATGTCGGTAAGAGGTTTTCGAGGTAGGGTGTCTAGTAGTTTTTTGAATTTTGTGGTTTTAAATAAAGACCCAGTCCTTTACGATACGGTTTCAAATATAATCCTTTGCCACTTTTTCCTAGAGCAATCGCTTCCATGTGTCTATTGTGACGATTTTTTTCGGCCAATTCCTCTCTGCTTGTTTTAACATCATTTACAGCTTTGGCTATACCAGCTGCACTTCCAGCCAAACTACCTAACGCTGATAATCCAGCAAAAATAGGTATTAAAGGTAGAATTCCACCAACTTTCGGAATCGGTATTATGCGAGGTGTACGAATATTACGTTTTCCACCAGCCGCCCTCATGTGACGCCGTGCTGCTTGAAGCGCCATTTGAGCAATTTTTTTTGTATCATTAGCAATAGAGCGCTTGCCACCGGCCTTGCGTAGATCATCACGTACCTTGCGCACTATTCCAGCACCGAACGCTACATTTTTAACGTTCTTCCTGTTTTTATTCTTCTTTTTAATCATATTTTTCCTTTTTGTAGTACGTGATGTTGTTGACCTACATCCCATACCGAGGTGTTGTTTCCCCTTCATTATGGTGGTAACTAACCACGCTGCAGCCTTTTCTTTAATACCTGCGTCTTTGGATTTAACTCGTTTCCAAGCAGCTTGTTCAAGCTGATAGTCTGCTTTGTGTCGGGCAGCTAAATCGTTCGTGTTTTGATCGTATACAATATCGTGTTGCTTGCATGCAGAATCCAACTTATTTATACCTGGATCACCTCGCGCTAATCTTTTTTGTAATTTAGTACCGGGGCCACAGTACTGATAACCTCCCGGTAAATGCAGTTCAAATGGAAGCTTATTTATTAGAGAATTTACTACTCCTTTACCAGCCTTTAAACGATGGCGGTTTTTACTTGTGTGCTGTTTGACTGACAACATTTAAATAACAATTGTAATGCATGCATCTATTTATATAGTCTTCAACCGTGCTACAATGCGTATTGTGAAGCAGAGACAGAAGTTTGCTGTAGACCATTTAAACGAAAAAGTTGGATGTGGGTTACAAGTTGAATCGCGCCATGGACCATTACTTCCCTCAACTATTCGTGGACTATTAATCGGCCCAACTGCCTGTGGAAAGACAAATTTACTGATATCTCTGCTTACTCACCCCCTTGGACTTCGTTTTGCAAACATTTACCTATATTCAAAGTCTCTATATCAACCCAAGTACGAGTATTTGCGCAAGATATTAGAGCCTATTAAGGGACTAGGATTTTACACCTTCAGTAATAATGCGGATATAGTGCAGCCATCTGATGCTAAACTTGATTCTATATTTATATTTGATGATGTTATATGTGAAAAACAAGATGTAATTCGTGCGTTTTTCTCAATGGGTCGCCATAGAAATGTAGATTGTTTTTATCTGGCACAAACATATTCTCGCGTGCCAAAGCAGTTAGTAAGAGACAACGCAAATTTTATAGCATTGTTCAAGCAGGATGACATGAATTTACACCACATTTTCTCTGATCATGTCTCGCCGGACGTATCTTTTAAGAAATTTCAAGAAATGTGTGCAGAATGTTGGAAAGAAAGATATGGGTTTCTTGTTATTGACAAAGATAGAGAAGTAAACGAGGGGAGATACAGGAAAGGACTTGATAGTTTCATATATCCATAAAGAATTGTAATTAGGACTTCAATCGATCTGCAGACAGCGTCGGTATTACATCGGCAAAATTAAGCAGAAAGCTAATATGGATAGAGATGTGGGAGCTGAAATAAGTCTGAAACGTCAATTAGTTGAGGCTACCGACTCCGTACGTAAGAAATTCAATTCCCTCAAGAATAGAGATGCTGATAATAAATTAACGTTGGAGAAGATATATGAACCTATAACCACACCTTTAAAAGACTTATCATCCGCTTCAAAGGTAAAATCACAAAATAATATGCCAACACAGACACAAACACCAAGGGGTGCAAGAGCTAGTACCAGTGCATTTAAAGCAGCATCTGAAACTAGTGATGAAGATGATGAGAATAATGCAAGTCAAGCATATTTTATGGAAACACCACCGAGATCATCGTTAATGAGTACCCCAGGTTCAGAAAGTATCCTTAGCAGTGCAGAAAAAGAGGGTGATGTGATCAAACAACATGTAGAAAATGTAAAGTCTGGTAATCATAAATATGATACTGTATACGGTGTGCGTCTAGATCCCAACACAGATAAACTACTAATAGGTAATAGCGAAATACGCTTTTCTGGTGGAAATATTACCTTGTGGCGTGGTAATAAGCGAGTGGGAAAGTATCCTGGCAGTTCTAAGTTGTATGATGTAATATTTATGAAATATCCATCAGTTCTACGTAGTGATGAAACTTTTATTGGAGATGAGCGTGAAATATATGGGCAAATATTAAATAAGACAAAAGCACCGTATAACCGCTATGATATAAGTCTGGGTTTGAAAGTAAAGAAATGGAAGAAATTCAGTGAAATTATAAAACCACTGTTATCTCCTACAGTAACGACGAGATCTAGAATAGGTTCGGGTATGCCTATTAAGAAATTATACAATAGTAGAGGTGTGGATTATGTTTATTGGAATAAACCGAAAGAGTTGGTGGATCGTCTACGTCTGCTGTATAGTTCAAAAATGGCAGGTAACAGTGGTGTTAACAATGAAATAGTTAGTTTGTTGGAGGAAATGAGAGAAGAAAAAATAATCTATTAGCGAAATTAAATTTAATTCCAGTAAGGAGTGTCAACGTAGGAAGTAATAATTTAAATAAAAAAAAGAAAAATTGATTTTATTAAATTTTCTTGTGAATATATCTAATTGGGAAGTATAATATATTGTGAAATACTTAAATCAGATCAGATGTAATCAGAAATGCTACCTGTTCACAACACAATTGACAAGTTTGGACGTAGAAGAGGCGGCGCTAATAAATCATTAGTCGTACGCGGTCCACCAGGTCTTGGCTTTAACCTCACCACAGATAATCACTTTGATATCCAGAATAAACGTTTAAAGAACATTGGAGAACCGGTAGATAGTAAGGATGGTGTAACACGTAACTATGTTGAAAACCGATTTGCTACATTGTTTGCAGACATCCACAAGGCTATGGATGAGATCAGTGACTTAATTATTGCAGCAATGAAAAAGTATGTCAATAGTCAATCTGACTTAAGTAGTGTAGCTATGAAAAAGTATGTTAATGAGCAAATGCATAAAGTTAATGGTCAAGCTGGCTTAGTTAGTGGTGCTGTGAGAAAGTACGTTGATGATAAAATGCAAAGAAAAAAAGAAGAAGTTATTGCAGCAATGAAAAAGTATGTTAATGAACAAATACAAAAAGATACTGATAAAAAACATAAAGAAGTTGAAAATGCAGTTTCTCTAAACACTAAACAGATTAATAATTTAATTGAGAAACTTGTTAAATTAGAAGAATTAACTTATTAGAAATTAGTCTATCTGCAAACATCTATCAGTTAGGTGTATCTTTCGCATTGGAGCCAAGAAGTTATCATGGAAATTAGTAGAACAAAAAGGGGGTATTGTGGAGGAGCTGCACAAATTACCCCGTAAAAATTTTCGTAGAAGAAGAACAATCATCAAGGGTTACGGTGATTTATGGCAAATTGATTTGGCTGAAATGCAACCACATGCTAATGAGAATAAAGGTTATCGATATATTCTCGTAGTGATTGACTGCTACTCAAAATATGTGTGGACAAGACCCTTAAGAAATAAAACGGCAATTGAAATTACGAAGGGCATGAGAAGCATTTTGCAAAAATCAAACTACGCACCTAAGAATATTCAAAGCGACCAGGGTACCGAATTCTACAACAAACACCTTTCCACTTTAATGAAGAAGCATTCCATTAATCATTACTCGACGTATAGTACAAAGAAAGCAGCAGTTGTGGAGAGAGTGATACGGACATTGAAAAATTGGTTATATAAAGAATTCTCAGCTAGAGGTAAATACAAATTTTTCGACATTCTAGCCAACATTACAAATATGTACAACAACAAAGTACATCGTACGATTGGTATGAAGCCTGCTGATGTAAAACCAACCACAAAATTGAGTGCTTATGACAATATTAGGATTGCTTTAAAACCTAAGTTTCATGTTGGTGACGTAGTCCGAATAAGTGCATACAAAGGTGTATTTGAGAAAGGTTTTACAGTCAATTTTTCAACTGAACTTTTTAAAATTGTGAAAATAAACATAACTAACCCAACAACTTATCAGCTTCAAGATATGTATGCCCAACCAATTAAAGGATGTTTTTATA
Organism: Rutpela maculata; assembly: GCA_936432065.2. NCBI lineage: Eukaryota > Metazoa > Arthropoda > Insecta > Coleoptera > Cerambycidae > Rutpela > Rutpela maculata. The sequence continues at coordinate 118,815,823 of OW386285.2, forward strand.
AAATGGAGTTACAAAAAACTAAATATCCCGATATATATCTAGTGGAGAAGGTGTTAAGGAAAAAAGGAAACAGAATATTTGTTAAATGGATGGGACTTTCCAAAGAACACAACTCTTGGATTGACAAAAAGGATGTTGTGTAATTTATTAAATTTTGAATAATGTAAAATATACATAATCAATATATTTACTTGTGTATCAGTAATATATAAATAAAATATGTATACGACATTAATGTGTTTTATTTAAATGTCTAAAATTCATTATTGAATAGCTTTATTTCACTGTAATATTATTTACATTTTATATTTCAGTAAGTTAATAGAAGAAAAAAAAAACAAATTAATTTAAATATATTTTATTGGCAAAATATAAATTATTCTAAATCCAAATACAATAAAGAAAGAAATTTTACATCTTCATAAAATTCCATGCCTTAATTCCATGAATTAATCTCATGCCTTAACAACTGGATTTCTTGATTAACACACCAGCATTTTCTTTCGTGATGCACAAAACTCCCATAAAAATGACCAACATTCTCGCATAATATTTTACCTCCTCTACACATCCTACACACATTGTTCCAACAATCGTCTTTGTATCTATCACAAGAGAGACACCGCTGCCTTAATGGATGTTCCACCTTGCACACATCACAAACATCTCTGATTACTCCGAAATTTGTGCGAGTTAACAGCTGCAGACATTTGCGGCATTCATTTTCTTGGCGCTCGCCTGAATCTCTTCCTTGAACCCCTTGGCTTTTCTTAATTGGCACAGGATTCGCATCTCTACATTTTCTACATAATCCCGTACATGAATTTATGTACTCCTTCGGCCAAGACACGTAACAATTATGACACACAATTTGGTTATGCGTACTATATGGGTATGCGGCGATAGTTGGTTTGGATTCCCATTCTTTTGGAAAAGGCATTTTAACACTTGTTAATACTTTATAGTATATGCAGTACGAAAGCAGAAAAATAGCTGTGCTCCTCTTCGTATTCATTCGCATTTAAGTAATGTTGAGGGTGCTGATGTCATCCAAGGTGTGGGGGTCATGACGTCACCGGTTGCATATAAATAAGGAGGAAACTTGATACGATTCAGTTGATTTTCAACACTGTACGTTTACGAACTATTTTTTTTACTCTTATAATGGCTGCTGTTCCTAATTTTATGATGGGTGTACCCAGAGGATGTGCCAATCTAGAATTTTTGGATTGGTTGGCGGAAGTGGACGGCATTAATAATATGTGGAACGACCATGAAGGAGACGCCGACATGGCTGCCGAAGGGGATGTTGTTGGAGCCGGAGTGGAAGTTGTTGACGTCGAAGAGGGTGTTCTTCCAGGAGATGTGGACGGTGAGGAAGGTGATGATGCTGTCGTACTGGAACAAGTCGAACTTGATACTGCTGACGATGGCATAGTTGCAGACGCATCAGACGATGAAGAAGAAATGGAGCTCACCGATAAGTATCTCTTAAGAGGACACCACCCCAGGAATGAGATATTCTGCACCACCATGGCATATGTGGCTGTCGACGCAAGGGATGGTGCAGAGTATCAACTGTGCTACGGTTGTTACATGGGGTACCAACGACGTGTCGACCTGGCGTTGCATCGACACGTAGACTTTCACTCCACAACACGCCTGACAGACGGGGAAAGGGGTTATTGCAAATCTTGCAGCGAGCCACTCCATCAAATTAGACCTGTGGAAATCTGCAACATTTGCAATAACAATAAAAAAAGTTAAAATGTAAATAGTTTAATATTGTAAATAGTTTAGTTTAAGTAATTGTATAAGTGATTAGTCCTTAGATTAATTTTTAAATAATTTATATAAATATGTTTCTTTTTTTTTTGTAAATAAATATATCTCCTTTTATGAAAAATGTTTGTTTTTACTATCTATTTTAAGTGCAAAGAAAAGTGGGGGTATATCGACTTATATACCTAGTAAGAAATAATGAATAAACTTCATTTGAGTTTGTGCATTTAACATGGTCACAATCCAAGATCCAACAGTCTCCTCTACCAGTGATTCGATATTATCGAATTTTGTATCATTGATATGGTATGAAGAAGTAAGGTATCAGGATCCTGAAACCGGCGAGTGGTGTTCATATTTATCGTGGGTTACAGAGGAGCCACCTGGTCCGGCCGATAGCACTACAAATGGATACCGACAAACATTCTCAGAAGCTGAAGCAGTGTCCTCTGAAAGTGATCCATCTGAATCCGACGCAGAAACGGATTCTGAAATTTAAAATAGTCTATAAGAAACTCATCTGCTGTTGGTTATGGGGGTGGTGACATTGATGGTACGTGTATAAGAAAGTTACTACCCCACTCTCGTTTATGTTGGTTGTGGTGGAGTGGGAATGTGTTTATATAAGAAACTTCTCACCGCTTTGTCCTCAGTTAAACTGCAAAACTGAAAGACAAATGGCTACTCAAGACAATATTGTCAGTTCGAGCGACTCCACGGAAACAACAATGTCCTTCTGGGAGTACAACGTGAAGGTTACTCTATCATACGATGGAGATGGTCCAGATAGCAGTAGCTGGGTGGTGTCTGTGCCCAGCCATGGAGATCTGGGGCGTGAAGGGGATCCAGACAGTGGTAGCTGGTCCATGGAAGCTGAGCCGCCAAGCAGACCATATTCACCATCAGCTTGGTCTGTGGACACAGAACCAATGAGTGCCAGCGACTCGGACTCCGAGGAAGAGCTACCCAGCAGGCCATCTTCACCGTCAGCTTGGTCGCTGGAGACGGTGCCAATGGGTGCCAGCGACTTGGACTCGGACTCCGATTGACATATTTTTTATATTGTTTTTCTTGTACATATTTTTTTATATTGTTTTTTTTTTGTACATATTTATTATTATTTATATTTTCATATTAGGTATCTTAGAAATAAAACATCAGTATTTGAAAAATTATTTTTTTATTAACAAGTTTTTACTTAAACAATAAAAATCACCAATATAGCGCAATCATCTCAAGTAGCAACATGGTGCATCCCCCAGCTGATGATAAAATACCTCCAAGCTATGTTCAACATTCTGAATGCAGATATTTACTCCATTCGATAGTCGCCCCTCCCCCGAAGGCGGCTTCGCCACCCCGAAGGTCGCTTCGTCGCCTTATCTGTGGCTTTGTCACTGTAACGGCGGCTTCGCCGCCGTGTCGGTGGCTTTGTCACTGTAACGGCGGCTCCGCCGCCGTGTCGGCGGCTTCGCACGCGCTTCGCGCCTTCGAAGCCGCCGCTTCCACGCGCTTCGCGCGTGGATCACGCGTATAGCTTTATATAATAATAATACTAACCTAACCTAACCTAACATAACATAACACAACCTAACCTAACATAACACAACCTAACGTAATCTAACCTAACGTAATCTAACCTAACCTAACGTAATCTAACTTAACCTAATGTAATTTTTTTTGTATTTTTAAAATTTTTAAATTTTTTAATTTTCTATTTTATATATATATATTTTTTTGTATATATTTATTTTTTTATATATTTTAATTTTTTTTTATATTTTTATGTATTTTTTTACTTTTTTTTTAAATATTTTTTTTCTAAGACTAAATTTTTTATTACAATATAATTGTACAACCTAACCTAACATAACCTAACGTAACATTTATCTTTTTTAAGTCTAATGTTTTATATTTTTTTTTACTACAATATAATTTTAAAAATTATTTGTACAAGAACTTACACTAATACTTATAACTAAACAAATAATATACATATAAAAATAATAATTTACAATAAAATGTTATACACCTCTTTACCTTCATGTGTTCTAGCCAAGATCTTTTAATTTCTTCTCAACACCTTCCAACTCCCGACGGGACTTAGCCTCGGCGTTGCGGCGATTATTGATACCCTCGATTTTTGGTTGGGCATCGATCCTCTCCGCATTCGCATTAATAATGATTTGCTCTCTCTCTAAGGTTAGCCTTTCAATTTCTAACCTTAGATTTTCGGCCTGCTGAAGGCGTTCTCGAGCATTGGCTTCCTGTGCTTCAGCCTGCCGTTGTAGCACATCATCATTAATGCGCGCCAATACATCCGCATCGTGTTTTTCCTTTTTTGATTTTCTCAGTGTTTTTAATGCCGCAATTGCATTTTTTAATAAATTGCGGTCATTCTCCTGTGATAGAAAATCACAATCCGAATCAGAATCTGAGGGATTCTGAATCGGCGGAACTAGTGGTGGAATATTTAACAAATCCTCAATATTTATATTATCTAGTTCCGCGATTTCTGCCACAGGTTCTGGCGGTGGTACCGCACCCAACGCCATGTCAGAATGCATAGAATTCTGACTTGGTGCTCGGTGAGGTGATGGCACCGCCGCATTAGAAGTGCCAGCTCCTTCTAGTGCGTCGTTGCCACCTGGGGGTGGTGATGGCACTGCATTAGAACAACTTGGTTGTTCTAATGCGGTGTCGTCAAATCTACCACCTACAACCGGACTTGTGTTCGCGTCGCGATTTACCTCGCCGTTAAGGCTCATTAAATTCCCCTTTCCTCCCATGCCTCTGCCTACAGTTTTTATGACAGGCCTAGGAGGATCCTCCAGAATAGGGGTTAACGGCGCAGGTAAATTTTGGTTTAAATCTAACATATACTGAATAATATGTCGCGCAGCATCGGAAAAGTCCGGTGTTAGTTGAGTAGCCGCCCTTCTTGAACCACGCCCTGATGCCACCGATGACGACTTTGTGCTGGGGTTCACAACACGACTACCCCTGCCCCTACCCCTGCCACTCCCCGATGCCGCCGATGATGACTTTGTTTTACGACTATTACATTTTTCAATTTTTACGCTCTTTTTACAAGTTTTTCGCTTGACAACAAAGTCATCTTCGGAGTCATCACTGTGAATAACTGCCCCTTTGGGCCTTTTTACTACTGGCGGTTTCACAAAGTCGTCCTCAGAGTCATCACTAGTGACCAACGATACGGATGCAGACGAGGGTTGGAAGGTGACGCGACGCCCACTCTGATTCCTCAATGCAGAAGCTGCCCTTTTAGATGGTCTTACTTTGCCATCTAAACGAATGAGCTCCTCAGCATCACGGAATTCGCTTTCACGATCCTGTAATCCATCTACGACTTCGGTGCTATTGGAATTAATTCCTCCAGCATCGTCGTCGAAGATGTGAATTACCGGATGCATGTAAGCATCAGACTGGTCAACAGCGTGCGTCTGTTGATTGCCATAAACTGACCCATGTATCGTGCTATTTGTCGAAGTTGCATAAGAGGTGACATTATGCGTTGTTGTATTCGTAGCCGGGATTCGAACATTCGATATTATATTTACCCCTAATCCCGGCCTACCTACAATGTTATATGTCGGACCCATATTTCCAGCACCAGGTCCTAGGGGCGTCGGAACCGCTGAGCTACCACTGGGTGTCAATATTAAATTATTTGCGGAGCCGGCCACAACGAATTGAGCCGCTGGGGCCGCCGCGTAAATTACATTGCACGTTGTTTTTATTGGAGTACCCACTGTGGTAGCAGGGCCCGGCATAAACGCGGAAAGCAATGTCACACCCTGCATTATCATCTGAGCATTATTAGCCTCCGATACATTGGTCGTTTTACGGCCACCACCAGATACAATGTGTCTCACCATTATGAGAATTACGAATTGAATAAGTAAAAAATAATAAACTTACAAAATGTTAAACTTGAAACTTGGCACAGAACACAGAACATAAAATTCACAACTGAACACAGTGAAAGTTGAAGGTAAAGAGAACTTTTGAAGCGTTCACAAAGAATAAATAGACCGTGCTACCCCTCCATCATCCCTACTCTAGGAGTGGTGGAAATGCGGCCTCCTCATTGGTTGAAATGTATCACGCCACCAAAGCGAGGCACCGCATCTCCTCGAGTTGACATCAGCACTGTTGCCACATAATCCACTCTAAACAATAACCCAAACTGTGGTACAGCATCTACCATAAGAAATTGCACTTTATTTTACCTCAACAAAGAAATTCTTGCTGCCATTTACGAAATCGGAATGTAACCCAGGATGTGGTACAGCACTCCCATAAAAAATGATGCTTTATTTTACTTTAAAATAGGAATTCTTGTTGCAAACATTCCTCGAATACAAGCTATGGTACAGCACCGTCCATAAATGACGCTCACTTTAATTTAAAACAGGAATTCTGGTCTAAAGCTTAATAACAACACATAATTATTCTTTTCTATGTATACTTTATTACAATATAGTTCTTCAATTAATTTTTTAATTACATATTATTACACATTATTACATATTATTACATACAAAGTATGAAATCAACTTACAGTATCTTTACAGAATAGTAGGTACATAAACTTAACATATTTTTTAATATTTTGGAATTGTACGTTAAACGAACACCCACTTTTAATGACAATATAAATTACTTGCTTAACAAAACTCTACTTAATTTATTTACAATACTTTTACAAAAAAAAATACATAAATAAACTAAATCTAATTTATAATATTCTGGACCTTTACGTCAAACAAACATTCTTATTTCAATAATGATTACTGGCTTAACTCTGCTATTGCCGCAAGTAAATGATCTATTTTATCAATTTCCACAGTACTACTTTGAACGATATTAACAGCAGACATTAACCAACGCATATTTTGTTCTAGCTCGGTTTGAAAAAATTGTATGTCAGAGTGACCCCACGGCAGAGTTTTAGTTGTATTGGGGATGACAAAGCGTTTATCATCGTGATGAGACAGAGCTACTTTGTTCTTTACTCTGGTAAAAATATCATGTAATTGACTTCGAAATGTATTCATCTTTCTGAATATTAAGCCACCTTGTTCAACGATTTGCCTATAGTCATCTATTGATAATTCTTTTTGAATGACAGATCTCTTTACTCCTTTTGCTTTTTTTAATTCATTCCCCACGGATTGTACGTAATAAGCTTTTGCTCCGGTACCATAAAAACTGATTATTGGGTCCGCGGGAAACTCATCTTTAAAATTACCTAAAACCGGTGGGCCCCTAGGTACATTAAATATATTACCATCCTGATAATTTGAAGTGTCGAATTTGTCTCGGTTATCTATTATAAAATCGTAAACATTTTCTGTTAAAATTTTGATAATCGGACTATCGGTATCAGAATACAATAAAGAGGCGTTATCCCCATACTCTCTTTTAATTACATTATAGAAAAAGTTGTACAATACTGTCTTTGACAACTCCAAGATGCAAAAGCCCACGTAAATTGGTTTATTATAGGTCACCTTTTGTTTACCCATATGGATCGCTACAAAATCTTCAGTAAATATCGAACAAGTTTTAAAGTTTGGACGAGATATTAATGCATTTGCACCCTTACTACGTCTAATACTTTCCCAGTGAGTAACCAACTTTATGTCTGATCTGTTGTCCACATTTTCCATCGTCTTACCAAACGCTGCATTATTCATTAATTTGTACTGATCTTTTTCAAATTTATTTGTAGCTTTATTTCTCATCTCGGTGTTTAAGTCAATATATTTCTTTAACCACGCCGATTGATTAAATTTAAGAATTCTATATATTTTCGTAACCACTAACCCGTTATTAATAGCCTGCTTTAAATTTACATAGTGTACGACGTACTTTTTTTTATCCTTCAGGTTTGGTATTAACTTTGTTAATTTTGATTTTGATTCAGGAGGCATAATATTTTCAACTAAGAAGGGGAGATCTGAGTGTAAGTCGTGCAGGTATTCCGGATAATGTATATCTACTTCAAAGACGTACCCGTGGGGACTATCATCCGAGATATCCATAATATCTAAATCATTTATTTCTCTTTCAGATAGCCACATGAAACAACCCGTGGGTAACACCTTAGACATACTATGTCCATATAAATTCGTGGCGTCTAGATACGTGATAAATGATGACGGCTCGTTAGGGTCATAATCAGGTAGAAATTTATTATTTGCAATATGCTTCCTTTCTGAACACTGACTTATTCCACCCCTTATACCTCTTTTAAAGAAATGGATCATATCGATATCCGTTAACAATTCTAACTCGATTCCGGTTAATTTTAACATAGCGTCCCACGATAGCCCCGGGGCTGTATAATACTGAGCTGGATCTAGTCCATATTTATCCAGAGAAATTGCGCGAAAATTTTCAAACACGTCACATAAAAGAAGCACGTTTGATTTCAAATAAATATCTGAATAATCACCTAGACTGCGACATTCAAACAAATCCCAAACATTCTTAGCCGGCAAATAATCAGCGTCTGATATGTGCTCTTTATTTAAATTATCATAAAATTCCTCCTTAGATGGTAATTCAGTTCTATTTAATTTCTCTAAACTATCCATAAAACTGTATGGAAATACACCCTTCTGTCTCATTAAATTAAATTTGTCATTTTCGCTATAAAAACTCCACATTGTCCCCAACTGATCATCATCTAAATTCGCACCTAAATTTTGTAATGAAGCCGATAAAAATTTAAAACTATCGATAAATCGCAGTTGTAAATATTTCTTTTTTGTAACTCCCTTCTTATCAACATAATCGTGCATATACAGATGTTTCGTAAAGGATATGTATTTTTCTTTATTCTGTGCTATTACACCAACTTTATCCTTGTATTTGCACAACTCTTTGATGAATAGGTGACTATCGTATCCACTCATGTTGTGAAATATAATAGGTATAAAATTGGGTAACTTGTAATTTAAGTTGCATACAGAATGTGCGGCACCAAATCTTACCTTGCCCGTTAAGTGACAATGGTCTCGAACTTTAACATCCTCCCACTCGAAAGGCCCCCCACATATACCGCACACGGTCGCATTCTGAAAGTCTAGGTTTTCTTGCGCTGTGAGTTTAGCCATTGGGACTATATTTTTCATATGTCTATTATATACATTCCTTAAATCTGTCTCTATATGCTCTATAAACACTCGGGCTGCATCACACCCTCGATATAAATCAAACTTAAATAGAGAATTATCAAAAGAGCATTTAATGTAATATGCAAATGAATAAGGCTCATGTTTAAAGGTTTTATTCGTGACAGAGAGTTCGGGGTTTGGCTGACACGTATAGATAGGTTTTAAAATTGACTCAAAGTCTGCATATACTACGAATGGTACTCGCATTTGTTTCTCGATATTCTCAAATTTTAATATATTCTCAGCTACTTCTTTTCCAAATTTGTTAATACGAAATTTTGTTGTTGGTGCTGTTGTATAAATATGATTACAGTCATTTCTCTGGTGTTGAAATAAGTGACGTTCAGTATTAAAGTAAAGTAAACAAATGTCGCAAAAATGTTTCTTATGATCGCTAGCGGAAACTTGAGTGGAAACTAACTTAAACAAATCCTTTATCCAACAATAGTGACTATTAGCACAATCATTATTACAGTGGTGATTTTCATCGCCAACACATTCACTTGAAATTAACAATAAATTTACGTGAGTATACAATTTCTTACCCGAGTAACGTAAAGGTCCAACAACTTCATATTTAACCCTATTATTTTCAAATTTCTCTTCTAAACCGTATACATTAATTGAAAATATTATTCATTTCTTCAAATTTCGATATATCTCGTAATTTTATTGGAAAATTCATACCTGTTACATTTAATACTCTTGAAAAATGTGGATATGATGATGTGTACGATACATGGCCATTTGCGGGGTATAACGCTGACGTCACAGCCCAAGCGAAGCAACATTGATCTTGATTCTGTACATTCACCACCGCCTTCTTATTTTCGATGTATTTCGGTAATTTTATATACGATGAACCACCAAAGGGCTATACTTGTTTACGTTAATTTCAACAAAAGCAATTCGTTCGAGGGCCCAACCTAAAAAAAGAGATGATTAATCATTATGTTTTATAATTTAAAAAAATATTAGTATACCTGAATCACGCTCCTGAAACTCAGTACTTTGCGTAACCATTGAATCCACAAAACTATTCAAAACATCATTCAGATCCATGGATTCATCCAAAATCCTATTGGAGGTATTAAATGATTTCATTTCAGTTAGATCTTGAGTCGGTAAAATGTACTTGGCGAACGATTCCATATTTACTTTCACTGTTTTATGGATACGCAGCACTTCTTCGAGTAGATTGAGAATCTTTGGTCTGATTTCGTTGAAAAACATGGCGTAATCTAGATAATTATTTTCACAATGCACTCGATATGTAATTATCCTATTTTTAAAAGCTGTTTGGACAATAGCTACACCATCCACCATAGAGGCACATGAATTTGTCCTATGTTGCAAAGTTCTTCTATGTGATTTCATCTGAGTCGCTGTTAAAGTCACGTTACAGCAATCACATGTTTGCATATTAGTACATGATGTTGAAGGCGTTGAATCAACCCTAGGTCGCTTTGCGAGAGGTCCATCGTTCCCACATGACTGCCTTTCATGACGACGTAAATTGTCGCCACGTGTGAAACTTTTACCACAAGACGTACACGAAGGCATACTAAATTTACTATAGGAGTCTAGCCTATTTAATGATCATGTGTCAACTCCTCTCTTGCTTTTATAAGGATGGGTTGCCCCCACTCCCGTGAATAAGATTGCAACGACAAATCATGAAGTCCTCATTGCTACATCAATTACTCAATCACTCAGTACTCTTATTACCTCCAACCACACCAATTACCCCCCACCACAGTAATTATTCCCACTACACCAATTATCCCCCACCACCACACCAATTACCTCCATCACAGTAATTACCCCCTACCACAGTAATTACCCCCACCATACTAATTACCCCCCACCACCCATGACGTCACGAAAAGTGGTGGGGGGAGGCCCAGCTCCGGTATAAACACTCTACTGATACTGTTCTCATAAATTCTCATTGAGATAGTATAAGTAAATGTGTGGATTTACAAATAGATACTGTTTAAAATATTTGGTTGCTTTATTCTGATATAATTTTCATATTTAAATTAGATCCGAATCTGTACTGATAAAGACTTATATAATTTACTATAGGAACAACAAATAGATACTCGTAGAAACTACTCTCATCAATCCTCTTGAAGGAATACTAAATGTGTACTTGGAATTTCCGACCATATCATAACAAGTAGTTAACAATTTGTTACTGATTAAACCTCATCATAGCTATATTCGGAAAACAGCATAAATACTTTTAGAAATCGAAGCGATTAAACTTGTATTTGTAATTGCAGTTGAAAACTGACCTTTCTTTTTACCCATTCAAACAAATGAAAACACATTTAATAAATTACTGAAAAAAAAACATTAATACTCATAGAAACTGATCTCATAAATCCCTATTCAAACATTATAATTTGTAATCTTCAATTGCAAATCAAAACTGTTCTAACCTAATGTAGCTCGTTTCTTAAAGAATCACTTGTCTTTTAATCACGGAGAGCCGCACGAATTACATTAGATACTGTGCTCATAAATTCTCATTGATGTGGTATAAGTAAATGTTTGGATTTACAAATGGATATGGCTTGACTCATTTTGCTGGTCAATTCGGATATAAACTGATAACAATTTCAACAGCAACTTTACCTAACTCTTATAGAAACTTATTGACCATATAGGTTCTCATAGATACTTATTAATTTTTTATAATTTTCAATACGGATTGATGAGATTTTTTTGACAGGGTAGTTTGGTTTAACAAAATTAATGATATTGTTAGTTAACCATTTTTTTTTTTGTTGAATTTACCCATACTATTTCTTTGAGTGTGTGGAGATTCGAAGAGATAATTTTTTACACACTTTTATAGAGACAAATACGCGCATTTTAATTATTATAGATACCTACATTTGTAAGCAACTTACTTATTATATTAACTATATTCCAACAGACATTTTAAAATTCCAACAGACATTTTAAAATGCCACCATCCAGAAAAAATAGCGAGATTTGGAATCATTTCTCTACTAAACAGTAAAAGTCGATTCGCACGCCAATGTGCACCTACGCACACATCAAACACAATGCCTATTTTTTTTTTTTCGTGGTGACTCGACGGCTGTAAATGGGCCATCTTTGAAATGGGCCGGCGTTCATGAACAGAGCCGAGAGTCATGTAATTCGGAAATCGAGATCCGATTCACTTGACTCGCAGTACTGAGCCGACTCTTTGAGTTAACTCGCTCACGAGTTACCCATGCCTATTAGTGATGGCCGATATATCACGAACTGTGATTTAATCACTGATATTAAGAAATCACAGGTAACGACTGTTAGTAAAGTTGGCAGAAAAGCGTGACGTGATCACGACTTTCCTTCCGTATTTCGTTCCCTTGCCGTGGTTCAACCAAGACCAATATAATAATTAACAATTTCTTCCGTACGTCGTATTATGAAAGTCGTGATCACATCACGTTTTAAATTCACTGATATAAGAAAATCACAGTAACGATTTACGTTGTGATTGAAAAATCACGATATCGCCCATCACTAATGCCTATTATGTAGTATAGTTCAATGATCATTAGTTACAGCTATCAATTGTCAACTCAAATTCAGATTGTTTATTGAAAAAAAATATTAATTTTTATACATTTAAATTTTTGTTATTAAATTATGTTATAACAATTGTGTTATTTTTTTATTAGTACACATCACGTTTTATATTTTTTTATAAAAATACCCATTAAATTATATATTTATATTATTTCTATTGTTTTTATTTATCTTCTATTCCCTCTTACGGGCATCACCAGTAAAAATTTTTAGCACCAAAATAGGTCACAAGCAACCCTTATAAGAAAAAATTGCAATGAATATCTGTTTTCCCAGTGAGGGGATTTTGGTGGGGAATTTCATATATTTGGCGGGTAATGCGGGGATTTTCTTTATGTTTTTAGGGGTATTTAAAATCTACTTATTGGCAAGACTGCTTGGATCTCAAGTCAACTGTCGAACGTCGAACGGTCGAATTGTCATCTGTGTCTGACAGCGTTGTAGATTTGTAGTTCTGCAAGTGGTTTTCCTTTAAAAATTATTTTGGTTATAATTAATTACACGTAAAAAATGCCTAAAGAAAAACAAAACAGAAAACGGAAACATGAACCAAAGGCAACAGAAGACGTAGAGTACGAAATTGATGCACCAAAACACAAATTTCGACCATTTGATGAGGAAGCACAAGCTGAAGAAGAACAATTGTCGCATATTCTTTTTGGAGGAACAAGAAGTTTCTTGCAGTGTTTAGAGGAGGCTGAGCAAGAAGCGGGACCATCAAATTCGAATGTGGATTCCGGTGTGGGTGAAGATGACAGTAATGATAGTGAGGAAAATATGCGTAAACCAGCATGGACAGATGATGATGATGGTATCGAGGTGGGACAGGCTTTAGATGCTCAGAGACGTAAACTGCCTTCTGGAGGAATCAACAGTCGAAATAATAAATACTCAAATTTGCTCAAACACAAGTTCAACACTGCTGTAGGTACACCTAAATGGGCATCACTAGATAAGCCGAAGCATACTGATTCTGACTCGGATGAAGAAATATTACAAAGTTGTGGTTTTATTAGAAAAACTACTAAAGCTACTATACCACCGAGCATATTAGAATTTAAAAAAGTTAGAGATTTAAATCACGAAACATATTCAGAGGGACCCTATATAAACGCCATAGAATTCCACCAAACCTCCAGTGTAGCTTTAGTCACAGGTAATGGAGGTATAGCTACATTGTTTGCTGTAGACGGCAAACGTAACAATAAATTACATAGCGTGGCTTTTGAACGTTTTCCAATAATAAATGCTAAGTTCACACGAAATGGCAATGAAGCTATTCTAGGATCTAGACATTCTCACATCTTTAGTTATGACTTATTGGCAGCAAAACATGTTAGAGTGAACCTACCTCATGGCTTAACACAGTTCAAGAATTTTGTTGTTTCTCCTGATTCTCAATATATTGCTGCCGCTGGTAAATGGGGAGAAGTTCACATCCTTACAGCAGCTTCAAAAGAACGAATTGCGTTATTGAAACAAGATTCTGAAGTAACCGCCTTAACATATAATCCAGCAGGTAAATGATTTTATGTTTAATAGGTGCTTTTCTAAATTTGAACGTTTATAAATAGTGGTAATACTGAGGGAGTGTAGAGTTGCTTAATGTATGTAATTGCTAAAATTCATTAAGCATATATTTTTTTAAATAATTTTTGTCTTGTCATGCATCGGCCTAATTTACAGATAAATAATACCTAACATAGTGAACCAAAAAAATTGTAATCCTCAAGTAATAGCCAACCTTCAGATTGACTCTTATTTTTTAAATGATGGCCAGCAACAAAAAAAAACTACACAACCAGGGAGTCCATTCTTGAATCTCTATTGGCCAAAGGCACATATTACTACGAATCTGAGAGGTAAGTCACCGCGATTTTTCGTCCCTTACCAAGGCCATCCGGGGTGAATTATAATAAGGTAATAGGAAGCGATCCGAGGTGATCCACAGGCGATCTGAGGCGATCCGAGATAATCCACAGGTGATCTGGGGCAATCCGAGATATAGAAAATAAATAACCGGGTAATCTTACCGGAGAATTTACCTGAGAATTTACCAGACAAAATTTCTAGGTCTGCTTTACTAATCCCACCAACATATTTTTCTCTTGATTGTTGGCTGCAGTAATTTTTTTGTTTCCATTACTTAAATTAAAACATTATTATTATGACCGCTAACAAGGAAAACAACAAAGTTTTCTAGATCAATTCCACTGACGTCTAACTCCATCAAATAATTTTTTGTATACGTAAAGTACACTGGAAAAAATGGATGTAAAAATGCTGTATAGATGTAAAAATACATTGAAAGTTAAGTTAAAGTTAGTTCAATTTTCTATGAAATTATACATAATTAATTTATTTTTACCAGGACTTTCAGGGTAAAGTTAAACATGTAATCGCGATTACATGGATAATCGATGGTCCATTTGTTGTCAGCGATTATTCTGATATTGGTACACAAATGTATGAAATGTTTCATGCTTTCCTGTAAAAACTCCATATACTTAATTGTGTACAGAAGCACATGCGCCGGCGCGTTGCTGATGCAATTCACCGGATTAACTACGTATTTATGCATTTTATTATGTTATTTATACATAGGAAAATTACATTAATTGAAGTAAAGATACAGGAATGTGTGTAGTTTTAATTTACTTTATGTAATAAACCATAAATATGTTTAACTTTCCCTGAAAGTTTAAGTTTTTTTAAATTATTCCTAGTAAAAACAAATACAACTATGTGTAATTTTATAGAAAATTGAACTAAACTTAACTTAACTTTCAATGTATTTTTACATCCATTTTTTACAGTCGGTGTACAGAGTTAACATACTTCATTATTAATCATTATGCGGCATATTTGTCAAGTGGTATTAACAGTGTATACTTTACTCGAGAATACCATTTTAGAAAAAAATATGGGACGATTATCAGTTATCTCTGAATCATTGATTGATGTTATATATGTATTAGTGACAATTTAGATTTCGAATTCTGTAATATAAATTATATTAATTTTAACTTGGAACAATTTACTTAATTTTAATGACAGACGAATACATTGGGATAATATAATGCTCACAAAGAACAGGATCCAGTTGAGAACCATAACAGGTCTTGAGACGGGACATTTTCCCATTAAGAAGTACCTGCATTTAATCGGAAAGTTTGCTGGCGACCTTAATAACAGACTGTGCGGTAAAGTACCAGAAACTGTAGAACATATTATACATGACTGTGAGGCATTGGACCGCAGAAGATATAATATCTACGGGCAAACACAAACCATCAAAACTGGCCCATTTTCAGACCTGTATCGCCTTGTCAGTGATTAGATTAGATTAGATTGAAAAAGGAGCTGGCTGATTGGCATTGGCCACCGCGACCCCTGTGGATCTATTGTGGCTCTCCTTGTCTAATTTTACTTAGAGCTCCTTATCCAGCTTTGTCTTTTGTATCATGCTCCACAGCCTTGGTATAGCTATCAGCCCTTGGTTTCTCTTCACCAAGTAGTTGGAACCTCAGTCTGGCTAGGCCTTCGCAATGACACAGCACATGTACTGAGGTTTCCTCTTCCTCTTGACAGAATCTGCATGTTGCATCCCCTGCCAGGCCCATTAGACTCATATGTCTATTAAGCCTACAATGTCCAGTTAGAAGACCTACTATTATCCTAATGGCCTTTCTATTTTGGCGTAGCAGGTCTTCCGTGAATTTGGCCGATCGTTCTTTAATGAACTTTTTGGCCTGTCTCTGTTGTGGGAAATACTTCCACCACTCTAGAAATTTATTTTGTACCCATTCGTTAATGGATGTTCGTATGCGTGGCTTAGCCACACCGCAAAAGGGTGTGGGTCCTACTAGGGCCTTAGATGCGCCTTCTCGGGCCAGTTCGTCAGCCTTCTCATTTTTCCTGTGTCCCTCGTGTCCTGGTACTCATGCCACGGTCACTTTGTTCTGACTTCCTAGGTGTGTAAGGGCATTTATACAATCCCAAATTAGTCTTGAATCGACCTGCATGGAATCAAGTGCCTTTAGCGCTGCTTGGCTATCGGAAAAAATGGCAATTGACTGGTTTACAGTTCTTTGCCTCATTATTTCCTTTGCACACCACTGTATAGCGGCCACTTTAGACTGAAATATTGTGGCATGTATTCCTAGACTTATCGGGATTTTCATTTTCGACTTATTCCCCTAAATCCCAGCTCCGACTCCTTGTTCTGCCTTGGAGCCGTCCGTATACCAGATCGTTTCCCCGATATTGGAGGACCGTTTTTCCAGTCCACTCTGTCTGGTATTTTGATTTGAAAATTTTTGTAGAAGTTATACTTTGGGACCATAGTGTCCTTGGGCATTCCCAAAATGGGATCTGCCTTCAGCTCTGAGTATAACTTTTGGTGCTCTGTTCTGTGTTGTTGCCTTATGGGCGTTGTGCCCTGCATTAGCCTATGTACCACTGAATGAGCTTCTCCTTGGATAAATATGTGTAGTGGTGTCAGGTCTAAAAGGACTTCCAATGCAGCCGTGGGAGCCGTTTTTATGGCCCCAGTGGCGCACAGGCAAGCAAGCCTTTGTACGCCACTTAATAGCCTTACTGCTCCAAGCTGCAGTGTCTTGGTCCACCATACCACCGATCCATAGGTTATCAGGTCTTACAACCCTAGTGTATAACCATAGGGTCATCTTGGTTTAAACCCCAGTTTTTTCCACACATCTGCCTGCACCTTCCCAGGGCAATTGTTGCTTTCTGTGTGACTTTTTGGATGTGGGAATTCCATGTCAGCTTTTGGTCAAAAATGACTCCTAGGTATTTAACCTCGCTAGCAAATGGAATTTCCACTCCATTGAACCTCAGGGGTTTTAGGCCTCCCAAGGCTCTTTTCCATGTAAAGGTGACGACTGTAGTTTTGTGAGGATTTATGGAAAGTCCTTCTTCACTACACCACCTGTCGACAATATTTAGGGCTCTTTGTGAACGCTCTGATATTGTGTTCGCAAATCGCCCCTTGACTACTATCGCTGGATCGTCAGCATATCCTAGGCAGTAAAAGCCTTCTGCGGAAATTTTTTTAAGGAGTTCGTCAACAAGGGTTGCCCACAGCAGTGGAGATAATACCCATCCTTGAGGGCAGCCTGTACTCACTTTTGCCGCAATGGTAGCCTCGCCTAGATTGGATACTTTTATCCTCTTTTCTAGGCTGGCTTTAATCCACTGGCAGAGTACTGTTGGAACACCTCTATTTAACAACGCATCTGTTAAAGATTGCATTGTCGCGTTACTAAACGCTCCTTCTATATCTAGAAATGTTGCCACTGCCATTTCTTTGTCATCTAATGACTTTGTCAGTAGCCTATTTAAATCATCCAGCGCGAGGTCTGTTGACTTTCCCGGCTGGTATGCATATTGACGCTCACTAAGGGAGTTTTCCCTTAGTATTTCGTCTCTAATGTACCTGTCCAGTAGTCTTTTCAACGTTTTAAGTAGGAAAGAGGACAGGCTTATGGGTCTATATGACTTGGGCGTTTGGTCTGATATCCTACCTATCTTTGGTAGGTAGGTGACCTTCACCTTCCGCCATATGTGTGGTATGTACTTCCAGGCCAGACAGGCTCTGAATATTTTACACAAGTGTGGTATTAGTATATTCTGCCCTTTTTGGAGCAGAATTGGGTAAATTCCATGCATTCCAGGAGACTTGAATGGTTGGAACTTGCTAATTGCCCATCTGATTTTGTCGGGTTTTACTACCTCATTGGCCAGCTCCAATCCGCAGATCTGGGCCGCTCCGGCCTTTGATCTGGCAATTGCACGGCATCCGAACTCTCCAATATCAGTGAGCCCGGAAAGTGTGCCTCCATGAGCAATTTGATGCTTTCCGTTAGTGTTTCTGTGTAGGTTTCATCCTCTTTCTTGAGGAAGCCTACTTCGTTTGCAGTACAAGCATCCTTGGCCAACACCCTATGGATTCTGAAGGCTGCAGGGCCATCATTGACCTCTTCGCAAAACCTCCTCCATGAGTTTTTTCGGCCTTGCGGATTTCGTTGTTGTATTGCGTGAGTTTTATTTTGTAGGTATCCCAATCTTGGTTGGATCTGGCCTTATTGAACAGTTTTCTCACTTCTGTTCTGAGGCTTTCTAGATGTTTATTCCACCAGATTGTTTTACCCCTGCTTTTCCTTGTTTTCTCTGGGCAGTTTTCCTGGTAAGCGGCTATTATCGCCTCGCTTACCTGTTCCACTGCCACCTCAAGGCTCTCTACATCTCTTCCGGATGCTGTTCCTCCCTCCAGGTGCCTTCTGAGGGACTCTGAATAGCCTTTCCTGTTGTATCAGTGATACAGGAATATTAAAATGAACAGTGTAAACTAAGACAGGAAGAGCACAATAAGCTCAGAAGGCTGCAGTGCCCTCGGAGTATTCTTTACAGACGAGCCCTAGGAGGAGGGGTTTTAGTCAGTTAAAGGCGGACACTCGGGCCCATTCTGGTGGAATGGGCAGCCTGTATGGGTTTCCTCTCCTCGAAAAAAAAATCGGACTTGATTCAAATTACGTTTTTGTTTTGCTTCAAGTGGCTCAGATTGATTTAATAACACTGATTAAGTGTTGAGTGTGGGAGGCAAGTACCTGGTGTCAAGCCTTATACAGTATGTCCCCGGATGGGTTACCGCACATTTGTAAGTTTTCTTGTTTTTGATTTGCCGAGAAAAGGCCATTCTTTATAAAAAGTTTTGCTTGTCTTAGGAAGTCATAAACAGTTGTCAAACTTAAGATAAAGTATACAGGGTATTTTAAAAATTAAGGAATATGAAATCGACTTACTTCGAATAAATCGAATACCCTGTATAATTTTGAAAACCGTTTATGACTTCCTAAGACGAACAAAACTTTTATAAAGAATGATTTTTTCTCGGCAAATCAAAAATAAAAGAGTTTACAAAAGTGCGGTACCCCATCCAGGGACACATGGTAAAAGGCTTAACACCAGATACTCGCCTCTGTTGACACTTTTTTAGTGTTATTAAATCAATCTGAGCCACTTGAGCTAAAAAAAAAATGCAATTTGAATCCAGTCCGATATACTTCAAATAATCATATATTTGAATTTTTACTTCAGCAAATCCTGAGGGTTTGGGACTTTGTGCCTGTTGAGACATTTGATCAGGGCATCGAGTTACACAACATATCAAAATTCAGCCAATTTAATGAAAACCACAATTACATAAGAAGTGTGCGTGGTCCTTTGACCATTGCTTCAAATAAAGTTTAAATGATTTAACGTTGCAACATTAGAATTTTGTACTATTTTCCTTATTATAAGTGGCAGTCTGGGTGTCTAGGGCTTAGTCGGCATTTTACAAGCGAAACAAGCAAGAAATTTTTTTTATCGGGGGGACGGGGATTTTTGGACCTCGTACCGGCCCTTTATTTGGGGGATGGCAATTTTGTGCTAAATTTGAATGTTAAATAAATAATTTTTTTTATTATAATAATTAAGGACCAGTTTACAGATAAAGAAAATTATAGGTTCCTTAGAACTGCAGAACGATTTATTTATTAAAATGATTGCTTTTGCTGCCTCCGCACTGCCCACATCTCGAGTTCATGCTTCGGACTTCGACGCCAGCGGAACAGCCAAAAGAAGCCAAAAGTACTCACCAGCTCACCACATATGCCAAAACTTTTAAAAATAAAGTAACATTCGAACGCAATTCATCAGCGATTTGAATGTTTTTGC
The DNA here is from genome assembly GCA_936432065.2 of Rutpela maculata. Lineage (NCBI taxonomy): Eukaryota > Metazoa > Arthropoda > Insecta > Coleoptera > Cerambycidae > Rutpela > Rutpela maculata. Next base: position 118,836,165 of record OW386285.2, read on the forward strand.
TTCGAATGTATATAAGCGCATTACGCACTCAAAAGGCAAAAGGCCCAGTCGGCAATGCCAACTCGACCTGGCCAGGCTGCTTATTATTTCCGGTCCTAGAAATATTTGTGGTGTTTAAATAAAAACTATAAATTATCTAAATGACTCACCTCTATCCTGTGGCAATAATTTTACCTGCTGGAACACTGTGTGTGATAGAAAAGACAGGATCCTGACGGACCACAGTGTTTTCGCGCCACATGAAATCAGAAGTTTACTTTACGCGAAAAAAGTCTTTTAATACAATTGTAGATCGCCAACTGCCGCCTCCCCCACCTCCAACCTTTTGCAAATGTTTAAAAAACCCTGTTTTTTTATTCGTCCAACTGGCTTTTTTTACCGCTACATAGAAATTTCATTCGTTTATCTTATGATGTCAATTGGGTGTATACATTTACGAACCACAGGCCAGAACCTCCAGGCTAGGATATGCCAACTCTATGTTTTTTTAGAGCTCTTATCATCAGGGTGTATATTTTCTGGAAAACGGAAAAGTCAGTTAATTTATAGATTTAGAAAAAAAGTCAGGGAACGTTTATTAAAACTACTTATATCCAACTTTGGTTATATTAAAAAGTCCAGGAATTTCAAAATTGTGAATTGGTATTCACCCTGTATCATGCTATTTTCTCTACAAGATGGTTCTATTCATGTATCTTATGAAGTAGGGTTTCATGCAGCTGCCGCCCAATCTATAAGCACAGTGTTCATATACTACTATATTTTTTTATTTAATTATGTTTCACTCTTGATATTTGATCAGGAAGGCTTCCATAGGGTCTCTGCTTCGCCTATGTATATTGTAAGCCGCTGTATAATAACATTTATTTTTTAATTTGTGTTAGAAAATTCTTTAATCAATATGTTTTTAGGTAACCTATTGTTTGGTCATAGTGACAGTGGTGAAGTAACAATCTGGGACATGAATATGAGAAGAGTGAAGCATAAATTTACTGATGAAGGCTGTTTACAAGGTACAACTTTAGCGATATCCTCATCAAATCAATTCCTAGCCGCAGGATCGGCTCAGGGAGTAGTGAACCTATATGGAATAGAAGATATTTTACAAAATAAACTACCAAAACCTAGGAAAACCATTCTCAACTTGACGACAGGGATAACCGATTTGAAATTTAATTCATCTTCTGAAATTTTAGCTTTCTCTTCAGTAGACATACAAAATTCTGTTAAATTATTCCATATAGGTTCTGGTACTGTGTTCAGTAATTTCCCATCTTTTGAAGCTAAAATGGGTAATATTAATAAACTAAACTTTTCTCCTGGGAGTGGGTATATCGCCTTTGGGAATAGAAAGTCAGTAGTCTCCTTATACAGGTTAAAACATTTCAAGAATTATTAATAAGTACTGTGTATATGAGAAGTTACTAACTATATGAAAAAAGTTACATAGAAAGACTTTATACGAGTCCTAAATGTTTAAGGAGCTCAAAGTTTACATCCTGAATGTATAAAATAAATTATAACAGAAAAAACATAAATGTATTAGAAACTAATTCCTTACACCACGATATTATAGTAATCTGATGTTAGATCTTATTGGTACATGTCTGTTTACATAACATCTCATACTCTCCATACTATTTTAAGGATGTAGGAAATATTTGTACTAGTCTTTTCGATGTGTAGTATTAGATTTTAGAAAATATAAATTTTTTATTAAGTATTGGCAAATAACAAAATTTGTTAATTTTATTTTATATTGGATTAGATTTAAATTAGTTTTTGAAAATATTTTTTGGACCCTATGCCAGTAAGATAATATGTAAGAGTTCTTTTAAAATGACACGATAGATGTCTATATTTTATCATTTATTATAATAAAAAGTAATCAAAGAACAATTAGGTATTTCAATGGAAGAATTGTTAAGAAAGCACTTTGCAATTCTGAAGTTAGACCAACTGCTATATACGTTTTAATTGTAGATGGATGATGACATGGTTCCAGATGCAGCATACAACCAAAACTTTTTTTTTCCAATTTGCCAAAAATCTAATGTGGTCATAGCCCATAATTGTTTTTATTTTAAATGATGTAATTTCTTAAAAACCAACATGGGCACATAAGTTATTAGAAACAAAAGATGATATGAAAAATCATCAGTTACTCTTCTATTTAACCTAAAATAAATTCTGAAAAGGCATTATTAATAACAATATTTTTTTCAAAATAACTATTATGAACTACATTAAATCCGAAACAAATTTTGATGTTCTTAAATTTCGGTACAAATAAAAATTACTCAGTAGATCAGTAGATTTTAGTATATTTCGGTAGATCTACCGAAATATCGGTTGGGTTGGCAACTGGAGAGGAGGATAGTAATAAATTCATGTGATCAGTGCACCCAATAAATCCTATCAGTGTTTAACATTTTTGGCCGGGTGCGGTCATGGTTTGCTTATCTATCCGCTCTCCATTTTCTATGCTATCTATCAATTACTAACACAGTGATTTAGTATCATTATTTTTTCAATATATTATGTTATTATTTACAATTTTACATGAAAAGCCCATTAATGCTAACATAGACATTTGTTTTACTATTTATTTATTTAATTTTATGTCAACCCGTCACAAGCACGTCTCAACAAGGTTCTAAAGGGAAGAGACCGAATGTCTCCTACTATATATTTTTTTGTACCTATTACAAGCCCAATAGCCGGTGACCTTATGCAATGGCTGATCAACCCGTATTCTGTTTTGAAGTGTAGCCTCAAATCGTGCATAAATATACGCTTCACGTATATCAGACATGACAAATTTTTGTGTACATATTCGCTTCCCGCTGTGAAAGGGTTAAATTTGGAGGAGGTGTAATTCAAAATAATTTTTGCAAAATTATCAAATCAACGTTGCTCAATGACATATGCCTCTTCGTACTATTGGCAGTTCAATTCATCACTATCCTCCCTTCCCGTCTAAGGTATGATGGTGTTTTCCGCAAGAAATGGAGAAAACTTGACGTAGTAGACTGTTATACAAATATGAAAGATTACATAAGCAATTTAAATATAATAATAATAATAAAGCGTTTATTGCGCATATATATTTAAAATTAAAAAAAAACACAAAAACACAAAAGATCTAGGAAAAGACTTGAATGATTTTAACCTATCCCTAAAAATATAGTCAACAGTACAATAAAATGCAATAAGGAATAATAAAATACAGCAAATTATATATTATATATAAAACTTTACTTATAATTTTGTCAAGTTACTATTTAAACAATTATTACATGGGCCATTCTACAAAGCATGGTCAATTCATGATATTAGTGACTTACTGATCAAAAATTGGTCCAAGCTACAACCTGTGTTCAATATTCGCTTAGATGAGTCTTACCGCACCTTGTTATAATAAAAAACTTGAGCTAAATTACGACAAAAATAAAATATTGGCTATTTTTACTCCTAAAACTCAAGACCGTCACTCGTAACTCCATACAGATTGACACTTGTTTTGGCTGAAATTTTGTTACCAGAGAAATGGTTAGTGTCCATCTCTGCTATAATTATTACAAAATATCCAAAATTTGTTGGCAAGATACAACTTTCATGTTTTAAAGTCTAGGATTTAATAAACACATAACACACCACAGATAGTAGACAACCCCCAAATCCAAGCCAAGGCTGTCCGGAAGGGGGTTACACATTCGGAAAAACGCAGACATACATCCACACCCACGGGTGTTGTCAATACCGGGGCTGGGGGTCGAACCCAGAGTGCGGTAGTGAGTCGATCAGCGTATTCGCCACTCAATACGCCTTAACCGATTGAGCTACCGTGCCGGCCGGAATATATAAACTATTAAAGTCGCGTAACTTGGTTAATACTCACGACTGTCACAGCGCTCATTATTAGTTAATAAGTTGAATGCTAGGACTACCAGCGACTCAGAAACACATTAGTTTTCGTTGTGAAATCATGTGAGATACAATAACCAAGTGCTGTTTCCCAAAACATTTTGAATTTCCAGTAATTAATATGGTAAGTCTAATATATGGCCCTGTGCTCTCTTTCATGACTGTCACGTTGTGTATATTAGCATTTATCAACTTATTAATATCCAAATACGTTTTTATTTTGAGGTATCCAGTACATTGTCTTCTCCTAACCTTACTTTAATAATAGCTTAGGGTGAATATAATTCTTAGTAATTTTTGTCTAGCGGCCCTCACGACCATCACGCTCATGACTGTCACATGGCACTAATTTGAGTGTGATGGTCTTGAAACTCTAGTGACGGTCATGAGAAATTTCATTGGCATTACTCTCCTTCACTCTTGTAACTTTTGAATGGTTGAATGGAATTTTTTCAAATTTGGTGTAGTGATATGGGATGAAATTTCCAATTATACATGTAAAAAAACCAACTTCTAACTTCCTGTTTCGAGGCAAATGACATGAAAATCGAATTTTTTAAATGGGACAACTTGTATATTTTTTCATATTTGGTTCCTACTAACCAAAATACATATGATCTGACCCTCAAATATTATTTTTATTCTCAAAAATTTGGCACAACCTCAGTTAGCAATTACACGACCGTTTTACGAATCTCACAACCATCTCATGCCACTCATGACCGTCACGCATAACTCACAGTACATCATTCACAATGGTGTCATAAATATTATTTATCTCGTTAGGACCATTGTCCTTTAAATTATGAACAAAACTGGTTATCGGTAATAAAATTTAGACACAAAAAGGTAATTTGAGTCAATACAGTTAACTGAATTTCGAAAGTATTAGGCTCAAATAAGAAAGAAACAGATACTTCCAGTTATATCACTTTTTATTTTATTCATGGGTATTATTACGACCAATATTTTCTCTAATATCTTGTAGGACATATTTTTCACTTCAAAGAATCAACTTTTTCATAATCCATTTAGCATATTTATATTAATACACAGCACAAATGTAAATGTGACGGTCGTGTGTTTTGTTATTCGTTTCACTAAGGAAAAACAGCTGTAACATTTTAGTCACGGAAAAAAGCTGGTGCCACAAGGCATACCTGAAAAGTAAACACTTTAACCATTTCAAAAATGTATGCCATCCACAGATTTCTGACATTTTATTTTTTAACATTGTCAATGTGAAATCGACCATACTTTGTAGAACTGCCCACATATAGCTTGCTTTAGTTTGGACTTCAGTGAAGCAACAGAGATGTTGTGGAATTCAGTAGGTAAATTATTTAGGATATAAGATGAAATATAAAAAAAGCTTCCCGAAAAAATAGCACTATGATGTAAAGGTACTGTGACCCAGTTAGTAATGTTTCATAAGTGTCTGTCATGAACCCGATTACGTCTTATAATTTTGTTAGATAAATACTCGGGTAATCCTGTTTGTAAAATCTTGTTAAGGAAACATGAGTAGTGTACAAATCTAGCTTTGTTTTGTTTAAGTAGTCTCAGATGTAAGGCGTAATGTGAGCATAACGTGGTTTGTATATCAGTTAAAAACAGAAGACAATGATTTTGCATTCTTTGAATTTGCATTTTATTTTCAACCGACACACACGGGCCATATACAATATCACCATAGTTCATTTGTGACAAAAATTATTAATTAGCATCTTTTTTGTCTCAACATCTAAATATTCTTTGAATGGGAAAAGCTGTTTTAGAGTTAAATATGCCTTATGACATATTAGATCAACATGCTTGGTAAATTTAAGCTCATTGTCAAAGGTAACTCCTAAATTTCTTACATCCTCAACAGTTGGTATGTGCTCATTATTAATCATAAGTGAGAAATTTCTGGCTTTATTAATATTTTGGTTAGAACTAATCAGAATGTGTTGACATTTGTTTGAATTTAGCAGCAAGGTATTATCATAAGACCATTATTATTTTATCTAAATCAGAGTTAATTTCATAAACTGCATTTTGTACATTGAGGTGAGAAACTACTACCTACTAAGCGAAATGTCATCCGCAAATATATAAATATTACAATATTCAACAACATGTTGTAAATCAAAAATAAAGATAGAGAATAGCAAAGGGTTCAAAACAGATCCTTGCGGTACGCCAGAAGTAACAGAATGAGAAGGTGACATCAATTTTCCAATTTTGTCTACTATCATCCAGATAATTTAAAAGTTCAATTTCATTTTTTTTTCTGCTCTGTCTACATTAACGACAACCTTATCATCACTCTGGGGATGTAGTTTCTTTGAAATTTTTGTAAACATTACAAATTACAAGATGAATTGCAAAAAGTTTTGGATTAAAGGTACAAAATATTGCATTGTGTACCGTAAATGATATCACAAAATTGAGAATTTCTAATCTTAAAAACAATTGAGAAATTGCAACGAGACCTAATCTTGTAATCCTGTTGTCTTGTTGTCACCCGGTATATGTGGCAAGCGGCAAGAGTATTGTTTACCTTGATTCACATGATGATGATTGACTTGGTTCCAAATCATTTAATAATTTAGTTCTTTTCTTTGATTTCAGATTAAAGTAGTCTTTAAAAAATGTTCTTTTAGATGTTGAAGGTTCGTTGTCGGGTATATACTCCGGATCTTTATCACTAACGGCCCTAAATGGATTGTCAAATTCCACCTCGGAACTCATATTAGTCAAATTGAGCTAAAAATGTACACTTTTGAAAAATATTTTTAGTGAAAATCCTCGAGTTGGCTAAAAACAAAAATAATTATTTATTTACTTACCTCAGTATCAGACATCAAGAACAATTCAAATAAAAAGGCACTCTACTCTAACCTAATACTAACGGCTTACAGTAACAGTACACAGTACACTTGCCCTTCCAAATGATAACAAGATATTAGCCTGTGTCAACTTGTCTAATACAGTTGTTTTGTTAATACAGGGAAGGGATTCGCATGAATCACACGAAGGAAGGGTTTTAATAAATTTATGCCAAAACAAAAGTAACTTTAGTTCAATAATTCTGATTATTCTGAGTAACTTTAGCTACTAAAACTAACTTAAGTTATCAAAAGTAACTTTAGTTATCGAAAAATAAATAGTTATAAAAAACTTTCGGTTACTTCCAGAAAAAGTTGCTGGGGTTACAGTTACTCATATTATAAAAGTAACTAAGTTATAGTTACAGCTACCGAAAAAGTAACTAAGTTAGTAACTTTAGTTAAAGGAACTAGTTACTGCCCAGCTCTGGTTGAGATTGCCTTCTACTACTACATGTAATATTAAGATCAGAATTTGATACTATCACATCAATAAGTGTTTCAGTTTCATTGGTAATTTGTGTAGGAGTTTAAATGTTCTGCTTACAGTCATATTCAAATAACAATCTGTTGAAGAATTTAGTCATTATACTATCGTTCATTAAATTAATGTTAATATCTCCGAAGATAACAAAATTTTCAATATTTAATGCAGCAAAGTTAACAAATATGTCTGACAGTATTGACACACTAGCATAGTTTACATCAGATGGACGATAAATGACTCCCAAACCTAATGAAACCTTACAAAAAATAAGTTTTACCCTCCGATTAAAGAACTTATATCTAGATACATAACAGACTATCTTTTCACTATATACCTTGTTTGCTCCTAACATAGTCACATTATATGTCCATTAAAATGGATAGATGAACATCACATCCCATAGGCAACAGTGGCGTTGTGTGTGTAGAAAATGTGTAGAATGGTAAATATTTTCATTAAAATGAATTATTGCAATTCCTGCATTACCGGCTCTTTATATAACGTGATATAGGCATACGATATTACAATAAGATAAATATGTATTGAAAGGATATTAAAATTTAATTGCTATTTACTTTATAACTGTAAACTGAACTTCATCATGTTACGACTATGGAACGATCGATTTTCTTCTTTTCTAAACTGCTTTCTGCAAACGGCACAGTACTACACTATTTATTTGCACAAAATATATTGTCACTAAACTGTGTAAATATGAATAGAGAATATTATTTAGGTATTAAGCAAATCACAACTTAAAATAAAATTACTTTTTCACCAGTTTTTGGTCGGGGAACACGAAAAACATTTATTGACATTAATGGCCGAACTGTCAATTGAGATTATGATAATCGAACTGAAGCCGATCGTGCACGATCGGCCGTGAATACGCCGATGGGCCAATCAGCAACTTATGGGAAGAAGTGCCTTAGATTGTGAGTCTTTCAGCGACAAATAAATCAATGCCATTATGTATCTAGATATAAGTTCTTTAATCGGAGGTTTTACCATTAAAAATTCCACAAATGATGGTTCCTTTAAGGAAATCTCAATAATGTTATTTTATACTGCTTAAAATGTATAGTACAAGTCCTGGTAACAAGATCATGCCTTACTATAATGTAATTTGGAATTTGATACATTGAATTTGGAAGATCAGCATTAAGCCAATATTCACTAATAGCCACTACAGAGTAAGAGTTATCAAGTATAAAGTTTTTTAAATAAATAAATTTAGTACTAAGTGAGTGAATATTCAGATGACAAGCGGTAAAGTTTTGCAGTCTAACAAAATTTTTATTTTGTTCAGTTCCATCTTATATCTTGACTTGGAGCAGGGTGTATTAAATAGGTGGTCCGACGTACGGCACTTTCCTATTATAATAATGGCTTCATAAGTGCATGGTTACTATTTACTTTAGTAGATGGTGCGAGCAATAAGGTCCTACAATTACCTGGGCATGTGCATTGTATAACTAACATAACCTCGGATTTTAAGGTTTTTTCGTTTATTCTCATTTTTAATGTTTGTATAGGCATTTTTAGCTTGGAGCCATACTGGCTCCAAGCAAATATTTAAATATTCACGCAAATAATTTTTCAATATTGTTGATTAATAAAAAACAGACTGCTAATTGTAGGTTAGATTCCTAACCTGCAAAAAGTGTCTTATTTTATTGTGACAAACTATTTAAAACTTCATACACATTGCGTTGAACTTGATTTTGGTTGAAAGTACAGGAACCAGGTAGAAATTTTAATAATAGCTACGTAATACTTGTAAATCTTAAGAAATATATATTTTTGAGGTTAGCTGTGGCGACACGTGGAATGCTGCATGTAGTGTTGCATATATTCTTTCAATGTTTTAATTTAGCTACTTGATGTCAGATGTCACTGGACTCTTGTTTCACTAAACAAAAACAAAACGCCGGGAATGTATGCAACACTGTATGCACGTTTGCACAGAACCTGTAAAATTATCTATCTCTGCGTAAGTAATGAGAGAACTTATTGATCCTGCCATCTATTACATTATGTACAAAGTAAGCACTTATGAAGCCACTGTGAGGGTTGTCGTCGCACCACCTATTTAATACACCCTGACCTGGAGGGAATATCTGTTGTAAAGTTAAATGATCGTTGAGAGGTTTGGTTTTTTCGTGTTTGAAAATCTGCGTGGTAGTAATTTCTTCGTTCGGTAGAGGAAGAGTAAGAGTGTCTCCGTTCAGGAGAGGCATGATATAAGTCCTCTCTGGACAGAAGCTGGATAGTTTCTTCCTTGTTAATATTTGTTTTTCCACTGATGTCGATAGCTTCCTTTCTTTGAAAATTGTAGCTGATTACCTTGTTGAGGAGAGGATTTTCTGTTAGGCCGTCTGTTAAATCGTGATCTAAAGTTTCTCCTTGATTTAAATGAGTTATTTCTGATTTCAGCATTTTGAGGCTGGGAAGCAAAATATCCCGAGGGACGAAAAAATTCAAATTTTTTGACAGTTATTTTGTCAATACATGTATCAGGATTCAAAAGCTGTTCCTGTAGTTCAAGGCGAGTGTCTACACGAAATGTATTATATTCACCTAAATGTACCTTAAGTTTTTTAACAACAAACTTTTCCTCTTTACCAAAATTACCTTTCAAATATTCTTTAAGATAATTTTCTGATAGTCACTGACAAATTTCCAACATATATTGAAGTTTGTTTCTGAAGGTGAGCAGCTTTTGTAATTGAATTTTCCAATTTTTTGTTACCCACAGTAAGGTTTTTTTTCAATTATTTGTAAATTATGTCTATTTGCTGGACATTTCAAGTTTCGAGATTCGAGTAGTTATTGATGCATCATTTTCAGTTGTAGTTATGGTCAGTTTTTTATTATTGTTGTTGTTAGTTGAATATTCACCTGAATTTCCTTCTTTATTCGAAAGCAATTTAATCATATCAACATTCGTGTCTTTTAAGTTGTCGATTTTGGTAGACAATAGATCAAGTTTTTGATTAATATTTGTGGAGTCATTATCTTGACAATTATTTACCATTTTGGGTAATTTATCCTCTAGAATTCTTGACATACAATTGTTTATATGGTGTCTTAAACTATCCTCTGATTGGTAAAAGATTTCTTATCAATTTCTACATTAGGTTTACATTCAAGACACCAATAAATCATTATTCTCTTTTTTATTTCATATACGTTGTACAGACTTTATAGCTTTTGCGTAACTACTGTTTTTTGTAATAGTCTGCATACTTGGCATTTTATTGTTTGTACAACTTTTTAAAAATTCCTCTGATGTAATTGTTTTGATTAAATCGACGTTTCTAAGTTTTAAGTTATCTACTTGTTTCTGAAGATCTTCTATGATACTTGTGAACTTTTGAATTTGACTGATGAAAAGACCTACCGAAATATTTTCTGTCTCCTTGCAGTTATTCTCTTTGCCATTATGTTCTGATTCCATTGGAGCTTCTTCTGGTGTATTGTCAAGTTGGACGTCGTTATTGTCTCCTTTGCAGGGTCACAGTTAGTAAAAAGGAATTTGAATTTAAGTTTAGGATTTGTTAGTTGCCCACATGATTTACAGAAATTAATTTGCGGGTACTACACTTTGTTAATCTTCCAGTGAACTTGTCTTCACACTCCTTGTTGAAGCACTCAGGCATAGTTTTGTTTAAAAGCACATGGTCCTGTATATAACCTCACTTATCGATTTCAACCAGATATTTAATAAATCCTTAATAAATTCACAAATCAAACTTATGGTCCAAATTCTATAAACCATCAACTTATATATTGTTAAATAGAAATTTTCTGGTCACTTTATTCAAAAGAAAAGTAAGAGAAAATTAATCACTTGTTTATAAGTATTTGTATACATAACCTATTTCAATATAGCCGGTGAATATTTGTTTTCTATTTCTATATTGTTGTGAAATTTTATGTTTTTAAGTGTCATGGAGTGCCCAAACGCTAAATAATGGAGAAGCGGGAGCCCCTGAAGGAGATCGGAAATGATTCTGAGAACAATGAACAGCAACCTAATAAAAAAATTCCAGAAACTACAGAAAAACTGGAAACAGCAGATAAAGCGGAAACAGGTGCTATGGACAGTCTCAAACCAAAAGTGAAAAATTAAGACTGTCAAGGTTAGCAGTATTTGATACTAGCCTAGAAGAAAGCATTGAAACACCTGTTGAAGACTATAAAGAAATGAACGAAAAACAACAAACAAAACAAACCTGAAGTTGAACCTTCCAAAAAGGATACATCCACTGAGCAGAAAGAAGACACTTCTGTTAAAATGGCCAGTGAAAAGTTAATCACCTCTGACACTGAATCTCTTAGGAATACTGAGGAGTACAAAAAGACAATAGCGATTGGATTGGCAGATTTACAAGAACTGAAAGAGGACCATAAAACTGCTATTCGCCAGCTATCAGACTAAAATTGGCTTTTTCTGATGTACATCAGACCATAATAGAAAGATTTAAATCCATTGAAGAAATCGTAGCACTTTCTCTTCACGCTGTAGAGAAGACATACAAGGAGCATGATTTATTGAAATCCCACTCCCAGGCGCAGAACGAAAAATCCAATAAAGAAATCAATACACTGAAGGCAATTATCAGAAGTCTCGAAATTAAAAATGGTTTCTTGGAGGAGCGCGCTGCTCTATCAGCTCTTTGGGATGAGGTTAAAGGCAAGATAAAGTAATATCTTCGGAGTGATATTTTATTCCTTATTTCCTCCTAATTTTTAAAATATATAAAAAAAAATTCTTATTAAAAAAATGGATTTATTTATGTTATAGTTTATGTTATGTATGTATGTTTATACAATCTAATATTTATAATTGTAATTTTAATTCGAATGAAAAGTATATATATAAAAAAAAGTTTACCTCTTGAATTGTCTTGTGGATGTGTGTATTTTATATACTCCTACAAATTGTGTTTTTAATGGGAAATAAGTACTTCTTTAAATAAAGTTTTATAGCAATCTGTGCATAAAGTTGCAGTGATTTTTGCAATATATTTGTGGTTTATCAATCTGTGGCAGTGAAAATAATTAATGTTTTGTTAATTACTACTAAATTCCTTAAATTATTAAATACAAAAAACCATCAGTAAAAAATGTATTAGTAAAAAAGAAAAAATAAGGTGTATAAAACAGTTGAAAGAGAAGAAAAAACTTATCAGTGAGATAAATATACTCTACTTGGACTAAATCTAAATCTGTACAGGTCTGGACTTGACCTTAAAATCATAAAAATAAAAAATGAGTTTCTGTAGAAAATGTAACAAATCTGAGACATCTGAACTTGCTACATGTGACATGTGACTTATGCAATACTATCTTGTGTCAAAACTGTTCAAAATTAACTTAAATAGAAATTAAAGCTGTGAATTTAAAAAAGAGGCTAATGATTTATTGGTGTCTTGAATGTAAACCTAATGTAGAAACTGATAAGAAATGTTTTACCGATCAGGATAGTTTAAGACACCATATAAACAATTGTATGTCAAAAGGTCTAGAGGATGAATTACCCAAAATGTTAAAAATTGTCAAGATGACTCCACAAATATTAATTAAAAACTTGATCTACCAATGCCTGTTTTATTTTAATAAATAAATCGTTATGCAGTTCTAAAGAACCTATGATTTTATTTATCCTTAAACCGGCTCTTAAATATTGTAATATAAAAAAAATTATATATTGAACTTTAAAGTTTGGTACCAAATTCCCATCCCCAAATAATGGCCTGTGCGAAACCCAAAAAATCCCCCTCCCCTCGATAAAAAAAATTCTTGCTTGCTTCGTTTGTAAAATGCCGACTAAGCCCTAGACACCTAGACCGCCACTGGGTAGAGGACTTGTACTATACATTTTAAGCAGTATAAAATATAACATTATTGAGATTCCCTTGGAGAAACCACCATTTGAGGAATTTTTAATGGTAAAATTTATTTTCTATAAGGTTTCATTAGGTTTGATAATCATTTATCGTCCATATGATGTAAACTATACTAGTTTGTCAGTACTGTCAAAAATATTTGTTAACTTTGCTGGATTAAAGATTGAAAATTTTGTTATCTTAGGATATTAACATTAATTTAATGAATGATAGTACGTAGGCTGGACAAAATTTTAAGTAATATTTTTTGTATATTTTAAAAAAGTTCCTATATATTTGCTGTATTTTATTATTCGTTATTGCATTTTATTGTACTATTGACTATATTTTTTAGGGTTATGTTAAAATCATTTAAATGTGGCTAGTCCTTTTTTGTGTGTGTTTTAATTTTATATATGCACAATAAATGCTTTATTATTATTATTATTGTTATTATTAAATTGCTTATGTATTCTTTCATATTTGTATAACTGTCTTCTGCGTCAAGTTTTCTCCATTTCTTGAAAACATAAAGGGTTTGCACAAAAACGAATATATATGGAAAACACCATTATACCAGGAAAAGAGGATAGTGATAATTTGATCTGCCAATAGTGCGAAGTGGCATATGTCATTGAGCAACGTTGATTTGATAACTTTGCAAAAATTATTTTGAATGACACCCCCACCAAATTTAACCCTTTCACGGCTGAAAACGAATAGGTACGCGGAAATTGCTGGAGGTTTCAAGTTTCGAGTAGTTATTAATGCAACATTCTCAGTTGTACTTATTGTCAGTTTATTGTTATTGTTTTGTTTGTTGACTATTCACCTGAATTTCCTTCTTTATTTGAAAGCAATTTAATCAATCAACATTGGTGTCTTTTAATTTGTCGATTTTGGTAGAAAATAGATCAAGTTTTTAATTGATATTTGTGGAGTCATTATCTTGACAATTTTTAACATTTTGGGTAATTCATCCTCTAGAATTTTTGACATACAATTGTTTATATGGTGTCTTAAACTATCCTGATCGATAAAAGATTTCTTATCAGTTTCTACATTAGGTTTACATTCAAGACACCAATAAATCATTAGTCTGTTTTTTAAATTCACAGCTTTAATTTCTGTTGAAGTTAATTTTGAACAGTTTTGCATAAGTCACATGTCACATGTGGAAAGTTCAGATGTCTCAGATTTGTTACATTTGTTACATTTTCTACAGAAACTCATTTTTTAGTTTTTATTTTTATGATTTTAAGGTCAAGTCCAGACCTGTACAGATTTAGATTTAGTCCAAGTAGAGTATATTTATCTCACTGATAAGTTTTTTTCTTCTCTTTCAACTGTTTTATACACCTTATTTTTTCTTTTTTACTAATACATTTTTTACTGATGGTTTTTTTGTATTTAATAATTTAAGGAATTTAGTAGTAATTAACAAAACATTAATTATTTTTATTTTCACTGCCACAGGTTGATAAACCACAAATATATTGCCAAAAATCACTGCAACTTCATGCTCAAATTGCTATAAAACTGTATTTAAAGAAGTACTTATTTCCCATTAAAAATACACAATTTGTAGGAGAATATAACTACTTTGGAATGAAAAGGGCGGGTGTCCAATTTTTTGTGAATTTTATGTAAGAACTGTTTCTAATAAAGAAAAGCCTTATATTTCTATAATTAAAGGCCAGAAGTTCATATATTATGTAATGTTTTAATATATTTCAACTTTAAATAGACGGTTGTCCAATACTTGCTCCACATGTCTTACAAAAATGGCCATTTCTGTCACAAAATCATATTTTTTTATTTTGTGACAACCGCCCTTTTCATTCCAAAGTACAGATAAAATACACACATCCACAAGACAATTCAAGAGGTAAACTTTTTTATATATATACTTTTTATTCGAATTAAAATTACAATTATAAATATTAGATTGTATAAACATACATACGTAACATAAACTATAACATAAATAAATCCATTTTTTTAATAAAAATTTTTTTTTATATATTTTAAAAATTAGGAGGAAATAAGGAAATAAAATATCACTCTGAAGATATTACTTTATCTTGCCTTTAACCTCATCCCAAAGAGCTGATAGAGCAGCGCGATCCTCCAAGAAACTATTTTTAATTTCGAGACTTCTGATAATTGCCTTCAGTGTATTGATTTCTTTATTGGATTTTTCGTTCTGCGCCCGGGCGTGGGATTTCAATAAATCATGCTCCTCTGCAGCTTGAAGAGAAAGTGCTATGATTTCTTCACTGGATTTAAATCTTTCTATTATGGTCTGATGTACATCAGAAAAAGCCGATTTTATGTCTGATAGCTGGCGATTAGCGGTTTTATGGTTCTCTTTCAGTTCTTGTATATCTGCCAATCGAATCGCTATTGTCTTTTTGTACTCCTCCGAACTCCTAAGAGATTCAGTGTCAGAAGTGATTAACTTTTCACTGGCCATTTTAACAGAAATGTCTTCTGTCTCATCAGTGAATGTATCTTTTTCGGAAGGTTCAACTTCAGGTTGATCATTTCTTTATAGTCTTCAACAGGTGTTTCAATGCCTTCCTTTAGGCTAGTATCAAATACTGCTAACCTTCATAGTCTTAATTTATTTACTTTTGGTTTGAGACTGTCCATGCCATCTGTTTCCATTTTATCTGTTGTTTCCGGTTTTTCTGAAGTTTCTGGATATTTTTTATTAGGTTGCTGTTCATTGTTCTCAGCAGCAATTCCAGTCTCCTTCAGGGCTCCCGCTACTCCATTATTTAGCGTTTGGGCACTCCATGACACTTAAAAACAAAATTTCACAACAATATAGAAATACAAAACAAATATTGAAATATTCACCGGCTATATTGAAATAGGTTATGTACACAAGTACTTGTAAACAAGTGACAAATTTTGTCTTACTTTTCTTTTGAATAAAATGATCAGAGAATTTCTATTTAACAACAATATATAAGTTGATGGTTTATAGGATTTGGACCATAAGTTTGATTTGTGAGTTTATTAAGGATTTATTAAATATCTAGTCGAATTCGATAAGTGAGGTTATGTACAGGACCATGTGCTTTTCAACAAAACTATGCCTGAGTGCTCCAACAAAGAGTGTGAAGACAAGTTCACTGGAAGATTAATAAAATGTAGTGCCCGCAAATTAGATTTCTGTAAATCATATAGGCAACTAACAGAAACAGAGATGAGATGTCCCTCTTTACGTTATCCTAAACTTAAATTCAAATCCCTTTGTACTAACTGTAACTCTGCAGGAGGAGGAGAAAATAACGACGTCCAACTCGACAATGCACCAAAAGAAGCTCTAATCGAATCTGAACATAATGGCAAAGAGAATAACTTCAAGGAAACTGATAATGTTTCAGTATGTCTTTTCATCAGTGAAATTCAAAAGCTCACAAATATCATACAAGATCTTCAGAAACAAGTAGATAACTTAAAACTTAGTAACATCCATTTAGTCAAAATAATTACATCAGTTTTTAAAAAGTTGTACAAATAATACAATACCAAGTACCTATGCAGACTACTACAAAAAACAGTAGTTACGCAAAAGCTGTAAAATCTGTACAAATGCTCGCAAGTAGTAGAAGTTACATTGCAAGTTATACTAAACCTGTGTCTGAAGAAGTGTTACAAATAAGAGTGCAGGAAACATAGATATTCTATTGGAAGGCAAAGAAAATAGAACTCCTACAAACCATCACAACCAAAAATACCACATCAGACTAACTCTCATCAGCAAATAAAAATTAAACACAATAAGCATAATATGCAAAAAATAGGCAGAGGTAGAGACAAAAGAAATTTACCGGAAGTAGACTTATCTGGGGCGGCTCAACCCAAAATGGTATGGTTCTATGTAGGAGAGATAAAAAACCAGAATATTTGCCCAGAACACTGGAATAAATACCTCAAGCAAGATAATGAAACAGAAGAATTCATCGTGGAGAAATTAAATACAAATAAGGGATGCAACAATGCCTTTAAAATTGGCGCACCATTTCATTTATTGGACAAGTTAAATAATGAAGATTACTGGTCAACTGGCGTCCCCAGTCCCAAAAGGAACATCCTTTGATCAAGGGAAACTGAAATATATGTTCATCTTTTATCAGAATGTACGTGGACTATGATCTAAAATAAGAACGTTTCATGAAAATATATACACAAATAATTACGATATAGTATGTGTCTCGGAAACTTAGCCGAACCACTTAGTGTACAATAACGAATTATGTGATGGAAGATATTTAACATTCAGAAATGATAAGAAGTATGAAATAGCGCAAGTTCATAGAGGGGGTGTAATGTAAGAAGATACTGAAACCAGCGCTAGTAAGTCAAAGTAGTGACATTAACTTCTTGTGGATACATATTAAAGAAACTGCAAAGAAATTACTCTATTGATATGCTGTGTGTACATTATGTCAGGTTCCAACCTTTCTGTGTATGAGAGTTTTTGAAATTCGTTTGAGAAAAATTCGTTACAAAGAAAAATTAGTTATTATTAGTGATTTCAATGTGTCAGAAGTTACTGATACAACCTACGACCTTGTGAATGGATCATCTAAGGCCAAAATTATTTACGAAATACTATGTAGATATGACTTATATTTAGTAAATCCAATCTTAAACCATCTTGGAAATACATTAGATCTTGTCCTGACAAGCATTACAGAACGTATCATTATCAAAAAACTCTTAAGTGAGAATTGATCGATACCATCCTCCTCTAGCAGTAAATATTCGATTTATTGTTAAGGGAGTTAACCCTATCACAAATGGCAATGATACACACAATTATAATTTTAAGAAATGCAACTATGTGAAATTATATCAATTGCTTAGTCAGTGTAATTTGGTAGAAATAATTAATTCTGAGGACCCCAATGAATGTGTAGAAAATTTCTATAATGTGCTATATTCCACTTTAGATGAATGTATTCCACTAAAAAAGCGCACAAACCAAGTAAATACCCTATCTGGTGTAGTCAGGAACTAATCCATAAAATAAAAATTAAACATTCTTACTAAAAAATCTAAAAAAGATGTTTCCCATAAACATATATTTCGTGCATTAAGAACAAAGGTAAATACTATGATAAAAGCTTGCCATATGAATTATACAAGAAATAATATCGAACAGGATATTAAAAACGACCCAAAACAGTTCTGGACTTATGTACGAACTAAAAGTAGTAACTCAAATGTTGCAAACGGTTTATTTTATTAAGATGAATACCTTGAAAATGATCAAGATATTGCCAACACATTTGCATAATTTTTTAAGTCTATCTTTAGAAACAGTAATCCACAACTTGCAAATATTAACTACAAAGATTATAATCTGAACAACTTGGGAATAAAAAATGTGACTGAGAGTGAAATCCAAATAGCAATTCAATTGCTAAAACCAAAAACTTCTGGAGTAGACGGCCTGCCAAGCTATTTATTTAAAGCCTATGATAACATACTAGCAATCCCACTAAAAGTAATTTTTGAGTCTTGACTAAGAGCAGGCATATTTCCTAGTCAATTTAAAAATGGAAGAGTTACTCCTATACATAAGTCTGGTAACACCAGTTTAATAATAAATTATCATACCATCACAGTATTGTCAGCTCTCTGTAAAATCTTTGAGCAAGTAATTTATAATAGAATATATGCACGTCTCACCAGTAATAGCAGAACAACATGACTTTATCAGCCAAAAATCAACTGTTACCAACCTGTGTCTGTTTGGTGACTATGTTTCAAGTCACATTAATTCCTTACAAATAGATGCCGTTTATACTGACCTAGCAAAAGCTTTTGACAGGTCAGTATATTTTGTCAAGAAAATTAAAAGGCTATGTCTTTGATAATGAATTAATAGACCGTAAACAGTGCTAGCGCACTAATCGAACTGAATTTGTTAAATTTAATAACGGTAAATCTAATATATTTATAGCCACCTTAGGAGTGCCACAAGGCTCAATTCTGGGACCACTGCTATTTGTTTTGTTCGTCAACGACATATCTGAATACATTAAGTACTCTGAGTTCCTGTTCTATGCAGATGATTTTAAAGCATATCGAAACTGCAGATGTTGATAAGTTACAGAAAGATATTGATGGAGTAACAGACTTCTGTCAAGACAACGACCTGGCCTTAAATGAACCTAAATGCAAGATAATTTCTTATTCATGCAAACAGAATCCTATCATTGTGCATTGGTAGATACATGATTAAAGGCATAGAAATTGAGACCCTACAAGACATTAAAGAGGTGTAGTTTTACTAAGACATTCTCTTTTAATAACCATATTGAAAAGCTAACTGCTGAATGTTACCGAAGACTTGGCTTTGTTCTTCGAACATGTCATGATTTTATACACACTACATGCATATTGCTCTTTTACACTGAAATTATAGAAAAGGTGCAAAAAAGATTTTTAAGAACATTATACTCAAAAAGGCATGGAACCTGTCCCATTTTTATATCATACGAAAATCAAAGAATTGAGTTCGATATACCTATGTTAAGCCAACGTCTAAAGCTGGCACAGGTCCTCTTTATACATGACATTTTACATAATAACACAAATGTATCAGATATATTATGTTCGATCAACTTATATGTACCTGATGTTAGATTAAGATGCAGAGATCTTGTTTTTAAATGTGCCTGAAGTTTCTAACATTCACTTGAACGAATTTCATATGACAAAGAAAAATTAATAAAAACTACAAATCAACTTAGGTGTACCATTCGTCTGGTAATATTTACTGGCAACAATAGTATCGTTGCCAGCAAATATTACCAGAAAAATTGCACGTCTAAGTCAATTAATTGTTCCTTTTCATATGAAATGCGTTCAAGTGAACGTTTGAAACTTCAGGTACATGTTTTTAAATTGTTCAATCTAAACTGAAAATTGTCTAAGAGTGGTGAATGAAATTGTGATGATGCGCACATTTTTACGATCAGTAGAAATAAACAGGTGTTAAAAATCCATTAGAAATGAATGTAAAATAAGGCTGATTGATACTTTTGTGATATTTGTTTACTTTATATTATATACCTACTAGATTTTATATTTTATTTTTTTATATTTTAGCTGTTACACTTTGTATCTTGTATATCTTTATTTTACTTTTACATACATGAAGGTGCCACATCTAATGTGTCATCACCTATGGCTACTGTGTATATGTAATTGGAAATTGTTTCTGTATATATATGCAGTATAAATCAAGTAAATAAATATTTGAACACGAGTGACGTATAAGTGGGTTAGCTTTACATTTGATATTATTGACATTATACAATGAATTCTGGGTAGTTTAGAGAGGGGTGAGCTTACACTCACGTGCATTCAGGCATCATGGTTGGGCCCATTATGCAACCCCTGTAGTTGGCGGCATATCCACCAAGCCTCTCATTCCTCAAGCCTTCCAACTCTTGTGATGTACTTGAGAAGACCTGGCGGGGCGCCACCTATACTGGCCATTGTGGGCCAGGATTCCTCCAGTTTGGATCCTCTTTTCGTTGAGAGAGCAGGGCAGTGACACAGCACATGTTCTGGCAGTCTCGTCATCCAGTTTACATCTTCTACACTTGGGATTGTCTATAACTCCGACTGTATGATGGTATTTGTTTAGTCTGCAATGTCATGTTAGTAATCCTACATACACAGATTACTTCTAGACATCTGGAGACAGTGTTTGCCTAGTTTACGACTGGGTGTGGCCAAAGCCGTTCTGCTATGTCTGCAGCTGTTTAGACCACACTAACAGTCCCTGTGGCATTTAAGTGTATAGTTCTTTAATATTAAACTGTGGACTGAATCCGAGAGTGCTATTGCAGGTTCCAGACCATGCAAGGTACTGTATTTGAATTATTTTAGAGAATATAATTTCTGATTTTAATTTTCTGTTACAAGCATATTTGAAAATATTTAACTCTTTCGGGACTAATGTACCCATATGTTTTCACTAAGCTGCTGTTGACGGCCGAGTGCTGTACTAGTACGAAATCTGTTCCTATGAACGTGACCTACATAGTTTCTTATAGAAAATAATAATTTTATATTTTTCCTTGCCTACACACGTACAGGTACGGCGCACATGACACATTAAATATAAATGTGCCGTGCGCGAACGTTGCAAGATTCTAATTTACAGGCCGCGTGCTATACCGATACGTTTCTCGTTAAGACCGAGTGCCGTACTGGTACTGCAAACAAGTTTTCGCGTTTTTTTTTTATTGCTTTTAGAAAATAAGTAGAGATGTACCTATACTTCTTAGTTTGATTGTAATTTCTGATAAACTTCCGTGGAAAAAAAATACTAAAAATATTTTTTCACCACTTTAGGGTGAAAAATATAAAAATATTGCAAATAATATGAAGTGTTCATTTATCAAGAATATTTCTACTTTCTATTTCAATTCCCTGCAAGCTTGGGGGTAGTTTTCACCCCTAAAGGGGAGAAAAAATTTTTTGTATTATCAGAAATTACAAGCAAACTAAAAAATATACATCTCTACTTATTTTCTAACCTTTACTTCAATTTAAAAGCGATATAGGGGTAGTTTTCACCCCTGAAGGGTTGGAAAAAATTTCTTCATTGTACAATTCATCTAAACTCAAATCAAAGTGAAAAGAAAATTCCATCATATTGGTAAAACTACCCCCGCCTCTGCATAAAATTTGTCCTTATTTTAGATGAACATACTGAGCTGGCAGAATATCATTACAATTAACACATTCATAACATTATTTTACAGTACTATTCACATTACCGCGAAAAAAAACCGAAAGGGGTGGTTTTTGGCATTTTTAGGGGTTACGCACTATTTTTAGAGCCGCGAGAGATAATTTGCCGTCAGTTACAAAGGTTGCAAATCATTAATATGAAGCCGATTTTTGTGATCAGCGACCCAAAAAACATGAGTGGCATTCCGAGCGTCAAACCCCGCGTTTTACATGGACTAAAAGCCGCGCATTTTGCTGCGCTCGGCCAGCACAAACAGGAGTATCATTCCTTGGCTCGTCCCGAAAGAGTTAATATCATTCGAATGATCTGCTTTTAAGGGTTTAGTCAGATTGTATATAAGACTTCCATTGTAATCTTCAACCTACATTGTTTGTATGGCTACAAATATCAGTCTGTTGATATGTATATATGAATGGCAAAATGCACTCACTCGTTGCCATATTTTCTAAATCCCTCAACCTGGAAACTTCAAATTTTATCCTTCAAGAGGTAATAAATGAGTTAAAAACGTTCAAGTGTGATGTAATTTTTGATTTTGCGGCCATAGAACATAACAGTTGGGGATAAAACCCAGTACATCATAGACAGTGTGATCAAGCGTGTTTGCCACACAATGTGCTTTAGCTTGCGCTACCTCCTTTTTACTAGAGATGCAACGGATAGTGTTTTGGCCGGATACCGAATACCGGATATCCGGCGTACTTCTTGTACCGGATACCGGATATCCGGCTCACATTGAAAGTTGGATTGAAAACACGTTTTGACAACCTCAACGACAAAAAATACTTACTGGCAACTCTTCTAGACCTCAAATTTAAAACAAGTTTTTTCGATAAAAATCAGGCTGAAAAATTCTGTCAAATTATTCTGCTGGAGGCTTAAAAAATAGTTGTGATGATTCATATTCAAGCATGATAGTGAAAGTGGTTCTTCTCCTTACAATAAACAAAGTAAGAGAAACCCACTAGATAATGTTATTGCTGATATTTACAACACTTTTTGGGACTGTTTTGAGGAAGTGGTGAAAAAAATAGTAGCGTTAATGAAAACGTTTCGGAGAAAAGTTCAATGGCCGAAGAGATCGATTATTATTTGAAAGAAGCATGGATTCAAAGAAATAGCGACCCTTACGCATGGTGGTATACTAACTCCAATTAGTTTACACTTTTGTCAAAGTTTGTAAACATATATCTTTCAGCCCCTTGCCGTAGTGTATACAGTGAGAGGTCCGTTTCAGAAGCTGGCAACATATACGAAAAGAAACGCAATCGTCTACTACCTCAAAACTATGAAAATCTCATCTTTATTCACCATAATTTACCATTGGTAAACTTTAAGTATTAATTTAGTAACTAATCTATAGATATTTCCAGTTTGTGATATTTCCAACACTGAACCCAAAAAATATTTTTCGCTCTAAAATTTTTTTCGTCCCAAAATTTCTCTGAAGAGCGGAGGGGAGAAATCCGAAAAAAATTTTTCGTCTCAAAATTTTTTTGAACAGCAGAGAAAAAATTTTTTCATCCTAAAAAATTTAAAATGAAAATTTCTTGGGGGGGGGGTAATTACCCTATTAAAATTTTTTTCTTCCCAAAATTAACAAAAATCATACCATTTTAAAACAAAAATTGATGATTTACAAAATCTTGGGGGGGGTAATTACCCTAATTACCCCGTTACCCCCCCCATAAATCGGCGCCTGCGGTACTAATCCAGGAAGAGGTTTGTTTTTGTTTTTTTCTTGTTTTGTTGTTTTTTTTTCAATTTTACGTTAAAAATAGTACTGCTTGTATGTGTTGAGAATTTTAAGATAACGCAAGAGGTCACCGAGAATGTCGGATTCGCCTTGGCGTGGATGAATCAAATAACGAGTTTAACTCGTCATATCTCCAAAACAAAAACTGTGCTCAACTTGAAATTTCGCCTACTTTAAAGTATCACCATAAACTATCATTTAGACCACTTTTAAATAAAATTCGTGAGGTCCCCAAAAGGGGCGAAAAATAGGTAAACATTATCAACTTCATATGATATAATGCAATGTGTGAATGTTCTCATTCAAATAGAGGTGATATAATAGAAGTTGTTTTGCAGTTCCATTTGCTGGCAGCATGATGTGGTTGCATCCTGTCGATGCATTTTAACTGATTAAAAAACAGTGATCTGTCGAAGTCCAGCGAAATTGGACCTGCTAAATGTAAGATGTCGCCGAGTTTTATAAAAACAGTGAACAGACCTAAATTTTTTCGCATGCCTTGAGGGTAGGAACATCTATAATGTTGTTAAGCAACTTCAATCCTTCCAAAATAAAACCAGACTGTAGGTGAAGGCTTCCCACAGAAATGTGATAGATACCATTCGACTACAGTTTCACTTGAAGGTATGTTTTGCCAAGACTGTAAATATAGCTCAGGGTCAGTCCTTGAAGGAGACTGGTGTGAGCTTAAGAGATGATTGTTCTGTTAAAGTCTATTCGCTGATAGAATCCTGGTCATATAGTGTAAGTAATATCGTCCGGAGCTCTATCCTTCCTTGTCTTTATTGAAATATTGTTTGTAACCTAATCTGTAACGCAGTGGCGGAGTGTTGCTGTTACGCGCCTGGGTTCGAATGGTTTTCCGTGGGACCCCAATCAAACTTTTCTTGCGGGCCTTTTGAGGAGCCCCTGTAAAACATGTTTTTTGCTTGTTTGACTACTAAATATATGTATTTTATGGAACTTTATTTTGTGATCTGATTAATTTGACTTGACTTTCGTTTTGTGAAGTGTGAGGTGTTGAAGTATCTGGGCCTCTAAAGCTCCCAGGCCCGGGTTCCACGGAACCCCTGTAGATCCGCCACTGCTGTAACGTAAGTATTAATCTTTGTGGTCAAGTTATGACTGACGTTTCTATTGTTCGACAACAAACCAATTTGCGTAGCGCGTGTCATTTTCGATTTCAGAGGCGAGTCGATTTTCTCGGAAGTCGGATATAGCAGGTATAGTACACTTATTTCAATTAGTGCCTAAGAGGGCAATTTTAGTCTTGTTCTATTGTTAAAATAGTAAACATGCATCCTGATGAACTTTTAAATCCGCAGTCGCAGCAGTTAGTTTTGAATTTGTTGGAATATTATTAAAAGGAAAATGAAAATGGACCTTTATTGTCAATAAAAGTTGTTCAAAGGCGAGTGGCTGAGGCTTCAAAATTGATGAAAAAACTGTAAGAAAAACAGCTAAAATCAACAAAGAAAGCTTCGGTTAAACGGAATCGTAAAAAGTTGCTGTAAAATATGAAATAAAAAAATGTTATTTACGATATGGTGTCTGATCATAAACATATTTCCTTTGATATCCTTTTAGAAGAGCTAAAATCTAGAGCAATAGTTGATACTGGCGGTACCAGTTTATATAAAGTGATTAAAGAATTAGGCTTTTCCTTTAAAAAAAGATGACAATAGAAAATTACTGTGTGAAAGACCACAAATTTATCTAAAACGGCTAGAATTTTTACACAAATACGTAGAAAATTTGAAAACTAATGACCCCAAAGATGTAGTGTTCGTAGACGAAACTTGGATGTTTAGCAGAGGAGCATTAAAATGTTCTTGACAAGATGATTCCAGTAAATCGAAAAGGCGTTGTACAGCTACAGAAGGTAAAAGATTTATAGTTGTACATGCAGGATCTATTCATGGCTTTGCTGAAGATACGAGTTTAGTTTTCTCCACCAAGAATAAGTCAGCAGATTACCATGACAACATGAACTCTGAAAGTTTTGAAAAGTGGCTGACAGAGGGACTTTTGCCGGGGTTACAAAATCCAAGCATTATTGTTTTAGATAATGCTAAGTACCACTCTCGAGTTGAAGAAAAACAACCAACCCGATCACAAACAAAGACCAAAGACATAGATTTCAGTGATACCGCATTTAAAGCCGAACTGCAGAACAGAGCAATACTATGTTGTCGACAATTTAATTAGAGAACGTGGACATGATGTACTGCGGCTTCCACCACATCACTGTCAGTTCAACAGAACTTGAATAGAACTTGTTTGGGGAATTTGAAAGGAGTACTACGACAAACAGAAAAGATGGTTTTAGTGACGAAGCCGCTCTTGCTATGTGGAATGAGGCTTTATCTCAAGTATCGAGCTCAATTTGGTCCAAGTGTGTAAATCACACAAATAAATTGATTTTAGAGACATGATCGAGAGGTTCATACTAAAGAAGTTATGCCACTCATAAGTGTTAATAATAAAAGCGACGATGAGGACTCTGAAGAATTAGACATTGACGAAGAAAACTAAATTAATTTTTTTATCTTATTCTAGGTATTTGTATTTTACTGCCATATTTGTTTTATATAGGGTTCGGCATAATTAGTATTAAGTATATATTTTTATTTTAAGATTACATATAGGTACTTATTTGACAAAATCTTATTAATGAATAAAACAGATTTAGCTGCAAATATTTAAGTGTATTAATTTATTTAATAATAATTATTTATTATATAATAATTTATTTATTTAACTTAAATTACTATAAATTTACAATAGATGTATTATATATGCTTATAATTCAATTTCCTTTAAATAAAACTAATTAAATACATCAAGTAAAATATAAACAAAGCGACACCACTGTGCATTCGAAAACACCAACGAGCCTACGGCATCTTAGTTCACACCGGGACTTTATTAGCGAACAGACTTTATGTCACATGTTCTAGAGTGAGCTCATATACTCTGGGCGGGCAGAACTTCTTATTCACAATGTCTAGGCATATGTTTTGTTATCTATGCATTACTCTAGTTCGCCTTTTTTTGATATATGGCACATCTGACATGATCACCCCGTTTGTTGTGATGATCTTTTAGGCACATGATTTCGCCTAAGCTCTTTTCCATCAGCTCCTTGCTGATGTCAGACAAATGTTTTGCCTCTTGCCATCTGGTTTTCCCTGAATTACACATGTTCTATATTGTCCTTTCTCCGGTTGTAGCCAAGAAATGAGAGAAATCGGGGGAATACAATGCTGGAGAGATTTTAGGGGACATATTCTTGGAGAATAGAGCTGTTGGTAAAGGTGTAAAGCAAGCAGGCCTGGAGGGCACAGAGTTTAGGGGCCCGGGCTTGTGAAGGGTTCGCAGAAAGTGAGCATTCATCCTGGATTAGCCGGTACAGTGCCGTTTTCTCGCAAAAGTTCTGTATTGATTTATTCCTAGAAATGTTTTTTCGGATTTGTTTTCCCCTCGCTCATCAATTATACGGACTCGGATAAAAAAAATTGTTTTTCAGATTACTACCCCCCGGCTCATAAAAAAAAAATGTTTTTCATTCCCCTTCCCACTCCTCAATTTTCATTTTCGAGAAAAAAAAAAGATTTCATAGTTTGCTCGGGGCCCGTCACGCTCAGCAGTTACGTGGCCTGCAATTTGATGCGGGGATCTTAAATCAAGAAAAAAAACTAAGCTGTTAGTAAGTTGATTATTGTGCGTTTCTTGATATTTCATTCACGATGAATTTTGCTCAGCTGGCAAGTTGGTAATCTACGTCGAATCTTATATACGTAGTTCGCAGTATTGTTCACAACATCATCTTTGTTTACAATTACCTATCCTTCATGTTTCTGGGTGATTTGCTCGTTCTACAATCATAACTTTTGTTTTGTTGTAATTTACACTTAAAAAGAGATAACGCCAATCATAAAGTTTCATCGGTAAAGCTAAAGCTGAAGTCAGGCGAAGGGTAGGCAGTGGGACGTGACGTCACAGCTAACCTCAAAAATATGTGTTTCTTAGGATGTAAGAGTATTATGCAGCTATTATTAAAATTTCTGCCATGGTTCCCATATTTCCAACTAAAATCTAGTTCAGTGTAATGTTTATGAAGTTCTAAATACTTTGTCCTAATAAAATAGGACTCTTTCTGTAGGTTGGAAACCTGTAATTAGCAGTCTATTTTTATTAATCAACAATATTGAAAAATTATTTACGTGAATTTTTAAATATTTGCTTGGAGCCAGTACGGCTCCAAGCTAAAAATGTGTATACAAACTTTAAAAATGAGAATAAACTTGAAAAACTTGAAATTTAAAGTTATGTTGGTTACATATGATGCAGAGGCCCTATTGTAGTGCTGTAGGTGGCACCATCTATTAAAAAGCACTGTACTAAAAATCTTGACTGAAAAAAGCAGTTTTTAGCGAAAAGGCCAAACGGCAGTTTTTAGCCAAATGTTATTAAACTGAAAAAAATATATTTTTGTAAGTTCTATTGAAGAAAGGTTTTAGCTAAAATTTGTTTATTACGAAGATCTCTCTTCACATTGGCTCATTGCCGCCCTCTGATTTGATTGCCTTGCTCCCTCTTAAACCATACTCATGGCTTATTGTTTGAAGGCTATTCAGCAAATGTATGAGCTGAGGCGGAACATACAACACTAAATGTTGTATATAAAGAAATAATGTTAGGGATGTGAACATGTATATTTTTGAACCAGCACGAAGCTCTGATAATTTGCTAGTTTTCATGTATTTCGTGTATATTGACTAACCTTGGAGAATAAATTAAAATTTGGTATAGTACTCAAGCGTTCTTAAAATATTTTCAAAAACAAACGAAGTTATTATAAAAAAACGAATATAAAAACATTTTACTTATAAATGTATGCAGATGATAGATCTTTCAAAGAAAATCTTTCAGTCAGTGCAAAATTAAGTAAAATAATTATTACATAAACTATAGCAAAAATCTAGTTCTAGTTTTAACAACGTTTAGAATAGATAATGGTTTCAATATGGCCTATTTATAAAAGTTTGCCAGTGTTTTTTAAGAGAAACTTGTAAGTTTCTCCACCTATCTCTAAAGTATAATTAATTATAGTTGACAAAATATTAAGGAAATTTTATAAATTATAAATATTAAGAATTGTTTTGTTCATCTGGTGTTAAGTATCAAGTATCAAGAGGTGAAAAAATTGGACCGGTGAGTCAATTTTGCATTTACCGTTCAATATACACAGTAGATAACCATTTAGGTCCAGTTGTTTCCATTGAATTTACCAAGTAAGGATATGAGAATAAGGTGTCGTAAGATGATAACATGCTTGATAATGTAATGTATGTAATTAACATAGGTACCTAGAACAGTTCTGAAAGAGTTCTTGTATATTTTATAGTTTATTTTTTGTAAGGCTTATGTACAAAATATTAACCATATATGTCTTCTATGTATATCATCTACCTTGATATTGATGAATATTTTTATGTTAATTTTGTCAAATACTTTTATAATTTATAAGATTTTCATGTTAATAAAATTGTTTTGCAGAAAAGTCGTATGAATCAATTGGTTGCTACCTTTTTCGTTATTCTTGATATAAGTGCCTTAATAAATGTTATATTTTGTTAAAAGATTATTATTGGGTGACCACACGGAACTTGATAAACTATTTTTCAGCCTCATTCTGTGAGATAATTACTCATATTTCGACACATTTTCTATTTTTATTTAACTTCATATCGAAAACCATCTTGAATTCATTTCTTTTGCAGTGACGTTATCATTTGATTTCTAAATATAGCACCCAGAAATAGATTCTTGTCAGAAATAAAAAATGGTCAAATGAATCTTTTTGAATATATTAGACCTCTTCTACCATCTACACCACAGGCTCCAAAAGTCTAGCCATTTTGTGTATTTTGTTTCTTTTAAACTCCAACATGTCCCAACACCCATACGATATTTACCTATTTATACCTAATGACCAAGGCTTGGGAGATTTATCTCTGCGCATTGGCGGAACTAAAAGGAGTTCAGAGTGTTTGAAGAACACGGGTCTCCAGCTCAGGGGGCCCACCAACATCAGCCGAGATATTTCAGACTTGTTTGGTAAACGTCTCTTTACTTGTTATGGTAAACATCCCTATTTAATTTGCAAACTATACTTGAAAAGTCCCTAGTTTTGATAACTCTGACATGTTTAGTGGAATATAGAATATATCACTGTTTTAAGATAATTACTTTTTATTCTCATTCCTGTACCTACTTTTTTAATTTATCTATTGGGGAGACCCTCCGCATCAAATCATGGGTCCCGGTACCAAATTCACTGGCGGGCCCCCGCACCTAATAACTGATGAGCTGGGGGGAGTAATTTCGCTTAATAATTGGGGGGAATTTGAAAAAAAAAGTTGTCAAGATCTCTGGCGAGCCCCTAAACCCAGGAACACAGGCCCCTTGCAATGAAGTCCCGCCCCTGTCTCTGCGTTCATATAGACATAATGTTATACTGCAAACACCTGCTAAAACATTCAGAAAAATGACGATGTGGTGAAATGTTCACCATTTCCAGCTACAATGTATTTTTGGTGATAATATTAACCTAAAAACGGTAATGATTCTTACAAAAACAAGTATCTAGCAAATAAAAAAATAATTTTGAATCAAACACACACCTTCCTGTTCTGTTTAATATGTGTGGCATGTTTATTATGTTTACTTTCATAATAATTGAATACAAAACCCAATAAGCTGCTGCCAACATAAAACATTTTTTTCCCAGTAAAATAAACCATTTTTATATAATATTAAATCATAACAAATAACAAATAAAGCCAAGGATTAATGGCATAAAACTGCCATGTACTGTGTGCATCACAAATGTGTATAACGTGATAAAGTGAATTTTATTTAATTTGAAAATGTTAAAACCGCTGCCCAAGGAATCACTACTTCCATATCTTGATCATCTATCCAAGTCTCTCACAACGAAAAAAATGTTGATATTATATTTGCACTCTACTATGTGGAAATAATTGTTTATAGAACTTTAATAATAAAATATTTTAAATTGCCTACCCGAAAAACTCATAAAACGATATGCCACATCGGTAGTGGGGGTGGATGAAGTAAAAAAAGTCTTTGGTTCTTGAACACACATAGTAAATCCCAATTTTATGTTTTTTCACCCCCTTTAATAACGGGGTGGGAGTAGTAATGGGGGTGGCTATTGCCAAAAAATTTTTTGAGACCTAGTTTTTCTTATATACTTCTTTTCGTATATACTAAATACCAATTTTACGGACTCTTGCTTGATTTATCTATTTTCCCCATTTACCCCAATTTACCGCCCAACCCTTCATTGGAATAAGATCAAAATATAATTTAGTTCCAGATCTCGTTAAAATACATAAGTGTACTAAATTTCAAAGGTTCCAGAGTAATTGTGCGTACAAAAAAAGTTACAGACAAACCGACAGACAGAAAATTTTTTTTCGTTTAAACTTAAAATAGACTTAGAAGACTTAAATTCTTTTACAGTTGCTGTGTTGAAGACATTCGGTCCTGACTGAGTGTTAACATTAAAGGGTGATTATACAACTTGCTGGAGCCAACATTGTCGGCATCCTTTAAACTCATTTGTAAAAGTGAGCTGGTCTGCTGGAATTTCAGCAGACTCCAAAGCATACTGACAAGATTGGCTTCACCAAATTGGATCGTCTGTACAGTGTATGGCGGCTCATTTATATGCTTTTTACTAATTAATTAGGTGGCACCGCCAAAATTATGAAACATTGCTTTGACAAAATCCCTTTTACTATACCTACACTGTGGCAATTCTAGACATTTATGTCAACATTTAATAAAGAGAAATGCTAGAGACTATGCGAGATCACAGTTTCGCAATTCCCCAGTACAAACCTAGCCATAAGTGTGTATATGTGTCTAAGAACCTAGCATGAAATTATACAGAATGGATGGTATACAAAAATGTCTCGTGCTTTTCAGGCTGCGAAATATAAATAATATACTTTTATATTCGTTATAGGTCTTTGAAAATTATATAAGTGTGTGTAACCTTATGGTAGTGAAAAATACATGGCCATACTTGGAGGATAATCGGGACGCCCTAAACTGGGTTAATCCCGATTTCGGACCTCCTGTGGATATCCTTTTGGTGCAAATGGGGTTTGCCCATGGATGTCTTCAATGGGATAGCCCATGGTCGTCCATTGGGAGAAAAAAGGACTAATTTGGGTTAAAATTGGGATAACCTACAGATGTCCACAATAGGTTAGCCCGTGGTTGTCCATAGGAAGAAAAAGCCCAGATAGCATTTATTATTCCACGAATGTACATTTTGCATTCCCAATGTTCTAATTGCATTCTGTACTTGCCATGTATGTTCCCTCAACATTCCCATATAAATAATATTTTCACATATACAATATGATTATACATACAATATAAATGGAATCCCTGCCAAAAATTCCACATAGAAACTTATAAAAAAAAAGTGATGCGGTTTTATCGTTCCTATAAGTTATATTAGTATTATACAGACAGGATTTTATCTGTTTTATTAAGTTTTAAATCGGTTATGAAACAGTAATTCCGAATGAGCTATTTGGAATTATCATGTTGCCCTTTCATGAGTACTTATATGAAATATACATCAACAAATCTACAGTTTAGTGTCTGCAAATGCACCCTTGCCCTTATATCTGTAAACATATGGAATTACAGATACAACTTTAAAGAGATTCTAAACTTTTCTATAAGTAATATCATAAGAGTTCCAGTCCGTCCTTTCTCCAGTATCTATCGTATGTAACACACCATTTATCAACATGTTTTTATTGTAAATTTCAACATTGTTTTTTATTAGTATTAATGTGGATATACATGTCAACAAATGTACAGTTTCAATTGTATATTTTACAGATGTATTTTTATTGTAAACTTCCATTTTGCTTTTTTATTAGTATTAATTTGGATATGCATGCCGACAAATGTACAGTTTAAATTGCATATTTCAAATAGAAATACTAATATTGTGGTAAACACAAAATTCTGCAAAGTCCTTATTTCCTCGGGTGTTCTTGTTCTAGCCTAGAAGCAATGAATGAGTTAGCAGTGAAAGAGACTGCTTTGTTTTTAATTTAAGAGGGCTAAGGAGGTCCGCCATATTGCCGAAATACTGGGTATA
The DNA here is from genome assembly GCA_936432065.2 of Rutpela maculata. Classification (NCBI taxonomy): domain Eukaryota; kingdom Metazoa; phylum Arthropoda; class Insecta; order Coleoptera; family Cerambycidae; genus Rutpela; species Rutpela maculata. The sequence continues at coordinate 118,869,122 of OW386285.2, forward strand.
GAATTACGCTCCTTAGAAGGCATTATTTAAAAAAGTATGAATGGGGATCTGTCTATAATAATGTTTTGTATTCCGGAAACTCAGTGAAATTGTTATAAAACCGTTAATAAAGAAAAAAAAAATCATAATTTGATTTACCGAGAAAAATACGGAGTTAGCGAAATTCTTTGGTCGAATACCAAAACTTTTTCTAAATACAGCATTTAAAAATAATCAATATTAAAAGCCCAAATCTATACCCCGATGTTTTGGAATTTCTACTCTGGTATGTAGTGGCATCTGCGGCACGATTTCTTAACTAAAACAGTTTGGCAACATTGTTGATGACCTATTAAGCCTAATAAATAAAAATGTAAATAAATTGTTAAAATCTGGGAAGCAAGCGCTCGAAAGACAAAGACAGGAACTCTTAGCTGAGAAAGATGGAGCGAAATATTCCTTAAAACAGAATAGACGGTTAAAATTTTAAATTATTTTATAGTTCTGACTTTTTGAGTGCCCGTTATATTTCAGTTTATTCAAGAGGTTGTTTAGTTTAAACTCATGTTTCTAGCAAGTGTATTATAACTTGGTGTAATGTGGAAAAACATTTTTAATTTATATATTTATTGTGGTGTACTTGTTATAAATTTTTGTGATAGGACACTCGACTTTGGGTTTGTTAAATTTTAAAGGAAGAAAGGCAGGTTTAATGCCTATAAATAATACGTTTTAGCTATAATCCAGCATGTTATTTAATATTACCTTTAAGAAAAAATTGCAAATTAAATTTTTATTTTTAGTTATAGAGGTATGTAGATTTTGAACAAAATATTGTACAATATATGGGTTATAGAAGAAAAGCAACAAAATTTAAAATTTTGAACAAAAACGTTATAGGTACGCAATAAGAAAAAATCGAAAACTTTCCATTTTGAGGTAAATTATACTAAGTAACAGAGTTTAACATATATTGCATCGCATGTATAGTTAAGAAAAAATAAATGAAGAGAAGTTTGGAGTGAGCGCGAATTTTTGTATTGCCGTACCTACCTTTTATTATTTTTTTTCCATTGCATGGGTGCAGATGCAATTAAGGGGATGAGGGATTTATATGAAAACATTTAACAAAATAGGCGTCAATGTAAAACATATATATTACTTTTGTTTAATAAGTCTTTGAAAAAGAAGCGAAATGAAAACAAAGGAAAACAAATGATCAGTTTTTCCTCAACAAAGACAGTCATTTTGGTACGTGTACCTATTTTACTCATATTGAATATGCATATAGAGGCTACTCGATTAGAAACCCCGATAGAAGGCATTAGAACCTAAACTTTCTTATTATCACAATAAGGTACCTAATTAAGTAAATAGTTAATAATTATTATTATCTTAGAGTTATTTATTTATTTATTTTGGAAATGTCTTCATTTAAAATATTTGTTTTATTTACTTATGGACGTGTAGAAATATTTTCATTTTATTTATTTTAGTTTAGGAAAATCATATTTATTTTTCTTCTATTATTTAGAGGTATTTTTTTTTAAGTTTATGTATTTGTTTATTATCCACTTATTTTATAAGGTTTTTGCTTTGAAACTTTGTTTTCTTCAAAAATATCGAATGAGGTGCGCTTAAGAGCTCAGTTCACGACTGGCAACCCCGTTTCTACAGGAAGCCCTTACTAAAATATAGCTTTAAGTTTCAAGCCAACAAATCATTATTCATTTATATTCTGATTGCTTAAAAACTCCTCTTTGTTGAGTTTAAATCCCAAACTTGTGTTTTTATAATGTTAAATTGAACAAATTATGTAAATTTTGTACATAGAAAATAAAGAAATATCATTTTGTTGATGGTTACTTATTTTATTTCAGAAAAAAAATCATTATGAAAGAAAACCAAAAGACTTTACTCACAAAATTTCTTTACTTTGCTACTGGTTTCGTGAACAAAATTTTGCTTCACATGCTCGGGCAAGAAGAATTTTTCAATAAAATTGACAAGGTTTGTCAAGAAAAACATTGTACAACAACATAGTATAATTGGAAATTTGTAGTCTACTTATATAAGATGTACTTAATAAAGTACTATAACAGTATTTTAAACAAGTTCCGAAAACCAATCAATCTTTTCACACGAGTGACAGTTTGGTGGAAAGAGCCGAAGGCGAGTTCCACAAGTCCAATGAGTGTGAAAAGATGTTTTCAAATGTGTTGTTCGCAATATTTTTTCTACGACTGCAAGAAAAACAAACAATTCCATAAGTAAACAGGTATTATTTATTTAACAAAACACTAAAAATTTAATGGCACAATTTTAAGGTATTTTGACCCTCCGTAGACAATTTTGAAATTTTAACAGATTATAGTTTATATTATAAGAAGTAATTTTATTATTGAAAGAAAGTCCTAAGTGTACAGGGTGTATCTGGAAAGTTAAGTAAAAAATAGTGATTTTAAGATATCGCATATTTATTACTGGCATCATTTCAATTATTTCTTTTCATTATACAACGTGCAGTACAGATTAAAACATGTATAGTTGCTATACCATACAGAGTGTTCCAAAATTATTATCATCAAGTTTTTAGTATTCTTATAACAGATAAAATGGAAATATATTTTAATTACTATTTAATTAGTGGTATTTAGTTGGATTTGAGTCCTATCTATTTATGTGGTGGTGTGTTTTATGTTATGTTTAGACAAAAATTATACAAGAAATAGTCCAAAAAAGTAAATATTATTAAGTATTTACTAATGGCCGTTTGGCTGAAAAATAAAAAAAAAACAATCTTGAAAGTTGCAATAAAACTCTTATCATTGTCATTAACGGTGGCGGTTCCGAGCGCAAAAATGCGTAAAAACAAGGCATCATAGCTCGACAATTTCTCCCTTATACCTGATCGAGGAAACTTCTTTTCTATAAAACTGTTTCGAAAGTTTTATAGAAAAAACTTCATAGAATGGTACCTGCCTATTAAAAACATTACAAAAAATAAAAATTATTGTTCATTTTTTATTTTTTGTTGGATTTTTTAATAGGCTAGACAGGTACCATTCTATGAAGTTTTTTCTATAAAACTGTTGAAACAGTCTTTAAATCGGATTAGGGATAAGGGAGAAATTATCGAACTATAATGCCCTGTTTTTACGCATTTTTGCGCTTGGGACCGCCACCGTTAATGACAATGATAAAAGTTTTATTGCAACTTTCAAGATTGTTTATTTTTTTTCAGCCAAAAACGGCCATTAACAAATACTTAATAACAATTACTTTTTTGGACTATTTTGCATTGTTTTTCATCACCAGAATGTTCCTCGGATAAAAATATATTTTTCTAAACGTGCTTATTAGGTAATCATTATATTTTTGGAACACTGTATGATGTAATACAATGTATAATTTTTGTCTAAACATAAAATAACATAAAATCCACCACATAAATAGATAGGACCCAAATACAACTAAATACCACTAATTAAATATTAATTAAAATATATTTAATTTCTCTGTTATAAGAAAACTAAAAACCTATGATGATAATAATTTTGGAACACTGTATGGTTCAGCAACTATACATGTTTTAAACTGTACTACACGTTGTATAATGAAAATAAATAATTGAAATTAGTTTTTATTTCTGACGCCAGTAATAAATATGCGGTATCTTAAAATCACTATTTTTAATTTAACTTTTCAGATACACCCTGTACACTTAGGACTTTCTTTCAGTGATAAAATTACTTCCTTTAATATAAACTATATGTTAAAATTTCAACATTTTCTACTGAGGGCCAAAATACCTTAAAATTGTGCCATGTTCTTTAATGTAAAACTGGAGTAGTTAAACAAGTCAGTTGCTATGAATTTGAATAGGCTAGCCTACTTCAAAAAATACAAATAAAAGGTGTCTGTTCTGTTTTCGACAGAACGGTGTGAAAAACATGTTATTTTTTTTGGATTATTGCACACATCGTGTGAAAAGAAACAGTTTCGAGTCATTTCGGTTATTGTGCGTTATTTGTCATTTTCGAAGACAGTTGTTGAAAAGCTACTTTAAAATGTTTTTGAGACGAGGACAAATGGCGAACGTAACACATTGTCAACAGATCTCTTGTACTGTTCGTCGTTTGTCCTCGACTAAAAAACATTTTAAATTAGTTTATAATCCTCTTTAACTATATTTTGATACATGTAAAGAACCAGTAGACAAACAAAATATTCAACGATTAAAGTAATCTACCTCTTCTGGGTACATTACTTTTGCGAAATTATTTAATTTAGTACTACACTGGTAATACTTTATTAAATGAATCACTATAGGCATTCCTTAATTATAAAAAATATTTCTCATGTACTATTTTAAAAATGATCCAAATAATAAATGAGAGTCGCAAACACTAAACACAGCATTAGATCTTTAGCAACACTTACAAATTTAAAAAAATGTAGGAAGGAAAATACTGCAAATGACAAAACAAAATTCTTGCCACCTTATAGGTTATGTTTTGATTGTCCTCGAAGCTGAAAAATAACGTAATATCGTTCATTTCACTTGGCCTGAAAATTATAAGATAAAAACTTTAACATAAAATTTTTCATTAAATAATGAGTTTATTTGTATTCAAAATTCACAATTCAAAATATTCACATTTGACGATAATAAAACAACCACAGATTCATTGCAGAAGGCAATGTTGCCAGCTATATTTTGACGAAATAAAGGTACGATTAATACTAGACATTCCCTGTTAGTTGCATCACATTCTCTAGCTGAACTCTGAGAGCAACGGACTCCAATTACGTATTTCTGCGATAACGTAAATGTAACTACGGGAAATCTGCGACGCGCGGGGAGTATTGGTGGCTTCGATAGGTTCGATCAGCTGATCCTTATCCCTCTTAACAAACACACTTCAGTTCCTTAGGTCACATTAGATTAGATATGAACTAGCTACACGTATACAGCTCCCTCTACTGGAGCCTGGAGTAAAGTTGCTGCTGAAATTTCTATCAGTTTCTACCAGAATGGAGCAGCAAACATTTACTTATACCACATCAATGAGAATTTATGAGAACAGTATCTAAGGTAAAACGTGCGGCTTTCCGTGGTTAAATGGCAAGTGTTTCTATAAGAAACGAGCTGCATTAGGTTGACTTGCAATTGAAGATTACTAATTATAATGTTTGAATAGGGATTTATGAAATCAGTTTCTATGAGTATTAATGTTTTTTTTCAGTAATATATTAAATGTGTTTTCATTTGTTTGAATGGGTAAAAAGAAAGGTCAGTTTTCAACTGCAATTACAAATACAAGTTTAATCACTTTGAATGGGGTTATATGCGATTAATTTCTAAAAGTATTTATGCTGTTTTCCGAATATAATTGTGATGAGGTTTAATCAGTAACAAATTGTTCACTACTTGTTATGATATGGTCGGAAATTCCAAGTACACATTTAGTATTCCTTCAAAAGGATTGATGAGAGCAGTTTCTACGAGTATCTATTTGTTGTTCCTCTTGTAAATTATATAAGTCTTTACATTTACTTATACTATCTCAATGAGAATTTATGAGAACAGTATCTAATGTAAAACGTACGCCTTTCCGTGGTTAAATGGCAAGTGTTTCTATAAGAAACGAGCTGCATTAGGTTAGAACAGTTTTGATTTGCAATTGAAGATTACAAATTATAATGTTTGAATAGGGATTTATGAGATCAGTTTCTATGAGTATTAATGTTTTTTTTTCAGTAATATATTAAATGTGTTTTCATATGTTTGAATCGGTAAAAAGAAAGGTCAGTTTTCAACTGAAATTACAAATACAAATTTAATCACTTCGAATGGGGTTATATGCGATCAATTTCTAACAGTATTTATACTGTTTTCCGTATATAATTGTGATGAGGTTTGATCAGTAACAAATTGTTCACTACATGTTATGATATGGTCGGAAATTCCAGGTACATATTTAGTATTACTTCGAAAGGATTGATGATAGCAGCTTCTACGAGTATGTATTTGTTGTACCAATAGTAAATTATAGAAGTCTTTATCAGTATGCATTCGGATCTAATTTAAATATGAAAATTATATCAGAATAAAGCAACCAAATATTTTAAACAGAATCTATTTGTAAATCCAGACATTTACTTATACTATCTCAATGAGAATTTATGAGGACAGTATCTAATGTAAAACGTGCGGCTTTCTGTGGTTAAATGGCAAGAGTTTCTATATGAAACGAGCTGCATTTGGTTAGAACAGTTTTGATTTGCAATTGAAGATTACAAATTATAATGTTTGAATAGGGATTTATGAGATCAGTTTCTATGAGTATTAATGTTTTTTTTTTTCAGTAATATATTAAATGGGTTTTCATTTGTTTGAATGGGTAAAAAGAAAGGTCAGTTTTCAACTGCAATTACAAATACAAGTTTAACCACTTCGAATGGGATTATATGCGATCAATTTCTAACAGTATTTATGCTGTTTTCCGAATATAATTGTGATGAGGTTTGATCAGTAACAAATTGTTTACTACATGTTACGTGTGGAAATTCCAGGTACATATTTAGTATTACTTCGAAAGGATTGATGATAGCAATTTCTACGAGTATGTATTTGTTGTGCCAATAGTAAATTATATAAGTCTTAATCAGTATGCATTCGGATCTAATTTAAATATGAAAATTATATCAGAATAAAGCAACTAAATATTTTAAATAGTATCTATATGTAAATGCAGCCATTCACTTATACTATCTCAATGAGAATTTATGAGAACAGTATCTAATGTAAAACGTGCGGCTTTCCGTGGTTAAATGGCAAGAGTTTCTATAAGAAACGAGCTGCATTAGGTTAGAACAGTTTTGATTTGCAATTGAAGATTACAAATTATAATGTTTGAATAGGGATTTATGAGATCATTTTCTATGAATATTAATGTTTTTTTTTCAGCAATAAATATATTAAATGTGTTTTCATTTGTTTGAATGGGTAAAAAGAAAGGTCAGTTTTCAACTGCAATTACAAATACAAGTTTAATCACTTCGAATGGGGTTATATGTGATCAGTTTCTAACAGTATTTATGCTGTTTTCCGAATATAATTGTGATGAGGTTTGATCAGTAACAAATTGTTCACCACATGTTACGATATGGTCGGAAATTCCAGGTACATATTTAGTATTCCTTCGAAAGGATTGATGATAGCAGTTTCTATGAGTATGTATTTGTTGTTCCAATAGAAAATTTGTCTTTATCAGTATGCATTCGGATCTACTTTAAATACAAAAATTATATCAGAATGACACAACCAAATATTTTAAACAGTATCCACTTGTAAATCCAAACATTTAAAGATATATTTTAATGAGAACCAATCAGAACAGTATCTAATGTAACGCGTGCGGCTTTCCGTGGCTAAATTTTAAAAGTATTTTTAATAAATAGCTTTAACGGATTTGAACAGTTTTAATTTGCAATTCCAGATGAATAGTTTTAATTGTTAAATAGGGATCTATGAGATCAGTGACTTTGTGTAATGTTTATTCCAATAAAAACACATTTTATTGAAAAAAAAAAAAAACATTACACTGACCTCATAGATCCCTAACAATTAAAACTATTCATCTGGAAATGCAAAACTGTTCGAATCCGTTAAAGCTTATTTATTGCAAATAATTTTTAAATTTAGCCACAGAAAACCGCACACGTTACATTAGATACTGTTGTGATGGATTCTCATTATAATATTATCTTGGATTTACAGGTGGACACTGTTTAAAATATTTGGGGTTTCATTCTGATATGATTTTTGTATTTAAATTAGATCCGAATGCATACTGATAAACACTTATATAATTTACTGTAGGAACAACAAATAAATACTCGTAGAAACTGCTCTCATTAATCCTCTTGAAGGAATACTAAATATGTACCTGGAATTTCCGACCATATCGTAACATGTAGTGAACAATTTGTTACGGATCAAACCTCATCACAATTATATTCGGAAAACAGCATAAATACTGTTAGAAATTGATCGCAAATAACCCCATTCGAAGTGATTAAACTTATATTTGTAATTGCAGTTCAAAACTGACCTTCCTTTTTACCCATTCAAACAAATGAAAACACATTTAATATATTACTGAAAAAAAACATTAATACTCATAGAAACTGATCTCATAAATCCCTATTTAAACATTATAATTTGTAATCTTCAATTGCAAATCAAAACTGTTCTAACCTAATGCAGCTCGTTTCTTATAGAAACACTTGCCATTTAACCACGAAAAGCCGCACGTTTTACATTAGATACTGTTCTCATAAATTCTCATTGAGATAGTATAAGTAAATGTCTGGATTTACAAATAGATACTGTTTAAAATATTTGGTTGCTTTATTCTGATATAAATTTTCATATTTAAATTAGATCCGTATCTTTACTGATAAAGACTTATATCATTTACTAGAGGAACAACAAATAGATACTCGTAGAAACTGCTCTCATCAATCCTCTTGAAGGAATACCAAATGTGTACTTGGAATTTCCGACCATATCATAACATGTAGTGAACAATTTGTTACTGATTAAACCTCTTCACAATTATATCCGGAAAACAGCATAAATACTTTTAGAAATTGATCGCATATAACCCCATTCGAAGTGATTAAACTTGTATTTGTAATTGCAGTTGAAAACTGACCTTTCTTTTTACCCATTCAAACAAATGAAAACACATTTAATATATTACTGAAAAAAAACATTAATACTCATAGAAACTGATCTCATAAATCCCTATTCAAACATTATAATTTTGAATCTTCAATTGCAAATCAAAACTGTTCTAACCTAATGCAGCTCGTTTCTTATAGAAACTCTTGCCATTTAACCACGGAAAGCCGCACGTTTTACATTAGATACTGTTCTCATAAACTCTCATTGAAATAGTATAAGTAAATGTTTGGATTTACAAATAGATACTGTTTAAAATATTTGGTTGCTTTATTCTGATATAATTTTCATATTTAAATTAGATCCGAATCTGTACTGATAAAGACTTATATAATTTACTATAGGAACAACAAATAGATACTCGTAGAAACTGCTCACATCAATCCTCTTGAAGGAATACTAAATGTGTACTTGGAATTTCCGACCATATCATAACAAGTAGTTAACAATTTGTTACTGATTAAACCTCATCATAACTATATTCGGAAAACAGCATAAATACTTTTAGAAATTGATCGCATATAATCCCATTCGAAGCGATTAAACTTGTATTTGTAATTGCAGTTGAAAACTGACCTTTCTTTTTACCCATTCAAACAAATGAAAACACATTTAATATATTACTGAAAAAAAACATTAATACTCATAGAAACTGATCTCATAAATCCCTATTCAAACATTATAATTTGTAATCTTCAATTGCAAATCCAAACTGTTCTAACCTAATGCAGCTCGTTTCTTAAAGAAACACTTGTCTTTTAATCACGGAAAGCCGCACGAATTACATTAGATACTGTGCTCATAAATTCTCATTGATATGGTATAAGTAAATGTTTGGATTAACAAATAGATATGGCTTGACTCATTTTGCTGGTCAATGCGGATATAAACTGATAACAATTTCTACAGCAACTTTACCTAACTCTTATAGAAACTTATTGACCATATAGGTTCTCATAGATACTTATTAATTTTTGATAATTTTCAATACGGATTGATGAGATTTTTTTGACAGGGATATACAGAAAAGTTTATGTTCACAGTCGCATATACTGTGTACACGTATCAGGGAACGTTCTTCGTATATGTGTTCATGTACATCGTATGGACATTCGTCAATGATTTTATTTGTATAATACAGGTATATTTTTTGTAGAAATATTTACATCGCCCGAGCGCCGCGTCGATAGTAATATCATCAAAAGTTCAGCACTTTTAACTCGAACGCTGGTTCGATTTTTGAACTAATAAAAATAAACCTGCATCACAACTGATGAGACAGCAATGCTAGTTTTATAGTACCTATCTACCTACCTACAAAAATAATTATGATGTTTCTCTATTTATATAGATCTGGTTTAAGTACATTTATAATCATCCCCTGTGTGGTGTATGACGTTTTATAAATTTTAAATCGTTCGTCAATATTGTATATATGAAATATGTTTTAAATTTTGAATCCAGACTTTAGATTTATGATCGAATATTAAATAATAATGAATATGAAATATTAAATAATAGCGAATGAAATATTAAATAATAATGAATAATAATCCGTTTTTAATTTATGTACTGTGTTCAATTAATTAGTAACTATCTCGGTAACTATCGGCATTTCTTAAGCAGGTAGTTCAGACTTAGAATGGTTATTTAATTACATTTTATCTTTTATATTTAGATTTCCGTTTTCCATGTCATTACAATCCCCTTGTAGAATTTTTTAAATGCGCGCCACGGTCCTTAGATTAGTGCGCATGCTCATCGTACTCTAGCAGACACGTCATGCTTTTGCTGTCAAATGTTGATTTCATGTAATCTATGGATTTCATTTTGTGTTTTGTTTTTTGTTTTCCCGTGATTTATTAATTAGTCCAAGTATACATTAATTGCATTGCAGTAAGTATTTTACAATTATTGTATACAATATAACTACCACATAGTTTTGCTGTCATTTGCAGATATTTTATATTTAGACACTAAAGTTTAATGTTTAATGTGTATCCCTTTGTACATATTATACTAAGCATACCACCTATATTAGTTATAATAATTACGGCGTTTGTAGGTATCGATTTTTTGGAAAAAAAACTGAGGTGGTCTTTGTAATGGTCTCGGTCCACGAAAAGGAAGCTTGGTGGTCACCATTCAAACGGAAACAATTTGACTGATCATTGAAAAACAGGAGAAAACCCCCCCAGAAACGTGGACACTTTATGGGGTGTTTAAATCTTATTTTTAAGAAGGTAGGTTCGATCTATTTCAATATTAAGAAGCTTTTGTTTATTTAAATCACAATCATTGGATTTGATTACAACGTACGAGTTGTGATAGGTATTTATTTGTAGTAATTTGCTTTATACCTATTTCAGAGGATTATAGAAGAGCTGCAATTGATTGAAAAGGGCAGAGATCATATCTGATGTAAGAGTGAACAAAAACAAATCAAAGGACTATGTACAAAAAACACGTTATTCCTCCTGTCAGATGAACATAATGATATCGAAGAACATATTGGAAGCCGTCGACTTCCCAAGAAATTTTGTCCATACTAGAAGTTGAAAGAAGATATGTTCTTTTAATAACTCTGGTAGGCATTTAAAATCAAGTACTTACCTAAAATTTCGAATGTTCACTTGAACGAATTTCATAGGTATGAAAAAGAAAAATTAATAAAAGCCACACTTCGATTTAGGTGTAAAAACTTAAGTATTGTGGATATTTATTGTCAGCAAATGTGGCAATGAAGTGTTTATGCCTAAATCGATGTGTGGTTTTTATTAACTTTTCTTTTTCATCTAAAATTCATTCAAGTGAACGTTCGAAACTTCAGGTACATTTAAAATCACAAGCATTAAATATTTCCGAATTCCAAACAAATATCTATGTTTTGTAGGTAAAGGACACCACATAAGACAAATGAAAGAAAGGGCACAGTCAAACGGGCTGAAAATGCAGAATGTCTGAAAATGGCCAGTTTGAAAGGTCAAAGATCAGGAAGATCGGTACCCACTAATGTCATAGTTGAGAGTATTATGTGACGAGTTGTTTAATGTTGTTATTCATATTCATAAGACCGGAAATGCCGCAGGTTTCATGAATGAGATGGTGATTTTTTTTAAGTTCCTATATGCTTACTTTAAAGTGAGGGTGTGCATGTGTGTGTATGTGTGTAGTGGGGGGGGGGGGGGGTTGGTTAGCGTGCGTGAGAGAGTGAAAGTGTGTTCCTATCAAAGAGTTGTAATGTATGAGCAGTGGACAGCGCGCAAACGGTGTGAGCATTCTCATCCTTCTCACACAGTTCATTCTCTCTTTGTCGCACAGTACATGAGGGGCTGTGTTGCTTTGTAAAACAGAGTGGAGAGCAAAGGAGAGGGTACGAGGTGTGCGACAAGGACAAGGATGCTCGCGCCGTCCAGCAAATCAACGGCTTATTTCCTGTAGTCAGAACTCTTTGGTTCATATGTGCAAATACATTAGAATAACAACATTAAACAAATCCTCATCATAATATGATACTCTCAACTATGACAGCGGGTACCGATATTCCTGATCTTTGACCTTTCATATCTCAAAAACTGGCGATTTTCAGATATTGTGCCCATGAAAACTTTTGATCAGGATATTATGAAGTACAACATACTACATTTGACTTTACCTTCTTTTCCATTTATTTTGTGCCTTTTCCATTTATTTTGTGTCTGCCTTGTCCTTTATGATAATATCAATTTGTTTAATTTATGTTTGATCAGTTTTATTTTTTCTGTAAGATCTTTGTAAGATGTTTTTATATTTTTCAACTTTATCATGGCCAGTTTTTAAAGAGAAGTAAGTACCTATTCAAATATAATACAATGTATTTTCTTTTGTAGTTGGACTAGCACGTGTATCTCCTCCGCTGGACAGGAAGGAAATACCTTCTCCTAAAAATTGGAAAAGCCAAAAGAAAGTATTCAGCCAGTAGGATCAGTCACAGATGATGTGTTGAGAATGAAAAGTGGACTTTCGCAATTACAAGTATCACCATCGGCAACACCTGGACACTGGTTTTGAAAATATAAGCCCTCCAATTTTTACTATTTTTTATTTATTGACAAAAAAATTCGTTATAGTAAAATATGACAGTTCATAAGTTGCAAAGAAAATTTTTTTGTTAAAAAAAATCTCAATTGAAATTTTTGTCACAATTGTTTTTTATTATTGCAATTCATTTTTGTAACAAAAAATAAAAATATATTTAAAGTAACAACTGTTTTATTTATACCTCTTCCTAAATAAAATCATGTTTTGTTCTTGGCAATTTAAAACACGATTTGAAATAGATAAAACTTTGAGGTAATGTAATATGATCATTAGATTTTTTCATAAATAACACGTTAAATATGATTTTTAAGCTGATGTTTTAGAGTGATAAATGTTTGATCCATTTTAAAATGGTTTTTAACAGATTATATTAACGTAAAACTATTTTTTTTACATATGTTCTTGGACCTTTGTAAAGTATTGTTATAGCAAATACAGTTTTATTTAAGTTTATTTAGCATTTGTATGCTCCATTCAATAAAATTTGATGAATAAAACATTTGACTTTAGTTGAAAACTAATGGTAAAAACAAATTTTCTGTGCATATATTCCACATTTACTTACGTAATATTCTTCACAAGGAATGTGAAATGTGGAAAATTAGAATAAGTACCTAATAATTGACTGTAACAATTAAACTTTATATTATTATTGGATTTATTATATGCAAGTACTTCACTCATATTGTGTATTCTCTTGAGTTTAATTATTATAATAATTTATTATTTGCTGTAATCATAAATGAGTCGCTGCGTCATACTGAACATATTCAGAATGAAGCAGCGACTCATCAATGATTACAATAAGTAATAAATTATTATAATAATTAAACTCTGAAGAAAATACTTGGCATGAGTGAAGTACTTATAGCTGCCACTGATACATAATGTTCATTCCTACAATATACCCAGTAAACACACTCTGCCACATCCACATTATAGCCACTCACATTTTAGTGGATTTTGTAAATGGCAAAGCATCACATCACCGTGATGACACTCATCTTTGGACCGTTTCAGAACGTTCACATTATAACCACTCCCATGTCAGTGGAGATTGGGATGTCCACAATCACCACATCATTTTAATGATACATTTTAAAACGTGGATGTAACTAACTGAGCCACCACTCACTTTGGTATCACCATCTCTTACAAAATAGCGACCACCGCCGGCAGCGCCACTAGTCTAGTACTACTACTGTCATCTCCACATTCTCCACTCCAGTTTACACTTGTCTGTGTTCTGTTAACGACGTTGACGTTAATAAACTTTAGTTTTAATGTTTTTGGTTTTTGTTTGGTAAATATCAACACATTTTTACGAAAAGGTAAGTACCTACTTGTATTAGCTACATTGTTACTATGAAATGTATTCTTATTTTATACCTTGTCTGTAATTTTCATGTTTGGTGACATATCGAATGACATCATTAAAATTCAAGGGAAAAAAGCTAATTTATCATTTTAACATAATATAGGTATTTTGGTTAACACTGGTTATTTATTTTTCAATTACAGAATACTTTCGAATTCATAATTTAGTTTTTGTACCACATTAGGTATACCAATAGGTACAGTCTTGTCTCCATGTCATGCAAGCGGCGTGCCTCATTTGATATTCGACGAGATTATTAGGTACCTTTTGTGTGCTATCAATTATAATTATAAAAACAGTATAAAAGAGAGATAAATAAAATATAAATATATAGAGAGCATATTTAGGTTATTTTTGATTTAAATACCTACTGATAATTGTTTTCTTACCAATTGACGACAAAATGCAGTCATATTGTATGGTATTTGCTTTATTACCCATCATTTTATTTTGATCTAGTATATTAGGTGTTTTCTTTCTACCAACAATCTTAGCTAAGCTAAGTAGTTTTAATGTCACACGCAAACTGTGGTACATACACGAATATTTCACTCATCAGGCGTGACGGAAAAACTACTTAGCTTAGCTAAGATTGTTGGTAGAAAGAAAACACCTATTATTTTAGTACCCGAATCCGAGGATTATCTAATTATACCTATAGTATAAATACCCTAGTCAGATTAGAACTAATTTCGACGTTTGACGAAAAAAAACTGATAAAGTGTTTAAATTTGGCAAATATGTTCATTTAGGCTTATCTACTATTAAACATACTGAAAGTCCCCAGCCCAAACTGTTGCACTTGAGCCACCATCTCGGAGAAATGGCGGTCCGATTCAGTTTACTGCTGATATCTTTCTAACCATTAGCGATATCGAAATTATGTTTATATACAAAATAAAGCTTATAAAATTCTGTACAAAAAGTGTTATATGCATTTCATCGACACGTTTCAACAATTGTGAATATCACTCGTATATAATAAAAATATATCATTGTATTGTCATAAAATATGGGACAACTTTCAAAATGTCTTTTCTGTCAGTCCGTCATGTCTCTTGTAAGCTAAATAACTTAAAAAAGAAAAGTCTGGTTTTATTGAAATTTGGACAATAAATTAGTGTTAGCTATAAGAAGCCCCAGCAATTAAAAAAAAATCGATCAGTAAGTACGTTATGATTGTAAGTTTAAGTGACATACTTGCAATTTTAATGATCTCCCGATGATACCATCTTGATTGTCGAAACGTTGGTCAGTATACTGTGCAGCATCTCTGTATTTTTCAACACTCTTCACATGCCTTTTTTTCATAAAATGTTTTATAACCTTTATATTTACTAATCGATTTTTTTCAAAATCAATAGAGTTCTTCCTTTAGTTAACATTAACTTACTGTTCAAATTTCGATAAAATTGGACACTTCTCTTTTAAATTATCATACTCACAAAAAGTGTCGTGGGCGAGCGAAGAGGCGACTTCAATGTGAATATCAGTCGATATTCCGTTGAAGCAACATCGAGCGTGGTTAGTACTTGGATGGGGTCCCATCTTGGGAAATACAGCGTTCTCGTTCCACCTTTTAGCGGCTTGTATATCAGTGTATATGCAGAAGTTACGTAATTCAGGCAAGGATTACGTAGTGGATATACCATCCTTCGGAGGGGATGTAAAGCAGGCGGTCCCTTGTCTATTAAATGTTAGGCAAGTAAAAGATCCCTACTCTTCTTAACGGAAGAGGTTCGGCAAAATTTCCAGGTTGGGGGTAGCTCGTCTCCTGGCGTCAGTGATAGGCCCTGGTAGCGGAAATAGGCCGACGTTAAATAGTTAAAAAAAAAAAAAGTGTTGTACAGAGAGACAGGTGGACAAACTGACAGACTGACAAACAGATATTCGACGGATATTTTAAAGTTATTGGGAATTCTAGAATTAACATAATAATATGAATTTTTTTTACGAGTGATTTCCGGTTTAGAAATGTGTTGATCAAATGTAATTTCCTATTTTAGAAGATGATAATAATAGATACGGGAAAATATTATATTACATTTTTTATAGAGAATTTTATAAGCTTTACTTTTTATTGGAGACTTAATTTCAATATCTCTAATGGATAGCGAAATATAAGAAAAAAAAACTTAATATGAGCACCATTTTTTCAGATGGCGGCGCGAGCGTAAGAGATAGAGTTGACGACTTTAAGTATGTTTAAACAGTGGGCCTTAATGAACATCTCTGCCAAGTTTCAAAACTTTAGGTATCAGTTTTTTCCTCTAATCCTCCTTATTTAACTGGAATAATTTAGGTACTTATACATTTTTTCTATTTTAGAATGTTATAATAGACAATTAAAACTATCTTCATTCGTGGGGCTTCTGGCAGTGGCAGTATAATGAGAGAAAAGATGGTAAGTTTATATAAGTTCTAAAATCTTAGACATTTTGCATTTGAATTTTGTGCAAGCTGCTGTTTTTACCAATTTTTTCTGTAGCTATAATAAGACTCTATAAAAAACATACCGTGCGTGTAATTGCGAAATGGGCATTTACATCCACATAGCGCGAGAGATGTGACAACCCAGCAATAGTAAAACCCGCCTGCCGGCCGGCACTCGACTACTGAAGTATCGAAGTATCCCAGCTCTGTTATTTCATTTTAGTCAACTGGCACACGCGATGTTGTAATTCTTACTTCCCATGTCTAACGTTCCGTTACACGCACGGTATATTCTTTATTGTTTCATATTGAAATACTTGTTTCGGTAATGAGAAACTTCACCTTCAGTTTTTTTTTTGTTTAATTTTTAATTTAGTGTATACTTAGTGTCATATTTTAAGTCTCATCGAAACTTTATTATTTTGCTAGAGATAGAATTCAAATGGTGTCCACGAATCAAGAAGTGATACAAAGTTCAAATAATTTTAGAACCGTATTCTGCATGCCCTGCTAGAATCAAATTCTGAATTCGTATCTTTATTGCTAATTCATGTTTTACAAAATAGTAGTTTATTTTCAATCGTCATCCTTTTTTTTTATATATTTTCAATAGTGTCAATGAAGTTGTTCGAAAGATGTAAGCTATTAAAATTAAATTTAATTACTTCCACAACCAGTGGAAGTACGGTAACGACAAAAAAATTTTTGAAAATTTTTATTATTCAGATAGGCTTAGAATGTCATCAAACGTTGAGATTTTAAATTTGAGCGAAAAAAAAATTTCTGTCTGTCGGTCTGTAACTTTTTTTGTGCCCACGTTTACTCTGGAGTCGTTTAAGATATTGACTTGAAATTTGGTACA
Organism: Rutpela maculata; assembly: GCA_936432065.2. Classification (NCBI taxonomy): domain Eukaryota; kingdom Metazoa; phylum Arthropoda; class Insecta; order Coleoptera; family Cerambycidae; genus Rutpela; species Rutpela maculata. The sequence goes on from OW386285.2 coordinate 118,886,609, forward strand.
CGTATGTACTTTAACGGGATCTGGAACTAGATTATATTTTCATCTTATTCCGTCGAAGGGGGGTAAAATGTGGTAAATAGGGGGTAGATTGGGGGTAAATCGGTAAATCAAGCAGGTAAGAGTCCATAAAATTGGTATTTAGTGATACAAGAGAAGCTAAGGTTTAAAAAAAATTTTTGGCATTAGCCACCCCCATTACCACCTCTACTCCATTATTAAAGGAGATGAAAATAAAATTGTGATTTAGTGTGTGTACAAGAACCAAAAGTCTCAAAATATTCTTTCTACTTCACCACCCCCACCCCACTACCGTGTGGGATATCGTTTTATGGGTTTTTGGTGTAGACGATTTCAAATATTATATTATTAAAGTTCTATAAACAATTATTTCCACATACAAAATTTTTTCGTTATGAGAGACTTGGATAGAAAATCTGGATGTGGAAGTAGTGATTCCTTGGCAGCGGTTTTTTACTTTAATAACAAAACGAGTGTGTGGTTGAACTTGACATTACCACTACCAACACTCAACTTTTAACATTATTTTTACTGACATAAATGATACCAAATCTTATTAAACATTTTTAAACTGTGATAATTAATTTTTTATAAATTTTTAGATGTGGTATGAAAAATAGTTCCAGCCACAGCAGACTTTGACTATGAGATAATTGTGATACTTAATCCGTTATAGGGATCAAAGAAGATCAAGAAAGAAATAGCTAGGTGAATTTATATTATAAGGCATACCTGTAATTATATCTTGAATATATATAGTTTCGGAAATGTTTGTTTCATTGATCACTTCAAATTTATTTAATACTTTTTATATTTTTAAATCTAATTTCTATTATTTTATTTAGAGACATTTTCTGGGACCCCACTTTAGTGAGTAATATATGTGCTATAAAATGATTAAAATATCTAGGGATATGTGCAAGATTTTTTAAGCAAATATCAAACGATTATGTATGAACTGCCTTTTTATATATTTTCCGAAATCTCAAGAAAAATTTAAGGAAAAGGTAAGTAAAGCGAATGTGAAATATACTTTTTTGTGTAAAATTTCAGCAATATTAGGCTACTTTGATGAAATGTTTTGTTTGAAGTAAGCCATTAAAATAAAAATGAATTGTAAATAAATTATGTCGCTTTATAATGTATATTATAACAACTTGAATGTTACCGCTGAGTTAATTTTAAAATAAATGAAAAGAATCTATTTTGCAACAAATAAATCTTCTTTTATATTACGAAAAAAATAACTCAATGAAATAACGATGAAAGATTTATATTTATACCCGTCTCCAATATAAAATGATTAATTTTGAATAAATTATATTTCCTCATATTGAATTTTTTATTGTTTTTAATCGAAAAAAATTATTTCATCAAAGTCGGCTGACGTTTTATACTTAGTGTATGATTATACATTCTGAACAACTTTTCTCTTTATTTTTTTTTATTTAGAAAAATAAAGGTGTACTTATTTCTTAAATATTTGTTTACAAATCACCCTGTATATCTAAAATTATATTCTCATATACAGCTAATTATATATGTAACTATATTATGCTATGAGAATAATTTTAGGTATGCAGGAGAATTTTGAAACAAATATTTAAGAAATAATATAAGTTCACCTTTATTTTTCAAAATGAAAAAAAAAAATGAGAAAAGTTTTTCAGAATGTAAAATCACACATAAGGTATAAAATGTCAGCCGACTTTAATGAAATAATTTTTTTCGATAAAAAAACTAAAAAATTCAATGAGGAAACATAATTTATTCAAAAATTCATCATTTTTTGGAGACGGATATAAAATATTAATCTTTAATCAGTGATTTTTAAGTTTCAATGGAGCTATTTTTTCGTAATATAAAAGTAGATTTATCTGTTGCAATATAGTGTAATGTGTTACAACCCCTAGAATGATGTATTTGCACCTACTCGAAAAAGAACCTACCAGAAGATTCCAAAGTGACATCTGGAATTATCGAGAGAATGGTGGCGTCATCACAGAACAATCGAGATCTGTCATTTTTAGGTATAAAAGACCGACCGCATTCTCGGCGAGTAGTTCAGAAAGTATAGAAAGTGAGGTTAAGAGTTCAAAGATAAACAAAGTAATAAACATTGTGATTTTAGTCAGTAAAGTGTATTTAAATTAATAATAGTATTGTGAAGTATCCAGTAAATATTTAATAAAGTGTGTTAGTGGACAATCTTTTGTTATAATTTTTGGAACCCACGGAATTTGCAAGGGGTAGTTTCCTAAGGGTGGAAACACGTTACAATTGGTGTCAGAAGTGGGATTTTATGACAAGAGGAGCTCTGAAGTTGTGTTGGAGTGTTCGAGAAGTATTCTCGAGAGTTAGTGCTAACACAGGACTAATTTACTGGACATTGTTCGAGGGTTATTTTCGGACAGGAAAATAGTGTTAAGTGCATTTTTGAGACATTGTAGAACATTTTATTAGGACATTAGTATGATAATTAAATCCTTTGAACTGAGAAGTGATAGAGACACTGAAAAAGACTCATTTAGTGCGTGAAAATTTCTAGAACTTTTCTATTTGGACATTAGTGGAGATTATTAAATTCTCTGAACTGGATAGTGACAAAAGACTCTGGATAAGACTTTTTCGTGCTATTTCGAGATTTGTCTAGAAAGTTCCATTACCGATATTGACGTGACAGTTAAATTTATTTTAATTTCATCGTATGCCCGTAACAACAAGAAGTATGGCATCCGATAAACAAATACAGGACTTATTCGAACAATTCCAAAAAATGATGGCGCAGCAACGGCAGGAAGACAAAGAAGAACAGGAGAAAAAACGTCAGGAAGAAAAAGAAGAGCAAGAAAGAAAACGCCAGGAGGAAGAAAAACGGCGTCAAGAAGAAAGGGACGAATTAAAGAAAATTATGGAAGATCAGGAAATAAGACGTCAGAAAGAAAAAGAGGATGAAGAAAGAAGACGTCAGAATGAGAAAGAGGATGAAGAAACAAGACGTCAGAAAGAAAAAGAGGATGAAGAAACAAGACGTCAGAAAGAAAAAGAGGATGAAGAAAGAAGACGTCAAGAAGAGAAAGACGAATTGAGACAAATTATGGAAGACCTGAAGATACGACAGCAAGAGGAGAAAGAAGAACAAGAAAGACGACATCAAGAGGAAAAACAGGAGCAAGAAAGACACCAGGAAGAATTAAGGAAAATTCTAAATGAACAAATCAAAATACAACAGGACGCTATAATTTCTGCCAATGAAGTACTAAAATGTGAAGTCAAAGAAGAGATAAACAAGGTCGAAGGTAAAGTAGGAGTAGTCGAGACAGAAGTCAGTCAAGTAAAAGGAGAAGTAACCGAAGTTAAAGAGAAAGTAAACAAGTTCGAAGAAGAAGTCAAAGGAGAAATAGACCGGCTTAAACGACAGTTGAGAGATAGAGGAAGCCAGCAAGTGGTATCATCAGGACAGCGACTAAAACCTCCTTCTTTTGATGGCCAAAGTTCCTGGACGACGTACAAGAGGCAGTTTGAGGCAGCAGCGTGTGCGAACAATTGGGATAATGAGGAAAAGGCCATGGCATTAGTTCTAGCATTAAGGGGCCAAGCTTCAGAGTTGCTCCAAACCATCCCAGTTGAGAAACAAAGGGACTTCAAAGTCTTGGAGGCTGCATTAGACTTGAGGTATGGCGATCAACACCTTGCCCAATTATACCAGGCTCAGCTGAAATCCCGGATGCAAAAAGCTGGGGAAAGTTTACAAGAATTTGAAGCTGCGATAGAGAGACTGGCACACCTGGCGTATCCGAGTGCACCTAAAGAATTCCAGGAACAATTAGCCGTGGGGGCCTTTTTAGATGGTATAAGGGACGAAGAGGTCAGGCGAGTTCTGAGGCTGACGAGACACCAAAGTAGTAGCGAAGCTTTGGTGCGTGCACTCGAAGTAGAAGCCGCTTACAGGGATACTCCAAGGTCGAGAGTTCGAGCTGTGACTCTCGAAGAATCGCAACCAGAAATGAACCAGAACCCCTTGCTGACTGAGATGCAGAAAATATTCACCAAATTATGCGATAAATTGGATGGCCTCGGAAAGCAGGAGAAACAACAAAATAAAGGAAAGCCGAGCGGAGGTATTAAATGTTTCAACTGCGGCAAGGTAGGACATATGAAACGAGACTGTCGACAGCAGAACTCGGAGAGTCGAGTGAATGCTGTGAATGTTGAAGAGAAGCAGGAAAACAGTACCAGGGGGGTTGTTCTGGCTAGGGAATGCAGTGCCCCCAGAGAAATTAAGATTTCCCAGCTTCGAAGAATCGCAAGCAGACTGTTGTTGCATGGATATGTGAACGGAAGAAATTGTTTGTTTACCATCGACACAGGTACTACGTCATCAATAGTACGGCCAGGATTTATATCGGGCATAAAGATTATCAAGAGGCAAAATGAAGAAGTGATCGTCCGGACAGCTATGGGGAACAGGGCTACGGTTCATGGAGAAGTAGACCTGGGTTTGCAGATTGGGCATTTGAGGTTCGACCACAGGGTCATCGTGGCTGACATCACGGATGATTTCATTTTGGGACTGGACATTATGGAACAGTATGGATTTATTGTTGACGTAGGAAAGCGAGTTTTAAGGATTGGGAACGAACAATTTATTCTGTCAAAAGTGAACAACCAATGCGAGAAAACCAAGCTGTTGACAACGCAGGCAGTCAAAACTCCTGCATTATCCAGAAAACCAGACAAGGAAGATTGCAAGCGCTACCCTCAGGTGAGAAAATTGCCGAACATGGTTGAAGTCAACACTGTCAAGGTCGATCTTCCAGACAGTTGGCCAAAGGAAACTCTGAGGCAAGAGCAATTGCGCGATGTAGAAATCGGACACATGTTGAGAGCAAAAGAAGACGGAACGCGTCCAGCATGGAAGGATGTTTCCAACAAAGAAGTGGGGCTGAAGGCTTTATGGTCACAATGGGATTCACTTATGGTCGTAGATGGGCTTTTGAGGAGAGCATGGGAAAGCCCAGATGGGAAGCAGGTTGCCATGCGTCTAGTGATTCCCAGGTGTCGTGTACCAGAAGTACTCCAGGAAGCACATAATGAAACATCCAGCAGACACTTCGGCATAAACAAGACATTGAGTAGAGCACGGGAACAGTTCTATTGGCTTAATAGTCGCCAGGATGTGGAGGCCTGGTGTCGCACGTGTAAGAATTGTGCTGCCCGTGGGGAACCATTTTCCATGAGCAATTACAGAAATGGAAGTCGAAAACAGCCGAAGAATGACCGAGAGCAGATAAACAAAACTAGTAACCGATTGAAGGCTCGTTATGATCAGAATGCCAGTACAGGGGGATTCAAGGTGGGGGATCTGGTTTGGCTGTACAACCCACAGCGGAAGGAATGGAGATCCCCGAAACTTCAACCTCCTTGGGATGGACCGTATACTGTTATTACCCGAATTAATGATGTCGTCTATCGTATTCAACGAAACAAAAAGTCCAAGATGAAGATCGTACACTTGGATAGACTGGCGAAGTACGTGAAAGAGGCTGAACTGCCTGACCGGGACGTTCAGGCTTAAGGAGGGGGCAGTGTAATGTGTTACAACCCCTAGAATGATGTATTTGCACCTACTCGAAAAAGAACCTACCAGAAGATTCCAAAGTGACATCTGGAATTATCGAGAGAATGGTGGCGTCATCACAGAACAATCGAGATCTGTCATTTTTAGGTATAAAAGACCGACCGCATTCTCGGCGAGTAGTTCAGAAAGTATAGAAAGTGAGGTTAAGAGTTCAAAGATAAACAAAGTAATAAACATTGTGATTTTAGTCAGTAAAGTGTATTTAAATTAATAATAGTATTGTGAAGTATCCAGTAAATATTTAATAAAGTGTGTTAGTGGACAATCTTTTGTTATAATTTTTGGAACCCACGGAATTTGCAAGGGGTAGTTTCCTAAGGGTGGAAACACGTTACAATAGATTCTTTTTATTTATTTTAAAAGTAATTGGGCGGTAACATTCAAGTTGTTATAATATATATTTTTTGTACACAATATGATCATATCTATATCACAAATGAGTGGTACTGATGTGGCTGAAAAGTGGAAAATAAGTAAGTCACTTTTGACGACGTGGCTGAGTGCGGCCGTTTAGCGTCACTGTGACGGCATTTCCACGTGGTTGCAAACAAGAATGACGACGTCACTGTTGCAAAAATCACATCATTATGATGTTAAAATGATGTGGTTTGGTTTGCTGGGTACATGCATCATAGATTTATGATCCATGTGTAACATACCAGGCACCTACGGTTTAATTCCTACGAAGGTAGTACTCATATACCGTGAAAATGCAATGTACATTGTGAATGTAGGATGGACCTTCCTCCTTTATACCTCATATATCTATCAGTATATCAATATACGTTTCTGGTTCATATCAAGTTCCGTTTTGGTCTATGGGTACGTTGTAGGAATCTTACTCGTATATCGAGAGGCGGACATCTGTACGTCTCTCTGACATTCAGATTTTCTACATGGAATACAAAATGACAATACAATATTCATTCTTAGTTCCATGGGTACATAAAGTACATTCCGAGCACATGCTCTGAATGTAAAAATGCTATCTGGGAGGGACCAATTTAGCCAATTTAGGTTAAAATCTGGACAACCATACATCCGCACATGGTTGCATCTGGTTACCCATAGCCACCCACCACACAGGATCAAAATTGATCTTGTGTGAAATCGCGATTACTGTAAGTAGACAATTTAAAATTTGGGGTATACTCACCCTCCTTGCGTAATAAATAAATCTCTTATTGCAAAAAAATTAACTCTCGTAAAAGAGGCATTTGCAAGATATGTGCATGCATTTCCTGTGTAGTGGATAGATTACGATTACACACGGCCGACTCTAGTAACAGGCCGCGAATAAGGAAAACTGGCAACAATGCATGTGGTCCTTAGTTTCACTAAATTGCCATAGCTGTTTACGGCCAAGGTTGGTAGACTTTAAGGTGGCCTAATAACTCACAATCCCCACCAAAAAATGGCATTAGCCAATGAACAGCTGGTGTGAGATCACACCAGATGCAAAGCCTTATTCAAAATATTGTAAGAATTTGTGTAATGTTAATTAAGCAAAGAACTCGTAACTGGAACGGGCTCGCAATAACCCGCTTTTGAGGTCGGTGGTAATTATCCTCGCATTTTGAGTCACTGTTCTGCATGCTAGTAATGAGGATAAGTTGTAGAATGTAACACTACAGATCATAGTAACGTCAGACCATATTTCGGGCCAGTACGGACGGTTCTTCTAGAGTGAGATAACTGCGCCGCTACTGCGCGTTCGAAGAACAAAGATAGTCTGACCTTTCACCCCCGCACTGACTTCTTCGCCTAAAAGCTGTATATTAAATTAAGGAACCGAAGGAACCTCATAGTCTACCAATCTTGGTTTACGGCTGCTTTTGGTCGGCTCTTGTTTTAATTGCTGGAAATTCATATTTTTATTTTGTAACAATAGTGTAAGTGACTTGCTAATTGAAGTGTATTTAGTTTAGATCCTACGATATCAATTATAGGACGTTACAATAGTTTTAATCGAGTTTATACTCTGTTTAACAATGCGTGAACCGACCTAACCTAAAATGCCCAGACATTGTGTCGTACCAGGCTGTAAGACAAATAATTATACTTCCACAACGAAAACAGACGGTCCAAAGACCACATTTAGTTTAGTTTAGTTTCTCTAAGGACGATGAATTAAGAGAAAAATGGCTTACAGCTATTCCCCGAAAAGAGTGGATACCATCAAAACATGCTGTATGCGAAATACATTTTGATCCCGTGAGATTATTAAATTTGATAAATGTCTTTTACCAGATGGAACATTTAAAATGATTCCTTATAAACCAAAATTAAAAGAAAATACTGTCCCATCAATGTTTCCAAATTTGCCTAAATGGGTCGCGTGCGCATGACGTCACAGGTCCCAGACCTTAGGAAAAACAAACCGCTGTCATTAGCTGTCAAATAGCGACTGACTAAACCTCAGAATTAAATTTTTCGTAATCCTAGAGTTTTTATCGATATTATATCATACAAAATGGCTAGTTTTTATTGTATTATAAATTGTGGAAGTGTGGCAATCCGAGACATCAGTTTTTATATAATAACGTCGATTTACAGCCAGAAGAAGAGGTTAAACAATTCCAGGCCATTAAAAGAAATGCTTTAAGTTGTTGCATGTTAATGCAAGAATGATTGTAATAATAATAACTGCTGCTCAAACAAGCAATAAACAATCCATGGTAAAGAAAATTAACATTTTATATTGGTTTGTCCCTATTTTTAATAACTATTTCTTATTTAAATTTTAGTTGAGCGAAGCATGAACTGCACGGAGGGAGAGTATATTTAAGAGAATAAAAGTCATAATTAACAATTGACCTACATAAAATAGTAAAATACATGTTAAACATTTTATATAATATATTATAATAAAAAAATTTACAAAAATTACAACGGTTTGCGTAGTCCAATCTATAGGTATATAAGGTATAGACGAGGGGTTAACCGCTGGAAGAAATTGTGTACATCTTATTACATACTTCAAATAGTTTACAGTAGATACGTCAATCTTTCATTGTTTATTTTATAAAGTGTCTTTTTCACAAAATTTACAGCGGTTAATCTCCAACCATAGCCATGTTCATTGCTAAAAAACTAAAAGGAAAGATTTCCTGTTAAGTGGTGAACATGTTTTGTCTAGACTGGCAACACAATCCCAGTGAGCAATAAGGAACCATCTGAATCTGCAATAGTCCAAGGAGTCAATGGCTTTTATTCATGATGCTAAGAGTTCATATCCTGAAAAATTAATTTCTGCATTAGTAATTATTTATAAAACAACATTTAATTAGGCAAGCATATAGGAAAAAAATGGTTGATAACTAATTCTTACCGTTGTAACAAGCTTTTATCCTGCAAATTTCTTGCAGAGTACTTCTTTCACCTAACCACAAACAGCTTCAAGACTTCTCAATGCCTTGAATTCGTCCTTCTGTCTATGTAATTCTTTCAAAAATCAAGTAATTCGCAACATCCTTATGTGTAACATTTGGAAATACATCAATATTTGTACTAAAGTATCTTTTTCTCAAAATATAAGGATTTAATTCGATGGCAGCCGTATACCTAATCTCTACATCAGGAGGCAATTCTGCAAAATACGAACTAACCGTCATCCTGACGAACAAAATTGTTTATATAACAGTATTAAGAATAGTTGTAGATGTTAAATAATCCAACAACAAGTTCTTAAATGGCACAAACACTGCAAAATTCACTTTAAAGAAACACGTTTAATCAGCGGATTTCTCAATGACAGCTGTTTGTTTTTCCTAAGGTCTCAAAATCTGTGACGTCGGCGCACGCGACCCATACTTATCTACAAAAAAAATCAGTCCGTCGACAAGATCCAGAAAGTAGGCGCGAAAATCAAATTCATCAACATGAAATTTTAATCCAAAACTTTGAGAAGTCGGATATTATTGAAAAAGGAATTTATTAACATTTTATCAAAAAAAAAAAATAATAATAATAATTGCTGGAATGTAAAAATTTTTGCGTCTAAAGTTGTATTTTATACGTTAAATTCTGATGCTCACATTTGTTAGTATTGAAAATTAAATTTCAATTAATACTGACCTAATATACAAGAAGCAGTTAAAATGTATATATATATGGATATGCATCTCATGCACTAGCTAAAAAAATTTCTTGTAATATTTGCCTTTCACATATTGTTGAAAATAAAGGGAATTTTACTGGAAATCAATATTTTGATTATCTACAACATGGTGATCTATCAGTACCCACGAATAATATGACCATAATTTTATTTCACATGTACGCCATATTAAAACATATCATTAACAACAATAGTTTAGAAAAGGAGTTCCTACAAATTGAAAATCAAAAAGATTTTCTTATCAATCTAACTTTATATAGTTTAAAGTCAGATAACTTATTTAGATTTTTTAAACTCGTGTATATGCGGGAACAATATTGACTATATTTTACGAATTATTTGTTCAATATTTGCAAATTTACTTCTAAATAATTATGTAAAAACCAGAGATGGGTAAACTCCCGGAGTTTTGATTACTCCCGAAAATTTACAGGAAGCTTTTCTGGAAACTTTCCATTGGGAATATTCAGATTCTATTTTATGGTGAAATCTGATTCGTGGTGATCTAAGCTTCATTTTGATACCAAATAAGTGCATATAAATATATTATTTACATTACTTTTACAGACTTTTACCAAATAACTGATATTATATGAGTCGTCCAGAATCAAAACTCACATTATCCAAAATCTGACTTTTTGGCTAGCACAGAAAAACTAGTTTGGAAGCAACCTTTTATCTGGGAAATATTCTATTGGTATATGCTTAAATGAATTTACAATAAAATAAGTCGATATTGTGAAAAACAACAATAAATAATTCCATAAACTTAAAATAAATTACTAAAGTTTGGATAATGTGAGTTTTGACTCTTATTTATAGATAATGTGAGCTTTGACAATTTAATAAGTGGGTTTTGTGAGTTTTGATACTGTGGTATGGCTCATCAGAGATTAAGACTATCATCTATTCTATAGGAGATTAAAACAGAAGCAAAGTTACCTTACCCTACTTCGGTAATTGAAAAATGTTGAAATAAGTTTTAAGCTGCAGAAAGGTAATCAAACAATCAGTGCAAATAAATGGCTTTATTTTGAAGTAATTGTTTACAAACAATTGTTTGTAAAACTGATTAAAGTTAAATTTGTTGTTTGTTTGTTTCAAAACTAACATTCTCCAAAGGATAATGTGAGTTTTGACTCCAACATCAATCTTTGTAAATTTTTTACGCAGGAATAATGGCAGTTTTGACCATAATAAATATATGACGTTATAAAGTTCAGGCAGCGTTGATAGATGGCACTTTTACCTAAAAAATCGCGATTTTGGAGAATGTGAGTTTTGATTCTAGACGACTCATATGACACCCGCTATATGTGCCCTGTGCTATATAAAGAATATGAAGCAATTGGGTGGTTACCCATAGTAATTTGTTTTGTTTGAATTATTAAATAATTAAATATAAATAAAATAATTTATAGAATGTGATAAATGTGGATTATAAAATTAAAAATTTATGTAAATGTCATATGTAAGTCGTAACTCCTATTTTGTGCAGAAACGGAAATGTAGAAGGCAAGACAGAAATAAGATCTGAATATCATATTATATAGTTATATTGAATTAAAAGTGTAAAACGAATAAATAAAATAATAAATAAATGTTTATTTAATTTTAAATTTTAACACTTAAAAAAATAATAAGAAAATAATGTCCAAATAAATTAAACCATCCACTATAACACAACTACGAAAGCGTAGAAAGGCCATGCTATTTATATATTTTTTCTAACTCGAAATTCACAACTGTATCTCGGAATTCACAATTATAAGTCAGAATTCACAATTGTATCTCGAAATTCACAATTGTTAAGTCGGAATTCACAATTGATAAGTCGGAATTCATGGGAATGAAATAGTTCTACAAGTACTCGGATACCATACTCGATGTACGTTTCGTCAACCATGTTGGCACCATCTGGACGTGATTAAAACTGAAGTAAATTTAAGAATTCATTTTACTTATACCAAACTAATGGCAACGAATTCAACCAATCAACCAACTGTATTTACACTCTGCCTCGACTCGACTTTGCAAACCACCACCTGCTAACTAATAAAACGGAATATTTGGAATAAAGCCTTTGTCACTGTTCATACTCTTTTTGCAATTTCTATGATTTCTAATGCATTTTGCTGTCTTTAATTCATTACATTTCTAATTAACCTCCGGTTATTCATCATATAGGGAAATTGAATCAAACGAAAAGTCCGGGATTTATGGAAATCAGCTGTACGGGTTATAATTTGAAAAATGTTGGACTAGCGAAAAGTCCTAGTATACTAGATTCAAGGAGTATATTATGACCCATCTTAAACATGGAAAAACTGAATAATTTAATGTTGCCCATCCCAGCATAACAATCATGGAATAGAGCTCAAACACTTAAGGTTAATTCGGAAGAGAATAAATAATAGGCAATTAGATACATCTGAAAACTTCAAAACTGCAAAATGTAAAAACAGTATAAATACTGATAAAGACCTTATCCCAAATAGCCCGCTTTATTGGTTAGTAGATCTTGTACTGGTTCGTAGGTTGCCTTAAACCATGATATCAATTTAATACAAATACAGTTTAATTTAAACTAGTTTTAATCATCTGCAGATGATGCCAATATGGTTGGCGAGACGCACATCGAGTATAGCATTCGAATATTTGTAGAACTAATTCCATTGAAGAGATCCACTCACATTATTTATACTGACTTTGTATGGTTCGAATTTATTAAGAACAAAAGTAACCCGCATCCGTCCGAGTCTGTTTTGCGTTGCCGAGAGCCAAAAGCTCGAAACCGACGCAAATACTCTGAACACCTGCCGAAGCGGCAAGACTCCTTTAATTTAAACAGAGTTCCCTTCACCAGCAATTGTTGCAAGCACACTGCGTTTCTAGTAATGATGGTAATATCATCCAGAACGTACATCCCGATCATAGAATTAAGAAACCAAATACGACAAAATTGCATATTTTATCTATCGTTCCTTTATATTATTAGTTCTTTAGTAATTCCGACTTAACAATTGTGAATTCCGAGATACAGTTGTGAATTCCGAGATACAATTGTGAATTCCGAGATCCAATTGTGAATTCCGAGATGCAATTGTGAATTCTGACTTACAGTTGTGAATTCCGAGTTACAATTGTGAATTCCGAGTTTTAAAAAAATATATTAACTGCATGGCCTTTCTACGCTTTCGTACACAACATAATATTCAACATAATTTTATTAAAATAAAACTAAAACCATTAAATACCTTATAATTTGTAAAGAAATAATAGTATATTTCTTTTTAATCATTTTCGTTTTTAATGTAACAGAAAAAAATGCTAGATATTATTCATCGAGAAGCGATAGTGCGGGTAAACAAATAAACGTAACTTATCATTGTCTGCCAACTCATCCTTGGTCATAGCCAATAGCACGAAATTAGAGTAATTCTGTGCCGATAGTAATAATCCGAGAGGTGACCATATGAAACCCTACGTCGTCAAACATCTCATTAATTTTTGATAATTTCGAAAGAATATCAACAAATTAAAACTGAATTTCTGGCGTTTAAGGTTATGTTAGATCATCGTGGCGGCAATTTCAAATTTATGAGAACACAACTGCAAATATTCGTGAAAAATTTGGAAACTTTCCCGGAATTTTGGAAACTTTCGGAATATTCAAATATTTTAAAGGAAACTTTCATTTTTATCAAAACTCCGTTCCGGAAACTTCCGAAAATTTCGTGGAAACTTTCCAATGGAAAGTTTCCTTGACCCATCTCTGGTAAAAACGCAGAATAATCGGGCACTTGAGCAAAGTAGATTAAAATCTCGGTTATGAACTACTGAAAAAGATGTCAATAAAATGAAAAAACGAAAATTTGACACTTTCAAAATAGCAAAGTAGAAACCTATATGTTTCAATTCAATTCCATATTTGTATTTTATTCATATCATAAGTAAATATTTGTTTATGTTTTTAAATTTACTTACAGTTTGTTACAGTCCTGTTATTTTTAATTTACTCATTCCCGAATCATCCTAAATTCCCTTCCCATTTTCCCTTTATTCTTCCCGTCCCGGCAAAATTACATTTCCTAATTTAATATTTTGGGATATCTGTATTATTTTATTACTCCCTTTATAATATAAAAATATGATATTTCGTATTATTAAAAAAGGATTATTTAACTCTTGTCGTTGGTTTTGCTGAACAATTAAACATCATTTTTTTTTCTGTGAAAAATTAGGCATAATTCTGTACAAAATATCGTGATGTTTAGTTGACCGAGCAGAGATTTAAACTTCGATTGAAGCCTCAATTGATTAAACACATGAATGATTTATAATCTGTATCCTAGCTAAACAAACGTATCATATAGAATCATGAATCAAAACGCATTATAAATAAATAAAATATAATTAAAACACGGCCGGCAGCCTATTAAATTAGCTGCTGTAATGCAAACCCACGGTAGGGTTGCCATAAATGTCCGGAAACTATATCGGGACACTATGTATTTCCCTAATAAAAAGGCATATATGTTAAAGAAAAATATATCATTGTCTTTTTAACAAAATTAAAACTGCTCCTTATTTTAAGAAATTTCATTGTTTTTATCATGACGTCAAGACACAGAGGTCAATAACGGTGACTGTCCCGACGACCGTCCCGATATATCGGGACGGTTGGCAACCCTAACCTGCCACGGTCATTAAACTATAACGGTTACCTCATCCAGTAGCTTCTAGACGAAGGAGCGCGCGGGGGGGGGGGACTTGGGTCTAGTGCCTACGATGTAGCCACCGATATCTTTGTCTCTATCTTTTGCACGGGAATGGGATATATGTATCTCTTGCACGCTTTATTTGTTTAATTATTCAGATCAAGGTCAAAGTCTAGGTAGATCCAGAGCCGGCACTAGTTGCCGCGTGTCGTGTTTTCAATTTGTCTGGCATACTACAACGACAGCGTGTTTATTTTTATATTGTTTGTCGCACGTCGCACTGTCACTGTCTGGTGTAATAAACTAGTTTGCTGTCGTCCCAGTGTATACTATTCGTTTATATCAGTGTTTATTAATTGAGTGAGTAGCAAAATGTCTAGTGCCGGCCCTGGCTGGGTCTAGAGGCTACGTCATTTTCGGTTACCCCCCCCCCCGCGCGCGCTCCTTCGTTTAAAAGCTGCTGGATGATGCAACCGTATAGTTTACTGACCGTGATGCAAACCCACGGTCAATAAACGATACGGTTACATCAATCAGCAGCTTTAGGACGAGAGAGACGCGGGGGGCGGGAAATCGAATGAAAGAGACAGACATATCTGATTTCCGTGCAGAAGACAGAGACAGAGACTCCAGTAGGGTCTACAGCCTACGTCACCTGTAGACACTACAAGCATCTTTGTCTCTGTCTTTTGCACGGAAATCAGATATGTCTGTCTCTTTCGTTCGATTTCCCGCCCCCCGCGTCTCTCTCGCCATCAAACTGCTGATTGAGACAACCGTAGGGTTTAATGACCGTGATGCAAACCAACCATCGCACATCGGACTACATCTTTACTTGTGTGCGGTGTTGCCACCTATTACTTCGTGGCCTGTTAACTGGAGTCGGCCGTGGATTACACAACCTGTAGTTTCAGGCTTACTAGGTGAGTATCGCAACAGAAGTAATTTGCACCTTGCAAGGAGAGCCATCAACCATGAATTATTAAAACCAGCGCTAAGAACGAGCTAGCTAATATCCCCATTTTGGCTGTTATTAGGGCCATATTTTATAAGTAATGTCTTCCGTCAATAAAATTCATTCGTCACAATGAAAGTATAATCAAATATAAACTAAATAAAAGAATTATCATTTGTACTTTAGATGAATTTATCAATTATCATAAATTTGGGACCTACATTAGCCCAACAAGTTGACATACGGATGGCCCTAGAGATAGCCTTTGGTTATCCCTATATAGGTTTTAAATAACCCTAAAAAGGCTATCCTGTATAGATAGTCATATCCCACACAGCACAGAAATATTCTAAGAAGGTGTACAGAATGTTTGCTCATAACGTTTCAATATTCTGAGAATATTCTCACAACATGAAAATCATTACCATAGAATGTGCCATGCACATTACAAAGTGGAGTCTTTTAAATGTTCCTAGAACATTTCAGGTATGTTTTCCCAGGTAGCAAAGGCACGTGAAAATGACGTGACTAGTTAGTAGTCTACTTGATAAAAATTAAGTAATTAATGCATAAATAAGTATTGTCCTATGAATTTGTTTGTCATCCGTATATTTTATTTACATTAACATATCTAATTAATTATTTAATAATATTGTTTACCATCACTCCAATTTTTTTCTCACAAGGGTTGCCTGCAAATTATATTGTATTAAATTATTATTAAATTCATTTTGTTTTACTTACCTTTACCAATTGCCGTCGGCAGGGGGTCGAACTGCTGCGCGTCCAACCTTCTGATTGGAAGTCAACGGTTTAACTCACTCGGCCCCGGCCACTGAAGTTACACATGCTAGTACATACTTCAAGACTATAATTATAGTTGAAATCCGAAACAAAATTTTTTCTGATCTCAAATTTGATGAGCGATGGGGGGAAGTCAGGAGTCAACTGTTTTAAGATTTTATAGTTGAGGTACTTATACAAACCTAGGAAACGTGTTGGAGAAAAAACGGTAAAGATATAATATCGTCATCTACAATATTTAATGGTCTAAACAGACCTAAAATTGGAAAAAATATAATCGTATATCGGTTTTATAAGTAATTATTACCCTTAAAAAAACAAAATTTTTTTCGCAATTATTTTAACAAAAAAAAATAGGCTGAGCAGGGGTCGAACTGCCGACCTCGTCTTAACTCATTCGATCACTAACTTCTTGAGAATATTTATTTAAAGCAGCGGCGGCTGGTGAAATTTCAATATTTTTTTTCTCGTCTGTGGCGCATGGGACCCATACGAAATTTGGGAAATAACATCTAGAGAAGCACTTCTCTAATGACCCCTAAAAAATTTTGAAAAAGCAGTTTGCGAAAAAATTTTTGAAAATTTGCTAGCCTCCCCTGGGTCTAGGGACCCCTGTTTACTTTTATTTTTTTTTGTCATATGCATTTGACTTTTCATAAAAATGCATCGACAGATTTTAGAGTTTGTGAAAATATTTTCATTACTAACTGAAATACAATGAACTGAAATTTTGTAATTTACAATTTAACAAATTACAATATTTCAATTCGTTGTATCTCAGTTAGTAATGAAAATATTTTCACAAACTCCAAAATCTGTCGATGCATTTTTATGAAAAGTCAAATGCATATGACAAAAAAAAATAAAAGTAAACAGGGGTCCCTAGACCCAGGGGAGGCTAGCGAATTTTCAAAAATTTTTTCGCAAACTGCTTTTTCAAAATTTTTTAGAGGTCATTAGAGAAGTGCTTCTCTAGATGTTATTTCCCAAGTTTCGTATGGGTCCCATGCGCCACAGACGAGAAAAAAAATATTGAAATTTCACCAGCCGCCACTGATTTAAAGACTTTATAGTTGGAACACACAACGGCTAGATTCTGCTTTTTAATACATTTTAATCTAATTTTATTATTAAAAGAGCTCGATATCTGCACAAATAAATTGTCGAATCTTTGCAAACTCTTTCGAATATAAATTATTTTGGATATAATTAGAAGTGTATTAGTCATTATTCTTTTCGTAGTTGTTCATGATCCTCTTAGTCGTAGAAGTTTTTTATTACAAAAAAAGACATATAAATTAAGGTATCATTATTTCTGAGAAACAAATAGGTACTTAAATAAATATTTGTATTTAGTATACCAAAATAATTATAATAATAGTTAAAAATAATAACCACTGTTATAAAGGTATCGCATCAAAATTTTTTGTGGAACGTACCACGAACGTTCTTTTAAAATATTATAGAAATATTTGATCAAAAATGTTTCATGAATATTTCAAACTAGATAAAAATATTTATGGAGGTTCTAGGAATATTTCAGATAAATATTCTGTTTACAGAATATTGTCACTTAATGAGAATATTCTGAAAATATTCTGTGCTGTGTGGGATAGGTTATCCAATGGATATCCCTATTCTGGCTGTTATTAGAACCACATTTTATAAGTAATGCCTTCCGTCAATAAAATGCATTCGTCACATTGAAAATATAATGCAAATAAAAACTAAATAAAAAAATTCTCATTTGTACCTTAGGTGAATTTATCAATTATCATGAATTTGGGACCTACATTAGCCCAACAAGTTGACCTATGGATGGCCCTAAGGATAGCCTTTGGTTATCCCTATATAGGTTTTAAATAGGACATCAATAACAGATGGCATTAGAAGCGGCAGAATGGTTGTATCCTGACCACATCCAAAAAGGTCCAGCGTCTCGAACCAGGTGATGAAGTCGCACACGTCTTACGTTCTACCGTTGTATAATTTATCGTCCAAGAACTTTGCCCAGAATTATCTTTTCATGGATGAGACCCAATTCACTCGAGACGGACTGTGGAATTCTAGAGATTCACACATTTGCAACCACAACCTCATGCCGTTGTCCAGAAATACTCCCAGCACAAGTTCTCCCTTAATGTATGGTGTGAAGTGGTGAACAATACGTTGATAGGACTACATTTTTTTGAAGGTTTCGATTTCTTCCAGATCATTTTGTCAAATTTATTATTGGCTCAAAATATTGACAGGAGAGGTCTTCATTGATGGGGCGAGCACCGCCTCATTTCTCACTCCAGGTCCGGGATCGGTTGAGGAGGTCCTCAAACTTTTTGGCCTGACCTAACTGTTCTTGATTATTATGTTTGGGGCCACATGAAACAATTGGTGGAAGAGGATGGAGAGGATCTAAGGAAGTGGGTAGTGCTGCGGCAGCCTCTGATGACATGAAGAACCACAGACAAACCATTGCCCAGCAAACAATCATAATTGGCACATAAATGGCCATACGCACCGTCGCCAGCATTATCATAATTGGCACTTTTATGGGGGAGCCACAAGCGGACCATTGGCGAAATGTCCCACCGGCCAGCAGCTGGCCATCCTTCAATTTGCCAACAGTGTACAATCCCAGCAAACAAAGAATGTATCCGTAATGTTATGCAATGTTAAATGGAAGTAACATTTGTAATGTTCTCTTGCAATATGATATTTATATTACAACAACGTAACAGAGAAATGTTACATTTCGAAATATTAAACAAATATTTATGTAATGTTGGTTACATTACGTAACATTTAATAGTATGACAAATTACTTTCTGACAACGTTGATGTTATATTAAAGTAATAATGCATTGTTTAGTGGGATAATATTTATGCATCCATAAAGGACGATGTATGGAGATTCTATTTTTTTTATATGGATACATTATTCATGGCGCTTTTTACGAAAAACTACAGCTTTGACATGTAAGTATTTTACTTGATAAAAATGAAGTAATTATTAATGCATAAATATTGTAGTATGAATTTGTTTGTTATCATCCGTATATTTTATTTACATATTTAATATTGTTTACCATAGCTCCAATTTATTCTCACAAGGATTGCCTGCAAATTATAATGTCTATTAAGTTATTAAATTCATTTTTACTTACCTGTACCAATTACGGTCGGTGGGGTTCGAACCTGCATGTCTCCGATGTGCGTATTACAGTACTGACTCTTCTACCAACTGAGCTATCTTAATATCCGTTATTACGGATGCTAAAAGCAGTATTTATGGTGATGTGTATGAAGTCTTTATTATATTATGTGAATATGTAGCTATTTATTTCAAAAGGTAGAAAGTATTTGAATGTTTAATAAATGTTTACGAGTAATCTTAAATAATATCATTAATAATAATTTACAAAAAACGTTACAATTAAGTTATTAATGACAAATTACAAATTACTTACTATAAAAAATAAACTACAAACTTTACAGAAATAACGGTCGGATTAAGTCAGATTATACAAATTTTAATAACCCACAGGCCAAGCAAAGAACGAAAATGCGAATGGCGGATGATATGCTCGGTGAAGCCTTGAGAGATTTTTCACAAGGCGCATGCGCGTAATCATAAAACTATTAGCCTGCATATTACCATAAAAGTACCATCAACGTATAAACCGAAGCAGCACTTTTTATAGTTGCACAATAATTGACCATTTCTGGTTATTATGTGGCAATTCATAACATGAAGCTATGGTACGCCTGCATATAATTTATTATGGACAACAAAAGGTTAGCCTATGCCATAAGAAAGCCATTGATCGCTACAATGGCCCATTTAAGGACCGCAATTTTTGTGTTTGCTGGGTGGCAAGGCCACACGACATTTATTGGTGCGGTGCAGGAAATACATTGAACTTGAGGGAGGACATTTTGAGAACCTCCTTATCTAATATTATGGATAGATAGATTAGATACAAATAGTTGGGAACAAATAAAAAATTTCACAAAACGACCCCGTAGTTTTCTTGCTATGCATTTCGTTATGTATTATGTGAATTCTTAGAAGGGATATAGATCTGAACCATTTGAATAGACTTTATCAAACTGTTCCATAAGTAAAACCTGCGGTTAAAATGTTAGTCATGATGCGTGCCAAATTGTTTTGTGATTTTTTTTGCCGAAATCTTATTTGATAGCATTTTTTCTGAACTTTCCGAATCCGCTAATAGTTTTCCAGAAATGTGATAGAAAAATGTACCTACTTTTTTGTCAAAAACGAGGAGTGCAGTTTTTTTTCCGAGTCCTGCCCAGAGCTGTTGAAAGTACCCAATGAAAGTACTTGAAGTACCAAATACCAAGTACCTGACAAAGTACTTGCTGCTCCAATTCCCAAGTACTATGACCTGAAGCAAAGTAATTCAAATACCAAATACTTGTCGAAAGTACTTCAAGTAAATTGCAAGTACCGTATTTCAAATATTTCAGATTATTTAAAGTACTTCACTAGGTACTTCAAATCTCAAAGTAGTTCAATTACTCTAAAGTATTTCAAGTACTCAAGTATTTCAAGTACTCTAACATTTCAAATGCTTCACAGTTCTTCCAATACCCATAAAAAAATTTATTTATTAAGTTTTCTCTTATAATTTATTATTATACTCTTCGCAAAAACGAAGAGTATATTGTATTTGATCAGCATATTTCTAAAATCGTAAATATCTCACGTAGAGAAAAATTTTTTATATCATTGTGTTAGTGAACGAATTCTGAACAGCTTTCAAAATGTCCGTCCGTCTGTCCGTCCGTCTGTCCGTCCGTCTGTCCGTCCGTCTGTCCGTGTGTCCGTCACGTTTCTTGTAAGCACGATAACTTAAGAAAGAAAAATCCGACTATATTGAAATTTAGAAAGTAAGTTAGTGTTAGCTAGAGGAAGAACCCTATTGTTTTTGAAGAAAATCGATCAGTAAATAAAAAAGTTATTAATTATTTAATTAAAAAAAAATATTCTCTTAATTTTTGTCGCTTGTACTAAAATGGAAATCTTGCGAAATATTATTTCCATAATATATTTTTTTTTGTTTATGAATTTTACTAATATATATTTCATAGAAGTACGAGTTGAAATACCTATGTATGATTGTCGAAAGATATATATCACAGACAATCAGTTTTTGTAGCAATAGTTGGTGGCGCAGCGGCTAAAGCTTTGCGTTGCAATCCAAAGGTCCCGTGTTAGAATCTCACACAGGTTGGATATTTTTTTTTCATTTTTTTTTTCATATAATTTTTTTCACAACAAAGATGATGGTATCACAAAATTTAGGATGTCCAAAAACTAACATTATTTACAAGAAAACTGCGAAGAGTATCCTAGAGAATGTGTAACAATTATATATAAAAAGCTCAGTAAATTGGCGAAGAGTACGTTTTTAGCTTGTTATTATTATACAGCTTTCTTCAACTCAGCATCATTCAAAAACAATAGAAAAAATAAATAATTTATTATTATATCCCTTCAAGTGTCAGGAAAGTAATAAAGAAAACAAACTTATACAAGATGTCCAAAAAGTCTGGAAACGGTCAAATATCTCGTTAAATTTAACACCATTAAATGGCTTTTTCAAGAAAATGAACTCGTACTTTATTATTTTTCATTCTTACGTAGAATTTTTTAGAAATTACGAAAAGAAATATTTTTGAGATTACAGCGCCATCTGTCACGAATCGAAAAAAACGTTTCAGACAAACTTGACGTAAATTTTGCCGTAGAATCCGATTCTGCAATAAAAAATTGAGGTACCCATTTAAGATTTTAAAATTGCCCCCCGCCCCACTCCAAGAGGTGGGGGTAGGGGGTCGCGTTTGGTATCATTGGATAGCCCTTTCGAAATTATTAAGGACGTCTTTTTTCTTTTTTGGATCCAATGTGTATTTCTCGAGATATTTGACCGTTTCCAGACTTTTTGGACACCGTGTATACCGGGTGACACAGGAGATATGTAACACCCCGTAGCATGTTTATTTAAAAAGATATTATTTTGAAATTTGGTAAACTTATATAATGGGTGATTTTCCTTTTTTTGGTACAAACAAGACTTTTTTTCCACTTCCGGTTTCACCGGAAGTGACATCTACTTCGTTATTTTAAATGGCACCCTGTATATACTTTTTTCCTATCTGATTCTACTTAAATTTCTCTTTTCAACTGTGTATAGCAAGATGACATTAGTTTTTAAAATGGCTGCTGAAAACCATTTTATTGCTCTAAGTCAAGTTGGCTATGGTATGAAATGTGGCGGTAATTAATGCTTAATGTGCTGCGATATCAAAAGAACCCTGGTACACAATTTTGTGTTTTATATTTGTTTTGTTCTAATCAACAGCCGAAGAGACTTTGTAGAATTTTTATATTAAATAAAAATCTCTATACTAAATCCCCGAAATCATAAAAACTAAGATAGAAACACTAATTTTAAATTTGACCCATTTGTAAAATATTTATTCATCTTTCACTTTTACCCAATACAATTCATTGTTATGTCTGATTTTGCTTGCTTTTAAATAAAATTGTTTTCGAAGGATCTCAAAATGATGGCCATTATTTTCCCTGCAGCGTCGAATTCTTGTAACAGTACCTCTACTGCAATTCAGTAGTCTCATTTATTGCTAACCTAACTCTCATTTTTAAGTCTTCTCTATTTTGCAGTGGAGTTTTATAAACTATTTCCTTGAGATGGCCCCATATGAAAAAATCAAGTGGCGTAAAATCCGGACACCTCGGGGGCCATCTAATTGGTAAAAGTGAAGTATGATTAAATATTTTACAAATGGATAAAACTTAAAATTAGTGTTTCTATCTTAGTTTTTGTGGTTTCGTGGATTTAGTCTAGAGATTTTTCTTTAATATAAAAATTGTCAAAGTCTTTTCGGCTACTGATTAGAACAAAACAAATATGAAACACAAAATTGTGTACCACGGTTCTTTTGATTTTGCAGCACACTAAGCATTAATTACCGTTACATTTCATACCATAGCTAACTTGACTTAATGCAATAAAATGATTTTCAGTAGCCATTTTTAAAAAAATGCCCATCTTGCTATACATAGTTGAAAAGAGGAATTTAAGGAGAATCAGATAGGAAAAAAATATGTACAGGGTGCCATTTAAAATATCAAAGTAGATGTCACTTCCGGTGAAACCGGAAGTGGAAAAAATTTCTTGTTTATACTAAAAAACGGACAATCAGACATTATACAAGTATGCCAAATTTCAAAATTATATCTTTTTAAATAAACATGCTACGGGGTGTTACATATCTCCTGTGTCACCCGGTATAAAATAGTAATAATTTTCGGTAAGTACAAGTACAAATAAAAAAATAGTAAAATTAAGATCTATCGATTTCTATTGGCTTTCAATAGCACCAAATTTTCGAAATTTCCATCAGTTAATGCATTTCTTCTTGGAGCATTTATAATTCAGCAAATGAAAAGAGTCTTTCTACAGGCGCTGATGATGCAAGGCATGTATTAAACCGATAAAAAACTGTTTTTACTGTTGCATTTTTACCTATCTAGAGAAACAAGTTGGGTGTCAGAGTCATTTAAGTATTGGAGAATTTTTAATTCAATTCTTTTTTTATCAGTCGCTTTTATACAGTGTATTTCACTTGAAATGGTAACAGCCCAATAACTTTTTATTTTTTTCCGATTTGAATTAAATTTTACTTAAGTATGGAACAAATTAGGATCTACTTATGACCAGAAAACCATTCGCCTCCTGCAAATGTAAAGCCACCTGCGGTACCAATATATGCGGAGAAGATCAAAAAATTATATTAGGCATATTTTTATAATTCCACTTTATTTTAAATAAAATGGAGAATTTCAATAATTGATATATATAGTACATTGGATGGATTCTGCGGTTGGCTCCTTGAGAAACATTATTCAATATTTTGGATACAATGCATTCCTTAAATTGTATCCAAAATATTGATATATATTTTTCGGACTACCATGACTTAATGTAAGAAAATATAAAACTTACTATCTACTATGGTTTTTAAGAAAAATTCCATGTGCCATACATCATTGAAAAGATTTTTCTATGGCCTTTCTAATGGTGTAAAAATATATGGGGTATTCCATTTAAAAAAACCAAAGTAAAGCTCGTTTCTCAGAAATTCGACTTTTAATTGTTTTTCCGAAATGATTTTTGGAAAATACATGTGATTTCTCATAACTTTTATTTTTAAACGTTTTTACGAACTCCAAAAATAACTAAGTTAAATGAGGTTCTAACGTTCGCGCGACCACCCTGTACAGTTGACTATAATAAGGAACTCTAGTCTAGTTAAAATAAAAAACACGTTCTTAAATAAATTTAAAATGTTCTGATACTTAGTACATACTAATAATAATATAATTTTTTGTTTTTATGGGCCCTGGGCTATAGCCCCTATAGCCCTCCCCCCTAAATCCGCCACTGCCCACGTAATGTTAACACTGATTACTGAATAAAGACAGCTATGCAGTAACAATTTCTTAGTGAAATTTGGTTTTTAAAATATCTAAAACATGGAACTACAAGGACTTCAAATACTTTTAACTAATTGAAATATCAGAAAACATATTTCAAATACTATAAATTGTTAAGTCTAGTACTTCAAATACCCGGACAGTACTTGAAATACAGGAGAGTATTTGAAATACCAGGCAAAGTAATTCAAATACCAATATTTCTGAAAACCAAATACCAAATCCAAATACTCGAAGCAAAGTATTTCAAATATCAAGTACCAAATACTAAGAATCGAAAGGATTTGAAGCAAAGTGCTTCAAATACTGAAAGTATTTGAAATACTTTTTTCAATTACTTTTATTTGAAGTACTCCAGCTCTGGTCCTGCCCTGCATTTTTCAATACCAAGATTACCAAGTACAGCGACATAATAAGGAGAGACTGGAAAAGTAGGCGTGGCACATGGTCAGAACATATTCAAGCAACTAGTCCGCATGGGCGTCACTTGAACTTAACGTTATGAAATTTGCGAATATTTTAAAAATGTATAGAGCAGCATTTACTCCGTTTTTAAATATAATATAATTTATTACTACTTCTACAGCAATTTGATTAATAGATTTGAGCTCATCTAATAAAAGAACAGCAATAAAAAACAATATTCACTCATTAATTGTATCCCTCAAAGCAGTACTCCACTGCAAATCTTGGCAACTAGGGCCAACAAATGCACCCCCACTGCGTCCCTCGGGCGTTTATTGTATGTCCAAACAAACCGTACGTATACTGAATTGGGATTGCTCCTCTATACTTTAGACCTCGTTGACCAAGTAGGCCAGTCTGACAAGTCCCAGCCAGGCTATGCGCACTCCCACTAATTTTCAAAACTGCGTTTAGTCTTCCATTACGTCGCTGTGTCGCTACTTGTACGTGAATCATACGACGGCTGCGCAAATCTGCATCTTGCCAGACTATCACTATCTTCGAGCATATAGGGAAAAATAGATCAATTTTACAACAATGCGTATATTTGTTCTCAACACATATGGCAAGGGACGCGAAAGGCGTAGTAAACACCCACAAAACACAATAGAACACGAAAGTAAACAATACGCAAATTATACTAAAAGCCATATTAGAGAGCATCCCCTACCGAACACATTATTTAGTACCAGTCAAGAGAATCGGGGATTAATAATTTCATGTTTACAGTTGTGGACCGAACAAACAAACAGCCATTAGCGATCTCTATTTTCCTGTATAACCTCGAAGGTCACTACTTTACCACAGAAAAGAGAACTACCAGAAACGACACTTGGGCTTCCCGCCAAAATTCCATTGCCTCCATTTTGTTGTTCGTATATTCGTCAGTTCATTTATTGTTTTAGGTTATAATAGGTGCATTTTTATGCTCAAATTCCGCAACCGGAATGTCAAACTTTGTTGTTTTTTTGGTCACCATTCTGATTCCAGTTTGAAACTTTTCATTTTCTCTCACACCCATACAGCATGAAATGTTTTAGCAATGTGCAAATTATGTTGCCAATGTAAAAATAACGTTTTGTGTACTCAGCGATATTGTTGAAACATTTATAAAATATCCGAAAATAATATATTTTTTGTCTATGAATTAAATGTACATAATATATTTTCAAAATATTTGACAAACATTGTTATAATGTTTTCTCTACGTCGTTGGAAAATATTTTACAAATATTTGTATAATATTCTAAAATAATATATTTTTTATATATCATTTAGATGTTAATAAAACCTTTCCGAAATATTTTGCAAATATTTTTACTGTATTATTTTCTATTATAAGAAATATGTATGCAATATCTTTGTAACATTTTCGGCAATAAAAATGTCGAATATTTACTAGATCTGAAGAAAATTGAAATTTACTTTTATTAAAAATGTAAAAAAAAAATCATCTCGAAAATTAAAGAAAGCTATTATTATATAGGGATTTAGATATTTTAGCAATTTAAAATTGTAGTATGACTAATATTATATCGATTAGTTGATTGCCGCCCTTTTTTAAATTAAATGTCGGTATTGTCGGTAGTTTCCGTTACGTAAACCAACATTTTCATTAGTGATTGTGTTGTGTACTAGTGTAGTGGCGTGATCTTCTCGCGCCCTTGTATTTTATTTGGGTAGCGATATGTACATGCTTTTTCGATCGCGTTAATATAATTTCTTAAAAGGTAAGTAAAATTGTAGTCTAAAATTATGGTATTGTAATATGTTGCACCCCTTAAAATTTAAGGTTATGTTACTAAAAAGTAGGCAGACTTCAACAGATCGAATGTCTGAATGAATGTAGTGTATTTGCACCTACTCGAAAAAGAACCTACCAGAAGATTCCAAAGTGACATCTGGAATTCTCTAGAGAATGGTGGCGTCATCACAGAACAATCGAGATCTGTCATTTTTAGGTATAAAAGACCAACCGCATTCTCGGCGAGTAGTTCAGAAGTTCAGAAAGTTCAAAAAGTATAGAAAGTGAGGTTAAGACTTCAAGGATAAACAAAGTGATAAACATTGTGATTTTAGTCAGTAAAGTGTATTTAAATTAATAATAGTATTGTGAAGTATCCAGTAAATATTTAATAAAGTGTGTTAGTGGACATCTCTTGTTATAATTTTTGGAACCCACGGAATTTGCGAGGGTGGTTTCCTAAGGGTGGAAACACGTTACAGTATATAATAATGTAGTAAGACTAGCAATCAGTCTGTTGTTTTGTTTGAGTCGATAGTTGATAGTTGCATTTCAGTAAAGACTCTGTTATGTGATTGTACTTGTCTGCGTTACACGATTTTAGACCAATTAATTCTTTAAAAAATAGTAAAATAACAGTCTAAAGTTGTTATTATAGTTTAGTATATTCTATTAGTATATTCTATTTTTAACTATCATGGTTATGTTATAGATATTTAAGCAAATATCCAAGCATAATCTCCTATTAACATTTAATTATGAGGTATCTATTTTATATTATTAAAAAGTCGAAAGTAAAATCAAAATCTCGAAATTTCAATCAAAAGTTGTTGAATGAACCTGGAGCCCCATTAGCCTTAATACGTAACGAAGGTTGAATGCCTTATAGTAATGAATTTTCTTATGTATTGTTGCTTAGACATTCTTTAGACTACAATTAATTAATCTAATTAATCCAATGAAACTTCTTTTAGCGAAGTAAGAATCGATGAGCAAGATGTACCTAGATGGAGATACCTCCGAACAGGACGACAACATTATGCAGTTCCTGAATATTTATCGTGAAATTTTGAACAGAATATAAAAACCCATAACTCTGTTGCTATAGGTATATATAGTTTTGTTTTCTTTTATAAAATTGATTATATGGAACTTTCTGTATTAAATATATCTTTGTATACTTTTATTCGCTTAAATTCAACATGAAATCATGATTTTTAATTTATATTTTTTCAACTTTCTATATTAAAAATATTTTTGAATAATTTATTTGTTTAAATTCAGTGAAATAATAATTTGTTACTTATATTGTTTAAACTTTTTTAGTAATATATTTTTTTATTTATACCTATCTTTTGGTTTGATTGAACTTTCTGTATTAAAAAGATTTTTATATAATTCTTATTTGTTTGAATTCAACAAACGAATTATATAACAGCCATTTCTTTACAGTGTTTAAACTAGATGTTAGCAATGTATTTTTGTAGTTTGATCGCTTTGCTATGCGTAGTTCAGTCTAAAATCAATTTCTATTTTTTCAAAAGTGCCCGATGCATCAATACTGTTCCAGTTTGAATAAAATAAAGATATTAATATTCATAAGTATGAATATTAATATTTTTGTTTTATTCAGATTAGAGGATAATCTGTCAAATGTGCAAGTAAATAGGTAAGTAGGAAAAAAATGACCAAAATACCACCTTTGTCTAATCCTGAGCCATTTATGTACTTTTATTCTATGGGCCAGAAACCTCTCAAAATATGTTAGCTTTAACAGAAAATTACACAGTTAAAACACGACCTCCTGACAACCGAATTTTCTGTTAATGTAACATTGAGTGGATTCTGTGGAACATAAAATTTTAGTTATTTATGTTTTCTTCTTCTACATAATGTATTTCTGTAATATTTTCTGCATATTTAGTTAATATAATCCACCTTTATTTGAATATTTACACAATATGCAAAAAATATATCAATGTTAAAAAATATATTATATAAATATTGCAATATTTTAGAAAAATGTTCATAAGATGTCATAAAAACATTTCATTGTTGTGTGGGGTATATTGCATATATGTTTTAAAAGGTGGCAGAAATATTATTTAATATTTGTTGAAATATTGTACAAACATTTTTTAAACATGGAACAGTGGGACATTTGATTGTCTATACAATATGCAAAAAATATTATCAATGTTAAAAAATATATTATATAAATATTGCAATGTTTTAGAAATTTGTTTATAATATGTTGTAAAAACATTTCATTGCTGTGTGGGCACGAGCCGGAATGATCGGTGGAATGTATAAAATGTCAATAAACGCGTAAGTAACCTCCGTTAACGGAGGTTATGTTTGCTTATGAGATTAGAGAGCGACGTTTTTGCTGCGTTTGCAAATTACAAATATTTATTAAGTATATAGCGTTTATTATTAAAATGGAAACTCACAATATCGTCCAAACTGACAGTGGTGAATATGTATGGTTTAATCCAGAAAGTAACCTATGATTTTTCATAATGGTTTCGGTTTGGTCGATTTTTTGGTAAATGTCATTCTGTTAATTCTACCGCTACCGGTTGGTGGAGCATACAAACGCACCTAATGATAACCGTAGATTTCTAAGTTCACCGGTAGAGCGCACCGGTAAACAATAATGTTAGATGATTGGCGATTTTGAAAAATATAGCCAATCAGCTTCGTATTTTATCCACCTCCCAACGGTGGTTTTAGAAAAATGCGTTAAATGACAGTCTTTGACATAATACCGAAATAAATTCTTAAAAGGTTTTAGTTTTATTGTGCTGTGAATAGGTAAAAGATCATAGCGGAAAAGTGTTGTTAATAGCAATTTTTATTAGCGATATGAGTAAACGAGGTGAAACCGTTTGCGCTATTAAGGAATGTCCAAGTGGTACGACAAGAAAAGACATTAGTTTATTTAGACAAGTGTCCTAAAGATCCCCAATGGTATTTTATTATTGATGTAAATTATAAGATATTTCCAAGTAAACCTTTCTCCTTTTAAGGTCCGTATTTTGGTTGGAAGCATGCAGTCGTCGGGATTTGGCAAATAAAAGTTCAATACATTTTGTGACTTTATATTAAGAATACAATTGTTCGTAGAGATAATTTTATCCAGTTTACTTTAATAATTTTAATACCCATTATAAATAGAATTCTTCGAATAACGTAATCGTATTCAGCCTCTGTAAAGTTTGTTTATAAACATGCTGTTTAAATTTCCCCCCAAAATTACCAACAACAAAATGACGAAGGTCACAAAAAAACATCAAAGGCGGTGCTGAGAGTGCCGCTTCTGGTAGGTAGTTCCTTATTCTGTGACTACTTTCGTACTTTCAGCTTTCAGTTGTCACGCCATTATTGTTTACATATGTGTGCTAATCCGTTTGCTTATTTGTAAATAATATGAGTTTCCAATAGAATTGACTAGAAACGACGCTGTTCTGTTGAATATTAAAAACTGTGTTGTTGTATTGTTCTAACACGAGGACGTGAAAATGCATATTGATTTGTAAAGAACGAGGCTCCCAAGAAATTGACTAAAACCGACTGTGGTATTATTGAATTTTAAAGACTGATGGGTTCTACGTGTTGTGTTGCTATTTCAAACAATTTTAAGGACGTGAAAATACATATTATTGATTTGTAAAGAACGTGGCTCCCAAGAAATTGACTAAAGACGACTGTGGTATTATTGAATTTTAAAGACTGATGGGTTCTACGTGTTGTGTTTTTACTTCTAAAAATTCTAAATAAGGACGAGAAAATGTATATCATTTAATTGTATTACAGGTATTTTGATACATTAGTTACTTTAACACACTGACCTCTATATATTAAATGGATAGCCTATACCATAGGGATGCGCGTGAAATTTTAGCCAAAATTGAAGAATTCAATAAAGGTGAAAGTCGTCTGCTACGGGGCTTTACGTCTTGCGCAGTATATCTGTTTTGAGTTCTGAAGTTAGCAACACGTTGATGGCAACGCGTTGCTAACAAAGCAGTCCGGCAACGATCAGGTAGGAAATAAGTTTTGAGACATTATTGGAAAAATAAATCTATCATAAATACATGATTGCCTCAAAACTTATTTCCGTTGCCAAAAATTAATTGATAACGTGAAGTTGGCAACGTGTTTCCAGCAACGAGTGGCTTCCTACTGCGCAAACTCGGCAGCCCCGTGCGCAAATTGTATTTGTACCATTTTTCAGCTCACACATCGGCTATCCATTTAATATATAGAGGTCAGTGCTTTAACACTTTACTTATTTCAACGCAGCTTGAAAACCTTAATACTTTTGTAATAATTTTACTTATGTTAGTTACTTTTTAAATGTATTTTTAAATGTTATTGCATTTATTGTAATGATTTTCCGTTAAGGTAATAAACGATCAATTTCTAGTTTCGAAATGCCTTATTTAATTTTAAGCCCACCATTAGATTAGACTATAAAAGTTCTTTGACAAAGATCTTTTATAAAAGATATTTTATCAGTAATTTCATAAATATTTTATCTCATAAAATATCTTTTATAAAAGATCTTTGTCAAAGAATTTTTATAGTCTAATAATGGTCTAAGCAATTTGTTTGAAAGTCGTTTAAAATTCCCGCCTGTACCAACCCCGTCTGTATCAAAAAGGCGGGAATACAGCGCTGTCTGCGACGTAATGTTTGCTGTTTGAAAAAATACTAAGAGTTTCGTATCGTATCTATATATAATATTGGTCTTTAATCCATGGTCCCAGCTGAGTAATGTCACTGGTAAATTTCATTCGATTACACCAATCATTGCAGAGATGTAGCTCTTTGAATTTTCAGTGGCCAAAAAATTTGTTTCCTTGTGTTGATCTAGGCTTGCGTTGAAGTGCTCTATCTGCCATTAGGATATTAAGCTATGGCACATTGCTCGCAAATCACCATACAGAAAAAAAAGAGTGGAATATCTCTAAGTCATAAGTGAAACATGGTATCTTTAATCTGTGCTGAAACTTTACACACACACACACACACACACACACACATACCCGGTGCGGCATATGTTATGGCATCTGTGCAACAGACCAAAAAATGGCATCATTCAATCTACTTAGATAGATTAACCTTTGAACGATAATATTTTAACTTGATATAATCGCCATAGCGATACACTCACTTTTGTGGGAGCTAGAGGGAAAATAATTTAAAGTCGATTACGGCATCAGATGCCATAAGTACCTATATGTAGACGTTTCAATGTATGATGCCACATGCACTGTTACATGAGAGAAATAAAACATTATATTTTTGGTAGAAAAAAGTGCTGTAATAAAACAATGGATTTCTAAAACATAATATGTTTTTTTTTTAACTCACCAACTCTTCAATATTTATTTTATCAAATTAAAAAATATAACATATTAAGATAATTTTATATATTTATTATTATAGAAAAAACATAATTATTACATTTTCCGAGTATTTTCAAACTAAAACTGTTCTCCCTGGTTAATAAGAACATTGTTGCTGTTGATGAGAAAATCGATGATGAAAAAAAAATGGCGGTAGCGAATATTTCCTGGACATAAGTAGATCCTAATGTGTTCTATCTTTGTAAGTAAGGTTTGGTTCAAATCAGAAAAAGACTAAAAAAGTTATAAGGGTATTACAATTTCAAGTGCGACATATATTCAAGCTTTTATTTAACGTGCTTTGTATGTTAGTTAATAAGTTATTTTAGTGTCTTAGTGATACGAAACCCTCGCACTTGACCCGTGTTTTTTTAATATTGTAATGTCTTATTGAATAAGTTATGTTACATTTATATGTTCTAGTTTTCAATTACAACTGAGATTACCCAAAATTGTCATTTTATGACTTATTCCCTCCAAATAAGCAAATTACTTCCACATCCAGCAGTATAGTAACGCAAAAAAAAATTGAAAATTCTTATATTGTTCAAATAGACTGTCTGTCTAACCTTTTTTCTTTGTGCGCACGATTACTCTAGAACCGTTTAAGTTATTTACTTTAAATTTGTAATGTATGTATTTTAACGAGTTCTGAAACTAGATTTATTTTGATCTTATTCCGCTGAAAAGTTGGGGGGGGGGGGGGTAAATTGAGGTAAATGGGAGGTAAATAGGTAAATCAAGCAAGTAAGAGTTCATAAAATTGGTATTTAGTATATATATGAGAAGCTAAGGTCTCAAAAATGTTTTCGGAACCAAAGACCTCAACTCAACTCCCCGAGCGAACGAATGTATAGCTGCGTAATTTCGATATTTTAGATTTTAAAAATCATTTTAACATAAATATTAAGTAACAAATAGTTTTTACCCATGTTCCTGCATTAATGAAGAATTAAAAAAAAACTGCTGCCCAAGGAATCACTACTTCCACATGCAGATTTTGTATCCAAGTCTCTTACAACGAAAAATTTTGTATGTGGAAATAATTGCTTATGGAACTAATAATATAATATTTGAAATCGCCTATCCCAAAAACCCATAAAACGATATGCCACATCGGTAGTGAGAGTGAGAGGATGGTGGAAGGGGGTGGTAGTGGGATAAAGAGGAAAAAAAAATTGAGGCCTTTGGTTCTTGTACATACACTAAACCACAATTTTATTTTTTTCACCCCCCTTTAATAGTGGAGTGGGGGTGGTAATTATTTGAGATCTAAGCTTCTCCTATATATACTAAATTCCAATTTTATGGACTCTTAGTTATTTGATTTACTTATTTACCCCCATTTACCCCAATTTACCCTTCAACCCTTCAACGGAATAAGATGAAAATAAAGTCTAGTTCCAGATCTCGTTAAAATATATACAAATTTCAAGTCAATATTTTAAGCGGTTCCAGAGTAATCGTGCGCACAAGAAAAGTTACAGACAGACAGAAATTTTTTTCTTTGTCAAACTTAAAATGTCGACGTTTCATGACATTCTAAGCCTATCTGAACAACAAAAATTAAAACAAAAAAATTTGCGTTACTGTACCTTGTGAAAGTAATTAACTTAAAATTTCAGAACAAAATATTCAGCAGGAAAAAGTTATCACGAGTTGCAGTAAATAAATTAGAAAATTGGTTATCTGAAAATGATCGTTTTTGATAAAAATTAATATTTCCTTACTCGAGACAAACAGTTTATAAG
Source organism: Rutpela maculata (assembly GCA_936432065.2). Classification (NCBI taxonomy): domain Eukaryota; kingdom Metazoa; phylum Arthropoda; class Insecta; order Coleoptera; family Cerambycidae; genus Rutpela; species Rutpela maculata. The sequence goes on from OW386285.2 coordinate 118,920,790, forward strand.
AAATGTGCACAATGAAAAAATCTGTCTCTCGAGTCTCGCATATAAGCGTTATTGAAGTATTAAAGAAAACAAAGTAAATTAAATTTTCAACAACCGCTACCTCGTTAATACTGGATAAAGTGAAAAAAATTTGAGGCCTTTGGCTTTTGTACACACACTAAATCACAATTTTATTTTTTTTCACTCTCTTTAATAGTGGAGAGGGTAGCTAACGCCAAAAAATTATTTGAGACCTTAGCTTCTTTTATATATACTAAATACCAATTTTATGGACTCATAGTTTCTTGATTTACCCCAATTTCGGAATAAGATCAAAATAAAGTCTAGTTTCAGATCTCGTTAAAATATATACAAATTTCAGGTCAATATTTTCAGCGGTTCCAGAGTATCGGGTGCACAAGAAAAGTTACAGACAGACCGATAGACAGAATGTTTTCTTTGTCAAACTTAAAATCTCGACGTTTCATGTCATTCTAAGCCTATCTGAAAAATAATTTTAATTTTTTTTGCGTTACTGTAGTTCCACTAGATGTGGAATAACTTAAAATTTCAGAACAAAATATTTAACAGGAAAAAGTTATCACGAGTTGCAGTAAATAAACTAGAAAATTGGTGATCCGAAAATTATCGTTTTTGCTAAAAAATTAATATTTCCCCACTCGAGACAAATAATTATAAGAAAATGTGCAAAATGAAAAAATCTGCGGGGTTGTCTCTCGCACATAAGGGTTATTGAAATATTAAAGAAAATATGAAGTAAATTAAATTTTCAACAACCGCTACCTCGTTAATACTTACATTTACTTTTACAACATGCTGTATGTTTTTATATTGTAAATTCAGATGTTTACAAGTTTACTACCCGCTGACTATGATTTAAATTTGGATCGCAATCTATAATTATGCACATTAACTTAAAAATTTACCCCATGCAAAACTGTGTCAATAAATAGTTATTTCTTTAAATAATGTATCCACAGCAAAGCGATATTATATGTGTAAATGGCAAATTATTCTTATTATAAACACAATTTTCTATATTCTCCTCTTGCCCTTTTCTTTACTTGACCTTACTAAATTACAATTTGAATTATTCAATCTCTATAATTACAGCGAATAGATAATATTAATGTACTTACCAAGCTGCATTCACATACATGTGGCTCATAAAATAAAATAAAACACTTAAATACACACTTTATTATTTATGGCATCGCACCGGCTTACGAACTTGCCAACAACTTAGATACGTTATAAAGCGTAAGAGAATTATGCTGCATAGGGGGCAGCACCAGACTACGTGCGATATGATGCCATAGTAAATATGTGTGTGTGAATAGTTTAATACACGACATTCTGGCATCATACACAAATAAAATTGAAGGTCAATGGTATCCGGTTATAATGATACCAGAAACGCTAAAAACCTACTCCAAATTTTATGGCATCGTGTGTATGATGCCATTAAGTCAGCGGATGCTATAGTGTAGTGAAATGCACACACACGATGCCATAGTAAATGTAATACAAACACACACACACACACACACACACACACACACACACACACACACACACACACACACACGCACGCACGCACGCACGCACGCACGCACGCACCCACACACACACACACACACACACACACGCGCACACACACACACACGCACACACACACACACACACACAGCTCATAAAAAAAAGAGATGCTGTGCTTTAATATAATATGTCTTTAATCTATGGCTTTAATTGTTTTGTGAGAGTATTCCTCAGATAAACAATATATTTCTTTGTTTATCTGAGGAGTATTCATCCCTTCTCTAGTCTACGAAGATCAGCCCGGATCAAAATGTACAGCGGCGGATCCAGAATAAGTTTCCAGGGGCTTAATTCTCGAAATTATTCCAATGGGAAATTGGTATACCTATTTATCTTTTTTTTTTAAATTTTATTACGTTTCCTGTTTCTTTTTCCTATCTCTCACTATCAATAAGTCGAGAATTGATAGTCCCATGGTGTTTTTACAATGAGCAGTAGCGAAAAGAAAGTTATAAATCTTTTCCCTATCTTCCTAGCCGGGTAGTCGTCTCCTATAGTGAGACTTCCATTATGCATTATATATATATATTTCAATGAGTTTTAGAGTGAAAGGTGCGACAGTGGCGTGGCCAGCTTTTTGGGGCGGAGGGGAGCAGTCGTTTGAAAGTGGTATAAATAAAAAAATTGCAAAAATAAAATAATAGTATATTATTCAACGAGCCTATAATGCGATTTACGAAACTCGCTTGCGCCTCGTGTCGTAAACATCACCCTCGTGAATAATAGCATTGTATACGAGTAAAATATTATATACCTTGTCCACGACTATAATGTCAATTTTTAGCTCACAAAACAAAATTTTAGGCTTTATAACTTTATTTAAAAAATATGTTTAATACTAATAACAATTTATTTTTTAAAAGATACTACCACTAACTACTTATATATTAATAGTTATATTAACGAAAAATCAGAAGAAATTTTTTTTTTGATGAGCGGAACAAAGAAATCCGAAGAAAAAGAAATTGTTGAGGGGTGGGGGCAGAAATTCGAAAACAATTTTTTTTTGATGAGCGGAGGAGAGAAATCCGATTTTTTTTTTAATTATAATACAAAATCGGGCCTTCCAAACGAGCCTGGACCCGGGGAATCATCCCCGCATGGATATAGCATCATTCTTGAGAAAATACATTCATAATGAGTACATTATTTAATAGTCGTGGACAAAGGTTTTTATTTAGAGTAGGTGCGCTACATCCCACTAAACATTTTTCTGTTCCGGAAATGTTTCTGAAATGTATGTACTGAAACATGAAACGTTTCTAGAAGCACGACAGAAACGTTCTAGACTCATTGCAGAAACTCAAGATCTCCTACCTAAGAAACATTTCAATTGAACATTTCAAAAGACATTTATGAATATTTACAAAAATGTTTCCGACATCTCAAAGAATGCATATAATGAAAAATATGAAACGTTCCTGGAACTGTTACAGAAATGTTTCAGATATATCGTAGATACTAGAGATGTCCTACCCAAGAAACGTTTCAAAGAATCATTTCCTTCGGGAATGGTCGCTATAAACCAGAGATGTACCGAGGAAACTTTCCATATTTAATAAAAGTCTGTAAAAGTCATGTAAATAATATAATTATATGCACTTATTTAGTATCAAAATGAAGCTTGCATCATCACGAATCAGATTTCACCATAAAATATGCTATCAATATACCCAATGGAAAGTTAGAAGGAAAACTTCCTGGAAACTTCGGACTTTTAAAAACGGAAAGTTTCCAGGAAGTTTTCCTTCTAACTTTCCATTGGATATATTGATAAACTATTTTATGGCGAAATCTGATACGTGATGATGCAAGCTTCATTTTGATACCAAATAAGTGCATACAGTTGTATTATTTACATGACTTTTACAGACTTTTATCAAATATGGAAAATTTCCTCGGCACATCTCTGCTATAAACATTATGAGATAAAATTTCAATATCACCTAATTCATTGAACTTTATTGTCTAATATCGAAATTGAAGTCGATGTAAAAATAAACAATAATGAATTGAAATATATTTTTAGGCGACTTCAATAACAATATTAGGTAATAAGGTTCAATTAACTGGGCGACGGTAAAATTTTATTTCATAATTTTTAGCGACCTTTTTGGAAGACGGTTCATTTTTTTTTTACTTATCCTAATAAAATTACCTAGTAGATGCAAAACAAGACATATATTAGAAACACTTTTAAATATTTGTAAACTGTAAATATTAAAAAAAAAACATACTATATATAAATATAAAAATATATAACAAAAGTATATCTTATTCCTCCATAAAGTAAAATATCAACTTCATAAAATCAAGTTGGCAGTTGGCCTGAAAAGAGGTTAACCATTATATTGTCTTGGTCTTCTATTTGATGAACCTCAACTGGGTCTGATATGAGCCATACCAATACTAGGTTTCGAATTTTTTATTCATGCTGGTACTAAGCCTTCGTCAGGGACTGAAGAGTCATAAAAACGATCACAAATTGAATGTACAGAACTCAAATGAATATTTCTTAACCTTCTATGAATAGTTCTCGTCCATTACTGAAAAAACAATGTATCTCTCAAACACCACATTACTTTACCCAGGTAGCAGGGTGACGTCATTATGACGTCTTTTAAATGTGATTTTTCGTCGCCGACGTCATTGTCCCAATAAATGACGTACCAGAGACGTGATATTTATAACGTACTTCTGACGTCATCATGAAGACGTCAAATATACGTTTCTTTTAGGTCATTAATAAATGACGTACCAGAGACCTGATATTTAATACGTACTTCTGACGTCATCATGAAGACGTCAAATATACGTTTCTTTTAGGTCATTATTTTGACGTTATTAAAATGACGTGAAATAAATCATTATAAAATAAAAATAAATAGAAGTATTTAGTGACTAGTTCAGTTTTTACCACATAGTAATAATAATTTTGTTTTACTATTTCTAACTAGGTATACAGCTTTTAAACATATTTAAATAAAGATGTTCAATAGTTCAGTGAGTTAAGTGTTAGGTTGCGAGTCTAAAGGTCCACCAGACGCCCAAAAAGTGGATGACTTAGCAACCCATTTTGCTGACATACATAACCCACAAATACCTAACGATCCGGGACACGACCGCATCGAAAATGACATTAACGAACTGATTGGCCGTGACATCCAATTGACGCGACGCGAATTTTTAAAAGTCATGGCCAAGCCTTCGGAGGTCGCAGGCATTGTCCGGACTCTACCTAACGACAAGGCTCCGGGGGCAGACTGTATCGAATACAGGCTGCTCAAATATCTTCCGCGGAAAGGCATTGTGCAATTGACGTACATTGTCAACGCGATCCTGCGGCTACAACACTGGCCCAGCCGGTGGAAGTGCGCCGTGGTCGTGCCAATACTGAAACCGAACAAGAACCCCAAACTCGCCGGCAGTTATCGACCGATCTCGTTGCTGTCGGCGATCTCCAAGTTGGTGGAGAAGGTCATCCTGGTCAGACTAGACGCTGCCCAGGATGAACTCCACATCGACGATGAGTGTCAGTTCGGTTTTAGGAAGGGTAGGGGCATTGTACACCAGGTCGTCAGGATCGTGAATGACGTCAAAGTGCAATGCAACCGCGGAAAAAGCACAGTGATGGTGCTGCTCGATATTGAGAAAGCTTTCGATACAGTATGGATCCCGGGTTTACTCTACAAACTTAATACGCTTAACTTTCCTACTCATATCACCAAACTTATTCACTCTTTCCTGACAGGCAGATCGCTGCAGGTCAGGGTGAATAATAAACTTTCAACTCGAAGGGATATTCGTGCGGGCGTCCCCCAGGGGTCATGTCTGTCACCAAAGTTATACAATCTATACGTCTCCGACTTCCCGGAGTTCCCGAATACGAATCTTGCCAAGTACGCCGACGACACGGCCATGTACGTGCATTCGCATAACGCACAAGCGGCGAACATGCTACTCAAGGCGCACATGGCTCGTGCCACGGCGTATTACGACAAGTGGAAGATTCGGATCAACGCCGAGAAGTCGGAGTCCATACTCTTCACGCGCCGATTTACCGAAAATCGGATTTTAACGCCACTTTCGATCGGGGGTAGAGAAATTCCAATAAAACGGTGCGTGAAGTATCTGGGGGTCAACTTGGACAGGAGACTGACATTCTACACGCATATAAACGAGACTGTACGTAAGGTCTACTCCATGTCCAGGAGACTGTATCCGCTCCTGGCAAGGGGTAGCGGACTCAACAGGACTAATAAAAAATTATTGTATACGATGGTGATCAGACCGGCCATCACATACGCGGCGCCGGTGTGGTGCAGCATCCCGGCCACGACAATGCGGAAACTTAGAGTTTTAGAACATAAATATATGCGCCTCATTTCAGACTCCGGTAGGTACACCTCCCTCGGAGATCTCTATGCACGTTGCCACGACATAACCCCACTAGCGGACTTCGTCCGGGAAACTTCCCAAAAATTCTACCAATTCAAACTGGACGAAAGTCCGCTAACCCGAGACATCACACGAATCAGACAGCAAAATGCCATACATTTCAACCTGAAACACCCATTACCATACCAGGCGTTGCCTATCTTTCGGCAACCTCCCTAGCCACATCTTTCCTATACCACAATTTACTTTCACCATCTTTTATTTTCACCACCTTTTACTTGTATCCCCTCTAGTCCCCCATTAGTTGCATTTTTATTATTTTTGTCAATTTTTGTTCTTTTGTCCCTTTTTGTTCTTCTTCCAAATTCCCTTTAGACCAATAACTGCTAGTAAACCCCAACTTTTAAAATCATAATCTCCCCTCACCCCATCCTTCCAGAGGCAGGTAGACCACTGGATAAATCCGTGACTCTCGAACGGGTTTTTTCATTAAGTTTTCCCGTATGGACAACAAGATTTTGTTCATAAATTTAATGCGCGCGTGCGACAGTGCGCGTGTGTTAAAAATGCAATTGTTTCTTCGTAGTTTTAGCTATTTCTAAGTATTTTAATATCTTCCCGGATTATTGTTCAACGAAATTGTTAGGTTTAAGTTTTTTATATATGTTAAACTGGGGCCCAACGCCCAATTGCATCTGTCGTTACAGCCGAAGCTAAACCCCTCCACCCGATCACCTACTTACCGCGACGTTGCACGCCGCGGTGGGGTGATCGGCTCTAGACTGGACCCTGCTGAGGCGCATTCATATCTTTAAACTTTAATAAACATCTTTGATTTGATTTGATTTGAGTCTAAAGGTCCACGGTTCGATCCCTGCACATTCCTGTTTTTTTTTTCGTCAAAAACTTTATTAATAATTGTGGAAAAATATTATAATGAGAGGTTTGCATCCCTTATCGCAAAATTCACTGATTAACCAATACGTCATATTGGCGTCATATGTATGACGTCATTGGGCTGTGACATTGTGCCGTCTTTTTCACGTCATTTTTACGTCATGCTGAAGGTGAAATTGACGTAATTAATGCCGAAAAAACGACGTCATAATGCGGCACCTTGCTGCCTGGGTAAGTATTAATAATTAACTGACCCGACACCCGCACTATTTTTTTATTTTTTTGATGCATGCAGTGACCTTCCAGGCATAAGAGATAAAACTTACTTAAGTGCAAAGAACAAAAGCAAAATTCAAATGGCGTTGACTTTGGTGCTCGTCAACTTTTGCATGTTAAGCCAGCTCTTCACTCTCGCCGAGGCGCCTCGCCGAATATCTCGGCGAGACATTTGGCGTGACAACCCAGACAACACAAACATATCTCTGAAATATGCTGAGAATATTTATTCCGAATATTGCATTTTAGCAGGAATATGCCATATCCACGCAAATATATCCAGAGCATATGCCTGGGACCATTGAAAGACACCTTCTTTCACATCCCTGGGATATCTTTTTTTCCCACGCAGAATATGCATAAGATAAAGCAAGGATATATTATTTATATCCAAATGGAATATCCGATAGATATACTATTTATATTCAAACGCAATATCCGATAGATATATATTTATATCCAAATAAGATATCTCACAGATATACAGAGTGACCCATTTAAAAGCGAGGCATCTCTCTAAAATGTTTATTTATTGTGCGATTTGAATCAAATTTTACTCAAGTATAGAATAAATTAGGATCTAATTACGAACCAGAAAAACATTCGTCTCCTACAAATGAAAAGCCATCTACACGGTACCGAAACATGCAGAGAAAATCAAAAAATCAGATTAGGTATTTTTTTATCGGAAAATTTTGTTAATGAAACTTGTTCGAAATTGTCCAAAAACTGTAAGTCCAAAATTCAATCAGAATAAAAAAATATTGAAATTTTGATTTGCAGTTCTTTTTTTTAATAATTATTTTTAAAATTTAAATTTTTTAATTTTGATTAAGTTTTTGGACAATTTGAACAAGTTTCATTAAAAAAAATTTCCGATAATAAAATGCCTGATATGATTTTTTTTTACTTTTTCCGCATATTTTGGTACCGCAGGTGGCTTTGCATTTGTAGGGGGCAAATGTTTTTATGGCCATAAGTAGATCCTAATCTGTTCTATACTTTAGTAAAATTTAATTTAAATCGCACAATAAATAAACATTCTAGAGAGGTGCCCCGCTTTTAAATGGGCCACTAAAATTATTTTTTATAGTTTTCTTTCTGTTCTGATTAGAAAACAACATTCAGATATTAAACAAATCACAACTTTCACACGTTTTAATTTCAATATGAAATTACCTACCTTCTGTAATTGTCTTCCATTTATGAAAAAGTTTCTCACCAAAAATAGCACATTTTGTTTTTTCTAATACTGGTACCTAGGGGTTACTAACTTAAAAAGGCAATGTACATGTTAAATGTTATTGAAGGAAATTACTTAGATTTTTTGAAAAAAATTTGCCAAATATTTCTTAGACACTACTACTTTAGTAGTAGTAGTAGTAGTTTAAATATGAATCAGAATTTGGAAAAACAAAAAGTGTCTGTTCTTTTTTCTAGTGAAGAACTGTTTTAAAAAAAAGGTGCGAGCATTTTAGGATCACTCAACATATAGATATCCACATATGTAACCTAAAACTATTATTCTATAAATCTTTCAATTTTAAAGGTACTAAGGCAGAGATTCCAGATACATAGAATACGATTAAGTATTCATCGTGGCATCTAACTTTTTACTGAATTATAATTCTGATTAGATTTCCATCAATATGTTAATAAAAAGTTCCAAAGCTTCACATTTCAAGGGAAACAGGAATGTAATGAAAACCGTTAATTTTTTTTTAACACATTCAGATATTTCATAATTATAAAAAAATTTTAGAATCTTATTCCATATTATTTTCTTTTCCAGTGTCCTTTTTCCTAAAAATAATAAACAATATTTAAAAATTAATACTAGGATAAAAAATAGTGATATTTATTTTCATTAATTTGATATTGTTAATATTCAAGACAAACTTCGTTCACCTCGTCGCCATGTGACTTTCTTGTCTGTAATTATAACCAGTTTCAGAGGGAAGGTTCGTTGGTGAAACCTTCATAGGTATACTTATTTGACTTAGAATCTTTAAAATCATTGTATTGATTTATCAGTGAATTTCACATAAAATAACTTCAACTTCATAATAACTAAGTATTAAAATTTTGATCTGTCATGTCTAAGAGACCATGCTGTTATATCCTAACCTTTAGGTACCTAGACAACACAAGTGTAATTCAACACAAAAATGTAATTATAGATCTTTTTTAGACTAATATTAGCATCTGTTGGTTAGGTATGCCAACGAAAGCAAAAGTTGCCTGATATTTGTAGGAACACACTGCTTAATGTGGTAATTAAAAGTTAGGTCTTATTCATATGTCAAGTTGTAAACTTTATCCAACGTCAAAGTGACAATAAAGTATGACATGACGTATATATGAATTTTGATACATGAAAGAAATATCACTATTGTTTATAAATAACAGAGAACTGAAAATATGTACATATCGATCCACAAAAGATGAAACAACTAATATTTAATATTATGTCTAAAAATGCCCACCTGTTTTTTTCTATTTTTTTTAAGCAAGTTATGGCCTAGATCCCCGAGTCAAATTTCTCGAGTTTTGTTATTTACATAGCCTATAAATTCGAAAAATCAGTTTAATAAAAATTGTTGAAACCCTATATAGGGTCATGTAAAAAGACTCGTTGAAAAATACGATTTTTTTTGAAAAATTTTAAACAAAAAAATTTACTCCTTCCACCTCCGAATTACCACTTGGCTGAGGCTGAATATGTGCGGTGATCGAAAATATACCCCCGTGGGTCGTCTATAAAATTTAGACTTTTCTGTCTTTATTGGCAAGATATATTAAACCACGTAGGTATCAAACACGACATATATTATTGATAGATATTACGAAGTCCTTAAAAAACATACTTTTTAACCAATGTTTACAAGGTAGAAAAATATTTAAAAAAAAACAACACTTTCAACCCCAAAACTACCCCTTCAAAGAGACGATTGAAAATGAATTTATTACACTTTCAGTAACTTATTTATGTTAGGTACTTATGTAAAATAAATAGACGTACTTACCTTAAACACGGGGATCTCTTTCTTCTAAAAATGACTATCACCAGATAAGGTACTAGCATAAAAACATAAAACTATAATCACAAAAAAGGTAAAAAATACACAAAACAGTTTACAGCTCTCATAAATGCTATGTATAACAAATAACAATGGCGACCTCACTTCAGAAATCAAGTTCGTACTGCGAGTGCGCAGCAGGGTGCGCAGTAAGCCAGCCGTGTATGTAATCATGTGATCTCACCAAGGTTTTATTATATAGGAAGGTGCAGCTAACCTCGATTTTACATACAAATATCATGTATACGACTGCGGTGTATTTGCATATTATATTAATATTACTTTATTACGGGTTTTGTGTATAATAAAAGACAATATGGTATTAACAGAAATATAAATGAAAATTGACAATCATCTGTGACGTAACATATAGCGACAGAATTTACCTTCTTGTAGCAAAGCTTGCTTTGCTTTAACGCTGTTTACGTCATCCCTGGCTTGACGGTTTACTGAACACCCTACCGCGGCTGATGACAAAATTCATTTATAAAGGCGAATGCCATTAGAAATTAGAACTAACATAAGATTTAAAGCAAAAATAACATTTTAGAATTACGTGACGAACTTGTCTAGCGATCCAACGAGACTATAAGCAATTTTACTTATCATATCTATATATTTTGGCATAGAGTTAGAACAGCGTATAATAATACCTTTTCACCAAAACTATTAGAAAAAAAGCGACATAATAAAGGCCTTTTACATTTTCGCAGATTTCTATTTTGGTATCTATTTTTTGTAGGTTATAATTCAGATATTCCATATATTTATAAAGAATATTCTTCACAATTTAAATGAAATAAATATAATCTTGAGATATGTAAACCATATATCCTGAGGATATTGGTAAATCATATGCGTACAATATTGATATCTGTTAACGAATATCCCGTATATATCTGGAATATATCAGGCATATTCAATTAATTGCGGATATTCTATAGAAAACTGGCATGTAATTTTCATATTCAGTGAATATAGTGTGCCGTCTGGGAAGTAACCCCGAGAGCTACCATCCACACTCTCGCCTAGCACATCAGTAGTGTTCTGTTTTTTGGACCAGATGGACGACGTCGAAGTTGCCCACAAAACTGCCTCACCATGATACATTTCTATAAAATTTAATATCAAGTCATTTGTCCACTCCATTATTATATCGCTGAAAAAATAAAACTGATTGTAAACAGTGAAAACACTTGCTCGTTTTAACCATAGATTAACATCAACTGAAGAGAATACTCAGGCAAGGTAACACGAGAGTGTAGTAGGGTGCTTACGCCTCGATCTACCTCGTACCCTTTGACTCGTGCCACAAAAACCGACACGGCATGGAGCGCCGGCGAGGCGAGCGGAGACATGGCGCGTCAAAGCGAGCGTGCCATCTACACACTTGCGCTCGGGTCCCCCCCAGGCAGCAAGGTGCCGTCATTATAACGTCGTTTTTTCGGCATTAATTACGTCAATTTCACCTTCAGCATGACATAAAAATGACGTGAAAAAGACGGCACAATGTCACAGACCAATGACGTCATACATATGACGCCAATATGACGTATTGGTAATCAGTGAATTTTGCGATAAGGGGTGCAAACCTCTCATTATAATATTTTTTCACAATTATTAATAAAGTTTTTGACGAAAAAAAAACCGGAATGTGCAGGGATCGAACCGCAGACCTTTTGACTCGCAACCCAGCAAACACAAAAATTGCGGCCCTTAAACGGGCCATTGTAGCGATCAATGGCTTTCTTATGGTATAGGCTAACTTTTTGGGGCCATAATAAATTATATGCAGGCGTACCATAGCTTCATGTTGTTATGAATTGCCACATAATAACCAGAAATGGTCAATTATTGTGCAACCATAAAAAATGCTGCTTCGGTTTATACTGTGACGTACTTACACCCTTTTTGTAAACACCCTGTATCGTGGGTTCGGAAATTATAACAACCAGGATAACACTAAACACTAATTTATTAACTTACTTAATTACAACAATAACTACTTGGCTAATAACACACTGTGTACTACTTGATCACTTTACTCTCTTCTGATCCTACTACTCTTGCTATCTAAACTGAACTTTATCACTGTGTTTACTCTCTGACCATTTCAACTGACAATTAGTACTGCACTAACTTCTCTCCTTTTGGTTTACTCCATGCCTTATATACCTAAAGATGACAGATCTAGAAACTTCTCTGATGACGTCACCATACTCTAGACAGTTCCAGAACAGATATGTCATCACTCTAGACCTTCTAGTAAGTTCTTTCCACATTCAGACATCCGAACTACTGAATTCTGTGCCTACTTTTCAGTGCAACTAACATAACCTTAAATCTTAGGGGGTTGCAACATATTACACTGCCCCCTCCTTATGCCTGAACGTCCCGGTCAGGAAATTCAGTTTCCTTCACATACTTCGCCAGTCTATCCAAGTGTACGATCTTCATCTTGGACTTTTTACTTCATTGAATCCGATAGACGACATCATTAATTCGGGTAATGACTGAATACGGTCCTTCCCAACGTGGTTGAAGCTTCGGGGACTTCCATTCTTTCCGCTGTGGGTTGTATGGCCAGACCCGATCTCCCACTTTGAATCCTCCTGTACTGGCATTCCGATCATAACGAGCCTTCATTCGGTTACCAGTTTTGGTAATCTGTTCTCGGTCATTCTTTGGCTGTTTTCGACTTTTATTCACATAGTTGCTCTCGGATAGTGGTTTCTTATTGGCAGCACAACTCTTGCATTTGCGACACCAAGCCTCCACATCCTGACGACTATTGACCCAATAGAATCGTTCTCGTACTTTACTCAACGTCTTGTTTACTCCAAGGTGTCCGCCGGATGTTTCATTGTGCACTTTCTGGAGTACTTATGGTACACGACACCTGGGAATCACTAGACGCATGGCAACCTGCTTCCCATCCGGGCTTTCCCATGCTCTCCTCAACAGCCCGTCTACAACCGTAAGTGAACCCAATTGTGACCATAAAGCCTTCAGCCCCACTCCTTTGTCTGAAACATCCTTCCACTCTGGGCGTGTTCCTCTTTCTACTGCTTTCAACATAGGTCCAATTTCTGTATCGTCCAGTTGCTCTTGTCTTAAAGCTTCCTTTGTCCAATTCTCTGGAATCTCTTTCGTTTCGCTTACACAGCCTTGTGATGGTAAACTACTTGGGATTCTTCGAAGCTGACAAATCTTTATTTCCCTGGGGGCATCGCTTTCACCAGCCAGCACTTCTCCAGTGGCATGTACAACCTCAGGGTTCCACTGTTGACAATCTCTTCTTACATGCCCTAATCTTCCACAACTATAACATCGAATACCCCCACTTGGCTCCCCACTGCTTGGTTGCTTGCTTTGCTTCCCTGAAAAACTCTCCAGCAATTGCTTTACCATTCTGTGCAAGTCTCTCAGTAAAGTCTCCAGATTCTTTTTGTCCCAATACGACTCTTCGACAACTGCGGCATTTACCTTCTCCGGGCTTTGTTGTCGACAATCTCTCTTAATATGCCCTAACTTGCCGCACTGATAGAACTGGATACGTCCGTTTGGTTTTGCTTCACCTTGTTGCTTGTCCTGTCTCATTTGAGAATCCGACTTGGCCAGTAATTGATTCATCATTTTCTGCATGTTCTTCAGTATAGTGCTCATGTTCTCTTGATCCGCATGTGCCTTTTTAACAGTCACAGCACGCACTTCTGACCGTGGGGTGTCTTTAAAGGCAGCTTCTACTTCGAGGGCACGCACCAGAGCCTCGCTAATACTTTGGTGCCGCGTTAGCCTCAGAACTCGCCTGACCTCTTCGTCCCTTATGCCATCTAAAAAGGCCCCAACGGCTAATTGTTCTTGGAATTCTCTGGGTGCACTGGGATATGCCAGGTGTGCCAGTCGCTCTATGGCAGCTTCGAATTCTTGTAAACCTTCTCCAGCCCTTTGTGTCCGTGATTTTAGTTGAGCCTGGTATACTTGAGCGAGGTGTTGGTCGCCATATCTCAGGTCCAATGCAGCTTCCAAAACTTTAAAATCCCTTTGTTTTTCCACTGGGATAGTCTGAAGTAACTCTGATGCCTGGCCCCTTAGTGCTAAAACTAATGCCATGGCTTTTTCCTCATTATCCCAGTTGTTCGCACATGCTGCTGCCTCAAATTGCCTCTTGTACGTTGTCCACGAACTTTGGCTGTCAAAAGAAGGAGGTTTTAGTCGCTGACCCGATGATACTACCTGCTGGCTTCCTCTATCTCTCAACTGTCGTTTAAGCCGGTCTATTTCTCCTTTGACTTCTTCTTCAAATTTGTTTACTTTCTCTTTAACTTGACTGACTTCTGTCTCGACTTCACCTACTTTTTCTTCTACCTTGTTTATCTCTTCTTTGACTTCATTCTTTAATTCTTCGTTGACAGAAATGATAGCGTCCTGCTGTATTTTCCTTTGTTCATTCAGAATTTTCCTTAATTCTTCTTGGCGTCTTTCTTGTTCCTCTTTCTCCTCTTGACGTCGTCTTTCTTGTTCTTCTTTCTCCTCTTGCTGTCGTATCTTCAGGTCCTCCATCATTTTCTTCAATTCATCTCTTTCTTCTTGACGTCTTCTTTCTTGTTCTTCTTTTTCTTTCTGACGTCTTCTTTCTTCATCCTGACGTCGTTTTTCTTGCTCTTCCTTTTCTTCTTGGCGTCTTCTTTCTTCATCCTGACGTCGTTTTTCTTGCTCTTCCTTTTCTTCTTGACGTTTTCTCTCCTGTTCTTCTTTGTCTTCCTGCCGTTGCTGCGCCATCAGTTTTTGGAATTGTTCGAATAAGTCCTGTATTTGTCGGATGCCATACTTCTTGTTGTTACGGGCATACGATGAAATTAAAATAAAATAAATTTAACTGTCACGTCAATATCGGTAATGGAACTTTCCAGACAAATCTCGAAATAGCACGAAAAAGTCTTATCCAGAATCTTTTGTCACTTATCCAGTTCAGAGAATTTACTAATCTCCACTAATGTCCAAAAAGTTCTAGTAATTTTCACGCACTAGCACAAATGAGTCTTTTTCAGTATCTCTGTGACTTTCCCGAAAACGCACTTTTTCACAGTTTTGAGTCCAAAAATAGTCCTGAAACAATGTCCCGTAAGTTAATCCTCCGTGTCACTACTAATTCCCGAGAAGAACACTGTAGAAACCTCTTCTTGAACAGTCCAGAAATCTTCTGTTATAATTCCGCTTCTGACACCAATTGTGACGTGCTTACACCCTTTTTGTAAACACCCTGTATCGTGGGTTCGGAAATTATAACAACCAGGGTAACACTAAATACTAATTTATTAACTTACTTAATTACAACAATAACTACTTGGCTAATAACACACTGTGTACTACTTGATCACTTTACTTTCTTCTGATCCTACTACTCTTGCTATCTAAACTGAACTTTATCACTGTGTTTACTCTCTGACCATTTCAACTGACAATTAGTACTGCACTAACTTCTCTCCTTTTGGTTTACTCCATGCCTTATATACCTAAAGATGACAGATCTGGAAGCTTTTCTGATGACGTCACCATACTCTAGACAGTTACAGAACAGATATGTCATCACTCTAGACCTTCTAGTAAGTTCTTTCCACATTCAGACATCCGAACTACTGAATTCTGTGCCTACTTTTCAGTGCAACTAACATAACCTTAAATCTTAAGGGATTGCAACATATTACAATACGTTGATGGTACTTTTGTGGTAATATGCAGGCTAATATTTTTATGATTACGCGCATGCGCATTGTGAAAAATCTCTCGAGGCTTCACCGAGCAGCATCCGCCATTTGCATATTCGTTCTATGCTTGGCCTGTGCGTTATTTAAATTTGTGTAATCTGACTTAATGTGACCGTTATTTCTGTAAAATTTGTAGTTTATTTTTTATAGTAAGTAATTTGTAATTTGTCATTAATAACTTAATTTTAACGTTTTTTGTAAATTATTAATGATATTATTTGAGACTAAACATTTATTAAACATTCAAATACTTTCTACATTTTGAAATAAATAGCTATAATCGCATAATATAATAAAGATTTCATACACATCACCATAAATACTGCTTTTAGCATCCGTAATAATGGTTATTAAGATAGCTCAGTTGGTAGAAGAGTCAGTACTGTAATACGGACAACGCAGACATGTAGGTTCAATCCCTACCGACCGCAATTGGTAAATGTAAGTAAAAATGAATTTAATAACTTAATAAACATTATAATTTGCAGGCAACCCTTGTGAGAATAAATTGGAACTATGGTAAACAATATTAAATATGTAAATAAAATGTACGGATGATAACAACAAATTCATAGTACAATATATTTATGTATTAATAATTACTTCATTTTTATCAAGTAAAATACTTACATGTCCAAGTTGTACTTTTTCGTAAAAAGCGCCTTGAATAATGTATCTATATATAAAAAAGTAGAATCTCCAAATATCGTACTTTATGGATGTATAAATATTATTGTACACTGTTGGCAAATTGAAGGATGGCCAGCTGCTGGCCGGTGGGACATTTCGCCAATGGTCGATTAGGGACAACTTTAAGAAACTTGGTTAACTTTTTTAGATTATTAAAGGTTATTGTTTTGCAGTATTAGCCAAAATTAATTTTATCCAGGGGCGGAGAAACGAGAGGTCGGTATTCTTTATTTCTACATATTAATTTTTCCATTTGACATTTTTAGTATTTTAGATTATGATTCCCTGGTTAATTCTGCATAAAAAAGGGCCTCTTTACAATTAGCCATATGACAAGCCGTTTTCGAGTAAAAGCGGTCTAAACGAAATATTGCGTATTCGTTTGGTAAATGCGCATTATTTATTTTTCAAAGTAGGCGTAAAACAATAACCTTTATTAATCGAAAAAAGTTAACCAAGTTTCATAAAGTTGTCCCAAATCATTTCCGAGATAATTAGTAAAAATACCTATTTTTGCGCCATCCTTAGAGGGCCGTAGCTCCCTTAGGAAGCATTTCCGGACACATGTTTATAGGGACTTTTCTTACTATTTTTGCATGGAGAATTAGCACCTAAAGGGGAAGGCGGGAGTTTCGGGACACCCTGTACATAGTGAATATATGAATATATAGTGAACCAAATGACCAATTTTGGCGACAAAATGACGTCATTTTAATGACGTCAGAAGTACGTTTTAAATATCACGTCTCTGGTACGTCATTTATTGGGACAATGACGTCGGCGACGAAAAATCACCTTTAAAAGACGTCATAATGACGTCACCCTGCTACCTGGGCCTCGCTTTGCCTCGGCGAGAGTGAAGAGCAGGCATTAAAATCGTCATCGGTCGTACCAATATTGGCATGTTGACATCTCGATTTGGAGTTGAGATTTCCAGTAGGTAATTCTAATTACTAATTAGTTGCTAACAAACAGGCAGAATCGTATCGATCGTAAACGATTGTATACTTTCCCTTCGTGTTTTTCGATGAATGTAATTCCACAATTTACCGCATGGAGACGATTATATTATGTTTTTATGGTTTGCAGAGGTTACAAATATCAACAGGTATTTCAGATCTTTATATATATTATTATATTCTCCACATTATTCGTTGACATCTAGTTTTCGAGTAATTACTTATTAATAAACAAGTATTCCGCAGACGGAATCTAAGTCGAGAACAGTTTGTAATTTTACAAACAAGGCATTTTAAAAATCGCGGGGGAATGAACATATTATCACCGATATCCTTTGAATTCATGATTTCATATATGTTTTACCGACAGAACAATATATATGAAATGTTTCTGCAAAATAACAAATATTACCCAGCAAACACTCATAATTGGCACATAAATGGTCATACGTACCGTCGCCAGCATTATCATAGTTGGCACTTTTATGGGGAGCCACAAGCGGACCATTGGCGAAATGTCCCACCGGCCAGCAGCTGGCCATCCTTCAATTTGCCAACAGTGTACAATAATATTTATACATCCATAAAGTACGATGTATGGAGATTCTATTTTTTTTTATATAGATACATTATTCATGGCGCTTTTTGCGAAAAAGTACAGCTTTGACATGTAAGTATTTTACTTGATAAAAATGAAGTAATTATTAATGCACAAATATTGTATACATATTTAATATTGTTTACCATAGCTCCAATTTATTCTCACGGTTGCCTGAAAATTATAATGTTTATTATTAAATTCATTTTTACTTACCTGTACCAATTGCGGTCGGTGGGGTTCGAACCTGCATGTCTCCGATGTCCATATATTACAGTACTGACTCTTCTACCAACTGAGCTATCTTAATAACCGTTATTACTTATGCTAAAAGCAGTATTTATGGTGATGTGTATGAAGTCTTTATTATATTATGTGAATATGTAGCTATTTATTTCAAAATGTAGAAAGTATTTGAATGTTTAATAAATGTTTACGAGTAGTCTCAAATATTATTGTTAATAATATAATTTACAAAAAACGTTACAATTAAGTTATTAATGACAAATTACAACCCACACAACAAAATTACGTGCAATGTATGTACACTGCATATGCAGTCTGTGGATATGTATATCCACCGAATGGAGTAAGTATATCTAATGTATATACAGTACATATGAAATTAACATACATTTCATATACGTTTGTCGCCAACTTTCATATCCATTTCATATTCATTAAATATGTATAAACACATGCAATGTAAATTCATTAGACATCATATACATAATCATACATTTTATGGATATACATTCATTGACACCAAATGTACATCATATATAAACACATGCAATGTACATTCATTAGACATCATATACATAATCATATATTTAATGGATATACATTCATTAGACACGAAATGTACATCATGTGCATAGTTTTCTATATCTGTAACCATCACAGTAGTTTAGAGCATTTGTGTGGCAAACATAACTACTCATTGAGCAGTTGCACTTACTATAACGTTCCGAAATATTATAATAGCTGTAAATTATAAAAATACACTCGTATATTTTGTTACGAATCAACGAATGTCAACGCCTTCAGAGATGATAACTTCGGCGAGGAATACCTGTCTGCGATTTATCAACTGTAAATTCCTTCACAAGCTCTATACTTCCTGGATTTGGCAGTCATCTTAAAAAAGTTTTTATGGATATGATGTGTACTATACCTGGTAATGAATATATATAGATTTCTGACGAGCAGTATACAAACCTCTTTGGCGACATTTATATTTAAATCTTCTTCCTCAGTTTTACTCATTTAAATCGACCATTGTATAAAGAGACATATTCATTTAAAAGCAGTTGTGAATATTAGATTTCAGCCAGTGGAAGCCACATAACATGCGAGCACATTTTCTGCTTTTTATATAACAATTTCTTTAAAAGAAAATGATATCAATATA
The DNA here is from genome assembly GCA_936432065.2 of Rutpela maculata. NCBI lineage: Eukaryota > Metazoa > Arthropoda > Insecta > Coleoptera > Cerambycidae > Rutpela > Rutpela maculata. The sequence continues at coordinate 118,940,469 of OW386285.2, forward strand.
AAAAAAAAAAACTAATGTTGAACCATTTGAATGCTTTTACTACCTATCTATAAATGTTACACGAAAACAATTTTCCATTTAACGATAAAGTACTTTATAAAATAAAGATATATTTTTTGTGTAACAAGAGAACTGTTTAATTCATACTTCTAGGTATACTATTAACATTTTAGTTTGAATCTAGATAGGACAATAGGTAATAAAACATATATATTAAAGCATAAACATATTTTATTTAAACATAAAACATTATTAATTATATTCATCATCTGGTTCTTGTTCCTGATTAACGGTTTCTCTAAAATTAAAACAAAAAAACAACATATTAATAATGAAACATTATGATGAACAAATCTGTTAAAAGATTTCGTTAAATAATATATTATTTTGAGTTTTGAGACCATATTATATAAGACTAGTTTTGTTAAAATGCCTCTCGTAATACATTCAATTTAAATTTTTTTGCGTGAGTAATTGTGATCACTTATATATGAAGTACTAGTTTATTTACATACAGTGTGTGCCAGTGGCGGCTGGTGAAATTTCAATATTTTTTTTCTCGCCTATGGCGCATGGGACCCATACGAAATTTGGGAAATAACATCTAGAGAAGCACTTCTCTAATGACCTCCAAAAAATTTTGAAAAAGCAGTTTGCTAAAAAACTTTTGAAAATTCGTTAGCCTCCCCTGGGTCTAGGGACTCCTGTTTATTTTTATTTTTTTTTGTCATATGCATTTGACTTTTCATAAAAATACAACAATTTGGAGTTTGTGAAAATATTTTCATTACTAACTGAAATACAATGAACTGAAATTTTGTAATTTACAATTTAACAAATTACAATAATTCAATTCGTTGTATCTCAGTTAGTAATGAAAATAATTTCATAAACTCCAAAATCTGTTGTTGTATTTTTATGAAAAGTCAAATGCATATGACAAAAAAAAATAAAAATGAACAGAGCTCCTAGACCCAGGGGAGGCTAACGAATTTTCAAAAATGTTTTCGTAAACTGCTTTTTCAAAATTTTTTAGGGGTCACTAGAGAAGTGCTTCTCTAGATGTTATTTCCCAAATTTCGTATGGGTCCCATGCGCCTCAGACGAGAAAAAAAATATTGAAATTTCACCAGCCGCCGCCGGTGTGTGCTATTTAAGATCACAACACCCCGTTATTTGGAAACGCGTTGACTGATTTAATTTTTTTTTTTTTTTTGGATATAATGCTCGATGAGCTTTATTTGAGTGTTTTGAAAATTTCAAGGCCTACTAAAGCTCCACTAAATGGGTCGAAATTTCGATATCGACTGTTAGGCAATTTTTATCAGCAAATTGGATAGCGTATTCGATTCGCAGTTGTCTCAAATACCTCTATACAAAATTTTAGCTCAATACCTCATAGAAGCACTATTTATTTAAAGAATAAGTTTTCTTTTTCGTTCTTCATTTAGTGTCTGATGTTCCTTAAGTCGAATGACTACTTTACCTTTTAAGTAAACCTAACCGACTTTTATACAGGGCCAGTTGAAAATAAGTGAGAAATTTTAAATTTGGCTATTGAATAACAAACACCCTATATGAGGTATCGAACTAAAATGTTGTATAAAGGTATTTGAGACAACTGTGAATCGAATACGATATCCAATTGTTTTCTTCAATAGCCCACTGTACTAAATCTGAAGAAAACTCTTTATATTTGCTGCTGTTAGAAAAACTAAAGCTTTCATTTAAACTATCTAAAATAGTGTGTTGAATGCACGCACCCCCCTCAACATTAATATTACGTTTATCAGGCCTAGTTTGGAAATAGTTATGTCTCAAAGTAAAATTCGAATTAGAGCAACTAGCAATTTCATTGTTAACTTGAACATCATAAACATTACAATGTAATTCACGATGAGGTAATTCGAGTTCATATTCGTCCGTTATTGTAGTCGTTTGAGTACTAGATGCAATTATCAACATGGATTTATCTGTTTTGTCCTTGATTGCTCTTTGACGTGATCTTTTTTTGCCTCTTTGTTGAGAATTCATCATATATAAAATACTATAATATATAATAAGTCCAATATTATATATTTTAAGTACGTAAGAAGCAAATATTGTAACCTAAAAAATTAACAAGTCTTCTAAAAATCCCACTTACTAATTATAGGTACTTACCTTATTATGTAAATGAACCACTACACAATACAATTCACAAACGAATAGTAATTTATGAAACAATTAGCTGCAAAGTGCAAATCTAATACAATAGGGGTGAAAATACAACGTGCACTAGTTACGCGTGGCGGCGTTGTGTCAGTGTCGCCGCAGACGTTCATGACAATGTACCAACCAACAACTTGATTCCACTATAGATTTGGCGGGAGATTTAAAAAAAAATATATACTGAAAATTGAGCTTGATTGCACTATATACCTCAAACAATACATTATTAATGACGAAGCGGTGGAAATTCGTCGAGACGACAAACCAGATTCGGGAAATAAAAGTGATATACCTTATATCATGTATATGTGTTTATGTATATACCTCCAACAATATCCATGGTATATGTCACGTATGAATATTAATAGCTGCATATACATTTCATATCTTTATGTATATTTAAAAATGTATATGTGTATTTTAACATTGTATGTACATGCTATGAATGTACATATCCACGAGATGTTGTGTGGGAAATTACTTACTATAAAAAATAAACTACAAATTTTACAGAAATGACGGTCAGATTAAGTCAGATTACACAAGTTTTAATAACCCACAGACCAAGCATAGAACGAAAATGCAAATGGCGGATGCTATGCTCGGTGAAGCCTTGAGAGATTTTTCACAATGCGCATGCGGCAATTCATAACAACATGAAGCTATGGTACGCCTGCATATAATTTATTATGGACCACAAAAGGTTAGCCTATGCCATAAGAAAGCCATTGATCTACAATGGCCCATTTAAGGGCCGCAATTTTTGTGTTTGCTGGGTATGAATTTCTGAAATGTGTCAAAAATATAACAGATGTGTTTCTAGGAAATGTTTAATTTCTTCCAGGTTACAATTTTTTAGAAACGTTTCATAAATGTTTCGTGCTTTGTGGGATCATGGCGGCGGGATGGGAACAGAGAGTACCTTGCCTTAGCCCCCTCCCCATCTACGCCACTGAAAGACGAGTCATTATACTGCTTGAAGTGCGAATGTACAGGAGTTGGAACGATTTTCATTAATTTCATTAATTTAGTACATAGATTAAAGACTCTTATGTATATAATTTAGTATGCTACGATCTACGATGCTACGTGCGTGAAATGGAACAGGTCGTTAGTTACGTTTAAAAGCAGGTAATTTGCTGATTGTTATGACAAGACAAAAATGGGTCGAATGACACAGAACCACGCTAATATGGGAGCGTGCATTATCTCAAAATTAATTTTCTACGTCTGTGATATTAGATTTTACTTAATTTTTGGGAAAGTAGATCACTTAACCAATTTAAAGGGCAAATTTAAAAAAATTGCTAATTTTCGTACAAAATTGAATTTCGCGGGTAGGATAACGTGACTGGTCACATTATTTGGTTGGGCGAAAATAAATTCGATACACCCCACCCTGCATCAGAAATATTACTGAGCGCTAGGCGCTAAGCCTGAGAGTATTTAGTCTGGTGTCTAGAAGTTGTAAAATATTTTCGCCCCCGAAAGTGCATAAAACAAGTTGAGTAGTTTATAGAAGCGCGATTCCAAGTTTTGTTTCATATGCTATTCTGCATTTGCCCCGTCAACAACAAACGCGCAGACGTTGGCATAAATGTTTGAGGAACGGTCATGCGCATTTCAGTTTACAGTTGGGTCTCGGAAAATGGCGTCAGCTAAGTTTCTCGAGGAAGCTCTAAGTACAGATGTTGATGAATCAGCCGTAAGTGCAATCGTGGGCTCCTTAGAGAATCAGCTCGTCACTTCTACACCCCCAGCACCAGGTCAAACAGGTTCAACTATCGTGATTAATCAGAACCACGTAAATAGTGCAATATCAAACGGCGGGACAGTTGCCCCTCAGAAACATGGGACTATCGCCAACGGTGACTCGATAAGTGCAGTTAACACAACCGATGGAAGCAAACAAGTGACGAACAATGCGATGATTATAAGCGGCGCCGCGGCGCAGACGGCCGCGGGAGCAGTGACCACTGGCTATATAAATCAAAGTGCTACCATAGATCCAAACAAATCAAACGAGGGCGTCAAGATTGTATATACACAAGGACAAGGCAACCAAGTCATGTCCAATTCGGGGACCATATTACAAAACAGAGTATCTTTACCTAATCAGTCACTGCCTAATGGCACAATAGGCCTTCCTCCGCAAACAGTTTTGCAAACGAATCCGACGAATGTACAAACAATACAAAATAAACAGCCAACATTAGTGTTAAAGACAAGTGGGGCACCAGGCGCCCCGGGTCTAGTGACTGTTCCCATGAATGTGACTTCTTCAGTGCCCCAGGCTAATAACGTAGGTAGCCCTAGCACTCAATCCCCAAATATCCTATCCAACCTCCAGGTAGTTAATGTGCGTCCTGGAGTTCCTACTCAGCAGCAGAAAGGTCAACCAGCTCGTGTAGTGCTTAGTGCACCTCAGATAGTCGGGGCCCGTCCTGGAGCTCCAGTAAGTGAACAAACAGAGAGTCGAATGGGAAGGTTCCGCACTCCCAACCTATGCACATATGCTTGTTCGCTAATATTGTAAAGCTTTTAATAAAAATGTACTAATGCTCTAACTCCAAAACAACCTTCCCATTCGACTGATTTTTAAATTTTGTGTGAGTATTAAAGAAACGTCTGGATACATGTTTGACAGTATATATTTTATAAACAAAAACAAATTAAACAATTCATAATTCATGCACCTGCCCAGTTCACCCTGAACATTTGCTTTAAAATAATATATAGTATACTGTATTAAAGTTATGAAAACCAAATTTAGGTTATGTAAACATTTTTAACCTTGATTCAATTTAAAATTAATAAAACCACTTTCACATACCTCAACTTTTTGTTAATGTTAGCAAACATAATATAAACGTTTTACATTATTAGTACATACAATTTAGCCATTAAATTTCTTAAACGAATACTAACCATAATTATTATTGTCAGATGTGTATTTAGTAAATTTAAATTTAGTTTTATTTTGTCGATGTGTTTTCAGTACTCGTTTTGAAACATTAGAAAATTTATTTTTGTACACAGTGCTGGTTGTATTTTATGTATGTATTAATTGTTTCCGTCTTACTAACTGGGTATTAATGGTCTACTTCAACTTAACTTTGAAATTAATTGTTTTATATTTACTTACCTAACAGATTTAAGGGTGTCCGATTTATGTTAGCCATAGTTAATTATTACGCAGCTCGATAATAAAATTATGTCCGATAAGTTAAGCTTTTCTTGCTTTAGTGTTCTCTGGGATGTGTTTATTGTTAGACGAGTTGCAAATTTTGACATGCCAGTAATGTTTCATTTAAAAATAAGTTGTAAAATTTTATAATTATTAATTATCAGACAACACAGATACTAAAATATTCTACTTTAAGATCATATTGGTGCTTGCCATTGATCGAACTACTTTTTTACAAGTAACTGAAGGGGAAAGGTGTTGTGTACATATTTCAACTGAAATTACACCCATTTTCGCCTAATATTCACATAGTTCTTTTAATCAATGCTGCGTTCAAATGTCATGAAAATCACAAAATATTTACGACGTGACATCAAATTAAACTACTTTTGATAACTGTATAGTGTATATAGTACAGTATAGTATATCTAATATATCTATAAATAAGAAACAGATAACTAATCATTGCTTCCATTCAGCAAGGTCACGTGTCCTGGAATGCCTAATTGAAATGTTTCAAATTTGAGGTTAGAATTTATGGCAAAAGGTGTTTGTCACAGTAAATACATTGGTTAAATATAAGATAGTGTAGGCTCTAGCTGCTTAAAAGACTAGTATTGAACTAGGTACATTTCAAAGAGGTTAGAATTTATGTGAAAAGTCATTAATTACATTAAATAGATAAATAAAAAGCTATTTTAGGTGGTTAAAAGGTAAAATGCATTGTTTAAACTTAATATATGGGACGAATCTGAATTGTAGTAGGTATGTTGATTTCGATATAAATTTGTCCTTTAAAATCTTGTACGGATTCTAAATAACCCTCGAAATAACCTATGTCTATATAGATATGAGGATTAGCTAAACAATATTTTAAATACGAGAACCTTTTTTAAATTTTAATGGTGCATACTTGTAGTTGATTTTGTTAAATGATAATAAGATTTAGTACTAGTTTTCTCAGATTCCATTAAATTTGGGGTTAGATAATTCCCATTGAATCTATGTGGTGGGTCAGTTTTATGGAAACCTTAATCGTACATTTAATTATATTAAAGGCAATTAGCTATCGAGAATATTTAACAGAAGTTAATAAACTAACACTTAAAATATATTTCCATTGAAATACCTACTTAACATTTAAAATTTGTAGGCATTAAAATAAACTTAAGTAGTACTTATATGCCATATATATTTCATGTTTCGCAGTACTTCAAGTAGGTACTGTCGTGCACAAAAAAATAGTTGTCCTAATTTTTTTGCTCACAACGTTCAGTTTATGTGGTCTATGGTTTTTTTTTTCGAGGTTTTTTTTACGTCTTTTTATCTAAGTATGGGTTATTTTCACAAAGGACCCAGCACTTTTAGATGCAATTTGGGTTTCACCTCGGGTTTCACTAACGGAAGCTGAAACTTTGCACAGTGGTAGAGTATGATATGTTAATCAAAAGTCTCCAAGGGTACAAAAAATGTTAACGACAGGCTTTTGAGATATTCGCCAAAAAAGGTCATAATTTAACCGAAACATGTGTATCTCATTGTCATTGGAAATGACAAACATGCTCATGTATATTCATGCCTACCGGAGAGTGTAGTCTGTCCTGTCCAATATATATGATACCAAATCCGACTCCTACTCCCACCGCTTGAGGGTGAGGTAGGGGCCATTTTGAAATCTTAAATGGAAACCCCAATTTTTTATTGCAGATTCAGATTCTGTGCTACAAAATACGTAGATTTTGTCTGAAACTTTTTTTTTGTTTCGTGATAGATGGCGTAATCGCAAAAATAAGATTTTTCACAATTCTCGAGAAATACACTTTGGATTGAAAGATAAAAAAATATGTGTTCAATATTCTAAAAAAAATGCTATCCAATGATACCAAATAGGGATGCGCCGAAGCGGCTTCGGCCGAATCATATATTCTTATTTCTGACCGCGCGTAGCTAATTTGCAAGGTATTTTCGTGTTGCATGCTTCGGCCGAAGCATGCAACAGGAAGATACCTCGCAAATTAGCTACGCGCAGTTAGAAATAAGTATATATGATGTCTCATATCGTGTTGAACCTGAAATTTGGGATAAATATTCGGGATTCGGCCAAAGCGGAAAAAACCCGCTTCGGCGCATCCCCAATACCAAACTCATAACCTACACATAAAATCTAATTCTGCAATGGAGAATGGGATTTGAGATTTGAAATTTACCCCCACCCACCTCCAGGGGGAGGGTCAACTGTTATTACAGGTATTTATTCATCGGATATCCTATTATCTACCTGAAATTTTACTATTGTTTCAAACATTAATTGCCATAATTTCTTCTATCTATCAAATTTACTGAAGTGTAGAAGTGGGGATCTAATGTATTCAAGGAGAAATATCAAATTTATTTCTTTATTTTATTGCCAATATTTGTTTAATTTTAGTACTAGTGGAGACGTTACCAAATATTATCAAATTTTGGAATTTTATATTAATACCGATTTATCAACTCTAAATGGAGGCAATAAAAAGGGATAAGTATCAAATTACTTATCCCTTTTTATTGCCTCCATTTAGAGTTGATAAATCGGGGGTATTAATGTAAAATTCCAAAATTTGATAATATTTGGTAACGTGTCCACTAGTACTAAAATTAACAAATATTGGTAATAAAATAAAGAAATAAATCAAGAAATAAATTTGATATTTCTCCTTGAATACATTAGATCCCCACTTCTACACTTCAGTAAAACCAATCAGACACCCTTATTGAACGTTCATTGACAGGGCTATAGAGATATATAGTTTTTGAAACTCAGTATTGCCGTTTGACTGAAACTGTTTTCTTAGTGCATTATTTTCCAATACTCCATGTTAAGAGTGCACGGTGTGTATGTCCAAAGACTTTTAAAATTCTGGAATTGTCGGACTTTACCATTGCTAGTGGGGTCAGTTCGAGTTTGTCAACAAGATTTTATGTTCTTAAAATGCATGATAATATTATTTTATGATATTCAGATATTTCATGATAAACGGATAATACCAACCAGATGCCACACAACTAACAACTAACTGGAACAACCTATGGTGTTGCCAGACTGCCACCATTTTGACCACTTTGAAATTCCCCACTTTAAACAGCTTTTGTCCCTGATTTTTGACAACATCGCAAATGTTTGCGATAGGACGCAAATTAATAAAAATAGTGTAAAAAAAAAAAATAGAAAATAGTAAAGAATGTTTGAAAAATGTTGGCGAAGGCGCCAGGAAATCTATATAAAAATAACAAGTGAAAAAAATATTCGGTAAATTGGCTAAAACATTTTTTCCACAAAGTATGTATCGAGGTATGTATCTTCCTGATCAAAAAACTTTAATTGAAAAACTTTCGGAAATTGCTCCTTTGATCTCAAATACCCCATCAATAAATTAAAAGTTCGACAAGATACAGAATTTTACAAGAATTTATAGATGTATCTCGGAAACTAGACATAGGATCGAGTTGGCCCCATGAGAGCTTTTGACCAGAAAGTCGAAATCTACAACATATAAAAAATTCAGACAATTTAGCTGGGAGTCAATTTCCATATGTTTTGTGTGGGGTTCTTTGGTAAAATTGTAAGTGATATTGATAACAATTCAGGCAAAAAAATGAGCACCATCCGTGCGGGGCCAAATTCTCTCATCTTAAGTTAGTGGGTCAAATTTTGCTTAGTGGTGGGATACTAAATATATTACAGATCTGTTTATATGGTGTTTTATAGTAAATATCCTCTAGGGTGTGCCGAAAAAATTCAAAATTTTTTTTTCAAGTCGTAATACCGCGGAATAGTTGCGAATTGGGGAGACTAAAAAGGGATAAAAAAGAAATAAAATCGGTTTATATCTTCCGGTCGCGCAAGTGCTCTAAAGTTTGTCGAAATTTGGAAAAATTCACATTTTTACCATAATTTTTAACATTTTTAAATTAGCCTCTTCCCGAATGTAATAGCTTGAATTCTCATGTATTATAACCACAGAAAATAATGTTTAAATATTATTTAAATCCATCAACATCTTCCGGTCGCGCATTGCCTTCAAAGTTAATGAAATTTTGAAAAAAAATTACAAATAAAGGTAGATCACAGTTCAAGGAAAAAAAATACTATCAACTTACATATTTTTTTTCTGGATTTCTTTATTGAATACAAGGTTAAATGTTTAAAAACAAATTATTTTAGAACATTAGTAATATTTATAAACAGATTTTTTTATTGAAAAAACTAAGTTTTTGTGTGAAGAGTTGTAAGTCCAAGAAACTCATGTTGAACGATTGAACATCTCCGTTTTCACTCATTCTTAGCTGAAGGTACTTTGAAATCTGATTTATGGGCGAAGTTAGGCATGGTTGACCTTAACAGCAGAGTCGTTCTGATAAAACCATCCCTAGACCCAGCTTCGCAAACTTTTCCTAGGTCTTCTGTCACGAGTTTCACACATCGTTAAACTACCTGTGTGTGAACTGGGAATGCGAATGTCTTGAATGTTATATCCCAATTAGGGACTGAGTCACTTTGAATATGTCATTTAATCTCATCGTCACATCTTTTAATAGTGGGGGAGAAGATAAATCACAATCCATCCAGTTAATTATTTCCGTGTAATCTTGAGCCTTGAATGTTCTGATAGTTTTTCTCTTTTGATCTAACTGTTTCGCCTTTAGAATTCATCGAAGTCCGGGCTCTCTTATGTGTTTTGTATTATCTTGTGTCATATGGCTACATTAAATGTTGAAAGTGTTTTGCCCAACGTTGGATTACCGATAATTACTATTTCTTGAAGTTGGTGTGGGACTTTCTTCACTTAAGTACCACTAACATGTCGTCCTTCCTCCCATCCAAATAGAGACCTTGTAGTGAAAATTCGTCAGATTTACTACATAATTCAGCCCTAACATTTTGTTTTTCTCTTCTTATTTTGTTTTTGTCTGTAACATGGGAGACGTCAGAATCGGAAATTAATCCAACGTCACGCAAAACACTTTAACATTTAATGTTAGCCATATGACACAAGATAATACAAAACACATAAGAGAGCTCGGACTTCGATGAATTCTAAAGGCGAGACAGTTAGATCAAAAGAGAAAAACTATTAGAACATTCAAGGCTCAAGACTACACGGAAATAATTAACTGGATGGACTATGATTTATCTTCTCCCCCATTATTAAAGATATCAGTGACGATGAGATTAAATCACATATTCAAAGTGACTCAGTCCCTAATTGGGATATAACATTCAAGACATTCGAATTCCCGGTTCACACACAGGCAGTTTAACGATGTGTGAAACTCGTGACAGAAGACTCAGGAAAAGATTGCGGAGCTGAGTCTAGGGATGGTTTTATCAGAATGACTCTGCTGTCAAGGTCAACCATGCCCAACTTCGCCCATAAATCAGATTTCAAAGTACCAACTTCGCCCATAAATCAGATTTCAAAGTACCTTCAGCTAAGAATAGGGATTGCAATTTACCAGAAGTTTTAATAACCGGTAAAGCGGTAAATAAAAATGTAAATAACTGGTTAACCGGTATTTACCAGTAATTTTTAGAATGGATGATTAGGGTGGCGAAAACGGCAATTGTCTTTTTCCATGTACAAAAATTATCTAAATTTAACAAAAAACATTTTTATATACGTAGGTATATTTGATATAATGAACAAACAAAAGGTTTTTTTTATCGGTGATAAAAAACGATGCACTTTTTTTATCGCTGTCAAAGTGACAAAAATGTGACTGTCAAATAGACTTTTTTATATAGTAGTTAATTTATCAACAGTAAAATTACAAGAGCTTTTTTTTTCGGATAAATTTCTCTTTGTAACGAAATAATTTTGCCAATCAGTGATTTTATAAGAAAAACTGACATGAAAAAATCGCGAGACCGGAGGTCGAGCGATTTTGTCAAATGTCAGTTTTTCGAGCAAAATTACTGATTAGCAAAATTTTGAGTTAAGAAATTTATCCATAAAAGAAAAGCTCGAGTGTTTTTTGGCAAGATAAATTAACGAGTGAATATGAATGTGAACGAACAACAATAATTTATTAAAAATAATTATAATTTTCCCAAAACGACTCATATCGTACAGTGTAGTTTCCACAATACTTAAAAATTATAGCTGACAGTACAGATTTCAAAGTGACGTGCGATACTAGGTGTACTCTGCTTTTGAGGAACAGGCATTTTTATCGGTGATAAAAACGATGCATCTTTTTTATCGCTATCAAAGTGACAAAAATGTGACTGTCAAATAGACTTTTTTTACATAGGAGTTAATTTATCAAAAGGAAAAAATATAAATGAAATAAATTTAAATAAATGACTATTCTGTAAATAACAAAAATATCCACTTAAATAACAAAAATTATAAACATAAACTCAAATAGGGCATTTACTGAATACCTAATCTAAAATTTTTTAAAAATAGCCTGTTAAAAGGATTAGTTTTTCAAAGCAATATATGTTAGTCGTCTGATATTTGTGTATAGAATATTACCAGCTGAAGATGACCTTCCTCAATCGATATTTGTGGGTCGATAAGTTAATAAGAATTGGTAATAACATACTTCTAAATGTATTCCACGGATATTTGCGGCAGTGAAATATTCAATTTTCTGTCGTAAGATATTGTCAATGTCTCTCTTGTATTTCTTAAGGCTTGGTGTTTGGAGTTTACTTTTTATAATATTATTTATTTATTGTTAAAAGTGCTCGGTGTTGGGACAGTCACTCTGTATTGAACGAATACTAGTCAGTGGCATAAATAGAAACGTTGAATACGTGACATATCGTAAGTTCCGAATTTACCGAAATAACCGGTAAAAAATTAAAATAATCGGTAATTATCGTCATGTGTTTTTTGTCCTGATAACCGGTTAACCGGTTAACTGGTAATGCAATCCCTAGCTAACAATGAGTGAAAACGGAGATGTTGAATCGTTCAACATGAGTTTCTTCGACTTACGACTCTTCACACAAAAACTTAGTTTTTTCAATAAAAAAATCTGTTTATAAATATTACTAATGTTCTAAAATAATCTGTTTTTAAACATTTAACCTTGTATTCAATAAAGAAATCCTGAAAAAAAATATGTAAGTTGATAGATTTTTTCCCTTGAACTGTGATCTACCTTTATTTGTAAATTTTTTTCAAAATTTCATTAACTTGGAAGGCAATGCGCGACCGGAAGATGTTGATGGATTTAAATAATATTTAAACATTATTTTCTGTGGTTATAGTACATGAGAATTTGAGCTATTACATTCGGGAAGAGGCTAATTTAAAAATGTTAAAAATTATGGTAAAAATGTGAATTTTTCCAAATTTCGACAAATTTTAGAGCACTTGCGCGACCGGAAGATATAAACCGATTTTTTAGCTTTTATGTTTTTTTAAGAACATTTATTTTGACATATATTGAACTAACAGAACATGCTAGTAGCTGTTGCAGTGGTAATATAACGAGTCCAATAGTTTCTTGTGTATCGTAGAAATTCAGCCAATAAATATCGAGCAGTTATAGGCAGTATGACAGCAGTAATGGGCAGTATGACCACCGGCAGCAATCTCGACAGTGTGTTGGCAGTTTAACGGCGATATGTCGGCAGTCTGCAGTATACGAGCATTTTGTAGATAGTAAATGGCAGTCAGTTGACAGTTTTTGTGGTGAGAACTCAAAATCTCTCTTAAAAGGAGATTAAGAAAAATACCAATGTTAAAAGGTCCTCAGAGTGCCTTTGAGACGGTGATGATGAGACTCTTACCTCCTCACAATCAGATATGGGTAATAGTTAGGATAATAGTGTAATATGTGAGCGAGACGTTAAGTGAAACATTTTATGATGAAAAAAAAAATGACAGAAAGAAAAAAATAGAAATGAAAAATAAGGAACATTATATGCATAATATGTATAATATTATATGTATAAGATTGTTGGCACATTGACCGAATAAAATGTTGTATTGTAGTGTACCTGAAGTTCGCGTCATGGGGATATTTGACGAAAAAAAAAAGAATTTAAATTTGTATGAAATGCAATCCATGGGTCACGAAGAAGCATAATTTGTTGGTCCAGCACCCCTTCGACCTTCGAGGCTCGGATGACACCCCCAGGGGTGAAATATAAAAATCCATTTGTTTAAACAAACAGGCGTTTAGACGGGTTACTTTTTAAATGGAATCGATTTTATTCCATTCTTTTAGGCCCCCACCAGTTTTTTCACCCTGACTCGTCCCTCGGAAGACACTACCAGTGCCGATTTAAGAGGTGAAAATCGAGAAAATCGCACCTCTTTTACTTGTTGAAATAAATAAAGCGTTTTAACAGATTGTTTTGAAAACGACATCAATTCGATGTCATTTTCTTAACTCCCCAGCACCATTTCCACCCGAAATCGTGCCTTGGAAGACATCTTTAGAGTATTGTACTTCTGCAATTGTTATTAATGCGGTTGAATATTTTTAAATTTTTTATGAAAATTGGAACAGTTTGCCAGGCTGTATGAATTACTATGTTGAAATTATTCATGTAATAAAAAAATTACAACTTTCACTTTTCTACGTCTTTTCGAAAAAAAAATTCTTTTCGGGTTCAAAAATTGCGAAAGCATGTGAACAAGTTATTCCAAACATGAAAATTTATACAATTTACTTGTACAATACTCATTATCGCCATCGACATGTACATATGTAGTATGCGGAGTGCGTATCCGGATTGCACAGAAAGAGAGGGAAATAAACCATTAGTTCCTCTCCCTCTCTGACATTTTCTTCTTAGCCCTACGCTAATGACGTTAAAAGTGTAGTAATGTACTTCAAAACATTGCCTCGCATCAGCTGTTTTAAAAAACAATAGATTCAGTTGTAGAAAATGGTTCTTAAAAATTACAAATGTATGAATGGTACATTATACAGGGTGTCTCACCAGGAACTGCATCGATCGATATCGGGAAAAGTACGCACTAGAAAATTTAGAAAATTTAGGGAGCTACTAATGGCAGTGTGGCCAATCCAACTAAAATAATTACAAGCATCTGGCATTTCCGGTTATACCGGAAGTTGATACCAACTTGCTTATTTTAAATGGAACACCCTATATATTTTAGTGTTTTCGAAAAGAGCACAAAATTCTGAGTCAGAAACATATAGGATACCCTATGCCTAAACCCAGCCGTTTCAGAGATATTTGACATTTTAAAAAAAATTTGACGGGTGTAATGGTTTATAATAACCCGAGGGGGCAACCGCTGAGGGGAAATAGTGTACAAATCGGAGGAATTAGGAAGGGATTGAAGGTATTTCGGAAGGAATTATTAGGTATTAAGGAAATGACAGGGGAATTTGGAGGAAATAAATATTATTTCGAGGTATTAGAAGGGAATTAGAGCGTAAAAATATTGAAATGGAATATTTATCTTGAAGAATTACATACCAATTCTTATATAAAGGACGTCAGTGTTGTAAAAACATTAGCGCCGAGATTAGCGCTAAAAATATCTAGTAAAGAAAAAATATTTAATTTAATTAAACTACCGATGATACTATGGATTTCTGGATTTCTAGTTCAGTAATTTAACGATTTATATCGGACAAAATTCATAAAGTTTTGAAAATTGGTAGAAATGTTAAGGATAGCCTAAGAATTACTAAACCGAAAAGTTCCCACCTCCAAATAGTGTGCTTCATCCCCTAGGACGCCGTTTCCACCCCCCATTTTGAGGTTTTCTAGATTATCTTGGGAACGGTGCACTTTTTGAATAACTATTCCTTATAAAATTCTCTATAAAAAACATCTCTACACTTTTTTTCCTAAAATTAATAGTACCGTGAGAAATAAGGCGCACACATAAGGGTTGGTTCCGGTCAACACAATAAATTGTAATCTTAACTATAATCTACTTTAAAGTTCAATGCTTAACGCTAAAGCAGTAGCTACTAAACTCCACCTAAAATTATAATAAATATACCACTTCCACCCTCTCACCTCTATAAAATCACGCGATTTTTAAAGAAGCGAGAATATTGTATATTGTACTTGTTTCCACGCCACCCTAGAGGTAAAGTACTTGGCGTGTAGTGTCCCCTGTAGGCCGAATCCACTAATTATCAAAAGGTTACCTACGTTAATTAATCTTCATCGTCTTCCATAGATTCGACATTCATGCATGCTTGTCCGTGGTAATGGTAACATATTGTGGAGCAACGTAAGCCTGCTATTCTGCAACTGCACCTGTTTTCGCACCCTAATTTGCCCGAACAAGAAATTAGTGTTATAACAGATTCGGGAGCCGGTTCTTTTGTTGTCATAGTTCGGGTTAATATACCGCCAACTTTTTTCCATCACCAATCAGTAGCTTCTAGCGCAACATTCTTCCGTGTTTGAATTTGGTAAAAAACGCGATATGAGTGTTGCTGAGCAGCAGCAGAAGTTGTTGGTAGTTTTGATAATATTACAGTATTGTTCGCTTTACCAACAAGTTTGTTAAAAGTCATGAATCTGTATACATCTAGACTTTTTTCTGCGGAGGTAGAGTTGTATAAAGCTAGAATAAATCGCTCTCCTACGTCTACAATGTCTCCATGACTAGCTTTTTCATTATTAAAACTGCACGATGTCTTGTAATACTTCAGTAATATAACAGTTAAAATTGTAATATATTGGACAAAATTCATAAAGGTTCAAAAATTGCGTGCTCCATCCCCTAGAGGCCTTCGTTTCCACCCCCATTTTGAGGTTTTCTAGATTATTTCTGGAACGGTGCATTTTTCCATAAAAAAACCTATATACATAATTATTCCTTATAAAATTCTCTATAAAAACTTCTCTAAACTTTTTTCCTAAAATTAATAGTAGTTTGGTAAATGAGACGCAAATGTAATCAGCGCAGGTCATATGATTCGCTGAATATTCGTATGGCTATTTCCAAAGCTGCCTTTACGCGAAAAAAGTATAAATATCTATACACCACCACAATGTAAAAAATTTCAATTTCTCCCACTACATCTCAGACGACCCAAGATCACTGCATTATTTTAGAGCTTGCTGTAAACGCTGTTACTGTTCAGGGTTGCCAATGAGCGGGATTTTACGCAAAAACTGGGTATTTCAAACCCACTTTCGGGTAAAATCGAAACCGGAAGTCGGCCATTTTGGTTCTTTACATTATATAATTGGAAATTATATCCCATATCACTACACCAAATTTGAACAAAATCCATTCGCCCATTCAAAAGTTACAACAGTGTCCCTATCTGCTGAGTGACCCAGTATACAATATTCTCGCTTCATCAAAAATCGCGTTATTTTATAGGGGTGAGAGGAATTTATTATAATTTTTTTAGATTATAGTAAAGATTACAATTTATTGTGATGACCGGAACCAACCCTTATGTGTGCGCCTTATTTCCCACGGTACTATTAATTTTAGGAAAAAAAGTGTAGAGACATTTTTGATAGAGAATTTTATAAGGAACAATTTTGTATATAGGTATTTTTATCAAAAAGTGCACCGTTCCCGAGATAATCTAGAAAATATTAAGGTATTAGGAGGAAATAAAGGTATTAGGATAATTACAAGGAATTAAAGGGGAAATAAAGAATCTAGAATAGGTATTAGGTGTACAAAATTTCGCCAGCGGTTGCCTCCTCGTAATAACCTTTATAACTTTCTTCGTGTAAAAGATACTCATTTACTTTTTGGCATGTAGAAAGAACACAAGGAGAGCTATACTCTACAATTGAATTACATTCAATAATATTATACCAAGTGTTCCATTTTTGACGTTACATTTTGTAAACTTCAAACCGCGAAAACTTGTTTAGGTCAAATGGAACACCCTATGTTATGTAAAATTAAATTCCTTTTTTTCTGATATAAGCATTGTTGGGAGTTAAGTTACAACTTCTTGAAATATTTGCGATTTTTTTAGAAATTCAAGAACTGTTAGTAAAAATCTTATCAAATTAGCCATGATTAGTAACAATCAGTAATGTCAATCATTCTCTCATGTCAAAAAAATGCCACCGCGTTTAAATTACACCCCCACGAAGACTTTTTGAATTTGTTCATTATTTACGGAGAATGTGATAAAATAGTATGAAGAACTTGTAATACATTTGCTACTTGATATCCACAAAAACGGAAACCGTCACCAAACACTAAAATGCATACTGGATAATTTTAAAAACTAGCTCTGTCAAGCAGAGATGGGTAAACTCCCGGAGTTTTGATTACTCCGAAAGTTTCCAGGAAGCTTTCCTGGAAACTTTCCATTGGGAATATTCAGAGTTTATTTTATGGTGAAATCTGATTCGTGATGATCTGAGCTTCATTTTGATACCAAATAAGTGCATATAAATATATTATTCACATTACTTTTACAGACTTTTATCAAATAACTGATATTATATGACACTCGCTATATGTGCCCTGTGCTATATGAAGAATATGGAGCAAATTGGGTGGTTACCCAGTAATTCGTTTTGTTTGAATTATTAAATAATTAAATATAAATAAAATAATTTAAATAATGTGATAAATATGTGGATTATAAAATTAAAAATTTATGTAAATGTCATATGCAACTCCTATTTTGGGAGTTGGAAATGTAGAAGGCAAGACAGAAATAACATCTAAATCTCATATTATATAGTTACATTGAATTAAAAGTGTAAAACAAATAAATAAAATAATAAATAAATGTTTATTTAATTTTAAATTTTAACACTTAAAAAAATAATAACAAGAAAATAATCAATCAATATTATTAATACTAATACACAGATAGAAATAATGTTTTAAATCAAGAATATTTATTTCATATATACGCAAATAAAGGATTTTCTTCATATAAGACAAATACTTTTGTAGCGAGAAATAATAGGTTTGATTCAAAACTATTTGTTTTATATGAAGAAAGTATTTATTTGCGTAATATATGAAACAAATATACTTGATTCAAAACTTTATTTCTATCTGTGTACAAAATAAATTAAACCATCCACTATAACAACATATTATTCATCGAGAAGCAATAGTGCTGGTAAACAAATAAACGTAACTTATATGTCTGTCAACTCATCCTTGATCATAGCCAATAGCATGAAATTCGAGAAATTCTGTGCCAATAGTAATAATCCGAGCGGTGACCATGTTAAACTCTACGTCATCAAACATCCGATTAATTTTTGATAATTTCGAAAGAATATCAACAAATTAA
This sequence comes from Rutpela maculata, assembly GCA_936432065.2. NCBI lineage: Eukaryota > Metazoa > Arthropoda > Insecta > Coleoptera > Cerambycidae > Rutpela > Rutpela maculata. The sequence continues at coordinate 118,959,112 of OW386285.2, forward strand.
AACTGGATTTCTGGCGTTTGAGGTTATGTTAGATCATCGTGGCGGCAATTTCAAATTTATGAGAACAACTGTAAATATTCGTGAAAAATTTGGAAACTTTCCCGGAGTTTTGGAAACTTTCCCGGAATTTTGGAAACTTTCGGAATATTCAAATATTTTTAAAGGAAACTTTCATTTTTATCAAAACTCCGTTCCGGAAACTTCCGAAAATTTCCTGGAAACTTTCCTTTGGAAAGTTTCCTTGACCCATCTCTGCTGTCAAGGCAAGAATTCAAAAGCGGAAGCCTATTGTTGATGACGAAAACGTAGAAATAGCAATTCTGGGATATTTTCATGCATTTTCAATGATGGCATTAAGACAAGCTGCTCTGGAATCGGGACTATGCAAGGATTCAGTTCACAGAATCTTAATTAAACATTAATTTCACCCATTTTCTTCCAAATGGTTCAACGACTAAAAGAAACAGATTTCCTAAGAAAAGAAAATTTTTGTGAATTTATTCTAAGGCGACGATTTTTATTTGGGAAATATTATATGGTCAGATGAAGCTAACCAAAAACAGTCTTTTTAATCGAGACAATTCGCATTATTGGAGTGACTCGAATCCTCATGTGTTCAGGGAGCGAAATTCTCAAGAAAGTTGGCAGTTTAATGTTTACTGCGCCATAAGAAATGGAAACGGAAAGTGGTGGCATTAGAATTTTATCAAGAAAATTTACTTAAACAATAAGTTAAAAAGATTTCTTCTTCTGCTAATATAGAAACGAACATAGAAACATTTTTTATCAGCACGACGATGCTCCCCCAAATAATGCGTATTTGAAAAATAATTTTTTACAAGAAATTTTTTACGATCAATGGATCGCCATTAATGGACCTTTCCTATGGACTCCTCGCTCACCCGATTTATCAACTCTAGATTATTTTATTTGGGGAACTATTAAAAATAAAGTTTATGAGATCCCATTGGCATTAACAACTCTTGAAGATCGAATGCAGAGAGTAAGAAATGCATTTCAAAACTTATCACAGGATTCAATTAGGTACCCATGAAGAACTAATCAGATGGTGCGAAAAATGTGTGGAGGTTCGAGGGCGGAATTTTGAACAATTATTAAATTAAAATGGAATCATGTTTTTAGTTGATTTCATCTTACCTATTTTAGTTTATGCAAAGTGTCTTCAATCCAATTAATAGGTATGTTACAGTGTTTAGTGTTATTTTCCGTTTTTGTGGATATCTAGTAACAAATGTACTACAAGTTCTTGATATTACTTTATCACATTCTCGATAAATAATAAACAAATTCAAAAAGTCTTCATTAAACACGGTGGCATTTTTTGACAAGAGAATGATGACGTTACTGATTGTTTCTAATCATGGCTAATTAAGTAAAATTTTGACCTACAATTTCTTGAATTTCTAAAAAAATCGCAAATATTTCTAAAAGTTGTAACTTAAACCTCCACAATGATTATAGCAGAAAAAAAGGAATTTAATTTTACATAACTTGATGTAAAAAAATATAAGGTGTTCCATTTGACCTAAACAAGTTTTCACGGTTTGAAGTTTACAAAATTTAACGTCAAAAATGGAACACTTGGTATACTATTGTAACGTGTTTCCACCCTTAGGAAACTACCCCTTGCAAAATCCGTGGGTTCCAAAAATTATAACAAGAGATTGTCCACTAACACACTTTATTAAATATTTACTGGATACTTCACAATACTATTATTAATTTAAATACACTTTACTGACTAAAAATCACAATGTTTATCACTTTGTTTATCTTTGAAGTCTTAACCTCACTTTCTATACTTTCTGAACTTCTGAACTACTCGCTGAGAATGCGGTCGGTCTTTTATACCTAAAAATGACAGATCTCGATTTTTCTGTGATGACGCCACCATTCTCTAGATAATTCCAGATGTCACCAGAACTAACTTCTGGTAGGTTTCTGGAGTAGGTGCAAATACACTACATTCATTCAGACATTCGATCTGTTGAAGTCTGCCTACTTTTTAGTAACATAACCTTAAATTTTAAGGGGTGCAACATATTACACTGCCCCCTCCTTAAGCCTGAACGTCCCGGTCAGGCAATTCAGCCTCTTTCACATACTTCGCCAGTCTATCCAAGTGTACGATCTTCATCTTGGACTTTTTGTTTCGTTGAATACGATAGACGACATCATTAATTCGGGTAATAACAGTATACGGTCCATCCCAAGGAGGTTGAAATTTCGGGGATCTCCATTCCTTCCGCTGTGGGTTGTACAGCCAAACCAGATCCCCCACCTTGAATCCCCCTGTACTGTACTGGCATTCTGATCATAACGAGCCTTCAAGCGGTTACTAGTTCTGTTCATCTGCTCTCGATCATTCTTTGGCTGTTCTCGACTTCCATTTCTGTAGTTGCTCATGGAAAATGGTTCCCCACGGGCAGCACAATTCTTACACTTGCGACACCAGGCCTCCACATCCTGGCGACTATTAACCCAATAGAATTGTTCCCGTGCTCTACTCAATGTCTTGTTTATGCCGAAGTGTCTGCTGGACGTTTTATTGTGCGCTTTCTGGAGTACTTCTGGTACACGACACCTGGGAATCACTAGACGCATGGCAACCTGCTTCCCATCTGGGCTTTCCCATGCTCTCCTTAAAAGCCCGTCTACGACTGTAAGTGAATCCCATTGTGACCATAAAGCCTTCAGCCCCACTTCTGTGTCGGAAACATCCTTCCATGCTGGACGCGTTCCCTCTTCTTTTGCTCGCAACATGGGTCCGATTTCTACATCACGCAATTGCTCTTGCCTCAGAGTTTTCTTTGACCAACTGTCTGGAAGATCGACCTTGACAGTGTTGACTTTAACCATGTTCGGCAATTTTCTCACCTGAGGGTAGCGCTTGCAATCTTCCTTGTCTGGTTTTCTGGATAATGCAGGAGTTTTTGACTGCCTGCGTTGTCAACAGCCCGGTTTTCTCGCATTGGTCGTTCACTTTTGACAGAATAAATTGTTCGTTCCCAATCCTTAACATTCGCTTCCCTACGTCAATAATAAATCCATACTGTTCCATAATGTCCAGTCCCAAAATGAAGTCATCCGTAATGTCAGCCACGATGACCCTGTGGTCGAACCTCAAATGCCCAATCTGCAAACCCAGGTCTACTTCTCCATGAACCGTAGCCCTGTCCCCCGTAGCTGTCCGGACGATCACTTCTTCATTTTGCCTCTTGGTAATCTTTATGCTCGATATAAATCCTGGCCGTACTATTGATGACGTAGTACCTGTGTCGATGGTAAACAAACATTTTCTTCCATTCACATATCCATGCAACAACAGACTGCTTGCGATTCTTCGAAGCTGGGAAATCTTTATTTCTCTGGGGTCACTGCATTCCCTAGCCAGAACAACCCCCTTGGTACTGTTTTCCTGCTTCTCTTCAAGATTCAGAGCATTTACTCGACTCTCCGAATTCTGCTGTCGACAGTCTCGCTTCATGTGTCCTACCTTGCCGCAGTTGTAACATTTAATACCTCCACTCGGCTTTCCTTTATTTTGTTGTTTTCTCTGCTCCCTAAGATCATCCACTTTGTTCAATAATTTGGTAAACATTTTCTGCATCTCCGTCAACATAGGGTTCTGGTTCATTTCTGGTTGCGATTCTTCGAGAGTCACAGCTCGCACTCTCGACCTTGGAGTATCTCTGTAGGCGGCTTCTACTTCAAGTGCACGCACCAAAGCTTCGCTACTACTTTGGTGTCTTGTCAGCCTCAGAACTCGCCTGACCTCTTCGTCCCTTATGCCATCTAAAAAGGCCCCCACGGCTAATTGTTCCTGGAATTCTTTAGGTGCACTCGGATATGCCAGGTGTGCCAGTCTCTCTATCGCGGCTTCAAATTCTTGTAAACTTTCCCCAGCTTTTTGCATCCGGGATTTCAGCTGAGTCTGGTATAATTGGGCAAGGTGTTGATCGCCATACCTCAAGTCTAATGCAGCTTCCAAGACTTTAAAGTCCCTTTGTTTCTCCACCGGGATAGTCTGAAGTAATTCTGAGGCCTGGCCCCTTAACGCCAGAACTAATGCCATGGCCTTTTCCTCGTTATCCCAGTTGTTCGCACATGCTGCTGCCTCAAACTGCCTCTTGTACGTCGTCCAGGAACTTTGGCCGTCAAAAGAAGGAGGTTTTAGTCGCTGACCTGATGATACCACCTGCTGGCTTCCTCTATCTCTCAACTGTCATTTAAGCCGGTCTATTTCTACTTCAAACTCAGTTACTTTTTTTTCTACCTTATCTACTTTTCCTTCAACCTTATCTACTTTTTCTTCGACCTTGTTTATCTCTTCTTTAACTTCTTCCTTGACAGAAATGATTGCGTCCTGTTGTATTTTCATTTGTTCATTCAGAATTTTCCTTAATTCTTCCTGGCGTTTTTCTTGTTCTTTTTTCTCCTCTTGCTGTCGTATCTTCAGGTCTTCCATAATTTCTCTCAATTCGGCTTTTTCTTCTTGGCGTCTTGTTTCTTCATCCTCTTTTTCTTTCCGACGTCTTGTTTCTTCATCCTCTTTTTCTTTCTGACGTCTTATTTCTTGATCTTCCATAATTTTCTTTAATTCGTCCCTTTCTTCTTGACGTCTTCTTTCTTCCTCTTGACGTCTTTTCTCCTGTTCTACTTTGTCTTCCTGGCGTCTTCTTCATCCTCTTTTTCTTTCCGACGTCGCTTTTCTTGCTCTTCCTTTTCTTCTTGACGTTTTCTCTCCTGTTCTTCTTTGTCTTCTTGACGCCGTTTTTCCTCCTCCTGGCGCTGCTGTGCCATCATTTTTTGGAATTGTTCGAATAAGTCCTGTATTTGTTTATCGGATGCCATACTTCTTGTTGTTACGGGCATACGATGAAATTAAAATAAAATAAATTTAACTGTCACGTCAATATCGGTAATGGAACTTTCTAGACAAATCTCGAAATAGCACGAAAAAGTCTTATTCAGAGTCTTTTGTCACTATCCAGTTCAGAGAATTTAATAATCTCCACTAATGTCCAAATAGAATAGTTCTAGAAATTTTCACGCACTAAATGAGTCTTTTTCAGTGTCTCTATCACTTCTCAGTTCAAAGGATTTAATTATCACACTAATGTCCTAATAAAATGTTCTACAATGTCTCAAAAATGCACTTAACACTATTTTCCTGTTCGAAAATAACCCTCGAACAAATGTCCAGTAAACGAGTCCTCCGTGTTAGCACTAAACCTCGAGAATACTTCTCGAACACTCCAGCACAACTTCAGAGCTCCTTTTGTCATAAAATTCCGCTTTCTGACACCAATTGTAACGTGTTTCCACCCTTAGGAAACTACCCCTTGCAAAATCCGTGGGTTCCAAAAATTATAACAAGAGATTGTCCACTAACACACTTTATTAAATATTTACTGGATACTTCACAATACTATTATTAATTTAAATACACTTTACTGACTAAAAATCACAATGTTTATCACTTTGTTTATCTTTGAAGTCTTAACCTCACTTTCTATACTTTCTGAACTCCTGAACTACTCGTTGAGAATGCGGTCGGTCTTTTATACCTAAAAATGACAGATCTCGATTTTTCTGTGATGACGCCACCATTCTCTAGATAATTCCAGATGTCACCAGAACTAACTTCTGGTAGGTTTCTGGAGTAGGTGCAAATACACTACATTCATTCAGACATTCGATCTGTTGAAGTCTGCCTACTTTTTAGTAACATAACCTTAAATTTTAAGGGGTGCAACATATTACACTATTATTGAATGTAATTCAATCGTAGAGTGTAGCTCTCCCTGTATTCTTTCTACATGCCAAAAAGCAAGTGAGCATCTTTTACACGAAGAAAGTTATACAGGTTATTGTAAACCGTTACACCTGTCAAAATTTTTTTAAAATGTCAAATATCTCTGGAACGGCTGGGTTTAGCGCTATAGGGTATCCTATATGTTATTGACTCACAATTTTATGCTCTTTTCGAAAACCCTAAAACATATAGGGTGTTCCATTTAAAATAAGCAATTTGGTATCGACTTCCGGTATAACCGGAAGTGCCAGATGTTTTTAATTATTTTAGTTGGAACGGCCACACTGAGATATGCAGGTATTTTATATACTCACTAGAAGTTGTGTTTAACCTTTTCAAAACTCATTTCTTACGTCTTTTTACATTTCGTATTGCGCAGAACGCGAATGCGTAAAAAATGGTTTCAGCGAGCATGAAAAAATGTTTTCGTATTCAAAAACGGAAAAGTCTCCTTGAAGAGAATGGGATCCAATAGATTCCATGGAAAAGGTAACCCGTCTAAGCGCCCGTTTGTTCACATAGAAGGGAAAACGGGGGTTTTCTTGATTTTCACCCCCTTAAATCGGCACTGGGGGGTGTCTTCCGAGGGACGAGTCACGGTGAAAATAGGGGCGGGGGGTTAAAAGAATGGGATAGAAACGATTCCATTCGAAAAGTAACCCGTCTAAGCGCCCATTTGTGCGATTTTCTCGGTTTTCACCCCCTTAAATCGGCACTGGGGGTGCAAAAAATTATGTTTTTTCGTGACCTACGGATTGCATTTCATACAAATTTAAATTCTTTTTTTTCCATTGAATATCCCCATGATGCGAACTTCAGGTACACGCATTGTAATTATTAATCACAGATCAGAAATAAAATTTTCACAAGCCGATTTAGGTGACTTTGCAAGACTCAGGAATAAGAATATTCATATTGTCAATAATGCATATCAGCTATGGTTTTTCTCGAATTATTAGGAAATAATCCATTTCGGATCAAAAAGCGATATCAGATAAATTTAAAGAATTTAAACAACCAGAAGATTTATCCATAAATTGAAACGTATTAATTTTGTAAATAAACTGCAGGCCACACAACTAATAATGTAAAGGGCCCCAACCCTGAGAATCAGGGTTGGGAACAAAACTGTTTTTGTTTTGTTTTAAACAGTTGCTTAAAACATCACATTGTGTATTAAGTATGTTTTAAACATTTGTTTAAAACATGGATACGATGTTTTAAAAAATGTTTTTAAAATATTTTGTTTTAAACATGCCAACTCTGCTGAGAATTTCTGTATTTTTTTATATGTCCTGATCAAAAGTCCTAATGCGTGCAAGACTGAAAAATGGACAGATTTTAAGATGTGGGGGTCAATGGTCAATAATGCGGCCACTTACGAATTGCCTCTATGAAGGCACCTATGCGCTTTATGACTGCAAGAATATTGGTGTATTTGCATTTATGTGTATTTATTTATTTTTTTATTTTTTAAAATTTTTTTATTTAATTATTAAATTATTACGATACCTATCTAACAGGCACACGGCTCAATTACAAGATAAAGAGAGAAGAACTACAACTACAAATGATACAAAACATGATAAAACAGAGGCGTAACTATGGTAGGGCAAACCGTGGACCGTGGCAGTGCCCTGGGGCCCCAGCCGGCGTCTGGTTTTTTTTCGAAAAAAAAAATTGTAATTGTCTTTTCTTCTCCCCCCCCGCTCATTAAAAAAATGTTGGGATCAAAGAATTAGGTATTAAGAAAATAATATAATAGTGGGGCCCCCAACAATTTCTCGCCCTGGGGCCCCGTGACGGCTAGTTACGCCATTGGATATAAACAAAATTATGCATACAGTAGGTATACAAACTTATTTTAGAGTAATATGCGAGCATGGTACAAAAAAAAAAGTTAAACGAAAAAAAAAAACAGAAGTAAAAACATAACAGTCTTTAGGATAAACAATCGTTTTAATTAAAAACATATTTCTTTATTGTTGCGAAAGGGTTAGTGCAAAATATATCAAGTTGACTTTCCAGGTTTGTGTAGTTATTAAGGTACATTTGATATAGCGGTGATGACAAGAATATTTGTTTTGACAGTGGGAAGATGAAAAAGGTTGTAATTTTTAAGGAAATTCTAGGTACTTTGTACATGATTTGATTGGAGAGTCTGATGCAGTCGAAACGACTATTTACTAGTTTATACAAAAATATTATAGAGGCAGCTACTCTCTTTTTGTCCAGTTCACGACGTTCATAAACATTAATGCGATTAAGCAGTATTTCGTGGGGAACCCGATTTGTGGATAATAACCGTAAATTATATTCGTGGCCGATTTGAGAAACCTGCATTGTATTTTTTAGAGTTGGAGGATATAAACATTGTAGGTTGGGCTCCAAACCACTGAGGCGTATTCGAGGCAGGACCTTACAAATGTAACATAGGGTGTCAATGTTCACAAACCCCTTACAGTTCCGTGTGAGAAATCCTATAGTTTTAATGGCACCATCTACTATTGGCTCAATATGTTTTATGAAATTAAGTTTAGAATCAAAGTGAACTCTTAAGTCTTTAGAAGAGTCTCGTCTGTGCAATATGACACTCTGAAGGTTATAATCGTAGAGAAATATATTATGCTTTCTGGTAAACGACAAGGTATTACACTTCTGAGGATTAAGTGACAGTTTATTGATAATGCACCAGTCATGAAGTTTACTTAGATTATTTTGCAATCTCTCACAATCTTCGATTGATGTTATTTCGAGAAATATTTTTAAGTCGTCTGCATAGAGCAACGTTTCAGCAACAAGATCAGTTGTAATAACGTCCACAAACAGGTTAAAGAGAAGAGGAGATGCACAATGTGTTGCTGATTGTCAGGCTGCCGATGAAATGTATCCAAGCACAAACACGTACACTTAGAAACAAATAATAGCACTTCACATATGTATAATGATACCATTTGGGTTCCCTTTCTGCAGCACTTGGGTTTTGGGTTACATTCTGTAATTTTATTGAATAGAATAGAATAGAATAGAATAGAATACTTTATTTGTCTTTATGGCTACAGTATTTGTAGATAAGATATGCATATATAATGTCAAAAGATAGAAATATAATAAAATACAAAAGTTAAAATTACATGCATACAGATTATAACGTACACTAATAACATACACGTACAATAGCTACGTAGCTAATTTTATTGATCACACTTAGCTTGGCAATGTTTCATTTTACATGCATTGTAATCATATCGTTTGATGATCTTCTCTAATTCTAAAATATTTAGATGATTGCATATAGCTCACATTTTTTAAGTTGCTGCATTGAACCCTACCAATTTGTGCGGAGTCCTTTCTAGAGAAATTTTCAAGTAGATTGTCCTAAAAACGAAAGGGGATATTAAGTTGTAGTTTTCGAGGTTTTCTTTCAATTTGAACTGAAATAAACTAGCTTAACATAACATCGAACTATGGCAGAAGACGTATACAGGATGTACAATGACACCCTTGCGATTTTGCAAAATTTCATTGATTCCAAAAATGTAAACAAAGTAAAAATCATTAATAATTTTTCAACCTTTTAATTTGGTATGTAATTTGTTAGTATCACAATTCAAATTTTCTTTTTATATATATTATGTACTGTTGAACAATTTTTTGTGACATTTTACTGGCAATATAATGTCCATGTCCTAATGAGGTTTAATTGTGAAAGCTGGCTAGACTAATTTTACGACTATGACTATAAATTAATACATAAGTATACCAATAAATACCAATTATTCTTCTTTCCTCTTCCCAAATATTTATTAGGTTTTAAAAAAATATTAGTTGTATACAGTGTGTCCTGAATGGGTACCGCACTCTTGTAAACTTTCTTTTTTGATTTGCCGAGAAAGAGTCATTCTTTGTAAAAAGTTTTGTTTGACTTATGAAGTCATAAGCAGTTATCAAACTTAATATAAATTATACAGAGTATTCTAAAAATTAGAAAATATGAAGTCGACTTTAAGCAAGCTACCTTTTTTTCTGCGTTTTTATTGAAAATTTTATTAAATCATTATTATATTATATACAGTGTGTCTATGGATGGAGTCCGGAAGAGCAGAAACTTTTAATTCTTGATTCTACGAAAGAAAGTAATTCTTCATGAAAAAGTCTGCTTCACCAGAAACCTGCTTTTTGGTTATCGTCCAGTTGAACAGGGTTAGCCAAAAATCTTGATTTAAGTATGAAAAATTTCCAAATATTTTGAAAATGTTTTTGAAATGATTTTAAAATAACTTTTTGTACATTATATTATGTAAAAAATTATTCTAATCTGATATATCCATATTAAAAATCAAGATTTTTAAATTCTAAGTAAGAAAAATAATTGTTATGAAAAATAACACATTTTGTTAAATAAAAGTATCAAATCATCGGCAACCGACATGGTTAGTTTAGTCAGCTAACGTGTATTGTGTGGTAAATATGCTGGTCGTACTCTATCGCGTACTGGGTTCAACTCCTTCTTCTTTTAGCGGGGCGACGAAGAGTTGCTGCACTCAGGCCTTGTGGCTCATTGTACCCTTAGAACTTAGGAAATTCCCTCATTCAGGCCGGAATCTAACCCAAAGGCCAAAATCCTTTCTATAGGGGCATTCCTCATTTCCTCCAGCGCCGGAAAACCAATGCCAAAGTGTTTGTGCCTCAAGTTCATAAGACTGGCAGGAAGTTAGAATGTGGATGGAAGTTAATTGTCAGGTCATCTGCGCAAAAAGATCCTCATTCTCGAGTTCCTGGAGTAGTCCATCAAGAACGAGGTTCTTTACTGAGATAACTTGCTTAGTGCATATAGAACTCAATTAATGAGTAACGAATTATTATTTTTTTTTTTTGAAAATTTAATCATCAATTTTACTAGTGTTCTGAATTGTACCTCCACAATTATTGTGTACACATTTTCATGTTTTTTTCCACTCAGCTCTGATAGTCATATAACTATGTACACTACATATTACATAACAATTACTTTTTTTACTTATTCAGTGACATCCAATCGGGGTTGGCCTGATTTATACCAGTAGAATTTTTAAAATTTAAATCACGATTTAAATCAAACTGGAGTATTTTTTAAAACATTTCAAAGAATGAAAATAAAATGAATGAACGTGTAACAAAAAATGGACAGCTACTAGAAGCAGCTGGAACCTCCCATCAAATATTTGCGAAAATTCATTAATTTAGTTAATAATCGGGCTCGTTACCACTGAGATATGTGATGCAGGTCTCCGTTCCATGGGCACTAGAATCTAAACGACCCACCATTGCGGGACTCGGACAATTCGTTATTGTGTGAACGAGTGAAGTGTGATATATCGTTGGAATCAGAATGACATGTACTTTCGAATAATACAATAAAAAATTTATATTATGTCGAAAAATAGAAGTCTATTTATTTATTTATCTATTTAAGTAAGAGGTCACCCAACAGACGGTCGAGCTGCCCAATGACAGGGTGACATAAAGTACAAAAAAAATATTATAATTTGCAGAATGCATGTTCTAAAAAGTCTAAACAACAAAAAAGTTAACCTAATTCAGATGAAATGGTAAGAGTAAGAGTTACCAGAAAATATGAAACCTAAACCTATACATAACATAGGTACTTAATATGCGAAAAGGGCACTAAACGCATAACTTCTCCATTTTTAAGGGTGGGAAGAGGTTAAAAAATGAGCTAAATCTGTAAGAAAACTAAAAACTAGGTTTTAAATTTCTAATACATGCTGCAAAATAATAAGATAAAGTAAAAGTTTAAACATGCTAGACATAATGTGTTGCGATCACCAATTTGCTGTGTTTATAATGAACAAAATAGAAATTGATGGCTTTAAAACAATAAGTGCATCATTAAGTAAAAAATCAATAAAATGGCTGTGTAAAAATGTAAAAAGGGAAATACTTGAAATTTTATTTAAAAAAAAAAAAAATTAAAAAAGTGGTTTTTATTTATTTTTTCATTAAAAATCAGATATAGCTCCATAATGAGTTACCTATACAATACAGATTTTGATGCAGATTAGTCATATTGGACTCAACTATTAAAAGTATTTTTTTACAAGGCTATTAATAATGAAAAATTATCCTATACACAAGAATACTCCGATACAAATACACCAGAATATACTGATAAATTAATAAAATTACAACTACATACTTACACACATCCATGCATATGAAGAAATTTTTTGATAAATCATATATATATAATTTTTAACATTGAATATTAGCCATAAAAATGGCAAACTATGTAGACATAGGTACTGATTTCTCGGATCAAAAATATGAAATTTGTGAAAAAGTACTGCTAAAACTAGATATGCTGAAAAGTGCAATGTAATAATGCATAACAAGTGTTTCAAAAAAATTGCGAAGATATTTGCAATTAATACAAGTAATTGGCGATGTCAAAATTGTAATGAAGCAAGCCTGCACATATGAAGTCAACAAGTGAGAACTCGGTATACAGATTCTTATTAAACAATTTAGTAGAAGGATTAAAACACAGTAATAGCTTGCCAAAATAAAAGATGAAGGCTGATACGGAAAAACCTGTAAGTTTTTTCTATCCATCTGATAACCAGACTTTTTTGCAGTCATATAGTTTGATTGTAAAAATATCAACAATTCTGTACATAAACAGTAATCATCTGTTTCAATAATAAAATCAACAACTCAAAATACAAACGTTAATGAAGAGCATGAAGTCATGTCGGTCCAACTAATTTAAATGTTCTTATTAATAATACTAAACCCACAAAAGGTGATCTTTTAATTAGCTGCGAAAATTCTGATTCTTTGAACAAATTAAAAGAAGCAGAAGCAGTAAATAATTGTAATTACAAATGTGGATAAGAAACTAACTTTTTCTAATGAAAAATTTATGACCAGGTTACTTTGTAAGTACTTTGAATGATTTTTACAATTAATGATTTTTTATTTATTTGCTTTTATCATGATTAGAGAATATTATTTAGGTATTATGCAAATCACAACTTACACACGTTTTATTTATTATGAAAATACCTACTTTCTGTATATTGTTGCCCTAATCTGGGCACGCTAATATACTAGTCAGGTAAATACTTTAAAGCACTCATTATTGGAGAATCAATCAAAACAACTACTCTTCTAGCTAATACTGACGAAGTATTGAATTACATGATAGAATTCTTAGCATTTTAAAGAAAAAAAAAATATATTGAAAATACTTAATTCATTTATTCAAATTTAATCATTCACACTTTTTTATTTAATATGAAATTATCTACTTTCTGTATATTGGTGCCTTAATCGGGTCACGTTAATATACTACTTAGGAAAACACTTTAAAACACTCATTATTGGAAAAACAATCAAAACAACTACTCTTCTAGCTAATACTGACGAAGTATTGAATTACATGATAGGATTCCTGGCATTTTAAGGGGAAAAAAAAATATATTGAAAATAATTAAATTATTTATTGAAATTCAGTCATTCAGAACAATTATTGAACCATACATTCATTTCAACTCTAGAAAAGTTGTACAAGTTTTTTCGAACTCGTTAGTTCTCATCAGTAGAGTATAGAAACATTCATTCATTATTTACAAGCCTATTCTTGATTTATTTTTACAATTAATTATTTTTTATTTATTTGCTTTTATCATGATTAGAGAATATTATTTGCATAATACCTAAATAATATTCTCTAATCATGATAAAAGCAAATAAATAAAAAATAATTAATTGTAAAAATAAATCAAGAATAGGCTTGTAAATAATGAATGAATGTTTCTATACTCTACTGATGAGAACTAACGAGTTCGAAAAAACTTGTACAACTTTTCTAGAGTTGAAATGAATGTATGGTTCAATAATTGTTCTGAATGACTGAATTTCAATAAATAATTTAATTATTTTCAATATATTTTTTTTCCCCTTAAAATGCCAGGAATCCTATCATGTAATTCAATACTTCGTCAGTATTAGCTAGAAGAGTAGTTGTTTTGATTGTTTTTCCAATAATGAGTATTTTAAAGTGTTTTCCTAAGTAGTATATTAACGTGACCCGATTAAGGCACCAATATACAGAAAGTAGATAATTTCATATTAAATAAAAAAGTGTGAATGATTAAATTTGAATAAATGAATTAAGTATTTTCAATATATTTTTTTTTTCTTTAAAATGCTAAGAATCCTATCATGTAATTCAATACTTCGTCAGTATTAGCTAGAAGAGTAGTTGTTTTGATTGATTCTCCAATAATGAGTGTTTTAAAGTATTTACCTGACTAGTATAATAGCGTGCCCAGATTAGGGCAACAATATACAGAAAGTAGGTATTTTCATAATAAATAAAACGTGTGTAAGTTGTGATTTGCATAATACCTAAATAATATTCTCTACTTTGAATGATCTTGCATGTCTCACTAAGTGTTAGAAGCAAGATTATATCAAAGAGATTTATTTATATTAAGTTGCAAATGTGTGCCATGTCGGGCTATTATAATGTCAACAGATGTTATAGGTGTTCGCGGTATGGGCATGTTGGAAAAGATTGCAAATTTTTAAACGAGAGTAAACAATAATAACCAGCCCATCAATCACTCCGCTAGTGATTATAATTTATGTTCAAGTTGTCATCAAATTGGCATACTAAAATTTAAAATTAATAATCGGGAATAAAACTCAATTGGGTTGTTACACCAATTTAAAATTTTAGTAGTTAAAAAATAATATTTGTACATAAAAAATCATCAGAAACATGTAAAATTTGAAAATAATATCTTGTAATATTACAATATCAATTTTATTAAAACACATATTTCAAAATGGCAGTCCGCAGGGAACTTAGTTATAGTTGCTAATATAGAAATTTATTGATAACGCCGGAGAAAAAAGAGAATGTCAATTGACTTTGACACTATATTTAATATCAAATTTAACTGACATTATAGGATAGGATAGGTATAGGATAGGATAGGATTTCCACCGTACTGTATAAATAATACCACTAATTCACCAGAAAAAAGTGCAATTACAGAATTTTTTTAAATGCTTGGAAACTAAAACTGTGGAAGTGCTCTAAAGTCAGTGAACACATAAACGGAGTCGGAATGGGCTATGAAAGCGTTTAATTGTAGCTATAAAATATCCTTTGAATCATGCTTATTATAAATGTCACTTATTGCTTAGATATATTAGTATAAAGTATATATTATATTCATTTATTTTTTGTTACAATATAAACCATTCTTCATATCTCTCATAATTTTCTTGTTGCTTCTTCTTGGGAGTATCAATAATAAATAATATATTTAGTAGATATATTTTGTTTTATTTTCAATTAGATGCATGTATATTGTATATGAGTTAAATGTATTTGACATTTCAAATTTATTGCTAACAATAGTAGTACAGGAGTGATAAATAAAACAGTAAAACATAATATTTAAGACAATATAGTTACAGTTGAGCTGCATTGAAATTAATATAAAACAATAGTTTGTAGTTAAATGTATTTGACATTTCAAATTTATTGCTAACAATAGTAGTACAGGAGTGATAAATAAAACAGTAAAACATAATATTTAAGACAATATAGTTACAGTTGAGCTGCATTGAAATTAATATAAAACAATAGTTTGTTAGAACTAATCAAAATATTTGATAGTTCCTATTACTGTTTTTTCTAATTAAAACTTTAGTTGTAATGTACCCTATGGCTTTTGTATCTCTAAACTCTGCAATGCTAAAAAGGTTTGTTTCTTTTTAAAAATTCGTTGACCATAAATATATATATCTAATGCAGGTAGAATGTCAGAATTAGCTTTTACACTCAAAGAAAATGATAGGTGAATTCAACCAAAAAGAGCATATGAAATCGCGCCTATCTAGTTTCATAGTTAAATCAATCAGAAAAGAATAGTCATACAACAACTTTGTTTTCGTAAACAAATAGTAGTTTAATAATCATATCTTCTTGTAGACCAACAAATTAAATAGTACAATGACATTTTTTTATGTTCACTAACCATTTTCAATTTGGTCTACAATTAAATAGTACAACGACTTTGTTTTTTTGTTCACCAACTAATTTTTAGGTTGATCTACACTTTATTGTATGATGAAGTTTTTTTTGGTTGGCCAAAATCTCAGTATTGAGACATCAGACGACCCAAACCAAAGATTAGAGATCGTTTATAAGATCCATCCAAATATATCGATGATCCCTGAGAGAATTTGAACATTGCAATCATGTTATTAATTTTCTATAAATTCATAAGAGTATAAGATAATGCATGATTGATTATTGTCTGTGATTTGTATGTGGCGTCATCTAGGAATAATTTCTGTAATAGACTACGTGGTAAGCAAGCAAATTTTATGGTAATTCCCTTTTAGAACTTCTAGAAGACAACAATAATATTGGTTTGTCTACAAAGTACAATAATACAGCGAACTAATACTGGGTTAGAATTACAATTCGATAATACTTAATAAAGTCTACTATTTATCTAGTTCCATTTGACAAAATTCAACAAATTATTAGTAAGATGAATAAATTATAGTCTTTTGCACCTATTTTTTAGGTTAATGTTTATTTTGTTGTGTGACAATCACCTTTTGTTTAAAAATACTATTAAATATACTTCAATTTAACAAAATGAACAATATACTATTTTTTTGATTGATTTAACCCATACTATTTGCAAACAAAAGCGCTGATGTGACGTCTTAATTCATCAAAGTGGATGGCAGAACGATGTTATGTTTATGTAAACAGAACTGCGGGTTAACTCTACAATAATATTGGTTTATCTGTCAACTATAATGGTAGAGCAAACTGCTACTGGGTTTACAATTACAATCCGACAATAGTTAAAAATAAAATATACTATTATCTAGTTTAATTTGACAGAATTCAACAAAATAATAGTCAGACGAAAAAAATAATAGTCTTATTCATCTATTTTTAAGTTAATGTTTGTTTTGTTGTACGACAACTTTTTATTAATTAAAATAACAATCACCTTTTGTTTAAAAATACCATCAATATAATTTAGTTTAACAAAATGAACGATATTGTTAGTTAACCATTTTTTTTTTGTTGAATTTACCCATACTATTTCTTTGAGTGTACAAATCTTGCCATAGACATTTTAAAAACAATCCTACTAACAATAAAACCAAACACTAAACATTGCTAGCTAAACATCAAATAAAATTTACTTTTGACATATGAGGTTATTTTCTTTATTGTCAACAATGTCAACTTGTTTATCTTCTGTTTTGTATATTTAACTACCATTATGATGTCACTGCCGCTCTCGTGACACATTCAAATAGGTGAAGTTTAATAATCTTTTTTAATGTGTTAGAATTTTTCCTCCAAATTAAATATACAAAGAAATTAACACCGCCACTACTATAGGTACTTCACCATTTTTAAGACTTCGTCAACAACTCAATTGTTAAAAATCGAAATTGGTCATTTAAATACCAGGTCACTCTTACCTAGTTTCATCGATTTTCCAAACATGGTAAGGTACAATTTCTGTACTTAATCAGGATCTTTTTCTCTGCCACACCATGTTGCAGCTTGGTGGTACACTCGCAGACAATGCTGCCTCGCAGGATCTTTTGTGGGTGGCAGGGATGTGAGATTAAACTTGTTCTTGGACACAGACTTCGTAAAATGCTGGTAGCGAAATAAATCCAATGTGACCTTTTCAAACGATTCGCCATACAGTGCTACTAAAAACGGTTCACCAGCTGTAGCGAGAGCATCCACATCAAGTTCGGGTTCTTGGAAGATAGCTATAGCGTCAAGCAACGCGTTGCTTTTATCCAGGAGATTGAGGAACTTCAATTTCCCTTGCGTAAAAAGGGCACAACCACTGATTGCATGTAAAAACAAAATGTTCTTCGCAACAGCTTCTATGTATTTCACGCTCCGCGTCGAATAAAGTGTTTCCGCAACTTTTCCTCTCGCTGATTTTAGCAAAAAAATTTTTTCCTGATTTCTCGCCTTTGCAGTTAAAAGCACTAACAAATATATATCTTATATACAACAAAATCACGTGGAAAAGACGATGACATATCGATGGCTGTCTGATGATGTCTTCTACTGCCTGCTTTGCTATGTAATTTTGTTCTTCAAACTTCGTAATTAACATGGAAAA
The DNA here is from genome assembly GCA_936432065.2 of Rutpela maculata. NCBI lineage: Eukaryota > Metazoa > Arthropoda > Insecta > Coleoptera > Cerambycidae > Rutpela > Rutpela maculata. The sequence continues at coordinate 118,977,163 of OW386285.2, forward strand.
TAAATTCCTTTTATTAGTATTGCTTGACAAGAATTTCTCTTGCGAAACAGGTGGAATCATCGCTTCATCTAAAATAACATCAGTGGATACATGTGTTCTAGAGCGTCGATATCTTTTTGCGCTTTTTGTATTCCAATTAGCTGCCTTCTCTGGATAATCGTCAAAGGCTACAACTGCATTGGGACCATAGTGCCTCTGGACATAGTTCATGCAAATTTGTCCATACAAATCACTGCGATGCCATACTACTCGATGCAACAAACAGCCCTCGTTCAGTACATGCAAGATATTGTTATCCGGTTGTACAGGCTGGTTTACCGGAGAAAATAAAATAAAACAATGGTAAATAATATAAATAATTGTAAAAAGTATCATGGAAATGCCACTTTTATGAAACTTAAAAAGTTCGCCCTACTGTTTGACCCAGTAACTCAAAATCTGACAAAAAAAATTATAAGAACGTTTTTGTAGACAATTTTATCCTCTTTTTATAAGAATTTTCCTTTTTTTTAAACCCACAGTAACCGAGTTATACGCCATTTTTTCAAGATGGCGGCGGTTGTATAAGGTGCATGTTTAGGACCTCCAAGTCTATATTCCTGTCAAGTTTCAAAACTATGCAACCTTTTGCACCAAAACACTATTATTATGTCTCTAATGAGTTGACTATTATGTATATTACAGAGTTGAGCAAAATCTGATTTTTATTAAAAAAATGAATAATCATTTATTTAAATAAAAACATCAACTGTCATTATTTATATTGGTCATTATTGACCAATATCAGGGCTGTGCGGTGGAGTGAGACGACGAGGCGACCGCCTCAGGCGGCATAATTCAGGGGTGGCATTTTGGCTCGGATTGATAAGAAAAAATCTAAAGATGGCCGATGACTAAAGATTTTTTTGAAGATAGAAATGCAAACAAACGCAGAGCCAGTTTATCCATAATGGGCAATAGGCCGACGGCCGACGTTTACCGTTTACCATTGATCTGTTGGAAAATAATATGTACAAGGAAATTATTTATTTCTTACTTTTTTATTTTATTTTGATAGAAATATCAAATGTATTATCTCAACACCGTAGCAGTATTTTACAGAATTGTTTATAGGAATACATGATAGCATAGTTCGCAAGCAAGGAGTCACAAAAAGGATATAAGTTTTATTTTCAGTCTATTATTATTATAATATTTAATGTTTATGAATAGTTCAGAGAAAAATATTAAGAATTTTTTTATAATAAAACATTTTTTATTGATATTTTATATTTTTGTCTTGCACTCATGAAACCTATACTTTGCGAAGACAGTATAATTTTATATAAAATTTCTAACTTTTAATTTCAGACCGCTTGACCTTGAAAAGTGTTTCGTCTGCTGTGCATTTTAGGGCCTTATAACCCAACCTATGAATAAAAGGACGTAAATATTTCATTCGCTTGGGGGCATGCCGATCTTTAATTCGGCCCTGCAAACAAGTAAATACCTTCATAAAAATATGTAATGTTTTTATTAGTAATATGGATATAGCAATTGGGGCGGCATTCGAAAGCATGGCCTCACCTTTGAAAAAGCCACCGCATGGGCCTGACCAATATACACAACTATTATACATAGCCGCATCAGCAGAATTAAATGAAATATTACTGGTATGTTAAGATGTAACCAAACTGACAAATTGACATAATTTTAATGCAAAAAAATTATGTAATAGGCATTAGCAATATTTTCAATAAAGCATGCTGGAATTTCGTAATGAAATATTGTTTTATTTTACTATTTTTTTCCGTAATCATTGTAGTAACAGGGAAATATTAAAATATTGGGCTCTTGTAGCTGGTGCATGTTCCATTGGGTTAATGGTTAGTTAATTTACTAATTCTCGTTAAGGGAAATACGTCATTTTTTATAAAATAAATTTATATATTGGTAGTTAAGAATTTCTAATTTTTAAACCTTTCTATTTATTAGTAGTCCAAAATATTTTACGTATTTTATGGAAACACTTAAAAATTCTAGTGAATCCGCGTGGCAGAAATTACTCGCAGATTAGATTCATAATGGCGTTTTCACGTAAGAATTTTTAACGTCTTATTTACTTGGTATATTCTTTGATTATTGACTTTTTAAAGCTTTTGTGATTTTTTTAAAGCAAAACTGACTCCATGCTGATCAAATGAACCATAATGACAAGTTCTTGTCTAAAACAGTAGTGTGTTGATAATAATAATAATAAGTTAACACCTTGTATCTTGGTTAACGTAATGTTTATGATAGATGTTTGTGTAAACTTTTTGCCTTCTTTTCATGGAGAATCTTGAAAGACCCTGTACATATAAATATATGATATGCTTAGCAAAACTGAAACAATTGTAGTCATACATTGGTGGTTCTATGGTTCACATTTATGCTTCTAGTTAACTTATAGTGGACACCAAATAGCTTGTAGCTTCTTTTTGTTTTTGTAGGGTTTGAGTTAAAACAATTAAAAGGGTTAATGTTTGTCTAAAGGTGTGCTTGTCAATGTTTTAGCAATTAACCTTACAATCCTTTCATGGTTTACAACCTGGTCAGCAGGGAGCATTGTTACTCAAGACTGAAAATGGACAGTATCAGCTGCTTAGGGTGGGGCCAGCCCCAGCTGCCGCTAACATCAATTCGTCTCAACCTGGCGGACAACCTGTCACATTTCGGATGCAAACAGTACCTGCCGTAAGTAAATACCTGTACTTATATTACACACAATATAATTAATCCATTAATACCCAAAGGGTCTAGCCGGCTAAGGAAGGCAAAATGGCCCCAGATACTTTTGAACCAATTTTGGTGTCAGTAGATTGATAATATGAAAAGAGTCGGTTGTGCCTTCAAAGCGAACGGTTGGGTTCCTGAAACACTCCCACTATAAACGCAAAATTGCCGCCAAAACTCTGTCAAATTTGATAAAACTTATGTGAATTGTAGCCCAAGAATTTCCGTGTAAATTGATACCTCATATCAAGAGAACAAAGTTGAAATAGAATTAATATTTGAAAACAGTTTAGTGACCAGTGCTGTGTATTAAGAAACGAAAAGAGTGTAAATAAACAAACAACCCAAGACAGGCAAAAGAAAGATAAGTACCTCCTTTTTCATTTTTAAGTACCGTCCCAGACAAGTATATTTATAACCTTTGAAGTGTTTAGGCCCATCACCCTTGAAGAATCAGCATTTGCCGACAAGTTTATAGCAATAAATTAAAGTGTAAATTATTTTTTTAACTATTATAAAAATATTCAAATGAATTTGATCCGTCTGTAAAGTATGGTCATATAAATTTCTTTTGTTAACCTTCAAATAATCTTTTTTCATAATTATTAAAAATGCTCAGGCGAATTTAATATAAACTGAACCCGTAATAATAAAAAATATATGGTTATAACATTCTCTTAGGTAAAATATCAAGTGAGGGTTTACGGGTTGAAATTACGCTCGTTGTCAAGTGTAATAACTTAAAAATAAGTCAATAAACAATTCTTTCTAGCAAATTTACACGAGTCTGGCCAGAGGCGTGCCCCATCAGGGTGACAGTGCACCGTGTGGAATTGAATCAATTTAAGGATATATTTCGATTTCGAATTTGGATGGAATTGGTGCCCATTGGCTTGGTTTCGGTGCCATTGGAATTTGGAAAGCCTCATCCAAGCTATGGAAATATACAAATTGTTTATACTTCTGGTGTGGCTCTGGTGGGACTGAGAAAGTTTATTAAAAAGTTTAAAAAGGTTTGGACCTTAATAGTGACAAGCAGGAGGTAGACGGGAGGTAGTAGCTCTAGTAGCTCTCCGCAGAGCACAAGAATGATGTATTCACTGTGGAGCCTGGGAGCGAGGACACATCGGCTACTGGTGCGAGGGATCGACGGCGACGGGAACTGTCTGTGTGGAGCGCTGGGCCATCGTTGGAAGGAGAAAACATAACAACCCTTTTTGTGTGCCATCACTTGGTCTGGATATAGGGTGCGAAGGATACAATTTTGAGTTAGGTGAGTGATGGGTGTTTGAAGGGTAATGCCTACCTCAGGACGTGCGATTGACGATTTTGTGAGTGGTGATTGGTTTTGGACATGATCCTGAGCTAGGTGCAATGTTTTTGGTGTGGTGCGGTAGAGCGGATCAAAAGGGGAGGGGAATGGAGGGGAGGAGAGGTATCACTAGAAAAGTGTTGTTGATCTTGACTTTTTGTTGGTGTCTAGTTTAATAGGAGTGTGTTTTGTGGTATTGCATATTTTTTGGCGTTGTGGGTCTTACAATATAGTGTTGTAAATCTGATTTCATAATATTTTTCTTAAGTAAATTATCAAATGAGGTTTTCAGGTCAAAATTACGCTTGTTGATAAGTGAAAAATTCTACACAAAAAACAGGGAGACCAGGTTACACGTGGAAAACAACAACCGATAGGATCATGAACAAACTAGGAAAGGACCAAGCATACTGGGAAAGAACAGCGAGGAGAAAAAAAGAATTCCACCAAGAAATCCCAGCGATATATATCCTACCAGAACCAGAAACTGAGGAATCAGAATACATAGAAGAAGAAAAAGATTTGTAGAAGCAGAAGTACAAAAAGAAAAGCATAAACACTCCACATCATGACACAATGCGGCCACGCATTTCACAAATACATGCAGATATATGCTCTACCAGAACCAGAAAAGGAAGAATCAAAAGACTCAGAAGGAGAAGAAAATCTGCGTCATGTGGCTCTCGCTGCTGGCAACAAGCGTGACCCAAATCCAACCTAGTATCGGAAACCGAGGAATCAGAAGACTCAGAAGGAGAAGACTCGAAGAAGCAGAAACACAAAAAGAGGAGCATAAACACTCCATATCACGACACAACGCGGCAACATGTTTCACATGAAGACCAAGAAGAGGCAGAAGTCCAGAACCAAAAATACAAAAGGGAGCTTAATCGCTCCTTCACGACACAATGCGGTAACGGATCTCACAAATACCTACACCTCCCATCCCACATTCCTTTACCATGCGCCATGTGGCTCTCGCTGCTGGCAACAAGCATGACCTTAGTCCAATCCAGCGTGGACGTAACAGGCCCAGCTGTATATCTGGGAGTGTCAGCAATGCCTACCGCACGCTGGTAAATCAATCAATCAGTAGATTACTAATATGAAAAGAAAAGTATTCCTCGAGTTTTATCCCCCAACATCCACTAATAACCCGTGTACCCTAATAAATATAATTTTTCGTTTCGATTTTTCATCTCTGCGCATTAATTATTTTGAAAAAAATGAGAATATAGATGTCATTTAAAAAATACACCTTAGGACAAAAATTCATTTATTAGACATTTAGGACAAAGCTATTTATCCGTATCCGTACGACGTATCCTTATTACAATACGTTTGGCTCCTCCCCTTTTTCGTATTTCTGTACGGATACGTTAACCTTGAAAGATGCACCGATGTAGGAAATGTAGTGTTACGTTTGGGTTTAACACATGACATTATTTGACTTATAGCAAACAGTCGTTTGTATAATTATTTATAGTTGTATTTTCTATATGTATAAATGGTCTATAAATATATACTTATATAATACAACAATAAATACTTACATTTAAATCTTGCCATGTTTTGAAGTTCTTCACTTTGTTTTTTGAGGTTAAAATAATTAAAATAATGATACCATGTAGACAATTTCTTTATCAAAAATACTATGCTATGAGTTTATTGTAGATTTTTCAAATTGTTAGAAGGGATACATCATAGTTAAAAAAAAAATAAAAACTATTATGACCCACTGTAATTCTTTGATTTATGCGACTAATAGCATTAAATACGCTGCCATCTGTCTCTAATTATTATTATTCAATTCACTGAAGGTCACTGCAGTGTATATTATAGGTGTAATGGAGATGATCCCCTAAGAAAACAGACTTAAGAATATTTATACAGGGTGTTTGGCACGGGATGTGCCAAACGGGAATGTTGGATAGGTGGGGCCATTTAGAAGTTAGTTAGCCCTTATGACCTCTATCCAAAGTATCACTGTTTTTGAGATATTATTTTGTTTTTTTTTTGAAAATTTCCTGCAAATCAGCCTTTTAGCATGTATAACAATTTTTTTTATGGTTGTAACAGTTCAAAATAATTTTTATTATTATCTGCAATGTATCTGTGTTCTAACAAAATCATATGGGATGCTGATAATTAAAGAAAAAAATTATTATGAGCTAAGAGAGTCCCCAGAATTGGTAGAAAGGATCATAAAGTTAACTTTCCCTTGCATTTGCAAAAAAACGAAAAGCTATCAAGATGTTCAAATGCTTTCAAAAACTTCTCCCTTTAATGCCATTTTTAACCGCTGCCACATGCAATAAAAACTTTTTAAGTAACATGAGAAAATTGGGGTAATTTGTTTGTCTGAGTTACATTAGGGGAAAATAAAGTAAAAACAAACAAAAAATTTTTTGTACATTTTTTATTCATTAATTTTGCTCAAATTGCGCTCCCCCATTTCTTATACATGCGCGACATCTTCTGATTTCTACCGTTATTGTACGGAGCCGCATCTCTTCTCTCATCATTGCGAAAGCGGCGTTAATGCTTTCAATTAACTGGTCTTGGCTGTGAATTTCTTGTGAGTACACAAGTACTTTAGTCCGTCCTCAGACGTGGAAATCAAGAGGTCAGATCTGGAGACCGTGCGGGCCATGGAATAGGGCCACGTCTACCAATCCACGAATTGGGAAACACATTATCTAAGTGTTCCCTGACGGTTATTCTGTAGTGCGCCGTCATTTTGAAAAACAATGAGCCTGTCTTCTTGAAAAATTGGCACTTCAACCAATAATTCCGGAAGGTCATTCTGTAAGAAGTCCAGGTAATTATCACCATTTAGGTTGTCCAGCAAGAAGTTCAGTCTAAGGGACCTTCCGATCACACCTGCCCAAACGTTCACACTGAATTTTCGTTGAAATGAGATCGACCTGACCACATGTGGATTCTCGCCCTTTGTGGCCCAATGGTGTAAATTGTGCAAATTTACGATTCCTTCCCTAGTAAATGTAGACTCATTCGTCCACAAAATACTTTTTAAACAGTTTCTGTCATAACATCCGTATAACAAAAAACGGCAAAATTGTATGCGCCTCTCATAATTAGGATATCCATGAGACATTTTTATTGAGTATCGCGGAAGATAAATTTCGATTTATTTACTTAATAAAATAATAAATTAGTTTGTTACTATTGAGTGGGAGAGCAAAGTGAAAGCGAAAGTGAATAATGATTAATAAATGAATGTTTTATGTGAACTTTGATTTGTATGGAACAACTATCTACATTTTCCAAAAGGTTAGGTATGTATGTACTAAAAATTACCTTGCTCCGGAGTGTAATGGAAAGCATGTCGTCCATTTTCACGAAGAACTGACCATACTTTCTATATGCTTACACCTAACATTGCAGGTACATTTCTTATGCTTCTGGTTGAATCCTCATCAAACGCTTCAAGTATGTTTTCATCATCAGCAACAGCATACTGTCTTGCGTGTATTCTGGGTTCTCGGAAATTCAAATTACCTGTCTCCCATAAACGTATTTGAAAATGTGTTGCGGCTGTGTACTCGACTACCAGGATGCTGATCCTCATAAATTCTTTCTGCTTCACGTGTAACACCATTGGCTCTGCCATAAGCCATCATAATATCAGCATATTCTTCGTTAGTGTATGCAGCCGTTGTTACGATATCGAAAAGAGGCAAGAAATACGTTTAACAAAATAACGAAAACAATTTTATTACGAAATTAACCAACACTAACAACAGTACAAAGAAAATTAAACGAAATAAAGTTAATAAAATGAGATAGTTTCTCGAGTCACAGACACATCCTCTAGCAGAAATAGTCAACACTAAAATAGGGAAGCGGGCGAGTCCTCAGATCATACGTACCCCATGAAAGATAAAGACAGTAGAATTATTTTACCTGCGCCAAGAGGGTTGTTTACCTGCTCGCTACATGTGTATTTGTGTATCTCCCAACCGAGTTAACTTCTTTCGTTATTTGTTATTAGCATGCCCCATATCCTTGTAAACAAATTACCACCAATTTTCTCATGTTATTTAAAAAGTTTTTATTGCATGTGGCATACGGTTAAAAATGGATTAAAGGTAGAGGTTTTTGAAAGCATTTGAGCATCTTGATAGTTTTTCGTTTTTGTTTTGCAAATGCAAGGGAAAGTTGAACTTTATGATTCTTTCTACCAATTCTGGGGACTTTGTTAACTCATAATAATTTTTTTCTTTAATTATCAGCGTCCCATATCAAATAATAAAAAATATTTTGAACTGTTACAACCATAAAAAAAAATTGTTATTCATGCTAAAAGGCTGATTTGAGGGAAATTAAAAAAAAAAAAAATTAATATCTCAAAAACGGTGATGCTTTGGATAGAGGTCATTAGCGCTAACTAACATCTAAATGGCCCCACCTATCCACCAATCCCGTTTGGCACACCCTCTGCCGAACACCCTGTATATATTGAAAAATGCTGTCTATGACATCAAGTTAAGCTGTGACTCGTATCGAGGTTAGGCAATGAATGACTCAATCCACAATCTTTCCTCACCGTCCAGCTGAGCTGCCGAAATCTGTCAATGTTAGCACCCAAGATCTCATAGATGATCTTGTTTATTGACAACGGTTACATTCGGCTATCTTGATCCTCAGGACTATCCGTAATCCTATGACCTTCGTCATCCTATTTTAAAACAACATAAAATTGACTACGCAGAGAAACAGATGAAACAGCAATTAATTGTATTTCCTCAGGAGTGCCGACACTTTGTGTTTTGCACCCTAATTAGACAAAACAATTGTCTTTCGTCAGAAGTGCCGTCACGTTACTGTGTTTTTCAACAGTAGTTCTTAGAACTACATCTGCACTACACTACTGACTAAAAACAGCTGTTTTTATCGAATCGGGGTGCAAAACACAGCAATGTGTCACCACTTCTGACGAAAGACGATTTTTTTTTGTCTAATCAGGGCGCAGAACAGTAACGTGTTGACATTTCTGACAAAAGGCAATGAATTGCTATTGTCATCTATTTCTCTGTGTGATCTATTTTATGTTATTTTTAACAAGATGACAAGAATCACAGATTGAGGACAGTCCTAAAGACCAGGCGAGCCAAATGTAGCGATTGTCAATAAACAAAGTCATCTGTGAGATGCTGGGTGATGACATGGGCAGATGTTGGCAGCTCAGCTGGGTGGTGAGGAAAGATTATGGATTGAGTGATTCATTGTCTATCCTCCATACGAGTCACATAGCTTAACTTGACAAATATAATTATTCTTGAGTCTGTTTTTTTAGGGGTGGGTCTCCCCCATTACACCTATTATACACACTGGCACTGACCTTCAGAGCATTGAGTAACGATTACAGAGAGAAGATGTCACCATGTTTAATAATGGTTAACAGCTACTAGCCACATAAACCAAAGAAGTACAGTGGTCACATAGTCTTTATTTCTTAAATATTAGGGATTGCAATTTACCGGAAGTTTTAATAACCGGTAAATCGGTAAATAAAAATGTAAATAACCGGTTAACCGGTATTTACCGGTAATTTTTAGAATGAATGGTTAGGGTGGCGAAATTGGCAACTGTCTTTTTCCATGTACAAAATTATCCAAATTTAACAAAAAAACATATACGTATAATTAATATAATTAGGCTTTGAGAAGCATATTTTTTCCAAATTGAAATTTGCTTACAGTTGATAAAAATTATACAGTTTTCCGAAAGACATATCTAGAGAGTGAAAAAATTTTTCGGTCCAAGTTGTCAATCAGTGTGGACGCGCGAAAATCGTTAGTGATTAAAAAGTGTTGGAAAAGGGTTTCTATACCGGTAACTGTTGGTTTTTAACACCATTAACTCTCACTCCTTCCTATATTACTAATATACCATATAAATTTTGTATAATCCCTGTTTGTTTACCTGTTTAATTGCTAATTCAAACATTTACAACCTAACCTAACTTTTGATTTCGCCCATGGGCGACTCGTCGGGAGGGGGGGAAGGAAATTCCCCCCCGGAACCTAATAGAAATCGCGTAAGAAAGGCAGTATTTTATTCAGAAACAGATATTGGCCCTTTTGAAGTTATGGTACAAAGTGCTGAAGATTCAGGGAAAAACGTAGGTAACTTACACCCTATGGACTTTGGAAAAATTCTAGTCAATCTAAAAATACAAAATATCAAAGAAATCAAGCGTAAAGGAGCCAATAGAGTAGGTGTATCATTTAATTCAGCAGTAGCAGCCAATGAATTTGTGAAGAATAAAGAAATAGCAGAGATGGGTTATGAAGTCTTTATCCCAGTCAGTCTTATCACATGCAGAGGACTGATTAGAGGAGTGGGGAAAAGCATTACAGAAGAGGATATTTTAAACAATATTGACACGAAATACAAAGTTGTTTCAATAAGACGTCTAAATAGACGATATGAGGAAGGGAATGAAGTTAAGTATTTGCCAACAGGAACTGTCTTACTAACTTTTGAGGGGAAAATTCTCCCTGCACGCATATATATTTTTCATAATAAACAGGAAATTTACACTTATATCAAACCAGTAGTTTTGTGTTATAAATGCTTCAGATATGGACATACAAAAACCCAGTGTAGAGGGACAGCAAAATGCGAAAAATGTGGAAACAAAGAACATGAAAAGAAAAATTGCGATAAGGACAGACCAATATGTATACAGTGCAACAATGAGCATTTAGTCACAGATAAAAGCTGCCCAGAATACTCTAGGCAAAAGAAAATAAATGAAGTAATGGCATGTGACAATTTATCCTTTTTTGAAGCAGCAAAAAGGTATCCTAAAGAAAATCCAGATAAGGAAAGATCAAATGTGCAGAATGAAGAATCTTTAAGGTTAAAAAACTTTCCCTCTCTCAGGCCTAGAGTGACTCAGCATGAATTAGAAGAAGGGATAACAATCAGAGAAAGGCGCAATAACATTTACCGAACTCCAGAGACACAAAGCCAACAGAAGTACTCGACAGTCGCACGAGGCAAGAAAAGGAAAACAATTCCTACTTCTCCAAACTATGACGCTGCTGCTCACTCCCAATGTCTTTTCGCTTCTAGCTCTAGAACCCCTAATTATTCTCGCCTTAACAATCCTACCAGATCGAACGATGAATCAATCGCTGGACACCTACAACTTTCACTACCTAGAAATCGAACTCCAAACTACAGTCAACACAATATGCCTAGTACTACAAATAGACAAGAAACATCAAAAGATAGCAATAGAAAAGAAGCAAACAATGCGATTGCAGAAGTCTTGACCAACGAACCGTTTACCGAATTAGAAGTAATAAAATTAGTAAAAATTCTTTTGGATAAAACACCCAATTTGTACTCATTTTTCCCTAGCTTCGCTGCTAAATCCCCGAATGATAACTTAGACCAATCTTCTGATAATATGGAAACATGTTCGCAGATATCACAAGAATATTTTTAAACCCCCAGTACAAAATTATACAATGGAATATAAGAAGTATAAATTCAAACAAAGAAAATTTACTGATATTAATAAAGGAAGAAAATCCAGACATAATATCTCTCTCAGAAACTTGGCTAAGAGACAGTACAAGTCTTAAAATTCATGGATACAGAATTGTCCGCAACGACAGACCAGATGGCAAAGGAGGCATAGCAATCCTTATTAAAAACGCTATTCCACACAAAATTTTAACCGTCAAAACTCCCAGAGACTTCCCAGAGAAACTTCAAATCCAGGCAATAGAAACTAAAAAATTTACATTATTCAATATGTACGTACCACCAAATATTCACATCCCAGTGAACCCTGTAAAAAATATTTTAGCTAATTATAACAATCTTGTTATAACCGGAGATTTTAATGCTCAACACCCATCATGGGGGTCAGGCATAGAGAATCGTAATGGAAAATTAATTTGTGATATTATTGAGGATCTAGATTTAGTAATTCTTAACAACGGAACTAATACACGTATTACCCCCCCTCATCAACATAAAAGTGCACCAGACCTAACCTTGTGTTCCCCTCTGTTAGCTCCATGTAACACATGGAATACCATTAAAGATCCAGGAATGAGTGATCACTATCCAATTAAGATCACACTTCATTTTAATCAAAACCCAGGTGATATAACTAGGAAAACTGAACATAAATCCTTCAACTGTAACAGAGCTCAATGGTCAAAGTACAGGGATGTTATTGATACATACATGGAGACTAACATAGAACTAAGTTATGAAGAATTTACTAACATAATTATTCACTCGGCGGAGGAGACTATCCCCCGGAAAAAAACAGCACCGTATCCCAAACCCCCCACCCCTTGGTGGGACCAAGAGTGCGATGGAGCCATCCAAAAGCGCAGAGATGCCATTACCTTGTTTACTAGAGATGCGACACTATTCAATTATATACAGGCAAAAAAAACGATAGCAAAAACAAGAAAAATACTCAGATTGAAAAAAAAAGAAGGATTTAAAAATTTTTGTGAAACACTAAATAGAGAAACGCCCACTAAAGCAGTGTGGAGAGCTGTCAGATGCTATAATAACAACAAAACGCCTCCGCAGGCGGTAACTCCAATTGATTCAAACTGGATATATGATTTTCTTGACTCACTCACCCCACCCTATGCTACAGAAAAATTACCAATCATAAAAAGTGATCCTGAAGAAGAAATAGATCTTCTTACAATAGAAGAACTCGAGACAGCATTACTCAACAAAAAAAAAGACACAGCTCCAGGTTTAGATGAAATCACTTATTCAATGATTAAAAACCTTCCTGGTCGCGCAATAGAATATCTTGTTGCTTTCTTCAATAAACTAATTATAGAAGAAGAAATCCCAAAAGAATGGAAAATACAAATAGCCTGCCCTATACTTAAACCTGGAAAAGATCCCACCGTATTCTCCAATTACCGGCCTATCATTTTATCATCTTGTTTCGGTAAGCTGCTGGAACTAATAATCAAAAATAGAATTGAATACTACTTAGAAAGTAAAGACCTATTATCACCAAATCAATCCGGTTTCCGGCGAGGTAAAGGAGTAATGGACAATCTTACCCATCTCACGGTAAAAATTAATAACTGCTTTGACAGTAAACAGAAGACGGTGGCAGTTTTCTTAGATATAACTTCTGCATATGACAATGTAATTCCAGCTATCCTTATAGAAAAGTTACAAAACTGCTTTATCCCAAAGAGTACAGTTAACCTCATTCAGCAATTCCTATCGAACAGAAGTATATACATCAGAGATCCTACGAACAGAAATCTCATTGGCCCGCAAGTAACGAATGTAGGATTACCTCAAGGATCTCCACTGAGTCCTTTACTTTTTAACATATACACAAATTCATTATATAGTGAAATGACTGAAAAGACAACCCTTTTGGGATATGCAGACGATTTGGTCATATTTAGCTCTGGCAGTAACATTTCCGATATAATCAGAGAAATAAATGGTTCTCTAGGTAATCTCTCTGTTGCTTTTACAAGGCTAGGATTTAATCTTTCTCTTAACAAATCAAAAGCGATCTTATTTCAGAAACGTAATACACATCGGGATCTTCCAAATATTTATTGGGGAGATAATCTCATACCATGGACAACAAACATCAAATATCTGGGTGTGGTATTAGACTCGAACCTGAAATGGAAATCACACATAGAAAACACAGCAAAAAAAGCTTTAGGGGGGATCAATGCAATGAGAGCTGTATCTCGAATTTGGTGGGGGGCTCACCCTTCAACACTAAGTATGATATACAAGGGAATCGTAAGGTCACACTTAGACTATGGAAGTATTTTGATGGTAAATTGTAGTAAAAAATCGTTGGAAAAATTAGACAAAATACAATTTCAAGCCCTACGGATCATTATCGGGGCAATGAAATCAGCTCCTACTAATGCTCTTCTCGCGGAAACTTGCGAATGGCCTCTGAGATATAGACGAACATGGCTAGCCTGCAAATACATATTCAAATCACTCATTTTCGAAAACAGCCCCCTGACTCCCCTGATTTATACGCAGTACGCCAACTATAATCAGAAACTAATACTACCACCACCTACGCCTCTGATAGAAGCAACCGATCTATTTATGTATTTCATGGACATAATCCAGAAACAAAATATACTCCCATGTTATAGATATGGCCATTATTTACAAACGGGAGAAAAGATATCATATGTAGATTTAGGACTCGATAAATCTTCCTCTAATAATCATCCGGATTTCATCAGGTTGACGAAAGATAAATGGCCTTCAGCAACATATATATTTACAGATGGGTCCCTGGACCCAGATCGAAAAAAGGTAGGCATAGGAGTACATATTCCAGAAAAAAATATATCTCTAGCACTAAGGGCGCAAGATTATTACTCAATTTGCTCGGCAGAAGTCATGGCTATCCAAATTGCCATAAAAAAAGCCTTATTGTTAGATCTAAAAGACTTTGTAATATTTTCAGACTCTAAAAGTGCGCTGGACAGATTATCAAGGAACGGACTAGTAACAGACAATGACTGGATAACATTAAGCACCAGGAAGTCATACTTTACAGCCAAAGCTCAAAACAGAAGGGTACAACTAGTCTGGATTCCTAGTCATACAAATATTCAGGGTAATGACAAAGCAGACCTCATAGCAAAAATAGGTACAGACCTCAACAGCATTAACTTAACGAAAGTAGATTTTAGAGATATTCTACCCCACATTAAAGAAAAAATACATAAAGACTGGAATATCGAATGGACAAATATATCGATAAACAAAGGGGCTCACTACGCTAGTATCTCTGGAGGAATAAAAAGAAAAACATGGTTTCATGACTTGAACCTCACCAGAAAAGAAATCACAACATTTTCAAGAATGAGAATCGGACACTGCCTAACCCCAAATCACCTTCATAAAATTGGAATCCAAGAGAGTCCTAATTGTGACTGTGGAGAATTAGGTTCACTAAATCATGTCATATTTGAATGTGCACTACACTACCAAAACTCTGACAGGTTGTATAATCTATTAAATCAATACAATGAAGCTCCAATGAATATCAATTCAGTCTTAGCAAATCCTAACGTAGACAACGCTAAAAATATCTCGAAATTCTTAGAAGCTGCGCATCTCAAAATCTAAAACCTTGTATTATGAGATCAATAAAACCACAATCCCTCATGAATTGACCCAACAAAATCCCAAACCCCCTCTTTTAAAACCCTAGGGTGCTTGATCCGAGGCGTCATTTTCGGTTGTGTTAATGGCTCTGCCGACGCTCCAGAGACAGAAGAGTTTTTTCTTTTCTTTTCTTTATGTTATGAAACCTATCAACCCATCCGTTCCCTCACCAAGTACTCGGTATAGAAACAGAAGATAAAAACAAATAGCTCAGTGGAGAAAAAGGAAAAAAGAAAAACAAAATAATAAAATCAAGAAAACTAGAAACTGGCTAAATAGCCTTGTAGCTAAGGCCAAGATCGTAAAGAAGAAGAAGAAGAGAGTGAAAATCAAAATTTTGTGATTCACTCGTATTATCTTTAGTTGGTTATGGTGATGTTGTATATGGAAAGTTATTATCGGCGACAGCAAAAAAGAAAATTCAAAAACCTCAAAATTCATGTATGCGTTATATTTATAGTATCCCATATAGACAACATATATCACCACATCTAAATAAACACACCATAGTAAACATGGAAAACCGTAGACGTTTACACATGCTCACACTTATTTGGCGAATAATTCATAATGACGAACCTCAATACTTAAGAAATAAGTTAATTTCACTAGATCACTTACATAATACAAGATACATACAAAATTTTTATTATTATTATATTATTATACACACTGGCACTGACCTTCAGAGCATTGAGTAACGATTACAGACAGAAGATGTCACCATGTTTAATAATGGTTAACAGCTACTAGCCACATAAACCAAAGAAGTACAGTGGTCACATAGTCTTTATTTCTTAAATATGGTGCACCGCTTCTAAAAATTTGAAAAATCTGCAATAAACAACTAATAACAAAGTATCTTTGGTAAAAATGTTAGTACATGATCATTATTTTCACGAACAAATGATTTTTTTGATTTATATTTATGTTTTAATATTTTTTTTTAATTCGAGTTAGTCCAGTTTTTTCTTAAAATGTATTTAAATGACATCTCATTTTTTTTAATAGCAATTAATTCACGATGTCCAGAGAGAAGAAATCAAAACGAAAAATTTTATTTATTGGGGTACAGGGGTTACTAGTGGCGACAGGGGGCTAAAACATTTTTTTTTCCTATTATCAATCTACTGACACCAAATTTGGTCCAAAAACTTCTGAGGCCACTTCACCTTACTTATCCGACTAGACCCTTTGCTGGGTGAGAGTACGAATACACTTGTGTTAAATAAAAATAAAATTCAACATTAAAAGTTATGCTTATAGTAATTACTATTTTTCCAAAAAAAAAAAAAATAAATAAATAAACAAAATAAACAATTTTTTATGGTTTTCGATGATATTTTGGAAAACAGTTGGTGCACAGTGTAACTTCGCATTTGCTATAATATGTAATTAGTTTTCCTAGCCAATTTGAATGTTGGTAGCATTACATTTCGATGGTCTCTCTCATTGTACGTAGCATCATTAGAAACCTTTGGTCTGGATGTTGAAGAGAAACTAAACAATTTACCTTTTTAGTCCTAAGCTTATGTTCAAAATATGAGGGTTGTGAGCTCGGAATAGAGGAAGCAAGCGACCTATCTCATCTGATAGGTGGTCTAATAAGCAACTTTGTACATCAACCGTAAAGTAATGACAATGAAAGTTGGGGATCTTGGAAGTGGAGCGTCACGTGTTTTAGGATGCGTTTGGCAGTGTGTACGGCTGTCAGGCGGGCGTGCTGCTATATTATTGGTAGTCCCAACTCGCAATCTTCCACTGTCAACACTTTACGCTCGATGTATAAGTCACTTCTTGGCCTACCCAGATACGTGTCTTTCTTTGGCATCACACCTTAGAAACAACGGCTTCTGTTTTTCCTTTGAAAATTGTATTAACTTCCTGAATTCCTCCGATGAGAGTGGGGTAGATGTCGTATGGCAGGTATTCCGAAAAGACGATTAAGTCTTCTGACCTCCCTTCCCTTGTTGAAGTTATCTTAACCGCAACCAAATCCCTAGAACAGAAATTTGGTATTAGACATGTAGGATTTTTACTTACGTACACGCAGTTCCTGAGTTAGTCGTTATTTGGTCAATTCCCTCGATGAGTCCTTCTTTTGCGTCCCAAACAGCTGACAACAAATTAGACTGGTTGCTGCCACACTGATGCAAATTGATTTGTATGAAATGTAAGACTGAAGCAGGGGAGTTGCTTCTCAAGGAGGAGCCCTCTTCCATTTCAGTGATTGAGGAGGCTGCTTGCGAAGCCTCCTGTGATTGTTATTATCTTGGTCCATAAGTTTCCCATAGGCATCGTTAAAGGAAACCAGCACCTTGGTATCATCCAGCCCTCAGCACGATGGCTTACATCTTGACTGGGGAATTTTTCAATCAATCTCCCTGTCTAGATCCGCCGCCTTCAGTTATAGCAGTGTCACCTCGTGCAGGATGTTGTTCTTCATCACGGGCGAACGGTCTTGCCTGGAGCCGAGTGCTGTATTTGCATCAACCATCACTGTTAGCGATAAATCACATTCAAAGACTGTGAATCACAGTTTCATCCTATATATTGCACAGTTGAAAATCGGGTAGTTTTATAGATCCTCAGTTTGTTAAGATGTATAAGTTTATAATGCTTTAATTTTTCTGATTCTCTCTACTTCGTTATGGCCTACTTCTCAGTTATAGTCATTTACGTCGCTATTTGGTAGTTGTTGAAACGCACCAACTTTTAATCTTTACCAAATTCATTGTTGAAACATCACCTGTAAACTGTCAAATATAAATGAGACATCCATTATAATGACAAACTTCAACTGGAAAGACTGTTGTTAAATTACCCAGGCTATTAGATTTGATTATATTTAGTAAGGAGGAGCTGGCTAATTGATATTGATCACCTTGACTCCCTTTGGATCTATTTTGGCGCTCCTGTTCTAGTTTTCCCTAGAGCGCCATATCCAGCTTTGTTCTTTGTATCAGAGTCCACTTGATAAAAGATCTTTCAGAGTAGTTATTGGTTTTGCATCGCCAAGTAGTTGGAAATTCTGTCTCACTAGGTTCACAGTGGCATAGCACGTGTACTGAGATTTCGTTTTCCTTTTATCAGAATCTGCATGTTGTGTCCTTGACCAGACCCATTAGATGCATAAATCTATTAAACTGATAGGCCCAGGTTGTTATATCATGGACTGATTCTTGCTGAGTATATGCTGATGTCCTCGGTTCAGAGTGTTTACTAATGGACCGCATTAGTGTGACGTCACATAATTATGCAACCTCTACATACTACTGTCATGACACACGGGTTGCCTGCCAAGCACACAGAACCTGACCCTTAACGCATATGTTTAAAAGGCGACATTTTCGAGGATAGAAACAGCGTAGAATTTTATTTTATTTCTCCCTTGGAAGAAATGTTTAAGAACTTTCAGTTATCATTTATCATGCAAAAGGTATAAGAAAATATACAAAAGTATAAAGAATTACAAAAACTGTATTATGAAACTAAAATAAAGTTTTTATAAATCAAATATGGATATATACATTTTAACGTATTTCTTAAATGTGAAATAGGTATTAGAAGTCCTTAAATATTAGACAAGAGAAATAAAATAAAATTCTAGGCTCTGTTTCTATCTTCGAAAATGTCGCCTTATAAACATATAAACATATGCATTAATGGTCAAAGTTTCAGTGTGCTTTGCAGGCAACCCGTGTGTCATGACAGTAGTATATAGAGGTTGCATAATTCGTAACGTCACAACTAATTGAGTCCATTAAGTTTACTTTAGACCATCAAAAACTGTGGACATAGGTATCTGAATTAAAATTACTTAAACCACTTACTTGTTTTTATATGCTATATGTGAGGCGGAAAGAAAAAAGGGACCTCTTGTCGGCGATGTCAATTTTTCAGTACAGTCGAATTAGTGGTATGGGTCAAAATTATCGATTTTCGGATTTTTGCGATTTATTACCTTTACAAGTTGTAATCGATTACAAAACCGATATAATTGGATGAGACACTTAAAACAATCGATAAAGCAGTCGATGTTCAGCCCTGGAAAAGGTACCTCTTGTCGCTTATGGAGAAATAACATGGGACCGACAAAAGGTCTCTTTTCATAAACGCACTAGTAACTTAAACAAAAAAAAAACAGAGATATGATTTTTGCACCAAATTGTTCAGAATTAGAGCTTAATTCATTTAATATCAATAACTAAAAACTGGAATTTGCCGACAAGAGGTCCCTTTTTGCTTTCCGCCTCACATATTTTAATTTAGAAAAGGCAGTGGATACGATTCCGCAAGTGACGGAAACGTATATTATTTTGTTACTAGTCTGCAAATCTCCCAGCATGCGTAGGAGCTTGGGGATTTATATGATTATATGTTGCAGAAATAGGTACCTAACCTCAAAATTAGTAGTAGCAACTGACAGAATCGTATATAATTTTATTACGAGCAAATTTTCCCGCATGTGCAGGAGCTTGAGGATTCCTATGGTTATTTATTACGGTTCCTCAAGTTGCGGGTCAGCCAAAAATAAAACTTATAAGTATCTGCAAATTATAAAATTATATGCATGTAAGTTCCTTGGTAAGTTGTGAGTAATGTGCTACAAATAATATGAAGGTAACGAAAAACTTAATGTAAATACCAAAAATTTATTATTTATTAATACATATTAGATAAACAAATGAGATAAAGGGAAATAATTTTTTTTTAAATTATAAATTTTTATTTTTAAATTTATTGTATGCTTAATTTATTATAATTTGTTATTTCTAAATGTTTTGGTTCTATACTGTACGTATATAGAACCTATAGATGTTACCTATTATCAAAATATTATTCTTCAGTTTTCCTTTAATTCATACATGCATTTGTTTATCTAATAAGTATTAATAAATAATACATTTTTGGTATTTTTACATTAAGTTTTTCCTTACCTTCATATTATTTGTAGCACATTACTCACAAGTTACCAAGGAACTTACATGCATGTAATTTTATAATTTGCAGATGCTTAGTAAAGTTTTATTTTTGGCTGGCCTGCAACTTGAGGAACCGTAATAAATAGCTATAGAAATCCTCAAGCTCCTACGCATGCGAGGAGATTTACGGACTCGTAATAAAATCATATACGATTCTGTCACTTGCGACGATCAATTTTGAGGTTATTTAGCTATTTCTGCAACTTGCGGAACCGTAACATATCATAGAAATCCTCAAACTCCTACGCATGAGGGGAGATTTGCGGAGTCGTAACAAAATAGTATACTTTTCCGTCACTTGTGAAATCGTATCAACGGCCTTTAGAAAAATTACATGAATATTTATTATTTTAATTCTAGGATGTAGAATATAAAATTAGCAGGGTTAAATAGTTTTAAAAAAATTGTAATATGTGATATAATATTATTGAAATACTTTTGTAATCGTTTTAAAATTTTTATCTGTTTACCTAAGTAATTTTTATATGATTTAATTTTTAAGCAGACTCTTTCGAGCTTATAACTGAAAGCAATTTTGTAAATAAAAATGCTTGCTTCTTGCATTAAGGCTCTAATTATCCTTCCCTAATGCTTTGCTCTACTTGGGCTCCAAGTATAATGTTAATAATGAATAGATAGTAAATAGCGTTTTTTAATATTTCAGCAAACAGCTGCGAGCTCAGCGAATAGTCCTGCTCAAGTTGGTGGAACCACAACTGTCACATCTACCCACCAACCTATACAGCAGGCACAAGTTCAGGTTCAGGTAAATTATGGATGTTGGATATATTGTTCATTTTATTGCTCCTCATTTATATTGTTTTGAAAAAAATTCACCAAAGTGTAGAAATCTTTTGAAATAAAATAGTATTGACTTGCATTGTGGTCGCTCATCATAAGAAAGTTTATTTTTAAAAATGAACTGATATAGTAAAACGTCCAAATATAAATATTGAGGTTTATTTTAACATTCCCAACAACTTTTTCTAATAATAATGTTTTGCTCCAAAATGAAAAATAAGGATAGTTCTCTCTTGAGCTACTATACACAAATAAATGAATTTATTTTCAACTAATTTATTTATTTGCGTATATACGAAACATATTCTCTTGTACCATACCGTATTTTTCTGAAAAATGGAAAAGTAAAAATAAAATTATTTAGCCATTTACTCAGTAACCCAATCAGGGGAGCAAAAAATGAGCCAAAATCGAGGACAAATCCAACTCAGCTCAATTTCAGTATGTGCTTACTATGTGAAAATTCTAGATTTCCTCCTTAGCATATTCTTTTTTACAGCATATGGGTGCCAATAATGACTTTCGAAAATATATTCTTATCTATTGGTCCTGCGACTTAAGTATTAATTATCAGAAATGAAGATCAAGAAATTGTCTACAGAAAAGGTTTTATATGCTCTTTTCATTAAACCTAATCCACAATGAAATAATTAATTTTTATCGGGTATGAAAACAAACATATTCAAGCTTGTATACCCTTTTACACCTTTATGGGAATGAGTACAAATATTCAAATAGAAATTCCACCGAATTGATTTCATTCTCTTAATGTCTCTCCTTTTCAGTAATTATTTAGTCCGATCTGTGTAAAAGATGTCTGTGTATAATATCTTGTAAGGCGTTAAGTTGGGGCTAACCGTGGTAGTCACAAAACACCAATAAACAGTAAAAATCTTACTTTCTAAAGATATACATTGGTCCACAACATTTTAAACAGTTGCAAAAAATCGTATATAAGACATAATCCTGATCAGAAGTTCAAAGTTCAACCACTTCTGTACTCGAAGATATATTCGTTATAAATGTTCACACCTGCACAGCTGTACATTGTGGTGGTCCAAAAATGACTTAATTTTTTATATTAATATCATGCTGAAATTAAATAAAGATAAAACTCAGAAACAGATTTTTTCAACCAACAATGCAACTGTAAAAGGCGACTGTGTCAATTTGCTTGGAATTATCTTAGATGATAACCTAAAATGGAATGCTCATATTGAACATATAAGCAGTAAAATATCCAGCTATATTTTTCTTTTGCGTCAATTAAAGAAATATATAAATGTGCAAACATTGAGATCGGCATATCATACATTAATACAATCCCATATTACTTACGGTATAATACTCTGAGGTAACTCCACCCATGCACACAAAATTTTTATATTGCAAAAAAGATCGATCAGAATAATCGCAGGCGCAAATTGTCGCGACCATTGCAAACCATTATTTGTCAAATATGGTATGCCTTTTCTGAGTTTATATATTTTATTCAGTATTGGAAACTCACAAAAATAAAAGTAACTTTTCTACACATTCAAACTGTCACAACTACGAGACTAGGTAATATAATCTATTAAAACCGCCTAGGTATCGTCTCACTAAATCTGTAAAAAACTCCCTTGATCTAAGACTGTACAAAATAATACCCGAAAATATAAAGCAGCTAGACTATAACTTTTATCATGAAAGGTACTCACAGCCTAGTTTTTCTATGCTTGTACTCTACTAATTATGTTTGTTTATATATATACCATTCTTGTAGATATGTTTTTTATATTTATTTTATTTGTCGTTATATTAATATTGTCGCGTGTTTCCACCCTTAGGAAACCACCCTCGCAAATTCCGTGGGTTCCAAAAATTATAACAAGAAATGTCCACTAACACACTTTATTAAATATTTACTGGATACTTCACAATACTATTATTAATTTAAATACACTTTACTGACTAAAATCACAATGTTTATTACTTTGTTTATCTTTAAAGTCTTAACCTCACTTTCTATACTTTCTGAACTTTCTGAATTCTTCGCCGGGAATGCGATCGGTCTTTTATACCTAAAAATAACAGATCTCGATTGTTCTGTGATGACGCCACCATTCTCTCGATAATTCCAGATGTCACTTTGGAATCTTCTGGTAGGTTCTTTTTCGAGTAGGTGCAAATACACTACATTCATTCTGACATTCGATCTGTTGAAGTCTGCCTACTTTTTAGTAACCAACATAACCTCAAATTTTTAAGGGGTTACAACATATTACACTGCCCCCTCCTTAAGCCTGAACGTCCCGGTCAGGCAATTCAGCCTCTTTCACATACTTCGCCAGTCTATCCAAGTGTACGATTTTCATCTTGGACTTTTTGTTTCGTTGAATACGATAGACGACATCATTAATTCGGGTAATAACAGTATAAGGTCCTTCCCAAGGAGGTTGAAGTTTCGGTGACTTCCCTTTCTTTCGCTGTGGGTTGTACAGCCAAACCAGATCTCCTGCCTTGAACCCTTCTGAACTACCCTTACGGTCGTATCGAGCCTTCATTCGGTCACTGGCTATGGTGATTTGGTCTCTAACCAGCTCATGAACATTTCTTAGCCGTTCACTCATTTCATCCACATAGCTGTTCACAGGAAGCTGTTCTCCGCCTGGTGTTCCGAAAATCAAATCACACGGCAGTCTGATCTCATGTCCAAATACTACACGGGCTGGTGTTTGTTTCGTAGACTCGTGGATAGCAGCTCTGTATGCCATGAGGAAGAACGGTATGTGGAGATCCCAATCGCGTTGATTCTTATGAACCACTTTAGAGAGATGTTCTTTCATGGTCTTGTTATGTCGTTCCACCATTCCATCTGATTGCGGGTGGAGGGCTGTTGTCCGTGTTTTGTGTATCCCCAATAACTTGCAGATTTGCTGAAACACCCCTGACTCAAAGTTCCTCCCTTGATCTGAGTGCAGCTCCAGGGGTACGCCAAACCGACATATCAAATTATCTACCAAGACTCTGGCCACTTACTAAAATAGTCCATGGCAACCAGTATGTACTTGTTACCATCCTTGGTTACTGGGAATGGGCCGGCTATATCGATCGCAATCCTCTCGAAAGGAGCTCCGACGTTATATTGTTTCATTGCACCCCTACTTCTAGTCTGCGGTCCCTTACTTGCTGCACAAATTTTGCAATTGCGACACCAAGCTTCCACATCCTGACGACTATTTACCCAATAAAATCGTTCTCGTACTTTATTCAGGGTCTTATTAACGCCGAAGTGTCCACCGGATGCTCCATTATGCACTTCCTGAAGTACTTTCGGTACTCGACACCTGGGAATCACTAGACGCATAACAACTTCCTTGCCATCCGGGCTTTCCCAAGCTCTCTTTAGCAGCCCGTTCATAACTTTGAGTGAATCCCATTGGGCCCACAAAGCCTTCAATCCAACTGCCTTGTCCGAAACTTCCTTCCACGCTGGTCGAATTCCTTTCTCCTTTGCTTTCAATATAGCCCCAATCTCTGTGTCATTCAGTTGTTCTTGTCTCAGGGCTTCATTTGTCCAATCATCAGGAACCTCTATTTTAATAGTGTTGACGGCCACCGTACCCTGCAATTTCTCAACGTGGCGGCAGTGCTTGCAATCTTCCTTGC
The DNA here is from genome assembly GCA_936432065.2 of Rutpela maculata. Taxonomy (NCBI): domain Eukaryota; kingdom Metazoa; phylum Arthropoda; class Insecta; order Coleoptera; family Cerambycidae; genus Rutpela; species Rutpela maculata. The sequence continues at coordinate 119,001,877 of OW386285.2, forward strand.
ATGGTCTTCTAGATAAGGCGTCTGCGTTCTTATGAGATCTTCCAGGTCGATGTTCTATTTTGAAATCATACTGTTGCAACCGTTCTATCCAACGAGCCAGTTGACCTTCAGGGGTTTTCAACTGCAACAGCCATTTTAATGCAGCATGGTCGGTCCGAATCTTGAAATGTCTTCCATAAAGATATTTATGAAAATGGTCCACTGATTTTACGATGGCCAGTAACTCTTTCCGGGTTACACAATAATTTCTTTCTGGTTTGGACAGCACCTTGCTGAAGTACTCGATCACTCTTTCCTGCCCATTCTGGATTTGAGACAGCACAGATCCGACCGAAGAATTGCTGGCATCAGTGTCTAAAATAAAAAGTCCTTCCCGTTGTGGGTACGCTAGCACAGGACCAGTGCATAGAGCTGCCTTCAATTTTCTCCATGCCGTTTCACATTCCGGTGTCCATTGGTACTGCACTTTCTCTTCTGTCAGCCGGTGTAATGGCTTCGCAATTTCTGCAAACCCTTCCACAAAGCGCCTATAATAAGTGCAGAGGCCAAGGAAGCTCCGTACTTCATGAACGTTAGATGGTCTTGGCCAATCTCGTACAGCAGAAATTTTGTCGGGGTCTGTTTGTATTCCATCCGAAGACACCACGTGACCAAGAAATTTGACTTCTTTCTGGAATAGAAGGCACTTCTTCGGGTTCAACTTCAGATGGGCATTCCTGACTCGCCCAAATACTTCTTGAAGATTTTTTAAATGTTCTGTAAAGTCCTGTCCCATAACAAGCACGTCGTCAAGGTAAACCAGGCACGTCCTCCAGGTTAGCCCTCGCAGTACGAATTCCATCAATCTTTCAAAGGTAGCTGGCGCATTGCAAAGTCCAAAAGGCATCACGGTAAATTGATAAAGACCACTGCCTGCTGAAAACGCTGTCTTCTCCTTATCATCAGGATGAAGCCCCACTTGCCAGTATCCACTCCTAAGGTCTAACGTAGAAAACCATTGTGAGCCTGCCAACGTGCTTAACGTGTCGTCAATTCGTGGTAATGGGTAACTGTCTTTCTTCGTGACATCATTTAATTTTCGATAATCGACACAAAATCTTAATGTTCCGTCCTTCTTGGCAACCAAAACTACTGGCGATGACCAGGGACTCGTTGACTCCTCAATGACCCCATCTTGCAGCATCTTGTTTATCATTGCCGAGGCATCCTCTTGTTTCGCTAATGGAAGCCTCCTAGGTGGTTGTCGAATAGCTGGTGAGTCGCCAGTATTTATCCGATGCTGGACTATGTCTGTTTTTGTAAGGGCCTCTGTATTCTTGGCAAATACTGAACTTTCCTTTTCCAGGAACTTGATTGCCTCCCTTCGTTCATCCTCAGATAAATGCTCCAACTGGGTACTCAGCAAGGTCAAAACTTCCTGGTCTATTTTCGTAGACGAACTTCCCTCTGTTTGTTCCTCGCACCTCGCTACCCATGTGACCGGTTCATAGGAGCCAATTGGTTTGCCTTCCTTAATTGTCACAGAGTGGGAATTTAAATTAACGACTCTAATTGGGATTTTGTCTTTAGTCCGGGTTAAAGTTCTCGCCACAATAATATTGGGTAGGGACTTAATCGATTCGTCATCTTCAACTAGGCCAACACGGTACCCTCCAGGATTTCCTTCTAAGGCAGCATCGATCATTTGTTCTGAATGAGCAGGAATCTTGATCGTCTGTGTTGTTAACAATCTCGCTTTATGGAATTGGTCGTCTGCGGTTGCCAGAATAAATTCCTCATTTCCAATTTTTAAGACTCGCTCCCCTACGTCAACAATGAATCCCTGCTCTCCCATGATGTCTAGACCCAAAATGAAATCATCCATAATGTCAGCCACAATGACCTTGTAATTGAACCTCAACCGTCCAACCTGCAGTTCCAAGTTGACCTCTCCATGGACCGCAGCCCTGTTCCCCGTGGCTGTCCGAATGATTACTCCATTTTGCTTCTTGTCAATCTGCAAGCCTGATATAAACCCTGGCCGCACTATTGATGACGTAGCACCGGTGTCAATAGTAAACACGCATTTTCTTCCATTCACATATCCTTGCAACAACAGACTACTTGGAATTCTTTGGAGCTGGGAAATCTTTATTTCTCTGGGGGCACCGCATTCCCTAGCCAGCACAGCCCCCTTGGTGCTGGCTATCTCTAGTTTTCCTGCTTTTCTTCAACATTCACAGCATTTACTCGACTCTCCGAGTTCTGCTGTCGACAGTCTCGTTTCATATGGCCCACCTTGCCGCAGTTGTAACATTTAATACCACCACTCGGCTTTCCTTTATTTTGCTGTTTATCCTGCTTTCCTAGGCCATCCAATTTATCGAATAGTTTGGTAAACATTTTCTGCATCTCAGTCAACATAGGGTTCTGATTCATTTCTGGTTGCGATTCTTCGAGAGTCACAGCTCGCACTCTCGACCTTGGAGTATCTCTGTAGGCGGCTTCTACTTCAAGTGCACGCACCAAAGCTTCGCTACTACTTTGGTGTCTTGTCAGCCTCAGAACTCGCCTGACCTCTTCGTCCCTTATGCCATCTAAAAAGGCCCCTACGGCTAATTGTTCCTGAAATTCTCTAGGTGCACTCGGATACGCCAGGTGTGCCAGTCTCTCTATCGCAGCTTCGAATTCCTGTAAACTCTCTCCAGCCTTTTGTGTTCGTGATTTTAGCTGGGCTTGGTATACTTGGGCGAGATGTTGGTCGCCATATCTCAAGTCCAATGCAGCTTCCAAGACTTTGAAGTCCCTTTGTTTATCCACTGGGATAGTCTGAAGCAACTCTGAGGCCTGGCCCCTTAACGCCAGAACTAATGCCATGGCCTTTTCCTCGTTATCCCAGTTGTTCGCACATGCTGCTGCCTCAAACTGCCTCTTGTACGTCGTCCAGGAACTTTGGCCGTCAAAAGAAGGAGGTTTTAGTCGCTGACCTGAACGATACAGATACTACAGCTGCTCAAGCTGTAAAAACTATTAGTAGTGAGTCAAAAAGTCCAGAAACATCGAACATAAATCTAATGCATTTTAATGTACAAGGAATGCTAGGGAAAGAACTTGACTTAGAACTGTTGCTTAGTATATACCAAGTGGATATAATATGCATAACAGAACATTGGTTAAAATCATACGAAATAACATCATTTCAGTTAAGTGACTATGTACTAATTAACAATTCCTGTCGTAAAGACTTTCAACGTGGGGGTGTGTGCATTTTTTCTAAAGAAAAGTTTAAAATGAAACCATTACCATATAAAATATATATAGAAAAACATTTCGAAATAACTATCGCTATTGTAGATGTCTTGAAGAGTGGAGCTAAATTATATATCATAACAGTATACAGGTCACCAAGTGGTAATTTGAAAATATTTATAGATAAAATGTATGAACTAATGTATTATATATACAGAGGTAATAGTTATTATATAGTATGTGGTGACATGAACATAAATTTTCTGGCACAGACTAGCGAATCAAAAGATATTGTTAATCTCTTTAGTGAATTTGACATGCATAATCATATCAGTGAACCTACACGAATAACGGCAACATCAGCAACTTCTATAGATGTAATATTTTCTAATGTAACAGTAAAATCTAGTTTGGTAAAAGAGACACACTTCTCGGATCATTGTTTCCAAATATGTGAATTTAACTTACCGTTATTGAAGAAATGTGAAAGTGAAATTATATTTAAAAGAGATTTCTCTAGTAGTAATCTGGTTACGTTCAGAAATATAATAGCACATGAGAGTTGGTCCGAAATGTATGAATCTATTGGTTTAGACAATATCTTTGACAGTTTTTATTCAACAATCATGTTTCATTTTAACAATGCTTTTCCATACAAAAAAATACAAACTAATAGAAATAAAAAACCTTGGTTTAATCATCAACTTAAAAGCTTGCATCAAACACTCTGTGATATGTCTAAAATATGTAAAAATACAAATAATGCTGTGATAAAGGATAAATATAACAAACTAAAGATTATATATAGAGAGCAGGTAAAACAAGCTAAAGCAAATTTTAATAATAATAGAATCAGTAACACCAGTAACATTATGAAAGAGAGCTGGAAAATAATAAATGAAATGAAAGGTAATACAAAGAAATATGACTCATACCACATAAATATTAATGGCGAAGAAATTGTAGATAAAACTAGACTAGCCAACCATTTTAATAACTTTTTCTTGGATATACAAAGTTCTAAGCCTGATATTAATAATCTCAAATTCGCTCCTCATTCAGAAAATACGTTTTATCTATATCCTACCACACCCTATGAGATAGAAGGGTTCATTATGAAAACAACTTTAAAGCCAGCTGCGGGTATTGATGAAATTTATGGTAGTGCCTTAAGGGTAATTAGCGACCTAATAAGTACACCGTTGTCCTATTTGATTAATGAATCATTTATTGAAGGAAAATATCCAGATTCACTAAAGATATCTAAATCTGTACCAGTTTTTAAAAATAAAGGAGCAAGAGATGAAATAAACAATTATAGAAATATTTGCTTGCAAAGTCAGTTAGCCAAATTGTTTGATATATGCTACAATACAAGGTTAACTCAATTTTTAGAAGCACAAAATCTATTAAACACCTCACAACACGGTTTTAGATCCAAGAAATCTACCTCAACAGCAATCGCAGAACTCTGCGACAGTGTGTATGAATGTCTCAATAATAAGCAATTTCCAATTGCACTTTATTTTGACCTATCACGGGCCTTTGACACGGTTGACCATGACCTGCTCCTGGAGAAATTATATCGCATTGGTGTACGAGGTGTTGCCTATAATTGGGCGGCATCATATTTACGAGGGAGAAGACAGATCGTGGTCATTGATAAATACAAGTCAGAGTCAAGAAATGTTAATATTGGGGTTCCTCAGGGTTCAACTCTGGGTCCTTTATTTTTTATTATTTTTATTAACGATATAATATATTCATGTACTTCCTCACAAAAAACAATAATTTATGCAGATGATACAAACCAATTAGTAACAGGAAATAATTTAATACAATCAGTTGAAACATCTAATATATCTGCATTAGAATTTTATCAATGGTGCCAACATAATGGAATAAGAGTAAACGTAAATAAAACCTTTTCTATGGTATTTCAATCAAAGAATGGTAAAAGCGAATCTAGTCAACTCATTAAGATGAACCATAAAAGCATTGAACAAGTGAATTCTATAAAATTTTTAGGGGTTGTAATAGACCAAAAAATGACCTGGGAGGAACATATAGATTATATTTCTTCAAAATTAAGTACTATGTGTTTTATTGTAAGACAGCTGCGAGCTACAGTATCTTTGTCCATTCTTAAATTGGCCTATTATGGGCTTGTGCAATCTATTTTAAGTTATGGTTTAATTTTTTGGGGACGTTCAGCTCACTTTCATAAAGTCTTTGTTATACAGAAAAAAATTATCAGATGTATGGTAGGAGCACATCCTCATACATCCTGTAGACAAATATTTATTAACTTGTCAATTCTAACTCTGCCTTCTCTCTATATATATTTAGTTGTATTAAATATAAAAATGAGAGAAAATTCATTTATGAAAATAAGCAATGTGCATAAATATGATACACGTAACAACAGTAATTTATATCAACCATATTCAAGATTAAGTGTCTCTCAAAATTCGCATATTTATCAGGGCATTACATGTTTCAACAGGTTTTTAAATCTTTGTAGTGATGTTAGTGTTATTCAGAATTTTAATCATTTTAAACAAAAACTGTATGAACACCTAGTTAGTAAGGCATTTTATTCTGTAGAAGAGTACCTAGGTCATTGACTATTTCGTTTTGCATGTATGTTGAGTGTTAGATTGTCTAAGTGTATTTGATAATGTCTATGTACGAGTGAGTGTATTGAGTATGTATATGTATGTGTAATGTACTATTTTGACTAGTTTGATAAGTTTTACCTTTGTATGTAAAATTAATGAATGAATAAAGTATAATCTATCTATCTATACCACCTGCTGGCTTCCTCTATCTCTCAACTGTCGTTTAAGCCGGTCTATTTCTCCCTTGACTTCTTCTTCGAACTCACTCATCTTTTCTTCAAACTGATTTACTTTTCCTTTTACTTGACCGACTTCGGTCTTGACTTCACCTACTTTATCTTCGACCTTATCTACTTTTTCTTCTACCTTGCTTATCTCTTCTTTGACTTCACTTTTGACAGAAATGATTGCGTCCTGTTGTATTTTTATTTGATCGCTCAGAATTTTCCTTAATTCCTCCTGGCGTCTTTCTTCCAAGTCTTCCATTATTTTTCTGAGTGCGTCTTTTTCCTCTTGATGTTGTCTTTCTTGCTCTTCTTTCTCCTCTTGCTGTCGTATCTTCAGGTCCTCCATCATTTCTCTCAATTTGGCTTTTTCTTCTTGGCGTCTTGTTTCTTCATCCTCTTTTTCTTTCTGACGTCTCGTTTCCTGATCTTCCATAATTTTCTTTAATTCGTCCCTTTCTTCTTGACGCCGTTTTTCCTCCTCTTGGCGTCTTCTTTCTTCGTCCTCTTTTTCTTTCTGACGTCGCTTTTCTTGGTCTTCTATAATTTTTCTTAGTTCGGTTTTTTCTTCTTCACGTCGTCTTTCTTGTTCCTCTTTCTCTTCTTGACGTCGTTTTTCCTCCTCTTGACGTCTTCTTTCTTGCTGTTCTTTTTCTTCCTGACGTTTTTTCTCCTGTTCTTCTTTGTCTTCCTGCCGTTGCTGCGCCATCATTTTTTGGAATTGTTCGAATAAGTCCTGTATTTGTTTATCGGATGCCATACTTCTTATTGTTACGGGCATACGATGAAATTAAAATAAAATAAATTTAACTGTCACGTCAATATCGGTAATGGAACTTTCTAGACAAATCTCGAAATAGCACGAAAAAGTCTTATCCAGAGTCTTTTGTCACTATCCAGTTCAGAGAATTTAATAATCTCCACTAATGTCCAAATAGAAAAAGTTCTAGAAATTTTCACGCACTAAATGAGTCTTTTTCAGTGTCTCTATCACTTCTCAGTTCAAAGGATTTAATTATCACACTAATGTCCTAATAAAATGTTCTACAATGTCTCAAAAATGCACTTAAACACTATTTTCCTGTTCGAAAATAACAACACAAATGTCCAGTAAATTAGTCCTGTGTTAGCACTAACTCCCGAGAATACTTCTCGACACTCCAACACAACTACAGAGCTCCTCTTGTCATAAAATTCCGCTTTCTGACACCAATTTGTCGCGTGTTTCCACCCTTAGGAAACCACCCTCGCAAATTCCGTGGGTTCCAAAAATTATAACAAGAAATGTCCACTAACACACTTTATTAAATATTTACTGGATACTTCACAATACTATTATTAATTTAAATACACTTTACTGACTAAAATCACAATGTTTATTACTTTGTTTATCTTTAAAGTCTTAACCTCACTTTCTATACTTTCTGAACTTTCTGAATTCTTCGCCGGGAATGCGATCGGTCTTTTATACCTAAAAATAACAGATCTCGATTGTTCTGTGATGACGCCACCATTCTCTCGATAATTCCAGATGTCACTTTGGAATCTTCTGGTAGGTTCTTTTTCGAGTAGGTGCAAATACACTACATTCATTCTGACATTCGATCTGTTGAAGTCTGCCTACTTTTTAGTAACCAACATAACCTTAAATTTTTAAGGTGTTACAACATATTACAATATACTATATCATTTTATAGCTGTAACTCCATGTGTGTTCAATCACTGTTTAATGATTTTATTTTTACTATAGGTAAATTGTATTGTAATATTTAGACTGCATTGCTTAAGGTAATTACAGCATACTTGACTTGTAAACTTGTACATCACGTGGTCAAATATAGTCTATCTATCTATCTTTTTTTTTTATGGGGACGTAGGGGTAGCAAGCTACCCACAAGTGGCCCCCGCATTTCTTCGGGGTGGTGACTGTTTGTGCCCGGTTGGGCTCCGCCTTTTATGATCGCCATTTCCCTACGTCCCCCATCCTCTGTGAGATTAGAGGTTCAGGGGCGATTTTCTTACACATTGTTTCTCTCGTTCTGCTCCATATGTCGTTTTTGCTTCATCGTACATCGATGATGTATGTGGACACCGCCGACCAAGCTTCTTCGCTTTCCAGCATGCTCGTGATGAGATTTTCTTCGTGTATACACACTCTGAGCTTTCTCTCGAGCTCCCCTCTTTCCACTTCCATTGCAGCGCACTCAAAGATGGTGTGTTGTGCGTTATCCGGAGCTTGCCCACAATGAAGGCAACTCTTTCCTAACCTGGCCAGGTATTCATTGAAACAACCATGTCCGGTTAGCGCCTGGGTCAGGTGATACTCCATCTGACCATGTTTCCGGCTGCACCATTCCTTTACGCTTGGAATGAGTTCATACGTCCATTGGCCCGTCGTGTCAGTATTCCATCTTTCCTGCCATTTAACAAAAAGTCTTTCCCGTGCCGCTCTCTTGGCTTCGGCCCTTCTTTGCTCATCGCGGACGCCATTACACTCTCGGTAGATCTCCGAGAGTGTAATCTATCTAACTAACTATCTATCTATCTATCTATCTATCTATCTATCTATCTATAGAGGGTAGGGTGGCCCATCTTTTTCGAAATCGAAATTTTTTATTTCTCACCCCTGCAAATGGTTCCATTTGAAGAAAAAACAGTCCCCTCAAAATATTATTGAGGCAAATTGAAGGCAAGGGGTGCCGCAGAATGCATTATTATGCAATAATAAAAGTAAATGGAATTATTTACATTCTTTGGTTGATGCATTGTTTTTTTTTTTTAATCAGCAACATTTATCTTTAGAATGACTAATCAAGTCATACAAATATCAAAGACATTATCTGTTGTGACTATGACATGTGTCATACTACTGTAAATTCGTAGTCTAAGAAAACTAGACTAGAAGTTTTTGAAATAAAACTCTCGTTTTATCTTCGTGTATTTTATTATGAAACGTTTTTTTCATACATAGTACCAAATATTATCCTAAATCTACAAGACATATAGTAATAAAAACAGTATTTTTTGCACTAGGCCAAAGCATGCGACAGGGTTTCTTTTTTTACATTTGGAAACTGTGATTTATAATCATTTACAACTTGGAGTAAAAACTGTTTTTGGTCTTCATTTTTTGTTAAAATGTCATTATAGTCAGTAATAAGTTTGATTCCTCTCTCAGCGGCATCATTTACAACTTTAATTTTGTTTACAATATTGAAACATCGGGTATAACTTTCATTTTCCCTCCATGTTGTTGGATTATTTTCCAAAAATTCCATAGACAAACCTAATTTTTGAAAAAACTGTTTAGTGTTCTCGCATATGAAGTCCTGAATTTTCTTGTTTTCAACGTCAGTAATGTTACTAATCATAAGTCGTTTAATACCCTCTTGATTTGGTGCTTTCCTATTCAAAGCTTTAACCATTTCTCTTTTAGTGGTAACTGAAATATCGTCATCAAAGAAAGATAAGCCAACATTTACTGAATTAAGGTACCACAAATGGTTCACTATTTTCCTACTTGCGGCTTGAGATATTTCTTTGTCAATATTTTGATAATTAATGAGTTCTTTACAAAAGTCTAAGTCATGAAGCGGTGCTTTACTAGCAAATGACGCTGTAAACCAGGCCTTTACATAAACCTTTACAATAAAGAGACATATATCTTCAATACCTATTTTTTCTTTTTTAGTTAGTTGGAACTGATCTTGGAAAAAAAATATTTTTAGACAGTAAATGGCTTTGGCCATCCAACGTGCATGATGAAATGCCCCTGGTTGATAGAATGTCGTGTGAGTGGGCTCTTCTTCAACAAAAAGTTTAGAAAGCATTAAAAATTCTTTATAATCATCACGAGGCTGTTGCAAAGTTAAAGCTGCATTTAGAAACTTTACAATTTCGGCTTTAACTGGTTGTAAAATGTGTTTAATTTTTGATACCTGAAATCCAGTTTTTAGTTTATTTTGATCTATTTTAGGCCAAAATTCCCTAAAACGTTTAAATAGTGGCACATTTGGACCAGATGAGGAAGGCATTTTTGTGTCAAACACACTTCTCAAAACCACTTCAAAAATATGATGTCTACAAGGAAAATATAGAATATCTCTTTCTAATTTTTGTTGCAATAGTGTGGCTGCCCCATTTATATAACCCATATTTGATGCTGTTGTATCACAACACAAAGCTATTACCTTTTCGTCCAAATTCCATTCACAAAGCACATCATAAACTGCTTCAGTCTGTTCTCTTCCAGTTGAATTGGGCAAAGCTGGTACTCCAAGTAGTTGTTCAGTATCTCCACTAGTAACTAAGATAGCAAGTCTATCGATATTTCCCATTCCAGTGAGAGAAGGTAAAAGTTTTCCATCCCAATGGATGACTGGGGCTGGCCATTCAGAATTACCGAAGGCAGTTTTTAATATTTCAGCTCTTTCTTCGCGGATGCGTTGTCTAGAGCGCTGAAGTGTGGTTCTGCTGATGGACAAAGATGTGGTGTCATGTCCTAGTGCTTCTGCTACTGCCGTCAAAATATGGACTCCATACCTGTCGCTTATTTTGCAAGCATCAAATGCAGCGGCTATTTTTGGTGTGATGATATTACATGTTCCATACAATCTCCTCTTTTTTGGCTGTGACGGGCCAGGCTGGTCTTGTAACAACTCTTCTTGGGCTTTGATTATTTCATCTTCATTTTTGTTGGAATTACTACTTGATGATGGACAGGTGACTGTTTCCTCTAATCTAGCTTTTTCTTGTTGACTTCGTTGCATTCGTTCGGATAATTTCTGTAATTTCTCCTCAGCTGATTTTCTTGAGAAGCAAGTTGGTAATCAATACCATGCATAAATCCAGGACGTCCCTTTTTTCTTTGGTTAATTAAAAACTGCTTATCTTCATCTATTTTCATCAACTCCAATGCATTTGCATGAGAAATGTCAAAGAGATCGTCCAATTTTTCAACGAAATTTTTTTCTTTAACTCCCGCACTGGCCCTTTTAGCCGATTTTTGTAAGTTCCTCCACTCTGCATAAAGTTTATCTAGTTGTTTAACACAATGAAAATCCTGACGTGTCGGAATGCGAGCTTTATCCCAAAAAACTGACACCTCTTTTATTGTTAATTTAGCACTTTCATGTACACTTAGCTTCACTTCACGAATGTTATAAAAGAGCACTTGTAATACTTGTCTATTAGACGGCAATTTATTGCCAATGATTTGTGATGAATAGTGTCCAACTAAGTAAATGAAAGTATCCTTTCGTAAGGATCTAACATCAGCCATCGTTAAATGTTTTTTCAAAAAGGAACGTATGCTAGAACTTATAATGTCACCACTGTAAAACACAATTGCAAACTGACATAAAAACCTACCTAGGTGCATTATATTTCCAAACTTCCAGAACAAATAATTTCTAGGAAATAATTACACCAATAAAACATTATGAGAAAAGAGGTAGATATTTGTATTTTAAGTAAAATTTAAGTGTATTACCGTAATAAAATCTTATCTACAAATTTCTACCTGAATGCGGCACGGGTTACCGTTCACTGAATTATCTGAAACTTTGACATAAATTATTCCTAGTATAATAGTATATTTTCGTGGGGTGAGACTTAAAAAATACGCAAAAAAAATTCACCCCCTATAGAGATGGGCCACCCTAATAGAGGGTCTCGATCCCCCCAATTTGTTTCCAAATCCGAAAAAAGGAAGTACATATTTTTTTGTTTATCAGAATTTTGATTTTAAATGGTGCCTATGGAAACATGAAGTTTCACATTTAGATTGCATAGGGAAAATAACTTTTTGGGATTTTTTGAATAATTGTTCAGGGTTAGGGAAAATCTTTGATTAAACTTATAGAACTTGGAGAACGAAGAATTTGATGTATATCAAATTCTTAAATCAAAAAATGTAAATTCTTCAAGTAGTTTTCGGGGCACCGTGGAGGTGCGTTAAGGGCGACAAAACTATATGTATATACATCAAATTGTTGGATAGTCCAAGTCCTATAAGTTTAATGCAAGATTTTCCCTAACTCTGATAGCCAGGGAGGTAGGGATAGTTTTCGTGAAATCATTTGTATAAAGCTAGATTTTTTCCCATGATAGCTTAGACAGTATCAATGATGAAGGTGCAATTCTACCAATCTATAAGTCCTGCAAAAATGAGTAAAAAATTAAATAACATGTTGCAAAAAGAGATATCGATTTTCTGATTCTGATTTTCACAAAATGTCACTTTTGATTTGTTCGTGCCGAGCCGAATTTTCGAATTTAGCCGTGCAATTTACGATCAGGTTTATCGGGAAGACTTCCTCTTTACATCGCCACATCGTACGTCCGGTTTCAATGGTGTTTTTCGAAAAATATGAACGTGTCAAGATTTCATGTTTCAGATATCTCCAAAACGGTCGGAGTTAGCTCAAAATAAAAAACTAGTGGAAGCATTATACTCTTCGCCGATTTACTGAGCTTTTTATATAATTGTTACACATTCTATAGGATACTCTTCGCATTTTTCTTGTAAATAATGTTAGTTTTTGGACATTCTAAATTTTGTGATACCAACTTTGTTGTGAAAAAAAAATATATGAAAAAAAAATCGCCATGTGAGGGATCGAACACGAGACCTTTGGATTGAAAGGCAAATCAAATCAAATCAAAAACTAGTTTATTTAAAATTAAAATAATACAGCATTTGACCCTCCCCAGGTACTCGCTTCGGAGCCAGTCAGACATCCACGGCGCCAGTCGTCGTGGAAATTGAAAGACTGGACGAAGTGAGGCCAGGTAGAGCTAAGAGGAACTGAAAAATAATATAATATCTCCTGGTCACGGGGTGCAACATAAATATTAATTAAAGTTAAACATGTAAAAGGATAACTTAAAATAATTGAAATGAAAAGGTAGAAGGTGCGTGTATAAATAAATATCAGAGATAAATATGATGACCACGCGGGAAAATTTTCGGCCAAAAAACCCGCTTCAAGTAATTGCAAGAGTGAGCGGCTATGCTGAAAGGCAAATGCTTTAGCCATTGGGCTATCTCATCTTGCCACAAAACTTGAATGAATATCGTTCAAGAATTATATTTCAACGGATTAGATACATTATTATGAAATATATATATTAGTAAAATATAAAAACAAAAAAAAATTATAGGGAATAACATTTCGCAAGATTTCTATTTAAATACAAATGACAGAAATTATGAAAAAAAAAATTTTTTTATTTAAATGATTGATAACTTTTTTATTTACTGATTGATTTTTTTCAAAAACAATAGGGTTCTTCCTCTAGCTAACGCTAACTTACCTTCCAAATTTCAATACAATCGGACTTTTCTTTCTTAAGTTATCGTGCTTACAAGAAACGGGACGGACGGACGGACAGACGGACATTTTGAAAGTTGTTCAGAATTCGTTCACTAACATATGATATGAAAATTTTTTCTCTACGAGCGAATTTACTGATTTAGAAATGTGCCGATCACATACATAGTCGGAGAACGAGGGATCTCTACGATTCATTTTAAAAACCCTCTATAACACTTGCGAACAACCACCCAAAAAAAAATTGATTCTTATGTAAATTGACCTGGCAGATTCGATTTTGGAGTTAGCCAGACAATCCGGAATTGCGAAACTGGTCAAAATCGGCAATTTCCGAAAAATCTCAAATTTTATGGAAATTTTTTAATTTTTACTTATCACCCTATATCTCTTTTAGTTTAAATCCGATTAAATTGAAATTTTTAGGAGAGTCAATTTAAACCTTTGCTGTTATGACTGACATGACAGAAATGCAAAAAAGATTACGTGTCACCAATAATATTTTTTTAAAAAGTTGGTGACACGAAATTTGTTAAAAATGCAGCAACAAATACTCGATCGAGAAAACTTTTTTGTTTTTAAAGATAGATGTATATAGTAATCTACAAAGTTGTAGCCAAAGAACTAAAGAAACTTTTTTATTTCGGTGATTTTTTTGATAACTTACTTAGTTTTCAAGAAAACGGTGCTGCAGTATTTGACCGCCGCGCCGGGTCGCGTCGCAAGATAAAAGATTGGGTTGGCCTATACCACGGCTTTGTTTCTCGTCTTTCAGGATGCCCCGCCCGATGTGAATAAAATAATGCGTAGTTGTAAATATTGGTTTTTCTAATTTTGATATAAAGTGACAGTTTTCAAAACTGACGTAAGTGTCAAAACGTCCTACTTTATGTATCCAGTTATGAAAAGTAAAATTTTACGTAACTGGTGACGAAATAGTATTTTATATAACAAGTGGCTAAAATGGTGTTTTTTTTTTACGAGTGGGGGCATTTATAGTACGAGCCGAAGGCGAGTGCTATAAACCACACAAGTAAAAAAACACATTTTAGTCTCGAGTTATATACAAAATTTTTTGCATCGCCATTCGAAATTAGAAACAATACAATTTTGTAAAAATAGACTAAATTCTATTGCTGTTTCCATAGAAACCAGTAAGTTTTATTTCACATTGTTAAATTATTTCACTCTTTTTTCTTTATTTTACTCTTGTCAATAATGACATTGTTTTGATTCATTGAAACTGTCAAATAAGCGTCGTTTTAGGACATGGCGTTACAAAATAATATTTTATATAACAAGTGGCTAAAATGGTGTTTTTTTTTTACGAGTGGGGCGTTTATAGTACGAGCCGAAGGCGAGTGCTATAAACCACACGAGTAAAAAAAAACACATTTTAGTCTGGAGTTGTAAACAAAATTTTTCTGATCGCCATTCGAAATCAGAAAACAATATAATTTTATAAAAATAGACTAAATTCTATTGCTATTTCGATAGAAACCAATAAGTTTTATATCACACTGTGAAATAAAATGTCTTTATCTACTCTTATTAGGTTATATACTAATTAATGAACTGCTTTTGAACAATTAATAGTATACATAAACAAACAGCGTGAGTTATAATGTGAGTTATTATAACTCATGCTAGGTACAGAGCCAATCACTTTTATCTTCATCCTTAGTCTGTCCAATCGACGTAACGCGCGACACATGAAGGTGGAGCCAGGGAGGTAGTGACAGATTATTCCCGTTAATGTCTATAAAGATTTTCTGAAATGTCACAAAATGCTACTTTTGATTCGTTCGTTCCGAGCCGAATTGCCCAATGGTGTTTTTCGAAAAATATGAACGTGTCAAGATTGCATGTTTTTGCAATTTTTTCGACTCCGAATATAAGCTGTTTTTTGTTATTTTTCGCAGATATCTCCGAAACGGTGAGAGTTAGCTCGAAATAAAAAACAAGGTCAAACGAGTATTTTCCATTACGAATCTTATCCTACTATCAGAATTTTGTTTTTTTTTTCGTTTCGGAGATAACTACTGAAATGTTGGCCATGTATGGCAAAAATCGCAAATTTTGAGCTTCTACAGTTGGCAACTTTTTAATCTTGGCTCCGACGCCAAAAGACTACTCTAGTTAATTGAAATAGAATTAAATTTGTTAAAACCCTTTTTTCTTTTTTTTGAATTCCGACAAAAATGAAGGATTTAGAGGGGGCGGGATTTGGGACTTTTTTTTTCGGTAAAATAAACGCATATTTCCCTCTCACTCTGCAAAATCCTATCCTTAAAGAGGCTTATAAGCAATGTTAAATAGTATGGAAACATTCGCACATATGAAAAAAGTGTTTAGGACCTTTTTGGTAGACCAAGCAGTGAAAAATATGCTAATATGAAAATCATTAGAAACTTTCACATATTATTTGTAAAGGCCAAATAAAGGTGGTGCATACGAAAATTCAGTTGAGTTGATTTGTTTTCAAAGGAAAATTTATAATTATTGTATAATTACAGTATTATATTGTTTTTTTTTCTTCTTTTTAGCGGCCACCTAATGACAATACCAAAGAAAAATGTCGAAAGTTCCTAGCAAATCTTTTAGAATTGTCAAGTAGAGAACCCAAATCGGTGGAAAGAAATGTTAGGACCCTTATACAGGAACTAATAGACAACAAAGTTGAACCAGAAGATTTTTGTGACAAATTAGAAAGATTGTTAAATGCATCCCCACAACCGTGCCTCATTGGATTTTTAAAGGTTAGTTTTTCTAATACAAATACTCCTTAAGAATGATTTCTTAGCTAAGATATAATAATAATTCCAGAAAGAGGAGGCGTAAAATTAAGTGTTAAAATTTACACGGCCGGAAATATTCCAAAATAATAAAAATTATGTTTTAAAATTTTGGACACCCAGCATTGTTATTATAATTTTACCACACAATATTATTATGGATGTTAAATGTTTAAATTATTTCTCTAATCATGATTGAATTATGATTGTCGTAAATTTTTATATATTTTTATCAGAGATGGGTAAACTCCCGGAGTTTTGATTACTCCCGAAAATTTCCAGGAAGCTTCTCTGGAAACTTTCCATTGGGAATATTCAGAGTCTATTTTATGGTGAAATCTGATTCGTGGTGATCTAAGCTTCATTTTGATACCAAATAAGTGCATATAAATATATTATTTACATTACTTTTACAGACTTTTACCAAATAACTGATATTATATGACACCCGCTATATGTGCCCTGTGCTATATAAAGAATATGAAGCAATTGGGTGGTTACCCATAGTAATTTGTTTTGTTTGAATTATTAAATAATTAAATATAAATAAAATAATTTATAGAATGTGATAAATGAATTATAAAATTAAAAATTTATGTAAATGTCATATGTAAGTCGTAACTCCTATTTTGTGCAGAAACGGAAATGTAGAAGGCAAGACAGAAATAAGATCTAAATATCATATTATACAGTTATATTGAATTAAAAGTGTAAAACGAATAAATAAAATAATAAATAAATGTTTATTTAATTTTAAATTTTAAAACTTAAAAAAATAATAAGAAGATAATGTCAAAATAGGGTCAAAATAAATTAAACCATCCACTATAACACAACATAACATTCATCATAATTTTATTAAAATAAAACTAAAACTTTAATCATTTTTGTTTTTAATGTAACAGAAAAAAATGCTAGATATTATTCATCGAGAAGCGATGGTGCGGGTAAAAAAATAAACGTAACTTATCATATGTCTGCCAACTCATCCTTGATCATAGCCAATAGCACGAAATTAGAGTAATTCTGTGCCGATAGTAATAATCCGAGAGGTGACCATATGAAACCCTACGTCATCAAACATCCCATTAATGTTTGATAATTTCGAAAGAATATCAACAAATTAAAACTGAATTTCTGGCGTTTAAGGTTATGTTAGATCATCGTGCCGGTAATTTCAAATTTATGAGAACAACTGCAAATATTCGTGAAAAATTTGGAAACTTTCCCGGAGTTTTGGAAACTTTCCCGGAATTTTGGAAACTTTCGGGATATTCAAATATTTTAAAGGAAACTTTCATTTTTATCAAAACTCCGTTCCGGAAACTTCCGAAAATTTCGTGGAAACTTTCCAATGGAAAGTTTCCTTGACCCATCTCTGATTTTTATTCATGTAGAGGCTGTCCCAAAATGTCCACATTTCGATTTCATATTCAAAGATAGTAAGAAAAGTTCTTGTCAACATATATGCAGACATGGTTTCTAAGGAAAGTAAAATTCGCTGAAGATGACATGGCGCCTAAATAGTGGTTTTATTGATTATCTGGATGGCTATTCTGTAATTTCAGTAAAAGTGCGCACTTGTTGTGAGAGGAGAGAGCATATATCACATTCCCTTCCCAGAGGATGCAAAAACACTATTCTCTAAGCACAGTGATCATGCGCTGATGTGATGTTATCTCTCCAGAGTTGCCAGCATTTACTCACACATTTCAACCAAGAGGAGAGCTACAAGGTCAAGGTCGAAGCTCACGTGTGGTATAGTGGGAATTGCAATAAATTCATCACAATGTCAAAATAACGCACTTTTTCTATGATGTGCATGCAATACTTTAAAATTGTGTGTGATGTATTATTTTATAAAAATGAAATAACTCTTGTTGAGCAAGGCATAATGACAAAAAATCTGCTCCAACCAGATGATTGGGACTCAAAAATAATTATTTGATTGAATGGATGAAGAAACTACCTCAGCTTATATAAGGGCCAGTGGCGGTCTGGGTGTCTAAGGCTTAGTCGGCATTTTACAATAAACATTCAAACTCAGTTCGTCAGCGATTTGAATGGGAGGGAGAAATCCGAAAAAAAAATTTTTGATAGGGGGGGAGGGAAGAAATCCGGAAACATTTTTTTGAATGTTCGGAGGAGAAATCTAAAAAACACTTTTTTCGTACCAAATTATTTTTGATAAGCATCAGTTTACCCACATCGGAAATATCCTTTCTCCTTTAATTCCTACACTTAAAATAGCACAAGACTTGATGTTTAAAAATAACTAAAAAATACTAAACAAATACGAAAAGTCACAAATGAAATGAGGGTTTGCCAAAAATGAGGTTATACTTTCACTTTCATGCGAGAACAGCTTAATTCCCTTATAATTCACCAAGCAATTTTCCCGACATTTTGTCCTGATATGAGCTCTCCCACAATTAGAGAATTAGCTATTTTGGTTTTCAAAAGAACTCTGCCCACTTTCCCATGAGAATGAGCGTTCACATGAATACAGAATAGCCACCCTGGAATACACTTTGGGACAACTTCATTAGAATAGAATGGAATACTTTATTTGTCTTTGTGGCTACAGTATTTGTAGATAAGATATGTCATAATGTAAAAAAATTAAAAAATAGAAATATAGTAAAATACAAAAGTTAAAACTAGATACATACAGATTAAAAGGTACATTAATAACAAACACTTCCAAAAGCTACATTAAATAAAATGAAATAAAAGAAAAAACATTGAAATGACTCTAAATTACAATTCTTCTCCAGTTTGTATCTTTAACACAAACTCCCCAATGGTGTAGAATGCTTTATTTGCTAAGTAATTTTTTTACTTTTTCTTAAAGTCTTGAGCAGGCAAGTCTCTGAGGTTTATAGGAAGTAAATTGAACATATGGAACCCTGCATAAAAGGGTGATTTTTCATAAAAAGCTTGGTGATGTTGATTTATAATAATAATAATAATAATAATAATAATGACTTTATTTGAGGCGGGGCTCAGCCACAGGCTGCTTTAGCTCAACCTTGAAAGTTTTACAAATTTTTTTTTAAAATACAATATTTTATACCTATATAATAATTATTTACAAAATTACATATACATTATTATTGTGTAAAGATAAATGAGGATTTATAGAAGTAATCACTGATGATGACGAAACTCTCTAATGTTATAAATATAATATTAATGTTCGCTAAAATATTCTTTAATTACTTCCACATCCAGTGGAAGTATAGTAACGACAAAAAAATTTTAAAAAATTTTTATTGTTCAAATAGGCTTAGAATGTCACGAAACGTCGAGATTTTAAGTTTGAGCGGAAAAAAAATTTCTGTCTGTCGGTCTGTCTGTATGTCGGTCTGTCTGTAACTTTTTGTGCGCACGTTTACTCTGGAACCGTTTGAGATATTGACTTGAAACTTGGTACACATATGTACTTTAACGAGATCTAGAACCAGATTATATTTTCATCTTGTTCCGTCGATGGGGGGTAAATTGGGGTAAATTTGGGGAAAACAGGTAAATCAAGCAGGTAAGAATCCATAAAATTGGTATTTGTAGATTGTTTAGTATACGACGTGATCTACCATGACATGCGGAAAATTTAACAGTAGGTTGTCCCCACCGAAAGGAGTTAAAAAATGAACAATTAAAAAAAATGACCAAAAAAATTACCTTATTTTTTTGTAGAAATGCGCCGCCAATGACTTTAGCTAATCTAACGTAACGCGCTACAACTATATCACTTTATTAGACTTAGGATTGACACTACTGACAACAAAGCTGGATAAAATAGAAGTGACTTTTTGGTTTTAATCAAATCACACTACAAAAATAGCGAAATAAATCAAAGACATTAACCCCATGCTGAAACGACAAGCAGGTATACGATATATTTAGTTAAACCGGTCAATGACACGGCGTGTCGACCGAGAACAAAAAACGCGGCTCTCGAGGGGTCTGCACACGATGCAGCGGCAGGTAGCCAGCCTTGTCGGCATGCTTTGAACTCATTCGTAAAAGTGCACTGGTCCGCTGGAATTCCAATTATCTTCAGAGCTTACCGACGTTGTTGGCTCCCTGCCGCTGGATCGTGTGTAGACCTCTTTTTTTGATCTCGCCGGCCGGCTTCACTTTTTATGCCAATTAAGGAAATGTAAACAACTCGAATACGTTCTTTCACCAGTAAGTTCGTCGACCTATTCAGGGTAGGTCAAGACTTACTCAACATCAGTAGTGTATCTTCGCAAATTGACTAATAATTTAATATACTAAATTACCTCAGAATCCTCTAAAATTTTGCAGGGGCTTTCCCACATTGAAGACTAGCACACCATTTTTTTTTCCGCATTTCTTGGTAGATCACGTTGTATACAAGAGAAGCTAAGGTCTCAAAAAAAAAAATTGGCATTAGCCACCCCCATTACCACTCCCACCCCTCACCCCATTATTAAAGGGGATGAAAAAAAAATTGTGATTTAGTATGTGTACAAGAACCAGAAACCTCAAAATATTTTTTTTACTTCATCCACCCCCACCCCGCTACCGATGTGGGGTATAGTTTTATGGGTTGTTGGGGTAGAGGATTTCAAATATTATATTATTAAAGTTCCATAAACAATTATTTCCACATACAAAATGTTTTCGTTGTGAGTGACTTGGATAAAAAATCTGGATGTGGAAGTAGTGATTTCTTGGGCAGCGATTCCTTTAGAATGTGGTATGCGGTTGTAAATATTAGCTGAGCAATATGAAAATGATCCCTTGAATGAAGTGCTAGAGGTAATATGTGTATATTTCTCATGTTACGATTGTGGATATCTTCTCCAAAAATAATTTTAGACCTAAGGTATGACGGGTTGCTGGTGTGAATAATTTTATGTACAAGACACGAGTAGTGAATTTCTCTACGCCTGACATTTGCAGCAAATCGCATACACGCATTTTGTACAACCTGTATTCTATGCACATCGTAAGCTGTAAGGCAAGGACCATAAACAGTGTCACAGTAATCAAATGATAATACTAATGAATCTTTGACACTTGTGCTGAGTACATATTTATATCTGTATAAATATTTCAATCTACCATAGGCTCTTCTGATAACATCATTAATGTGTGGTGAAAATGATAAATTATTATCAATAGTAAGACCTAGGCTTTTACAAATATGTTGAAATTTAATCAAAATATTATTTAAAATAATTTTATTTTCCACATCTACTTTATTGCACTGCTTGGTGTTCCCGATTAATACAGCATTCATTTTCAATGCGTTTAAAGGCAATGCATTTTTAACTGACCATGTATTTACAGCAACTAAATCTTTATTTAATTTATCTATTGCTGCCTGTTGATCTTCGGACTAAAAGGACTCATACAAGTGGGAGTTGTCGGCATACATGTGCATATTTGAGTTTACTTGATTACACAAATCCGAAGTATATATAACAAATAACAAGGGTCCTAAAATTGACCCTTGCGGGACACCTCTTGCTACATCTAATGTCTGAATATATCCTATGTCCACCAACCGAGATTTTACCTTGTTGCCGACGACCATTGAGATATGCACTAAACCACCCCAAACCTGTAACTGACACTCCGTAATACTTTAATTTTGCCAATAACAAATTATGATCTATAATTCAGAAAAATATCAATAGTTACCTTGGATTTATCAACCGCTTGTAATACATCATCAGTGACACTAAGCAGTGCTGTAGTTGTGCTGTAACCAGATCTAAAACCAGACTGTTTCGAGGGCAATATATTGTAATGTTCTATATGCTTTTTTAATTGAATGTATACTACCCTTTCTATTATTTTGGATAGATATGGAAGAATGCTTATGGGCCTTAGGTCGTTGAAAGATGTAACTTTGTCCTTTTTGGGTACAGGAGTAATAGGTGCATGTTTCCAGAGCGACGGCATGACGCCATTTGCTAACGCGTAATTAATAATATGAGTTATAGCAGTATGGAATACAAATTTTCAACATATCAGAAGAAATTTCATCCACTCCCATGGCATTGGTTTTTATGTCATTAATAATATTTTGTACATCACAGCTAACAGGTTGAAACTCTAAAAACGTGCTAATTTCTGCGTATGTATTGCTTTGAAATTCCTCTACAGTTGCTAAGTCAGCTGTAGCTTGATTTACTGAATTAATAAAATGTTCATTAATTTTGTCTGGCTCTAATAAATCGTCTGGTATACTAATCTTTTTTGATTTCGAGTGAATGTTTAGCTTATCCAAGGTTTTCCAGAGAAATTTTGAGTTATTATAGTTATAGTTTAAAACATTTTGCATATATGCTTTTTTTTCACGTCGTATAGAAGCTGTAACGAAGTTTCTTAATTCTTTATAATAAGTCCACTTGGCATTAGATTGGTCATATGTCGTATTTATATTTTTTAGAGAGGCCGATATTCAGACAGTTCTTTATCACGCGTCCTAATCATTTGTTTAATATTCGGTGTTATCCAGGGGCTTAATTATTTTGTAATTTTAATTTTTCTTAAAGGCGCATGAATATTAAAGAGTTGAATTATTTTATTGTTCAAATAACTTACTTTATCATCAATGTTGTCTAAAGCAGAAATATGTTCCCAATAAATATTTCTGGCATGAACTTCAAATTCTGTTAAGTTTATATTTTTTATGGCCCGATGCAAGATAAATTGAGCTTTATTTTTCCTAACTATAGGCATATCTATTAAACAAGTTATAAGGCTGTGGTCCGAAAATTGGGGGACATTTATTATATCCGAATTTAGAATGATATTCGGATTATTAACTATGACAAAATCTATGAGAGTACTACTTTCTTGACTGACCCTTGTAGGTTTATCTACAACTTGTTTTAAATTAACGTTTCTAATATCGATTCAACACATTCAGGAGTCGTTTTATTTAAATAATTAATATTAGTCTCCTAGGCAGAGCACATAATCGGAAGATATTAAGCAGTCAGCTAATATATTTTCCAATATCTGTAGAGATTTACAATTTGAACTAGGCGGACGATATACGCAACCCATACAAACCCTATATCCGTTAATTTTTGCTGAGATCCAAATACTTTCAATATCTAAATTAATTCCAGCATGCATAACTTTTATATTTTTTATGCTATTACACTGCCGTATACAAATGGCCACTCGGCCACCTCTCCCAGTACCAAGGGGTAGATATAGTCTAGAATATCTATCATGAAATTTAATATTTCCGGTGTTAACCAACTTTCTGTTATAAAGAATATATCAAAATTGTGTGACAATATAAGATTTCAAATTTTCAAATTTATAGTACAAGGATCTTACATTTAAGAGAGATATACTTAAATTGGCCATTGAGGTTTCATCATCATCAGCTATTACGTCATATTCGCTTAAAGTTTCACTAGTCAGTTTAGTGCGAATTTTTGTTCAAGCTCCCTAAAAGTGAGAGTAAAAATATCATAATTAACTAATGGCAAATTTATATAATTTTCACAAATTCTTAAACAGTGAAATCACATTTTAATTCGAGTATAATAATTTAATACATACTGCGTTACTAACAAAAATAAAATATTAACATTTTCTTGTATTATAGAAAAACAAACACATTTAATTTTTTTTCTTTTAAACCTTATGCATACATGTATAAAATTAATAATTCCTACAAAATAAGTTGTACTTAAAGAAATATAAAACGAAAAAAAGGTACTATATAAGAAATAGAAAGAAATAGATTTAATATTCTGATAAGAAATATATGAATTTATAATATAGTTTTACCAGTTCGATAAATAGGTGAAGTTTAATAAATATCTAAGATACTTTTAATAATACGTTTTTGATTATTATTGGATGCGAAAATGTTACCACTTGAGGTCCAAACATTTGCTTCCCATATTCTTCGATAGCTTCTTTCAGCAAATTAAGACGGTCTTTGGTCAGAGATCATCTCTTATTACAAAGCCTGTCTTCTTTAACATTTTCTTCTCGTTATAAATTGCTGTTCTAACTTTAAACGACAGGAACTTTACAAAAATCAGGCGATATGTACTATCGTTATAGGGACCTAGTCTATGAGCCTTTTCTATGTCATTTTTAGAAATAGTAATTTTCATTTTATTTTTTAAGAATTTTAACACTTCTTCTACATCTTCTCCTTCAAGCTCTTCAACACCATATACTCTTAAATTATTTAGTCTATTATACTGTTCACATTCATCAAGCTTCTTCTCTAAACGTTCAATTTTATTTTTGTTTTCAGTGACGTCCTTTACATATGAATTCAAAGTAATTTCCATTTGTTCAAACTTCATATTAATTTTTTCAAGTATTCTATCAGCTTGCCTTTCACATATCTTGGCTACTTGATCTTCTGTTAGATATTCTGAAGACATACCAGAAGTCGACTGTGAGGACCCCTGATTAGTAGGTTTTCTAGTCATACCTTTATCAAAGTGGTAGTACTTTATATACAGAACTCCAACAATTTTAATCTTTAATATAACGAATGCACTGAAATGCACTAATCTCTGCACTACTTTGATTTTTTCTTTACGTAAAATGTATCTATTACTTCTATCGGGATGTAGCCAGCTTTGTACAATTTTAACTTGAATTTATGTTATTTTTATGCCTTGTATTATGAGTGTGAATGTCAGCATATGATGGGAATTTATTTTTGTTTTCATGACTGTATATTAAAATTTTTAATATATAGATACATGCAATTGTTAATATTTTTTTCTTTTTAAAAATGTCTCATTTTGAGTCAGATGCACATATAGGATCAGTACCTGGAGTGGTGTGCTGCCGAACGCGGATGTGCGTCGTTGATTCAATGAAGGAATTCATTATAAATTAACGTCTGGTGCACATAGGTTGCACTCGAGAGGTCGCACATGTGCGTGAACGTGTTAAAAAACAAAATTAAAATTATTTTTATACACTCTGTGACCGAAAATGAGGTGATAAATTATATAAATAAATTAAAATCTGATACACAAAGACGGAATAAATTCAAAACATTGAAACATTAAAAACTTCATAGTAGCTCCATTAGCTAAAATCATTAATCTGTTCTTTTACGATGGTATTTTTCCCAACATGTTAAAAGAGGCTGTTATACAATACAAAAGGGAGGTGACATAGATCAGGCAAACAATTATTGACCTACTGTCTAATTTCAAATATAGCCAAAATATTTGAATATGCCTTCAAAGATATAATGATTTTAAAATAAAACATAATAATAATAAAGTAATAAAAGTGCTTTATTGAATTGACATATACAATTCAACAGGCCATTGACCGAGGTCCTTCAGCCTATATCTATAATATATTCAAGGTATCGACAATTAACATAGTAGGAATTAAAATATCATTAATTAATGTGAGAAAAAAAAAAACTGTTTAATTTATTATTTCCCATAATGTCCTTGACGGGTGTTTCCATCTTGCTCTGCCATTATGTACTCTTCTTACACATAAGTTGTCTATTAACTCCTTATTATGTTCGTTCTGGGAGAATCTTGTTGACAGATTAGTTAGTCTCTCTTCTATTGGTTGAATATTTGTCAGCTGGTATAGCAGTTGGTTGGGAGGATTGTGTAGGGGATTATTGGGGTGACGGATTTTGGTTATCAGACGAAGGGCACTTGTTTCTGCTACCTTGAGTTTTTGTATTGCTGGGTTTTTACAGTTTTGGAAGATTACATGGCCATACTCCAACATGGGTCTGCAGATCGTTTTGTATATCCTACTGGCAGTTTCGATTTTGATTCCTCCTTTTTTATACACAAGGCATCTAAAGTGTTTCGCTCGTGAAATAATGTTTCTTTTAGTTTGTGCCATATGGCTATTAAAGTTGATTTTATGGTCGATAATTATTCCTAGGTATTTGGTGGATGTATTTGGGTAGAGCGTATGATTGTACATATTGAGCGTTGGGGAATTCGGGCCAGGGTTGTGATTGAAAATAATAAAAACTGACTTTGCTGGATTAGGTTTTAGTCTCCATTTATTAAACCAATTTGTAGTGTGTTGTACCAGGTTTTGAAGGCTTTGTGTTGCTGTTGCTATAGAGGTATTATGAGATATGAGAGTCGTATCATCGGCAAACTGGAGTATATAGGCACTGTGTGAAAAATGTTGGTCATCGTTGTAGGGGTGGTAATAGATATCTGCACAGAAAATATTGTATAGCAATGGAGAGAGTGGCGAACCTTGCGGTAGACCTTGTTCTGGTGTGAACTCATATGAGAATGAGGTTGAAACTTTGACTTTTATGTGGCGGTCTCTCAGAAAACAGTCTACTAATAATATAAGGTACTTTGGACAGTCTAGCTTGTAAAGTTTGTAAATTATGCCTTTGTGCCATATGCTGTCAAATGCTTTTTCAATGTCAATAAATAGAGCTGCAGTTTTTCCTCCATTCAGTTTGGTGGTTTCAATATTGTTGATTAGCGTAAAAAGTGGGTGTAGTGTGGAACATTTAGTTTTAAAACCGAATTGGTGTCTGGGGATGTGGTGTTCTACTCTTTCTTCTATTTTCTTTTTCAATATTTTCCGATGACTGGTAGGAGTGTTATAGGTCTGTAAGTGGTTGCCTTGGCATGGTCCGTGTTGGGTTTTGGTATTGCGACAATAGTCCCAAGTTTCCATTCTTCCGGTATGTATTGGTTAGTTAGACAAAATTCGTATATTTTTATGATGTGCCGGTGTATTTGAAGGTCAAGTTGTTTTAAAATGTTTTTTGATATCATGTCATGGCCTGGAGCAGTGCTTTTTCCCTGGTTTAGTATCTCGAAGTAATCATCTTCCTCGATGTTGTAGTTTTCTAATGGCATTCTTTCATTGATGTATGTTTTGTACCAATTCTCTATTTCCGTATAATTATCGTTATCAAAGTTGTTGTTCTGCTTTTTTTTATAGGTAGTTTCGAAATGTTTTGCAAATATATCTGCTTTCTCTTCGGGGGTTTCGTAACTTTTGCCGTTCTCCACTATTGGTCTATTAGTTGTGTTTTTATTGTTATATTTTGCCAATTTTTTAATTTCATACCAGTAATTTTTGCCTTTTTGTTTATTTATATCCTCGCATGTTTTAATCCATTTGTGTGTTTTAAATTCGGTAATCAATTTTTGAATATTTTTGTTGTATTTGTTGAGCTCCGTTTTCGCAATCGGGTCATTGTTGTTTCTGTATTCTCGATACATTTTTCTTTTCCTTTTTATTAGCTGTATAATGAATGGAGGAAGTTCGTGGGTGTAATACTTCATTTCTGTTTTAGGCGTGTTCTGCAATACCGTTTCGGAGAGTTTATTATTAAAATGTGTTATATGTTCTCTGTCAATATGTCCGGAATTGTCTAAATAATTTAACATAATTTCGTTTATACTATTGATATTTGTTTTTTTTAAATTGTATTTCATCACTCTCTTGTGGGTTACTGGTTTTTGCAGGTCAATTTTAATTTTGAAGCCTAGGTGATCAGAACATAGGTCAGAAGTTAGTTCAACTTGTATATTGTTTTTAATATTGTCTGAATAAAGGAGATAGTCCGGTGTTGAATCATTGTTATTAGGCATAATGAATGTTGGCGGCGTGTCATATTTAGAAAAATTGGTGTTTTGAATAAAGTTGTTAATCTGCCTTTTCTTTAGTCTATTGTTACTAGCGTTGAAATCACCAACAATTATTGAGTATTTGTA
Organism: Rutpela maculata; assembly: GCA_936432065.2. Classification (NCBI taxonomy): domain Eukaryota; kingdom Metazoa; phylum Arthropoda; class Insecta; order Coleoptera; family Cerambycidae; genus Rutpela; species Rutpela maculata. The sequence goes on from OW386285.2 coordinate 119,029,805, forward strand.
TGAGGTACTTTTGGTAAAAATGTTTTCTTTGATTCTCGCATTGGGGTGAATGTACACAAGGAAGATGTGCAGTTTGTCGTCTAGAAAAGGAATATTGAAGTGCAGGCATTCGTTGAGCGGATTGTTTATTCTAGGTGAATTTTCTTTTCCCATTTTAATATCCGGATGCGATTGTATTAAGCTACCTCCTCTTGTGTGTAGTTGTGCAGCTGGTTACCTTCGTATTGAAGAATGGTCCAATCTCTGTAAGATGTGTTACTTCTGCTGTTTATTTTTGCTTCGACAAACATTGTACATGAGATATCGTTGTTCTCAATATAATTGTTTATCAAATGTTTTTTTTTTGTATAACTATTGATGTTTGAATACAGAATATTAATGTCTGACATGATCGTATTGTATGTTATTTGTGTCATTTATTGGCTCAGTGGGAGAAATTGCGTTTTCAACGTCTAATTCAAATATTAATATGTAAACTCTGTTTCCTGAAAAGATGGCAGTTGTATCCAAATTAAAGTTGTTGATGAATCTTTTGCGGAGCTTAATTATTAGTTCTTCTCTGTTGTTATTGGTGGTGTTATTTAATTCGTTTATGTATGTTGTCTACTATCTGTGGTGTGTTTATGTTTATGTTTATGTGTTAATTATTGTGTCATGAACTGTCACTGGTGCGTGTATCCTAGACTTCTTCTTGTTATCAGAGATTTCATGGGATTTCTTGTTTAGTGATTTAATTTGTACATTTGGAATTCCTTGTATGGGTGTTGTAGGTCTGTTGGGGCATTTGAATGACCAGGCCTGGTGCTCTTCAGAATTGCAACTGGTACATTTCGGTGGTAATGTAGATGTACACTTGTTTACTGCGTGGCTGCCAAAACATTTGGCACATTTTATAGGCGTGTTGCACATTTCCGTTGTGTGTGTGAAGGCCAAACATTTGCTGCATGGCTTTGGCGTTGGGGGGGGGTGGTTTACTAGGGTATACTGGGTAGTGTCTGTATTTAAAGAATAAGCCATCTTTTATTAGTGTTTCGCATGTACTTTGTGTTCCTGTTATAATTCTAATGAGAGTGGTAGGTTTATTGGTGACTGCAGATGTGATTCTTTTACAATATCGATGTTCTAAGTTTAGCCTGGTTAAATGTTCGCTAATAAGAGTTTCATCAATTTCTTGTTCAACCGAACCTATGACAACTGAATAACTTGGGCTGGATGAAGTTGTTGGTTTTTTTGTATTGGGTGCCGCTTCTTTGTAAGATTGTATTTTGGACATACTTATTAAACTGTCCAGAATTGGTAGAATTGTGTTTTCTTCTGTGTCTGTTTTTAGTAAAAAACCTGCTTTTGTTTTAATTATTTCATCTCTTGCATTAGGAAAAAGTCTAGCCCACATTTCGGTAAATTGCATTCTTGTACAGTTGTCCTCAGCTGTTAGGTAAAACATGCATTTATATTTTTTGTGCTTAATTCCTTTCATTAATGGTGAGTAGTTTTTGTTTGTGATAATTTTTTGAGTTGATTGGTTATTTGTGTTTTTACTTGAGCTTATCTCTACAGTTTTTGTTTGATTGGAATGTGCCTGTGTATTACCCATTATAATTCTCTTTATTTCCTCATTGTTATATTGTTCTGTTTTTTGTCTTTTCAATTTCCTTGTTCTTACTTCTTTCCAATTTCCATCTTCCTCTTCCACAATTTCCATTGCACCTTCTCCATCACTACTTGATGACATTCTTTTCTTTCTAATCACTGACAATTAGTAAACCTTTCAGAGAGCTAAATAATAGATGTGTCCTCTAGTACTGTTGCTTCTGAGTAAAACATAATATATTAGCAAAACAAAAGTTCGGTTTTCAAGAAAAATTGTGTACACAGGATGCTATAAATAATTTAATTAGTTGCATATATCAGAACGTTAACAAATCAAAATCTTCGTTGGCAGTCTTCCTCGGCTCTCACAAGAATTAATTACTAAATTGCCGGAATACAGTTTTAGAGGTAAAATATTGAAACTGATGAATCAGAGAGTACAATATGTAAAGAATGGGAACACAATCAGTGAGTTGTTACCAATAAAAAGCAGGGTACCACAGTGTACTGTATCAGGGCCCCAATCTTTTTATATTGTATATAAACGACATTTCTTATTCAGAAGAGAATTGCCTTATGCTGATGCACGGCCCTGCATGTCGAGGGAAACTGTTGGCAAGGTGTAAAAAGAAAAACGAAGAAGTTACTACAAAATATTAAAGCATGGTTAGATGATAGTTTCCTTGTGCTAAAGTATGTAGAGAACGAGATCTGTCAAATATCTGGGAATAATTATTGATTGCCGTCTAAGATGGGGCAAACAAGTATTTGCAGTTTTTAGTAAATTAAGGAAACTTATCTATATTTTTAAAATATTAAAAAAACGTATTAACTCTTAAACTACTACGAATGGCATATTATACTTTAGTACGGTCGATAATTATATATGGTCTATTAGTATGGGGGCAGCCTATAACACTATATTAAGAAATTTATCGACAAATAAGTTTTCAGAAAAGCTTTACAAGTTATCGGATACATAACTTTATCGAAGCGATAGTTATTAGGTCGATAGTGGAATGTACCAGAAACTGGCTGCTGGTCCAGTAGAATTTTCTATCTTGACCAAATATTTTCTGTTATCTTTAAAAAATAAGCAATTCAAAAATATAATCAGCATTTTTAGATAACTTTTTATCCTAGAAGATATGTACATGTACAAATGAAATTATACAACAAATTAGTATTTATGAAACATTTATTTGTTATAGTTATAATGAGATACTTATTTATGATTGTAATTTACTTACAGCCGGTTTCTGGTACATTACGCTATCGAACTAATAGCTATCGTTTCGATAAAGTTATGTATCCGATAACTTACAAAGCGTTTCTGAAAACTTATGTGTCCATAATTTTCAATCGATAGTAATCCATCTGTTAAGTTGGTTAAACTACTGTACACTAGATGGACTTTCATTGAAGCTAACTTCATGTTATTATTTTGAACCGTCATTTTTATTGTCTACTGTCAGTTTTCAATGGTAATATTAGGTTAACATTCGTAAATAATAATAGACCATTTTAGGATGACGTCACCCTGTTGGCGTGGAGGGCACACAACTCATTATTTTGTTTTCTAGAGATAGGTACAAGCTGTTATTTTTTAATAACAGGTTTAAACTGCTTCTGCTGGTTTGAAATATCAGTTTAAAAATAATAGATCGCTGCGAAGTACTGGCATTCGCATATCGCAGTGCGCAGTTTGCAGTATGCAAATTTTTCGTCACGTGGATTTGACGCAGCTGTCTGAAGGGCATACAAAACCTCATTTACTGTTTGTTTATTATTGTGTGCGCAAGGTTTTCAGAGTGTGTTTCGAGTTTGCTTTAGTGTTTCAAGTAAAGTATTTATTTTGACAATAATGTCTCGTTTGTTGTTATCTTCTCCACGGCCCTTTAAAATAGCAGGGATTTTAAAGAAACTAACGTTGTCTCTTTTTCCTCTATTACCACAATTCACTACTGAACAGAACAAAGGCATTTTCGTAACTATTGCAAATGAAAACAGTGAGTTTTCTGCCCGCCACGCAAAATGGCGCCGACGACAGCGTGACGTCAACCGAAAATAGTATCTTGGTATCTTGGCTGCTGCTATCTATTATTTTCGAACAGAAATAGCAGTCTGTTAATGCTATTTACAAATAACAGTTATGTTTTTTTTAAATAGCAACAACTTATTTCTAATTGTTTTCATTTGCATTGCCTGTTATTGGATGTGAGATTTTGTGTGCCCTCCAGACAGCAGAGTCAAAGTCAAGTGATCTAAAATGGTCTACAGTAGAGACTCTAATATTCCTTTTAGCATTCATCCTCAATAATTCATATATGTAACAAATATTTTGATTAAAAAAAAAAAACGTTGAATCGCAAAGGTATATATCGCAGATAGAGAACGATTTCGATGGGTAGTCAGTGAATTTCATCACTATAGTAGTTCAACCAAGTATTTCACAGTATGCTTGGTAAACCGCAAACGCTCCCCAAAATTCGTTTTCACTTTATTCTTCAAATGGATCACTTCTAATGCGAATTCTAACAAATGAATTATGTGTATTAAAGTACAGCACAAGTTGTTTGTAACGTGTTGTAATAAGTTAACCTAACATTTAAACGTCAAAACACTATTTCCTTTGCATCAACATACAATATGTATACTGCGCATGCGCCAGATAGTTATTGAAATAGATATCCCACCCATATTGACAAGATATCTGTTCGTTAGGTTTATCGAAGCGATAGCACTTGTTGAACGTTTCGGAAACGCATTTTCTCTACTTATCGGTTTATTAAGGCTATCGGGTACATATCTGAGTTTCGGAAACTGGCTGTTACTGGTGTACGGGTATAATTTAGAAATTATAAGAACCATTAAATCATTGAAATCTATGAAAATTGTATAACCAATGATTCATAACAAAATACTTGTGACAAAGTATTAATTGGGTTGGTATGAAATTACAGTTTTTTTTTTCTCTTTGGTGTAGATATTTGTGTGCATACCTAGGCTTGTGTTCCACTGGATCAGTGAATTTGACTAACCATAAATCATTTTTTAAATACTCATTTTAAAACTGATACTGTTAGTAAAATTTGGTGAAAATTGAGGAATATTTTTACGCCCTCTATCTTGGAAAATTGGACGTTTTCTAGAAAAGTTCTTTCAAGATTGTTAGGTATCCCACTTTTTGTCTGTCTTAGACCAGTGCCAATAGTTTTTGAAAAAAAAAAAAAAAAATTCTTAGCAGTATATGGGTGGTTTTTTACGTTCTCTGGCAAAAGTAGATCTATCGAAAAAAGTTTAATGTAAAAGTTGTAGATAATTGAGAGATCTACAACTTTTATTTGAACCTTTTTTTTTACATAACCTCAGAAATTTTGAGAAAAATGCCAAAAATAAATTTTTTGTTTTTTTATTTTTATCTTCCACAAAAATAATTTAATTTTGATGAAATTCGGTGAAAATGTACATTTTTATGCATCAAAAAAGTAAATGTAAAATAAAATCCTATTATCACATACATCAGTCTAAATTTGGGAAATATTGAGCACAGTATCTATAATATCACAGTTTATATCACATGCACGTCGTCATCGAGGAATTCATACAGCGAATAGTAAGCTTTCCCAAGAAGAAGCTTTTTTACCCCATTTATGAAGGCTCTATCACTTTTTGTTTTTAATTCGCTAAGGATTTTATTGTAGAGTTTGGCTCCCCAGTAGTCTATACCTTGTTGTGTTTTGTTGATTCGATGATGTGGAATTTTAAGATCATTTTTATTTCTTGTATTATATTTGTGATGCTCCGAATTTAAGAGATATTTCTGTTTATTGAAATGTACATATTTTACACAGTTCAGTATGTATAAAGATGGTATCGTTAGTATCGCTTGTTCTTTGAAGGCTTCTTTGCAGCTGCCCCTAAAGCCTAATTGGCATAGTATTCTAATCGCCTTCTTTTGTAATATTAATATCCGATGAGCTTCTGTGGCAATGCCCCAGAATAGAACTCCATATGCTGCACCACTGTGGAAATTTGCGTAGTATGCTGTTTTTGCTGAAAGGTGAGTCGATACTTTTTTTATTGTTCTTATTGTGTAAATTGCCTTGGATAATTTTTTGCTTAACTCTTCCAGGTGCACATTCCAGTTCAATTTACTATCCATATTCATTCCAAGAAATTTTACATTGTCTATGTACAACTAAAAATGTAAGCATATTTTAATAAATCCTTGTAACAATGAAAATTAAACCCAAATTCCGATCACTGGTAATAAGGGAACTTTAATTGACCATTTAAGGTTCGGACTGCTGAAAACCGAAATGTTTAAATAATAATTTTACCTAAGAAATTGCTAAAAATGACATTAAATCAATTTACAAAGTAGAAATACATAATCAAAATTTATAATAATCCCATTTTTTTGGGAAGCTGCTCTGCATCAGACTCAACACATTGTTCGGTTTCTTCAGGAACTTTGATAAGGTCTTCGATTTCGTCAAGGTCCTCAAGTTCATCAAGATCTTGTTTTAAATATTATTTTGAACATTTGTTTCGTCACACATCTCCTCCGAATCGCTGATTTCTTCTAATGTATTTCATAGTTAGAACAGTTTTAGGCCCCGTGATAATTCGAGCATAGAATAGAGTATTTTACTCCATGCTTTCGACAGCCGCATCTTTTACTACCACAACCAGTTTCACAGCTGCAGCAGATAGATTTCAGCAAACTTTCAGGAATTAATTCTTTTTCTGTCAATTTAGATATTATTCCGGTTAGATGGTGTTTCCATCCCCACTCCGTAAGTTTGTTACCAAGCCAAGTTTGAATTTGAAAATAAGCCCTGTAGCAGTGTTGTTCAGCTGCTCCCTCAGTTGGTGGTAGTTTTTCTAAATTAAATGAAGTCCTTACTGTAGCGGTTTGATACATTTCAAACCTCAATTCGTTTAGTGACATATCCTTTTTCTTACATTTATAAATAGACGCTATTAGCTTCAATCCATTTTCGGATATTGTTTGTTTGTCTGCATTTTTCCGATAAAAATTTTCTGTGAGCTTTGATAAATTTTGGTTAGCCAGTAATGATTTTACAATTGGTTTTTTCCCTTTTCCGGCAAAACTGGAAGTCGTGTCACATCCAGAAAAACAGTGGAGGAATGCAACAATGTTCTTTTTTGATTCATGTTTGAAACTCTTTGAGATGTAAAATGTATCTTTTGTATTACCTGAACCTGATTTGTGAAAATAAATATCGGAATTATTTGAATTTAATTGGTTCAACAGAACTAGATCAATATCCTGACCCACAATTACTACGATTTTTGTAGGATCTTCAGCTAATTCAATGGCTGTATGTATTAATAATTAGGGCATCAGCATCTTCTGCTTCTGCAGAGACCTCTACTGGGTCCGGAGCCTGCTCTCGGCTACCCTAGATCAAGTACCAAGAAGTCAGTAGAGAGCTGGACACGGTCCCAGTTCCGTGACTTCTGGGCCTCACACCCAGGACTCCGGCAAGCGAAGCTCCTAATCTTAGGGCCCTTGCCGAAGAGATCAGAACAAATCCTGTGACTAAGCAGGAAACAGGTCAGAATCGTGGTAAGTCTTTTGACTGGACACGGCTCTTTCAAAAAACACCTGCACACTATAGGGGTGGCCGACAACCCCGACTGCAGGTTCTGCGGGGACGAGGAGAAGACTTCCATCCACGTCCTTACTTCCTGCCCTAGTCTTATGAACTTGAGGCACAAACACTTCGGCATTGGTTTTCCGGTGCTGGAGGAAATAAGGAATGCCCCTATATGACGGATTTTGGCCTTTGGGTTAGAATCCGGCCTAAATGGGGGATTCCAATAAATTCGTAGCGGCAGCACAATGGGCCACAAGGCCTGAGTGCGGCGACCCTTCGTCGCCCCGCTAAAAGAAGAAGAAGAAGATCTTCTGCTTGTTTACATAAAATTCATTCCGATTGAAATTTTTCTGACAGTGTTTCTATCAATTATTTCTTATTTTGTTCATTAGACAAAACTTTCTCTGGAGTAAATGGAATTTATGTATGACTACGAAACTCAAATGAAGGAATAATTCCTCCAGTTTTTCTGCGTAAACGTTCGCCTTTCTTCGTACTCATTGAACTTGCTGTTGAAGCGGTTAATGTTGATGCTGTCTTTGTAATAGTCACATCAGCTTCAAATACAACGTAACTGTTTGCTGAGTAGTGGCTCTATACGTAATCCAAATACTTATTAACGATTTCATCAATCATATAATTTTTTTGCCAAACTACTTTGTGTAGCAGAAATCCACCATCAACAATGTGTACAGTATTACTGGAGATCGGCAATGCATCAATGCTCGTAAATTCATCGTAAAGATGTGATTTAACATTTTCTCTGAGGCCATTTTCTGTAAATATTGACAATGAAATGGAATTGGAGCAAGCTCATACTTCAAATACTTTTTCATATCATATTTGCTGCTGATATAACGAAAAAGAAGTGCGCGCGCACTCTAGAACACGTAGTAGAAAAACTGCCCCGCCATAATTCAATTTTTCAACTTTGAATATGTTGAAATATGTATGTCAATAAAATTGCGTGTCCATAAAACAAAAAAGTTTTTTCGTGTCTAAAAATGGTCATTTTTAGCAATTTCTTAGGTAAAATTATTGTTTAAACATTTCGGTTTTCAGCAGTCCGAACCTTAAACGGTTAATTAAAGTCCCCTTTATTACATATTACATTGAAATTACCACCACTTACAACACTTAGTTTAAATGAACAATGAAGAATTAGTGATGTTTACGGAAAAATCATTGGTAAATTGGGGTGACCTTCGGCCATCTTGTCGGTGGTATTGTCAACCTATAAATCCGCACCTTTATAAATTCACCGCTGGACGCATTGGTAGATAAAATTCGAAGCTGATTTTGGCTTTGGTTTTCAAAATAGCCAATCATATAATGTTATTGCTTACCGGTACACTCCACCGGTGAATTTAGAAACCTGCGGATTTATAGGTTGACAATAATACCACCGATATATGACATATGCGCATAAAATTCAATATTGGCGGGAAGGCCAGAGAGTCGTTTCTGGAAGTTTCAACGAAAAAAATACCGTCCTGAAATTTTCAACAATCAAAACTTTGTTAATCAACTTTTTTTATTGAAAATTAGGCCTTTTTTTCAAATTGAATTCTCAAAAAAAAAGAATATTACGCCTCAAAAAAATACAGCTTTTTTGATGCATAAAAATGTACATTTTCACCGAATTTCATCAAAATTAAATTATTTTTGTGGAAAATAAAAATAAAAAAACATAAAATTGGTTTTTGGCGTTTTCGCAAAATTTTTGAGGTTATGTAAAAAAATGGTTCAAATAAAAGTTGTAGATCTCTTAATTGTCTACAACTTTTACATTAAACTTTTTTCGATAGGAGGTCTACACACACCTTTTCGCACCCTCACCCCACTTTCGGTTATCTGTTGCGGTCCAATCGATTTTTCCCCTTTTATATACCATTAATCCTAAATTTTTCCACCACCCATATACTGCTAAGAATTTTTCAAATTGTTGGCCTCTGGAAACCGGTTTGGCACTGGTCTATCTGTAACTTTAAACAACACAAAATACTGCTTCGCCAAAAATCTTATTGTGTCCATAAAATCTTGGTAGGCTAAAGAAATTTATTTTTATAATATGTCATCAGCATTAATCAGAAAGTACTGCCAAATATTTTAAAATTCATTTTAATTTTATTATTTGGTTATGTATCAAACAGAAGGTATAATACAAATACTTGACGCAGTATGTGAATAATAATGATATTTTTATTTTATATATGTACTTTATATGATATACTTTATATAGAGAAGTCTAAAATTTACATGCTTACCTTTAACACAAGTGATATTCGCCTCTATATTGATATCCATGAATAAATTACTGGTAAAATTCTTAATTAGGAGTAAGTGTTTATCTCAATAAACATACTAATTAATAGTACACAATTTTGTTAATGCCGAAGTAAACATTTAATCAAAGAAATATCAATGTAGAGCTTGACCAATGTTTTTAATACATGATTTAGAAAAAAGTTTAATAATAAACATTTTAGGTACCTAAATCACAAGCATAATTGAATTTTATACAGGAAACTCAGAATTATGCCTGATAATTAGGTAATCAAGGATATTTTAAATTCGCATTAGAAAAAAAAAAAAATTCTCATTGTACGTTTCCTATAGATCTCGAATTTTAATATCCTGTCATTTTCTTTTGAAAAATTAAAATTGATGAGCTTCATGCTTTGTTAATTTTTTCACATCTCTTGAACTCTTATGGAATTTGTTTTTTTTTTCCTGAATATACACATTTAAAAAATATTGTTACATAACTTTTTTGCTAATCGCAATGAGAATGTGTCAATAATCAAAAATTTCTGAAAATACTGATAATGGGACATAAGAAATTAGATTAAATAGTTTTCAATATTCAAGCACTACATATTTTCCTGCGAATATACACAAAGAAATTATTGTTACTAAAGAAAATTTAGTTATTTTATTTGATGAAAAATAAAAACGGGTAAAAAGAACAAGTAAACTATGCACAATCAAAACACCGCACATCAAAATATATAGTTCCTTCTCGGAATAATTATTTGCCATTATTTTATAAACTGTACATCCACTTCGGTTACCAACCTCATATTTACCAAACTAACATGGAAAATAACAAAGAAATAAGAAATGATCTGTGTGTGTAAGGGAGATACACTTTTCTAATTGGTTGGAGGCGTGTTTTTCAATAGATAAACATGTGATTTATGGTCATTGTGAATTATCCCATACAACAGATGTGTAAAACTTGAGCTGTAAAGCAATTCACTTGCCCCGCGTATATATCTGTTTTGATTTATTTTTACGTATATATCGGACTTGAGTGGTCAGAATTTTAACAAAAAGAAGGATAATACTATAGTTTATTTTTCTATATAAAGTTTTTCCAATGTTTTCATATTTTGTAATCCACTTTGGTGGATAGTAATATTTCTGCAAAATATGTGTTCCATTTATTTTCAATCTAAAATATTTGTTTTCTATTTGTTCTTGCATGTTTGCGCATATCTCTGAAATTTTTTAGACATGCTTATTCCAACCTGAGTTGATTACACAGGCACCCAAAATAAAAAAAGTGGTCTCTTTCTGGTGCTCCATTGGGTAACCCATATGTATTTCGACATGCTGAATATGAATCAGGTATCCGCTTAGCTCCGTTACCCACCAATTTTTAGTAAAACGCGAAAATAACCTAAATTATGAGGTTTTTTTTTTTAAGTTATTTTCGGGATTTAAAAAAAAAATGGTGGCCAATGGAGCTAAACGAACACCTGATTCATGTTCAGCACGTCGAAATACCAGAAAAAGACCACTTTTTTAATTTTGTGTGCCTGCGTTATGAATGCAGATGACAAATTACACCAAAACTCTCTATTAAAAATTATAAAGTTATTTTATCTATTGTGTACCTCACGATGGGTTTATGCAGTGATCTTAGTACTGGTATTGATATTAATATTAATAAAAAAAAATTTCATTTATCCAATTTTAATGTTTGAAAAATTAAAGTAGGCACACTTACAGTTTTTTAAGTAATTGGCAGATATATCAGCAGGACTATAAAGGATCGTGCACCATTCTTATGGGAAATGGCTTTCAGTGGAAGTTTTGAAAACTGTTCGTTTTTGGACACTTTTGGTTAGAAGGTCAAAATCTACAACGCATAAAATATTTAAATAATTCCACTGAAAGCTAATTTCCTTTAACATGTTCACCGTCGTCTTGGTCATTATGACATTACCACTGGCCCTGTCTCGGTCATATTGACTGAGTATGTAGTTTCCGGCACACCGACATGGTTTATATTACTAAGTCACGTCGAATGCATTTTAAGCGTGTAATATCTGACTGAACCGAGTCGGTGTCCAGGGAACTTTGTCGCACTCCAGTTTGGAACTTGGCAATAAATGTAGTGTATTTTTTGCAAGCTGTCATAATTCAATTTTATTAATGTCAATATTAGATAATGTACATTGTACTTGGCCTGGCAGGAAGTTTTGGACGTGGTAGCAAGTGTAAAGAAAGTACACATGGCAGTGAATGTGTCAAGAATGAAGCGAGGTCATTTACAGTCATTTACAGAAGTGCCTGTCAGAATATTCTTTTTTTATAATTTTTGCACTAAAAATATCCAGTTAACAAACCAAACAGTAAACTAGTAGATAAATATATCTACTAGCTACAGGTTACAAAACAGTGTGGTTAGAATCAGCACATATGTCTATTGCCTAAAAGAATTGAGAAAGGAAAATGAAAAGCGTACATACCGATTTGCTTTATTGCTTGCCGTAGTCCTAATTGAATTTCAGCATCTTTATTGTAACAATAACATTAATATATAAATATAATCAGCCATAATCGAGGCAAGTTCACTACCAGACTACTGCAGTCGTCTCTGAACTTACGACCCGAACTATTGTAAACTGCTATTTACCATTACTAATATTCTAGTTCTGCAGTAAACTGAATTTAACTTAATTTATATATTTAAATAGAATTAAATTACAAATTTTAAAAACCCCCGACACATAATTAACCGGACAAAGCTTTGCTAATAACTTACTCGGCAGAATACTATTTCGAATAAAGAAAACCGCTTCAAGATCGGATCACCTATTGAAGAGATATGGAGCCACTTACAGATACACATAGGTATACAAACATACTTGTCAAACTTATAACACCGCTCCTTTTTATATCGGGGTTAATTAGTGGGTGTAACTAACAGTTTGTGGTAACTCGAGTCCGATGTTACAGATGATATTTAAACCACTAGTTTAATACTAATCTTGTCTCTGAATAAAGCTGAATATATAAAAGTAAATGTGATAGTATGTAGTGCCATTTTTAACTTTAAGACTAGTACTAAGACCACTGAATGAACACACTATTAGAAGCAATTAATACTGATTGTTCCCTTTCTGTAGGTTAAAATTTTATTTTCAGAAAAGTCTGCCCATGTTACGACACTCTCTAGCCACTCAAGAATTAACGATAGATGGTATCCGTCCTCCACCAAACGTAGTTTTCTCGATAGCCGGTGCTACACCAACTGTTCAGTCGGTGCGACCTGGACTACCTGCCAATCAAGTAAGAATAGTGGGATCTGGTGCGACAGTCGTTAGACCGGGCCAAGTCATCCAGCAACGATTGGTAGCTCCAATTAGAGCTCCCCCACAACAAACAAGGATGGTAACCGCAATAAGACAACCTAATGCTGGCAATAATGTTATCGTGTCAACTTCTCAACCACCCGCCTTGCATCCTGTTTACCCAAATAATCAGCAAGTTCGGGCGGGAGTTAACATCCGACAGCCTATGCAGGTAAGGGCTGTTGCTCCTGGCCAAATAAGACAACCCATGCAAGTTCGAACAACAGCTCCTATACAGACCAAACAGCCCATGACGGCTGTCAAACTGCAAGGAATGAAACCAGCAGTGCCTTCTAACCTTAAACCTTCAGCCAAAGATAAAGAAAAGAAAACGTTTTCGTCAGCCTACACCGGGGATGACGACATTAATGATGTTGCTGCTATGGGTGGAGTTAATTTAGCGGAGGAAACTCAGAAGATTTTGGGTTCCACAGAGTTTGTAGGAACGCAAATTAGGTCTTGTAAAGAAGAAATTATGTGTTCGATGCCTCCGCTTCAGCACAAAATTAGACAAATTATGGCAAAACATGGTTTAGATGAGCCAAATACCGACGTGGCAGCTTGTATATCCCATGCTGCGCAGGAAAGGCTCAAAAATTTAATTGAGAAATTAGCTGTTATTACTGAACATAGGTTAGAAAATATTAAAATTAATCAACGTTATGAAGTTACGAATGATGTTAAAGGTTAGTATTGGTATTAACGAATTATCTACTTTATTCTTTATATGGAGCATGCACAGACAACAGATGTAGCATTTATTTTTTTATCGGTGAAGCCCAAACTGTAAAATTTTTTTAAATTCTCTAATCGAGAAATTTTTTCATATAAAATAAAAATAAAGGAATATCTTTTCGTAAATGTGAACATTTTTCTCAAGTGGTTATAGTATTATAAGGAGTTTCAAAAACACTTAATAGTTTAGTTTTTATTTAAAGTTCATGATTGCACTGAAAGTTGTGAATTGTGCCTTATAGTCCTAAATTGATAATATGAGTAGTTTTTATCTGAAATCATTTCATTGAATAGGCAGGCTATAAAAAGAAATTATAATATCTATTCTTTTTTAGGTCAATTAAAATTTTTAGAGGATTTAGATAAGGCGGAAAGAAAAAGACATGAAGAGATGGAAAGAGAGATGTTGTTGAGGGCAGCGAAAAGTAGATCTAAAACAGAAGATCCAGAACAAGCAAAACTTAAAGCGAAAGCGAAAGAAATGCAAAGAGTAGAAATGGAAGAGTTAAGGCAAAGGGAGGCAAACGCAACTGCCCTGCAAGCGATCGGTCCTAGGAAAAAGCCTCGATTAGATGGCGAACTTTCCAGCACGTCGCAGGTACATAATATGCTTTATTTAATTTATTTACTTAGCTACGAAAATAGTGAAATTGTGTCATTGCACTATTTCTATTTTTCACTAAAAATGAAAAAATGACTAATGTAGTGTATACAGGGTGCCCCACTTACAACTCCCTGGACTATTTCCTCCATCACTAAAAAAGTTATTTGAATTCTGTAGAAGGTATTTACTTGAATATATAAACGACTTCAATATTGAGCAAAAACGATATTTTTAGAAATTGAGGCATTGCAATACAGACATTTTTCGATATTAGGAGCCTTGAAAAGAGTTGCATGTGATAGGGCATTACATTTTAAGCAACTTTTACAAGATCAACAATTTTCGAACAATCACTGGTTTTCGATATACATACTTCAATTTTTTTAAGTAACAAAAACTGCCAAATATTTCTAGAAATTGTTGTCAGATAATATTAAATGGAGATAAGTATATTCCTTATAAAGTACAACTAGTTCACCATTTAAAACTTTGTGATCAGGAATGTAGAATGGATTTTTTATCGCATTTTTCTATTATGCAGTCTGTTAAATAGAAATATGTGGGACGACAAGAGCAGGTTTCACAATAATGGTGTAGTATCCAAATAAAACTGCCGGTGCTGGGGAGAGGAAAATTCTCAATGGATGAGGCAGACAAGACCCTAAATTGTCTTTAGAGTAAATGTTTGGTGTGAAATCGTCAATGGGTACATAAAAGAATTTTCCTCAATCCAGTATCGGCCGTTTAGTTTGTGTTATTGTGAAACCTGCTCTCGTCGTCCCACATATTTCTATTTAACAAACTGCCGTGCTCCTCTAACATAATAGAAAAATACGATAAAAAATCCGTTCTACATTCCTGAACTAGATGTACTTTATATGGGATATATTTATTTCCTTTTAATATTACCTGACAACAATTTCCAGAAATATTTGGCGGTTTTTGTTACTTAAAAAATTTCAAGTATATCGAAAACCAGTGATTGTTCGAAAATTGTTGGTATTGTAAAAGTTGCTTAAAATGTAATGCACTATCACATGCGTCTCTTTTCAAGGCTCCTAAGATCGAACAATTTCTTTGTATTGCAATACTATCTATATCTTAATTTTTATATTTGACATTCATATACTTATTGCTTGTTTTGACAATAATTAATATAATTGTAAATTAAACAGATGGATCAAGAAATCTAATTTCTTTATTAGGGAATATTGGCTTAGGTAAGTATAACCAAAGTTACAACTTTTTTAGTGCATAAATATCTTTTCCGCTCTAGTTAGGCAAAGTTCGACTTTTCCTAACTCAAATTAGTACTAAAATATACATTTCCAAATGCCAGTAGAAAAAATATGTTTATTAACGGTTAAAAATGGCCTATTTTTGGGAGGACAAATTTAGTTTTTTCGAGATAATTTTGTCCTTTAATTTTTAAAATACGTATTTGTCAAGATATCTGCGAAAAAATCAGGTTTTCTGGTTTTCAAACGTGTAGCAAAAAAATTAAGTAGTGAGAAAGAAAGTTCCTCTGTGATCAATTACTTGATTTTTGAGGGAAATATATACCATTTGATTACAGTAAAGTTGAATTTTTCAATATTATTATTTTGACCCGTTATTCCATCAATTTTAGATTATATTTTATATAAACCAGTTTCTCTGATTAAATTGTTTTTAAATATTGTCTAAATGTTGGTTGTGGCATTTTCTTAATTTTTCTCTGTTTCTTATTGGGATGCTCTGCCACATGTATTTTCTTCTAAACAATATCTGAAATCTACAAAGTAATACAATTAACCAGTATTTTACTGGAAAATAACCTCTACTCCTGCGACTTTTACTTCAAAGGATCAGTTAGAGGGTGGTTTCTGACAAATAATGAATAAGAACAAAAATATAAAAATGGCGTATTTTGCTGACGTTTCGGAAAACGAATATTTCCTTTCTCAAAGCGTATTATAAATGTTTGTGTGCTTTGTATATTAAATACACAGCTTTAAGAATATATTTGTTGTATTCAGTATCCATAGATACTTCTGCTTACACAGAACTGTTGATATATCTAGTTAATAGTTTTATTTTAAACAATGTTGAGTTTGTTATGTTCTTCTTTTAACGTCGGCAGCCAGGTTGTGCAAACATCTACGGAACAATTCGACACTCTATCTGCCTCTTGTTAAAATTTTTGCCGAGTCCCAGTTTATTCTATGTCCGTTCTCCCAAACGTGTTCCGAAATCTTCGATTTCTGAATCTCATTCTTCCTAATGTAACCCCTGTGCTCACCCCATCTAACACTGAATGGTCTGGATGACTCTCCCACATAATGTTTATTACACTCACATGGAATACTATAAATGCAGTTTTTTAAATTTTGCTCATGATTTAGCGGTTTTGTTTTTGTTCAAATAGATCTCAATGTATTGCCCATTTGAAATATTGTCCTAATATCAAATCTATTGCCTATATGGTGTAGCTTTTCAGATAATCCATATACATAAGGAATTAACATTGTGTACCGTTGTTCAGGTTTTTGTCGTACATGATTATTATTTTCTATATATGTGAAAGTTCTATCAACAAAGGCTTCATAAATATATTGATTGTTTGTAAAAACCTCTTTTATAAAGCATTTCTCATTGTCTAATATTTCATAATTAGAAGAAATTATTTTGGCCCTATCATATAAGCATTTTAACATGCATCGACAGATTTGAGTTAAAATTCAAATACCTGTTGGTGTGTGTTGGTTTTCTATAAATGCTTGTTTCAACTGTATTATTCACTCTTTTAATTAAAACGTCTAAAAATGGTAGTTCATTTCTATTTTCTACTTCTAATGTAAATTTAATAGTGGGTTCTTTATTATTTATATTTTCTAAAAAATTATCTAGCAGATCGACTTCATAGGGCCAAATTGCAAATATATCGTCAACATATCTCCACCAGCTAACCGGTTTATATATACAATTTTGAACATGTTTAGTGTCAAAGTCCTCCATAAATATATTATTTAAAACTGGCAACAATGGAGACCCCATTGCCATACCAAAGTTTTGTTGATAGAAATCATCTTCAAACTGAAAGTAAATCTTTTTATACATATTGATAGTTCCATTATGATATTAACAGTTAATTTAGTTCTAGCTTCCAAATTATTGTAATATGTTGCACCCCTTAAAATTTAAGGTTATGTTACTAAAAAGTAGGCAGACTTCAACAGATCGAATGTCTGAATGAATGTAGTGTATTTGCACCTACTCGAAAAAGAACCTACCAGAAGATTCCAAAGTGACATCTGGAATTCTCTAGAGAATGGTGGCGTCATCACAGAACAATCGAGATCTGTCATTTTTAGGTATAAAAGACCAACCGCATTCTCGGCGAGTAGTTCAGAAAGTTCAGAAAATATAGAAAGTGAGGTTAAGAGTTCGAAGATAAACAAAGTAATAAACATTGTGATTTTAGTCAGTAAAGTGTATTTAAATTATTAATAGTATTGTGAAGTATCCAGTAAATATTTAATAAAGTGTGTTAGTGGACATCTCTTGTTATAATTTTTGGAACCCACGGAATTTGCGAGGGTGGTTTCCTAAGGGTGGAAACACGTTACATTATTATCATTCAACATCTTATCCTTGACTGTTTCTAAAGTTTTAACTACTGGGACATTAGTAAAGAGGCTAACTATATCAAAGCTATCATCAGATGGGTATCATGAATATTGTTTTCATAAATCTTTTCTATAAAAAAAATTTAATATACAAATCGGTGTTTCCAGATAATGAATTTAGAATATTAAGTAAGAATTATTTGCCAAATTAATGGCATGACGAATTAATGGAACTAACAATGTGTCTTAAAGGAATATTTTGCTTATTAGTCCAGTCGAATTAGACATCATAAAAAATTTTGCGTACTGCGGATTTTTTTTTGTGGAAGTTGTTTAAGAGGGCATAATAAGCAAGCACAGAAAACTACACCCTGCTACACCATGTGCGTCCCATATTTTTAGGGGTTGAAACTTTGAAATTTTACTTTTGAAGATTCATCCCTCCTCTACATAATATATATATATATATATTACACATTTGCCGTAGGACAAACGGTTTTGGCTGTACGAGGCCGGAAAGGTCGCGCTGTCCGAATTTGGGGGTCTTCTGAACAGGACAAACGGCTATTATTTCCAATCTACAATACTACACATACTAATGCCCTTAAGGAGGGATGATGATTTGTGAAAAAACTTTGATCGATAAAAAATGAAGCGACTCGGACAGAATAGGGGGTTCTCACTCCCCCATTTGAAGGTTCACGCTTGTCTCGAATCATCATTGCAACTTATTTTGTGTCTATAACAAAATCCACAGTAATTTTACCTTCCTCGAGAAACAGCTATTATATGTCCATTTCATAGGAAAATGATTTAAAAAAATAAACTCCTAAGAAAGACAACACCAAATTGTAGAATTTATTTATCAGATGACAATTCAGAACACAATGAAAACTCAAAGCAAACATAACCAAACAAGTGCGTTTTACTCTAAAACGGTACGTCCTATCGCATTTTAACAAGAGACCCATTTTAACACCCTATTATGTGCCCTGTCCACGTGTATAATGCTTTCTGCCCTACTATGAACCACAAGGCTGCAAAAAAAAAAAAAGTGAAAAAGGAGACTGGAGAACACATGTGTTGATCCTATTTGAATACAAAAACACATTTTCTATGCGCAATGAATTGGACTTTTAGGATAAACAGAAACACTTACCAGAATTATACTGGTTTTGGTTTTTTTAATGCAACAATACCAAAATAGCCATTTTTGGCATATTTTGCTGTCTAGCTCCTAAACCAACGATTGTATTAAAATGAAACCAACGTAAATTTTCTTATATTAGGGTCGTACATGCATGAAAGAAAAATGAGCGAAAAAAAGTAGGTTCACTTTTTTTTAAAAAAAGGGGTTTTCAAAATTTCAACATCCCGTATCATGGAAACCGCGCAGTATTCGATGAAAGTTTTTTCACGAATCATCATCCCTCCTTAAGGGCATTAGTATGTGTAGTATTGTAGATTGGAAATAATAGCCGTTTGTCCTGTTCAGAAGACGCCCAAATTCGGACAGCGCGACCTTTCCGGCCTCGTACAGCCAAAAACCGTTTGTCCTACGACAAATGTGTAATATATATATTATGTAGAGGAAGGATGGATCTTCAAAAAGTGTAACTTAGTACATGGTGTAGCAGGGTGTAGTTTTCTGTGCTTGCTTATTATGCCCTCTTTAAACAACTTCCACAAAAAAAGTCTGCAGTACGCAAAATTTCTTATTATGTCTAATTCGACTGGAGTATATGTATTTTTGGCAAACCATAAAAATGAGATGGCTTGCTATGATGCGGTGTGAGCTAACTTCATTCAAAGCCATTAAATTTATTTTTCTACTTGAATAAAGTTCTATATATTTTGCTCTCAATTGATTTTGTGGGATCCTTGTTTAATTTTGAGTAAGGTCCTTCATTAATTAATGTCATGACTTTTGTATCGTATACATTTTTATCTATAACAACCTTAGCATTACCTGTCTGCTGGCAAAATTTTAATACATTCATTGCCTATGTGGTGTAGCTTTTCAGATAATCCATATACATAAGGAATTAACGTTGTGTACCCAGTGATGCAAAATTTCATGAAACTTAAAATTTGTGAAATTTCAATGACATTTTTGTGAAAGTTTCAAAATTCATCTGAAATTTATGAAATTTCTGAAATATAAAATTAAACATAAGTATCATGAAACTTTCGTGAAAGTTCAATGTAACTTTCATTTTATGAAATTTAAATGAATAATTTCTTAATATTATGAAAGTTAAGTGAAATTTCATTAAAATATTTCATGAAATGATGAAACTTAAGTTCTGTATAACATTCATAATCAGCGATGCAAAATTTCATGAAATTAAAATTTGTGAAATTTCAATGGCATTTTTGTGAAAGTTTCGAAATTCATCTGAAATTTACGAAATTTTTGAAATATAAAATTAAACGTAAGTATCATGAAACTTTCGTGAAATTTCAATGAAACTTTCATTTTATGAAATTTAAATGAATAATTTCCTAATATGAAAGTTAAGTGAAATTTCATTGCAATATTTCATGAAATGATGAAACTTAAGTTCTGGCAAGTCTCATTGTTATTATTTTGGTAACACGAAAAATATTTCCAAGTAGCATTTTTGGTTTCATTTTGTTAATTATTATGGGTTTTAACTTTTAACGCACTGATCTCTATATGAACTGAATAGACAAAGCAATAGTTTAATTTCTGCAGCAAATCGAAACTGCGCAAGTACTCTACGCACATGCACATTACCGACAAACTGTTTACAGACAAGCATGAGCGTCACTTATAATCATTTATTTTACGAAAAATAAAATCAGAAATGTTTAAGTGAAAATAAATCAAAAGAATTATTTTTAGATTTATGTGAGCTAAATGCATATACAAGAAAGAAAACTAGTAACCAGCTTACACGACTTGATTGAACACAGAATTATTAGTTATCACTCCGCCTATGCTAGAAACGATTAAATTCGATAGTTTAGATGGGTTTGAGCATGCGCAATAGCTATTTCATGAGCTCCTTTGTGTCTTATTATTTCCACGCGCAGCCCGTTAGTATTGGCAGTCCAGTTTATATAGAGGTCAGTGTTTTAACGGTGTTTCTTCACTTTCCTCCTTGCGATTTTTAGCTAACCTAACCTCTAAAATAAATGTCAAAACCAGACTTTCATCCTTATTGGTTGAAAACAAGCTAAAAAGGCGCTCGAAATTCAAATTTCGTTTGACGCAAGGGAAATACAGATTTTGTGGCTGAAACTTTCATGAAAGTTTCAAAAACATTGTAATTTTCAGATTAATCTGAAACTTTCATAAAATTCAGATATTTCAGAAATTTATGAGGGTATGTTGAAACTTCCAGAAATTTCAAATTGAAATTGAAACATTCAAAATGAAATTTGAAAATTTGCATCACTGTGTGTACCATGGTTCGGGTTTTTGTCGTACATGATTATTATTTTCTGAATAGGAATATAGTATTAATAACACATATAACTTCGATCTTTTATTTATAACTTGGAATAACTTGAAAAATATAATAATTACAGATAATGTCAACTAACATTTGTTATAAAACAAAAGGTGCGTTGCCCTAGTTTTGTTTCTTTTACAACATAATCTTTCAAATGAGTGGGCAATGTTCGATTTCGCACTGGCCTAGTTAAACTTTCCATTTGAATTTGTTCCGGGCTGCTAGATTCTCTAACCTGGCTGAAAGTGGTTCGCTGACTTCACGTCCCTCATGAATTGTTGGATTCATTACTCTACGCCACAGTTGATCAATGTGCCGTTTGATAACATTTCCATTGCCTAAACGAATCCGGTATGACACACCTCCTACGACAACTTACCTCTACCCTTACTCTTTATCTTTTCTCGACTTTACAACTTTCCAATCCCTCTTTCCCCCTTCATGTTTGTACAATTTTATTCTTTTACCCTTTTTATTCTTTTTGTCCACTTTTTGTTTTTTCTAAATCCCCTCTAGGTCGAAATTTTCTGATAAATCCAAATTTTTTAAACCACAGCTTTTATCCACTTTATCTTCCTTGCTGGTGATCAGACCGCAAGGTCGTCATTGATTCAAACAGGTTTTTTTGTTTAATTCTGCTTTCCCGAATCAACAATTATAAATTTTGTGAGTGTAGTGCCAGTGCTAGTTTTAAGTTTTATCAAGTAGTTTTAGGCTCATGTGAGCACATTTTTATTTAACAACCTAGTTTTAAGTCTGCCGCGGCAGACAGGTGCCCTTAGCTATTTAAACATTGTCGCCAAGCCAAACCGTGGTTGTCTGGTTGGCACCAGGTTGGGCTCCGGCTAGGCGCATATTTGTATCTTAAATAGAAATAAACATAGTTTTTGAATAGAATTGAATTGAATTGGTACGACACAGGAATCACACAATCTTCAACCATACCTTCCAACCATTTCGGTCCCAGCAAATTATAGTTGCGGAAATAAACAGCATCGCCTTCTTGGAAAGAACGCAATAATAATAATAATAATAATATTATTATATTGTATTATTTTGTAGATTTCACGACATTGTTTAGAAGAAAATACATGTGGCAGAGCATCCCAATAAGAAACAGAAAAATTGTTTTTAAATAATTTCGAAGTTATTGTAGACCATCCTTCTATGATGCGAATTTAATTTATTTTTTTTACTGATTTGGCCACGGTTAAAATCAGTCAAATTCTCGGTTAACCCTACCTACATGTTTATAAATAATTGAAATTTCATTTTACATTTTATTTTCTCGTTTTTATGCTACATAGTTAATTTACTATTCAGTGTTTAGTAACCTTGTTTTTCTCCTTCTAGGCGGCTGCTGGTGGTGTAAATAGTGGTGTAAGGGGTCAGATGCCTTTACGACAGCGAATGAAGAAAGTGACATTAAGAGACTTGCAATTTCTCTTTGAAACGGAGAAAGATTTATGCAAAAGTAAACTTTTATACAAGTCATATCTCAAGTGATGCTCGCTTCTTGTCAGTGTTGTGATATTTAGAGACCTTTTAGGCATTTTCAAATTTATAATTGATACATTATCCTCTGTTCGTTATGATATATATTCCAAATCAGAGGAAGTTTTTCAAAAATTGGATCAAAAGAATTTTTTTGACGTCATGGAAATGTTCTAGTTTTTATATAATAACGTAAAAAAAACATATTTTTATAGTTGTATTGTTAAAATATACATTTAAAGTAGAACTGATTAATTTTATTGGATTGTAGTTTTTAAAACCATTGAACAAGTTCATGACGGCTACTTTAAATTGATGATACGAGTGAGAAAACTTTGAAACAATGTTTTGTATCAAAACTGATAGATGTTTCATATAAACAAATAATAAATCATTAGAGCCTTATGCAAAGCCTCAGATTTTATTGGTAAGCTCTGAAAATATGTATTCTTTTGGACATGTTTTTGTTGAATATCCATGTTTAGACCGGGCTATTTTAAGAAAAAGTTCTTTAACGGAAGTTAAAGATGCAAGTTCAAAAAAGAACTGAGAAGTAAAATTAGCATGCGATAAAAAATATTATTTATTGAATAGGTCGACAGATTTTATCACATTAGTAACTAAGAAAAGCCTATAAAAATATCTTTTTGCTATAATTTACCTACATCTTGGAGAATTTTTCTTAAATTTTTTACTGAAGTGTATTTTTTGCAGCTGTAAATGTATTGAGAACAGATCTACAGCGATTTGGTGGAGATTTTTGCCATCTAAATTATTCTAAAAATAACTATATCTTTCAATATCATGGGCAGATAGGGTCCTTCTGAGGATAAGACTCGCATTATGAAATATTTACGAGATATTGAATTAAGAAAGTAAAAGGCAGGTCTTATCACAGTTTAGCCCGAAATATCTATACCAAACATGCAAACCATGTTTTTTAAATATTTTCTTTAAATATCATTCCAGATATTTTCTCAGATTTTCTATTTCTCTCCGCCTCCTGCAATATTAGAGGTTATAAATACAGCTTTGGTAGAAATTTGTTTTTACTGCAAGGAGACATGACTATTTTTAATTTTCCTACTCGTGGTGCTTAAAATTTTCCTGACACAAAATACTTTATTTAGCCATAGACATCTTTCAGTTTGGCTGTGTACTTTTAAATTAGTTGTAATTTTGATAGATGTCACGTTTCATGTATATATACAATGGCTTTGTGCAATCCTGTTGATACGTTTTATTATTGAATAAGGAAACCAAACAAAATACAAGTACGATCGGTAAAAATAAATGCAATGTTCAAGCGAGGGTGATTTTAATCTTTCTCGTACCAAGCCAAAGACTCCTCAAAAACCAATAGAAATTACACCACAGGAAATGCAGGAAGATAAAAATTGGTCATATCTTGTTAACCATGTTACATTGTCCACGATACTACACACGTTGATTTTCATGTACTGCATTTGTTAATGACGCAAGCATGTGGCAATGCTGATTGATTGATTTACTAACGTGCGGTGGGCATTGCTACCACTCCTAAGATATACCGCTGGGCTGGCCAAGTCCACGTTGGGTTGGATTTGGGTCATGCTTGTCAGCAGCGAGAGCCACGACACATGGTACAGGGGTGTGGGATGGGCAGTGTGTCATTTTTCCCAGTGTGCTTGGTCCTTCCTAGTTTGTTTATGATCCTCTTGATTGTTGTTCTCCACTAGTTTGTTGCTGTTCAGTATTAGCACTTTCTTCAGTAGATGTGTTAGGTCCCTTCTTTGGGCATGTCCTCAGTACTTCATTGCGTGCATTTTTATTTATTTTGTAATTGTCTTCTCTCCTAATAGTGTTGATGTTTTATGTTGCCGACTTGGTATTTTTAAGTTTTACATGGGAGCGTTTGGCCGCACATCCGTTGACATAACACATAATCGACACAAGTATGTGGCAATGCTATCTAAATATAGGAGTTTGCTCCAGCATTACACCCAAGGTATTTCGATGTTGGGCAATATTGTAGCCGAGTTTCTCACCAATTGATATTAAGTTCTTTTCTGGCCTCAGGGTTGGTAAACAGATACTTGAGTTTTACTGGGTGATTTTTGTCATATTGTGTAATTTCTTAATAGTTTATCTTCGACTTCAATGAAACTGCTATCCTGTGTTGCAGACATGGTTTGATCAACATCAGTAAATTTACTCATGTATACGTTGTATAATATAGTAGCTGGGAAGTGTTTTTTTTTGTATCCTCCATGCTTTTCCTCGTTGGGGTTGCAAAAAATCTCAAATTCTCAGAAACACTTGGGTTAATGATATCTCATGTTGTTTGATAGACCGTCAATAATTTATTGGGATTTTATGATTTACATAGTCATGTCATAGGCAGCAGATGCAAATGCAATCCCTGTAATTTTCTTGTTAAAACCATCTGCAATAAACTACGTTAGATTTTAAACCTGAGCACAGCATGATTTACTTGGTCTAAATCGAGTTTATTTGAGGATAAACTCTTCAAGCGTTACAGAAATCTAGCAAGAACCATAATTCCCAATAGTTTGAATTAGTGACAAAGTAATGTCACCAAAATTTTTAAGGTCCTTCCTTTTTTTTCCGGGCTTCAGACTGCTATGTGTTCTTCTCTCCATATTTTGGAAATCTTTGTTTTAGGTGCAAGAGTTTAGCATATCCAGTAAGCATCTGTGTTTTTACACCAAATTTTTTATTTGCTCTACTTTTTTAGGCCATCAAGACCAGCTGTTGCTTTGTGGTTCCTCTATAATTAGTTTTGGAGGAAGTTCCTTGCTCCATATATTTCTCTAACTATTCGTTCTGAATTGAAAGTGTTAATGCCTTTATACAGGTCTGCGAGGTTTTGTTGTTGGGCAGATGAGGGTCATTTCCGAAGTAGTTTTTCTCGCTGAATCCGAACCTGGTCTCAGAATTGGCCCATCACGTCAGGATTTTGAAGTATTTGAGGTTAAGTACTTAAAAAAAATGGCTTTTTTAACAACTTTTGAAGTTATGTATAGAACTCAAAAAAAATTTCAGCTTATTTCTAATAAATACATCATTTATCCCATTCCTCTTCTTTAAAATAAGCTTTCGAATGATCATCTATGATGTTTCCTCGCAAAGTTATGGCCATTTTAAGGTGACATGAATTTGAAACCATGTTCCCTACAACCCAACAATCTTAACCAAACGACTCTAAACTAATCAAGATTTAACACAACAGAAGGGATAACCCAACAATCTTAAACAAAAGTTTGGTTAAGATTGTTACGTTGTACACGATCATGGTTGTTACGTTGTACACGATCATGGTTTCATATTAAAGTGGCTATAACTTTGCGAGGAAACAACGTAGATGACCATTCGAAAGCCTATTTTGAAGAGGAAGGATGGTACCAAATATGTATTTATTAAGAATAAGCTGAACAATTTTTTGAGTTCCATGCATAACTTCAAAAATTGCTAAAAAAGTAGTTTTTTAAATACTTAACCTCAAATATTTCAAAATCCCGACGTGATGGGCCAATTCTGAGGCCAGATTTGGATTCAGCGTGAAATATTACTTTGGAAATGACCTTCAGCTGCCCAACAACATTCGCAGACCTGTGTTATTGATGTTTTGCCACTGAGAAGTAATTGGTCTACTTGGTTCGATGTTGTCTCTATGTAGTTTAGTTCCGACTAAGGTTCTTCAAAACTTTTCAGCCTCGGCGATTATTCTGTTTCATATTAAGTTTCTCCATTTCATCAGTGCCTCTTTTGCTTCAACAGCTTCTTGAACTTTTGGGATGTTTCCTTGATACTTTCTTCACAAGTTGATAATGAAGATTTCATATTGTTCTCGCTCTGTTGCAACGTTTGTTATTTCATTATCTCATTGAATTTTCTCTAATTTGCTTTCAAAGGTATTTCAAGTTAACTATTGCCTAGGTTTTGCAGGTGATTGATCTAAGGCTTTTCAATCTCAAAGAAGATATTTGAAAATACATTTTCTGTTCAGTCACCTTTGACAAATTTCAAAAAAGGTGACTATTGTTATTTCATATCTAGCATCTGCTGTTAGGTCAAACATCGAGACATGTTATATTGTCCCACTTTTCATCTGCACCTTACTTAGTCGAAGAGAATAGAGGACTTTACTTTACAAGCTATAATCGGACATCTCTTTCGAATGTTTCAATCTTAATGGAAATACATATTTTAAAAAATTCACTTAAATTTTTTCTTTTCAAATTACTGTCTTCCTGATATTAATATTTGGTGAATGTTAACTGAACCCTTTTCATACGAAAATATTGAGCAGTGTTATTCAATGTCCTATCGATACAAGTATATTTTTTTGAAAAACTTTTGATCGACTAGAAATTGAGATAATCATTTTCAAAATTAGATCCTTATACTTCTAAGTAATGTTACGCTTGCAATCACAGCGTAAAAGTGCTATACATACAATTGTGATAACAAACGGTATCAAGATAGAACAATGTTCAACTAGGCCTCACCAAAAATTTTTCTAGTTTTGTGGACAAAAATTGGAAATTATTTTTATAAATTCATTGCATGAATAAACAAATTCGAAATGATGTAGCTACACCACATTCTAGTGAAATTGCGTGTTTTTGAACTAGATTTTAAGATGTATAAAATAGTGCATCAATTTCTCTCTTGAAATTAAAATTTTCCAAGAAACAGTTTGTATCTAGCTTCAATAAGAGGGAAATGCCGAGATCACAATTTTTGACTTGATGGCTATGTTTGGACTATTTAGGAGGTAAACATTCCAAAAGTCCCTGAACGTAGGAGGTGGAGGGGATGCAGGTCCTGGTTTTTGGTTTTTCGCTCATATCTCGAAAACGGTTAGCCCTAATCAAAAAGTGACTATACACAAAATTAAAGCTGACTAAATTTTCTACAATAATGTTTCTATTAATTTTTGTCGTATCTGTTATGGTTCAGTAATGAATTGTATATCTTTTGACTGTATTCTAACTTTATTATAAATTGAAAATAAATTTTAACAATTATCGTAGAAAAAAATTTATTGTACAGATCCGTTTCACAGCAGACTGAACTCAAATATCGAATAAAAAATGTCTGCGACTGTAAGTGTGTGTGTGCGTGTATACCATTTCTTGTAAATACGATAACTTCTGTTAGATTTAAAATATTTAATTACAATTTGGAACATATGTAAAACAGCTTATTACAATAATCCCTGTTGAAATTGAGCCATGTCTGTAATACATGGTGATAACCAGAGACCTACAAATTCTCATACGTAAAATAGGTTTTATTTTAATTTCAGAGCAAAATATTACTAAGCATACAAAAATAAGATGTATAAGATTTATAAACCGCAATATACCGGGTGTATGTTAGGCAAACCAACTTTATTTAAATTAGATGATACATCAATGTTACCCTAAAATATGGAACATGGTATTTTTAATAAGATTATTATGAAGTGAGAATTTGTAGGCCCCTGGTTATCACCATGTATTACAGAGATGGCCCAATTTCAATAGGGATTATTGTAATATGCTGTTTTACATATGTTCCAAATTGTAATTAAATATTTTAAGTCTAACAGAAGTTATCGTGTTTACAAGAAACGGTATACACGCACATATTTGAGTTCGGTCTGCTGTGAAGTGGATATCTGTACAAGAAATTTTTTTCTACGATGGGTGATTATTAAAATTTGTTTTCAATTTATAATAAAGTTAGAATACAGTCAAAAGATATACAATTCATTACTGAACCATAACAGATACGAAAAAAATTAATAGAAAATTTAGTCAGCTGTAACTTTGCATATAGCCACTTTTTGATTAGGGTTAACTATTTTCGAGATATGAGCGAAAAGTCAAAAACTGGGACCTTCTTCGTGCCTCCCACCTCCTACGTTCGGGGACTTTTGGTAAGCAGTAAGCCTAAATAGTCCAAACACAGCCCCCAAGTCAAAAATTGTGATCTCGGCATTTCCCTCTAGAAACCATTCATTGACAGGACCAATTGTAGGATTTTAAAATGTTTGCCGGTTATGATACTTTCAGAATACTCTTAGTATTCCCCGCCGCATATCTTTAAATAAGATTATTAAATTTCTAACAGAATTATTATAGTGTAAAAAAGTGTAAAAATTATCAGTAAATATAGCAAAAAGTATTTTTATTATTCTAGGTGAAAAAATGTCAACTTGAAATTAAATTTTGGTATTTCTCATGAACACTTTGGGTTGTGATGTTGTGACTGCATATTACAAATTTCATAAACAAACCTTATACTTTCAACTGTACAGAGTGGACCAAATTTAGTGGGATTTGTACATAGAGTGATCCTAGTACAAAACCGTAGCATATTAATTTTCTACTTTTGCAAGATAAATTCAAATGTGCTCTTTTTGGTTTCATATTATAATTTTTTTTTAGCGATTATCAAAGTTTGTGTCTTGTGGCGTTTTTCATGTAAAGTGTTTGATTGGCTATTTTGGAATTTTAAGTAGAAGTGGCCGATCTCAAAAGTGAGTACCGCAAAAAATATCCTAGGTATGTCTCCATATTAATTTATTCACAGTCTGAAATGAAGAACCCATATATTGGTCCAAATTCAAAATGTCGACTTGAAATTTTAACCAATTTCGAATTTAGTTAGTGAATGGGTTATATCATTGCAAAGGCTGTGCTGGCCAATGTTAATATTGTATGGAAGTGTTTTAAAAATATAAATTTCAAGTTCGCCAAGAAAGGTTTCATTAAAAAAAATTCCATTTGGTCATCAAACGACAAATGACAATTTCGATCAAAATGTGTGGTGTTGAAATTGTTGAGAATATTTTGTGCCATGTGAAGGAAATGTTTTTTAATCGACTGTTGAGTTGTTGGCTTATTTAAAAAAACGGTAACCAAACTTCCCACTCTGGCACACAGCCTCATTAAAAATGCATAGTTTGCAGTCATTAATTATTTTTTCTGTTGGATGACGACCCTGTATATTATTTTTAACTAAAAACTATGGTTATTTTCCTAAATTCAAGTCTCGATAGCGACCTCTAAAAGTTCTTCACTTTTCATTTATTCATAAACTTTTCTGTAGGTTGACTACCTTGTATAATTTTTTAAATTAAAAGTATGTCAGGTTTTCTTACTAGCAAGTGAAAACTACATTCCAAATATTATTCTCCTCTCCCGTATAGTTATTTTTAGAGTGACCTTCCTGTATCCATTTCATTAAAAGTATGTCAGATATATCTTCCTCGGAAATTCTGTCAACTATAGTCTAAATGTTATATCCACCATAAATGATTCATAGTGACCACCTTGTATATTTTTCTCTAATAATTGTGTTAACTGCATGCGAAATATCCCTCACATTTTTTCATAATTCTTTTTAGAGTGGCCGTTAACTACTTGCAAACTATTGCCGTCTGTCACATTTTTTAATTACTTTTTTTTAGAGTAACCACCCTCTATATTTTTCATATTTTTGACAGTTGTGTTAACTACATGCGAAATATGTATCGTTCACCTCCAATTTTTTAAATTTTTTTGGGGTATTTTTTTTAAAATTTTTCTTTGTCAGTTGTATTAGCTGCTTGTGAAATATTATCATCCTCCGTCACATTTTTTTAAATTTTTTATATTTCTTTCCATGTATTTCTTCCTTGACAGTTGTGTTAACTACATGCCAAATATTATTGTTTTCCGTCATATTTTTTTATGGAGTCCACCCCATGCATGTTTTTCAATGGAACTGTATCACAGTTCTTCGTTGGCAGTCGCGTTAACTACCTTCCAAATATTATCTTTCTCCATCAAGTGGTGTTGTAGATATAGCGCCAACAGAAAGACGCCAGACCGGCAGACAGACCGACTGACAGAATTGAACAGCTTCAATTTCCATAATCTTCGTACTCTGAAACGTGAAAATCTGGAAAAAAACTCGCATTTTTTCACTATTACAATACTTCCCTTCGGTAAGCAGGGGAAGTAAAAAGAAAATAGAGAAAATGTTGAAAAAACATTATCATGGACTGTATTTCATAACTCCTATTGAAATGGGTTCCATTTGGCGAATGTGTTTTACCCAAGGGGCGAAGATTTAGGGACTTATTGGTCAATACATGTATTATTGCAATTATTTCTAACTACATTTTAGTTTTTTTTTTGTGTGTGTATTGACGTCAGTGGCTATAACAAATTGTATAATTGAAGTGGTGTACAAATTCAACTTTAAACACAGAATGTTTATTTAAAAAAGAACCAAAATTGGCAAAAGTTATGACAATTTGATCTATTGCATGTAATGCTCAATCAATTAGAATTCAGTAACTGTTTTTCAGTGCCCAGAAAGTTGAGAAAAAAGTGGGGAAAATAACTGACCGAGTTTGAGGAGATATTAAGGATTCGCTTGTTTAAATTAACTTGAGATTGTAAAGAGGCTATGATATTGGAACGCTGTTTTGCTCAAGAGAAATATTTTCAAGAAGTGGAGTAAAAATGTTAATTATCATTTTTTTTTATTTATCATTTGTAACAACTCTGTTTAATTACTCTATTTAATGAAAATCGAAACTGCTATCATTTATAGAAATTATGAAATTTTGGTTTAGCACAAGAGATATGTAAAATTTCAATCATTTTGCAACGGTCAAAAGTTGACCAACATAAGAATCTTTACGAACCTGTGATATTAATTTAAATGCTATGTTATACTAAATAGTTTAAAAATGACCACTGTAAGGAAATAAATATGAATTAAAAAAAAATTAAATTATCAGTGCATAAAAGGCTGTATTGGCCTGGCAAAACACGCCTTGTTGCCAGATCGTATTAATAGCTGTAACCACTCATTGACGAAATTCTTCCAATATTTCCAATCTCTTGTGTAGACTAAATTTTTAGATTATGTTGCAAAGTTCCTTCATATTAATTAGTTTACTGTTCGTGAAAATATGCCAAACACGACACTATATAACATTTATTTTTATAACGATTGCTAAATTACGCAATGTGCTTGTCGGAACATTGTAATTTTTTACATTAAAATGGCAAGTACACTGTCACGACTTTGATTGATTGATTGATTAGCATATGGTAGGCATTGCGGCCATTCCCGTGAAACATACTGCCAGGCTGTCTACCTTCATAGCTACCTACAGACGACCCAACTTGCTGGAGCCAACATTGTCGGTATGCTTTGAACTCATTTGTAAAAGTGGGCTGGTCTGCTGGAATTCCAGCAAGAGTACCGACAAGGTTGGCTTCAGCAATTTGGATCATCTGTAGACTCCTTGTGATGGGTTGGATTTGAGTCGTGCTTGTTGTCAGCAGCGAGAGCCACATGACACGTACAGGAGTGTAGGTGTTTGTGAAATGCGTTACTGCATTGTGTCGTCATAAGTGTTTACACTTCTCGCTTTGTATTTTTGCTTCTAGAGTTCTTCTTCTGAGTCTTCTGTTTCCTCTGTTTCTGATTCTGGTAGAGCATACATCCCAGTAATTCGTTGCCTACTTTTCTGCCCTTTTTGTAATTGTTTTCCCTCTTATTTATGTTGATGTTTTATGTAGTTGCTTTTTTCTTGTTGTTTTTGCTAGTAGCTTTTCTCATACTTCGTCCGTTGATCTTGTGTCATTTTTAACTCCATATGTCATCGTATGCTTTCAACCAGTTCTTTCGTGAAGACAGGCTTTTATTTTTCTGTTTACTAGGCAATGTGATACTCATTTACTGCGTAGAGTGTTGATTATGACCTCGTGACTAATAGTGTCAAATGCCTTCTAGAGATCTATTGCGATTATATTATGTAATTTTGTCCTTTTTTCTGAACTCATCTTCCAGTGTACTTCTGGTGGTCTACATATGGCTGTCCGTTGACGTACCTTTGACGAATGCCCTTTGATAGTCTGATGGTCTTCCAATGTGTTCAATCAGGAATTGTGGGTAGTATTTGTATCCTATGGTGCAGAGTGTTATTCTTCTGTAATAATTTATATCCTGCAGCTAATTGATTTTGGAGAGGAAAATTTGTATGGTTGTGTTCCATACCATATGCATTAACTCGTTTAATTTCTCTGCTCCGAATGCAGCATTTTTTCTAACTCTAATCATTACTTCTAGCAGTCAACCCTTTGATGGTGACTTATCCTAGGGCCAGTGATTTGTGGGCCTGCTGTCACTTCTTTGTATTCTTTATTACCCATCGTTATCTCTAACCTAGTAAAGGTTAGACAAGTAAAGTAGTAAAGGGATGGGGAGTTGATGTCATATAGCATTCTTTGTCAGTTTACACGTGTCCACTTTGTCTTCAAACTTAAATAGAAATGTTTCAAATCGATGTCTTCGCTAATGAGAGGTCAGAAGATGTTAGTGCAATTAAAGTTAAGTTAGTACTGCTTGGCAGACCTAGCTTTGCCCCTGAAGGCTGAATGCGCAGAGGAATTAGAAGACGAACCTCTTTGTCTGTGTTCATTTCGGTATTTCTCTTCTCCACACAGTGTCCATCTCTCCTGCACATTTCAGAAGTGCCGACCAGTAGTTCTTAAAAATTTATTAATAGAAAATAATTATATTTCGACAAATATTAAAATTTTGTTATGATAAATCTTGGTTGATCGGTAAATTGGGTTAGGAACTATTACCTATTTAATTTATGTCATAGGATCGTAAACATCCTCTATAATATCGATGTGGTTGCACTGGTTCTGTAAATTGAAGGCAGTGAAGGAGTGTGAGCTGGGGCCCTCAAGAATGTAGCAATGCATTTTTACAGTTAGCACACCGCCATATTCAATACATTGTAGCACAGCACAGTATTAATTTCAGCTTATACATGAAATTTCAAATATGCAGGCGAAAGTCAAGTCGTTGAACAAAATACTATTAGTTTAAAAAAATCTGAAATATTAAATTTGGTTTGATGGGAACGGTGAATAGTCGAAATGTTTAAATCTTTTCAAGTGACCAATTTTCTGTTTGTTTGAAAACTCATCGTTAAAAGCCCAATGTGTTTCTTAAACTTTCAGTTGAGGTTTTACCCAGAGATGGGTCGAGGAAACTTTCCACATTTGATAAAAGTCTGTAAAAGTCATGTAAATATTATAATTGTTTGCATTTATTTGGTATCACAATGAAGCTTGCATCGTCGTGAATCAGATTTCTCCTTAAAATAGCCTATCAATATACCCAATGGAAAGTTAGAAGGAAAACTTCCTGGAAACTTTTCGTTTTGAAAACTCCGAAAGTTTCCAGGAAATTTTCCTTCTAACTTTTCATTGGGTATATTGATAGACTATTTTATGGTGAAATCTGATTCGTGATGATGCAAGCTTCATTTTGATACCAAATAAGTGTATACAATTATATTATTTACATGACTTTTACAGACTTTTATCAAATGTGGAAAGTTTCCTCGATCCATCTCTGGTTTTACCTTTAAAATAATTTTGCTTCTACCAATTTTAATAATGTGAACATTACAAGACATTTTAAACGTAAGGTTCTTTTTAATATGCGAACAAACTTTGTCCTTTAGTAAAAATCGACCAGTATTTACTAAATGTGAAGTGATTTCTTAAAATGACTCGGCAAAGATTGAAGATGGTGCGCGTCTTCATAAAAAGATAAAATATCATAGTTTTTTCTACGATGGTCATGTAAATATACTGTAGATTTTCTATAACAATGTCAGTTTTCTTTATAAGAAAATATTTTAAGCAGGTCATGTTAATAATTTGTAATTAGTTGTATAATTGTTTTTTTTTAATCTAACTATGAATATAGATATATAATTTTTGTTATAGATTAATATTTAATATAATAAAACCCTGAAATGAATCTAGTTTTTGTTTAACTGTATATAATGAGTCGTATCCAACACTAAAGATTTTTATATTTATTTTGTAATACTGATCGTTCATATATCTATTTTATTATAATTAAATTGTTTTAAAAAATTTATAATTAAGGTGTTTTTGTCTTTGTTATGTATGAATGGTAATGAAGGTATCATTTTATCAGTTTGTACTGTGTACTGCCACAGTATAAGTTATTGCTTGTTTATGTAATTATTTATTCCGGCCCTATTCTAGTACAAATCAATTGTTTTTGGGGAATTAAATAAATTGTTATGCGATTTTTTTAAAATTGTTTTTTATTGGACCAGTTCAACAAAGTAAAGTAAATCATATCAATAATCCTATTTTTTGGGGTTGCTGAAAGTTTCCCCAATTATAATTCACTCGTGATTGTGTGAATTGGGAATAACCTAATTGTGTTGATAACTGAATATTTGCTACGCTAGGTAAAATAAGTCCAAGACCGCAAAATAAGTCCAAAATTCGCCTATTTTTGCATAATATATTGTGAGCGAAGGAGAGATGCAAAATTGATCCCGTTGGTCTCTAATTAATCTTTTAGAAACTGAGGAGAGCATATCTTCGCTTTTCAAAAAGACGCGAACACCACCCTATTTAAGGGTTGAAAATATTTAAACAAGGCCAATACCCGTACACATTGAAATATGATAATAAGAATACATTATTGTTAAAATGTGAATCTTTTTCTTAACCCTTTCATGACGGGAGACGCATATTTACGAATGCCGTGAATACTACTTAAAATCGGGAGGGGCAAGATTGTGGTCTGATATTCACTTAAAAGCATTTTCAAGCTGTAGTTTGTTAGTTGCAGTGAAGCTTTGGTCTGAAAAACAGTTGTATACTCGCAGTTTATTCTTGAGTGTCAGACAGTCTATTGTGTGTAAACAGCTGCAAATGTTTCTTAAAATAAATTGCATTTTTTACAAAATAAACAGGAAAAATATATATTTAGCAGATAATGAGCTTGAAAAAATTTTTCTTAGATGTAAAAAGGCTTGGATGTTATTATGGTGTGGGGAATATGTGGTACTGGAAAATTGATGCAACTTGCAATAGTTGTTCAGTATACAAATTCTATATATACCAATCACAAATTGAATTGTAGTTAGTGCAAATAACGAATATAGGAGACTTCAGCATTATATTGGTTCGTGCCAGTTGACAATAAAATGTGATAGGGTTGCGACTGGCAGCTCTTGGAACCAAAAAGTTCAACTGGCTTAGTGCAGGAGGGCAGTCAACCCTGTTGTGTATGAGCAAATACAGGAATTTTACAGCATAAAATTGCCTTCTAAATTGTAATGAGTCAAAGTTGAACCTATTTAATAGATAAGTCTGGTCGCAGCCTCTGTTTGGATATCTACCATCACTGCGGAAGTAGAGTACTTTTAAGAGTTTTCTAAGAACGGACTCGATTAATTTGACTTGATAATCGTAGATAGGGCTCCAAATAAGTGAGCAGTACTCAAGTTTAGACCGAAGATAGCAATAAAATAGTTTGATTAAGACCCCATTGTCCCGGAAGAGTTGACTTAGTCTTAAAATAAACCCTAAGGTTTTCATAGACGAGGAAACTGTTAACTCCATATGCTTGGCAAATGATAATTTGTTATCGAAGAATACTCCTAGATCTCTGGTTGAGTCGGTACGGTACAAAGATTGTGTGTCCATATTATAGTTGTATTCAATGAGTTCATCTTTTCGTGAGTAAGTTACAACCTTGCATTTGGTTATATTTAGAGCAAGGGAGTTTAAATGACACCACTGTGCTACTTATTAAGTTCCCTTTGTAGCATATGACAGTTGTCTATGGAGTTTATTGACGCAAAGATTTTTAAGTCATCTGCAAAAAAAGTTTTTTGCAGCAAAGAGTGTGATTGAGATCATTGACAAAAAGAGCAAAAAATAGCGGACCTAAATTGGAACCCTGTGGTACCCCCGATGTTACAGTATATGAGTTAGAAGTAAAATCATTGTAAGCGACATAATTAAGGCAGTTTGTCAGGTACGAAAAGAAGAACTGAATAAGAGTGGTAGAGCAGCCATACAGTCGAAGTTTGGATAGTAATAGGCAATGATCAATGCGATCAAATGCCTTGGAGAAGTCTGTATATATCACATCCACCTGACCTCGTATGTCAATGATATAGGAGAGATATTTAGTAAAACATAATAGGTTAGTAGTAGTTGAGCGTTTTTCCATGAAGCCGTGTTGGTCCACAGAAATGACATTTTTAACAAGGGGGTAGATGCGATTATACAGGGACATCTCAAAGACCTTCACAAAGTTGCACAATAATGTAATTTGTCTGTAATTAGCAATATCAGAGGAATCTCCCTGTTTTAGGATGGGGTAAACCCTAGCTTTTTTCCATATGTCTGGGAAGGTACCTAACTTAAGAGATAGGTTAAATAATATTCTCAATGGTTGGCAGAGTACATAGGCACAATCTCTGATAAGGAAGCTAGGAATGCCGTCCGGTCCACTTGTCATTTTATTCTTCAACTTTTTTATAGAATCGGTTATTTCCTCCTCAGATAAATTGATTACTTTAAACTTGGCATGTTAACGTCAATATTGTGATCGATGTCAACGGTGTCATTAGGTTCAGAGTGAGGAAAAGCTTGCTCAAAGAGTCTACTAAAGGCTTCAACATTGTCTTGAGCTCCTCATTATTATAGCGCATTGTCCCGGGTATCCTAGATTTCCCTTTTTTGTTATTGACAAAAGACCAAAACATAGTGGGGTTGGTTTTGATCGAATGTTCCACTCTTTCGATATATTTTTTGTAATCATGAATACTGAGTGCCTTAGCTGAAGCCCTGGACTGTTTATAATTATTTAAAGATTCTTCGCTATGGCACTTATTATATAGTTTATGATGACGTTCCTTGTCGCGAATGACGCTGTAAAAAGAATCGCAAGCTGAGTTAATATCTTGAAAAGTAGATAAGAATCACCAATCGGTTTCAAGAATTGAGTGATAGAGAGCGGGAAAGTCGGCCTTTCGAAAATTGTAGGAGGTTTGTGTGGTCTTACAGGGGAATTTGTCGAGATGTTGAGCGTGGATGGTCAGTGTTATAGATAAGGCCGGATGATGCTTGTCTTCCGCGACTAATGGCGACTCATCATTAAAAATGTGACAGTGACACTGACTTTTTGCCAGAACTAAGTCAATGGTTCTACCTTGTCATTTTTTACATTGTTATATTGATCTAGTGATAGGAAATCCATAAAATTGCATAATATGCGGCTTTTTGGGTCATTATCAGTAATATTAAATAGAGGAATGTTGAAGTCTTCTATAATTACGGGGATCTCAAAGTTACATACGTTTTCCAATTGATCAAAAAATTGTTCGAGTTCTCCTGTTAATGTGTTAGGAGGAATATATAAGACAAAGATAGCAAGTGTGTGGTGCTGAAACAGGTGTTTACTTCCCACAATATCAATATTCGGAAAGTTATTGATATTGTGGTATGATGATAATGCATTTTGTAATTGTTATTGTGAAATAATAAGTAATTGTAATATAAATAATACTAATAGCTTGCATATACAAAATAAATTATTAATAAAATATGAAATACAAATACAAAATAAGAAATTGCACTATTCTTATTTTGGGATTAAAGATCTCATTAAGATCATTTTTATATCTTCTGATAAACTATGCTTGAATTGATATAGTGCCTTTAGTGTCATGAAGGACTGTTTTGTAACGTTATTTACATGTGAATTAAAATTAAGTGAGCTGTCAATAATTACTCCCAAGTTTTTTTACTTGTTTTACATATTTGTTACGTCATTATTTTTGGGAGTATATACGTTAATCCATTTTCACTACACCATTTAGAAAAGGCTTCTAAATCGGAATTAAGATTATTAACAGTTTCTCTAGTCTCACGCACTTTATATG
Organism: Rutpela maculata; assembly: GCA_936432065.2. NCBI lineage: Eukaryota > Metazoa > Arthropoda > Insecta > Coleoptera > Cerambycidae > Rutpela > Rutpela maculata. Next base: position 119,068,401 of record OW386285.2, read on the forward strand.
ATATGTATATCATCGGCATACATATGTAATGAGGAAAATCTAAAGATTGAAAACAGAATAGGACCCTGGATACTACCTTGTAAACACTATTTGAATATTCATTGTTGAACTTTACTGACTGATATCTATATTTAGATAATTTTTTAACGATTGTAACTCCACACCACCATACCTATATAATTTAATTTTGATACTAATAGACTAAAATTTATCAAGTCGAAAGCTTTGCTTTGATCCAGCAAAACAACGAAGGTAATCTCCGAGTTATTGACCATGCTTTTAACAATGTCGTTCACTACTTTAAGCATAATACTATAAGATGTTAAATAAACTGAAAATTGATTGGAGACTAATTTTTCAAGTAGTTTAGAGAATGTGGGTAAAATATTTATTGGTCTGAGGTCGTTCAATTCTAGGGGGTAAGAAATTTTAGGAATAGATGCTTATTTTTCACTGTTTTTTGTAATCATGGATTTTCAATCCCCTCGTTAGGGGTGGTTTTCTATTGCGCATAGTTCACTGGGGTTCATGTTCGTTACTCATGCATTATTTTGTTGCAATTAGTATTAAAATCAGTTATAATTGTTTTATTTTTCAAAATAGTTATACATTGGCATTGTTTAAATATTTTCAGAGGTTGTTTTCATGTTTTTTGGCAAAACTAAAAGATGTGCTCTTCTTAGAATTTCCCAAAGATTAATTTAAGACCAATGGGATCAATTTTGCACCTTTCTTTCACTAAAGTACACAAAAAGAGGCGAATTTTGTGGTCACTCTTTCCAACAGCAGGATTTTCGAGTAATCATCACTGAACTCAACTATATAAAAGGAAGGCCAATACTGGCGACAAAGAATCGAGAAATTTAGCATCAAAGTTTTTTTTTATAGTTCTTGGTAAATTACAACACGTTATATAATCAAGATGATTTCCTATGTAAAGTGACGTAAAAAATCGACTAGACATGTTAAATTTAAAAAAAAGTTAAAAGTTTATACCAAAAAATCAGATACTGCTTTTATTGTTAAAAATATATTTGTACATGCTAAAGCACAATGCGGTATCTACATTATATTGATTTAAAACGTAGATGGGGCATTATTCTAACTTAGCATTCCCAGGAAAATAACACATGATAACAAAAACATTCCATAATGTTAATTTACTTTGAATTTTTATCACCAATAACTGACACGACATGTAAACACTTTGAAGAACATAGAGCAACTAACTAGAAATGAAGCGCGCAATTAGCAACGTTTCCTAATCGAAAAGGCGGGAACTACAGCATACTAGAAACAAATGCGGCATATGCACTTTCTCACACGTAGTTACTGCGTTTTCAACTAGTAGCATGCAGATACTATATTTGTACTTAGGAAAGCCAGAAGTCTTGTGAAGATACGACAAAATGTGTAACGTTTTTTAATATAACTAATGTAGATACAGCTTTTTACTTTAGTAAATAGATAGAATAAAATGTTAATATACCAAAACCATTAAAAACCCGATTTCAGATATCTTTGTAGATACCGCGTTTGATTTTAGCACGGCAGAATATAGGTACATGCACGTGAACAAAATATAGTAATTACGAATTTAAAAGGTTTAGCTATGTGTCGATGCAATAGAGAAATTGATGTCTGTGCTTGAACCAAACGGCTGTCTATGGGGACTTATGCACTGATGTAATTCTGAGTTTTATTTGTTTACCGTAGATTCCATAGCATAAGTCTTGGATTAGATGCATTTTCCAGAGTCGGTGTCACTCATTTTATACTTTGTTTATTTCTGTCATTTGTGTAAAGTTGTAATAAATTGACTATTTTGTGTAACATTTTGTGACTGTTATAACAGTTAGTTGAGACAATATGGTGCAATCTTGTATGGTACTGTTCTGCAAGAATCCGGGCAAAGTCCTGGGTTTTAAACAGTTGCAATAATAATAAGACCGGTTCTGGCAAATATTGTAGTGCGATTGCGCTCCTCCTAACGGTCGCCATACTTGCGCGAGGTTAAATTTCACATAAAAATTGGTATGGATATTGACCTTCCATTTATATAATAGAGTTCGGTGAAAATAGTCATATATTTTGAATTCTTTGAACTTGTGTATGTGTAGTTTTGAAGAAATATTTAAGTTTTAAAATTTTTCTGATGACACTGAACAGAAAAACATCTGAAACTGAAGAGGCATATTTTTTGTAATTTCAAAAAAATTAGGATTTTTTAGAATTTTAGAGATATTTGATATTAATCTTTATATTATAAGGTAAATGTACCAATTATTGTCATGTTAAGCAAAAGTTTAACTTTTGACTTTAATAATATAGTATAGAGTTATATTTAAATGAGAGTAATAAGATATTTTTAATAGAAAAAGAATGTTTTATATTTTTAGAGCAATAGAAACCGATTGCCCTAATAATTGTTACTCTGCGTTCTATACCAAGTGTAACAGGTGAACTCTCTTTTTTTCCTTTAGTTTTAAACATCCTATATACTTAATAAACGTCATTTTGACACTTCCGGTGAAACCGGAAATGACACTAACTTGATTTTCAAATGGAACACACCATATATTATTGCATTTTGGAATTCTGCATAATTTTCTGAATCCAATTGATATCGCATAGAATAGTATAGAATAGAATAGTTTATTCATGTTAATTATACACTTGGTATTTACATTCGTCAATAAAATAGCTTAAATAGGATATAATAAAAACTAGCATAAAAACAGTTATAAAATAACAATAAGAATAATACAGATACTGGTCACTAAAATGTTACACGTTAAAAATTGAAGTCACCATTTAGATATTCTTCAATACTGTAAAAAGCTTTACTGACAAGGAAGTCTTTTATTGTAGTCTTGAATCTACACATGGGCAACTGTATTACATGTTCAGGTAACAAGTTAAAAAATTTAGGAGCGTAATAATTTCGACCATGATGACTGGCATTAAGTCTTATGAGGTTAATTCTAATTTTGGTATTATCTCCTGTATCGTGAGGATGAATATTGGTTTGGGGTGTATATTTATGAAAATTTTCTTTTACATACATTAGGCAAGTATAAATGTACAAGCTAGGGAAAGTTAATAATTTCATATCTATAAATTGCTTACGTACATCATCTCTATAGGACCTGCAAGTTATTACGTGAAGGGCTATACGTTGTAATCCAAAAATTCGCTTGGCCGAGGGAGAATGACTTCAACATAATAATGCATAAGACATATGTGACATTAAAAGAGAATGGTAGGCTGACAAAACAACTTCACTGGGGACAATATTAACCAAATTACGAATAACATAAATATTTTTTGCAAGTTTGTTGGAAATGTAATCAACATGCGATGCCCAACTTAGTTTGGGGTCCAGGTATACACCAAAAAATTTTATAAGTCAGATATTTGCCTATGAGAAAAGATAACTTGTTTAGTTTTGTTTGCATTTAAATTGAGCTCCATTGTAGCAAACCAATCACTGGTCTTTGACTGTGTGTCCTCTAAGTTAATCACCAAGTTTGTCAAAGTTTTATCACTATTTGTTAAAGTGGTGTCATCTGTGAAAGGTCCCCCAATATCATTGATATATAGTAGAAACAGTATAGGCCCTAATACTGATCCCTGCGGAACTCCACGAACCACCCCACTTCTATCTGAAGACGAGTTATTTATGTATGTAAATTGTAATCTATTATTTAGATAGGATTTCATTAACTTTAAGCTGACGGGATTAAAACCGTAAGTAAATCTCATTTTATCTAATAAAATATGGGACACACAGTTGAAGGCCTTTTGAAGATCACAAAAGATTGATCCCACATAATCCCCATTTTCAAAACCATCCACAATCAGATCAACTAAATGACTGATTGCATTAGTTGTAGATTTTTTTGTTCTAAAACCATATTGATTAATGAAAAATGTCGTGCTGTTCAAAAAATTTACATAGTTGGTTTTTTAGAATTATCTCGAGGACCTTTGCTAAAATTGGCAATAGAGATATTGGTTTAAAGTTGGCCAATGTATTTATGTCACCGCCCTTGTCAATAGATATCACTTTGGAAATTTTTAAAGCTGTAGGAAAAATTCCAGATTTTATTGTCTCATTTATAAGTATAGTGATAGGTTCTAAAATATTTTATTTTAATATTTTTAATGAGATGCACATTCATATCATAGCAATCCCGCCTATTTCTATTTTTTCGACTGTTTATGGCATTTCTTACTTCATTGGAACTAACCTCCTTGAAGGTGAATTCTGGTATATCAAGTGTTAATGAGGATTTATTATATATAAGTGACATTTCAAACGTTAATATTTATTTTAATTTAATTTTACTTCCACATCCAGTGGGTGAATGACAAAAAAATTTTTTTAAATTTTTATTGTTCAAATAGGCTTAAAATGTGATGAATCGTCGAGATTTTAAGTTTGAGCGAAAAAAAATTTCTGTCTGTCGGTCTGTCTGTCTGTAACTTTTTTTGTGCGCAGGTTTTCTCTGGAACCGTTTAAGATATTGACTTGAAATTTGGTACACATATGTATTTTAACAAGATCTGGAACTAGATTATATTTTCATCTTGTTCCGTCGAAGAGTTGGGGGATAAATTGGGGTAAATTTGGTGTAAATGGGTAAATCAAGCAGGTAAGAGTCTATAAAATTGGTATTTAGTATATACAAGAGAAACTAAGGTCTAAAAAAAATTTTTGGCTTTAGCCACCCTCATTACCACCCCCACCCCATTATTAAAGGGAATGAAAAAGAAGTTGTGATTTAGTGTACGTACAAGAACCAGAAGAATCAAAATATTTTTTTACTTCATCCACCCCCACTACCTCCTATCACCACCCCCACCCCACTACCGATGTGAGGTATCGTTTTATGGGTTTTTGGAGTAGAGGATTTCAAATCTTATATTATTAAAGTTCCATAAACAATTATTTCCACATACAAAGTTTTTCGATGTGAACGACTTGGATAGAGAATCGGGATGTGGAAGTTGATTCCTTGGGCTGCGATTTTTACTTTTTCATTTAAGTGTACCATGATTGTTCCGATTTATTCTAATTCTTTCAAATTGAACCATATTGGTACCATATTATTCATATGCCTTATTAAAATGTACAATAAATATAATCAAAATTTTAGCTAAGAGACAATACAAAAATACAATTTTCCTGTCAGATGGCCTCCAAGCTCACCTGATTTGACTCCATAGATTTTTTGTTTGGGCTCATTTCAAAAATATTGACTATGCAACCGCTGTTACAACCTGTGAACACCTTGGAGTTAAGGGTAAGACCCACAATTGGGTCACCTATCTAGTACACAGATGGATCGAAGATGGCTGAAAGGGTTGGCATGGGCATAGCGATTAGCGGGACCTAATTGCAGACTAACCAAAACCCTAGGCAAGACTCCAACCATCTTCCAAGCATAAATCCGTGCTATAGACCTATGTGCTCAGGAATACATAAATAAAGACATTCGAAGGGCAAAAATCTATATTATCTCAAGTCTAACACCTTTGAATCTAAAATTGCCTGGGAATGTAGACAATCCCTGAAGCAACTGGCAAGAAACAACAAGGTTACCTTGATGTGGGTGCCAGGCCATGAGGGAATAGAAGGAAATAAATTAGCTGATGCCCATTTTTTGAGCCTGAACCATTTTATGGCTTATCCATGGGACACATAACAGAGGAAATCCAAAAGAGGGAAAAGGAACAGAAAGAGTCCTACTGGAATACTCGACTTATTCGACAAAGAATGTCACAAGGATTCTCAAACTCGAAAAGTCCGACTCAAGGCTGATGATAGGGCTTTTAACAGGCCATTGCCCCCTTGAGATATCATCTTAAGAATATGGGCGAGGTATACGATACATGCAAATACTGTGATACTGCAATAGAAATTATGGAACATATTCTTTGCGAATGCAAGATGCTAGTCCGCACTAGGCTAAAGTACCTAGAAAAGGTGGAATTAACGGCTGAAGGGAAATTGGCATTGTAAAAAGCTTGGGAGTGCTAGGCAACAACTAATTGTAGGGTAATTCACAAAAGATCTTTATGTCAATCAGTGATGCAAAATTTCAAATTTCATTTTGAATGTTTCAATTTCAATTTGAAATTTCTGAAAGTTTCAACGTATCCTCATAAATTTCTGAAATATCTGAATTTTATGAAAGTTTCAGATTAATCTGAAAATTACAATATTTTTAAAACTTTCATGAAAGTTTCAACCGCAAAATCTGTATTTCCATTACGACAAACGAAATTTGAATTTCGCGCGCGTTTGTAGATTGTTTTCAACCAATAGGCATTAAAGTCTGGTTTTGACGTTTACTTTGGAGGTTAGGTTAGCTAAAAATCGCGGGAAAGCGAAGAAACACCGTTAAGCATAGGATTTTGCAGAGTGAGAGGGAAATATGCGTTTATTTTAGGTTTATTAAAAATATTTAAAAAATCATATCGTATAATACTTCCCATTGCTCTAAGGAATACAACCGTATACAGTTTTTGTCATAAATTTTATATATAGTTAAATGCCATACTCTAATAATGAAATTAGGAACTATTATAATAGCAATTATTTAAAACGGCTTTAAAGATTATAATATGTTTGGTTTTTTAATTATTTACAATAAAAAGAAAATAAACGCATATTTCCCTCTCACTCTGCAAAATCCTATCCTTAAAAGTGATGAAAGTTAAAACCCATAATAATCAACAAAATGAAACCAAAAAGGCAAGTGAAGTGAAAAAATATTTTTCGTGTTCCCAAAATAATAACAACGTGACTTGTCGATTTTGTAATAAAACATGTTTCAAAAGTGGGATTTATTAGTCATTATCTCTCAGAAGTTTAAAACATTACGAATGTTACACAGAATTTAAGTTTCATCATTTCATGACATATTTCAATGAAATTTCACTTAACTTTCATAATATTAGGAAATTATTCATTTAAATTTCATAAAGTGAAAGTTTCATTGAAATTTCACGAAAGTTTCGTGATATTTATGTTTAATTTTATATTTCAAAAATTTCATAAATTTCAGATGAATTTCGAAACTGTCGCAAAAATGTCATTGAAATTTCACAAATTTTAAGTTTCATGAAATATTGTATCACTGGTTACGAATGTTATACAGAAATTAAGTTTCATCAGTTCATGAAATATCTCAATGAAATTTCACTTAACTTTCATAATATTAGGAAATTATTGATTTAAATGTCATAAAATGAAAGTTTCACTGAACTTTCACGAAAGTTTCATGATACTAATGTTTAATTTTATATTTCAGAGATTTCATAAATTTCAGATGAATTTCGAAACTTTCACAAAAATGTCATTGAAATTTCACAAATTTTAAGTTTCATGAAATTTTGCATCACTGATGTCAATATGAAGAAGGGCTGAACGAGCCGAACGACCCTTGATCAATCTACAAGATGTTCAATAAATATCATAACGGCCCAGAAATTGGCTAATGTTCTTCGAGATATAGCTATGCAAGTTCAGAAGTGCAATGACATTAATGGACAGCATTTTGAGGAACTGTTGTAATTTTTTGTGCTCCTTTATTTTTATTGCAAAGTCACCTATGTATATATATCTGGGTAATTATAAGTACCCACATAGCACAAGATATTCTAAGAATGATCTGTAAATGTCCTCTAGGGAGTATATATATTCGAAATAATATTGTATTGTTCCAGGAATATATATAATTTAACATGTTGATACTAGAATATTTCATACGAATAATAAAATAATATTCTTTCTGAACAATAGTATAATATTCTTAGTATATATATAATTTTTGAGAAGGAAACAATAATATTCCAAGAAAATAATACAAGAATATTCTTTTTGAACAATAGTCTTGCGACGTATACTTTCCGGTGAGGCCGGAAAGTGGTCACTTTTGGCACCTTAGCAACGGTTCGGTTACTCGGGCGCCACCTTTACAATTTTTTACGTGGGGCAAAGGTCCCACACTAGCCTCTTAACACAGCCTGTTACAGTAGGGCTGGGATAGCTACAGTGGAGAAAACAGTAACTTCCAGTGGGTCAATTTGGGAAAATTGGACTGTTACACAAACAGCAGTAAAACACAGAATTCGGTAAAACAAAATATCTATTTATTTCCTATAAGTTACAGTGATAACGAAACTATTTACAGCCTAACTAGTTTAATATGTACAGTACATTCATAATACACAAAAGAGCAAACCCAGGCTGTGACGTGTTGATGATTACGGTAAGTGCTACCATGCAATACAGTGACGTTACTAAGGTAGGCAGGAGTGAAGCAGCGGTATGACGGAAAAAATGGCGGTGACGTACAGTTTGACAGCAGGCAGTGATAGGCAGCGGTATGACGATAAAAATGGCGGTGACTATAACAGAAGATTCTCGGTTAGACTGGGGGACTCTATATTTGCTGCGTGCGGTAATGACGTAGTCGCGGTAGGAGCAATCTTCGAGGATCGGTCTTTGCACGGTTGGCGGGGCTCCTGTTTACTTACAGCTGGGTACGTCTAGAGTCGTGGAACGGCCGACCACGACTGTTTGATATCACGAGTTTTAATAAATACTTTCCTCTTTCAACAAGCCGGTAGAGGGGGGAAATGTGCAGACACGGTGCGTAGCGGTAAATGGATACTTGTATTATTTTCAGGTGAAACGGTTAAATGAAAAATATTTTACAAGTCAGAAATCGCGGACTTTACCATTATTTTCTGTCTCCCGGTCTTAGAAAAATTTCACTTACTCTTATTTCCGGAGCTGGCTGCAGTGGGCACGTCTGGTCGCTGTTGGAGCTCGTGAGGAACTGAACTATCTGCTCTCAGCGTGTCGGGTATCTAGTCCACTATCCCCTCTATTCACGGTGCTGACGGGGGGACGGTGCGCGTGGATATTGATTGACGTAGGCGCAACTTAGTACAGTGTCGCGGAAATATAATTCAAATATTATAACTTACGTCTGCTGGCGGGTTCCCTGGAGAAGGCACTTCTGCTCGTTGTTGTTCACTGGTAGCAACTGAAGGCTATCTGCGGAGATCACGGTTTAGTATGCATTTTCAGTTTCGGTTGGGCCTGTTGGGGCCTAATAGTTTATGCGGTGATATAATTATTTTTCACAGCCTGGTAATTTTTATTAAATAATCTAACAGAAACATATTTATTTATGGAAAATATAAGTGGTTTATTCGGGTTTAAAATGTGCTTCATTACACCCCCCTCTTACTTCATAAAAAAAAATAATGTAATTATTTTTTTTCTTTCTTGCTTCAGTACTGGAAAAAGAAAAATTTACTCAACTTCCCTAACTGATTTTAAGGCGCGTACCCCACACCGGTTGCATAAACTTTATTTGGGGACACGTACACCTTTTACAACTGAAAATCAAAACTAAATTTTTCAAAAATAACAATGCTAATAATAATAAAAAAAATAGTAACTAAAACATTTCTGAGGTCCTCTTGCTACGGCTGGATACCATACTCCTAGATCCTGGTAGGGAGGATCTTCCTAAAAGAAATACCTAAAATAATGAAAAATTAAACGGTTACTTCTAGTCTTTGATGCTGGATTTCCTTTTCGATTCTTGCGGTGATCAGGTCCCTATGGGAGTAGGTTACGCTGAACTTCTTGGCGTTGTCTCAATCTGGCAGATCGACGGGTAACGTACTCGGGCGGGACGGGCGGCAGATTTTCTTCGCCAGGAAACGAGGTTGGTGGTTTCCTGGAAGGTTCCTTCTTGGCGGTCTGTTCAGTTCTTGGCGGCTCGTTGACAGCTGCATGTGGCTTCAAGTCCTTAATATGGATACGGGTCAGTTTCTTTCCAGTATCCGACTTCAAATTGTAAACCACGGGGGATATGACTTGGGTCACGGTGTACGGTCCAGAATATTTCGGAGCTAATTTAGACGCGAAACCTTTAATAGCCGAGGAGAGGGGATGTTCTCGTTTCATAACTCGGTTGCCCACGTGATACTGGATATCCCGGCGTCGTAGGTTGTAATATTTGCTCTGGGAGGTATATGCTTGGGCAAGCTTTATCCTAACCAGTTCGAACATTTCCTGTAACTTTTTTAGGCGGTCGGTATGAACGGTTGGGATCTGATTATCCTCATCTTCGTTGGGTTCGGTAGCTTTGTTGGTTTCGGCTTGGTATACGGTGGCTGGTAGCGAAAGTTCTCTTCCAAAGTTCAGAAATGCGGGTGAAAATCCGGTTGATTCATGTTTGGCACTGTTGATAGCTAGCTGAAAGCTATTCAAATGTTGGTCCCATTTCCGATGATCGTGTTCGCAGTATTGTGCTATCATAGTCTTGATAGTGCGATTGGCTCGTTCAACGGGATTTGCCTGTGGTGTGTACGGTGGCGTGAAACGGTGCTGGATACCAAATTCGTCCAATAATGACTTTAACATACGGCTGTCGTACTGGGTACCATTATCCGTGATCATGGTACGCGGACATCCGAAACGGGTGATAATTTCATCATAGAGAGCTTGGCTGACATTGCGGGCGGTGGCACTTCGTAGGGGACGGCACTGGACCCATTTGGTAAAACGGTCTTGAAACACTACTAGGTAGCTGTTCCCTTTGCTAGATCTAGGTAGCGGTCCTACTAGGTCGGTGCTAACAGTTTCCCAGGGTTGGCGGCTGATGGACGGTTGCATGGCTCCTGGTGTTTGCTGCTGGGAGATCTTGTAACGTTGGCATTGCATACAGCTACGTACATATCTGGCGATGTCGCGGAACATCCCTGGCCAGTAGTACTTTTGTGTGATCCGGGCTGTAGTCTTGGCAATTCCCATGTGTCCAGCGGACGGAGCATCATGGTTTTCTTGCAAAACTGTGGTCTGGAGTGGCGTTGGTACGCATAACTTCCACGGGTCGTATTGGTCGGGTTCGGTTAAGTCACTGGAATCCCAGAAGTGGCGGTACAGCCGGTCATTACGTACACAGTAATCCGGATTAGCTTCTGGGTTCTTTTCAACTTCCGACTTCTTCCGTCTGTACCAAGAACAGTTTGGTGCCTCATTCACAGCACATAATTCTTCGGTACCCGTGGCGGGAGAAGGTCCTTCCAATGGTTGACGTGACAGTGCATCAGCTACGCGGTTTAAGCTTCCTTTACGGTACTTAATCTCAAAGTCATACTGTTGCAAAAATATGCTCCAGCGAGCTAGGCGGCCAGTCGGACTTTTGATAGAGTGTAACCAGCGGAGGGACTGGTGATCGGTCAAGACAGTAAAGCGGTATCCTTCGAGGTACGGTCTCATTTTCTCTATGCCCACACGATGGCCAAACGTTCCCTTTCCGTCACGGAATAGTTCTTCTCGGCGGGAGTTAAGGTTCGGCTGGCGTAGGCAATCACTCGGTCATGTCCCTCAATTTCCTGTGTCAAGGCTATCCCTAAACCTTGGTCTGAGGCGTCGGTTTGTAGGGTGAACGGCTTCTTGAAGTCGGGACAGGTCAAAACTGGAGCCTTAGTCAGACACTTCTTCAGTTGACCAAAAGCTTCTTCCTGTTCGGTGTCCCATTTGAAACGGTGGTTCTTTTTCAAGAGTCGGGTTAACGGAGTCACAATTTGGGAAAATGCTGGTACGAATTGTCTGTACCAGGAGGCAACACCAAGAAACCGACGGACGTCTCGTACGTTTCGAGGCGTGGGGAATTTCTCGATGGCCTCCACTTTCTCTGGATCAGTATTGATGCCTTCCGCGGTAACCACATGTCCTAGGTAACGTAGCGACTTTCTACAGAACTGACATTTCTCGGGGTTCAGCTGTAGATTGGCCATTCTCAGTCGGCGGAATACTTCATGTAGGTTCTTCAGGTGACCTTCAAAAGTTTCACCCAGGACTATAATGTCATCCAAATATGCGAAAGCATATGGTTCCATATCAGGTCCAATGATTCGGTCCAAGAGTCGTTGAAAAGTAGCAGGTGCGGAATGAAGTCCAAACGGCATAACTCGGAAATGGAACAGTCCTCGTCCTGGTACGGTGAAAGCTGTGATAGGCTTGCTTTCGGCAGAGAGTGGTATTTGCCAGTATCCTTGTTTTAGATCTATACTAGAAATGTAACGAGCTTTTCGGAGTTTGTCCAGTATTGCATTGATGTACGGTAGTGGATAGGCATCTTTTTCCGTGACCTCGTTTACTTTCCGAAAATCTATGCAGAAACGGGGCTTTCCATCCTTTTTGCGGACTATGACCACAGGTGAACTCCATGGACTGTTGGACGGTTCGATAATTCCATTAGCTAACATTTCGTCGACTTCGATGTTAATAATTTCCTGCATCCTAGGGTTTTGTGGGCGGTATCTCTGTTTGATTGGTTCCGGTTGCGACAGGCGGATGTGGTGTTGGGCTAGTTTAGTGGTTCCGGTTATGTCTTGAAAACTTGGCAGTTCCATATCCAAAAATTCCTGAAGGCGGGTTTCTTCATCCTGGGACAGAGTCAGGGCGATTCCAGTCAGCGGAGCAGTTGGCAGCGGCAGTGAGACAGGGCGGTGATCCAGGTAGACGGTGGCGGTAGTTAGATCCAGTGTAAATTCCCTTGTACTCAGGATGTCCATGCCTAGTACAATGTCGGATGTCAGATTCGGGAGGTAGAGTAGTCTTTGGGAAAACGAACTTTCCTCTACCATGAAGTCGAGATCATAGGCACTGGTGACGTTTACAAGGTTTCCATCGGCTAGATGGGCGGAAGAGGTAGATATTGCTACCGAAGGTATTCCTTGTTGCTTGCAGAGTTCCATTACTTGGTTTCCCACGTAGGAACGGACGGCACCGGTGTCTATTAGGGCGGAGAACGTTCTACCATACATGGTTACTGGTATGTGCGGTCTGTTATCCTTGTAGTCGGTATCTTGCGAGGCGGAGGTAGGAGGGAACCGTACTGGCCTCGTTACGGTGCGGTTCCGGTCTAGTTTTCCGTCCTTTGGCACTGACAATCCCGTGTCATGATACCTGGTCGGCCACAGCGTGAGCAGAACAGTTTTGGCGGAAACCGACATTGACTGCGGAAATGTCCAGATCTGCCACATCTCCAGCAGATACTGTTGAGGTCCTGCGTGGATCCATTGTTGGCGGGCGGCCTACTTTCTGGTGGTCTTTGGCTCGGTGGTCTGTTTTCCGGTGATCTACTTTCCAGCGGTCTGTTTCCGGCGCGTGTCATGCCACTTGTTGACGGTGTTGGTGCCGGTTCAATGGCTCTGCGGTTCCCGGGAGGCGGTTGTGGTGTTGTACCGGGCATCCGTGCTCCTGATGGTACTGGGGGCGGTGGATCAGGGTGGTAGTTTGGTGTTGGCCGATTGGTGAGTTGGGCAGTCGTGTGTGTAACTGGGTGTGATGTAGCGGCTGTGGTACGGTACACCTGCTGCATTTCCCGGCGTAGAGTTTCATATTCCATTACTCTGGCGGTCAGGGTGGATATGTCGGTTACCGTGGTCCTTGGGATGTACTGTCTGTAATCGGGAAGCAGGTTTCTGTATACCCATCGAAGTTCCTCCTGTACGGAGAAGTCTCCATGTCTCCGGATCAGAGTCTGCATATCAATCAGATAGGTGCTGGCAGCTTCTTCCGGTTTCTGTAAGCGGCGACTAATCTGCGCCTCTATATCCTCCTGGTAGTTCACCGGGAAGTAGAAGATGCGGAAATCTTTCGTAAACTCGCTCCAAGTGGTCCAACGAGCCCGGTTATTGCGGTACCATAAGACTGCCGTTCCTTGTAACAGCTCTGGTAGTACGGGTAACAGCTGTTCCGGTCGCATTCCAGTATAGGAGCATACTTCTTCTAGCCTCTCTAGGAAGGCGGCAGGGTCTCCTTTCCCATTAAAGTGGATACCCCATTTACGGATCTTGAGAGGGTCTAGCATCGCATTACTAGTAACCGTGGACGGAGGTGGGACAGATGCCACGATCTGGGCTTGCGGTGGGATCACTAATGGCGGTGGCAGGAATGGCGGGAAGGTGAGTCGTGAAGTAGTTGGGAGTGGTGACGTACTCCCATCCTTGATGAATTTAATCAGGCGCCGTTTCTTTTCTTCTACGGTGCCAGACAGGTCCAGGCGGAATTTGTTTAGTTCGGTATCCAGTTGTTCCTTCCTGAGCTTATAAATCCAGCTCAGACGGACATCAGCTGTTTCCGGTGGGCGGACATCCTCCGGGTTTTCTGATTCATGTTTTGGTTCTTCCTCGGTATCGGACATGTTTGCTTCTCTGTGGTGACTTCAAAGACTGCGATTCTGAACGGTAACGACCAACGATGATCGGTGACGGTAGACGGTCTATGTTGGGACAGTCGGTAATAGATGATGCCTGATAGGGCTGCTTCAGAGAGGTCCTTCTCGTTCGAGTTCTCAAGTAGAACTCTCGACGGTAACGGACAACGGTGAACGATGGCGGTGACGGTGACAGTGGTGAGGACGGTGACAGAGGCGATGACGGTGCCAGCGGTGATGACGGTGACAGAGGCGGTGACGGTGACAGTGAAGAAAGCAGGTAACAGGTGGTATCTGGTAGTGCTCTTCGGAGACGTCCTTACCGTTCGAGTTCTCAAGCAGAACTCTCTCGACAGTAACGGACAACAGTGAACGGTGGCGGTGACAGTGACAGTAAACGGTGGCGGTGACAGTGACAGTGAACGGTGGCGGTGACAGTGGTGAGGACGGTGACAGTGAAGGAAGCAGGTATCAGGCGGTATCTGGTAGTGCTTCTTCGGAGACGTCCTTACCGTTCGAGTTCTCAAGCAGAACTCTCTCGACGGTAACGGACAACAGTGAACGGTCGCGGTGACAGTGACAGTGGTGAGGACGGTGCCAGTGAAGAAAGCAGGTATCAGGCGGTATCTGGTAGTGCTTCTTCGGAGACGTCCTCACCGTTCGAGTTCTCAAGCAGAACTCTCTGTTCTGACTACTGGGCTGCGGATATAAGAGGTTGCAACTATGCGCAAAATGGTTTACGCACTGGAAGTCCACTGGTAGGGGTAGGCACCAAACGTATAGAATTTATCACCGGAACTGGTAGGACTCCGGGGATAATCCGGAAAATCGGTAGAAACGGTGAAATCCAATTAGATGGTGTCTTGAGATGCCAGTTACCCAATCTTGTCGGTCTTACTCAGTTTCGACCTCCCAGGTTGCGGTGGTACACGGTTTTTCGTAACGGTTGGTCGGAGCGGTCTCAAACTAGTAGCAATCGAATCAGCGTCCCAAAGTTACTATTTCACGAGGGGTCACTTGCCTAGTAACTCCGGACTCCGGGGACTCCAAGTATTCCGGGTAAAATCCGGTTGGTCGGTAAAATTCGGTGCAGAGGGTGTATCTGGGTCCGCACTACAACCTAGTATCAGAGTTACTCAATTTCGACCCTTACTTCGGCCGTAGCGCACTTTTTCCCGGAACGGTTGGTCTGATCGGCCGGAAACTGGTGGCAATCGATTCCTTGGGTCCGATTACTCTGAATTTGATACCCCACACGACTTCGTTCCTTTTCGGATCCCTTCGGTACACTTCGGAAACGTTCGGCCGGAGTTCGGGTTTTCGGTCAAAAGTGCAGCCTCTTCGTATGCTAACACCGCCGGAACCTATGTTCAATTCCCAAAATCTAATAGTCTTCTTAAAATGGTCGAGAACGTCTTCGGGAGTGGTCGGAGCGGTTCGGTAATGGTCGCAATCGCTTCCTCGTGGTCGGTTTAGTCGAAAATGACACCTCAGATGTCTCTCTAGGCCGGTCGGTACTTTTTCGGTCGCGTCCGGTGACTGCCGAATGCGAAAGTCCAATTAAGTTTTCCCACAATCTAATTTAATTTAATACAGTCCCTGCTCGGGCCGCCAAGTTTGCGACGTATACTTTCCGGTGAGGCCGGAAAGTGGTCACTTTTGGCACCTTAGCAACGGTTCGGTTACTCGGGCGCCACCTTTACAATTTTTTACGTGGGGCAAAGGTCCCACACTAGCCTCTTAACACAGCCTGTTACAGTAGGGCTGGGATAGCTACAGTGGAGAAAACAGTAACTTCCAGTGGGTCAATTTGGGAAAATTGGACTGTTACACAAACAGCAGTAAAACACAGAATTCGGTAAAACAAAATATCTATTTATTTCCTATAAGTTACAGTGATAACGAAACTATTTACAGCCTAACTAGTTTAATATGTACAGTACATTCATAATACACAAAAGAGCAAACCCAGGCTGTGACGTGTTGATGATTACGGTAAGTGCTACCATGCAATACAGTGACGTTACTAAGGTAGGCAGGAGTGAAGCAGCGGTATGACGGAAAAAATGGCGGTGACGTACAGTTTGACAGCAGGCAGTGATAGGCAGCGGTATGACGATAAAAATGGCGGTGACTATAACAGAAGATTCTCGGTTAGACTGGGGGACTCTATATTTGCTGCGTGCGGTAATGACGTAGTCGCGGTAGGAGCAATCTTCGAAGATCGGTCTTTGCACGGTTGGCGGGGCTCCTGTTTACTTACAGCTGGGTACGTCTAGAGTCGTGGAACGGCCGACCACGACTGTTTGATATCACGAGTTTTAATAAATACTTTCCTCTTTCAACAAGCCGGTAGAGAGGGGAAATGTGCAGACACGGTGCGTAGCGGTAAATGGATACTTGTATTATTTTCAGGTGAAACGGTTAAATGAAAAATATTTTACAAGTCCGAAATCGCGGACTTTACCATTATTTTCTGTCTCCCGGTCTTAGAAAAATTTCACTTACTCTTATTTCCGGA
The DNA here is from genome assembly GCA_936432065.2 of Rutpela maculata. Classification (NCBI taxonomy): domain Eukaryota; kingdom Metazoa; phylum Arthropoda; class Insecta; order Coleoptera; family Cerambycidae; genus Rutpela; species Rutpela maculata. The sequence goes on from OW386285.2 coordinate 119,085,186, forward strand.
GCTGGCTGCAGTGGGCACGTCTGGTCGCTGTTGGAGCTCGTGAGGAACTAAACTATCTGCTCTCAGCGTGTCGGGTATCTAGTCCACTATCCCCTCTATTCACGGTGCTGACGGGGGGACGGTGCGCGTGGATATTGATTGACGTAGGCGCAACTTAGTACAGTGTCGCGGAAATATAATTCAAATATTATAACTTACGTCTGCTGGCGGGTTCCCTGGAGAAGGCACTTCTGCTCGTTGTTGTTCACTGGTAGCAACTGAAGGTTATCTGCGGAGATCACGGTTTAGTATGAATTTTCAGTTTCGGTTGGGCCTGTTGGGGCCTAATAGTTTATGCGGTGATATAATTATTTTTCACAGCCTGGTAATTTTTATTAAATAATCTAACAGAAACATATTTATTTATGGAAAATATAAGTGGTTTATTCGGGTTTAAAATGTGCTTCATTACAGTCTAATATTTTTAGAAGATATATGATTTTTGAGAAGAAGACAATAATATTCCAGGAAAAACTAGAGGAAGCATTATACTCTTCGCCGATTTACTGAGCTTTTTATATAATTGTTACACATTCTATAGGATACTCTTCGCATTTTTCTTGTAAATAATGTTAGTTTTTGGACATTCTAAATTTTGTGATACCAACTTTGTTGTGGAAAAAAAATATATGAAAAAAAATTCACCATGTGAGGGATCGAACACAAGACCTTTGGATTGCAAGGCAAATGCTTTAACCATTGGGCTATCTCATCTTAATGTCATTCAAGAATTGTATTTCATCGGATTAGTTACATTATTATGAAATATATATATTGGTAAAATGTAAAAACAAAAAGTTTATAGAGAATAACATTTCGAAAGATTTCTATTTAAGTACAAATGACAGAAATTTTGAAAACATTTTTTTTTTATTTAAATGATTAATAACTTTTTTATTTATTGATTGATTTTTTTCAAAAACAATAGGGTTCCTCCTCTAGCTAACGCTAACTTACTTTCCAAATTTCAATACAATCAGACTTTTCTTTCTTAAGCTATCGTGCTTACAAGAAACGTGACGGACGGACAGACGGACGGACAGACAGACGGACATTTTGAAAGTTGTTCAGAATTCGTTCACTAACACAATGATATGAAAATTTTTTTCTCTACGAGGGATATTTCCGGTTTTAGAAATGTGCCGATTAAATGCAATATACTCTTCGTTTTTGCGAAGAGTATAATAATACAGGAATATTCCCATTAAACACGCAAACGTCGGTTGGAACTATAGGTAAGAGATGGCATCAAATGCCAATTATGTAATAATGTTAGCGAAGGCAATTAACTGTTATGTCACGTGTATTTAGAATTAACCGCTTATTTATTGATATTTGACTCATTTCGAAGCCTTTCCAAGTTTGCAATAGATTTTTGTAGATAAATTTGGTTATAACTCGCCGACTTAGTCCTACTACTGGTCTATGAGTATTCACCTAATATTTCGTATCGGCAATCTAACATAATTCTCCGGTGTGATACCTTGAGACAGAATCTTACATGCAATATGCGCTACACTGATGATTCTGACGAAAACCAAGAGTTAAAAATCGATAGTTGTAAGCAATTATCGTGTCTCTTGTTGTAGTTTCGTTCCATTCTGGTATCATTCTCGTATATTAAACAATGATAAGGCAAGAAAATAATCATATATAAGTAACTGGTAAATGCCATTTCAGTTTAAAATTGGGTATTATTCGTCAACTTATTATTACATATTATGTAATGCAACATAAAAATCCAATAAAATAGGAATCAATCTGTATGTGAGAATAATATAAGATTATACCCATAATATTCGTGAAAGAGTGAAATAATAATCTAGGAATATTCTATTAAGGAGAAATTGTATTATTATAACATTTTTCAAATATTCCTAGAGTAACTTGATTATTCCTGTAATATGCGTTTTGGATAATCGTAGAATATCTAAAAATTGTGCCATTTGGATAAAAAAAGAATATTCCTGTAACGTCTGGATTATTTAAAAATTATTTTAGGAATAATCAAATCTTCCAAACGTATAATCAATGAATATTCCAGGAATCAAATCGTGCTATCTGGGTAAATTGTCTTCATATTTTTTCTTAGATGTAATTTTGATTGTATTTATCGAACATTTTAATAAGGCATATGAATAAATTCCTTATTAATAGTAGTAATAAATGGTACTATGGTACCATTTAGTATAGTTCCATTTGAAAAAATTGTGTTTTGACCCCCATTTGAGCAGAATTGGCCAAATTAATTAACCACACTAAAAATTACAAAATGCTGGGCTTAAATGTCTTCTCAGACATCGGTTTTGATATTTAGATACTCACAATTTTTTTCCTCGATTTTGCTCTGCTCTTTATAATACATTTGATTGCATAAGTGTATTGAATCAAGCATACTAATTTTATTTATAACAAAAAAGAAATTACAAAAACACCCAAAGTGCCATACTAAATGAATGCCTCATGTTTGGTATCAAATTAAATAGCTGATCATGTACAAATAACAGTTTGCAGATCGTTGAATGTGTCTCTTAGAATTGAATATGAAAACCATGAATCTTGTGACAGCAAACATCGCCTCGTTTATTTATCTTTAAAATACACCAAGACTATCTTTCGTATTTTTCAGATTATTCATAATATTGAATAATTTTTGGGAAAGCATAAGTGACAATTTTTTCACGATAGAACATATATGCCACTGTATGGAGGAAGAAACGAAAATTAAAGTAAATTTCATAAAAAAAAAAACTATGGGACATGCCGGTTGCATTTGTTCACATTCTGATGGCCGATCAGACATCCAAGAGTGTGCCTTGGACGCGGCAGTCGTACAGAATCACTTAGAGCAAAATTTAATTCAGCTATTTTTCATAGAAGAAAAAGAAAGAAATCAAAGAGAATTTAAGCAATATGTTAGTTGTGTTCCAAAATATTCGCACGGTTGAATAAACGTTCAAGAAAAGAAGGACGGTTCCTAAAGGATAATGCTGCTTGGCTTGAAGCAGAAATAGATTTATCCTCTTTGCCCCGGTACAAGATCCAGGGGAAGGCCCCAGTGCATCTAGCAGAGGCGGTTGTCCTAGAAAGTTGTTTGAAGAAAGCAGTATGCCTTCAAAACGGATAATTCAGGGGAAAATAACTAAGCAACAATATTTGTTTATGAGTTCGCAACTCAAGGACAGAAGTACTGATATGCTACCATCATACCATAAATCTTGGAGACTAAGAGCAGGTGCTATCCAGAAAAGTACTCTATTATAGTAAACAGAACAAACTGCTGAAGTTAAATTACAATTACTTTTAGACCACACTACTTCCAGACTTCTACAGTCAATAAAATCTGCATTATTGGGTTTAAACGAATTAAAGAAAATTAAATTTATGATAAAACGGGGATGTGATGGGAGTAGTGTGCAATCTGGATATAAACAAAAAATTTCTGAGAAGGGTTCAATGGACAGTGATATATTTATTGCATCTCTTGTACATATTCAACTGCAGCTTTATGAAACTCGTGTGATCTGGAAAAATCGAAAAATCCTAGACCTTCGTCTGTGATATTTTGTAGGCAAAGAATCATCAAAAGTTATTAGAAGTGCCACTGAAAGTATCGAAGAACAAATCAAAGATCTATTACCAACATAATATACTTTGGAAAATAGAAAAGTAGTAGTGGGTAGCATTCTTTGGTGTTGACCATGATCAACGGAAAGGTTTGCAATGTCGGCACAAAGATGTTACGTTTGTCAAGCTGCTCCAACAGAAATGAATGATATTGCAAACCTGAAACTTATAGAAATAGACCCGAACACTTTTACATTCAGACTATCAACTCTCCACGCATGGATAAGAGCATTTAAATGCCTGCTGCACATTTCGTACAAACTACCAGTAAAAAAATCGCAAGTGCAAGGCAAAGACCGCAAAGCCACAGTGGAAGATAGAAAAGCTAACATTTAAAAATAATAGAAACCAAATGGGTTTAGTGGTGGACGTACCAAAGCCGGGTGGAAGTGGCCCAAGTAATGACGGCAATACTGCTGGAAAGTTTTTTAAAAGCCCAGACATTTCTACTTCCATCACAGGAAACGATAAAAATTTAATATGCAGATTTGAGTAAATGTAAATTAGTGTACAAGTGTCAAGTGTTTTTGTGCTCTGCACAAATAGTCATTTAATAGTGGAAATACTGAACATCTAAAATATATTTTTATATCAAACTACTCCTAAGAATTTGGTGAATGCTAATGTATGAAAATTGTTTAACATTAAGTTTGTATTAACAAACAAAAAGCAAACAATTTAAATAAGAGAATTTAATATTTAAAATGGGGCAAGCGTAGATGCGTCTTCACTGTGTATTAGGGTGGCCCATCCTTTATATAGGTGAAACATCAAAGTTAATTTTTTTTTTTGGGGCACCTGCTAATGTCGTTCTATGTTGTATAAGAAAGTATCTGACAAAAAATGTCAACTGCCAAACAACAGGAAAGGGCGCCGACTTTCGTTTAAAATTTCGTTAAAAGTATACTATAATAAATTGATATTATAGATTAAATAAGACCACGTTTCACTATATACCTTAATGAATTTTTAATTAACAGGGCTCATAAATTAATATTCTTTATAACTACTTTCTGACGTTATATGAAATTATGAATATATATATAGGTATATATTTCAAATAATTATTTGGCCTAACCGAGTATATTATCACAACAGCAACTAACATAAAGGCACGCCGCATGTACTGCTAGCCCAATTATTCACACTTGTCATCATTTATAGTTTATGTTGATATATTTAGTTTTTCATGTATAGGAGTATATTTATTATATTATAAAAAATTACGGGTTCTCTTTTTATCAACAATTAGGATAATTTACTCTTTGTTATTATGATTTTAGTATCGAATAAACCGACACTTTTATTTGATTCTGCCTAACACTACTGTCTTTTCACCGAATCTAGAGACCGCATCAAAATAAACACATGTACGGGATCATCACGTGATCGTGACATAGCGCCCCTCTCATTGGTTGCGTTTCATATTTGGGTGGAGATCGTATCGCTGGTATCGTAGGCATTTTCATGGTTACTTAGCAACAATCAGCATGTCATCTCACGGTTTAAGAAAAGATTCTTATGTGTTTTTGATTGGACACTATTCGTCTCAAATTGTTGGTAGTAAATTACCTTCAATTAAACAAGTTTTAAAAGTGCTATTTTTTAATACGAGAGAAGTTAAGTTAACTCTTCGAGAAAGTGCAACATTGGTTATTGAAGAAACTGTGATCTTCTGGAATAAAGCTCGTATTCCAATACGATAAAAAACACTGCATCAAAAAAGTGGAAGATTTACATACGGAATGGAAAACACTGCAAAAAAACTCTAAAAAGGCAGGAGATAGTTTTAGACAAAAAGAAAATATGTTTGTAGAAAAACTAGACGATCTCTTTGATATCGCGCATGCAAATGCATTAACTGTGATGAAAATTGAAGAAGATAAAGAATTTTTACTAAACCAGAGAAAGAAAGGTCGTCCAGGATTTATGCTTGGTATAGACTTCAAGTTAACCGAACAAGAGTGCCGAGCTGAAATGCGAAAACTTAAACAGTCCAAGTTCTTCGAGAAAAGTCGGCAGGAAATGTTAAACACCAGTAAGTGTTTTAAGATTTATATTTTTTCTTTTATTTTCAATTTTTTGAAAAATTCTGGCAATGATTAAAGAAAAAAATCCTAAAAATGATCCTTGTTTCAGGTGAGCCTTTTCGACTTACTACTTCAGACACAGATTCATCAACTGATTTGCAACCTCAGTTAGAAGAGTTAGATGAAGATGAAGTTGAAGACGAAGACGACGAAGAGCCTGTGCCATCTACTTCACAAGAGCTTCCAGGACCATCGAAACCAAAGAAAAGAAAATTATATGGAGTTAAAAATATAGTAACAACAAAGATGGTAGCGGTTCTTGATAAGTGTAAAATAAGTGACCGAGATGCGGTTCATCTAATAACCGCGACGGCTGAAGCATTAGGACATGATGTAAAATCATTAAGCATAAGTAGATCAACCATTCAACGTTCTAGACAACAACTAAGAAAGGAAAGGATGGAATACATAAAGAAACGACTTAATGTATCTGATTTATCTGCTGCGGTTATTCACTGGGATGGGAAGCTTTTGTCCTCAGTTACCGGCAGGGAAAAATTCGAAAGGCTTGCAGTAGTTTTGACTAGTGGAAACAAGGAAATATTGTTAGGTGTACCAATAATACCAGATTCTACCGGTAGAGAACAAGCAAATGCAGTTTTTGAGTTACTTGTAGAACTAAGTTTAGAAGATGCTGTAAAAGCTTTATGTTGTGACACAACGGCATCTAACACTGGTTACGTTAATGGTGCATGCACTTTATTAGAGCAAAATTTGACAAAAAGCCTTTTGTATTTTCCATGCAGGCATCATATATTTGAAATAATTCTTAGAGGTTGTTTTGACATTAAAATGCCTCAATCGTCCGGTCCTAATGCCCCTTTATTTAAACGTTTTCAAGCGCCGTGGCCAAAAATTAATAAACAAAATTATAAATCTGGAACAGAATCTGAAAATATTCAACTCATTTTGTGTGAACAAAAAGATGTCACTCTAAGTTTTATAAGGTTGTCATTACGGAAACAACAACCTCGAGAAGATTACCGCGAACTCCTAGAACTATCCGAAATTTTCCTTGAACGTCCATCTCGCAAAATAACAATTCGTGTTCCTGGAGCATTCCACCATGCAAGATGGATGGCGAAGGCCATTTACTGTTTAAAAATTTTTCTATTTCGCGATGAATTTAAACTAACGGCTAAAGAACTATCGAGTCTAACAGATCTGTGTATTTTTATTGTCACTATTTACATTAAAGCCTGGTTTACCGCCCCATTTGCAGTAAAAGCACCATATCATGATTTACAATTTCTTAAAGAGCTTATCAATTATAAAAATATTGATCTAGATATCTCGAATACTGCTGTCCACAAAATGCTAAATCATTTATGGTACCTCAATCCAGAAAATATCGCAATGGCGTTTTTCGATGATCAAGTTTCATTTCAGGTTAAAAGAGAAATGATTGAAGTTATGACGACTTCTCATGAGACTGAAATAACAAATGATGAGGGCATTAAACGTCTGACATTTAGGGAAAACGAAATTTCTCTGATATTAAGTAAATCCATATCTGACTTTGTAACCTTCAATACAAAAAATTTTTTTGGAAAGCTTGACTTAAATACAGATTTTTTAAAAAACGATCCTGAGTTTTGGAATAATGATGAGAATTATAAAAAAGCTTTTGAAATTGTCAGCAATTTAAAGGTTGTCAACGATTCAGCAGAAAGGGCCGTTAAATTAATTACAGATTACTGCAATATTTTAACAAAAGATGAAGAACAGAAACAATTTTTATTACAAATTGTCATGGATTATCGTCGGCGTTTTCCGGATTCAAAAAAATCAACAGTTACAGAACCAATGCAGTAGATATAATCAAAATGCCTGTTGTTTTAGAATTAAATTTAGTATTTTATGACGTAAATATGTGTATTTGCAAAAGGGTAATAAAATAAAACTTTAAATTTTAGAAATGGTGTTTTATTTGCAAGATATACGTTAATTGCAATTATTTTAAATTTTGCCTTTAAGTCGGCGCCATTTAATATTGTCCGATTTAACTAAAATTTGGTACAGTTTATTATTTTCATTAGTAGAACAATTTTAGATGGTGCCCCGAAACAAAATCCAGAGTTAAAAAAGATGGGCCACCCTACTGTGTATGTATCATCGATACTCCAGTAAAGCAACGTGCAGCGCGGTTAGTACTTGGATGGGTGACCCATCTTGGGAAATACAGCGATTTCGTCCCACCTTCTAGCGGCTTTTATATCAGTGTATACGCGGAAGCTATGAAATTTGAAGACGTAGTGGATGTACCATCCTTCGTAGGGGATGTAAAGCAGGCGGTCCCTTGTCTATTAAATGTTAGGTAAGTAAAAGATCCCTATTCTTCTTACGAGAAGAGGTTCAGCAAAATTTCCAGGTTAGGGGGAAGCTCGGCTCGTTGGGGGTAGCAAGGCCTATTGCAAATCATGTGTAGGAATTGTACCTACAGAAGTAAGAGTCATGAAACTAACAGAGAGAAAACTGCGATACTATTCTTTAAACTGTAGTTCATTCTCCAACAAGATACAACAACTAAATAATAAACTAACACACGAAAACAGCACATTAAAAAGGAACCTTTGTGAAAAAACAATCATTATTGAAAAATTAAGACACCTTCAGTATGAACTTAACAAAACGCTGGGAGTATTTACTCAAACCTTAGAACAAACAACTGAAAAATTGAAATTAAACTACCAGAACGAAATTGAAGCCCTAAAAAATGAAATAAAAGATACGAGATAGTAATGTTGACTTAGTACGTCTTCTGATAGTTAACCAATGGAGCAAAAACAGGAATAGTAGTCCCGCAAGAAAAAACAATCATTGACAAAGGAAGTGCTGACTATGAACCCAATACAAAGGTTCAACTATCCAAAGCAAATCAACAGAAACCATATGTTGACATTGTCAAAACAACTACCAATAAAAACAAAAACGAAACACAGAAGAAGGCCATCACTACTGAACCAAATCAACGGAAGGAGAATGAGAATATATGTAGAAACCAAGAGGACTACAAAGAACACGACAGTGACAACGGATATCAAGAACAAAAGAAAAGGAGACGGGGAAAAAACTGAAACTTGGAACCAACGAAACAAATGAAAATGAGTTTGAAGGCCAACCAACGCTCAGCATGAAAGACAAAAAGATATGGCTCTTTATCTCGAGAATGAAGGATGCTGTAAACACAGATAATGTTGTGACATATGAAAAAGAAAACCAAATTGGAAGATGAAAAAATATCAGTTAAAAAACTAAATACCTGGTACAAAGTGGAAAATAATAAATGTTTTCTAGTGGGTGTAGACCCAACAATCAAGGATCCAGTATACAGTGCATCTTTATGGCCTAGGGGAGTGGCTTATGAAAGATTTAATTCTGTTAAGGGACAACGTTTTCTGGGACAATCAAAAAACAACTAGTGGAAATACCCATGAAGATAGTTATGAATCAATACAACATAAGAGTTTTTTAACGTAAATATATCAAATCTCACCTTAATGCACTTTAATGTACAGAGACTAGTAAATCAAAAAAATGATAGTTTATCACGTTTATCTATACATTTAACCCACCATAAAGTCAATATATTGTGCCTAAGTGAACATTGGTTAAGTGAAGAAGAAATAAAAGTGACGAAAATCGAAAACTTCAAGTTAGTGTCCTATTTCTGCCGCTCCACTCAAATAAGAGGAGGGGTGTCTATATATGTAAAGGATGACCTAAAAATTACATCAAAAGAAGATGCAGAAGAAAAACATTTCGAGATATGTGCTGCAAAAATGCTCTCTCCAAATGGAAAACACTCAATTTATATTATTACAACTTATAGAACACCAGATAGTGACTAAAGAATTCTTAGGAAGACTTGAACTACTTCTTTATAGACTCTATGACCATTATTTTTTTTGTGGTGATATAAACATAGATTTTCTACAAATAAGCTCTGAAAAATGTCTGCTGCTAAACTTACTAGCTGAATACAACGTCATAAATCACATTCAGGAACCTACAAGAATATCGAGCCATAGTGCCACCTGTATCGACAACATATTTTCTAACTTAACAGTAAACAACGCGAAAATCCACGAGTGTTTCATACCCGACCACACATTTCAACTATGTCCACCTAAAGATATTAACTCGAATTATACCTACAGAAGAAGATACAACACAAATATCGAAAGATTTCAATATTCAATATCTGCTGAGAACCACTGAACTCTACTATATAAATGGAAGGTCAATATCTATACCAATTTTTACGTGAAATTGAACCTCGCGCAAGTATGGCGACTTTAAAGCGGAGCGCAATCGCACTAAAAATACGCCAGAGCCGGTCTTATTGTTACTGCAACTGTTTAAAACACGGGATTTTGCAACGATTCTTGCAACACAGTACTATACAAGATTGCACCACGTTGTCTCAATTAACTGTTTATAACAGTCACAAAATATATTTCACAAAATAATCAATTTATAACAACTTTACATAAATGACAGAAATAAACAAAGAATAAAATGAGTGACACCGACTCTGGAAATTACATCTAATCCAAGACTTACGCTACGGAATCTATGAGAAACGAATAAAGCACAGAATCGCGTCAGCGCATAACTTCCGTAGACAGCCATTTGGTTCATGCTCAGACATCAATTTCTCTACTGCGTCGACGCGTGGCTTTATATTTTGAGTTTTATTCTGTGGCGTAATTGCCGTATTTTGTTCACGCGCATATACCTATATTGGCCTTCCATTTATAATAGTAGAGTTCAGTGCTGAGAACTGGAATGAAATGTATACAACCTCCACATTTCCACAGAAGTTTGCTGCATTTTACAGCACTTTTTTATTTCATTATAATTGCAGTGTTGCCAACGCATGTTGACTAAATTACCCCCGGCACTCTTCCAAATTACACCGCACTACACCACCATTGTAATTACTCAATTAAAGAAGTTTTTGCACCTATTTCGAGAAACATCACGGGAAACAACAAATATGGAATGTGCTATAAGCTAAAACACGGAAAAATTCTGTAGGAAGTAGGGATAACTAGTTAGTTGGGCCCAAGGTTGATAAACCTTTACAAGTAAGGATATTGGATGGGATGATTGATGTTCCCAAATAAAACATTAATACAATATCGATGTTTTTCTGTCGATGATTCCAAATTATCCCAATTACACCCAAATTACACCGCATTAAAAAATGTTAAAATTACACCGTATCCTCCGAATTACACCCAAATGGTGTAATTACACCGCAATTGGCAACACTGTATAATTGTGCCTTTCCTATTATGAAGTCTTTTAACAAATTCAAGACTAAAAGGTGGTTTACACCTGCTATCAAATCAATGCATGACCAACTGTGTGAAATGAACAGCATCAGAACACGTTTAAATAATCCAGCCTATGCCGAAAGATATATGCAATTTAAACTAATGTACAAAAATTGCGTCGAGCAGCACAAGAAATGTAACGACCAGCGTCACGATAAAGTACAATTCGTAACGAGTAGCGAATTATGAAAGTATATGAAATAACCAACGTTTAAAAAAAAAAGAATGATGTTCTACTTGCATTTGAATCCGTGACACGTTAGTTTTTGCGTTTTAGTCGATCATAAGTAAACATATTTATACTTTTTCTTGAAATTTGCGCATATTGTTCCAAAATGATTATATTTCTCTCTCTCCTAGTTGAAAATTATCCACAACTAAAATTTTTTCAATTACATCGCATAAAGCACCATTGAGGACATAACGCACGTTCGAAAAAAAAATCTCCCCACTCCCTGAATATTGTAACTAGGCAACTATAGTAATATAAGTCCGGTAGGTGACTTATTACAGTACGAGTTGTTTGATGGACGAGGCGACGTAGGAGCCGAGTCCGGAATATAAACGAGTATTGTAATGAGACCTACCGGACGTGTATCGTATAATATTTTATTTCATACTGTCTTTATAATCCCTTTAAAATAAATAAAAAGTTATTATAATTATTGAAATTTAAAAAATATTAGTTCGTAATCTAACAATCGCATCACCTTAACGATGTTATAGCCATTGTTTTCCATAGATAATTATGATAGTCTTTAGCTTGTCACTGTCAAATAAATAAAACCATAATTTTTGCATTGTTTTGTATTATGGAGATTTCGGAGGAGATTATAAATAAATCTGTGGAAGTAACGGGAAAATTAATCCCGAAAAAATGATCAGATAGTTATCAAAAAGAATATGGATTGTTTTGTCAATGGAAACAATTAATATATCGTTAGTCCGGAAGAAAAGTGACACAAGTCAAAAAACGCTCTTTTTTGTTTTTTTGCAAAAAATGACTGCCAAAGACGTATACTTTTCACAAGAAAAATGTCATAACTTAATTTATACTAATAGCCGAAAGGTGGCACTAGTGTCACTTCTCCTCCCTAGTGATTTATCAAGTCGCCATTGAAGAAAAACGTCATATGTTTAGTTGCGTCTTGACATTTGAAGTGTGGACTTATGGTGTTAACAAGAAAATCGACACATTTCGAAAAGTGACTGTTTTTATGTGTTATTTATTGGAGAAAAGTGACATTTCTAAAGTTGGGACACTTTTCTTGTTAAGGTGAGTACAGTTAATTTTATCACGCATGGTATTATTTAGAATTGAGTCATTTTTCATCATTTTGCACGATTTTTTTTCTCAGATGTGACTATTCTCGTTTATCGAATATTAATTTTAATTGTCAAATCGTGAAACATTGCACTTTTTATTATTCAAAATTAGTGTTTAATTCTAAAGATATCTAGTCAGCAGAAAAACGAACCAAATTATTAGGTTCAGATAAACATGAATAGAAAATTTCTAGTTATCAGAAGAATAACTTGAGCAGTAGCGTATCAGAGGGAGGTTAGTACTAGTGCACTTTTAGTTTATAAATCGGTATATACAAGTTGTTTTATTCTTAGTATACTGATTTAAATTGAGATCTTTTGACTATTTCAGATAAAGGCACATTTACATCGACTGATACAAGGCCAGATATTTCCACTAACCACATAAATGAGTGCGAACCTAGCACTAGCGGCATAAACCTGGGTAATACCTCATTTCATAAATCAATATTATCATAATATTCTTATAGTCTAATATTGTTTAGTACAACATTGCTTACTATTCACAGGAAACCAGAATAACACCAATCTGGATGATCTTCTAGTAAAAAATCGTGAAGACAACGACTCAAATGAACTCAATTTTTACACAACCGACTCAGACGACTCTGTAGCTGACCCAGATTATAGTACAACCGATTTTTCAAGCTCTTCTAGTAATGAAGAAATTGAGGCTGTGCTACTAGAGGATATAACTGAAAGAAATGATTTTGCTGAAAACATCATGAATGAAACAGGTGACAACAACAAAAAAAGAAAAGTTAAAAATCCATGCGAAACCAAGAAAAAAAGGTAAAAAACGTTTACGTAACCCTGATCAGTGGCAACTGATTTCTGAAGACCTTAGAGGAAGACACGGAAAGCATGTCAAAGTAGACGAGGAAATTAAAAATGGCATTCGAAATCATATAAACTCTATACCCCGAATATCTAGTCACTATTGTCATGCCGTGACATCAAAGGAGTACATAGATGGAAGTAAATCTATCGCCGATCTTCACAGGGATTATGTAGCGAACTGCAAAGAAAATAAACTTCCTTCTGCCAACTACATGATGTATTCCCGAATTTTTAATGAAGAGTTTAACTTGTCCTTTTTCCTTCCTAAAAAGAATCAGTGTGAACTATGTATATAGCTTATTCAAATGCTACGGAAGATGAAAAGGCCGAATTAGAAACTAATTATAACTCTCACTTGGACGAGACCAAATTGTCTCGAGATGAGAAACAAGAAGAAAAAACAGCAGAAAATAATACCGTAGTAGCTGTGTATGACCTTCCAGATGTTCTCCCTTGTCCTATAGGGCAGGCTTCTTCTTTTTACTACGCATCTAAGTTGGGTGTCTATAATCTGACTGTATTCAATTTGAAAACAAATGATGGTCAATGTTTCGTTTGGCATGAAGGTGAAGCCCAGAGAGGATCAAACGAAATCGGATCCTGAAAGATGAAGAGCACAACACTACCGATGGCTCGAATGAAGTTGATGTCATTTTTTATTCCGACAATTACGGTGGCCAGCAGAAAAATCGATATCTGGTTGCAATTTACATGTACGCAATCTCTAAATGCAAGTGGATAAACAGTATAACACAAGTTTCTTGTAGTTGGACACAGTCAGAATGAAGGTGACCAGGCCTGACGACAGGGGGGGTAAGCGGGTCTTCTGCCCCAGGGCCCGGGCCCGAGGGGGCCCGGCACCGTCAATGTTAAATACATTTATGTATTGCTAAATCTATTAATTATAAATAAAAATACTTTATTTTATTTGTAATTATGCTTATGCGTTAAAGGAAATGTACTTCTGAAATGTACACCCGGTATACGTTTCTAATAAATACTAAAAAAAGTGGTAGACCATATGCATTCTTAGTAGAACAGTAGCATTAACAACAACTGCAATTTATATTAGTATTACATATGTTTGTTTGATCTCTAATCCAATTAATCATTACAATCACAAAAACATTCATAAAAAATGATCTTTTAGGCAGGTAGGTAAAATCATAGAAGTAAATAGGATTCGCCACACGACCCTCTGAAGTACGCTATTTGAGTTATAACGGTTTATTTTCATATTTCATTATTTCTATGTATAGTGCCGACGATGTAGATATAAGAAATAAGGATAGCCTCAGGCTATACCCGATAGGATTACGGTAATAAAAACTTCAGATATCGATAATTACTTTAAACGTACCTACAGAACTGAACTTAAAATTATATCGCATTTTCTGGATAATTTTATTTACTGTTTTCTCAGATCCTGATATCTCTGCAAATTAAATATAAGTAAGTAAATAGTTAGGTATTTATAATTCTTAATATGAGTAAAAGAGTATGATTACAATATTGTGTATTAAAAATTAGTACTTTTGATTTTTCACAGCCAGGAGGGGCCCGCCGACTTGATTTTACCCCTGGGCCCGTGCCGGTTCTCCACGGGCCTGAAGGTGACAACGCCCATTCTGTAATTGAGCAACAAGTGAGTCGGGCCAAAAAGGCCGGACCCATTTTTGTTCCTGAGCATTATATTTCTCTCATAAGATGTGCTAAAAAAACTGGTCACCCTTATAAAGTAAATGAAATGTGCTACGATGACATTTACGATTTGAAAACCTTAGCGGCTGATATTGGATTTCCAAAAAAATTAAGAATATTGACGGGGAGGATTTTAAGATAAGTCAAGTAAAAATTTTAAGAGTAGAAAAAGAACATTTCGGAACATTTTTTTTACAAAACGTCCTACAAAGTCACAGAATTCAAATGTGTTGAGATTATACAACCCCTACAATCCAGAATGTCCTTAAGGACAGTGAAGTTCCAAAACTTGTTTTACAAAAAGAATATAAGAGCAGACAACCAATTGCTGCAAATAAAAAAAATGGTTTACTCTATTTAAAAAAAATGTATTCCAAAGTTTTATTTGCCATTTTATCAAAATGTATAACTCTTCCGTGTAATATAACCTAATATAATCCAATATTTTGTAGTGTGTATTAATCAGAAACTGTAGGTATTAAAATAAAAATATGTCATAAATTTGTTTTTTATTTTTTCAATAATTTAACTCAAAAAACACAATTAGTTTCACATGAAAAGTGACACAAGTCAAAATAAGGAGGGACCCCTTAATTTTTAGGGGCGATTTCTCAAAAATAGTAACCGATACATAAGGTCCTTGAGTTGATTCAATTAATGAATGGTACGTACTTATCAGCAGTAGAAATATGTAGGTATCGCACTTCATAATTTCGATCAGTGCGAGTTTAAAAAAAAATAAAAATTTAAATGGCTCCTACTGAAAAATTTAGTTTTTTGAGTTATGTCACTTTTCTTCCGGGCTAACGATATGATAGTGTTGCCAGGTAATACATTACAGTATCAGATACTGTAATGTTTGCAGGTAACACATTACGGGATCAGATACTGTAATGTTCGATTTACCGGCCGCAAATGAGTCCGGGAAATAGTCATTTACCGGACAGTATGAAATAAACTTAATTAATGGTATACATCACTCCATTTTCATCATATCGAGTTTTTTTTTTAACATTTTTAGTCTATTTTCGTATATTCTGATTCTTTTATTTAACAAAATATAATTTGTTAAGTTTTTATTCATCAAAAATTCAACAATCTTTATTTTTTTATAATGTTTTCGGCTTTTGTCATATCTGATTTTCTGTTTCTTTTTAAAATGTTTGTGTTTTGTGTTCATTTTCAATTTTTAATGTATTATAACGTAAAATACTTTGTTTAGCCGTTATTTAATTAAAATGCATTGGAAATTTTAGTTTCAAAATATTTATTTTGCGGGACCAGACATAAAGGTTATTTACTGATAAGCAAATAATTTGTAAGTATGTCGAGAAAGTAAGTTCGGCCTGGCCGTACCATTTATTTCATATGTAAGGGAACGTTGATAGAGATGTCATGCAGTGGTACAGAAGAATAATAGAAATATTCTTTAATTATACACAAAAATATTATTGTAGTTTCCTTTTTTTTTACAAACAAAATCTAAATCATCTGATTCATCTTCATTGGCGGAGCTTTCTCCTCTGTAAATTTGAAAATCGTCCTCATTTTCCGAAACATTGCTTACTTCGTTGTTGACAGTGTCTTCAGCTGTAACAAATGAATTTTTAAAGTCTGCTCCATCTGTTTTTCCATTTCAGAAATCGATAAAACATCGTCTTCATTGTCGTCAAGTTCGTCCTCAGTTTGTTTCAATGTTATTTCAGAACAGTTGTTTCAATTTAATCCATTACAAAAATGACAGAAATTTGTGCATTTAATCCCTATCCTTTTACATGAACAAAGTTTTGTTTTGCAACCCGATCTACACATACAGCAAATAGTCTTCAATAAATTATCTAGCAAAGGATTTTTTGTTGTTGTCAGTGGAAATGAATCCATTTATGGTATCTTTCCAACCATACTCTTCAGGATTTTTATCTGTAAATCCTAACCATTTATGTATTTAAAAATACACCCTCAATGAATGCTCGTTTGCAGCTTCTTCGGTTGGTGGGAGAACAAATAATTCGCATGATATCTTTAAAGTGCATTTTTTAAAACATTCAAAACGCAGAACGTACAAACATGTGTTTTTCATTGGATCTGAACCATACAGTGCTACAATACAACTTATGCCAGCAGCAAATATCCTTGCCTTTGTAGTAGCTTGTCGATCGTAAAAACTTGCACATCTTTTTGTAAGCATGGATATTTCAGAAGTATACTAAGCTAGGTACTTTATAAATATGTAAAAAAATAATTTAAACCAGCTAATGTTTCGTATTATTGATCAGAGAACACAAGGAAAACGTCATTTCTGTTCGAGCAACGAGAAGCAGTAGTACGTATTTATCAGCGAAAAATCTGAAAGTGGCAAAAGATTCTTCAAAAAAGCCCCTCTAGGGGTTTACGAGTCACGCGGGACTACACTTAGAAATCCACAACATTTCATATCACACTAGCGAAAACAACATTTCTTCGTATTACTCTGAAGCAACGAAGCAAAAGTGACTCAGTTACAAAAACTATTTCGTACTTCAGGTAACACATCACAAATAATCAATATTGCCTTGAATTATTTTATTAAACATAGAAACAATCTATCTAGATTAAAATTTCCAATGCATTTTAACTAAACAACGGCCAAACAAATTATTTTACGTTACAATACATTAAAAATTGAAAATGAACACAAAACACAAACATTTAAAAAAGAAACAGAAAATCAGATATGACAAAAGCCGAAAACATTATAAAAAAATAAAGATTGTTGAATTCTTGATGAATAAAAACTTAACAAACTATATTTTGTTAAATAATAGAATCAGAATATACGAAAATAGACTAAAAATGTTAAAATAAATCTCAATGTGATGAAATTGGAGTGATGTATACCATTAATTAAGTTAGTTGCCTAGTTACAATATTCAAGGAGTAGGGAGATAATTTTTTTTCGAACGTGCGTTATGTCCTCAATGGTACTTTATGCGATGTAATTTAAAAAATTTTAGTTGTGGATAATTTTCAACTAGCAGAGAGAGAAATACAATCATTTTGGAACAATATGCGCAAATTTCAAGAAAAAAAAAATATCAATATGATTCAAATGCAAGTAGAACGTCATTATTTTTTCTAAACGTTTGTTATTTCATATACTTTCATAATTCGCTTATCGTTTTTGGTTTCACAAAAAAATCACGTAGTTATTTGAAATTGTTTACACGTGCAATATCCATAATTACAATTAATTTCCAAAAAATTGGTTTAAGTTTAAATTTTTTCTTTCTTTCCAAACTCCACCGTGAAGTACATGTAAAAACAACCCACACTTTAAAAGAAAAATTGTCCTACTACGAGTCGATGTACTTAAACAAAATGCGATAGAAATTTCGAAATTATTGTTGATTTTTAGCCCTTTGAATAAATATTTTGCGCTAAAATTTGGCACGGAGGTTTAGTTCAATAAAGGGCATAGTTCCACCAACTTTCGTTAAAATTGATGGATTATTACATCATATCTCTTAAATTGTTAAAAAAGGCAATTTTTGGTAGTTTTTATTTTTTTACAAATTAACAAATTGTCAAGAAGTTTCTTCATATACCTAGTCTTATTCATAATTTTATAGCGAACAGTTTGGTATTTTTATTTTCGCGATCCGATTACTATGACCTGAGATAATAGGGAAAATAGCGGAAAATTTCTGTTTTGAAAAATAAATTGTTAAAATTCTACAAGAAGCAATGGACGGATTTTGGAAAAAATTGCTCAGAACATTTGTTATTATAAAAATAAAATTGCTGCAGCTAGAGAATTCCATTCAAATTTTATTTTGACTCCACTACATGTAGACGTGCAAATGATGTGGGATAAGTTTCTTTAAAAAAATATTAACTTTGCCGGCGCCAAGGTAAGAATATTTTAAAGTATATTTAAATATTTATAATGGTTACTGCAATAACGTAGGAGCGGGGTTGGCAGGGCTGGCTCCAGGTATTTTGCCGCCCCGGGCACAGTTTCATTTTGCCGCCCCTCTCTTATATAAATAACATTAGGGTCAGGCGGGGTAAAAATGAGACAAAATGACATCTTTCAATTTTTAGGTTGCTTAGAATCGAGTCATATTTAATGAAAGATTGGTATCATATGTAAAAATGACAGGAAAAATTATATTTCTATGTATTTTTTTACTAAAAAGTACCGTTAATTGATAAACAAAAATAAACAGTGTCTCATTTTTACCCTCCAAGTGGGGTAAAAAAAAAGGCAGTGAAGGGCAAATGAAAGACACGTGATTTATTCCCATTCTTATTGACATCGTACAAATAGCCTGATCAAATGGTAGTTTTTCGGTAACATGAGTCCGGTAGAAGGTTTCTTAACGGAATTAAATATTTTTGGGGTGCTGAACAAGAATCTGAAGTTTGCTGCCTCGTAGCAGTACCGGCTCAGGTCGAAAAGCGCAAGAAACCTCGAAATTTTCGGAGTTTTTTCGGTTATCCGCTCATACCTTGGAAACGACGTGTCGTACGGAAAAACATATAATTCCGTTGAGAAACCTTCTACAGGACTCATGTTACGAGACAGGTACTTTTGAACACCATTTGATCAGGCCCTGATCAAATTAGATTAAAAAACATTCTCGTAACATGAGTCTGGTAGAAGAGGTTTCTCAACGGAATTATATGTTTTTTGGGGTGCTGAACACGAATCTGAAGTTTTCTGCCTCGTAGCATTACCCGCTCAGGTCGAAAAATGCAAAAAAACCTCGAAATTTTCGGAGTTTTTCCGGTTTTCCGCTCGTATCTTGCAAACGACGCGTCGTAAGGAAAATATTACTGTAGAGTAAAATAAAATGGACATTACTATCAGGTATTTTCTATACATCGCTTCTTCACACTACAACTTACTTGCTCTTTTTTCTGCTCTTTTTTCCAGCTTATAGACTGGCGGTACATGACCAGTCAGGTGCAACGTTTTTAAAATGCATGCCAATCATATATATTAATGAAATTACCATGGATATGCCAGAAATGCAAATTTTAGGCAGTCGTCGCTTGCACAAGGGGGTGCAAATCGGTTTTTTTTGGGTTTTATTTTTTTATTTTTTTTAATGGATGCCAATAGTGCCAAACGAAAAGCCGTGAAAAAAAATCCAGCAGAAATTCATTGGCATGCAGTTTCCGCGCTCAAAACAACTGTTAATGTGCACATTAAATCGTAAAATTTTTTGGTGTTCTTGATTTTGGATGATTTTGATTTTGGATTTTTTTTTAAGGCTTTTCGTTTGGCACTATTGGCATCCATTAAAAAAAATAAAAAAATAAAACCCAAAAAAAAGACACAAAAAAAACCGATTTGCACCCCCTTGTGCATGCGACGACTGCCTAAAATTTGCATTTCTGGCATATTCATGGTAATTTCATTCATATATATGATTGGCATGCATTTTAAAAACGTTGCACCTGACTGGTCATGTACCGCCAGTCTATTACTATATTGTCAGCGACCTTATAAATCGGTCTAATTTGGAAGTTATGGAGGTCATTCGACGCAGAATTTAATGCCCTTCAACTTTGAGTACAGTAATATTTTCCGTACGATGCGTCGTTTGCAAGATATGAGCGGAGAACCGGAAAAACTCGGAAGATTTCGAGGTTTTTTGCGTTTTTCGACCTGAGTCGGTACTGCTACTAGGCAGTAAACTTCAGATTCGTGTTCAGCACCTCAAAAAACCATTTGATCAGGCTAAAATGGAAGTGCAAAAATAAGACAGAGGAGGGTTTTTTTTTATGTATAATTTATTCAGATTTTTTACTAAATAAGAAGGGGCTTGCAGAAGGGCTAGCTTCTCCTAAATTAGGAAGCTGAAATGTGCCTGCTTCAGTCTGCCCATTTGGTCTCTTTATTCTCTTTTTACCCCGTTTTTAATTTTTTCGTTAAAATAAAATTTTTCATGATTTAAAACTAGCAGATTAATAAACTTGATCACAACATGTGAAGTATGACACTTCTAGTTGACGTCTGCCAAATACGGACAATGCAAATAGAGAAACTATAAAATCCCCAAAAAAGTACTAAGGTGCGTTCAAAAATTATTTAAAAGTGAATTAAAGAGTTTACTGAATAATATTTTTTCCCGCATTAACAGTAGGCATAGGACCTGATTGGATAACATAAAACAGTTCTGAATGTACAAAACAAACTTGAATAAAAAATTAAGTTTAATTTATTTCAATCTGGGTTGGATATCACATCTTTTATTTACCCCGTTACCTGTCTGTCTCATTTTTACCCCTGTCTTTTCAGTCCGTTATTTTTTATAACATTTTAAGAGTCACCTACTGAATATTCTTGATGGTTTGTTTTTTTAGTTATAAGGTTTACAGCAATTTTTGAATTTTCAGCAATATGATTACTGTATTTAAAAGGGTAAAATAAAATAGTTTAAAAAATTAACCGTATTGAAACTTAAAAAAAATACCCCACCACAGAAATTAGACAAGAAATAAAATCACATATAGGAAACAGAATGTATGCATGTAACCTACTTTATATACAAAAAAAACTAACAATAACAAATTATTAATATAAAGTTAACATTATTATTACTATATTAGTGAAACAATTGTTTCCTAGCTTTTTATATTTTTTGGTAACTGTGGATTTGAAGAACTTGCCGCCCGCTTGCCACCCCCCCCCCCCCCCCCAGAGCCAGCCCTGGGGTTGGCTATTCAAACTTTGCATAAGGTATCTACTTTTATAACAAAGTGAAAAAGATATCTTTCACTGTGTTTTAGGCCTGGCTTTCAACATTAATTACTTTCCCAGCATTAGAAAAAATTACAGGCAGTGTAAAACTAGGTACTAATAGTGCAACTTTGCAATCGCCTGTCTATTAGTTTAAATAACCGGGACATCTGTCAATGTTTTTATTATTTAAAAAGTTGTAAAATGTCAAGAGGCATACTTAATTTTTTCCAGCTTTTTTTTCTATAATTTAAAAAAAAATAGGGGTGCACTTTGGGCCAGGGTTGCCAAAACCAGGAGGTCGGTACCCTTTTCAGTTATGAAATGAATATCTTTCAACAAAATTTCACTGGGAATAAACATTTTCAACAAATCGTTCACCAGCTCTTTTAGACTAGAAATTCAATATCTAGAATTCTGTTACAAATATCTCCAGAATTTTTAAAATTTTATATCTACTCTTAACATCAAGGGTAGTTTACATTGAAAGAAAATGAAAAAACGATTTTTTCAAAAACGTATCTAAAAAGTAAGTACGGTGTAGTCTTATCAGTTTTAGGTTCTCAATTCGACCCGTATGTGTGTATGTATGTATTTTTTTTATATATTTTTTCAATAATTTCTTATAGATTCGTTTAAGCGATTTCTATGAAATCTTCCCAAGTGGTCTCCTATTAATTTCAACATGCTACAAGCTACATCTAGTATAAGGTGAGCATAAATTGGAAATAAAATTTTCATAGTCAAGAATATTCGATATTATGGTGAAGTCGCCATTGTTAATTTAATGTCGTTAATTTTGTGATACGAAAAAATAAAATTCCGTTGGAATTGGATTAAAACTGGTAGTTAGGTATTTTAGAAGTAGCTGATAACGAATCTGATGCCAAAAGTTGAGAATTCAAAATGACCTCGATAAATGTAATATTTTTGCAGATTTACATGAAATTTGATACACAGTGATTTCTGGATCCGCTGATGACAAGCTTAATGTTAAAGCTTAAAAAGTTACAATGTAGAAGCAAAATAAAGAAGCCACTAAAAAGGGTGAGCAATTTTTTTTAAATTAAACCACCTTCAAAATAAATATCAAAAAATTATTAAATAAAATTACACCGTCGCGTCGGCGTCGCGCGTCGCTCACCGAGTTAACTGAAGCTTATTACTTAATATCGATATTAAAATAGAGCAAATAATGAAATCAAACTTATTTTTAACCGACTTCAGTATCGATATTAGGTAATAAGGTTCATTAACTGGGCTATGATATAATTTTATTTCATAATTTTTAGGTAATTTTTTTTGAAGGCGGTCAAAGGACAATGTTAAAAATAGCTGATTTTTGGCCCCTATCCCGGAACGCATAAAACCCAGAGAAAATGGTTGCAAAAGGCTCAAGATTAATAAAAATATATCTTCGTGGTACCAAAAGCCTGGGGAAAATTTTATTTCACCCCCAAAGACATGAAAACAGCCACTAAAATGCTATAAATAATAGCTTATACTAAATGTGAAAATTATATTTATTTTATGATAACTATTAGGTATCGATTCAATAGAGATAACAAAAAGGTAAAAACTACCCCTATCCACACCCTATTCGGGGGATGGAACGAGATACACAGCATCTAATATTAAGAAAATAGGTACCAAGGTGATTAAAAATGTACAAAATGATTTTTTAATATTAGTTGAGCCAGACCTTCAACTGTTCCTGACCTCAGCATTTTCAAAAACAATCCCCATAAGGGTATGAAATATTATTCGCAGCAAGTATTATTACAAAAATGCGCTTTAGTTAGCGGCCCTGGAAACCACCAAACTACCCTATTCGGGGTGCAATTCTATTCACAGTATCGGATACTAAAAAAATGCCGCGGCACTTAGTAATGCTCCAAATTATTTTATACTAGTAAAAGGGACAGACATTCACTTTGTCTTGACGTGAGTATTTTTATTAAGAAAAAGTACCTCTATATCAATATGAGAAATATTCACCGCACGTAGTATTACAATAGATCTTTATGGTTTTAGTCAACACTTTTTTTAATAAAGAACAAATAGTTATTTAGCAACCTCGACAACAACCAAACTACCCTATTCAGGTGGTAGAATCATATTCACCGCTACAAATACTAAAAAATAAGAAACTAAGTGATTAAAATGAATCAACACCAACTCCAGCTTAGGGATGACAGGCACTAATGATAACTAATGTTAGAAAAAAAAAGATTATCAATTTATGAAATATATAGAATCATATGAAAATATTACAGCAACACTTATACTGATTACCTAATAGTATCTCTATAAAGAAAAACTGCCGTTATTTAGAGATGTTAGAACAGCATCTAGTACAGAATATTTGCAGAGCAAATTAAAATAAAATGAAAGGTTTCTATTAGTTCTTATGTCTGCATTTAATAGATAGACGTTGAAGATAGTTAATCACTGTAAGTGGTTGAAAATGATATTAGTTTATTCCCTGTTATAATATTCCATGTAAAGGTACTTCTGGGTAAGCTTCACTTGTTGGAGAAAAGGGTACAGTAAATATGTAAATGATACTTGCAAAGAAGGATCATTTGGTCTCTTATTGTGTTCGCCAGGATGCACCACGAGGAGGTGATCCTTTTTACATTCAACATTTTTTTTGCTATTTTTTTATCTTACTGGTGAAATAACTGTATATAGGTAGAAAAATGTTAACTATAATACAATGTGTATGTGCAGTATTATAGTATATAAGTAAATATTATATATAGATAGATATTAAATAGTGTAAAAATTAAATGTTCACACACTCAACATCTCAAACAAGTGTCACTAGAATACTTCTGCGAAACCGGAGTGTTTATTTGGTAAACATCTTTATTGTTACATTGTGTAATCTTTTAATTCCAAATAAACATTATTATTATTATTATTATTATTATTATTATATTATTATAATGTGAAACTCTCTAAAGATTTAATAAACATTCTTTTAAAAATATATAATTACTGCTACATATATGTATATAATAATGTAATAATTATAATATAATAATTTATTATTTATTTTTTATTATACCATAGGGGTTGTTTTTAAAAATGGGGATGCTGAGGTCGGATCAGTTGAAGGTCTGGCTCAACTAATATTAAAAAATCATTTTGTACATTTTGAATCACCTTGGTACCTATTTCTTTAATATTACATGCTGCGTATGGCGTTCCATCCCCGAATAAGGTGTGGACAGGGGTAGTTTTTACCTTTTTGTTATCTCTATTGAATCAATACCTAATAGTTATCATAAAATAAATATAATTTTCAAATTCAGTATAAGCCATTATTTATAGCATTTTAGTGGTTGTCTTTATGTTTTTAGGGGTGAAATAAAATTTTCCCCAGACGTTTGGTACCTGAAGATGTATTTTTATTAATCTTGAGCCTTTTCCAACCATTTTCTTTGGGTTTTATGTGTTCCGGGATAGGGGCCAAAAATCAGCTATTTTTAACATTGTCCTTTGTTTATTACGTTTGATTGGGAATGCCTTGTAAAATACTAAACAATGTGCACATAAATTAGGGGGATCGTCCCCCTTTTTATAGAGATGTGTCCCAAAATGTCCTCCATTTTCGTGGTTTCGCTAACACAACAAAAACTTCTCTTCCTCGGCAAAAAGATTCAATGTCTCCCTCCCGCTCATGAATTATTAAACTTGAAATTTTTTTTTCATTTTTTTCATTATGTCCCACATTATCAAGATTCAAATATATCACTTTACACATAACGAACTACCATCTTAAAGCTGAGGAAATTTACTACCAAAACAACTTTATAGTTTTTTCTCATCGAATTTTACAAAAAAATATATAAAAAATCAAATGCACATTGTTAGGAAATAAAATCTAAGTTTTCACACAAAGCGAAGTAGTATTTTTTGCCAGGTCCGGCCAAAACGGGAGAAAGTACAAAAACAAAAAAAATCGGCAGCTACTGGAAGCGGCTGGAATCTCCCCACTCGGTGAATCTTTGAAGCCGAAAAGAGCACTAAACAATATGAACGATCTCATTTAATTATATTTATTAAGTTGAAATATTTTTTTCGTATTAAATCAGAAAAAAAGTCTTGCGTTCGGTGGGATTTGGACCCAAGAACTTGAGTGTTAAATTTATAGTCTGCACAACATTAATATTTTATTCAATGTTTTTAATACAAATATATGCTTCATCGGATCCTAGCCCGCTGCCAGCCAGACAACCACGGTGAACACCGCCGTGGCGAATGTGAGGCTGGACGGGGTAGGTCCGGTTTGGCTTGGAGAAAAATAGAAAAGTAGCTCCTGTCTTCTGTAGGCAGGCTTAAAGACTAGGTTAAAATTATAATGTGTCCACATGGACCTAAAATTAATATAAAAATAAACACAATTCTATAAAAACGTTCGTAGGCAAGAGCACTTAATAATTTTGATTATTGATACGGGAAACAACTAAACGAAAAAACCTGTTTGTTCGTTTGTTGGTAATGAGATGAATGGCAGGGATGGTCATCTTTGGAAAAAACCATATAACTCTTGGGGGACAGCTTCCCTGCCAGATGTAGCCAGGGTAGTGTTCATGGTGGATCGCTTAAGTTTGAGTTGGTATATTTTGTTTTATCTTTTGGCCTCGACCAATTTTTCACTAAATCGGTCGGGGAAGTGATAGCTGTCAAATTTTTGGTTCCAATGTTTCTCTGGGGAATTTGGTTTTTGAAAAATGTTTAGGTTGGTACCAATGTCTTAAATTGTTTTTAGGTTATGTAGTACTATTTTTAGGTTATGTTGCCGGAAGAATTTCCGGCGGGATGCCGGAAGTAGCGGAAATAGTTTTTTAAATTTAATGTCACTGTCACTTTTAAAGTTTTATTGGAAAAAACTCACCGAAAGCGTTCCGGTGGGGCTTACACTTCTAGGGCTTGTAAGCGGTTCAGGATGGCCTCTCACACCATCCGTGGGCTTTATAAACGTCGAAAAAACTTGTAATCTCTCGATGCACCTGACATGTCAAAAATACTCAGCATACAGTCTGCACGCTTTAACACACTAGCAGAGAACTTATACTACAAATGGACCCGTAGTATTTTTTGGGAATTTTCCTTTGAGCCCATTTAATAAAATTTGACATTTTTTTGAAAATTTGACATATTTTGAAGTGACATTTCTCCGAAACTTTGACATTTTTTCGAAAATTTGACATTTTTCTGAAGTGACTACTCCGAAAATTTGACAATTTTCAAACATTTGACATTTTTCTGAAAGGTGACATTTTTCTGAAAGGTGACATTTCTTCGAAAATTTGACGTTTTTTCGAAAATTTTACATTTTCCTGAATTTTTGACATTTTTCTGAAAAGTGACATTTCTCTGAAAATTTGACATTTTTTCGAAAATTTGACATTTTTCTGAAGTGGCATTACTCCGAAAATTTGACAATTTTCAAACATTTGGCATTTTTCTGAAAGGTGACATTTCTTCGAAAATTTGACGTTTTTTCGAAAATTTGACATTTTTCTGAAAAGTGACATTTTTCTGAAAATTTGACATATTTTTGAAGAGTGACATTTCCCTGAAAATTTAACATTTTTTCGAAAATTTGACATTTTTCTGAAAAGTGACATTTCTACGAAAATTTGACGTTTTCCTGAAAATTTGACGTTTTCCTGAAATTTACTTACAGCCTAACAATTTTTTAACATTTGACATTTTTCTGAAAGGTGACATTTTTCTGAAAGGTAACATTTCTTCGAAAATTTGACGTTTTCTCGAAAATTTGACATTTTCCTGAATTTTTGACATTTTTCTGAAAAGTGACATTTCTCAGAAAATTTGACATTTTTCTGAAGTGACTACTCCGAAAATTTGACAATTTTCAAACATTTGGCATTTTTCTGAAAGGTGACATTTCTTCGAAAATTTGACGTTTTTCCGAAAATTTGACATTTTTCTGAAAAGTTGCATTTTTCTGAAAATTTGACATATTTCTGAAAAGTGACATTTCCCTGAAAATTTAACATTTTTTCGAAAATTTGACATTTTTCTGAAAAGTGACATTTCTCCGAAAATTTGTCGTTTTCCTGAAAATTTGACATTTTTTAAAAATCTGACATTTTTCTGTAAAGTGACATTTCTCCGAAAATTTGATATTTCTTGGAAATTAAAAAAAAATATTTCGTGACTCGTCTGTTCGCCTGTTATAAAGAATTTTATGCTTTTACGACGTCATCAGAACGTAGATGTATTTTTAATTCACTCGTATTCCATCCATCTATAATATTTCCATCTACGTTTCAAACTTTAATTGGATGTTTCCAATAGTTAAGTCGATATTTGCACCAGTTTCTAAGAATTTTCTTATTTGTGACGTCATGTGACGTAGGTGTATTATTAATTCACTCGTAATCCATCCGTCTACAATATTTATACCTACGTTTCAAATTTCAGTTCGATATCTTCAACCGTTCCCGAGTTATCAGCCGAAATCACTGAACACCTCTGTCATTATTAGAATATCACCCTGTACATTGCACTGCTTTGAGGACAAAACAAGTGAAATTTTTGTTTTTTAATTTTTTTTCACGGAAACCAAATCGAAAAAGTGCAAGTGTGATATATCGTTGAAATCGGAATTTTTACTGCTTTTCAATGGTTCAATTACAAATTGTAAGTAATCATAAAATAAACAACATGTTGTACCAAAATGGCACTAAACGTAATCCGATCTCAACCAAAACCTTTTCAGATCTTCTGGAGCACTAAAGAAACCCTCATGCAAAGTTTCATCCAAATCCGTTTAGTAGCTTCGCCGCTATCGTGCTAACATACATACACACACACACACACACATACACACACACAGACATTTTTCAAAAACAACTTTTTTGGGTTCCTGGGACCTCAAAACGTAAAGATTTGATGTTATCTCAATTTTCGATTTTGGACTAATTGTAGTAACCTCCCACAATTTTATTGTGGGGAGGTTAATAAACGGATTAAAGATAATCGGTTTTAATTTTTCGTTCTTGACATTTTCCCCTAAAATCGGGATTACGAGATATTCGTAATAAAGCAAAAATGTTTAATTATTTCTCTAAATTGTGAAAAAATACGGTAATTTCAAATACGTATTTCACGGGGTAAAAAATTTTTTAAAATGGTTTAGAAAAATATTCTTTCAGGCTTTTCTAGTTGAAACATTGTAGTTCAGTCTAATATATTGCTTCTTTGGAAAAACTCGTTAAAAATGTTTATTTTGTGAAAATTGTAAAAGTTAGACCATTGTTGCAAGTTTTGCTTTAAAATGCTCTTCACAACAAAAGAACACAGTTGCATTCAGAAACATTCAACAATGAACGTCCGTAGCCGTTTTGTTGTATTTTGGAATCGACACAAATATATAATCGGTGCATTTTTACACCCAGACACAAAACATCACTTTCTTGAAGGCATTTTAATAAGTACATCAAATAAAACAGTGCGTTGCCTATGATTCTGCCCTATCGCATAATAAACAACTGTCCGACGATGGTATTGAAATGGAGCGCTAGTCTGGATTCGCCCACCAAAGGCGTACAGGGCCGGCCTTAGTTCCTCAAGCGACCTCGTGCGAAATTTTGAAAGGCTGGTCAAGTAAAAAAAAATGTTTTCTCGGAAAATACAAATGTTTCCACAATAGTAACAATTTTTGTTAAAACAGAAAATTGTGAAATCTCTCATTGCCCTTGCTATGCCACACCGTGTTAAGATTTTTTGGTGCCATATTAACAGTGGTTTTGTTGGTGGTGACCCCGCAAGAACGACCCGTACGAAAATCAGTTTTTGAAGTTTTTGAGTTTGTTTTTGGAGGTTCCATTTTTGAGAATAATGTGTCTTTAGATCTCGCACCGACCGAAAGTGTTCTGGCCAGGGAGCGTAACCGAACCGAAACCGTAACCGAAACCGAAAACCGAAATGAGAGATTCTTGAAAACCGAAACCGTAACCGAAAACCAGATTGGCGCTGCTTTGAAAATCGAAACCGAAAACCAAATTAACGCTGCTCTGAAAACCTAAACCGTAACCAAAAACCGAAAATGGGGTACGTTAGGTAACCATAACCGAAAATGAGCCGAAAAAAATTTCGTTTTCGGTCCCTGCAAGCATTAATTTAATTTTAACCAAAAACCTAACCGTAACCGAAACCGAAAACCGGAATGTGAGTTTCTGGAAAACCAAAACCGTAACCGAATACCGAATTGATGGTGCTTTGACAACCGACAACCGAAACCGAAACCGCAAACCGGCCAGAGTGGAAATAGGAGGACCAGCAGAAGCAGGTAAGTTTTGTTGGCCCTTTTATCTGATATCCCTGCACCTTATGTGCCCGTTTTGAATTTATTGTACTAATTTAGTTACAGTCCGAATTAGAAAACACACATAGAGGAGTCAAATTTAATTTTGAACGCAATTCTCTTACTGAAGTGATTTTTTTGTTTCAATTGTGACAACGATTAGCCCACAGAAATTCGCCAAAAAAACGAGGAAACCTAGACAAAATTAGTAAAAATCTGAATTTTTGCACAGGTGTCCCAAACTCAAATCCATAAAAATCACAAAAATCACAACGTGGGTACCCAAGATATTGAAGGTCAAAGTCTTTTGCAAATGTCTCAAGACAACTTGTAGATATAGGCCAATCAATAGAGGAAATTAATTAACAATAATTCTAACATTTTTGAAACTTTGTCGTGTGATGAAGTACCAATCGAAACGAAACTATAAAATTTTGCAACTCCATTCAAGGTCGGCAAGATTGTTAAAATCGCGAAAATTTAAATTAAGCAATATCTCGCCTAAAAATAATGTAACATCGCTGCAAATTTGATAGAATTTGTATTACAATATTCAAAATATGAAGTTAAATTTGCAGCAACTTACGACTTAGGCACACTAGTTAATTATCATTAATTAACATTTTTTCATCTAATTTTGCAAAAAAAATATTAACATGCCTGCAAAACTACAGTGTACTTGCTAAAATCGCCTTACATGACAATGTAAATTTGCAACTCTATCCGATGACGGCACGGTGCATTTTTTTATAATTTACGACTAAACCAATTGTTATTTACCTAAAAAGGATTCGAAAAAATAGTAACATGTTTAGATGTGGATTGCAAATGTCCACATTCGTAACTAAAACATGCTCTTCGTTTTGCAGCAACCTCCGACGTTGGCACCTTGATAAAGTTTGCAATAAAAAGTTAGTTACCAAATTTTTATTATCAAAATAAAATTAACATCGCCGCAAATTTTACATCGAACTCTGTAGACGTAGAAGGTTCATTACAATTTGCAACTCTTCATGTGAGTGGCATATTGTTGTAAACATTTTTTTATTCGTACATACCTACCATTTTTCTAACGCTATAAAGATCTTGATAAAGAATCTTCAATAAAGACTTAAGTAAGCCATGAAAACAAAATTTACTGCAAGTGTCAATTTAATTTTGAACGAAAATAAGTAATCGAGTTAAAAATTCATGTGTATGTTAAAACAAAATCACGATCGAGAAACGTCAAACGAAAAATTCCAAAAATGTCAATTTTGATTCGTTCGTGTCGAGCCGAATTTACGAATTTCGGCACGCAATTTACGAATCGGATCAACTACAAGTCTTTCTTTTTCCGTCGCGACATAGTACAGCCGTCGCGGTATCGTATTTTTTTAAAATATGAGTATATTTCGACCAAAATTTCCCTTCTGATGGCGCATCTGTGAAAACGGTTTTTCGCCCGTAACTCGGAATCCGTGAGAGACAGCTCAAAAATAAAAACTCCCAAAGGAAAGCCACATAATGTGGGGAACGTTTTGCCGCCTTCGAAATTTCACTGTGACTCGGTTTGGGCCCGGCGGTCCTTTTAAGATGGCGGTGCAATGCACTTTTTTTTATTAAAACCTCCGTAACTTCTAAACGGTGGCTCCTACGGCAAAAAACTACGACTTAACGAAATTGTAGAGAATTAAATTATCTAAAAGTCTTTTTTTTAAGTCTTGAGCTGCTCCAAAAATTACCAAGATACGAGCGGCCAAAGTGGAGACTTTTTTTGAAATCCGTAAAAAATCTCCATAACTCTTAAACGGTGGCTCCTAGGCCAAAAAACTTTGCCCTAATTGTAGAGAATTTAATAAGCCACAAACTCTCTTTTTGATTTTTTGCCCTACGACAAAAATAAGGACGCTAGGAGCGATACAAGTGAAAATTTACATTTTCCAAGGAAACGTGTTTTTTTCTCTTATCTTTTGCGAATATCTAGACAAAAGTTGGTTCTAGCAAAAAAATGGTAGGGATCTATTAGAAAAATTATAAAATGATGATGAATTTATTTCGTTGAAAAATTCCTGTAGGATTAATGGTTTCGCTGATATATACGTTTAAAGACAAAATTTCGATTTCGCCCAAATGCCAAAATTATATTTGCAAGATTTGATACTGATTTTTAAAATGCAGGAGATGATCATTTTGTACCCTAGAAGCATGTGCGATGTACAGTGTGATATTTCTTAAAGTGGCAGAGGCCTCCAGTGATTTCGCTTATAACTCGGGAACAGTTGGAGATATCGATTTGAAATTTGAAATGTAGGTGGAGATATTGTAGACGGACGGAATACGAGTGAATTAATAATACAACTACGTCACATGACGTCACAAAAATTAAAAATTCTTACAACGCACTAACGGATAGAGATTCTAACTTCATATTTGGCACGTGTGGTTAGTAGTAGTATTTAAAAAAAAACGAAATCCGAGTGAATGGAAAATACAGTTACGTCACAAAAATGAAAGATTCTTACAACGCACCAACGGATAGAGATTCTGACTTCATATTTGACACGTAGGTGTTACTATTGAAGAAAAACAAAATTCGAGTGAATGAAAAATAAACCTACGTCCCGATGACGTCACAAAAACGTAAAATTCTTATAACGGTCGAACTGGTAATGATATCCAAAAAAATATTTGTACAAGACGAGTCGCGAAAAAATTTTTATCTTGATTTTCAAAAATGTCAAATTTTCAGAAAATGTCAAAATTTCAAAAAAAATTTTTCGTAATTTTCAGAAAAATGTCAAATTTTCAGAAAACCACTATTTTCAGAAAAATATCAAATATTCATAAAAATATAGTTTTAAAGAACTTCAAATTTTCAAAAATGTCAAATTTAATAAAAAATCAAAGATTCAGAAAAATATACTAGTTCACAAGTTCAATGCCGTGTTAATTCTCGATAAGGCTCGTAAAAATATGAGTAACGGCTCATTGGATTCAGAATGACGTCTAGAAAAATGTGCAAAAGTTTTAAAACCGCACATAAACAATTACAAAAGTTATAAACAAATGAAAATTGAAAGAATGACGAGTTTCTTTTTTGCAAATAACTTGAAAACTATTAATATTTAAGAAATTTTAAAAAAAGGTTCTTAAAGAGGAAGAAATTTCCAATAAAAAAGTCCCGACTCCCGAAACTCTAACTCTATTATTAATAATTTTAATTTAATGTTGAAAATAGAGCTCCGCGCAGGGAATACTTAGCCGGAATCGGCCGTAATAAGTAAAAATATTTTTTTATGTTATTTATGTTATATTAATTTAAAAATTTTTAGACACTTAAAGGAACAATATCCCGCTGAAAAAAAAATGTTTTCATCCATTTTTCATAAAATGAGCCTATTGTTAATTAACATTTTTTTTCGATTTTGCGTTTATATTGCAAGTCGGATAATTGTTAAACAAAAGCCACTAAAATTATTTCGCTCCGTGGAACTTTATGTCAACTATACTTTATGGGATAATGGCATTGCGATGTTCTTTAATTGTTATAGTCTATAGTCTTTTTCGCGTCATTTTTACGTCATGATGAAGGTGAAATTGACGTAATTAATGCCGGAAAAACGACGTCATAATGACTGCACCTTGCTGCCTGGGAAGTTGTATTATTAATTCAATCGTATTCCGTCCGTCTACAATATCTCCACCTACGTTTCAAATTTCAAATCGATAACAAATCGTTTCCGAGTTATAAGCGAAATCACTGGAGGACTGCCACTTTAAGAAATATCGCACTGTACATCACACTTGCTTCTAGGGTGCAAAATGATTATCTCTACATTTTAAAAATGAGCATCAAATCTTGCAAATATAATTTTGGCATTTGGGCGAAATCGGAATTTGTCTTTATAGCGAAACCGTTATCATTATATAATTATTTTTCTAAATTTACTAGAACCAACATGTATCTAGATATTCGCAAAAGATGAGAAAAAAACACGTTTCTTTGGAAAATGTAAATTTTCACTTGTATCGCTCCTAGGGTCCTTATTTTTTGTCGTAGGGCAAAAAATCAAAAAGAGAGTTTGTGGCTTATTAAATTCTCTACAATTCGTTAGGGCAAAGTTTTTTGGCCTAGGAGCCACCGTTTAAGAGTTATGGAGGCTTAAAGAGAAAAATTCAAGATTTTCTACGGATTTCAAAAATAGTCTCCACTTTGGCCGCCCGTATCTTGGTAATTTTTGGAGCAGCTCAAGACTTAAAAAAAAGACTTTTAGATAATTTAGTTCTCTACAATTTCGTTAGGTCGTAGTTTTTTGCCGTAGGAGCCACCGTTTAGAAGTTACGGACGTTTTAATAAAAGTGCATTGCACCGCCATCTTAAAAGGACCGTCGGGCCCAAACCGAGTCACAGTGAAATTTCGAAGGCGGCAAAACGTTCCCCACATTATGTGGCTTTCCTTTGGGAGTTTTTATTTTTGAGCTGTCTCTCACGGATTCCGAGTTACGGGCGAAAAACCGTTTTCACAGATGCACCATCAGAAGGGAAATTTTGGTCGAAAACACGACATCTAAATATACTCATATTTTAAAAAATACGATACCGCGACGGTCGTACTATGTCGCGACGGGAAAGAGGAAGACTTGTAGTTGATCCGAATCGTAAATTGCGTGCCGAAATTCGAAAATTCGGCCAGACACGAATGAATCAAAATTGACATTTTTGGAATTTTTCGTTTGTGGTTTTGTGTTAACATTCACATGAATTTTTAACTCAATAACTTATTTTCGTTCAAAATTAAATTGACGCTTGCAGTAACTTTTGTTTTCATGGCTTACTTAAGTCTTTATTGAAGATTCTTTATCGAGATCTTTATAGGGTTAGAAAAATGGTAGGTGTGTATGAATAAAAAAATGTTTACAACAATATGCCACTCACATGAAGAACTGCAAATTGTAATGAACCTTCTACAACGTCTACAGAGTTCGATGTAAAATTTGCAGCGATGTTAATTTTATTTTGATAGTAAAAATTTGGTAACTAACTTTTTATTGCAAACTTTATCAAGGTGCCGACGTCGGAGGTTGCTGCAAAACGAAGAACATGTTTTAGTTACGAATGCGGACATTTGCAACCCATATCTAAACATGTTACTATTTTTTCGAATCCTTTTTAGGTAAATAACAATTGGTTTAGTCGTAAATTATAAAAAATGCACCGTGCCGTCATCGGATAGAGTTGCAAATTTACATTGTCATGTAAGGCGATTTAAGCAAGTACACTGTAGTTTTGCAGGCATGTTAATATATTTTTTGCAAAATTAGATGAAAAAATGTTAATTAATGATAATTAACTAGTGTGCCTAAGTCGTAAGTTGCTGCAAATTTAACTTCATATTTTGAATATTGTAATACAAATTCTATCAAATTTGCAGCGATGTTACATTATTTTTCGGCGAGATATTGCTTAATTTAAATTTTCACGATTTTAACAATCTTGCCGATCTTGAATCGAGTTGCAAAATTTTATAGTTTCGTTTCGATTGGTACTTCATCACACGGCAAAGTTTCAAAAATGTTAGAATTAATGATACATTTTATGATTTTCAAGTCTCTATTGACTGGCCTAATAATTTAAGAGATTTTTGTGATTTTTGTGGATTTAGGTTTAGGACACCTCAAACAACGTCTGTGCAAAAATTCAGATTTTTACTAATTTTGTCTAGGTGAAATGGTAATTTCTGTGGGCTAGATGAAGTACAATGGGAAGTTTTGGATTAAACTGACCATTGCTTGATATAAAATGGGAACAATTTATGTTACAAAATTGAATTTTCCTGCTATTTTCCTATAGCAATCGCATCGCAAAAATAAAATACGAAATTGTTCGTAATAAAATTGCGAATAAGTAATCTTTCTGATATGTTGCTAACAAAATAAAAACCAATAAAAATTACCCTTTTTGTATAATTTATTAAGAAATATAATGCAATAGGGCATAAATATTAACGAGTGGTGGAGCTATATCAGTGGAGTCAAAATTAATTTCGAATGGAATTGCATTGCTGCAGCGATTTATGATTTTATCTACGATCGTATAAAAAGTAACAGTTTTTTCACATCATTTCCAGTAAAAAAAGTGTCCTTTTATAAGAAACTGTGCAATAAATTTTTTTTTTCTAATTTTGATACATAAAGTGACACTATTCAAAACTGACGTAAGTGTCAAAACGTCCTACTTTATGTAACCAGTTATGAAAAGTAAAATTTTACGTAACTGGCAGGTAACTGGTGAGGAAAAGTTCGTAATGTCATCAATTAGGAAAGATAAACAACTCTCAAAAAGAAAAAGAAACAATGTTTATTCAACACAAAATGAAATACTAAGTCCATAAAGTGGAAGCTTCTAAATTCTTCTTTCCATCAAAATACGCTAACAAAACTTTTTCTTTAATACGATTTACCTTATGTTATCAAATTAGGATTTCAAATATACTCCAGTCGAATTGGACATAATAAAAAATTTTGCGTACTGCGGACTTTTTTTTGTAGAAGTTGTTTAAGAGGGCATATTAAGCAAGCACAGAAAACTACACCCTGCTACACCATGTGCGTCCCCTATTTTTAGGGGTTGAAGCTTTGAAATTTTACTTATGTGTCCATATCTGTTTCCCTACTGCCCGTAGGGCTCTTTACCAAGTTACACTTTTTGAAGAATCACCCCTCCTCTACATAATATATATATATATTACACATTTGCCGTAGGACAAATGGTTTTGGCTGTACGAAGCTGGAAAGGTCGCGCTGTCCGAATTTGGGGTCTTCTGTACAGGACAAATGGCTATTATTTCCAATCTGCAATATTACACATACTAATGCCCTTAAGGAGGGATGATGATTTGTGAAAAAACTTTCATCGAATACCGTGCGGTTTCCATGATACGGGACGTTCAAATTTTGAAAACCCCTTTTTTAAAAAAAAAGTGAACCTACTTTTTTTCGCTCATTTTTTTTTTTCATGTATGTACGACCCTAATATAAGAAAATTTAGGTTGGTTTCATTTTAATACATTCGTTGGTTTAGGAGCTAGACAGCAAAATATGCCAAAAATGGCTATTTTGGTATTGTTGCATTAAAAAAACCAAAACCAGTATAATTCTGGTAAGTGTTTTTGTTTATCCTAAAAGTCCAATTCATTGCGCATAGAAAATGTGTTTTTGTATTTAAATAGGATCAACACTTATTGTGTAATAATGATTTATGTCATGTCTTCTCCAGTCTCCTTTTTCACAATTTTTTTTTTTGGGGCCTTGTGGTTCATAGTAGGGCAGAAAGCAATGTATACCTGAATAGGGCACATATTAGTGTGTTAAAATGGATCTCTTGTTAAAATGAGATAGGACGTATCGTTTTCGAGTAAAACGCACTCGTTTGCAAAAAATTATTTCAGATCACACTTTTCATCGACTGACTAGTAAATACTCACCGCTGACTGCGAAAAAATAAAACTACGTGTCGCTTCTTGCTTTTTCTGTTTAGGAGGAATATTGCTAATGAAAAAATGACGGGAATCGGACGGAATAGTGGGTTCTTACTCCCCTATTTGAAGGTTCACGCTTGTCTCGCATCATCATTGCAACTTATTTTGTGTCTATAACAAAATCCACAGTAATTTTACCTTCCTCGAGAAACAGCTATTATAAGTCCATTTCATCGGAAAGTGATTTAAAAAAAACAAACTCCTAAGAAAGAAAACACCATAATGTAGAATTTATTTATCAGATTACAATTCAGAATACAATGAAAACTCAAAGCAAACATAACCAAACAAGTGCGTTTTACTCGAAAACGGTACGTCCTATCGCATTTTAACAAGAGACCCATTTTAACACCATATTATATGCCCTGTCCACGTGTATAATGCTTTCTGCCTTACTATGAACCATAAGGCCGCAAAAAAAAATGTGAAAAAGGAGATTGGAGAACACATGACATAAATCGTTATTACACAATAAGTGTTGATCCTACTTAAATACAAAAACACATTTTCTATCCGCAATGAATTGGACTTTTAGGATAACCAAAAACATTTACCAGAATTATACTAGTTTTGGTTTTTTTAATGCAACAATACCAAAATAGCCATTTTTGGCATATTTTTCTGTCTAACTCCTAAACCGATTGTATTAAAATGAAACCAACGTAAATTTTCTTATATTAGGGTCGTACATGCATGAAAGAAAAATGAGCGAAAAAAAGTAGGTTCACTTTTTTTTAAAAAAAGGAGGTTTTCAAAATTTCAACATCCCGTATCATGGAAACCGCGCGGTATTCGATGAAAGTTTTTTCACAAATCATCATCCCTCCTTAAGGGCACTAGTATGTGTAGTATTGCAGATTGGAAATAATAGCCGTTTGTCCTGTACATAAGACCCTCAAATTCGGACAGCGCGACCTTTCCGGCTTCGTACAGCCAAAACCGTTTGTCCTACGGCAAATGGGTAATATATATATTATGTAGAGGAGGGATGAATCTTCAAAAAGTGTAACTTGATAAAGACCCTACGGGCAATAGGGAAACACATAAGTAAAATTTCAAAGTAGGGGACGCACATGGTGTAGCAGGGCGTAGTTTTCTGTGCTTGCTTATTATGCCCTCTTAAACAACTTCCACAAAAAGAAGTCCGCAGTACGCAAAATTTTTTATGATGTCTAATTCGACTGGACTATAATATGGTAACTTGGCTAAATAACGTCTGTCAATTTTGACATTAAAATTAATTATAATGTGTGATAGCAGCAAAGGTAACTATGAAAAAGATTACTTAATTTTTAAGATCTTTAAATACACCTATTTCATTTATGTTTAAATTGTTTTTAGACTTTTAAAATTAGAAAAAATCATGTATGTAACTCGTTTCGAAAGACAATCTTGTGTAACTCGTGTTATTTTGCGAGATCTCGCTTCGCTCGTCCAGCAAATTCCACTTGTTACACAAAATAGCGTCTTTCGTAACTGGTTACATAAATAGCTATTATTGGACGTTTTTATTGCACGATTTCTAAAAAATTTATCAGTAAGGACAACAGTATTTTATTCATTATTAATTTTTAACAATATTTACTTCTACTTTGCAATTAGCACAATTTTCAGCATTAGCGTCAATGGCATCGTTTGAGCTTGCTTTCTCAGATGGTTCTTTTTGCAAAATTTGATGTGATATCTCAATTTTGTTTTTAATTGATTCTTCCACGTAAGATTCTGCCACCGTCGATGACTTCCAGCCACCATGCCTCTTCAGCTGTAAAACACCCTCTCCTGCATCTGCAAGCATGGTGGTGGTGGTGACAGATGACCTTCTGAAACTATGGCCAGTATACTCATGTGCATTGGGCAACCCAAGATATCTCGCAATTTCGCTTGGTATTTTCCCAAAGGTATTAATAGCTATCGGCTGAACAGAACGAACACTTTGCATTACGGTAGTTCACAAACAGTCGATCATGTTTTGTTGCTTGTGACCTAAGAGTGGAGTATTTTCTATAAATTTCAACCATATTTTCCAAGTCTCTCGTTTCACGGCCAATAATAAAAGTTCGAGGTTTATTTGTTTTTGATGTTGGAATTCTCACTATCAACATATTACCAATATCTTGCACATCACCAACGCTCATTTTATAAAACTCGTCTCTTCTGCATGCACCGGCAATGCCAAAAATTGCTACAACCTTCATCATTAAATATCTATCATTAGGTGCTTCGTTTACAAATGTGTATATTTCATCTTTGCTAAACACTTTAGATTTCTTGGAACGGTATCCTTCAGACTGCCGCTTCATATAAGCGGTTAACTTAGAAAACTGTTTAAGATCGATGTCCTTTTCAGCTATCACTAAAGCTTTCATCATTGAATATTCCGACCAAAGACTTGAAGGTTTTATATGCTTTGCTCTTTCTGAAAAATACTACAAGAAACACATTTTCCGTAAGATTCTTCACTATCTTCAAAACACACCAATCGTTGAATCGTTTATACACCAACTCATATTGTTTTCGTGACTTCTCAGGTATTAAAGTTGACGTTGCCGCTTGTGCCATCTCCATAACTTCTGGGGGAGAATTTTGAAACTCTTCTACATTACTATAATCACCATTAAACATTATTAACTTGATATTTTAATTCAAACATTCAAGAATAACAATGGCGACTTCAACTACGCCAGTTTATTTAAAATATCATTATCCTTAGTTACCGACCATGAAGTAACATAATTAGAATGGCGACTTCAACTACAACTCGAATAATACTAACCATCAAAGTGACATTCACAAAAGGTTGATACAGTTTTACAAATGTTCATGAAAAATTGCCCATTTCCTACAATAATTGGCACGATCGAAAATAAAACGTTGCAAGACACTTGTAAAAAGCCTCTTTATTGCACTCATGGCTTTTAAAAACACTCACTTCGCTCGTATTTTTAATCTAGCCATTTGTGCAATAAAAAATGGTTTTTTACAATTGTATCTTAAATAACTATTAATTTGTTTTAGTTATAATAATGTTTAATGAGAAGTTTTAGATTAAATCTTGCTTCATAGAATGTTTAAATAATTTATGTTGCAAAACAAAAATCTGAAAAGCTACGCCGCATGGCTGATAAATTTGGATATTTCAAACTAGCAATACTTTAAGATCTAATTTGACAAAAATAAAGCCGCTAAACCGTGAGCAATATTAGAAGAACTGCATTTATCCTATTCCATGTCATTGTAATAAACATTATGTGGGCGAGTCATACAGACCATTTAGTTTAAGATTGGGTGGGCAGTGAACACAAATTAGGAAGAATGAAATTCAGAAATCGAAGACTTGCGAATACGCTTCGGAGAACATACATCATACAATAACCTGGGACTCGGAATAAAGGGTCTAGCATCCATTTATACTATTATTTATATAGTTTTCACTCATTACTGAGTAACGTTGAAAAGTACGTATTTTAAGATATATTTTTTTAAACTTTTTTCTCTCTGAATCTAATAGAGATAGAGTGATGAACCAAAAATATTGACCACCTTAGAAAAACTCTTAAATATAGCCATACATATGTAAATAAACTGCTAAAAGTTTCATCAAAATCAGACTGCTCTAACATAGTGAAAAATAAATAAATGTCCAGTTGTTCCGCGGTTCCACCCGCTCTACAGGTTATAACTATTCAATTCAAATAGTAAATACTAGCTACATTTATATTTTTTAATAATCGGCATTACTGTCATGATTTATTATAATAGAATCTCTGTATTTTTCGAATATTTTTGACAAAATTTCGGTTGGCTTAATTGTTCCCTTAATTGCCACATGTGAACAGCAGCCCACAGTTTTGTTGCCATTATGTACAATCATAAGTAAAGTAATTTTAATATATTGAGCGGTGAATGTCATATCTAGCAATATTTTGGCGTCATCAAGTACCAACTCAAAATTATATGGGCTTCAAAATTTCATTTCATAATTTTTAGTTATTTCATAATTTTTAGTGACCTACACTAGAGAAATTTTAAATTTTCATATGGAGGAGCGGCCTTATCTATGGTTCATCTTCCGTTCCAAGGAGTCGGTTATTTTATCATTGGGTAATGCGACGGAACGTTATCTAAAAATATCACACTATAGCGTTACGGAAGTAAATCTGTCGTCTAAGGGCCGGTTTATCAGTGCACGGTTATGTACCTTAGCCGTTGGTCAAGAATTAGCTGTCGGTCATATTAACGTCAAACTGTTTATTAGTGTTCCGGTTAACCCAAACCGTAAGGCAAAGTCGCGGCTACTTTAACAGACGCTTTTTTTGCCTGTTATGGAGATAGCTGGAGGTTACAATGTTGTTTACATGTATAATGTTACAACAAGTTTAGTGTAGGGGGTCCGAGGCCGCGCGCGGTTCACGCGCCATACTTTCGTGTCTCCGCGTTCCATTTTCGTGCGTTAAG
Source organism: Rutpela maculata (assembly GCA_936432065.2). NCBI lineage: Eukaryota > Metazoa > Arthropoda > Insecta > Coleoptera > Cerambycidae > Rutpela > Rutpela maculata. The sequence goes on from OW386285.2 coordinate 119,127,209, forward strand.
CAAAGAAATCTGGAGCCTACATTTTTGATCGTAGAAAAAAACTTCATATACATTTTTGATGTGAAATTTTCCGTACTTTCGAATGGCGCAATTACTTTTTGAAAGAAAAAAATATTTTAAGATATATTTGACAAAGACTGGTATTCTGCAAATATTTTGTTTAATAAAAAATTACGCTCAAGGACTATTGTTGGTAACTTTTGGTATGTTGTTCCTGACATGTTCAGGGATATATCCTAAAAAGTTGCCGCTTCCCGGAATTTTTCCGAAGTGAAAATCTCTATTGACTCCACTATAAGGAAAGAATCGATCCTTTTGAAGAATTAGACAATATAGAATTTCATAAAAGATTTCGACCGAAATTTGCAGATGTTTTTAGTTTTTTATTGCTATTTTCCATTATCACAAACGGAGTACCCAGAGACAGAAGTTTAATTTGATGGGAAATTCTGTTGGATGTACTCATTTAGTTGAGCATGAAATTATTGTGGATTCCCCACCGATTAAGCAGCGGTATTATTCTGTTTCACCTGTTGTACAGCGACAGATTAATGAAGAGTTGGAGAAATTATTGGAGTCGGATATTGTTGAGCCGTCTACTAGTGCGTGGTCTTCCCCTATCATATTAGTATCGAAAAAAGAAGGAGGTTATAGATTCTGTGTGGACTTTCGGAAGTTGAATCAAGGTTCGAAGAAAGATGCATATCCTTTACCATATGTATCAACCATTTTGGACCGATTAAAGGGAGCTCGTTATCTTAGTAGCCTAGATATTAAATCAGCGTATTATCAGATACCTTTAAAACCTAACAGTCGAGAATATACTGCATTTACAGTACCGGGGAAAGGATTATATCATTTTAAAAGACTATGTTGTGGATTAACTAATGCACCCGCTTGTTGGCAACGTTTGATTGATAGAGTTTTAGGGGCGGATTTAGAAGAAAATGTTTTTGTCTACTTGGATGACATAATTATAATATTGCCATCTTTTGAGAAACTTATGGAAATTTTAGAAAAAGTGTTTTCAAGATTAATAGCGGCTGGATTGACTTTAAATCGAGAAAAATGCAAATTTTTTAGATCTGAGTTAAAATATTTGGGATATGTCATAGATAATAAGGAAGAATTGCTTTAATCATTCTATGGTTAGGACTATTTTCTGTCTATTTATAAATTAATACGCGAAAAGGAATTATGGGTAGGTTCCTAATGAAATGGCAAGCTGTGATTGGTGCTCGAGAACATGTGGTTGACCGGAAAAGAAAACGTGGGTTTCTGTTCACTGGTTAGCGCGTCGTTCCGCCATTCAGTCGAGATTTTTCCTGACTTGTTTTTTTTTTTTAAAAAACATCCCGATATTCACTTTTGGGGATCATGCTGGAAAGTCTTAAAGTTTAGAAGGGCCTGATTGTTTGTTAAGCTGTTTGAAGCCGATTATGGTTATTGTGGAACTTCTAAATAGGTAGGAAACGAAGCTAATGGATCCTTGTTTTTTTGTGTGAGCCCATTCCGGTTTTGTTGGGCAAGACATTGTATATGGTTAATTAATCTATTGGAGAGTTAAGTCTTTACTTTCAAGTTTGGGAGATAGATTTTTCTTGTTATGGAAGTTTTGTTGGAGGCCACGTGCCGAATTTTGGATTTGAATTTGCTGTTATGGTTACGAATTTACGAGTTTGTGGTTGTGAGGACGCTACTAGGACAGACTTTAAGTACGTAGATTGCAGTCACGCATCAGGTTACAGTTACATGACGAGAATTCACTTGGAGAGCCTGGAGTTTCTGGTATCATTATTCATCACCTTTAAGGACTTTTGAGGTCGGTGACTTATTTTTAATTTGCATTACAGTGATGTCCAGAATAAAGGACCCCCTGTTACGTTTCAATTTTTTTGTTCATGTAATTTTTTGTTCATGTAATTTTTTATACCGATGGCCAGTTTGAGTGCCTAAATATTTGATATGTTACTCATGTAGTATACTTATTGTTTTTTTTTACAATTAATGTGAGTAACTGCGCAGTTATATACGTATATTGAATTGTCTTGTACATGCACATATCTTAGGATACTAGAAAGATGTTGGATGATAGTAACGTCCGTACAGTATACTGAATTTATTTAAATTAGAAGCGATTTAACATCAGGTAAGAATTTTTTGTACGAATTTTTTAGAGTAAATCAGAGATAGTCACCTCATGACTGAACCTTTCACCATTTTGTAATAAGTTTTTTTCTATTTGGATATACTTGTCCTATTTTCTGTAATAAAAAATTTTATCTTAAAATTGACTCTACTGTTTATTGATTATGTTGTCAAAGGAGACTTCAAGTATTAGAATAAACACGGAGTTTGGTAATTTTAAATCGGTGTGTCGAACAGGAGCTTAAGGTTGGTGAAATTTTATTGGAAATTACCTGGCGCTCAAACTTTTTTTTGGCAAAATATAAAATCGTTAAAAATAAACGAATTTCACCACTGAAGTCTCTTGCTGGAGCTAGCTAACCTTGAGTTAAATGAGCATTTTAGTACTTTTAGTTTTTTTTAAGGCTTAATTTCATTTGAACACGTAACAATTTATATTACAGACACAAGAATGAAAAGTACCAACCGAATTAGGATGAAAAATAACCGAAAATCTTGGGTTAGAAATTATGAATTTACATTGTTGCTTATTTACAAATATCTATTTCCTTCGGTGGTTTATCACGTCTACATTTTCATCTTTTTTTAGTTACTGAATTGGAAAACATATTTCTACTCCCAAAATAACTTTCTGCAGTAGTATTATTTTTAACCTTTTTAAACAATTTCCTTTAAAAAATACATGAAACACGAAATATAAACAGGTACATACTCTTTCAATATGCTACAAATTAGTATTTCCGGCAACATTGCCTACATCCCATCTGACTGGAACTCTGCTGCCAAATTTCCATTTTATGTAGTTGACGGTTTTCTAACTACCGGTTGGTCGAAGGCAGGATAAACACTTTTTAATTTAACAAAGACTTTAACAGCCAGCTATAATTGACTGGCAGCTATGTAACAGGAACGTTTAACCGCGCACTGATAAACCGGCCCTAAGAGAAAGTTTGCCAATTTCAAACATACGCCGATTATTTTGTTTGACAGACGTTGAACGATCCTTTTGACAGTACATAATATATTTAGTGAAAGACGTCAGTGTTCAACTTCTGATAGTGGTACGTGTAACAGCGAGTACACTCTGGGCATTTTGGAGTGGGCGCTTTAGCAACGCGCGTTTTAAGAACCAAGGTGGCGTGCGAAGGTGTACACATTCAAGCGCGCGCTTCTGGTCAAGCGCGCGTCAGACGCGCGTTCTCAGATTATGGTTTGAACGCGCGTTAGCCGCGCGCTTCCAGATGCATACGCCGCTACTGTGTTGTACATTTGATCGCGCGCTTTCGTATCGAGTGAACGCACACCCTCTATTACAAAACGCTCATTGAACGCCTTGCTAAGCGCGTTGTGTGTACGCTACCGACGCGTACCGAACGGCAACGCCAAGCGCCCAGTGTGTACTCGCTCTAATTATGCGGCATTAAATGATAAAAATTATTCCTTTAATATTAGTCCAGGGAAATGAGTAAAAAAAGTACCATGTTCGGGACTGTGACTCATCCAGGCAGAGACCACGATTTTTAGGTAGTATAGGTGTCAATAAATGAAACCTATATAAAATCTGCGGTCGATTTTCTGCATATGTTTATTTACAGCCATTTTAATGCAAAAAAATGGAAAAAACGTGTTTTTTCACACTTTTTCACCTGCCAGTAAAAAGTAAACTATCTTACAGATAAATCAAATGAATCACCTTGTAGGAAATTAAGAAAGCTTTGAAATGGCGTTGTTAAATGTCGACATAGTTAATTGTTGCTAAGATAATTGCAAAATGCGGAATTTTATTCAATAAACAATATCTTGTGTAAAAAACAATCTACTGTTTTGTCCTTGCGTAAATAGTTGACTCTCATAAAAATTTCAAATCGATTCGTCAAATAGTTTTTGCAAAATTGCATTAATTTATCCCAGAGACCTTTTTTTTTGCAACCCCACCACGTCCAGAGAAATCAAAATACAATGATTCTACGGCCTCCACCTGAAAGGGAAAGACTTGATTTACCAAAATGCTTTGTTAGATATCGAAAAAATTAATTTTCAGACCTGCAAAATGACGTTGCAAAAGAACTCAGATTTTTACCTTATAAACAAATAGAATAATTTTTTAACAATTGATTGTAGAGCATCGGTTTTTCGATATTTGAAAAGCTGATATTTTTACACGAATTTTGAAAAAAAAAGAAGGTCCTAGGTCAATTTGGGGCAAAGTTAGCAATTTTTTTTCAAAAATTCATAGCTCCTTTGTTTACAATAATTAAGAAACGTAACAAGCGCCATTTTAAAGGGGAAGAGTTCAACTTTTAGTGTGTATGTGAATCGACAAATATTCTGTATTATTATAAATTACAGCGTTATTTATATCGAACAATGTGTTTCTTTTCACACTTTACAAATTCTATTGTTTATAACTTAATATAACAGTAATTTATATATTTAATTGTACACAAACCTTTCCTATAATTTTCAATAAGAATAATACAAAAATTTTGATAATGTATAAAAATATTTTTTTGTAAAATGTTTAAACAAATTACAGGTAATTATTACTCTCTTATTATTTTGGAGCAGATGTGTTGAACCATAGAAAATTTCTACTGTATCATACAAACCATTATACATGACAAACGCTGTCACTACCAGTACATTCACACGCGTGTTGTATACTTCTACGAAGGAAGTAATGGTTTGTTTTATTATTTATTAATAATTAATAATACGCAAATTAATAAGAGCACTTTTCATAAATTGTATGGTAATTTTGCATTTGAAAAATATCTTAAAAATGTAAATTATATCGAATAGAGTGTTTTTATTTTATAAATTTGAAAAATTCAATTGTTTATAACAATAAGATATATATTTACGTGTACATAAGCCTTTTCTACAACTTTCAACAAGAACAAAACAAAAAATTTTGATATTTTGCAAAAAAAAATTTTTTTTAAAATGTTTAAACAAATTACATCGTTAATATTAATGTTAATAGTTTAACAGATTGAATATTATTAACGTACGCAAAAAGGTACCCCAAATTGAAAAAAGAAACATCAAAATCGGTTAGCAAACACCAAAGTTATGACTTATGTGGTCAGTTTGAAGATGCTGTTTCAATTTTTGAATGCGCGGATTTCCCCCACAACCTCCGAGCTAAGTTGATTCGAGCCTCATTTTAGAAGCTTTGCCAACAGTTTTGAGAAAGTGCAATCATTTTCAAATTTTTTACACTGAAAGTTGAACTCTTCCCCTTTAAAATGGCGCTTGTTACGTTTCTTAATTATTATAAACAAAGGAGCTATGAACTTTTGAAAAAAAATTGCTAACTTAGCCCTAAATTGACCTAGGACCCTCTTTTTTTTTTCAAAATTCGTGTAAAAATATCAGCTTTTGAAATATCGAAAAACCGATGCTCTACAATCAATTGTTAAAACATTATTCTATTTGTTTATAAAGTAAAAATCTGAGTTCTTTTGCAACATCATTTTGCAGGTCTGAAAATTAATTTTTTCGATATCTAACAAAGCATTTTGGTAAATCAAGTCTTTCCCTTTCAGGTGGAGGCCGTAGAATCATTGTATTTTGATTTCTCTGGACGTGGTGGGGTTGCAAAGAAAAGGTCTCTGGGATAAATTAATGCAATTTTGCAAAAACTATTTGACGAATCGATTTGACATTTTTACCAGATATTAAGCACTATGAGAGTCAACTATTTACGCAAGGACAAAACAGTAGATTGTTTTTTACACAAGATATTGTTTATTGAATAAAATTCCGCATTTTGCAATTATCTTAGCAACAATTAACTACCGTCATTTTAAAGCTTTTTTAATTTCCTACAAGGTGATTCATTTGATTTATCTGTAAGATAGTTTACTTTTTACTGGCAGGTGAAAGAGTGTGAAAAAACACGTTTTTTCCATTTTTTTGCATTAAAATGGCTGTAAATAAACATATGCAGAAAATCGACCGCAGATTTTATATAGGTTTCATTTATTGACACCTATACTACCTAAAAATCGTGGTCTCTGCCTGGATGAGTCACAGTCCCGGCCAAAACCTCATTTCCCTGGATTATATGGGCACTCCACAAGCCTAATAAAATGATATTAGGAGAGCCAAAAAAAAAAAAAAATTCCCTTAGGACAGAATATTCAAAATAGTAACATTTAATATAAAAATAGCGTTTCTTAGTAATAATAATAATAAAAAAATATTTTCAAAACATTAATAAAGAGTTTCATTGTGGTAAAAATTCAGGCATTAAGAGTTTTCTTCAATAATATTGTATAATATATTTGAGAAATGTGAAATTAACTCTTAAGATTTAATTTAACCCAATGGGCACATGTACGTTTAATAAACGTTAAAAAAGGATTAAAAACCACACGTTGTTCTAGGGTTTTTAGCAACGGTTGATTCAACGAAAAAATGTCGCGCGGAAAAACGTTCTTATTAACCAAATATAAACGTCTTTTAAACATCATAGATAACGATTGAATAATATTAAAAAAAAAAAGATAAATATTCGTTAATATTCAACATTTATGAAACGAAAGTAAATGTAGAATATAAACGTTTTAATAACGTTAAATATTCACTATGTACGTCAATTAAACGAAATTAAACAGGCTCTAGGTCTCCATTTTCCAATACACATATATATGATAAATGTTACAGGATGAACCGCCATGTAGATGAATGGACAATTAATAAATTAAACACCCGCTGGGTTTTATCATAAAACCAGTGGGTGCTTAACCTATTAAACAGATAGCATAAAACTCTTTTATGCTATCTCGGCCAAGCCACAGAATAATGTGATCTTTAACCTGATCGGTATAAGATCCATCCAAATAAATCGATGCTCCCTGAAAGAATTTGAACATTGCAATCTATGTTATATTTATTTTATATAAATTCATAAGAATATAAGATGAAGCATGAGTGATTATTGTCAGTGGTTTGCATGTTGCGCCATCTACAAATAATTTCTGCAGCAAACTACGTGGTAAAGTAGGCAAATTTTATGCATTAATATAGCTGAGTAGAAAAACGTCAAAAAAACGTCATCATCTACCACTTATTTTACCTCTAGATTTAGAACGTCAGTGCATTTTAATAAGTTGAAAGCATCAGTTATTTTAACATTGCATACATTTTTTTTTCTTTAAAAAAATATTTCAATTGCTATGTTTGATTAATGTAATAAAAAAACCGTTTAATTTTCTCATTTCACAACCGCGGGTTGTTACAATTTCTCATATTATGAACGTGTATTATACGTTAATATATCAGTAAAAGACACGTTGTAATTAAAACGTTTTATTTCAGTATTCCCTTCCACTACAGGTTGGGAATGTGTCTAGGAGTAACGTATTTTACAGGTTTTATTTAAATTTAAAATTTTAAAGCCTAATTTTATACGTTGATATAGATTCGTAGAAAAACGTTTAAATAACGTAATCTTCTACCATCTATTTCACCTGTGGATTTAAAATTCTCTTGAATTTAGGAAAAAAATTATACAATTTTTAGACAGAAGTTCTAAATTTGCTAAAGAAAATTATCATAGGTCTCCGTGAGTTGGTCTTTACATACGTACGGAAACACTCTACAGGTCGAAATTCTTAACGGATCCACTTGAATGTTATTTGAATCGCTTGGTCTATTATCAGAACAGAAGTTGGAAACAACAGTTATTTTAACGTTGTAAAAAATACGTTTTTTTTTCTTTAAATAAAACGTTTGAATCGCCGTATTAAATATACCTAATAAAAAACATTAAACTTTTTCGTTTCAGAAACGTTACCTTTAGCGAGTCGTTAAAACTCCTTACATTATAGACGTGTTTTATACGTTATTACATATTTGTGAAAAAAACGTGCTTTCTAAAACGTTTTATTTCAGTATTTTCTTCTACTAATGGTTAAAAATGCGTGTAGTGGTAACGTATTTTAAACGTCTTATTTAAACGTTGAAATTTTCAACCAAATGCAACGTTGAAAATTTCAGCGTAAAACGTTTAATCAACGACTACAATGTTTTAAATACGTTTAATAAACGTACGTGTGCCCGTTGGGAAGTCAACTGATTTGATTAATTTATTAGAACATATGCAACAACACTTCAGTCAGACTCGACGATATATTTTTCAGTTGATATGTCGATACAGTTTTCACTACATTTGGTAAATATCACCGTGCATCTAAAACGTGACCTATTTGGAAAGCTACATGGATGCATCTTCAGATCATCCAGAGTGGGTGGCAGATTCTGCAGTGGATTACTTTTTGCAAAGAGCAATTTGCGAGCATTCCTGTTTTTACAATGCAGCTGTATTATATATTTCTCTAATTTTTAATAACCTCGCCATTCAATGACTCCGCTGGGTGTCACAAGCTCTAACGCAACCGTTGAGTCTGGGTTGGATTGCCAGGTCTTCCAAGTAGAGATTTTTGCCTTGGACGAGAACGATGATACGGTATCACAGTCAGTGAATGCATGATATCCTTTTGTGGCTACTGACATTCCAACTCCCAACTTTTCGGCTATTAAATAAATCGGAATGTATCGATAAGCTTTGCCCACTGCCACAGTGGTTCATCGTTATGAATAAAAATACTTTAATTCTATTTTAGTATACTTTATTGAACTGCTCCTGCGATTCCAAACCATGATTGAAACGAAAAAATAAACGGCCACTGTTATTAAAAGTAATTAAAAATAATGAACAAAATTTTTCTGTTAATAAACAAACATGGATTTATAATAATTATAATTCTGGGCGAGAAGTTTGTGACCTATGTACATCCTTTGTTTTGTTTTTGACAGTAGTCAGGTAGTTTAATGGTTATTGTTTAGGTTAGATGTAGGTTTGTAATTTCTCTTGTGGCTGGCTGTATGGCCTCGGCCTTTATGCCAAAAAAAAAAAAAAAAAAAAAAAAAAAAAAAATAATTATAATTAGGTAATATCTAATATACAATAAAACTGGAAAAGTATCCAATAACATTAATTAGAAAATATCACAACTTACACACTTTTTTATTTATTATGAAGGTAACTAATTTCATAATAAATAAAAATGTGTAAGTTTTGATTTGCTTAATACCTAAATATTTTCTAATCATGATGAAAGCAAATAAATAAAAAATAATTAATTGTAAAAACATTAAGTAGTAATAAAATTTGTTTACCTACAAGAAGTAATGTTTGTTATACAATAAGGTTTCTTTTGCGAATAATAAGCTAAAATTACAATCGTATGTACAAATTGTCTTTTTTGTCTCATGTGTAGGATTATGCCTTAATCAAAGCACATACTTTGAAACTTATCAATTTCGAGAAAATTAACAACTTCCTGGGAAAGTGATCCTTAGGTTTTTTCGGCAATGTTCTGAAAAAATTGATCAATGGATCGCTTGTTACCAATAACATGTGTATTAAATCTTTCATGATGTTAATTCGAGATGCCTTCCAAGTACTATGTTCTCTGAATCTTTTCGCATCTTTATGGCGGGATTCTTGAGCCTCCTTAAACATTTTTCTTATAGAAGATTTAATGATTTCCAATCCATGGATCAGTACTTTATGTAAAATGATTGGCATATAACACCAGTTATACTTTTCTATGTACAATTTTGCAGTATCAGTATTTTAAAATAGTTAATGTTGGCGTGACATTGCTTCCATCTCCTTACAAACAGTTTGCAGATGTTACCCGATTTCTCAAGTAATTTTTCTCCAACTAAAATGAAAATAACAGGAAGAGTTGTAAAAAGTAGAGCATCTTTTGAAATCTAAGGACTGTGGATTAATATGCATAGGATATTAGAAGGTTCCATGAAGTTCCACAAAATATAAGCTTTGTCAAACTTTTCATTTTTATTATATTTATTTTCGATTAATTATTCTCCAACAGCCGAGAAACACAATAATGATTTCAATAAATAATATACAGTATACTAGTACATACCGTGACTAATAGGGTTCATAATAAAAAGTTTTCACTTTTCTCTTTAAACACGTGTAACAACAGCAGTCAAAAACAAGTGACTGATACGAGTTGTAAATGGGTGAGTTTAACTAGTTATGTTTTTATTCGGCTATGGACCACAATAGTGTGACGTTTCACTCCCACTCTAACTATTCCAACCTATTTCTCACATCGACCTTATCGCCACTGTACATAAGACCATGGTTAAAATTGAATTTGAAATTTCAGAAAATCTGTGAATATTTAACTATTGAATTATCATCCTCATGTTTTAACTTTAAAAGCTGCGCCTTCTTGTAATAATACTGTAATTTTTAAGTCCTCTTGAAATTTTTTCAGAAATTAATTGTTTATTGCGCACGCGTAATACGTATGTCGGGCATAACTCCATCTTCTTATTTTTATTTGTTTTCCTGGTTGAAGTTTAAGGTTATGTATAGTGAATTATTTCTTTTATAATTTTCAAGGATTTTACAGTATTTAAAGTGTTTGTAAATCAAAAATGGTCAAAAAATTACATTTTTCTGCGATTGCTCAATTTTTTAAGGATAAAGAAACACTAATGGTCAAGGTAGAAAGTTCTGTTGAAGCGCGAAGCGGGCCGCATGAAAGGAATTATTATGATCCTGAAGTGCTGACTGTTAAGGGAGAAGTTCATGCTAGCATGAGAGATATAATCTATAAAGTAGAGGTGTGTGCTTTTTTAAAAAAATAAATATATTTTACTTTAAATGTAATTAATTGTTTTCAGATATTTTTGAATAACGGTAAAAATATAACCGATGCAGAATGTGCTTGTACAAGGGGATTATGGTTATGCCATCATATGGCTGCTCTGGCTCTCTTTGCACACTATAATATTTCTGTAAGAGTACGAACATGCCAAAGGTGCTACGCAGCTATAGAAGTTCAGGCCTCAGTTTTAGTCGATGCATTGAAGCCATGAATTTGTACTAGGAGCAGTTCACCCTTCTAACATCGACGGTATGTGCGGTTATATTTAAATGTATAGATTTGTTTTACACATTGATGGCTTCGATGCATCTACTGAATTTGCGGTCTGAACCTCTAGCTGCGTAGCAACTTCGGCATGTTCGTACTGTAACAAATGAAGCGTGCTCATGGAATATGTCGTATTTACTAGACAGTTCAATTTTAAACTATTTTAATCAAATAGAAGTAAGTTCTGAATAAACGATACAATACGTAATTTCTTTATTTATTTGCGTTTCTAAGTGAAAATACTTACAAATAAACATTTAAACACGAGGTTAGGGCAAGGCCCCCACAAGGGAGGGTCAGTAGGTACTGTGGTACCCTGGGCCTGGTTAGGCTAGTAAATACAATTCTCGCTCGTTTAAGAGACCTGAACAAATTTCTTCTAGGCGCGGGGGCCTGCCAGTGAATTTCGTACAGGGGCCTGGTTAGAGGACGAAAATTTATGATAACAGTATAAAATAATGGAACGCAATTCAAATAAAAATAAATAAAACAGGCTTTGAGGTTAGAGCACAAATAAATAATCAAAGAACTACGTTCTCAATAATTTTCCAGGCACTTGTAGAACGCATGCGCATAAACAACAATTTAGAAAACATTTTTTTATTCATTCTCCGTAGAGAAAATTGATTACCACATGTAAAAAACTTATAATCCAGCTCTATTTTTATACTAGTAGTTAGGTTTCAATAGTTAAATATGAAAAATAACGTACCAATCCTCAGATACATTTTTAAGTAATTTATTTTGACCCTTAAAGCACATGTACATAAGGCATGCTTCAAAGAGTGGATGGAAAGGAATTCAAATTAACCTCCTCGTGAATGACGTCACGACTATTGTGGTCCATTACTTATGTATCGAATACAAGCAAATACTTCTACCTGTGTACGACAGTCTATCATCTCCGAAAGGCTTATGGTGGGTAATGATGTCACCCGGCGCGACATGAGTCGAGCACTTTTGATAAGCTAAATCCGCTCTCTGAACCACTGTGCTGCGTATGAAACCCTTAGCTCGTACAGACCAAGTTCTTTCAGTGATGAATAGAAAGAAATGGCAATGATCACTACATCAGAGTCTACTGTATGTATGAGAACATTGAGCAATCCATTTTCCATCATGTCTTTAACATGCACAAGAAGTCTCCAATCCGCTTCTTCTATACAGCTGATGTGACCATCTAAATTTGTATTTGTAATGCGTCGAGAACTCAGCTAAAGTTTGAAAAGTCCTTCTTTTTATTGCATATTGCGAAGAAAGTCTTTCCAATTTTTTGGATTTTTGGTGGTTGATCCAACTTTGCAGCATATGCCAGAACCTCTGATGTCACGTACTGAATTCTTGAGGCTATCAGCAAAAATTCTTGAGAATCTTTATAATATGCTGAATACATTCCTCGCCAAGAGTCTGTGAGGTTATTGGTAATAATAAGTGGACAAACATAGTTCCTTCATACAAGCAAGTGATGGTGGAATATATTCAAAAATAGTATCCATATTTAACTTTCTTGTCATTGTTAATGAAACTTCGGTGAAACAATGCTAGGTCAAATTTCACAGTGTTTATTTTGGACGTCTGATTTGGTTGTTTTTGACATGAAAACAAGTTCTTCATGGCTGACTGGTGAATTTAAAATAAAAATTCGAATCCAATATAGTCAATCCAAGACGGCAGTAAAACATTCTATCATCATAAAACAAAGAACACGTAGTACAATACAACAGGAATTTGGTCTGAAATCAGATGAAAATTAAGCGAAAAGAGTTGTGGAGGTAGTGACTTTACGTACACCCTGTATATATACTGTAGTGTATGTGATTTCTTATAATAAAAACATTCGAGCTGTTATGATATAACTGCTGACTCAGGACAAGGATTAGGACCAGGCAGTCAGTCTTTATATGATAGCAGAGTGAAGTACAACAGTAAAGAGTGTGTTTTATTTAAACAAATTTAAGTGATTGTTCAGTGGCGACGAGGATTAACCATATAAATAAAAGCGAGTGCGCCTTAATTCTTTAATGTGTAAATCCAATGAAAAATAAGAAGGAACAGAACATAAACTTTGTAAGGAAAACAAATATACATTGGGTACTAGGAAAACGGGCCTAGCACTATTATATAGCAATGTTTATAATATAATTAAGAAAACCAATTAAAACAACCCTTATCATAGGGAGATTTACAAGCATTTAGGAGGAAATAGAAATAATATTTGTCCGAATCATTTATGTTTTGAATCACTAGTATACCATAAAGTTCTTTAATTATTATTTGTCTTTGAGAATCAAAAAATTGTTGGTGTTGGCGTTATTATTATTAAAAGAGCGTACAGTAATTAACACAAAAAAGTGAATTTCATAAAATGTATTAAACCCAGTCGCAAAACAAGGGACTCAGGTCCAAACAAGGGACTCAGGTCCAAAGAAGGGACTCAGGTCCAAAACAAGGGACTCAGGTCCAAAACAAGGGACTCAGGTCCAAACAAGGGACTCAGGTCCAAAACAAGGGACTCAGGTCCAAAACAAGGGACTCAGGTCCAAAACAAGGGACTCAGGTCCAAACAAGGGACTCAGGTCTAAAACGAGGGACTCAGGTCCAAAACAAGGGAATCAGGTCCAAACCAAGGGACTCAGGTCCAAACCAAGGGACTCAGGTCCAAACCAAGGGACTCAGGTCCAAAACAAGGGACTCAGGTCCAAAACAAGGGACTCAGGTCCAAACCAAGGGACTCAGGTCCAAACCAAGGGACTCAGGTCCAAAAACAAGGGACTTAGGTCCAAAACACTAAGAAAGAAAGCCTCACGGAATCTGTCCGAATCGAACACGAGGGACAATGGGTCCAGAAAAAATGCTACAACGAATGAACATACGCGGGGAATACGAATTGGTACGTGGTCATTCAGCGTTGGAAATAATAATAATAACTAATAAATAAGTGTGCCGCTTGCGAAGTCTGAAAATTAATAATAGTGATAATAATAATGGGATGGGTTTGATGATTTCCAGTTTCAGCTAAGAAAGCGTGTCGCATAAATCTAAAATTCTTAATAATAATATTAATAATAATTCTTATATCCCAATCATAGATACAATTAAGTAATAATCATACAAGTGGCTATAAGGAGTGCGTCATAAATACATACCATAATAAATCGTCTAAACATTACATTAGTATAACAAAATGTAAAATATAAAATCAAATTACACGTAAAAAAAAATTGCATAAAGGAGCACACAACACATACAGTATAACAAACTACAAATAATATAACACGTAAAAATAGTAAGACTAAATGAAATTTATTGATACTTTTCCCTTAACAAATTCTTTATCGTCCTTTTAAAAATAAATGACTTGGAATTTTTTATATCAGTAGATAAATGATTATACATTTTACATTCATTATAAAAGACACTTTTTGATACATGTGCTGGTGAGAAATTAATCTTTAAATCTTAAATCCAATAATAACAATAATAATAATAATCATAATAATAATAATGTAATGATGATGATAATATTGGTGATAATAGCAACTAGACTGGCTAAGCCGAGGAATTAAATTTTAGTATCGTATACAGGATGAGACGAATAAATATGAGCTCCAAATGGTTGGGTGGAACAGCATTGGAACATTTCGATTGCGAAGGAGATGTCTGCTCAGAATGCTTGCGATAGGCAAAATCAAAAAAGGCATTCAACGTACGCGTGCAAATGAACACGATGCTTTTTAAGTTGATAGAGCAATCGCGCACTTGAAAATCATCGCAAAACATTTCCGACTTTTTGACAGAAGGGTCACTTAAGTTTAAATACTCTGTGTATTATTTTTCTAGGGTATGGGACTGAACCACTCGCATTTCGTTGAATGAATTAAATTCGAAAAAAAAAATATGTTTTCGTTTATTTTGTAACAAGAAAACTTAAAATATTTTATTAATCACAGTAGTTAATTACACTTGTTAATTAAATACATATCTGTGTAAATTTGCCGTTTTGTAGTCCGAGGTTTGTTTGTAAACAGATTTGATGATTCGGAGCGAACTGTTTTACAACTGTGTCAGGTGTTTATATTAAAGGTTATTAGTTCTCTAATATTCACGACATGCATCCGAATAGACCAGAAAAGATCTCGGTGTGAAACGATTCGAACGGAAGCATGGACGGAGAACGAAAATATTTCTGATTTACTTTAAAATTGAAAATAAAATATTTAATGAATTTTGTGACTGTTAATATTTTGAGAATTGACTGTATTAATTATCTACTAAATTTTCATTTTTAAATTATTCACAAATAAACAATTTTCAAAAGGTCCTTTGACACAAACAGCGAGTATTGAGGACCGGTAAAAAAAAAAAAGGTACGAGCGGACTGTGCTTGCAGGAAATATATTTCAGTATTCCAGGAGCGTACGTAGAGGCAACAGCTGAAATAGATGTATATCAAGCTACAACTCACTATTCACCGAAGGTTTGGGGTCGACGTGGAAGCCACAAACATTCTTCTTCAAGTGAAAAGTGTCCGGCCTTAAATCAGACATGCAATAACTGTGGATCCCAAGGAAATTTCAGGTTTCAATATAAGACACATACAGAAAGAAAAAAACGTGTGAGAAATAGTCAACCATATGTAGAGCCTCCTAGAAAATTCAAGAAGGAGAAAGTGGCGAATGTGCATTCCATACAAGAAGACACCGATGAAGAAGAAAGACACTAAATCTTCCACATCGATAATAACGAAACAATAACCTACAGTTTAGGAGGAGTTGAGATAGACATTCCCATTTATTCAGGTAGCAAGACCCAAGTAACAATCTTAATTTTAACATACTCTATAAGATATTCTAAAAGCTTATTTTTGAGACTACTTATAAACGTAAATGGTCTGGAAAGACTCTAAAAAACTGACTTAAAACCCTTATACGGGTATAGGGGTCCACCTAGAGAAAGGACCACATATTTTCATTTAAAACTACTTTTAAAGCTTTCAGGTTTTAATGAATCATCTAAATCTCTGCTCGTAGAATATCTGAAGGGTATTATAAAACCATACTTGGTTTAGAATAATTGCTTATTAAAGTTTAAAATGCACACACAAATGCTTGAGAGAATGTTTTGTATTTAATAAAGTAAATATAAAAGAAATTATATGGGACGCCATGCATAGTTAGAAAATGAACATATCGCAAGTACTGAAAAAAAATTACTTATAAATGAAGTATTGAGAGCCCTCATAGTGGGCTAAAATTTTCAACGAAGCTAAGTTTACTGTAAAATCTAGTTAGACAGTTCTTACAAAATTCTGGCGCCCTCCAAAAACGCAAATTTAAATAACTATATGGATAAATTATTTTTCTCCTCGATGACTTAAAAATAAATAAATCAGTATCATCTTTCCATAATATGATTTAATGTCAATAAATTCTTTCTAAAAAACATTTCTCTTACAAAAAAAATTACATTTCTTTGTTCAATCTGGAACCTTCCCAGTGTGGCTGACCGTTGTGCATTTCTTGACCTTTGGAAGTGGTGGCAGCTGTGTGCATCGACCATATTAGTTGTGAATAATTCTACTTCAAACGTGTCTTGTCTTAAAATGCCTACAAAATAACCAATTGCTCTTTAAATACGCTGATTTATTCTTGTAGAAGTATGTATTAAGTCCCATCGGTCTTAATATAGTTATTTCTTAAAACTTGTAGGCTATTTTAAAACCTGTGCTAAACTGAGAAGTTAACACATCCGCTTTAAGACATGGCGCCTTGTATAACCTAACCAAAAAATTCAGTTTGATTTTAGTACATTGTCATTTGTGGAAAAAGTGAGTGGTAGAGCCGCTTGCTATTATTATAAATTACCAAGAGCAGGTATAGTAGCGCAGCGGGCTAAGGCGTATTAGGGCGAGCATGCTTGGTCACACTCCCTATTGTGAACTGGGTTTGATCTTCATCTCCGACACTAGCAATGTCTGCTGGTAATGGATATTGTCTGAACGGGAAAGATTACGGCGACAGGAAGCGAAGATCAGAAGAAACCTCATCAGAACCAAGGTGTACGTGAGTGTAAAGGAAAACACAACTTGCTTCAACTTTAATCAAAGTACACAAGTAATGAGTAAGGATAGAATAGACATACAAATTAAATATGATGAAACATGCCAAAACTACAGAAGGAACATCGTGCATCTAAAGAAGATCGTGGGAGAATGGGCAGTGTATGTTTCAAAATAAGTACATGTGACCGACAAAAAACAAGAGTCAGATAATTACTGATATTTCGTAAGCCTAATTTACTTTAGTATCGTCGTGTGACATGCGTTGTATGCTACTTTACTATATTGTTATATATATGTTACAGTAACAGATGAGTTGATCCAAGGCAAGTCCATGTCCACGTGACTGACAAAGGATCAGAGGCCGTAGACTGCTATTCTTCAAATTTGCACCTTCCTTTGGTTATGACTTATATATTAATATATTTTGCTATATCATATTCTTATATTGTTCTATTATTATATAGTTAAGTAGGTATATTGTTATATTTGGTGCACCGCCATAACTCACATTGTGGACATTATTGTTAATTTCATTAACACTGTTGTAAAAGAAAAAGTGGATGTAGTGTACTACTACTCATTGGTGTATGTGATTTCTTATAATAAAAACATTCGAGCTGTTATGATATAACTGCTGACTCAGGACAAGGATTAGGACCAGGCAGTCAGTCTTTATATGATAGCAGAGTGAAGTACAACAGTAAAGAGTGTGTTTTATTTAAACAAATTTAAGTGATTGTTCATATACTGTTCTAAGGGACATTTTTTTTGGCTCAGGACAAGGATTAGGACCAGGCAGTCAGTCTTTATATGATAGCAGAGTGAAGTACAACAGTAAAGAGTGTGTTTTATTTAAACAAATTTAAGTGATTGTTCATATACTGTTCTAAGGGACATTTTTTTTGGCTCCCCTTCAAATATTGTCCTATATGGCTTGTAGAATACCCGTTCCAAAGAAATTATTTTTATCATCAAATGTCGCATAGTTACACATTTAAATGTTTGCCGACCCTACTACCTACTATGACTACTTACAACAAATACAAATAATATACTATAAATATACAGGGTGTCCCGAAACTCCCGCCTTCCCCTTTAGGTGCTAATTCTCCATGCAAAAATAGTAAGAAAAGTTCCTATGAACATGTGTCCGGAAATGCTTCCTAAGGGAGCTACGGCCCTCTAAGGATGGCGCAAAAATAGGTGTTTTTACTAATTATCTCGGAAATTATTTGGGACAACTTTATGAAACTTGGTTACGTTTTTTTGATTATTAAAGGTTATTGTTTTACAGTATTAGCCAAAATTAATTTTATCCAGGGGCGGAGAAACGAGAGGTCGGTGTTCTTTGTTTCTACATATTAATTTTCCATTTGACATTTTTTAGTACTTTAATCCCTGATTATGATTCCCTGGTTAATTCTGCATAAAAAAAGGCCTCTTTACAATTAGCCATATGGCAAGCCGTTTTCGAGTAAAAGCGGTCTAAACGAAATATTGCGAATTGGTTTGCTAAATGTGCATTATTTATTTTTTAAAGTAGGCGTAAAACAATAACTTTTATTAATCGAAAAAAGTTAACCAAGTTTCATAAAGTTGTCCCAAATCATTTCCGAGATAATTAGTACACCTATTTTTGTGCCATCCTTAGAGGGCCGTAGCTCCCTTAGGAAGCATTTCCGGACACATGTTTATAGGAACTTTTCTTACTATTTTTGCATGGAGAATTAGCACCTAAAGGGAAAGGCGGGAGTTTCGGGACACCCTGTATATTTAAACGTCGCCTATATGTATGTTGATTCATTAATAAAAACGTTTATTATTTTTATTATTCTAATAATGCATAGTTACCAAGTGATCGTGTTTATGCTAGTGTTACACCCAGCAATAAATACATCACAGTATAGCTTGTTTACAACCTTTTAGTAGTAATTTACCTTTAAACATTACGGAACTCACTAGATACAATTACATGTTAAGCTATTGTATTATTGTACATGAAAATAGTCTTATTGTTCATATCGCCTAGAGCCGATCCAGGTTTTGACGTCATAACTACCTCGGAGCCGGGGTCTGGTATTTAATATATACAGCACAGAAAAGATTTCGTAATAAAGGTTTGAAAAAGAAAACAGATTCAGTTTGCGAAACGTTAGGAAAATAAATTAATTTTATATTTTTATTCATCATTTGTCAAGAAAATTCCTCTAACTGTTCCTTTGAAGTAAAAGTCGCAGGCGTAGAGGTTATTTTTCCAGTAAAATTCAGGATAATTATATTATCTTGTAGATTTCACAGACACTGTTTTTAGAAGAAAATATTTGTGGCAGAGAATCCCATTAAGGAAACCAGAAAAATTAAGGGAAAACCGAATCTGATGTTCATGATTCAAGATGACGAATCCAATAATGCTGCCTTATAGCAATAATTTTGGCCAATGGCATGAAATAAAAGCTCTTATTGACACTAAATAACGTAACGAATCTCATTACTGTAGCACACAGGGTCCCTGTAATATTAAATAAAAACCTACTCTGGGGCACCACCTTCAAAGGGCTCTAGCTCCCTTAGAAAACATGTCTATAGATATTTTTTCCACATCGTTGCAAAAACCATCACAATCTTAGTTAACTACATAAGTTTCCAGACACCCTGTACATATCTACTTGTACAAAAATTTAAATTTGTGGTAAGTCCATACAACATGAATCCTTTGAAATACGAGCCCTTTGAAAATATTGTTAATTAAATAAGGAAATTAATTTCACCACTGAAATAACTTCCGTTAAAAAATTTAAAACTCAAACATCAATCTTCTGGTAAATAAAATATTAATTCGTGTAATTTTATTATTTCCTTTTTTGTCCGATAATTTGTAATAACATTCAGAACGAAAATTCAATAAACCTATTTTCCGGTTAATTGTTCATTGTAATACGAAAGGCCCCGAGGGAGAAATGGGCTTTGCAAAAGGGGTTGGTTTTAGAGCGCACATCTTGTTCTGACACGGGGCGAAAAAGTATGAGGTAGATGTTTGCTTGCCCTGCAGGTAATTCAAAAATAATATTACATTAATTTTATAAACTAATTCAAATTACCTTCTCTTCTTAATTTATCAGGGATGAGAATTTTAAATAATTAACTTTGTAAACTTTTGCACTCTAGGCACTTTCCAACATTTACAAAATTCAATTTTAGAGCTTTAATGCCAGAGTTGTATAATTAAGGAAACATTCATTTTAATTAAAATTTTTATCTATTTAGTAATTAATACTAATTTTGTATATATGTCAAGCGTATACATATATTACATACCCTAAATAAAACTTCTAATAACACAATAGTTAAAAAGTCAAATAAAAAATATGTAAGAAGCATAGTAACAATACTTCCTGTTATAATTGCATCATATCCATCACACAAGGTAACAGTTTACATGCTTCTGGAGATCACCAGACTATTAAAAAACTATTAATTAACTGGGGGTTTGCATTGAAAAAAGTATAATTTCAGTATATGAATAACTCTCTAAATTAAATAAATATTATTATAATTTTGCCAATTTTCGCTTTCATCTCCATCTCCAATAAGCTCATCTAAAAGAGCAATGTTAAAAAAAGGGCTTTTCTGGCCCATCCGTGGTAAAGTGTGGAAGCCATCTTTTTTTACTAATTTTGGGGTGCTGAAAACGAATCCGTCACCCGTTCTGGCGAAAAATCTCCGGAACACATTAAAAAACCACCCTCATTTGGGGGTGACATTGGAATTTTGCAGGAAATTCTCTTAAAATACTAAGTTTTAATAACTAAGTAGAAAAAGAAGTAAAAAAAAATCAAATTCACCCCTTCAACCCTCGTCGCCATTCTTTCACCACCCCTAAGAAGGTTGTAAGCTACTATAACTACTATATAGTTATTTACATATTTAAAAAAAAACAAAACACTTCATTGAGTGGTTGCTATCAGAATATAATAATCTGATTACTTCTGAGTACACTCATATGCCTCCTCACATCCAGAAGAGGTGGGTCTCACCTTCTCAGAGATATTGATCGGTGTTAATTACAAAAAAATTCTAATACGCAGTTGGATGTTTTTTTATCAAATTAAGGTGACTTGGCCAATTCAGATCAGTCCTGCACCCCATCCAAGGAGGGAGTGTAGTCAATATCCCCTTTAAAAAATGTTGATTTTTATAGTAAAAAATTATGTGATTATTTAAATAATTTTTGTTTGTTAGAACGGGAAACTTTTTTCATTTTATGGCCCCCTCAAATTCCAAATTCCCTCCTCAAATTCCAAATCTACCCACGAAACGGGTGGGAGTAACTATTTTGGGATTTTCGATTCGTTTTCATTACAACAGAAATCCTTCATTACCTCTTACATGGATTTCTATCATAATAGAGTAACTTAGTGACTTCAAAAAATATATATATATTAACGTATCATTTACCCGTTTTGCGGGAGGTGGGGATGTGGCATAGAGATCTCAGAATTATTTCAGGAGTTTTGCCCCCGACTAAGATGATTATTGATTTGTGGTTGTCAGAATGAGATTTTACTTTCCATGGTACTTCTTGCCAGTCCTATGGGGGATGGTGTATGAAGTAGTAAATATCAGAACGAGATTCGTGATGTCATGATTTCACCCCCAACCACCACTGAGGCCGCCACCTCGTGATCAGTTTTCATTGCGAAAAAATTCCTTAGTTATTCAATTGAATTTTCCTTCTTAGAATGAAGTATTCTGTACATTGTTGACATTCTCTCATCTGTTTTCAATCTTAAAGGCAGAAAACGTGCCTTCATTTTTCAATTATATTCATTATAAAGATTTTTTTTTAATTAAAAGACAAAAAACTTTAAAAAATATTTCTTTTAATAGTGTTGTGCTGTGGTCGATGCTCAGAGTACAAGTGCGTTAATAGAGGAGTTCCCCAGGGTAGTGTGCTGGGGCCCTTATTATTTTCTATATACTGCAGATTTTTACACATTTCTGTCTAGTTGTCAAATTCACCAATATGCGGTCGATACCCAAATTTTTTACTCATTTCCTTACGACAGTAACATACAGAGTGTGGTGGACAAAATTAAATTTCATTTGCAATCTCTATCAAAAGTATATAGTGCTCATAAACTTATTTTAAATGAATTAAAAACTGAAGTTCTTGTATTTGGTAAGCAGAGACAAGCAATAGCTGCCCATCCCGACTTTCGTATAACAATAAGCAGCGTAATAATTAGGCCTAAAGCTATGTGTAAAAATTCTGGGGGTTTCCTGGATACTGGTATGAAATTCCAGACACATGTTAATCACTTGGTGCAGAAATCTTATGGTAAACTGAAACTACTTTATATTTATAGACTCTCTCAGTATATCAGTTAAACTAAGGTTATGAGACTCTCTGATCCTATCACTATTAAATTACGCTGATACTGTCTCTTGGCCTTGTTTGCTGCAGTCAGATAAATTTATCTTGCAAAAGATACAGAATAGCTGTCTGAGGTATTGTTTGGGGTTACGTAAATTCGACAGAATTACCGAGAAACTGTTAGATTCTAAATGGCTTAATTTGACATGATATCGAAGCCTGTTTACAGTTCCGAAGCACAGATCTGCTCAATTTCAGGGAGCTTTCTCTTACAATGCTGTAAAAATATTTACCAAAATTCCTCAAAACACAAAGAACGCCCCAAGTATCTACTCATTTAAAAAACAAATGAAAAAATTTATTAAGTCATCTTATACATAGAGAGCGAAATATAATTACAGAATTATAATATTGTCAGCTATGTCAAGATATTAAGTAGTTTTTAATATTTTCATGGATAATTTCAGCAGTAGGTACTTTGTCATTTATTGTTCCTTTTCTTTACCTGTTGTTATTTCCTTCATTTTATATTTTATATTTACCGTGGTGGTTGCGTGGAAGAGCGAGTAATCGAACGTCGCCACCGTTTCATTACATTATTTTGTTAATTTCTTTGGTATTAAATAAAGGCTATTATTATTATTATTATTATTTTTTTTTTTTTTTCGGTTTGCCCGCTGCCGGACAGGACTTCCGTGGCCTCCGACACCTCACGGTAGCCGCGCCGGCGAATTCCTTGCAGCCACTCTCCACGACCTGTGGAGTTAGTGACTGCAAATACCTAAATCGTGTGCCCTAAGTAGACGAAGGGACCCCAAGATAACCGCCTTCTGCATCTGGCCTGCCAACCATTCTGCCGAATTCTGACAGGCCGGTATGATCTTCAATTCTGAGAGCAGCGAAGGCTTCATCCCTCCGAGTACGCCGATTATTAGGACGACCATCTTGACAGAGTAGCCTGGGTACAGCACTTGGAGCTCATACCGGAGATCACGATATTTGGTCCGTTTTTCCCCCTCCTTCAAAGCGATGTTTGTCTCAGCAGGTGCTGAGAATTCGATTACAAACATCACTTTGTTCTGATGGTCGAGGAGGACTATGTCAGGCTTGTTGGCTTGAATTAGCCTGACGGTCGGGAACGAGTAGTTCCAATAAATTCGGCACCTCTCGTTCTCGACAACGGACTCAATATCTCCGGGGATGTAAGGCAGCACTGGTGTTTGGTCTACCCCATACGAGTGCCGTAGATGGTAGTATAGCACTCGTAAAGCCGCGTTATGGCGGTGGATGTAGGCCGAAATCGCGTATACCGGGCATGCTGAAAGCAAATGCATCAGCGATTCCGGCGCCTGACGGCAGGTCCTGCAGTTGGTATCAGGGACCTCTACACCCATTACGCGGCTCCGGTAGACCAAGGTGTTTATTACACCATCCTGACAGGCCACAATGAATCCCTCGGTCTCCGACTTAAGCCCAGCTGACCTTAAAAAGGCGAATGTCAGCCTAGTCGATAAACCCAGTGTTTCCATGTTTTTGTAGAATACACCGTGCATGGGTTTATCGACATGCTGCCTAAACAGGCTCTCCTGTTCGGCAGCTTTTATTTGGGCTTTCAGACGAGTCGGCTGAAGCTCAGTGACTGACTCTGGGTCAGCACCGTGCCGGCCGCCTCGTCTGGCGTCGAATACGAGACCGAGTTCATCTGCGGCTCTTTTTGCTGCCTTAAACAATCCTGCGCCCACCCCTGCGATTTCGTGATCTCTCACTAATAGCAGGAGCGGATCCGAGCTCCTGAGGATGTTACATGCCATACTCAGTACTACTCTGCCATGCATACACTCCAGACCCAAGAGTCCTCGGCCCCCCCGATGACGTGGGAGGTAAACACGAGGAACGGACGATCTAGGATGAATACTCCTATGGATGTTCATCATCTTGCGGGTGTCTCTGTCTAGTTGGCGCAGCTCATCTACCGTCCATTTTACTACTCCAAAGGAGTAGAGCAGAACAGGAACGGCAAGCATATTAGTAGCAGACGCCTTATTCTTCCCCGAAAGTTCGGACGACCAAATCTTTCGGAGTAGGCGTCTGTACTTGCCGCGGAGAGATTCCTTGATTTGTTGCACATCCTGGATGTGATGTTGTTGCACACCCAGGTATGTGTAGGTCTCTCCGGCATCCAGATGTCTTAGGATGCTTCCGTCTGCGAGCTGCGCGTCCTCAGAAAATTCCCCGCATCGCCCTCTCTTGAGGTGGACGACCGCGCACTTGTCCAACCCGAACTCCATACCAATGGCCCGCGTGTACTCCTCGACCACCCTTAGAGCATTTTGAAGTTCACGCTCTCCGGAGGCATACAGTTTCAGGTCATCCATATAGAATAAATGGGTGACTTTATGCCTCCGGTTGCTGGGTGGTCCACAGTGGTACCCGCGAGTTTGGCGGAGTTCAACAGATAACGGCAGCAGTGAGATGCAAAAGAGGAGGGGACTCAGAGAATCTCCCTGGAATACTCCTCTTCTGAATGCCACCTGCTCTGTCGTAACCCGCTGTGCACCTGATGTTATGGTGAAGCGGGTCCTCCAGAGTGGCAGCAGTTGTTCTATGCATCTCACTAGTGGCTCTGCTACCGCAAGACATTTGAGCAAATGTAACAGAAGTTCGTGTGATGTTGTGTCAAATGCCTTACGATAGTCAATCCAGGCCATCGATAGATTCCGCTTGTACTGCACAGAGTCCTGTGTAATACAGCGGTCTACCAGCAGGCTGTCCTTACAACCTGCCATGCCCTTCTTGCCGCCACGCTGCTCGTATATCTGCTGGAAGACCGGATCAACCTGCCGTAGTGTCCGAGCATACAAGATACGAGTAAATAGCTTGTAGCAGGAGTTCAGACAGGTGATTGGTCTATAATTCCTTGGGTCAGACAGATCACCCTTTTTAGGGATGAGCACAGTACGTCCATCGACAAACCAGTCCGGAATCTGCTGCCCCTCGTTCAACCACTTGTTGAAAACTCGGGCCAGACGACGGTGGGTGGAAGGAAATTTTTTCCACCACCAGTTATTTATGCCGTCTGGCCCCGGAGCAGCGAAGTTCTTGGTGCCAACGAGAGCTTGTTGGACTTCCTCCGGACTGATTGTCGGGCACACTTCTTCCGGCTCTTCAAAGGTTCTGTGGCACAGAGCCTCGAAGTGTGCTATTGCTGGAGTGTTGCTATTGAACGGACGTGCTGTTTCGTAGATTCCTTTCCAGAAGCTTTCGACATCGGCTACAGTTGGTGGATTATCGACAACACGCTGTGGCTCTTGAAATAGGCGGGAAGGATTCGTACGGAACAACGTATTTTGCTCCATACTTCGTACCCGCCTATTTAGCTTTTTCTTGATAGCCATAAGTGCTCGAATCCTATCTAAACAGTGCTGCTTAATAGTGAGCATCACTGTTAGATTTAGAGTGTGGTGCTGGCGTCTGAGTCCGGCTGCTGTTCGCCGGACTTTAGGCGTAAATGCCTTGCCAGTGGTTACGTATTTCACCACACTCTGGATTCGAGAAGCGTGTTGTCTGGCCAACTGTATTTTGCCTTCGATCTTTTGTACACGCCGCTTAGCCTTTTCGATACCGCTCGAGGGGTTGGTATTCCTCTCGCGGGGCACGAGTTGGCTAGCAGCGTTGTACACGGCACAGTTGATCTGCCAAATGTCGGCGTCTTCTGGTAATTCCTCATCGATAACAGCGTCCATCCGAGCCAGGTCTTGTGGCTTTAGGTTAGCCCTGGTGTTAAGGCTAACCCTCGTCCTTAAGTTGACTTCGGCGTACCTTCTAGGATGTTCCCCGTCAGCTCTTTGCCGCGGTGGCAGTGCGGCTGGCGCTTCTTCCTGCTGACGGGGTGCCCTTACGTACCCTGTCCTGCGCAGGTAGGATACTTGATCCCTGAGCTGTTGCTCAGAGAAGGCGCGATGCTCTGGATGCGTGTCGCACCAGATTTCGTGCAATCGCGCCATGTATCCTCTGCGCGCAGGTTCGCTGCTCTCATAGCAGGTCAGCAAGGGTTATTATTATTATTTTTTTTTTTTTTTTTTTTTTTTTTTTTTTTTTTTTTTTTTTTTTTTTGTAAAAGCCAGTCACCCTTTAAACTCTGTGGCTCCGACACTCACAGAGGGGAGCTGGTAGTACCGGTAGCCACTCCCCACGCCCGTGGGGTGAGTGACTACTGGGTCCGCGAATCGTGTGCCCTGAGCAGACGTAATGAACCGAGGATGACGGCCTTCTGCATTCTGCCGGCTAAGACCTCTGTCGAATTTCGGCATGCCGGTATGATCTTAAGTTCTGAAAGCAGTGTGTGTCTCGTTCCACCGAGGGCTCCTATAATCAGTACCACTATCTTAACAGTATGGTCTGGATAGAGTCTGCGGAGTTCGAAGAGCAAATCTCGATATTTTGTCCGTTTTTCCTCCTCCTTCAAGACAATGTTGTTCTCCGCGGGAGCCGAGAACTCCACGACAAACATTGTCTTGAGTTGGTGGTCGAGGAGGACTATGTCAGGCTTGTTGGCTTGTATTTGCCTGACTGTGGGAAAAGAGTAGTTCCAATAAATTAGACACTTCTCATTTCCCACAACGGACTCAATATCCCCCGGAGCATAAGGCAGCACTGGTGTCTCGTCTATTTCATACGAGTGCCTTAAGTGATAATAAAGCACTCGTAATGCTCCGTCGTGCCTCTGGATATAGGCCGAGACTGCATATGTCGGACAGGCCGACAACAAGTGCATTAGAGTCTCTGGCGCCCTGCGGCAGGCCCTGCAGCTGACATCAGGGACCTCTATACCCATGACACGACTTCGATAAACGAGAGTGTTAAATACACCATCCTGGCAAGTTATTATTATTATTATTATTATTATTATTATTATTATTATTATTATTATTAGTATACCTACTGTTTTTATAAACTCAAAATAGTGTATGTCAAATATAGAGTGAGGGTGAGGAGGCGTATGAGTCTACTCAGAAGTAATCAAATTATTATATTGTGATAGCAACCACTCAATGAGGTGTTCTGGTTTTTTAAAAAATATGTAAATAACTATATAGTAGTTATAGTAGCTTACAAGCTTCTTAGGAGTGGTGAAAGAATGGCGAGGAGGGTTGAAATTGATTTTTTTACTTCTTTTTCTACTTAGTTATCGAAACTTAGTATTTTAAGAGAATTTCCTGCAAAATTCCAATTTCACCCCCAAATAAGGGTGGCTTTTTAATGTGTTTCGGAGATTTAGGCATAATTTTTTGAAGTCACTAAGTTACTCTATTTTGATAGAAATCCATGTAATGAAGGATTTCTGTTGTAATAAAGACGAATCGAAAGTCCCAAAATAGTTACTCCCACCCGTTTCGTGGGTAGATTTGGAATTTGAGGAGGTCAAAAAATGAAAAAAGTTTCCCATTCTAACAAACAAAAATTATTTAAAAATAACTAAATAATTTATTACTATAAAAATCAAGCAACATTTTTTAAAGGGGATATTGATACCCTACACCCCCTCCTTGGAGGGGTAAGAAGTATTCAGGAGTGATCTGAATTGGCCAAGTCACCTTATAGTCTAAGAGCTGGGCACGAGATTTCGATATGACTCGGGTTATGAAATATTTCCGTCACAATACGTCGTACACTAAGGGACGGCCTTGATTTGGGAATTTGCTGCTCGAGCGGGGAGGGGCACCGCCATATTGAAAAAATGGCGCACAAAAACAGTTTCTTTGAAATATCTCGCTTCGGGTGCCTCATACGGCAAAAAAATGAAAATAAAAGAGCATTAAATTTTCTACAAAATATGTTCTATACATTTTTTCGTTAAACTGAATAGTTTCGGTGCAGCAGCCGATCGAAGTCAAGCATTCTTGACAAAATTATGATTTTTTGTAATTTTTCAATTTAGTGCGACTTTTATGAAGGAGTATTTTTATGTTAAGGCAAAATTTGTTTTCATACAATCCTCAAATATTGTCTGCTACGCATAGCTCAATGTTCAATACTCGTTTCCATACCACCTTGGGGTAGAGTATATGGTGCGTTTTTTTTACGTCGTTGTCCCCTATAGGCCTAATCCACAACTAGCCTGCTTCTTGAGGCGTTTTAGGTGCTTGATGTCGAAGGTCCAGGTTCGGTGTAGTCTTCAACAATACTTTCTTCGGAAAGTGCTTCCTTTGCGCTGTCCACTGATTCTACCTATTGATTGTTCTTCATGCTTGCGAAAAATGTATCGACTGGAGAGCCGATTTCCTCGTCGTCATGGAGCTCGTCGACTGTTGTTGGGGAATTGTCTCGCAGCTTTGTCCGTTACAAAATTTGCAAATCACAGAACATTTTAATCCTGCCTTTCTATAACAGTCAATACGTAGAATCAGTGAATAGCGCAACGGAAACAATTTCCGAAAAAAGTATTGTTGAAGACTACAACGAACTTGGACCTTCGACATCAAGCACCTAAAACGCCTCAAGAAGCAGGCTAGTCGTGGATTAGGTCTACAGGGGACAACCACGTAAAAAAAACTCCATATTCTCTACCTCAAGGTGGTGTGAAAATGAGTATTGAACATAAAGCTACGCGTAGCAGACAAGTAAAATCAACTATATTTGAGGATTTTCAGGTATGAAAACAAAGTTTGTCTCAACACAAAAATACTCCTTCATAAAAGTCGCACTAAATTGAGAAATTACAAAAAATCATAATTTTGTCAAGAATGCTTGACTTCGATCGGCTGCTGCACCAGTTTAACGAAAAAATGTATAGGACATATTTTATAGAAAATTTAATACTCTTTTATTTACATAAGAAGATTTTTTGCCGTATGAGGCACCCGAAGCGAGATATTTCAAAGAAACTGTTTTTGTGCGCCATTTTTTCAATATGGCGGCGCCCCTCCCCGCTCGAGCTGTCAGTAAATTCCCAAATCAAGGTCCTACCTTAATGTACGACGTATTGTGATGGAAATTTTTCATAACCCGAGTCATATCAAAATTTCGTGCACAGCTCTCCGTCTATTAATATGATAAAAAAACATCCACCTGTGTATTTGGATTTTTTTTGTAATTAAAACCATTCAATATTTCTGAGAAGGGGAGACCCCTTTTAGAGGCGAGGAGGCGTATGAGTGTACTCAGAAGTAATCAGATTATTATATTCTAATAGCAACCACTCAATGAGGTGTTCTGGTTTTTTAAAAAATATGTAAATAACTATATAGTAATTATAGTAGCTTACAACCTTCTTGGGGGTGGTGAAAGAATGACGAGGAGGGTTGAAGGATTGAATTTGATTTTTTTTACTTCTTTTTCTACTTAGTTATCGAAACTTAGTATTTTAAGAGAATTTCCTGAAAAATTCCAATGTCACCCTCAAATAAGGGTTGTTTTTAATGTGTGCCGGAGATTTTTCGCCAAAGTGGGTGACGGATTCGTTTTCAGCACCGCAAAATTAGTAAAAAAAGATGGCTTCCACACTTTGCCACGGATGGGCCTTTTTTTAACATTTGCTCTTTGGAAATAAAACTCTATATCGTAGAAATTTTACCTCTTAAAGTGAATATAATTATTCGATCTGTGTTAATGCTAAAAGGTCATTGATAGGTGTCGTGTAGGATAATGTCTTACGATTATTAAAAATTTACGAATCTTGCAGCTTATAATGACTATATTATCTCTACAGGGCGGCCCATTAGTGGGAATAAATCCAATATCTTATTGTAAGAAATATGAAAAAAATTAAATAAAAGTTATTGGGTTTTCTTTGTTGCCTATTTATAAAATACTGTAAAATATAGGTATTCCTTTAAAGCAAGCCAGCCTAAAGGTTGAACTTTTTAAATGATGCATCATGTATATTTTTACATCATTAATTTCAGCGTAAAATTTTACATCCAGTACTATTTTTTTTTCGAAATCATACGGCGTTGCCAAGTTATGGCGAAAAATATGAAAATTCACTGATAGAAAACTAGCTGAAATGTCTGAGTGGAGCGAAAGTTTATTTTTATGTACAAGGGACTTTATACAATGACATCATCTTCAAACATCTAAAACTTCTTTTTCACAAATGGCTACATGTTGAATCTATTGGGATGAGAGGGCCTCTGTATGTCATAAGGGAGACTCGCATATCTTTGTTGCGCACTAGTCACGGTGACCAAATTGAGGATCAAAACTTGAAAACAGGTCTTACATACGTTTTATATAACGCACTTGCAGTTTCTGGTGGGGATTTATTAATTTTTTTTTTAATACGTGTAGCAAAAGATTAGATTTTTTACATGATTTAATTATGTGGTCAGACCAAGAGAGATTACACAGCCCCACAAAAAAAATTTTTGGAACTGCTATCGAGACAACTGTATCCTTATGTAATTTTCGACGCTGAATCCGAATCCGAGGTCAAAAAAAATAATACACCCCCAAAATCAACCCCTAGCGCTAAAAACACTCCCTAAACATGGTAAAAATGACTTAACGCTCCACGGATAATCTTAAATCTCAATAAACCGAATTAAATATAAACATTCAAGTATATTACGCATAAACACTATTTTCCATTGAAAATCACCCCCATGAGTGGGTCAAAACTACCCCTTATACAACAGGAAATTTAAAAAATGCATGGATTGTAAAAAAAGCTTACGATGCCCAGTTTTTTTGGAAAGAGTGAGTAACTGCATTAGTTCCGGTGCGATGCTCAAAATCTACCCCCATAGAGTGGCGGAAACCATCCCTAGATTAAAATTGCA
The DNA here is from genome assembly GCA_936432065.2 of Rutpela maculata. Lineage (NCBI taxonomy): Eukaryota > Metazoa > Arthropoda > Insecta > Coleoptera > Cerambycidae > Rutpela > Rutpela maculata. The sequence goes on from OW386285.2 coordinate 119,158,565, forward strand.
AGGAAAATCGGGGGAAAAAAGGTAATAACAGAAACAATGAACGCCCCAATAAAGAGTTCAACTTGATGTATACTTAATAAGCATTCAACACTCGTATGCGGTTGTCAATGCGTCACCTACCGGCTGGTCAAAAAACTATATAGTCAGAAAATTATATAGATGTTTTTTCTGAATTTGTAGACATTCTTTTTAGAGGCCATATAAATAAGTAATAGTATTTTCAGAGAATTCTTTTTAGGAGTCATCTAAGCAACTGCAATTTAAATTTGGAGGTGGTTTCCGCCACTTTATGGGGATAGTTTTTGAGTATCGCATCGAGATTAATGCAGTTACACACTGTTTCTAAAATAACTGGGCATCGTAAACTTTTTTTGCAATCACTGCAGTTTTTTTAAATTTCCTGTTGTGTGAGGAGTAGTTTTCACCCACTCATGGGGGTGATTTTCAATGGAAAGTGGAGTTAACTCTGTATTTATGCGTTATATACTTGAATGTTTATATTTAATTCGATTTATTGAGATTCAAGACTATTCGTGGAGCGTTAAGTAATTTTTACCCTGTTTAAAGAGTGTTTTTTAACGCTAGGGGTTGATTTTGGGGGTGTACAATTTTTTTGACCTCGGATTCGGATTCAGCGTCGAAAATTACATGGGGATACAGTTGTCTCGATAGCAATTCCAATTTTTTTTTTTGTGGAGCTTTTTTAGTACTAACTAGTAACTAAGAAAGTAAATACAGAGTTAATACTTTCCATTGAAAATCACCCTCATGAGTGGGTGAAAATTACTTCTCACACAACAGGAAATTTAAAAAAACTGCAGTGATTGCAAAAAAGCTTACGATGCCCAGTTATTTTAGAAACAGTATGTAACTGCATTAGTCTCGATGCGATGCTCAAAAACTACCCCATAGGGTGGCGGAAACCACCCCTAAATTTAAATTGTAGTTGTTTAGATCACTCCTAAAAAGAATTATCTGAAAATACTATTATTTATTTATACGACCTCTAAAAAGAATCTTCTAAAATTCAGAAAAAACATCTATATAATTTTCTGACTATATAGTTCTTTGACCAGCCGGTAGGTGGCGCATTGACAACCGCATACGAGTGTTGAATGCGGATTAAGTATACGTCAAGTTGGGCTCTTTATTGGGGCGTTCATTGTTTCTGTTATTACCTTTTTCCCCCCCGATTTTCCTTGCAATTTTAATCTAGGTTTCCGCCACTCTATGGGGGTAGATTTTGAGCATCGCATCGGAACTAATGCATTTACTCACTCTTTCCAAAAAAAACCGGGCATCGTAAGCTTTTTTTACAATCATTGCATTTTTTTAAGTTTCCTGTTGTATGTGTTGTATTTCACTCACTCATGGGGGGGACTTTCAAAGTTAACTCTGTGTTTATGCTTTATATACTTGAATGTTTATTTAATTCGATTTATTGAGATTTAAGACTATTCGTGGAGCGGTAAGTCATTTTTACCATGTTTAGGGAGTGTTTTTAGCGCTGGGGGTTGATTTTGGGGGTGTACGATTTTTTTCGATCTCGGATTCGGATTCAGCGTCGAAAATTACATAGGGATACAGTTGTCTCGATAGCAGTTCCAAGAATTTTTTTTTGTGGGGCTGTGTTATCGGTGATAAGCATACTTAGATCATGTTGAGAGAACGCGGTTTTTATTGCAACACCATATACATTAATTTGAGGTTATCTCTTCCTATATGAAGCACGGAGCATTTATTTGTATTTACATTGAAATTTCATCCAGATCTGATTTCAGAGTGGCATGTTCTAGGTTCGGGTTACAGTAAATTTTTGTATGGTTTGTCTACTGAGATGTTATGTAATCTACCTGGGAATATCTGACTAAGGCAGTAAAATTAGAATGGGACCCACCACTGATCCCTGCGGGGTACCACTACACTACTAGTGACAGGATGGGCGGGAGAGAAGTTGGCTCCAATTTTCACTCTAAAGGAACGATCTGATAATAATATTGTGAGATCCAAGTCAATTAAAGTTTACGAATACCAATATGGTAAAGTTTTTGAAATAAGCGTTTCTTAGGAATTTTGTCAAACGCTTTGACAAAATCTAAATATATTATATCTATCAGCTCTTTATTATCAAAACCCTGGTTCCAATCGTTTAAACGGCGCAATAAATTAGTGGTTATGGATCGGCTAGGTAAAAATTCGTTCAGTAATTGACGATTATTCTTTGCATTATTTTAAGTGGGATTGATGTTAATCTCATTTGCCTACAGTGAAAATTGCAGCCAAAAGTACCTAAACAACATGAAAATTAGTCCGTCCTTGAAACTTTGGTTGTTAGTGCTATTCGACATGTAGTTTAAGGATTCAAAGAGTCCCCAAAAATTGGAGAGGTGAAAATAATTTTTTTGGGGAAAGGGAGGAATGAGATATTTTTGAAAATGTACTTTTTTGAAAGTAGAGTGTGAGGAGTCAGTTTCTATGTTTTTTTGCATGCTGAATCGAATGAGACCAAAATCAGGTCGATAGGATCAACCCTTTACGAATAAAAATGCACTTGCTGCATGCAGTTAAGTGGGATATGAAGAAAAAAAATCAAACAGATGTCTGTGAAACATATTTCACTTACATGAAAAACCATTAAGAATCCGCTATTGTTGTTTTCGATGGATATGATGATCATGACAAATGAAGAGATCCGAACATCTACGCAGGTACAAACATTGTACTCCTCAATTCCACATATGAGAGAACATCCCCATCTTTTCCAACCAAGAAAAATTCCTTTCCAATGTGGGAAATAAAATGAGGACAGCAACATTGAGGTAAGACAGTCCAGTGGAGATGCTGAGGTACTAATAGTCCAGACAGCCATAGGAAAACACGGCTCTGCCATTGTTTGTCAGATAACTGATATTTTAGTATTATTGACTGCTTTGGATCCTTTGAATCAAGTAACATTTTTATCAGTAAGCCTTCAGAACCAACATATGCATATCAACACGTACATCCTATTCGCTCACTCTTTTAGTGGTTGCGACACCACAAGTGCAATTTATGGAAAAGGGAAAAAGAACATCATCAAGATGCTTGCAACAGAACCTGGATTGCGCTACACCATACACGTATTCCAAACAGCTACAGCAACTCACAGTGAAGTAGAAAAAGCCGGAGAGACTCTTTTTTTGTATATTTATGACTCCAAAGATGGGAAACATACGTTAGATGAACTACGGTACGTAATGTTCCAGAGATAATTCACTAAAAATGTAGCAAAGCTGGAATCATTTCCTCCTACATCAGCAAGTGCTGTACAACATTCATATCGTACCTTCTATCAAGTACAGTTGTGGCTCGAGAATAAACTGGATCCACACCAGTGGGGTTGGGTTCGTCCTGACAATGATTTGCACCCAATCAGGACAACCCTCGACGCTGCTCCAGAGTCCACCTTTAAGTCGATTTCCTGTGCCTGCAAGGGAAATTGCTCCACTTCTCAGTGCCCTTGTGTAAAAAGCGGTGTGGAATGCTCAATTTTGTGCAAAATTTGTGAGGGAGGGGCCTGCACAAACAGTTGCACCGAAATTGCCGTTTCATTAGACGTGTTACCCATATCAACAAAGGCTTTTGATGAATATTCAGACTTTGATGACGTCACTAGTGAAGAGTATAACATGTTCGATGAATAAAATACTTATTACCAAGTACTACATACTTCATATAAAAATTTTGTAAGTACTACATTAATACTGTACATCTTTTTTCCTTTTTAATAAAATCTCTTGCATTTTATCGTATTTTTATTATTAGAATCATTTTTTATTCGTTAGAGGTTGATCCTATCGACTTGAACTTGGTCTCATTCGATTAAGTATGCAAAATAACATAGAAAACGACTCCCCACACCTCCACTTTCAAAAAAGTACATTTTCAAAAAATTCTCACCCCTCCCTCCCCCAAAAAACCTCCAATTTTTGGGGACTTAAACTACATGTCGAGTAGGAGTTATAACCAACTTTTTATGAACGGACTAATTTTTATGTAGTTCAAACCCTGTTTTTACTGTACTAATAATTCTCTGCGCATAATTTGTTCCATTCTTGTTGTAGAATAATTAAATTGACGACAGTAACTTAGCAAGATGATCAAAAAATTATGTTATCGATTTCATTTGCTTACCGAATAGTTAAACTGATAATCAGCTAATTAATGCTCGATTTAAATAAAATACGAGTCACAAAAATGTGTAATGCATGTTTTCTTTTTTTGTGCTGCACTGTAACTGCCAGCTGTTGCTATTAATATCAAAGATTCACAACAATAAAAATTTTTTAATCATCGCCCAACTCCTCTAGCAAGGTAGGCTGAGTAATTTGTACATTATACAAACAGCGTGTCCGCTCAGGGCAGTGGGCGAGATAGCCGCGGGCGTTTTGGGTGTGCTGTAAAATATGTTTCCCGTAGGGTGTCCTTGTGTTCTGTCGGTTTCGAGAGCCCTGAGCCAACTTAACAAATTCCAGTCTCTCCTTCGCCAGTCCATCGCATGGGATTGTACCCCGAGAGGTTTCCCCAGCACGACGTGGTGATTTGAACCGACTCCAAAGTCGTCCTTGATCCATCCTGTTTTCATATGAAACAGCGGCGGTCAAATCTGAACATCGAAAAGGATTATGAGAATAAATTAAAAATCCGTAAAGTAAATTAAGTTTTTATGGTTATACTCATCGAAATCAATATATATCTTTTTATACAAAAGGAAACATTTTTATTGTATGAGGATAATAATATTTAAAAAATCGAGCACAAATTTACGTTCAATGATTACTAACTTTACACCATTCTCTACATCATTTCATCACAAGGAGTTTTTATCGAAAACCGCTAATTTTAGAAAAAAAAATTTGAAATAAAAAAGTTACTTCTTTATTTCTTCTCGATATATTTGGTATCTATTTCGAAAGATAAAAAAGTTTCCCTTAGACTTACCTCTGCAAATTATCACTTTTTATCGACATAAACTTAGAAAAAATTCAAATTTTAAGTAGTGTAGAACACTACTTAAAACATGACCTTCATATTAACACATTTTGTTAACAAATATGTAGTAATAATGTTGTAGAACTCAGGAAAATCGATCTAAATCGATAAATGGCAAAAATCAACTTAGAAAAATTTCTCGTTTCAAGTTTTATAGTAAGTCAAAGTGATTTTTTTGGAAACTACGCTGAAACTGACTAAGAAAATATTTCTTGTGTCATACGCCTCCGACGACGTATGGCACAAAAGAAGAAAAAGTGAAAAATACGTCGAAATTTGACTATTTCACGTCGTACGACGACGTTCGACGTCCTAGACACAAAATTCGAAACCGCTTCGCGACATAACGAGCAAGTGCAAAACAAATTTTTAAGCAAAAATTGTCGAGAATAATTATAAGTTAATTCCATCCGGCGGCTTGACCATAGCACAGAGCCCCGTATGGCCATTAGAAGAATATAACTATCGCCAGAAGGAGAATTTTGAATTTTGAATTTTTAACAAAATAATAGAAAATGTCAATTAGCCCATAAAAATCCTTGCATGTAGTTGAGATAACGCCCTTTGAGAGAGATGTCCACCCTTGCCAGTTTAGTAGGCAGATGCTCACATTATAACTAGACAGGCTCTTCACCAATATTTATTTGTACACTTTGGTACTTTAAGCAATAAATAGTATATTTGAACTCTTGAATTTTCTCAATGGAATGAGTTTAAGTTTAACATCTCTTAAGTTTTTGTGTATTAGGTCGACAACTGAATGTATAAGAACCTCAAAAGGTCCACATGTCTGTTATTCAGGACGTCGATCAGAACACGTAAAGTATTGGGAGGAATTCTATAAAAGTAATTAAGAAATTAAGATGTGATTAGAGTAATAATTAGGTGTTTCGAGATAAAAGTGTATCGTAAGAAAACATATAGGATAGAGACACGATAGCAATCCACGATAGGTATAAATTTTAATCTTTTTCTCGTCTATCACATTACTTCGGTCCTTTATTGTCTCTGAGAATTAACCGGAAGTCACTGAGAGTAGAAAAAACCACCCTGCGTTAAAGAAGGAGTGAATAACGCCCTTAATACAATAAACATTGTCACGTCCTTTAGACGAGCGGTGATAAGTTCTTGTACAATAACACAGTAGCAAAAATGGCATCCACAAATCCCTATCCCTAGAAACTCCATCCCTGCATTTTCTAGAAGGACCGGTCATTACATCTCGTACTAGTACTGAGAAACTATCCAGGTGTTAAATTGAATAAAAATTGTTGGAGCCGTTTTAGAGAAAAATTATTTCATTCTTTATACACTACCCCCAGAGCCTACCGTCCTGCTTATTTCAGGAGTAACTAGTCATGCTATCTCTCTTATACTGGTTATTTCCAGATAGTACTAAGATTTTTCATTGGAAATCTAATGCTCATGTCAGTTTTTGGGCTCGATGCTCTATATGGGCGTTAAGGGGCCTACTTTTTTATTTTTTATGGGGAAAATAAAATCTGAAATGAGCAAAAGATTTCTAAGGAAAAATCCTACTGGATACCGCATTAATCTTCGTGTCAGAGTTATCACCTTCAAAAATATCTAACCGATCTTGTCCCAATACCTTGTATATTAAAAATGCAGATTATAAATATTCAAGCATCCATAACACCAGAAATAAGACAGTACGGGACCAAATAAGGGACTGGGTCAAGAATCCGCACAAATAATATTTTACTACTACCTTTATCAAAGGACCATCCAGGAAGAAGACTGAAGAACTGCTGTCACTAAGCAGGAATCAGCTCACTGTCTTCCTAACAGGGCACTGTGCCCTGAAAGAACACCTACACAAAATGGGATTGTTCAATGAGGACCTAAGATGCAAACAATGCAATAGGGCAACGGAGACATCCTACCGCATCCTGTGCGACTGTGAGGCTCTGGATCATACAGAAGACAGGTAATATATGGATAACCAAAACTGAGTCCAGAAGAATATGAAACCAAACCGGCGATGGGGTTTTACAAGCTAGTGCAAGGGACCAGAGTACTGGATTGGTTATCATAAAGTAAATGGGAGAATATCACAATAAGCCCAATAAGAGGCTGCAGTGATTCCGGAAACGAAAGTTCGGCTCCCGAACAAAAAACAAAAAAGGCATATGAACAAATTTGGTCGAAACCCTGTTTCCGTAAGATTAGTGTGGGGGTCTTTTGAACAAAATCGAACTAGTGGTTTGGGCTCTAGGTACGACCGCAGACGACGGACTACAGACAGCCATTTTTTAAAACCCACTGGTTTGGTTCAGGAGACTTGAAAGCGTAAAAATCCACCAAAAACTCAAAAATTTTGGTACAACCACAATACTTTCCTTATATTGAAAGTAAAAATATGTTATTCATTTGCCGCATTTTTATAGTATCTTTAATTCATTTCAAAGTGGAAATTCTATTGTATCTTTTTTTTACTATTTTATCTAATACAACAAAATAATTGAAAGAAGACGTATATACGGGAATGATGATTTTTATTTAAATAGTTCAGAACAAAAAAGGGGAAAAGGAAAATTTCTACAAAATAGTTTATCACTTTATACACACTTTGTCATTTATATAAAGTGTTCTTCTTTTGAAGTTTACATAGCATTCTGCCTTCAGCGAATATAAACCCCGAGATTCTCCCACGTCCACGCCTTTGAATAAAAATATAATGGGTCGTAATATTTGCAAATAATAATAGTTGACGTGATATTCTCATGCAAGTTGCTAAACTGTGTGAACTTTGTATCAAATATCACATAAATTGTTAAAAAAAAAACTAACCAACATATTTTTTTCTCTCAAAACATACCAAGAACGTAATAAAATGTATATGTATTATTCGCTATGTTGCACATTGATTAAATATTACAATTTGTTGTTTTATTTGTGGGCTAATAAACTGTCAAATATATTGTTTTTAAAAATATTTCCATTGAAAAGACAAATTTAAGCATTCTTCATGGAATAACATTATTTTATACAGCAATTTAATTACATTAATATGTTCCTCTGTACGTTGCTAAAAACTTGTTTCATAACATTTTGAAATCAAATATTTAAAAAAATATTAGATGAGCCCGTCGAAATTCGACGGAATGAGGATATTTAAAAATGTATCCTAGAAATTATTCTTTGAAGGCAACACCTTTGAACTTACTATCAGCACTCACATTTTCGAGAAACTCGCGGCCCTATTTCAACGTAATGATCTGACTTTTAAGCTAAGCTAAGATCCCAAAAATGTTTTGGCATTAGCCACTCCCATTATTAAAGAATATGAAAAAAATAAAATTGTGATTTAGTGTGTGTACAAGAACCAAAGGCCTCAACATTTTTTTTTACTTATTTCCAGCCCCCACTATCATCTCTAAAGTTTACAAACATTTTCTTAATTTTTTTCGCACTTTCCTAACGTTTCGCGTAATGAGCTCTGAATCTTAAACAGTTGAAATTTTAAATATTCAGGCTCGAATGGGCTCATTTAGCATTTTTTTATTACATTTTCTGAAAGATCTATTAATTCTAGTGCGAAATGCAAAAAAAAAGAATTTTCTAGGGTCTCTATAGACTTCAAAATTAATCAAGAAAATATTAGTAGAGTGCATTAATACGCTTATTGTGACTTCCGTGGGGGCTTCGTTGTTACAAGCTGAATTTGATATAAAATTAATGATGATGTACTGATGTTTCAAAATCTCAAAGCCGTCAAAAAATGTCCTACTCAAAAGGTTATTATAATCAAATAACGAGTTATTTCTTAGTGAATTAGGCACAGATAAAAAATATGTTTTGGATCAAGAATCCAATGTTTCATGTATACGCAAATAAATAAATTCCTCATATAAAACAAATACTTTTGTATCAAGACTAATTTGTTTATGGCAAGCTTTTTATTTCTTGCCACAAAAGTATTTATTTCATATGACGAATTTACTTTCTTTGTGTATACCTATCTGAAACAATGGATTCTTGATTCAAAACATTATTACTTCCACGTCCAGTGAAAGTATAGTAACGACAAAAAAATTTTTAAAAATTTTTATTGTCCAAATAGGCTTAAAATGTCATGAAACGTCGAGATTTTAAGTTTGAGCGAAAAAAAATTTGTCTGTCTGTCGGTCTGTCTGTCTGTCGGTCTGTCTGTCTGTAACTTTTTTTTGTGCGCACGTTTACTCTGGAACCGTTTAAGATATTGACTTGAAATTTAGTACACATATGTACTTTAACGAAATCTAGAACTAGATTATATTTTCATCTTGTTCCGTCGAAGGGTTGGGGTGTAAATTGGGGTAAATTTGGGGTAAATGGGTAAATCAAGTAGGTAAGAGTCCACGAAATTGGTATTTAGTATATACAAGAGAAGCTAAGGTCTCAAAAAAAAAATTGGCATTAGCCACCCCCATTACCACCCCCACCCCCTTATTAAAGGGGATGAAAAGAAATTGTGATTTAGTGTATGTACAGGAACCAGAAACCTCAAAATATTTTTTTACTTCGTCCACCCTCCACTACCACCCCCCTATCACCACCCCCACCCCACTACCGATGTGGGGTATCGTTTTATGGGTTTTTGGGGTAGAAGATTTCAAATATTATATTATTAAAGTTCCATAAACAATTATTTTCACATACAAAGTTTTTTCGTAGTGAGTGACTTGGATAGAGAATCTGGATGTGGAAGTAGTGATTCCTTGGGCAGCGGTTTTTTATCTGTGGGTGTTTTGATATTTCTACTTTTGAGTAATAGCAAATCCTTTTAACCATAAATAGAACTAGTCAAAATATGTAGATTTTCGAACAGACCCACCTCGAGGAATCATGCCTGCTCCCCCTGCCACCCTCAAAGGGGCTGCCCATATCTGCCTAGATATATATTTTTTTCTCAAAAAGGGAAGGAGCTAGAGGTATGATCTTGGCGCCATTCGATAGAGTATAAAATTTTGCATAAGACCCTCCAATTGCTTTTTGCTATTTTCTTTTTTTTAAGGTCCCACAGTAAAAAAAGGGTGAGGAGCCTTCCAACAACGAAACATGTTTGGCTATACCTCTGAAACGGCCCAATGAATCAAAATTCTACAAGATATAAAAAATAAAGACCATTATTTTTTCTATCGATTGGTATGTTATTTGTATATGTTATTTATAAAAATTTATTATTGTTGTTACAAACTGCGAAAATATTGATTGTACCTGTTCAAAATTATTACATTATTATTGTTTTTAACAACAATAATAAATTATTTTAAATAAATTCATTATGCACATGTGCATCTTTCTCTTTGTACGCCACTGACGGCTTTATATAAACAAATAACATATACCAATCGATAGAAAAAATAATGGTCTTTATTTTTTATATCATGTAGAATTTTAATTCATTGAGATGTTTTAGAGGTATAGCCAAACATGTGTCGTTGTTGGAAGGCTCCTCACCCATTTTTTTGCTGTGGGGCCTTAAAAAAAAGAAAACAGCAAAAAGCAAATCGAGGGTTTTATGCAAAATTTTATACTCTATTGAATGGCGCTAAGATCATTTCTCTAGCTCCTACTGTTTTTGAGAAAAAAAAATATATAGGCAGATACAGGCAGCCCCCTTGAGGGAGGGCAGGGGGAGCAGGCATGATTTCTCGAGGTGGGTCTGTTCGAAAATCTACTTATTTTGACTAGTTCTATTCATGGTTAAAAGGATTTGCTATTACTCAAAAATAGAAATATCAAAACACCTAATTCACTAAGAAATAACTCGTTTATTGATTATAATGACCTTTTGAGTAGGACATTTTTTGACGACTTTGAGATTTTGAAACATCAGTATATCATCATTAATTTTATATCAAATTCAGCTTGTAACAACGAAACCCCCACAGAACTTATTTTTATGCGTAGATCTGGGCACCGAGCACTCTACTATATCAACACGTGGCGTTTTCATGTTATAGCTGTGTGACGTCAATGTCTCTATCGCATCGGGAGACGTAGACGTAGCTGACCTGCTTGCCTAGTATCCGGCATAAGAAATTAATACCCTCATCTGTTATTCAGATAGGAAATAGTTTATATAAAAGATAACATATAGGTTAATAGAAAAATGCCAAAAATGTCAATTTTGATACGTTCGTGTCGAGCCGAATTTTCGAATTTCGGCGTGCGATTTACGATGCGGATCAACTACAAGTCTTCCTCTTTCCGTATCGACATGGTACGGGCGTCGCGGTATCGTATTTTTGATAATATGAGTATATTTAGATGTCGAGTTTTCGACGAAAATTTTTAGGTACTGTACTATAATACTAACACTGACATTCGATTGCGATGGGCAAGGTAAGCGAGGTAGGACTGTGGAGACAATTACGTCAGCGATTCGACCGCCTCAGCTCATGAAAAATTAGATTTTAAAGCAGTATATTTCTGAAACTACATATCGGATCGAGCTCAAATTTTCAGTGTAATAATTATTTGATGATTACTTCCCGCAATTGTAATAAAAAGAGTGCAATATTAAATTTGATTAAATGACCCCATTAAGCATTTTCTTAATTTTTCCGCATTTTCCCGACATTTTTCGGCAAAGCGCAGTACAGCATCATATTCTATGAGAAAAATACTCAAAGAAACTACCATAATCTAGAATAAAATATTATAGATCTTTAAAGTTTAACTGGTGAATATCTCAGACAGGACTTTGTAAATTCTCAAGCATTTTCTTGAATTTTCCGTATTTTCCCGCCATTTTTCCGTAAAACCGAAAACATCATCGTATATTACGGGAAAAATGCTATTAAAAACCGTGTCCATTTTCCATTGCCCAGCTTATTCCAAAATTAACCACTTTTTAACATCCTCTTTTCATATTCAGTTAAAAATTATTAATGGGCTGTGTATAAGATGGGCCACGAACAACAAAGCACCTTCATAGCTTTATAATTTTAAATAAAAAACAAACAGGTTAACAAATAAGAAATTGCCGTCACCTAAAATGGGAATAACATGTCGTTCCACGATGTAAAGAGATATTCTCCAAAAAATACTTTATCTTAGAAATGAATAAAACAAGAGTGAAAATTAATTCGAATTCGTTTTCGACTGAATATGCGATATGCGATACTAGTACAGTAGGTAACATAGAGGTAAGAACTTCGGAATAATGTCATATGAATTAGGTTTCTTTCACTTTTGGCAACTTAATAGTAAATTCTTTGAAATAAAAGTTTCTATATTATGAGGTTGCTTGGTAAATTTTAAGAGGGTCGTCACAAAAAAAAAACGAAAACATTGGTACTGAGAGATAATCAAATTTTGAGAAGAAAATGTTCTAGGCAACTTTTCATATCAATTGATAGCTTTTAAATTATAATGATTTTAGCTTAAAAAAGGGGGTATTTAAAAACAACTTTCGTCAAATAATTCGAAAAGTACCACATTGAGCGAAACCATGCTACAGACAAATAAGAAAAGTACCAAATTCAGGATGAATTTCGTTTTCGTCTAATTTTTGTTTCGGAGATCTGGAAGTATAAAGATTATAAGACGAAGTATTTAGTTTAAATGTTAAATATCTCAGAGACTGTGACACTCACGTCAAAATAAAGAACTATTAATTAGGCTTTCAAATGTTTATTTTTTTGATTAACTATATAGCATAGGAAACAAGGAAGTTATAACAAAATCAATGTGCTTCGCCACATTTTGTTAATAAAATCAACACCATTTTGTTAATGTAAGTATCAGTAATTAAAAAAATATAACCTCGTATACCTACTGTTTCTCGTTGAAATATAACACCTATGGTCAATTTTTTTGTCCGTCTACAATACTTGCTTCAGAAAAAAAAATCACTTAAACTATATAGGGATTTTCGAGAAAACGTAAAATTTTTTGTTTCTTTGCAAATATCTCAAAAAACATTAGTTTTAGTGAAAAATTGGTAGAAATCAAAAATAAGGCTCACAAGCTGAGAATTAATTTGTTTTATTTTGATATTTATGTAGGATTACTAGTTTCGGAGATATTTAAAGATAGTATTCGAACGTTTATAGGATAAAGTATTTAGTTTAAATGACATCAAAAGTTCTAAGGAACAGAATCAAACATAATTTATCAGTATCTATTTCAAATGATTTTTGCTTGTTTCTCTATCATAAAAAATAAATAAGTTATGGCCTAAACAATGCACGTTGTCACATATTTCTTAACAAAATGTGCCCATTTTGTTAATGAAATTCTACAGTACATAAATTTTTCTTTCGAAAATATTGTTTTTCGTTAATATGTAGCATCACCTAAACGCTCAATTTCTTTTGTCCATTTAAAGCACTGGCTTTAGAAAAAAATTCCATCCGCCATATTGGAGCCTCCATTTAAATTTTTTTAATTTTGACTTCGTAATCAGCGATCCCATAAACTTAAATATCCCACGTTTCAAAAAAAAAAGTAGTACTTTTGCAAATATTAAATATCTAAATTTGGTACTTTTCACCCCTTGAGGGTAAAAGCAAGTGTCCAGAGCATATAGAAACTGAATATGATACCTTTTACTATGGTATGGAAGAAAAGTTATCATGGGCGAGCGTAGGTGCGTCTTGACTGTACTTTCGATACTCCAGTGAAGCAACGTGCAGCGCTGTTAGTACTTGCAAGTAAAAGATCCCTATTCTTCTCAAGGGAAGAGGTTCGGCAAAATTTCCAGGTTGGGGGCAGCTCGTCTCCTGGTGTCGGTGATAGCCCCTGGTAGCGGAAATAGGCCTACGTTAAATAAATAGTTAAAAAAAAAGATTACATGTTATGAGATTATTCCGAAATTTTGCAAATTGTTTACCCACAGGCACTGTACTATACACACACACACGCTGGCAATCGCTGCCAGCGTGTGTGTATAGTACAGTGCTTTGATTGATTTACACGGATCTCTTCGGTCAACTGCGGCCTCTACATGAGTAGGGACCATCAGTACGTTATAGTTCGAGCGCTGAGATTCATTTATTTATTTCAACTTCTCTTTCATTTTTATATATGAAAATAACAATTTAAGAAAATAAAAATTAGTGATGACACAACTGTGGATAAAGAGCTTCATTTAAAAAAATCAAAATCGGTCCAGTGGGAGCCGCTAGCGAAGCCGAAAAATAAAACGCCTCATGTTTTAAATATATAGATGTACTAGGTAGCTAACATTTTGCTTTGATGTTGCGCTGACATTTTTAAATTCTTTGTCAAGAACTTAGTAGAAATAAGCTTATATACTATTGATAATAACGATACAATCTAGAAAAGTTCTAAATATAGCAAACAGTAGCGGTGAGTTTTCCCTGAAAAGATAAAACGTTGTAAAATATGGTGTTAACCAAAGAAATCTGTGATGGACGAAATAAAATTTGCCGTAAATGCTGCGATAAATGTGCATCTAGAAAATCATACGTTTATAAAAGCATTGCTGATAGCATCACGGAGGCAGTCATAAAAACAATGGAAAGAAAATTGTTGCAAATTAACTGAAAAGTAATTGACAAAAAAAATTACGAAAATAAAAGAGGCAAATAGTTATAAAACAAGCTAAATAAATAAATATATAAAAACTTTGCATGACAATACGGAAATAATGTATGTAAAATATGATAATATGGAACAACAAACAAAAATGATCAATTCAGGATTTAAGGAAATACAGAAGTATACACAAAGTGTTATGAAGACATTGGTTTACTACAGAATTAATTTAATTAATTGGCGAACCTAAACCAAAGTGAGGACGGAAAAGCAAGGGGAATATTTATAAAATTAGAGAACATGAACTAAACTAAACCATAAAAAATGTTGAAAGGTACCGAGGTGTCATAAAAGAAGATCTACAAGTCTATCAATGAAATTGCTTAACAAAACTGAGTCTACTTCACTAAAAAATGTTTGGACTGAGTCTAGTAAAATTTACATTAAATAGAATAACAATGTTTACGTTATAAAAACTATGGCTGATATCAATTACTTCCACATCCAGTGGAAGTATAGTAACGACAAAAATTTTTTTAAAAATTTTTATTGTTCAAATAGGCTTAGAATGTCATGAAACGTCGAGATTTTAAGTTCGAGCAAAAAAAAAATTTCTGTCTGTCTGTCGGTATGTCTGTCGGTATGTCTGTCGGTCTATCTGTAACTTTTTTTGTGTGCACGTTTACTCTGGAACCTTTTTATATATTGACTTGAAATTTGGTACACATATGTACTTTAACGAGATCTAGAACTAGATTATATTTTCATCTTGTTCCGTCGAAGGGTTGGGGGTAAATTAGGGTAAATTTGGGGTAAATAGGTAAATCAAGCAGGTAAGACTCCATAAAATTGGTATTTAATATAGACAAGAGAAGCTAAGGTCTCAAAAAAAATTTTGGCATTAGCCACCCCCATTACCACCCCCGTTATTAAAGGGGATGGAAAAAAAATATGACTTAGTGTGTGTACAAGAACCAGAAACCTCAAAATATATTTTTTCTTCATCCACTCCCACTACCACCCCCTATCACCATCCCCACCCCACTACCGATGTGGGGTATCGTTTTGTGGGTTTTTGGGGTAGAGAACTTCAAATATTATATTATTAAAGTTCCATAAACAATTATTTCCACATACAAAATTTTTTCGTTGTGAGTGACTTGGACAGAAAATCTGGATGTGGAAGTAGTGATTCCTTGGGCAGCGGTTTTTTAAACAATGATATCAATACTGGAACTATTATTATATTTACTTCCACATCCAGTGGAAGTATAATAACGACAAAAAAAAATTAAAAAACTTTTATGTTTCAAATAGGCTTAAAATGTCATGAAACGTCGAGATTTTAAGTTTAAGCAAAAAAAAAAAATTCTGCCTGTCTATCGGTCTGTCTGTCTGTAACTTTTTTTTGTGCGCACGTTTACTCTGGAACTGTTTAAGATATTGACTTGAAATTTGGTACACATATGTACTTTAATGAGATCTGGAACTAGATTATTTTTTCATCTTGTTCTGTCGAAGGGTTGGAGGGTAAATTGGGGTAAATTTGGGGTAAATACGTAAATCAAGCAGGCAAGAGTCCATAAAATTGGCATTTAGTATATACTGGAGAAGCTAAGGTCTTAAAAAATTTTTTGGTATTAGCCACCCCCATTACCACCTCCACCCCATTAATAAAGGGGATGAAAAAAAATGTGATTTAGTGTGTGAACAAGAACCAGAAACCTCGAAATATTTTTTTACTTCATCCACCCCTACCACACTGCCGGTGTGGGGTATCGTTTTGTGGATTTTTGGGGTAGAGGATTTCAAATATTATATTATTAAAGTTCCATAAATAATTATTTCCACATACAAAATTTTTTCGTCGTGAGTGACTTGAATAAAAAATCTGGATGTGGAAGTAGTGATTTTTCATATGTCCAGAGAATACACTGATTATCGTGTATATGATTAACAAATATAAGATGAAGTTATGTCTTGCTATTTGCTACACCTTCTTGTTTTTATAATGGCGAAAGATGGTGAAAATCATTAATTAAATACATGACTTCAAACGTTTGAAATGTCAAAACGATTTGAACCAATCGACTTTCAGGCATTATTTCCACATACAAAATTTTTTCGTTGTGAGTGACTTGAATAGAAAATCTGGATGTGGAAGTAACGATTTGTCCAGAGAATACACTGATTATCGTGTATATGATTAACAAATATAAGTTGAAGTTATGCCTTGCTATTTGCTACACCTACTTGTTTTTATAATGGCGAAAGATGGTGAAAATCATTAATTAAATACATAACTTCAAACGTTTGAAATGTCAAAACGATTTGAACCAATCGTAGTAATAGAATATCTTCGAAATGTTTATAAATATGTTTTTATTTCATAATTTTCTTGTTCTTTCTCTCCAACTTGATTCAAGAGAAATCTACCTTACACGTCAAAAACATTTAGATATATTCGAAACGGCTGATACGCTCTTAATTATTCTTCAGCAGTTTCTCACATTTTAACATAAATTATATTTTAATGGTAAAGAGCAATTTTAGAACTTTTGAGTTATTTGAGTACCAACTGAGGGTCAACTGGTTGGCATTTCTGAAAACCATTAACGGAATTATAATCGGAGCAATTAATCTTTGAACTGACGTCATCATTCTCTTTTACCTGAACTAATTCATTGGAGGATGATAATGATTTCGCACTATAGACGTAGCAGATTTGTATTAGGAGGCGTAGGTACTGGAAATTATTATAATAAAAAGTAATAATAATATAAATAATGATATATTGGACTAGACTAGACCGTAAAACACAGTATTGGTATTATCATTAGGTTCAACGAGTAAATATAAAATATCAAACATGTAAGAAGTTATAAAAACTTTACGTACATTTGTATTATCTTTTCACAATATTTCAATTTTAATTAGCCTTTCATTTTCACTTGAGATAATCATGAAATAAAATACCAATTTTTGAGAATGTTCATTCATTCATATACAGTGTGTCCCATTGTGCTTGGAACCACCCCCATAAAATGTTTATTTTAGGTTCGATTTGGATCAGGTTTTTATAAAACTTAGACCTCTGAAAAGAACATTCTTGTTGTACATTGCATTTTATAAAATATATAGCTTGGCCTACTGCGGTTTTTTTTCGAGACGGAAAATAAAGAAATCTTATTAGCGATTTTTTTTGTTTTAAATTTGAGGACGCTACTGGATTCGGTAACCTCACAAACGAGTTTGTATCAAATTATGTGAAAAAATGCCAATTTTTGGATTTGTCTTGAGTGACACCAGTGTGTCCCATTTCGCTTGGAGCCACCCCCATAAAAAGTTTATTTAAGTCTGATTTTTTTAAACGTACTCCTCTGAAAAGTGCATTCTTGTGGTACGTACATTACATTTTATAAAACATAAAAGCTCGGCCATCTGCGGCCGTTTTTCGAGGCGGGAAACGAAAACATCTTATTAGCGATTTTTTGTTTGTTTAAAATTTGAGGACGCTACTGGATTTGGCAACCCCTCAAATGGGTTTGTATCAAATTTTGTGAAAAAATACCTATTTTTGGAATTTTTCGTAAGAAATATTAATTCGAAATTGCCAATGAAAATCCACTGTTTGTTGCACGGGATTGTGCATTTAAAAGAGTGCCCCGACTAAAACAACTAACAAAGAAATTCTTCTATTGAATAATTCATTTATGAACAAGTAATGGGGCTCATTACCCACGACCGTGTGTAAAAACTCATTACTCAATGGGCGAGAACCAATCACAAGGATTCATTTTCATTACTCAACAGTTGTGGAACAATCACAAAAGGCGATTTAAATTTCAAAAATATCGCGAATGCCATGTCATGCAAATATCATGTCATGAACATCTAGATTTCTTTAAAATTATTATCAGGTTTTTTTACTAATTTGTACAAGTTTGTTGTGAAAAAATGATTTCAAGCGATGAGTAGTTATAAAAAAAGTATAGTATTTTACTAACATGTAATAGCTATTACACTCTCGTTGAATAATATACTATTATTTATAAGTAATAAGAAATATGAAATATCATCGAACAATGGCCGTAAAAGATTGCATTCGACTAATAAGAAATATGTATATTAAATTTAAATAATTACAGCGTTGACGGAAATCAGTGGAGCCTGATATTAAATTAGCTACCAGATTTCCAGCTTGCGTATTCAAACGTTTTCCAGGCTTAATGAATTAAATGAATTAATTTCGTTACGAAAAGTAAACAACATGTGCGCCACTGACGATTGATACACGAGACTGATGCGCTTCTATGTTGTATAAACGTACGCATTACCATTACTCTCGAATCTAATACGCAGGACAAGCATATGTAGGTTGTAGACTGTGGAAGACACACACCCTTACATCTATTCCAGGCTGTTCAATTGTAAGAAGTAAGACGCCAACATACAAACGATGGCCTTTGCTTACTACCTGCATTAGTGACGTCAGTACAAAAATCCAGTGCTCGAACTATATGTTCACTTGAAAATACCCAGAAATTTCTTAAAAATTAAATGGTAAATAACAGCTTTAAAATTTTTGGGTGCAATTAATGCCGATTTAGATCAGTGGACTGGAATTTTTAAAACATACAACAGGTTAGCAATGTTGGGTACCCCCGAGCATCAAATTTTAACGTGATCAATCATTCTTGGTTTTTTGATGAAAATTTTTAGGGCTACTAGGATTTTCCACATCATTCTCGAGTGTACAATAAATTCCAAACCGAATTTCTACATTTTAGCTCATTGGGAAGTGGGAAAACAAATTGGAATGAAAATAGATAAAGCATGAATTTTATCTTCCTATTCACAACGTCTTGGCAGACGTTTTGTGATCCGTGATATAATCAAATTGGCCTCTCTTTGTGGTATGGTGCGTCTGACAGAATCACGCCAATTGTCGCGATTGCAAGTTAGGCCCATGACCTCACCAAAGGTCTTTCCCATCAGCTTATTGTTGATATTAGCCCAACGTTTAGGATGACGTCCTCTTTGCCTTTCTCATCTAGTTTGCTCTGAAGTATCAACTGTTCTCTATATCCTCTCTCAGGTTGGTGTGGCCAAAAAATTAGAGTATTTGGAGGAATACGATGCTTGGGAGTCATTTTGGGGGACGTATTTCTTGGTTCGATGGTCTGTCATAACGAACGTTTTTAGGTCCACGCACTGAACTCTACTATTATAAATGGAAGGCCAATATAGGTGTATGCGCGTGAACAAAATACGGCAATTACGCCACAGATTAAAACTCAAAATATAAAGCCACGCGTCGACGCAGCAGAGAAATTGATGTCTGTGCTTGAACCAAACGGCTGTCTACGGAAGTTATGCGCTGACGCGATTCTGTGTTTTATTCGTTTCCCATAGATTCCGTAGCGTAAATGAAATTTCCAGAGTCGGTGTCACTCATTTTATTCTTTCTTTATTTCTGTCATTTATGTAAAGTTGTTATAAATTGATTATTTTGTGAAATATATTTTGTGACTGTTATAAACAGTTAATTGAGACAATATGATGCAATCTTGTATGGTACTGTGATGCAAGAATCGTTGCAAAGTTCCGGGTTTTAAACAGTTGCAGTAACAATAAGACCAGCTCTGGCGTATTTTGTAGTGCGATTGCGCTCCGCTTTACGGTCGCCATACTTGCGCGAGGTTCAATTTCACGTAAAAATTGGTATGGATATTGACCTTCCATTTATATAGTAGAGTTCAGTGGGTCCACGTCCTGAAAGAATTAATACGCCATCTGTCTACCTCGCTAACGGTCCATGTCTCAGATGCATAAAGAAAGGTGGACAAAATTGTGCTGCTAGTAAGTCTGATCTTTGTACGTTTCGTGATATTTATGTCACTTAAAATTTTATTTAGCTGGCAAATTACCAATCTTGCCATTTGTATTCCTCGTAGAATTTCATATTCGGTATTGCCCACGAGGGCTTGTAGAGGAACCTTACACACAGCGTCTGAAGGACGCGATACTAATGGGTGCAATGCCTTTGATTGCGTGGTCGCTTCTACTCCCAGTCGAGTTCGATATGTTTAAGATATGTTTGATAGACGACAAAGGTAAAAGCTGTACTTATTTTAGATTACTAACTACCTTCTCTCTCAATATGTGGCAATGCACTTTAGCTTATTTATCTAACACTTGTGCTTAGAGATCTCTGATTCACTTTCATAGATAATCCCTTTCGAGCCTCCGTGAGCTGATCGGTGTATTGAGTTATGGACTTATAGGGTCAGGAGACACTCGATATTGGACTCTGATCTAACACACAAAAGCTCTGAAGTGAAAAGACTTAAAGGTAATAATTCAATCAGTAAAATGCCACAGTTCAAATAATACCATTTATTGATTAGAATAAAAAATAAATACAATCAGGGTTATGCAAGGGCCTATCT
Organism: Rutpela maculata; assembly: GCA_936432065.2. Lineage (NCBI taxonomy): Eukaryota > Metazoa > Arthropoda > Insecta > Coleoptera > Cerambycidae > Rutpela > Rutpela maculata. The sequence goes on from OW386285.2 coordinate 119,179,561, forward strand.
AAGAGGATATATTTCAATAAATCACCTCCAAAGGCGGGGCAAGGACGAGCCAGGAATTTTATTTCGCAACTACCATTTAATTGAGAGCGTGCAGTAGCAATCGGTTAGGTAAAAAGATTCACACAACTTCCTCAGAAGTTTATGCAGGCACTTTGGTTTTGTGACTGACTGAAAATAATATAAAAACACTTTACTTTTTCTAAATTTTGTGACACTAGTGGTTAGATTTAACGTTCCTTTTAGTGATTATATCGTTCATAAGAACGGAGTTCAACGACATATGAGTTTAATTTGCTTTCCTGCCCCCTTTACGGTGACGTACTTGCCTCATATAGGTTCAATATAGGGTATGTGACATGACCTCGCTTTCGAGCGAGCAAATTACAAATTGCCTTTTTATCTTATTTATGCACAAGGTGGTTTTCTCTATAACTTTGCCATCTTTAAAGACCTGCATTTGGTTTGACTACCACAGCTTTCTGTTGATTCTCCAAGCACTAGTCTAACTGACGAGTCAGTGGATGAATCCAAATTTGTTTTATTCGAGAAACCGGCCTTGTCCATTTTTGCTGATTTTTGTCTACTAATTGAATATAGACGCTACACGCCTTTGCCACATTTTTCGGTATCGATATTCACAATGATTGTATCTCCAATTTCATCATGTTTCGTGAAGTGATAAAAAAGTTAGAAATATTTAACAATATTCTCAAAGTACACTTTTCCAACTTTGGCGCACCTTCGGAAAAGTATAATATATTTTTTTCCATTACCAAAAACATACCTTTATTTCCAGTACACTTTTCCATGACCATAATACAAATACTTTTACTCTTACGGCCTGGACATAAACATATATGAAAATTCGGTGTACTTTTGAATTGTTTGCTTGGCTCCCAGAATATTTACCAAGTGAAAATTTTGGGCGCCAGGTACTGTTCCTTAAATATGTTTAGTTATGTTCTAATTGTCTTTTTAATAATTTTTTTTTCTGGAATATTCTAAAACTGTTCTACTACCTCGCAATCACTTATCCTTAGCGTATCTGAGAGATTTTCATTTGCCCGGTCTCCAATCACAATTTTTACAATCGTTTTGTTGTAGTTTGCACTTAAACCGTATTCAGAGCTTATTGTTTGAAGGTTATCCAACAGGTATGAGGTCATCCTCCCTTGATACCATAAGGCAATATTATCTGCAAGTCTCATGTTAGAAATGTTTAGCTCCACCTATATCTACACCACCCCATGCATTTTATATGACATGTAAATTAATATTTTCATCTATTTTTGTTCTATAACTAAAATAATTAGAGCATCTAAACTACAATAATTTTATTTACTCTTTATTTAAAGTTAGATACAGTGGTTTCCGGAGCAATGTATCTATATTTGCCAGTGATACTATAATCTTAATCCTGCCAATTATTTCATCATTATTCTTAGTAGTAAATTTTGTTATCGGACATTTTCGATACATATTATTACAATATATTATATTTAAGAGAAAATGCGATTCATCTTTACTATCATCAGTTTCCATTCTTCCCAAATACAATAAAAAATATCGTATATTTTGTCCTTATCTGAACATATTTCGATTATTATTCAGATCCTATCACAAATACTAAGTTAAATGCATCGATACCCAAACTCTAATCCTGTTTGATATTTCAAAAACAATAAATATCCCGCGAGCAGCACTCGTAAAATAAATGCTATATAGGCCATCATGAGCCTTGCCCCTCTGGTTACACATCCTATCCAAGTCTAAGCAGCGTCGATACCATATAAAAGCCCCCAGCAAATTTCATTCCAACGTTACCCCAGGAGATTCTCAAAGAACAGGGAAGTAGGAAATCGAAGGAAGGGGCACCAGAAATATGTTTCAAAAAAAATAATAATTAATATATGCAATACTAAATTTTCGTTTCATTACACATCTATAGAGAACATTACTATACGTTGGTTGATTCTTATAATTGATATAAGGTACGAGTGCTTATGAAATAATTTCCACAATCATCGAAAAACTTGAACACTATACTCAAATACTGTTACTGGGCGTGAATTTCGCCAACCATGTTGGCATAATCTAGAGATGATTAAAATTAAAGAAAACAAGAATGTACTAAACTAATGTCAACCAATCCCGTTATCTTCATGAACCTTATCTCGCTCGATGAACCGTGATCTAATAACCAATAAAGCCTACTATTTCCTTGTCACTATTTCTACATTTCATAATTTCTAAGCTTTAGAAACCTCCACTTCTAATTAAGTTATTGGTATGAAAGGGATGTTGGATAACACTAAACTTTTGTTTTTTCCATATATGAAATGAGATATATATTCTTCCATAATATTTCAAATTATAATTTTATTATCTTATAACTGATTTTGTAAATCGAAGACCATTCGTTTCATTTAGTTTTATGCTTTGGGTTAAAAAGATTGTAATTTGGAATATGCTGGATAAACAAAACTTTCAATTATAACTAGATTTAAGAAGCATATGTCTATCTTTTCAGAACTGAAGAGTCTAGGGTTGTTCAACTTGGCTTTAATAATAATCATAGAATAACTTAATGTTAGATTAGATGCGTCGTTTAGGCATGAAACGTTTCTCTTCACCCCTTCACCAAAATTTTTTTTTGTGAATACCCTTTTCAAGCAACAGCTCCTGACTGCCAGGAGTCAGCACACAACGATCTTTCAGGATCACCGTACACAGACCCCCAACGGCCAGTAATCACCATCTACGATCGCATGAGTAAACCTTTTGTGTACTCATCCAATCTCAGGAGACTCCTAGGATTTTCCTGGAGGCCACATTTTCTACTTCGGCAGGTGTCCAAACTACTTGCTCGACCAGGACAAAATATATGTTACGCAACCTCAGTTGCTTTCATACAAAAGAGACATATTTCATCATCAGCTGTCCATTTTCTTGAGATGATATCTCAATAAGCAATGTCCTTTGAAAAGAGCTGCTCTTAACCTTAATTCTGGTTTGCTGAGATCGAGTAGCTGTTTTGCTCTTTGCAGCAAATTGCTTATAAAATCGTTTCTGTTGTCTTTGACATGAAGTTAGAGTTCAGTAAGAGGATTTGTTTTCATCTTCCCGTTTTTTTACCTCCTCCGTTGTATTTTGTGGTATTTTGCTGTCCTACAGAATGGCCCCGGTCCTAAGAATAACGATTTAACGCCTCGTCTTGCAAAATCACCTGCTTTGTTCTTTCGTGCCTTGTCACCAAAGTCAAGGTAACCTTGTTATTCCTTGCCAATTGCTTTATAGTGCAGGCGCTGGGAGTAGTTGAGTATGCAAAATGTGAGGACCGGCAAGTATGTTCAGATTCTTATACCTAAGACCCTAAATAATGGAAAAATCCATCTTGCCGGTTGTTGTGGTGATTCCCTTCTAGTCCCCTGCCGTCCCCTCACGGTAAGCATAGCGCGTCTAATCGTTAAATCGACACAAAAATGTTGCGTTGAAGGCTCGGTTTGTCGTGTATTTGTAATATATTTTAATCATTCAACACAAATTCCTACCGATTGTAAAGCTTTCTTTTCAAGCACTCAAAATAAATTACAACTTGTTCGATATCTTTCCACTACTGCTCCAAAATATGCACAAGTAAAAGAAAACTGCGAGATGTACATTTGTGGAGGATTCTATGATCCAACAAAATGTTTCAAGCTACAAGGGTCTTCATTTTGTGACGTACTTGAATTAAAATCAAACGACTTAAAAGCTGATTGTCACATATTTCAAGCAGTAATAATTCACTCTGCCCATGTTATTATCCTCAGTGCTGATACAGATGTATTCATCTTGGCGATTTATTACTGAAAAGAACTAGCAAATATTGGTTGTCTAAGTCTATGGTTCGCCGGTTTTTATAAAAAGAAACATCTTCTAGGATGCTATTTAGCTGCTGAATCCCTTGGTGAAAGCATTTATGTAATATTTTGCATATTCCGTAAGTGATTGCGATACTATCAGTAGATTAGGCAGTAAAATAGAATGTTTGAAAGCTGCAACGGAGGTTTTTGTACAAACAGCCCTTGTATCTTTGGAAAACCTTGGCCTAAATGCTGAACAATTAAAGTTTGCAAATTGTTTTCAAAGAATTCTTGAAATATTTGCAGTTTTTTCGAAAACGGTTGGAATTATCAAGTTCTACCAAGTGTACCTTTTTTTTTTACGTAGAAATGACTCCTGCATGAGATTTTTTAGTCAAAAGTTTCGTAAAAAAAAGAGAAAAATATTCATCATCAGGTATAGCTCATAAAGCGTCCTCCATGGGCTAGCGTGATGTGATACATAAATTATTGTTTCTTAGCTTAAAAAATGTTTCCTTACCAAATTAGGAGAAGATGGGTCAAGAGGTAGTTGATATATTGCAAAAGAAAAGAAAAAAAATTATAATTTTGTCTGTATCTTTTTCCACAATAACAATTTATTGAAGCATATTTGGTTATATTTCGATTCAAAGAATCTACCCTTGAACTATGGCCTATTATTAATGGTCCACCCTGTGTACATAAGAGGAGAGGGATAAAAAAAATTGGGCAAAAAGATGGAACGGCAAGATCCGGATTATTAATCTTTGAAATATTCTCAGCTAATATCCATTGATAAAATGCGGTCCTCACATTTTGCATACCCACTTCTTTCTAGCGCCCGCTCTATTACTGTTTGTAGACATTCCTAAGCAATTGTAGAGTCAAAAGTAAATGAACTTACAGCCTTAAGTGCTGTTTGAAAATATATATATTCTTGTCCCTTGTGTGCGTCTTTATACTTTACACAAAGATCTGTGGCATAAATTTTCGCCTGGAAGATTAAGGGAGCACACCTAGGGCCTTTGACAGACTACATTTTGGGCCATATGCAGCGCCATCTACTAACGCATCAATCATAAATCCATCTGTGTACCAGAGGTGCCAACTTTTTTCAAGTTGCGATCCTCCAGAGCTCCATTCCTAGCTGTCAGCAATTACCGCTTCAAAGGTTCGTTCGAAGTCAAACCTAATCTGTGTTGAATTTTTATGGATTTGGTCACTGATTCTAATTGAGGTTCATTTAAAACAACCATGTCATCTGGTTTGAATTTTATATTAGAATGCAGTCTGTATGTGCTGAGAGCTGCACCCTTCTTCGCGTGAATATGTAAAGGGAACAGGACAGCAGCAATGGGAGCAGCGCTTCTGTTGCTGCTGTTGGGACATAATTTAAGGTTAATGGGAAATATAATAAATAGTAGACAGCTGTGCCCCTTCGAAAACTTAACATTACAGTAAATGGTATGTATATAGTCTATCACAAATAGTCCACTTTATCAGTTGGTCATGACTTGTCGAAACGAGATAAGGTTTAGCTAGAGAGATTGGCTGAATTCGTTAAACAGGTAGGTAATTGTTTTGGCGTCTGTGAATATAGGCGTAATTTGGGGGGGTAAGGGTAGGCAACTGCACACCTAATATTTTGAAAGCGCATTAAATTGTTTCAGGCAAATCTGTCGAATTCCGAAATTCTTCCGGAAAAAATAATAAGTATGACAATTAAGCCAATCAAGTCAAAGGTTTTCAATACAATTAGGCAAAATCCCCGCTTACCCAATAAAAATGCTGAAATTACGCCAATGTCTGTGAAAATTATTTCTTAAGTAGTGTCACACAGAAAGTGTCAATAGACAAGGCATTCGTATGAAAAAAATTTCCCATACGATTTTTTTGCATGCCCCTGATAGACTATACACGTTTTCAAAAAAGAACAATGCAAGAAGCATTTCATGTAACAATTGGGAAAACAACGTTTTTAGGGTATTTCGACCCCGCTGAATACGAATCTGCCTATTGCCAAAGCGAAATTTGGATTGGAAGTCCGGTATCCAAGATGGCGACCAAAACTCTGTTGCCCTATATCTCCCTTGTCCATTGGCTTAAAATAATGATCTAAACGTCGGTTTTCTCGGATGCCAAACACATTGCAATGCTCAAAATTTATTTACCTTGTTTGGAGTGCATGGGTTCCAAGATGGCGCCCAAGATGGCCGCCGAAACCTTGTTGCTCGGAAGTAAGCAAAGAAGCGAGAAATATAAGAAAACGACAATTTCAAAGTTCAAATATTGTTTACTGCAAGATTGCAAAGGAGGTAAAACAATAATTCAAGTGTTTTTAGCTTAACAAGGTTGCAATCAACCATTTGAAGAGTTCAAACATTGTCGAGAGCGGTGGCAAAACTGGGTGCAAGTCAGTCTATTCTTCTTGCACGTGCACATTGTACTCAGGCACTGAGATGAACAATTACAGGCTAGGATATCCGTACAGGGTTTGGGGACGGGCTCAAGGGTTATAAGGATGGGAATGTACTGGTCTTGGTGAAGCCTCCACCCATATGACTCAGGATCCATCACCACCGGTCGAGCATGATGAGCATTTTCCCACACGTTCACCTGAAATGTTTTTTAAATTGTCAGTGCCGAAAAGCAACTGGTTTTACTCACATTATGCCGCTGCTTGCCATCATCTCTTTACCTGGTAATGGCATCTTAAGAGGTGTAGTCGCAGCGCATCGCTTATTGAAGGCTTTCGGCTTCCGGCTTTTTCACAACATCGAAAAGCTGATGTCTGGGTTCATATCCGCTGGATACGTCTTTGTCCACCTGTTCCGACAAGCAGAAACGTTTCGACATTAAATAAAGCGAAGTTGGACTTGCTGAAACACCGAAAAAAAAACTGTTCCAACCTTGTAGAGCTATACCAGGAATTTCTCTGCATTGGCCTTTGATGAGGGAGTCAGTGGAGAGTGCCCTAGGTCGTTCAAAAGCTGGCAGGCCGTTCCATTGAAGACTTTCACGCTGCTTTCTTTGTTATCGATGCAAGGTGAGATGTCTAGTCGCAACCCGTGACTGCGTGGAACGCCAAGACCTTCGTTTAATACCTAATTGACTTCCAGCACATATATATTTTTTTGTAATCGTAATTATGGACTCCGAAGACACGAACTTAACATTTCAATTCATATGTAAAGCATTTTTCAAATTATGCTATTTATATAAATAAATTCACTTACCGGCTTAACGCTGCTGGTATATCATAAATGAAAGGTAAAAAAGTATGACTTACACCATAAAACAGCTTCTTAGCGCCAAATTTGAAATTCTTATAAAATTCGTCCACTATTTCCAACTTCCACTATTACACGCGCCTCCCATACACAATTATGTTACCAAATTGTATTTCGGAAGGTGTGAAATATTACTTAAAAACACGTAACACACACACACAGTAGTACACATTCAACCACTAAAAACTATATATTTGACAGATTTTACATTCTAAACACAACAAGACGCACTGAGCGCACGTAAACACAACGAAGTTTTGGCTGCCATCTTGGGCGCCATTTTGGAATCCATGTACTCCAAACTTAAGGTAAATAAATTTTGAGCACTGAAATGTGTTTGGCATCCCAGAAAACTCCTAAGCAGACATTTAGATCATTATCTTAAGCCAACGGATAAGGGAGATATAAGGCAACGGAGTTTTGGTCGCCATCTTGGATACCAGACTTCCGGTCCAAATTTCGCTTTGGCAACAGGCAGATTCGTATTCAGCGGGGTCGAAATACCCTAAAAACGTTTCTTTTCCAATTGTTACATGAAATGCTTCTTGCACTTTATAAAGATGGATTTCCTACTTATGGGCCTAGTTTATGAATAAGGATCATGATTTTGCCGGACGAAAATCTGGTAACAATTTTTTTAAACTAACTTTTTTTATATAAATTGCAAAAATTCCGTTCTTTGGCCCGAATGAACGTTTTTTTGGTCATTCTAAACAAAAAAGGTCTCTTGTAATTTTTTCGTAAAATTGACCGTTTCCGACTTATAAACAATTTAATGTTTGAAAAAGCGCAAAAACGGTCATTTTCAAGGTTGAAATACAATATTAAAAAATACATTTTTTGAGTTCACCAAAATTTTTATATAATCTTTGAATATTCATTAACAAAATTCTGAAGAGTAAGTGCAGATTATTTTATTCTAAAGCTTAAATTTTTAATTGTTAAATAGAAGTTTTTGGTTGAAAAAAACATTAAATTGGAAACGGTCAACTTTACGAAAAATGACAAGAGACTTTTTTTGTTCAGAATGACCAAAAAAACCTAAAAAAAATTCATTCGGGTCAAGAAAAGGGATTTTTGCAATGTATATAAAAAAAGTTAATTAAAAAAAATTGGGACCAGATTTTCGTCCGGCAAACTCTTGATCCTCATTCAGGGGCATATCCCGAACGTGAATATGCAAAAAAATCGTATGGGAAATTATTTTCATACGAATGCGAGGTTTTCGCCTTATCTACAGCCCCAGGAATAAGCTATGACCCATTTATTTTTAAAAAGTTAGTACTTAATATCTAATATAACATGCCCCAGATTAAATTGCGTTGTACCGTTACCAGGTATCCCAATAAAAAATGCAGAGAGTAAGATGAAATCTCCTAGGGCATTATTTTGAGGCAACTCCTCATCGTCCAGTATAAAATTAAATCGTCTTTAATCGACTTATTTTCAGGCAACTGCATTTCGAATGTTTAAAAACATGATTTGCAAAATTGCAAATATCTGACAAACTATCTATCTTGGAGAAAGTTGTTAATAAATTTTGTTCTTTAATAAATTTACTACAATTAATTTTGTATTGTGCTGTATCGCTTAAGAGATACGGGTCAGTTTCTGAAATTTTGTGAACTGTCAACATTTACTTTCAATTATCTCATATACGTACCCATAAATTCCCAAAAATGTGTAAATGTTAAGATTATGAGAGAATAAAATAATAGGAACATATATAAACAGTAGTACTTATTATATTGAAAATTTATTTATTTTTATATTTATGCTTATCCACGCGCACATGTATATTTATCGTTAACTTAGTATTAAAAGTACACTTAAATATTATTCATCGTTTAATTGCGCCTAGAGTAAATAAATCTTATATTATTGATTTGATTTTATTTGATTTACCAGCATGCGGTAGGCATTGCTGCCACTTATACCGCAGGGCTGGCTACGCTGGCGCTGGGTTGAATTTAGGTCATGCATATTGTCAGCAGTGAGATCCACATGGTATAGGAGTGTCGGATGGGCAGCGTAGGTGTTTGTGAGATGCGTTGCCGCATTGCATCGTGATATGGAGCGTTTATGCTCCTCTTCTTGTGCTACCGCTCCTGAAAATCCTCTTCCTCTTCTGAGTCATATATGGTTGTGATTTCTTTGTGTTGTTCATTTTTCCCCTCGTTCTTTTCCAGTATGCTTGGTCCTTTCCTAGTTTGTTTATGATCCTATCAACATGTAGCATGGTCTCCCTATTTTTAGTTTATTTCTGTTCAGTATTAGTGCTTTCTTCAGTGGATGTATTGGGTCCCTATTTTGGACATGTCTCCAGTACTTCATTGAGTACATTTCTATTATTTTTTTAATTGTTTTCCCTCCTTGTAGTATTGACGTTTCATATCGTTTATTTCGTTTTGTTGTTTTTGCGAGTAGTTGTACCATATCCCTTTCAGTTCTTCTTCGTGATATTTTGTGTTCATCTCCGCTGGTTCGACTCTCTTTTGTTGATGGATCTTGCACTATTATTAGACTTTTCTTGTAGTTTATTTTCAGTCCAGATGTATCCAGATGAGGTTTCATGTTTTCTAGGAAGTTGAAAATATCTTGCTCTCCTTCTGTGACTTAGGAGATCATCGGCGTATGCCAGTACGATTGGGGTTCTCAATCTTTCCGTGTCTTCGTTAACATTTGGTATTTCTTTTATTGTGTCTTGTACTATCTTCTTTGCATTACTCCTATGTTTTTTGTTTAGTTTCCTTCATTTGTCCGTACCATTACCTAGCAATGCTTTCGTGGAGGCGTGTCTTTATTATCTTGTTTATTAGATAGTGCGGTACTCCTTTGTTACGTAGGGTGTTGATTGATGACTGATTGTATCAAATGCCTTCTGGAGATCTACAGCGACTATGTGTTCGGCCAGAAACTGTGCGTAGCATTTGTATCCTATGCTGCAGAGTGTTATTCTTCTGTAATCATCTATACTCCGTGTCGAGTTGATTTTGTTTGGTGTTGTTGCGATCGTCTCCTGTCCACTTCATAAACCGTCTTTTAGCAGATCTCCAATGAACGTCTTGATCTTTTTTTGTAGTGCTGTGTTGATTATGGCGAGGCTCCAGTTCATTGATGGATGCCAGCATGAACGGGCTCAAGTAATCTATGTTGTTTTGTATATAGACCGTTGTTGGTTTTCGCATGTTCTTCATAGTGTTGGTGTGTGTCTGGGTTGTTATGTTGTCTCTTTCTGGCTGATGGCCCAGTGCTCCATATAGGCCACTCCCGTCACCATCAATATCTTGCACCATTAGTTGGTGTGTCCTCGTTCCTATGCAATGGATCTGTTGTCTTTATGTCTTCTGGGAAGATATCATTTCTTGAGAAAAAACTGTATCGCGCGTGTATTTCCGCTGATGCACTGCAAGAAATTTAGTCCTGGTGCGGCATACTAGTAACCTAATAGTACGTCACTGATTAATTTGGGACTAGCTTAGATTCAAGACTCACTGGAGGGTTGACATAAGAAAAGCATTTATTTCCCAACTTTGTCGTTAATTCATTACCTAAACATCCCAAGTAACACACATGGTACCAAATCCTTTCGGTTTCGGTTTTGCTACGAAGCCTTAGTTCCTGGGGTACACCCTGGTATTAATATTGCTACTTTATTGGGAAAGGCTACTTTATATAGTTCATTTAAAGTAACTGTTACATACACCGATACCATTTATTGGAACTGTAAACACCCAAAGTCAAAGTAGCATTTGGGTAGTTACTGGAACTAGGCAGTATCATTTTATTGTTACTCTGTAGTGGCAAAAACTATATAGTACCAGTGGATCAGTTACTACCACCCACCAGTGCCACTAAGATGCCTTAATAAAGTAACTGGGTACATAGAGAGGCAATCTAGGTTCCAGAATAGTTCCAGTAACCATCACTTGGAACTTTAAAGTATCGTGGCATTTTAGTGGCAACATGGGTAGCGAAATAGTTCCTGTTGGTACTTTACAGTTCCAAAATAGAATCTGATACTATAGAGTCACATCAGGATAGTTGCTATTGGGTCACCAAAGTCACAGATCTTTTAGAGGTAAAATGGGGTAGTCATCTATATTTTATGGTGGAGGGCCTAACTTTATAGTACCTTTGTTAAAATCGACCATTATTAATTGTTGTTAAAATTTTTAGAAAAAAAAATTGGTTTTAATCAAAAATAGACAATGGTTATGTTAATATCTTATCATAAACTTTTACGAAAAATGACTTTGAAAGTATCCCAAATGTTTCCCTAATAAATATTTAAATTTTTTAATCTTGCCTTTTTAAATTATTTTGTCAAAAAATTACAAAAAAAGGTTATTTTGAGGGCGCGTTGAAATTTGATCATTTAATATATCAACTTATATCAAAAAAGTAACTTGCGTTTGAAAAAATGGCTAAAGGAGTTCTTTAAACACGCACCTAAAGTACACATCTTTTTGGTATAATATTATTTCACTGTGCCATTATTATAAAAGAAAAAAAACAAAGAGGTCGCTAAAAGATAAACACCATTTTAAAAAGTGATAGTGGCAGTTACTAGGCAGCCACGTAGCGGTTACTAGGCCGCCGAGTCGCGGAGTAGTACCCGCTACTACCCCGATCCCTTATAGTAACTAAACATAGTCACATCTGTAGAGGTCGGGACTACCCGAAACACTACCCGGCGACTAAAAATTTTTCCCCATTTTAGTGGCGGCCACGTAGCTGCCACGTAGCAGGGACGTGGCAGCCTATGGTAGCAGTCTACTTTATCGTGGATTTTATAGTCGCCGATACGTTCCCGCGACTTTATGTGTTACTTGGGATATTTTATCTCAACGGCTGTTTGGCCCTTTAGGGGACAACTTGTTAAAGTCTATTGAAAAATTGAAAATTAATAGGAAATTATTGACCTGTAAAAAAGCGTTATTATTACAAATGGAAAATGTATCTTATCAACTAGTCAAACAAAAGTTTAATATAATCTTCATAATTAAATACTTCAGAGGACTATAGACACAGATGTAAAGGTAACAGTTTTATTTGAATTATTAGAGAAATTAGTAATCTGAATAATTTTACTTACGATTAAGCCTTAAGGTGGGAGGGTTCGTGAACGTATTTCGAGAATTTCTCCTGCATCCCTGAACCGAATGAAAAAATTTTTTGATATTCTTTTAGAGACAGCTTTATAGAATGGTACTAGGCTATTTAAAACTAAAAAGAGAAAAAAACATTTTACTGGTGCGAAAATCAAAAAAAATTTTTTTTGACTTTTCAATAGTCTGGTACCATTCTATAATGTCTCTAAAGGCCTATCAAAAAATTTTTTGAATCGGTTTAGGTATGTAAGAGAAATTCTCGAAATACGAAATCATTTTCTTAAGCACGGCACCGGCACCCTTAACTCTTCGAATTCAGCGGCGCGTTAAAGCTATCATTTGAGCGGATGAAATTCACAAAATAAACAAGTCAACATTAGGTAAGTTGTCACTTTGTGCCTTTACGAAGTCGCTTTCTGTAAACGTGGTGTTTATAAAGCACTTTTAATTTATTGATTATTGTTTTGTATAATCTTAATATTGTTTGAACCAGATTATATAATTACAAATAGCTGAAAAGAACCTTACACTCCCAAAGAAAATTAACAGGTGGTGTGACATGAAGTGTTCGTTCGAGATACTCGCAAAAACTAAATAGTTTCTCGTAAAGATCAAATAATTTCAGTTAATATTTATTAATTATTGCATGTCTCAATAATTTATATTTATTTATTACTTCCACATCCAATGGGTGTATAGTAAGTAACGTTGAAAATTTTTATTGTTCAGATAGGCTTAGAATGTCATGAAACGTCGAGGTTTTAAGTTTGAGCGAAAAAAATTTCCGTCTGTCGGTCTGTCTGTAATTTTTTTTGTGCGCACGATTACTCTGAAACCGTTTAAGATATTGACTTAAAATTTGGTACACATATGTATTTTAACGTGACCTGGAACTAAATTATATTTTCATCTTATTGTGTTGAAGGGTTGGGAGGTAAATTGGTAAATGGGGGTAAATAGATAAATCCAGCAGATAAGAGTCCACAAGATTGGTATTTAGTGTATACGAGAGAAGCTATAGGGTCTCAAAAAATTTTTTGGCATTAGCCACCCCCATTACCACCCCGTTATTAAAGGGGGTGGAAAAAATTGTGATTTAGTGTATGTGTGCAAGAACTAAAAACCTCAAAATATTTTTTTTACTTCATCCACCCCCACTACCACCCCCTATCACCACCCACCACCCCACTACCCCACGGTTTTTAGGAAGACGATTTCAAATATATTATTAAAGTTCCATGAACAATTATTTCCACATGGAGAGACTTGGATGGAAAATCTGAATGTGGAAGTAGTGATTTCTTGGGCAGCGGTTTTTATTTGGTACACTATTCAAAAGGAGAATATGAAAATACAAAATAATTCAATCATTTGATTTAGAACAAAAAAGTTATATAAATATTATTCATATATATGAATTAAATTGATAGACTAAACTAAATTAAACTAATACTCTACATTTTAATAAAACATAAAGTGAGTAGCATGAGGCTCTCGTTATACTAATAGCAAAACAGGGAAAGGGTTTAAACCTGCCATCCAGTTGTCGTCCCACATCAATAAGATATTGCTTTAGCAAAATATTGGAGAAAATGATTAATAACCGTATCACTTCGGTTCTAGAAAACCAAAACCTTCTGTCAGATTTTCAGATGGGATTTCGTAAAAATAGGTCAACAAGAGCCGTTAGTGCTTTTAATTTAAGTCAATGCATTCGCAATTCACAATCATTGCAGTATTTTTTTATAATTAAAAAGCTTACAAAATTCTTAGAACAATTCGTAACTGGGGATTAAGAGGACGGCTTTTTCTATTTATCAAAAGTTTCCTAAGGAAGTGTTTCTTCCGTGTCCATATAGGTAACACACCTTTCAGTACATACGAACTAGAAAGTGGAGTGCCACAAGGATCCTCCTTTAGCGTATTCATCATCGCAGTGAATGAACTCGCCTAGTTCATGGAGGCTTATTTGACGATAAATTATTTATATAGGTATCTAGAGAAAATATACTGGAAACGCAGATATTAATATTATGGGTGATGGATCAGAAGGTTTAGATTTTAAGTTGTCTCCATCTAAAACTGTTTGTGTTAATTTTTGTCGGTTTAGAAGTCCACACACTCAAACTTATCCAATAGTTATACTTCGATTCGAAGTTGACATGGTTACCTCACGTTACGAATCTGGAGATAAAAGTAAAAAAGAGGCTAAACGTGATTAGTTGTATGTCAAACATCGACTGGAGCTCAGACAGAGAAACGTTCCTCAAATTAGATATGCCATTGGTGTTCTGTTTTATACAGATTCGGGAAATGCATTTTTATATATTAGCCTGAGATAAACGAGTGCTAGAAAGAAAACAGATAAATTAGGAAAAGACGTATATTTCCACTACAATGCGCATGCAGTTAGAAGCGTTAGGAACCGATGCCTTGCGTTGATACAAGACAAGACAAGATACAAGACAAGACAAGGTACAAGACAAGACAAGATACAGACAAGACAAGATACAGACAAGACAAGGTACAATACAACACAAGATACAAGACAAGATGTTAAAGTATAAAATTTCATGAAGTGTGAAGCGTGCTGTGAATAGTATGTCCGTCTTTTCCCCCCTAATTTCTCTGTTTTCTTTCGTGCACTCGTTTATCTTAGAATATATAAAACTGCATTTGCCGAATCTGTATATTTTCTCCAAGAAAGTCACGCCTTGCTGTAAGATATGGAAAGTGGAATGGAAGAGAACGGAATCTAAATTAAAAGCTGTTAAGCCACAAGTTTTTTGTTGTTATAATTTGGCTTTGGGTCGTAAACCATACTGCCAGTCGCAAATGTGTGTGATGTCAATAACCTGGCTCCTCACCCAGGACATTTAAACATATGCAACACAACAAGGACCACGTTAGTACACAGGGAAATTACACAAGGAAAATCATCAGAATACAAAGCTACATTATAAACTAATGTTTGTTTCTAACAAAAAACCAATAATGGCTTCATAGATTTCCTCTGAATTAAGAGATAGTAAATTGAAAATATTAAAAGGAACCATCATGTTAGAATCTGAAGTTATTGTTTTATTAGATTATCAGTAGAAGCCACAAGTTATAACATCCTTGATCTCTTACAAGCTGACCAGAAGGGAGAGTGTGATTCTTACGATATTAAGAATCGGCCATACTTATAGTGTATCGGAATTACTTGTACCTAACGTTGACAAGTAATGAAGTATCATCGAATGCCAGGTGGCGCTGTGTAGCTGACGGCCGGACGAGACGGCAGTTGATGTCGGGCAGCGGTGCGAGTGGGTCGGTGGTGTGAAACTAAGTGAAGTGTCTTATTCTGACAGTATAAGCGAAGTGAGACATAATCGGGCATATTACAAGTGGCGACGAGGATAAATTTAACAATAAAATTTGAAAGCAAGTCCCTCAAAATAATAATAATAATAAATACATAAGACTTAAAAAAAATAAATAAATAAATAAATAAAACAAACGTGGAAGGTAGATAGAGTTGACATACGACCGATCATACAGGAATACAGGAATAATATCGCGAAGCACAGTGAAACAAACAGAAGAACTGGATATAAAATATTTAATATCTAATTTACAAAACTGTTGTGCTGGACACATGTCACATGGTAAGACGTTTCTTATCAATTTCAAATTAATATGCAGAAAGGCTTGAAAATTGCCCGTCTGAAGCAACCTACCATCAGAAAGACTACCGTTGAAAAACGAGACTGCAAAAATAATAATAGTAATAATTTTAAAATAATAGAGTACACTAGGTACCTTAGATCATGGTGAAAGTAAAATCTAAAAATTTTAAACTCTTATTTTATACATTGGGACGAAAGATCGTAGATCTCACATAGAAAATCAAAAGTACCTACATTGTGTACCTAAGGTCATGGTGATCGAGGAAAAATATTAAGGAATTCTTAAATTCTAATTCATACATTGTGTACGAAAGATCATAGTGATCATATAGAAAATCAAGGGTACATTGTGTGTCTAAGATCAAGGTGATCTGGGGGGAAAATATTAAAGAATTTGTAAATTCAAAATTTGCACATTATGTGTGGAAGGTTAGAGTGATCACAAAGAAAAGGAATAATATCAGAGTACATTGTGTGCCTCAGATCATTGTGATCGAAAAAACAAAAGAAGAATATCAGAGTACATTGTGTACCTTAGATCATTGTGATCGAAAAAACAAAAAAAAGAATATCAGAGTACATTGTGTACGTTAGATCATTGCGATCGCAAAACAAAGGAAGAAAATCAGAGTACATTGGGTACCTTAGATCATTGTGATAACAAGAAAAAAAAAACAAAAGCATAAGAAGAATATCAGAATACATTGTGTGCCTTAGATCACTGTGATCGCAAAACAAAGGTATTTTAAATCTTAATTCGCACCGTCTGTATGAGAAATCATGTTGATAGCGAAAGAAAACCCCTTCCAAATATTATTTAACACGTATTTGGTGTACGGAACTAAAAAGAAACGGAGTAATTCTCTTTGATATGGTATATATGTTAGATCAACTAGAAACTCAAAAAAAAAATGGTGTTATGTGTTGCTATGTAACGCTGAAAAATAAATTACAATAAAAAATATGTTGTAATTATGGTTGGAAGCACACGCCTCTGTTCTATTTTCCTTATTTGTATGTATTTTGTTACCTAGACATACATTAAAGTTTTTGTCGAATGGAGAGATAACATCATTAGTTTAAAATAAATATTATTTATTTTCTTTGTATTATAAGTATTACATTGCTATAAGTATACCGATACTACCTCAACATTAGGTATAGAGGAACGGCTGTAAATCGAAGAAAGAAGAGCTGCGAGCACCAAACAGAAGATAGAGAGGACCAAAAAAAAAAATAACAATAATAGTAATAGTAAAATAAATATAAAACAAAATAAATAGGGCAGAAATCGGAATTAAACAGTATCAGTACTACAACATTGTAAGGCGTTGATTAAGGAAAATTTGGGAACATGAGTCTCTGGACCTATATTACCCCAATTTATTTCTGAGAATATAGGCAACTTAGATTATAGATTGTTTAAGGGTCGCCTGGCCCTGATTTGGCCTTTCTTCACCTAGATCTAAAAGATCTTTTGTGATTTACCCTACATCTAGTTATTGCCCAGGATTCCAAGACTTTTGCAAAGCTTGTGATTTTCCTGAGAGCTAATTTCCCTATGTCTTCAGGAGTTAATTCCGTCTGTTCTAGATACTTTAGCCTAATGCGGATTAATACCTTGCATTCGCAAAGTATATGTTCTCCAGTCTCAATTGCAGCTTCACAGTATCTGCATTTGTCATCTTCTGCCATGCCCATGTTCTTGAGATGATAGCTCAAAGGGCAATAGCCAGTTAGAAGGCCTGTGTTCAGCCTTAGGTCGAACTTTTCGAGTTCGAGAAGCCTTGTGGTATTCTTTGTCGAATAGGTTATAAATCTTTTCACTTGTGTTTGGCCACTAGTATTCCTCTAGTGGGACTTCTTTTGAAGGTCAAAGTTATCTATGACTTTCCTATAGTCCTTAACCATTTAGACCATCCAACTTTGCGGAAAAATTAACCACTACAATATTAATGACTCCACCATTTTGTTAAAAAAAAAAAAAAAAAACTGATGGCTAACTTATAGCAGTTCATTTTGCAGATGATTTAAATTTTAATTTTAATATCATATAACCCACATAACCTTATCAGTCCTGAAATCTCTTGGCTGTAAGTATAAGAAATTGCAAAAAAAAAATTAATATG
This sequence comes from Rutpela maculata, assembly GCA_936432065.2. Lineage (NCBI taxonomy): Eukaryota > Metazoa > Arthropoda > Insecta > Coleoptera > Cerambycidae > Rutpela > Rutpela maculata. The sequence continues at coordinate 119,197,610 of OW386285.2, forward strand.
AAGGCTTTAAAACATTATATGATAGTTATGTAATGTCAAAATTAAATCATTGCAGGTTAATCAGGTTAATATAGCATCCGTATTATGCAGTTCTCAAAAGTCAATTGAGATTGTACAAAGAAAGTTTTTAAAATATTTTACATTTAAATCAGATGGTTATTATCCCGAAAGAGGTACAGATTATAATTTTTAATAAGTAAATTCAATTTTAGTTTCGACCTCTTATCACAATTAAGTTTTAGTACCTAAGCAGAGCTTAATGCAGGATATCCCATTTTATATCGATATGGCTAGAACTAACGCTCTTATTAAGTCACCTATTCATATTGTGTATTCAGATTTGAATAAAACTTCTTGCAATTGCGATGTGTAATTCATGTTCACTTAAGCAAGGCTTAAATATGGCATATCAAATTAACCATGCATTGTGTAGTTGTATTCTTTGGCCATATCCTATTTTGGTTATTAGAATTATATGGTTCTTCGTATTTCTGTCTCGTCTTAGGTTAGTAGTTCGTAATATTATATTGAATATTTTGAATAAAGTTGCAAGAGTGCAGCATGGAAGACGGTCCGAGCAATGCCTGAGGTGTCGAAGTGAAACTGTAAGCCGCGCAGGAAATATGAAGTTTTATCCAGTCAAGGTTACAGTATGTCGAAAGCGTGGTTAGGAACATCTTGATTCATACTGTGCAACTTGACAATCAGGAAGGAGACCTTTCGCTTCCACAGTATCTGACAGAGATCGGAAACGATTCGGATCAAGCATCTATCTTCTTGAGAGAGAGGATTCGGAAACTGAGCCGTGATTGGTTTAAGATCGGTAATGCAGAAATTTGGCTTTTGTCCTGGAATGGAACTTATAAAACTGATCTAGATAAAGTGGTTGTCTACCAGAAAATAATTGTTAGAAAATCTTATTTTCGAATTTTAATGTTCTCAAGAGAACTGTATAAATTTGATATATTAAGATGTTATTAACATCAACAAATATTGAAAAAAAAAATAATAATAATAAAAATAATTCTATAGTTGTAGAGGAAAAAACAATAATCCAAAAATCCTATTTTTAAGGAATTTACATAGAGCTGTTGTATACTAAATCAGTTCTCCTGTTTTCTTATAAACATAAATCGATTTTAAACAAGCAAATTGGTCACACCTATGATATTCGAGGCAAAGTAAATTTAGATACGAATATCCTTCGAAGAACTAAAACACACACAAAGATTTATAAATTATTTTGCCTTATGCATTAAAAGAAATAAACAATGTAAATTTATTTAAGGAAAAATTATTATATTTATTCCAGCAAATAAGGCTATTTTCCCAAAAACTTGATACGATGGACCGTTCCAGAATTTTACTTTTGTTTATTAACTAAATTTTTGATACACACACTTTATTAATAAGTATTAAAAATGTTTATAAAACCTTGGAACAATGTAAACGTGATTGATTTGATTTAATTATTATAGACATGAATATGTGCTTCCTATCTGAAATTTACGATATACTTCCGGGTAAACTTTGAATGACTCCCTAATGGTCGAAAAAAAAAAAGGAAAAAAAATCAACATGTGTATTACAAGAAACTTCTTGCAGCTGATTTAATCATTGTCGTTTTTATAGGTTCCGTGATTAAACTATCTATTTCCCACACACTTTTGTAAGCTTACTAGCACAGACGAAGCTTGTTTTACTCTATCATATTTAGCCAAACCTAAAGAGATATGGTGACTGGATTGAATGGTTAGCGGATTGAGTACAATTCACAGTCCATGTTGATTATGGATTACGGTCAACATGGCCAAAGGTCGAGATTAGGAACTAATTTCTGAGAATGGACTGGTCGTTAGGGATGTTACAGCATGGATCATGGATATATTGGTCACATGCTTTTGGAAGTGCCCTTGAAATGAATTACCTCCTGAAAGATAAAAACATAATTGTAGACGAAGAAGTAAAAGATAAAGATAAAATGAGGAAACAAAAAAAAAGGAAAAGAATATGGAGACAGAAAAAGGAAAGCCAGGAAAGCAAAGAAAATATGGAGACAAAGTCTACGTAAAAAAAAAATATAACAAGAAGTAATAAACTAACGCCAAATTTCGACAGCAGTTCCCATACTGTTATCAATGCAAATAAGGACGACATCCGTGTTAGAAAAGACCAAATGGGAAAAGAAATTAGGAAAATGTGGTTCATCTTAAAAAGATAGAAAAAAGATAAAAGGAGAGAGAGTGTAGGGTCCGTGACAGAGCTGAAGAGGACACCTTGAATGCGCCTAACGAAGATGGAAAATAATATTATGAGGTTACAAATTATAACATGAAATCACAGTAGAATAGGCGTTGGTTTATAAGTAGATTAGGAAAAGATACATACAGTATATTTAACGTTTTCTGTTTATTGTTTAAAGTTGCCTTATTTAAACAATTATACTTCAGTTAAAAAAAATTATGAGGAAAAAGAGATATAGTGTATCGGAATTACTTGTACCTAACGTTGACAAGTCATGAAGTATCATCGAATGCCAGGTGGCGCTGTGTAGCTGACGGCCGGACGAGACGGCAGTTGATGTCGGGCAGCGGTGCGAGTGGGTCGGTGGTGTGAAACTAAGTGAAGTGTCTTATTCTGACAGTATAAGCGAAGTGAGACATAATCGGGCATATTACAATACTCATCTCTCCTTACCTTATTCCATCTATTAAGAGCTATGCAACATTTGCAAGTTGCTCTTTTTAATAATAATAATAATAATATTTATTTACGAAAAAAAGAAATAACAGTACATTATTGGTTAAAACATTAGTACAGTAATACATTTTTTTTTCAGCGTATTGCTATTAACAAAGAGCAGTAAATAAATGGAGCAAAACACACAAAAGGAGCCCTTGCGAGTGGGTGTTCCTGCTTTTTAAATACTTGCATTGGTTGTGTATGTCCAGTGTAATGAATGTAGTCTTAAGGATTTAGTATAAAGTAATATATATATATATATATATATATATATATATATATATATATATATATATATATATATATATATATATATATATATATATATATATATATATATATATATATATATATATGTTAGATCACGGTTCACATGAATGACTTTTTAAAAACTCTTGGAGAAGGAATATAATAATAAATTAGAAGTGTTGCATTCTAACTGAGTTGCGTGTTTAGTCATATTTATAACATACAGAACCTGAGTAAGCAAAATATATAACAAAGGAATTGCAGTTCTGCAGTCTGCACAAGTTATGAGAAACAAAGGTGTAATATGATATCTTGAAGATAAGCAATTAATAAGAGAAGCTGTTATCGTGAAATACGATATACCTGTGAAGGTTTATTATGGCTAAGTCGCAATAAGATAGCGTGTAATATTATATAACAACTTCCCCCTTAATAAAAAAGTTGATGTTATGCAGCAACTTTTGAAAATTGTTAAAATGTTAAATGAATATAATGCAAAAATAAATTGAAACAATGTTGAATGAATACAAAGCAAAATAATAAAATAATGTAAAAGTTAAAATTGGTAAGCGATAATAAAACATTACATAACGTAGTAAGGATAAAATACAATAGTCTAAATTAATAGACAAGGGTAAAACTCCACATGAAAGTCTATGTTAACTCGATGTCCTCTTCTTCTTGAGGTCTAATACCGGGTCGCTTTCTTGGAGGGATCAGTCTAGGAAATTTGGTAAATACTCTGCTTCGCTCTGAAGGAGGTGAAGGAGGGTTATCCGTTGAGGGTTGGATTCGCAATGCTCCACATCTTCTTCTTCTGCATTTACAAGTTATGTAAAGTAGAACTAATAGGATGATGAGAGTGATTATGAAATATGTGAACCAAGATATGTGTTTGGTCACAAAAGGTTCATTTATGAGGTCATCCAAGTCTTTGGAATATTGGTCCAATTTGTTTTTAGCAATATCTAGGTCTTCTACGTCGAGATTGTTTAATTTGAGAGGTTTTAATTTTGGAATTTCGATTTTGTCGGGCATGTGATTACAGCATTCAAAAGGAATTTGGATAGGATGTGAATTGTCCTTAATTTCGGAAAAGTCTTTGGCACTGGCTTGTATTCTAGTAATGCCTGCATAGGCGTAACATCCTGGTTGTAGTTTGATGATGGAATTTTTGTTGATTAACTCTGTTGTGGATTCTCTCTTTGGACAGTTGATGGTAATGTGAAGTGGTTCGGAATTAATTACTAGCCATGTGTTGTCTTCAAGTTCTTGGACGTTGTATCCCTGACTAATAATGAAGGAAGTTTGACAGTTCTCTGGAAGTTTTGGCAATGGTTTTAGTATTCTGGCTTCACATATGGCATTTTGGTCGATAGGATAGGCAAACAGGTTCGAACATAGTTTGGTTCCAAAATAAAGTGGTTTGCATTCTTTCAAATTTTGTATAGGTATGTACATCAAAGAATCATCATCTCTCGCGATATATTTTTGTGAAATAGATAAAATGTGATGTAGACCAGTTCTGTTATCAAGTATCGGGATAGGATATAGGCGATAGGTGTTATAATTTTGGGGTTCAACAAGTGGTATTGTTAAAACAAATACTAAGTTAGAATCCATTTGAAACGCTTGTAATTCAATAATATCCAAATACTTAGCAACTGCCGATAATTTAATGGGGAGAGGCAAATTGTTCCTTCGTAAGCTCTGTGAAATTTCTTGTAATGCTATTACCAAATGATTAGGGGTTATGATTGACGTGTGAATGATTCCTAGTCTGGCAAATGTTATTGAATTTAGAATGTCGTTTAAATTATCTTCGATATACAAATAGCTTGCCATTAATTGTTCGGAAATGTATAAAAATTTTAGTTTTATGTGAGCAGCCTCGATAGCTTGAGTCATTGTTTGAATTGTGTGTTCTATTTCTTCGAGATCTTTGTTAAAGGTTTCCTCGTCAATTTGTAATTTTTGTATAGTCGAGTTGAAGTTTTTAATAACAGAAGTTGTAACTGAAATTTGATTTTTGATTAAGTTTTCCAATTGATGTTCGTCATTATTTAGTTTATTTATACAATTAGTATAGTACTGGCCATCTTCAGCATCTAGGTTACCAGTTATGGATTTGAATATTGTACCGATACCGTTAAGTATTCCTCGTTTATATCTTTTTGTATCTGAAAAGATTTCGTCAAATTTCATTTTTATAGAGTTGGATATTTGTGTTAAAAGGTTAAAGTCTGTTTTAATTTCACTCGTAAAAATAATTGACTTATGATCACCATTATGGAGAGTGTACAGGATTCTGTCTAAGATATTTTGATTTTTGTCAAAAGCTAGTTTGAGGGATGAAATGTTTTTATGCACTAGTAGAGTCCATTTGTCATTTGTCACCACGATGTCCGTGTCTTGGTGGTAGTATACACCAACGGTGTTATTGATTGGGATAATTTTGTATTGACAGAGTGCTGATCCGAACAGCAGGAGAAACCTGAAAATAAATTTAATTTTCAGTATATGGTTTCATTCTATCAAAATTTACTTTGGTTTCTTGTTTCGTTTCGAGGTTTAATAAGGTAGCAGAATTTTGAAAAATTTCTTTTATTTTAAAAGGACCGTTAAATTTGTTTTGCAATTTGTTTTTTATTTGTGATTCTTTTACGTAAACTAAGTCACCTATTTTGTATTCAGGTCGTTTTTGGGGAATATTTCTGTCGAAGCGAACTTTTGCTTTCTCTTTTTGAGATTGTGTTCGACTACGGGCTATTTTATAGTAGTGGGATATTCTATTGTTTAAATCTCTAACGTATTTAGTTATTAATTCTTTTTGGTTGTACAAAGTTTCGGGTGGTCTGTTAGATGTATGACCAAAGATAAGTTCATATGGGGTAAAACCGTGTGTTTTATTTACCGAATTGTTATAGCATATTACTGCATATGGTAAAATCGTGAAAGGACGTTCGTTTGGGTTTTCAGTTTTGTGGATTCTTATCATTTCGGCTAAAGTAGCATGAAATCTTTCTATGGATCCGTTCGATTGGGGATGTCCTACGCTTGAATACGTCAGTTTTATGTCGTAGAGGGTGCAGAGATCTTTGAGCAAATGGTTGTCAAATTCGCCACCGTAATCGCAATGGATTCTTAGCGGGGTGCCGTAATGTTGAAAGTATAACAACAAGGTATTTACGACGGATTTTGCGGATTTGTCCGGGACTGCATAGGCTTGTGTAAATTTAGTTAACTCGTCGCGAATAGTTAAAGCGTAATTTCGAGTTGGGAATTCAAATAAATCGATATTAATTCTTTCGAATGGTGTTCTTGGGGTTTCTGTGACTACTAGAGGGTTATTAAGGTTTTTCCGGCATACTTTAGTCTTTTGGCAAGTTTCGCAATTTTTTATAAAATTTTCAACGTCTTTAGTTAGACCTTGCCAAGTGTATTTTTCTCTAATTCTTCGAATCGTTTCATTTATTCCGCGGTGTAGATTATTTTTACCAAAATGATTTTGCTCCAATATAATTGGAATTTCATCTTCGTCGGCAGTTCTGACGATATCTTGACAAATTACTACTTTTAAGTCTTTTTCCGCAAAAATGAATGATAGGATTTCAAGAATGGGGAGGTCTAAGTTATTTTCGACAAAGTATGTCTTAGAGAGATCTAGGACGTCTTGATTTTTAAATAATACCGAAAATAGATGTTCAATTACAGATTCGATATCAAAAGGTAGAGGGATGATAAAATATCTCCTATGTCTGACTGTTTTGCTCGATAAAATATTGATTTTATCGTTATGAAATTCGGGGTTTTCTTCGAATATGTCTTCGATAATTTTATGATGGAGGTCTTGTAGGTTATTTTGTTGGAAGAAAGTTATAATATCTTTGTGTTCTCGATACAAAAGTTGTTTGTTCGAGGCTTTGATTTTCGAATAGTCAATTAAAGATGTTGTCTTATATAAGTTGGCGAAAGTTTCGAATTCTTGGGAAATTTGTTCGTCAGTGATCTCGTTATTGTCTGGGTTTTCGTCGTCGTCTGACTCTTCGTCATTCGCGGCTAGAACCTTTGAATAGAATTTGGAACATTCAGAAAAATGATTAATTTTGATTCTGGAAAGTGCATCCGCGTTCTTATTGATTTTGCCGGGTTTATAAATTATTTCGTAATCGTACTCTTCTAATTTGAGTCGCCAACGAGCAAGTCTACTTCCTGGATCTTTTATAGAGAATAGCCAGGTGAGTGGTCTGTGGTCGGTGACAAGTTTGAACTTTCTACCGTACAGGTATGGTCTAAAGTGCTTTACACTCCATACTATCGATAAAAGCTCGCGTTCAATCGTTGAATATTTAGTTTCTGCACTGCACAAGGTTCTAGAAGCATAGGCAATGGGTAAATCTTTGCCAATAGGCCCCTGGCTCAGCACTGAGCCGACGGCAAATGCGCTCGCATCAGTGGTTAGAACGAAAGGTTCATCAAAGTTAGGGTAGATTAATATCGGGGTTGTCGTTAATGTTTGTTTCAAATTTTGAAAAGAATTTATACAATCATTGTTGAAGAGAAATGGTACGTCTTTTTGTAGTAGTTTTGTTAAGGGCTTGGTTATCTTGGAGAAATTAGGGATAAAGCGCCTATAATATCCGGCTAAGCCTAGAAATGATTTAATTTCTTTTTGATTTTTTGGTTGAGGGAAATTTAGAATAGCGTCAACTTTCGAAGGATTCGGTTTTACGCCGTCTTTTGTAATGAGATGTCCTAAATAAGCGACTTCTTTGCGGAGAAACTCGCATTTGTCGGGTTGAATTTTGAGATTGGCTTTCTGTAATCTTTTGAAAACTTCTGTTAATCGAGAAATATGCTCGTGAATAGTAGGGGAGTAAACAATAATATCGTCCATGTAGACGAGACATCGTTCATTTTGGATACCTAATAAAATGTTATCCATCACTCTTTGAAATGTTGATGGAGCATTTTTAAGTCCAAAAGGCATTCTTACGAATTCAAAATGACCATTTTCAACTGTGAAAGCAGTTTTCTGAATATCTTTCGCATCAATCTCGATTTGGTGAAAACCGGAGGCTAAGTCCAAAGTTGTAAAATATTGACATTTGCCTAATTGATCGAGGAGGTCGGAAATATTGGGTAGCGGGTATTTATCGTCAATAGTCAGTTCGTTAAGTTTTCTGTAGTCCACTACAACTCGCCATTTTTGTTTACCGGAGGCGTCGAGTTTTTTAGGTACAACCCAAACTGGAGAGGACCAGGGAGAAATCGAAGGTCTAATGATGCCTTGATCAAGCATATTAGAGACTTGTGTTTTGACTTCCTCTTTATGAATATGAGGGTAGCGATATGATTTTGTAAAAACCGGTTTTGAATCGTTCGTATCAATGGAATGCTTAATTTCGTTAGTAAAAGTTAAATTGTCTCCTTCCAAATAGAATATATCTTGAAAGTCTAAACAAAGCTGCGTTACTATTTCGGCCTCTTCTTCGTTTAGATGATCCAAGCGCAATTCGTTCCTAATTTCGAAGGATCTGTCCGTCTGTAGGTGTGAGTCAGAATTTTGAGTGTTTAAATTGAAAATTGATTTGAATTTTTGTACTGGCTCTAGTTTTATGTTAGAAAAATTTACCGTTTTTGGTATTGCATTCGCGTTTATAATTGAGGTTAAAAATTCTCCATTGCTATCGATTTTGACAATAGCATTTGGTAAGCGTACTTTCTCGTTTTCCTGGGCTAACAGTATAGCCTCGGTATTTCGCAGGTTACATTTTAGTTTACAAATTTTTTCCATGCGAGGTTCGATAGAAATTAAATTTTTGATATTGCCTAAATTTGGATTTTGGTTTTTGATGTTAGAGTTACTAGTTGGTTGTACAGGTAAATTTACTGTAGTTTCTTCAGTGACTTTAAATAATGGTACAGTTTTAAAATTTGTGACTAGTTGTTTATTTTTAAAGTCTACTTGGCATTCGTAATGTTCTAAAAAGTCTGCGCCTAATAATCCATCGAAATTTATATCTAGATTATAGATATAAACTTTGTGTGACTCATTTGAAAAGGGGATGAGAACAGATTCGTTGATATAGATTTTTTGATCAGTGATACCCTGTATGATTACATTTTCAGGAGATCTACGTCTGTAATTTTCAGCTGTTTTAGGTTTAAAAATTGATATGCCTGCACCTGTGTCAATTAAGATTTTAAATTTACCAGTTGCGTCTTTCATATAATAGAGATTTTTTGAGTTTACGGTTAATAGGGTATGAGAAAGTGTATTTACATGAACGTCTGTTCTGGGAAATTCAGCATTGGGTCGAAACTGTCGTTTAGGTTCATAGTTTGTATTTGGGTTTCTAGTTCCGTAATCGGTTCGAATTGGTCTGTTTGTTGCGTTGGAGTATCCGTGGGGTACTCCGGATCTAAGCGAAAATCCTGAGGATTAGCAGTATAATCCTCGTATTGCTCGTTCTGAGAATTAGCGGTATAATTCTCCTGGATATTTTGATTGGTTTCAAAATTATAATTTTCATATGATTCATTTTGACTTTGGCAATTTTGATAATTGTCGAAAGAGTAGTCATCGTATTGGTTATAATCACATTGGTTTTCGTAAGGTTCATAATTTAGATGATGAGCCTTTTGTTGATTGAAACGGTTGAAATTCGGGTTAGGCTGAATAGCGGATGGTCGTTGTTGTGTGAAGTTAGAGTTCGGTCTTATGGCTGAGGGCCTGTTTTGCTGTGGTTGATTTGGTTGGCCGTTTTGAGGGAATGTCCTCTGGATAAATTGATTGTTTTGTGAAAAGTTTTGGAAACTTGAATTTCCTGGGTAATTTGGTCGTTGGAAATTTTGCGAAGTTGACGGCATTGTTTGCGATTGTTGCCTTGTGCGGCATTCGCTTATGACATGTCCATTGCGTTTGCAAAATGAACAGAATTTTTGTTGGAAATTTGAAATGGGTCGTTTTTGTTGTAAAGTGGGATTTTTGAACGGACTATTTTTCGGAAATTTCTGTTGTTCGAAATAGGAGAGTTGTAGCTCTCTACGAATTCTGCTTACGGCTTTCAGTATGCTAGGAGGATTGCTAGCACGTATGATGCGGCCTAAATTCGGTTCTAAGCCTGTTAATAAATTGTTTAAGGTCATCGTTTCGATGAGATCTGATTGTGCAGCTCTTTGCGTTGTGGTTAAATTTTGCTTTTGCACTGCGGCGTGCATTTTAGCATTGTGCGTTTGTAAACGCGAAATAAATGTTAGAGCGGATTCACCTGGCAATTGGTGAATGCGCTGCAGGTCCTGAATTAGGGCCGTTAAATCTCGAGAATCTCCAAAATGAGTTTCTAAAAGTGCTTTTATTTCTGGCCATGTGCCAGGGTTACGCGAATTTATTAATTCGGCAGCTTTGCCTTTTAATTTATTTTTTATGTGGACGGTCAAAAGAATTTTTTGATCTCCAATTGCCATGCTTTGGGCGCAATGACAGGAATTTAAGAATGTTTGTAAATTTATGGCATTGCCATCGAATTCAGGTATTAGAGAAAATATCTCAGAGAGCTTGTAAGGCTCAATTTGCTCTGGTTGAGGTTGTTGTTGTTGTTGTTGTAGTTGTTGCTGTTGTAGTTGTTGTTCGGTTGGTGCCGGTGGCACTGGTTGAACTGGCTCTGGTTGAGCTCTATCTGGCATTTTGCTTTTTGTATTTAAATATTATTTGGACAGAAATTGGTTGCGTATCAGCAGTATGATACGATCTTAAATTAAATTAAAATTAGCTTGTTACGTTGCGTGCGTAAATGGATTGTATATTAGCTGTATAATACACAATGTTTCGTATTAGCAGTGTAATACGAAAATAAATAAACTTAAAATTAAATGAACTTGTTTCGTTGCGTTTGTAAAGGAATGGATTTCACTTTGACAATAGAACTGGCTTTGTGCGCCGAGTGTATTAGCAGTATAATACACTTTTAATAAAATAAGTTGCGAAAAATAATAAAATAATAAAATGGTACGAGATGATTCTTAAAATGACTTACGTTAATTTCGTTTCCATGGGTAGGTTCTTCGTCCGTCAAGGGATTGGGATCCGCCACCACCAGTGAGGAAGGTCTCCTTGTTCTCGTAGATGTACACGTACTAGTTAGGCACCTTCTGAAGATGTTCTCCTTGTTCTCTTACGCTTCACTACCAGTTAGGCTTCTTGTTCTGATGATGTTTACGGATCCTACCGACTGCGCCAATGTTAGATCACGGTTCACATGAATGACTTTTTTAAAACTTTTATTTTACTAAATGGAGCCAACGTTGGCTCTTGGAGAAGGAATATAATAATAAATTAGAAGTGTTGCATTCTAACTGAGTTTAATAACTGATTCAACAAAGCGTGTTTAGTCATATTTATAACATACAGAACCTGAGTAAGCAAAATATATAACAAAGGAATTGCAGTTCTGCAGTCTGCACAAGTTATGAGAAACAAAGGTGTAATATGATATCTTGAAGATAAGCAATTAATAAGAGAAGCTGTTATCGTGAAATAAGATATACCTGTGAAGGTTTATTATGGCTAAGTCGCAATAAGATAGCGTGTAATATTATATAACATATATAGAGTAAATGTAGAACATATTCTGCTGAACTGCAGGCGCCTGCTGGGACGAAATTGGGCCCCGGGAAAATACCTTAGCAAGGGCCCCAGGCAGAAATCTGATTTTTTTATTTTGAAAATGAAAATTGATCACCGAAGGGAGAGAATCTCAAAAAAAAAATTCCTACCACTTGACAAAATTGATGAGCGGGGGGCGGAGAAAATCTCAAAAAAAAAAACTCCTACCCTACAAAATAAAAATTATTCCACAGAGAGGGTCCTACATGAAGACCCTCTTTATTGAGGGCCCAACGGGATACTCCCGGTATTCCGGTGGGCCAGCACGCGCCTGCTGTACTGTACGAAATATAGTCCTTGTAGACAACTTTCAAACCTTCCTGCTCATCAATTTTCATTTTGGAGAAATGTTTTTTGAGTTTTGGAAATTCCTATAATGAGAGTTGAGAATTATTAACCTCCCCCCCCCCAAAAAAAAAAAATCTAGCGATACCCTGTGTAGACTACTAAATAAACTATGAAGTGCTTATAAATACAAAATAGAATTTAAGTGCAGGTGTGTGTAAGTACACCCGCTTTGGGCTGTAGCGCCATAGGAAGAAGAAGTGTGTAAGTATTTATATGTATTCTTTTAATTTTATTTAGGGCTAATGATCATTGGAGTCAATGCCCTTTTTCTAAAAAAAACGCAAGTCAACAAAGAAGAACAAAAATAAATTTAGGGAGGCAGATTTTTTACGTTTGCAAGACTGCAGGTGAATATATCTAAAGAAGTATTCAAATTGTTATATTATATTACTCATTTGCCTAGATGCCGCCCTAGGAATTTGGAAATTAAGCATACTTAAAGTATCTCCACAGTCGATGTTAACATGTAAAATTTTATATAAGATATTAAATATGATCGGTATATACGATTTTATATAGGGAAAACTGAGAGAGTTCTTGATATGGATAAACTATAGCAGGATAAGTCCCGTCAGTCTTAAAAGACGCCTATTTTAGAAAACAGCGTTGAGTCCTTCCCAAATTTTACAAGCATACATTATGAACTGGATATCATATTATTGAGGCATACTCAAGATGTGGTTTAACAAGAGTAGTGTATAGTTGCTTTATACAGGGTGTCCCATAAGTAATGGTACATGGAGCAAAGGCAGATTCCTTAAGTAAAAATATTATGGTTTACCAAACTTACCTTAGTCAAAAAGTTGATATTAACAGAGACACAGGCTGTCAACGTTAAAATGTTTTGTTTTTTTTTCTAAATAATTTCTTTAAAAATTGAAATATTTTAACAACATTTGGTGATTGGTGATTTTTTGAGGCGAGGGATTTAAATCTATTTATACTTTTGCTGTTATTTGTATAGGGCGCCACCTACGGTAGTTTGCGTGTCGTTTATATGGCATATATTTTTGGTGAATTTTTTTTAATTTCTTTTAAATAAAAAATCCTATTATCCTGTCTTTTTTACTTAAAAAAGGTTAACCTTGTAAATGTCGCTATAAGTAACCGTCTTCGAGATATTTGATTTTAAAGTATTCAATGCAACCAATTTAAATTATGATTTAGGGATGTACAATTTTTCAAAGTAGGCTTTGATTAAAACAGAAACAAAGAGATCCTTTCAAGATTAATATTTGTCAGACCTACTTGTTGATTGTCAGCATTTTGTGTTAAAAAATATCTAACAAAATTAAGTTTAAAATGGCAAGGCATAATTTATTTTGAAACAAAAATATGTGCGATATTGTTTGCGTATACGCGCAAGAAAATTTTAATGGACACAGAGTTCGTCGTCGATAATAATTGAAAATTTGTCCAAATAGAAAGCAGCAGGATTTTAAGCTATTTCATAATATTTACAATAGATTGGGGGAAACTGGTTCCTTTTATCCCAAACGAGATACCGTGGGACGCCCAAAAAATATGACTGTCGAACAGGAGGAGGAACATTCAGCTAGGCGAGTTCTTGGATGATGTGCCACCATATTTAAGACAAAATATGTTCTTTATGCAAGATAGAGCTCCACCTCATTTTTTCTATATCGAACATATCTAAATACAAATTTTCCTGGTCATTTCATAGGTCGTGGGAGTAATATGCCTTGGCCTGCGCGGAGTCCCGATTTTAATCCGTTGAATTTTTACGTATGGGGGTACGTGAAATTTCTTGTATACCAATATACAATAAATAATAGAGAAGAGTTATTGCAAAGAATTAGAAATGTAATCGGATCATTCCAAAACGAACACTTATTATCTAAAATGAGGCGGGCGTTTAATAAACGCATCGTCAAATGTATTGAAGTAAACGGAAGTCATTTCGAACATTTGTTACCGAACACAGATCTCTTTTTTTATCAATTGTTGTTATATATTTATTTTTTAAATGAAATTTGTATTCAAGTAAAAACTGTTTCTCAAATTTTAAGTTTATTTAAGGGGCGAGCGTAGAGGCGACTTCAATGTGAATGTCAGTCGATATTCCGTTGAAGCAACGTCGAGCGTGGTTAGTACTTGGATGGGTGGCCCATCTTGGGAAACACAGCGATCTCGTCCCACCTTCTAGCGGCTTGTATATCAGTGTATACGCGGAAGCTACGTAATTTGAAGACGAGGATTACGTAGTGGATATACCATCCTTCGGAGGGGATGTAAAGCAGGCGATCCCTTGTCTATTAAATGTTAGACAAGTAAAAGATCCCTGCTCTTCTTACGAGAAGAGGTTTGGCAAAATTTCCAGGTTGGGGGTAGATCGTCTCCTGGCGTCGCACAGTGGGGCAAATAGCTCATTTTTTTGGACAAGCGATAATTCTCAAGCCTGGAATTAATGAAATTAAATTTTTTTTTTTAAAACTCTTCGTTATAAAATTGCCTTTAATTCTATCGAGCCCGAATTTTGAAATTTCAAAATTAAAGGACTTAAATTTTGAAAGTAAATTAAAATTTTATTAAAAGATTGTTTAAAATTATAAAAAATTGTTACTTGGGGGGTTTTTTTTGGTTTCTAATCTCATTTCTGATCCCCAAATTTTACGATTCAAAAAACCAATATAGCGGATCCAATATGGCGGCCATAATATTTTTTTAAATGAAATGTACATGTATAAACTGTTAAAAATTGTTACTTGGGACTTTTAAGGGTTTCTGATCTTTTGATAAAATTTTAATTTACTTTCAAAATTTAAGTCCTTTAATTTTGAAATTTCAAAATTCGGGCTCGATAGAATTAAAGGCAATTTTATAACGAAGAGTTTAAAAAAAAAAATTAATTTCATTAATTCCAGGCTTGGGAATTATCGCTTGTCCAAAAAATGAGCTATTTGCCCCACTGTGCGTCGGTGATAGGCTCTGGTAGCGGAAATAGGCCGACGTTAAATAAATAGATAAAAAAAAAAAGTTTATTTATTTGAAAGTCATTGTTCTTCGTACTTTTTTTGCTAGTGTTGAAATGTAATAAATTTATAAAATCTGAAAAAAGAGGATTTAATTTTATACTGTTCGTTTCACTATCAATTATTCTGTAAATCAAACAATAATATGATATTTTATTTTATTTAAATTGGTTGCATTGAATAATTTAAAACCAAATATCTCGAAAACGGTTACTCGTAGCGATATTTAGAAGGCATAACTTTTTCACGTAAAAAAGACAGGAAAATAGGAATTTTTATTTAAATAAAATAAAAAAAAAATCGCCAAAAATATACGACATATAAACGACACGCAAACTACCGTAGGTGGCGCCATCTACAAATAACAGCAAAAGCATGAATAGATTTGAGTTCCTCGCCGCAAAAAATCCCCAATCACCTAATTTTGTTAAAATATTTCAATTTTTAAGAAATTATTTAAAAAAAAACCAAAACAAATATTTAACTTTGACACTCTGTATCTCTGTTAATATCAATTTTTGGACTAAGGTAAGTTTGGTTAAATCGTAATATTTCTACCTAACAAATCTTCCATTGCTCTATGTACTATTACTTATGGGCACCCAGTATTATGATGTAGTTATTAGATATTTTCAAACAAACAACATGAAAAAAGAAATATTTGGGTGTAAAACTGACGCAACGGTTAATCACACCCTGTATATGAACATATATCCTATTTAACTACGCTGATTCTTACTTCTTTGCCCTCTAATGTAGACTCAGACATGGAGGGCCAGCATATATATATACACGTATCATCATCTAGAACCTCAACCTCAAAACGAATCCACCTGCATTGTACTAATGCGGTTCGAGTTTACTTGAGGCAAACGTAACGTTATGCCTTGTTGTGTGGCAAACTCGATTTGCATAATGAGTTATGAACTTTTCCAGGGTACTGGATGTACATTCGACCCGGCGAGAGAGAGTATGTCTGCAGCGCCTTTGGCGAAAGCCCCTAGGTGCTAATATGGATCGGTCGGTTTATTGGCAATTGACCATGACAACCGATCACTATATAGCAATTTATAATGAAATATAAAAATACTCGAACAGTTGCAGGCGAAGGTTTCATATAAAGGATTCCTTTCTTTATTGTTTGTGATGGTTGATGGACTTCTTTTGTTATTACTTGCGTGGAGTTTGCCTGCGGCATAACTTTCTGTAGAATATCATATTGTGTTACTTCGGTATCGATTAAAATTGTATTTATATCCCAGGCATATTTAATTCATGTAACCGATTAAAATAATTTGCTTGCACATAAATATTATTCTTTTGTAATAGTGGTTTGACGAATTTAAAACACTAATAATACTGGAGACTTGTGAAAATCAGGAAATGGGTTGCGTTATTAGAGATTCCTGCTTTCTTAGTTCAATTAGATACGATAGTACGAGACGAGATATATTGTTCAGCAGGATTCAGGTTACAAAGTGCTTCAGGAACTTCAGTTGTACTAATTGAAATCAGGATTATTCGATCAAATAGTTAAAAAGCATAGTGCTTCTATCT
This sequence comes from Rutpela maculata, assembly GCA_936432065.2. Taxonomy (NCBI): domain Eukaryota; kingdom Metazoa; phylum Arthropoda; class Insecta; order Coleoptera; family Cerambycidae; genus Rutpela; species Rutpela maculata. The sequence goes on from OW386285.2 coordinate 119,214,167, forward strand.
TCTTCTTATTCATAACTTCTCAACAAACATTTTGCAACCCATGCATTATTCAACTCGGCCTCACTTTGCTGTAGAGTACGTCTGACAGTATCACGTCATTTTTCGCGTTGCCTATTAAGCGTACAACTTCAATAAAGCTCTTTTTCATTAGTTTCTTCAGCATAACATTTTGGGGGACGTCATATCCGCCTCTTATCTCCTGGTTTTCTCTGAACTACTAATTTTTCCATATTAACCCCTCTTCAGTTGATATAGACAATTGCAAGATGAGAGAGAATATGATACTGGAGTGCCATTTTCGGGGGCGTATTTCTTGAAGAATTAAGTTGTTGATGTGATGGTCTATCCAAGCAGTTCGTAACCAACCCAAGCGCGGATCTAGAAATTTCAATAATTTCTTTCTCGTCTGTGGCGCATGGGACCCATACGAAATATGGGAAATAACATCTCGAGAAGCACTTCTCTAACGACCCCTAAAAAATTTTGAAAAAGCAGTTTGCGAAAAATTTTTTCAAAATTCGATTACTAGGAACTGTTAGAATATTCATCTCTATAAATTTCTGCTTTACATCTTGCCTAAATGTCAATCGTGTCATTATCCTCATAACACGTCTTTGCAGTGAGAATATTCTGTATAAATGAGAACAGTGTCCCCAGGTAAGAATAGCATAAGAGAATACACTTTGAAATAAATAGAAATAAACTGTTTTTACAACATTTTCAGGCAATTCTGTCATTAAATTTCTTATCAGATATACAACTTTAGAAAGTTTAACACATAGGTAATCAACATGTTGATCCCAACGTAGATGGGGATCCATGATTACTCCTAAAGATTTTACATTTTCGGGATTGTCGAAATAATCTAAGCACCGGGTTGAAAAAAACATAGTTTGTGTCTTTGAATTATTAAGATATAATTTATTTGATTTGAACCAGTCAGAAGCTTTCAACTGTGAATGCTTCATATCCCGCAATAAATTGTTTGGATTGCTATTTATATTAATCATAGTGGTGTCATCAGCGAACAATACGAGTGAAGTGTCATTTATATGATTAGGTAGATCGTTGACCTATATTATAAATAATAAGGGCCCAAGTACGGAACCTTGAGGAAATCCGAATTTTACTTTTTCTGATGACGATGATACTCCATTATATACAGTTATTTGATCTCTGCCTGTTAGATATGATTTTATGAAATTTACGGCAGAAGTGTTTAGCCCATATTTTTTAAGTTTATTAACCAGGATATCGTGCTGCACACAGTCGAATGCTTTCGACAAATCGCAGAAGATACTTCCAGTAAAGTTTTTATTTTCAAATGCCACTATTATGCTTTCCACCATTTTGTTAAGTGCATCAGTCGTAGATTTTCCAGAGCTAAAACCAAATTGACAATTTGACAGAATATTATTTGATTCAAAAAAAGTAACGAATTGTCGAAACAGGACTTTCTCTATTATTTTTCCCAGCGTAGGTATGATTGAAATAGGTCAATAATTGTTCATGTCATTTACATCGGCTTTCTTAAAAAGTGGAATTATTAAAAAATATTATTTTGGGTATTCAGCAGATAACTTTCAAAGAAAACATTCGTTTCTTTCATATACCATTGGTGCAAGTCTTGCACCAATGGTATATGAAAGAAACGAATGTTTTCTTTGAAAGTTATCTGCTGAATACCCAAAATAATATTTTTTAATAATTCCACTTTTTAAGAAAGCCGATGTAAATGACATGAACAATTATTTAACAGTATATGAAAGAAACGAATGTTTTCTTTGAAAGTTATCTGCTGAATACCCAAAATAATATTTTTTAACAATGATGTAAGCAGAAATAATAGGTATTTATTTACTAAGTGGAATTACTTTTGAAATTTTTAGACACTGCGGAAAAGTTCCACTATTTATACATAAATTTACTAACTTTGTAAGAGGAATAATAATAACATCCTGTACATATTTTATAATGTTAATATTTACGTCATATATGTCTTTACTGGGATTATTTTTAATGTTTTTTAAAAGATCGCGCATTTCAATAAAATAAATTTCTGAAAAAATAAAATCATTTTTATTTGCCATACTTGTGACCAGGCTGATAGGATCAATAGTACTTGATATGTTTTTTGTAAAATACAACACTGTGTTTTGAAGTTTATGAAAATATTTTCGTTACTAACTGAAATACAACGAATTGAAATTTTGTGATTTACAATTTAACAAATCACAAAATTTCAATTCGTTGTATCTCAGTTAGTAATGAAAATATTTTCATAAACTTGAAGACGGATTGTTGTATTTTTATGAAAAGTAAAATGTATATGACAAAAAAAAATAATTTTAAACAGGAATCCCTAATCCTGGGGGGGGGTAAGGGGTCGTTAGAGAAGTGCTTCTCAAGATGTTATTTCCCATATTTCGTATGGGTCCCATGCGCCACAGACGAGAAAAAAATTATTCAAATTTCTAGATCCGCGCTTGAACCAACCTCTCCAGACCGACATATCGAAAACATCAATACGCTGACTGTTTGCTTCCCTGATGTCAATGTCTCACAGGCATAAAGAGAGATTGATTCTTCCTACGCTCTAATATAAATTAAAATAATATCATCTCTTCAAATCTTATATTCGTTGTTTTTATAAAAGATTATAAAACTCTTCCTGAGTTCTCTTATTAAACCTTTTTACTTTTAACTGAGATCCCTTGAAAACTTTTCAATTCAAAAAAAGTTAAAGATAAAACTTTTTATTGTTATACTATAAACACTTACTTATAGACACAAAGAAAAATGAAAAATTAAAAACATGGGTATTCTAACTAAAATCTGATTCCCTTAGATACTTACTTATCCTAATATAACTTCTATATGGTGAAATAAATGCACCATATGAAAGCTTATAAACCATGCAAGTGCAAAAAATGATAATCTATACAATTATGGGTCGTATTTCTTGTGGGTCTATACAGGGTGATTCGTGAACAATATGCCATAGCCTAGTGGCAGATAGAGCACTTCAAGGCAAGTCTAGATTAACAAGGAAAACATTTTTTTGGCCTTTGTTAAGAAGATACAGGGTGTTTTATGCATTTGGTCTGAAAATCAAAGAGCTATATCACTGCAACGGTTGGATGTAATCGAATGAAATTTACCAGTAACATTCCTCAGCTGGGACTTGTCAGAATGACCTACTTGGTTTTGAAAAATCTAGGGCCGAACTCTGGAAAAAACCTCCCCTCCTCATTTTGGACATCGCATTTCTTGAACACTATTAGCGGATTCAGAAAGTTCAGAAAAAAATACTATCAGAATAGTGATTCAATTTTGAAGGCACAGTTTCGACAAAAAAAATCACAAAACAATTTAGCGCATCACGACTAACACTTTGATCGGGTATTATTTATGGAACAGTTTGATAGAGTCTATTCAAATGTTTGATCCATATCCCTTCTAAGACTTAACATTATACATAACAAAAAGCACACATAGCAAGAAATATACATGGTCGTACTTGTGAAATTTTTTATTTGTTCCGAATTATGGTATCTAATCTATCTATCTAAAATGATAACATATGATAGGTGATTCAATAAACAATAAGTAATTCTTCATAAACTCAACGTCATAATATTAAATATGGGAGTGGGAAATGAGGCGGTGACTCATTATGCTGAAAATTAAGACTTCTCTTGTCGACATTTTGCGCCAATAATAAATTGGGCAAAATGGTCCATGTTGCCATATAATGAATGTGTCGTCCAACATGGCTGTGTCGTCCAACATGGTCGTGATGGAAATAGAAACAGATAGTAAACTAGTAGGTATGCTTTTAGAGGGCAGAATATTCACTAGTGAAATATTTCTGTCGAACCTCTCTATAGGTTTCCTTAAATATATAAGGAATAAAAAAGCCAGACTGCAACCAACAGCTATTCTCTGGAGAGTCTGAACTAATGCCCCGGCGAGCGCTGAATTACGAATTACAAGCCTGGCCGCATTAGTTGTAATAACTATGTATTGCCACAAAACGCTAAAGTTTCGATTGTAACAGATACCAGCCGAAAAACTTAGTCCTACTCAAAGGAGCTCTCGTGCCAGCCACTCCATGCCACTAGCAGACTGCAGTTTCGAGCTATTGGCTCTGGTCAGTGCAAGGTCCGAGATGGCTTGCTCTGACGAGAGCTAATAGCTCAAAACTGCAGTCTGCAAGTGGTGTGGAGTGGCTGGCACGAGAGCTTCTTTGAGTAGGAATAAGTATTTCGGCTGGTGTCTGTTACAATCGGAACTTTAGCGTTTTGTGGCAATACATAGTTATTGCACCTAACGTGGCCAGGCTTGTAATTCGTAATTCAGCGCTCGGCGGAGCATTAGTCTATTTCACTAGTAGATAGTAAACTCCCATTTCTGGACGTCCTTGTGTTCAAGAAGGACAATGGAGGATTAGGACACAAGGTATACAGAAAACCGATGCACACCGACAGATACCTACACGCTAATTCTCATCACCACTAAGCACAAAAACAGGCCGGGTCGTTAACACACTAATACACAGAGCAAAACAAATTTGCGAAACAGAACATATCTAAGAAAAATATCGGACTTTAAAAACGTCACAACAGAAAAATGGATACGAACTGAACGACATAGACAACGCAATAAAGAGACAAGATACAACCAGAGCCGAAGAAGAAAAGAAATGCACGGCAACAGCTTACCTACCATATATACAAGGATGTACGAATAGAACCGGAAGAGTTTTGGAGAAAAAGAACATCAAAGTAATATATAATGCGAAACAGAAGGTGGCAGAACATTTTCCAAAATATCAAGGTCTAGAAGAACTAGAAACACCTGAAGTATATAGGATTCCATGTTCCTACGGACAAGTTTATATCAGAGAGACCAGACGACATATAAAAACCAGACTCAGAGAATACATGAGCCCTACATTGAAGGGAAATTCTCCAAAATCAGCACTCAGAAGACACAGGCTATTTGATAAAATTCGATATGTTAAAGAAATTAGCCAACACCAAGAATTATTGGCCGAGAAGATACAGAGAAGCCATTGAAATAAATAAACATCCGAATAACTATAATAGTGACACTGGACTACAATTACCAATAACGTGGAAGTCAATGTTCCGCATGAGAAATGATCCGTAACGCGCCTTCTGATAACCTATATAAATAGAGGAGCTCAGTCCAGCAGAGCTCACAGTTCAAGTGGCAGTCGATGAGTGCAGACCTCCAGTGTGCAGTTGAAGACAGTGCGAAGCGAACTAGCGAAGTGGAAGCCCCACAGAGAGTGCAAGAGGAGAAATATCAGTCGTCTTTATTAAGACGCTGATATAAAAAGATAAATAAAGTCCCCCGCCTGGGGACACTTGTGTTTACCTTTCCCACTATTCCTTTCCTTATTTTCTCTTTCAGGTGAGACAAAGTGCGAAGAACATGACAAGGCGAAAGAAGGACCCTAATAACATGGAAATAGATGGCACGTCCAGAGCATCATCGAGAGCGTCGTCACCAGGGTGGACACCAACTGACCTAGACGAACGCAAACTACTCGAGGCAGAGAACAGGCAACTAAGGGCCCAAGTTGCAAGTCTTCAGACCGAGCTCAAGGAAGTCAACCTTGAACTAAAAACCCAGAGAGAACAAGCCACCACGCAACACCGTGAACTGATGGATGCCCTCAGAGCAATGCAAGCGGCGAGGGAAAAACAATTGGCGATGGAACAAGGTGCCACGGCCCCCCTGACAGCACCCGTAAAAGATGTCCCAAAAAGGAAAAACAACGCGGAAAACGAGGACGCAACCCCCCCCAAAGCAGCAAAAGCTGCCCCCGCCAAACCAGCCACAAGTCAGGAGGAAACCAGCCTCACAGACATAGATATGGAGGCCCCCAAAACCCCCCGGATGCCCCCAGTAGTCCTGCGCAGCAAGGAGTCATGGTCAACGGTGACCCAAAATCTGCAAAAAGCCAGGATAGGTTTCAAACAAGCCAAAGCTTTGAGAGATGGTATCGCCATAGAGCCCTCCACACCCGATGACCACCGCAAAATGACACGACTATTCAAAGAAGAACAACGTGAATACCATACCTACGCCCTGCCGGAGGAGAGGCTACTCAGGGTGGTAATAAGAGGGATACCGTCCGGGGTGACCAGTGACGAAGTGAAGATGGATCTCGAACAGCAAGGGCTCACACCAGTCTCTGTACAGAGGATGTCCTCCAGGAAGACAAAAAAGGACATCCCGATGATGTTAGTACAGGTTCCCCTAAACCAAGAAGATATCCTGGCAGTGACCCGCTGCTGCTACCTGGTAGTAAAAGTGGAAAAACAGAGAGCCAAGCAGACTATCACCCAGTGCCATAGATGTCAGACCTTCGGCCACGCACAAGGACGATGCATGGCCAACCCCAAAGTTGTGTCAAATGCGGCGAGGCCCACCACTCTTCCACCTGTCAGAAGCCAAAGGACACCCCAGCCAAATGCGCAAACTGCCAGGGAGCACACCCCGCAAGTTACAGAGGATGCCCCCGCTGCCCCAAAAGGACAGCCGGACACCCCCAGACACCTGCCCCCCGGAAACCACCCGCCCACAAGTCAGCCAACACCAGGACAACCCCCGGGCTAAGCTACGCCAGAGCCGCCCAGGGAGCAGCAGGGACACATACCAACCCTGCCCCACCACTACAGGCCCCCCCAGAGGCTGGACAACTCGCTGCTGTACTGGCCCAGATGCAGCGGATGTGTACCATAATGGGGGCAAGGTTCGCAAACCTGCCCGACCACCCCGTCGACGGAGAAGCTACCAGAAGAGACATGACGACACCTAACACCCCACCCACGACCCTGCGGGTACCGGACAACATACCGTCCAGTACCTGTAGTCCCCTTGGCTCCGGGCAGACCAAAAATGCTACCAATAGCATTTAGGTCTGCCCTTCCTCGAGCTACACAGCTCATCCTTACCCAACCGACGATCCGGAGGACAGGATGTCTCTTGACATCCTGTGTATCGGCAGTCTCTTCTGCCAAAACTTCCACCTAACCTAACAGACCGATGACTACCCCCCGGGGGGAAACAAGCTGGCAAAGAAAAGAAAACGAAGACAGAAGAACGCCAGAAGAGGCCTTAGCCAGCAAGGTCCAACGAGCCAGGACCCAGGGAGGTGGGCCGAAATCTTCTGCACCGCTCACATTTGTGAGTGGGGCTGAAGTAAAGGGCAATAGTCCTGCCCGGCCCCAGACATCCGAGACCGACATCTTTAGCCAAGAATATTGGCGCAGAGCTCACTTCACTTCAGAAGAACACCACGACAAGATGGTCGAAACGTCAAGCACCCAACAAAGTCTACCCGGAAGAAAACCCAGAAACCAGCAGCCAGATCATAGTGTTTGTAAAAAAAATGATTATTATTATAAATCAAAAACTTTTTCATTCCTATCACTGGCGCATTCGGCAAATTTGCGAATACGCTGGTAACAAAAAACTTGTTTCTAATTTTTGTCCACCTTACATTCGAAGTAGCTTGATCAAACCATAACGGGACCATCGCCGAGTTTTTTTGCAACAGATTTGATAGAAATCGCTTAAGCTACGCCAGAGTAATGAATGAATGAAAAATCTAGCAATTATATCTAAAAATTTAACTTAATTTCACAAAAGTGGCCTATAGAATCGGAGGAGAGTAAAATGTGTCACTTTTGCCTTATCTCGAAAGATATCTGAACAGGCATAGTGGCACTTTCTTGCAAATGATAACAAAGGGTTTGGTAAAAAAAATAAGAATAAAAAGAACATTCCTTAGTACCACTACAAAATATTATCTAAAAATAATAAGTGATTTTCGAAAAATAACCAGCTAAAATTTAATGTGACCAGTCTCTTTTAAAAATGGGTACATTTCGTGCTATAACTTAAGTAATCTTCAGAACGTTTTAAACTAAATTATTCAAATCTTTAAACCAAATCTTTATTGAAATCAGACAGCCGTAGCCGCTGTAAGTTACAACGACACAAAAGCGAAAGAAGCCACTATAGAATGAGGAGTGCGACAAGGCTGTGTTTCAGAATTATTATTAGATTCGTTCAGTTTTCACCCCAAAAAAAAACCCCAAAACAAAGAAAAAGTTGTCTGGCTTGTGGACCAGACCAGTGTATTCTTATGTATTTGAACCTGCTGAAACCAAATCCGAAGTCAGAATTGTCAGATTGGTTCGTTTTTTACTCCTAACCGCAAAAAAAAACCCCCAAAAAAATGGTCTGTCCGGCGGACCATACCAGTGTATCCTTATGTATTTGGTAAGGATACACTGGTCTGAAAAACTGGGGGTGTTTTCTTGGGGTTAGGGGTGAAAAACGAGCCAATGTGACAATTCTGATTTCGGATTTGGTTTTAGCGAGTCCAAATACATAAGGATACACTGGTCTGGTCCGCAGGCCAGACCACTTTTTTGTGTGGCTGTGGCATTGAACAAAAAAGTAAAATACTTGTAAAAAAAAAAATTCTGCGATGAATGATTTTAAATATCGTGGAAATTGGTTTTACATACATCCAAAAACGTGTGAAAAAAAATTCCGATTGGCACCAACTTTGATTTAAATTTGGTTGTAGCACACCGTGCAGAAAAAGCATTCCTGACTGAAGAACATAATAAGGGACTGGACAGGTTTGGCTGCCCACTCAGTTTTCAGTGCAGCCCAGAACCACCAGACGTTCACTGAGATTGTTGCCAACCTCTATAAGAAGAAGAAAAATTCAAATTTCAGTGAGTGGTTTAATAGACACATAGTATTTTTTCTTTTTTTTTAGCTTCTTCGTTTATGAGATATTCGCAGTTAAAGTGATGGCTCAATAATTTTATTTTAACGTTAATTATAAACAGTTTATTTAGTCCAGTCAACGAATTTATGAATATAGGGCGATAGAACATGGAGGGCGGTAGAATTTTTGACTTTAGGGATGGGTTTGGGGTAGTTAGGAGGAAATATACTAAAAGTCCCCGACCCTAGGACGTGAGCCTCGCGGGGGGGGGGGGGGGCTTCCGGAAGGCCCTAAATTTTGACTTTTTTGGTTTTTCGCTTATAACTCGATAACTATTGGTGCTTGAGAAAAAATTATTCTTACGTTTTTGAAAGTTGACAAAATCTTTATCTTCAACCGTTCTCGAGTTATCCGCTTTTGAAAATCGACGATTTCCGGAAAACATTTCGGATATCATTCTTCGTCACTATCTGCTCTTAACTCCTCAAATATTCTTTGTAAAATAAATTGTAATTTGTTCGTCCAAAACACCTTAGCAAACTTTATTTTAGACGAAATCCATCCTACGCCAGAAGAACAAGCAATCATCGACACACTCACATTAGATTTTCTAGATGATCCTCCCTCGGTAAATTCGCTGGATAATAACCCACATCTCCAATCAGTTGCCATGAAATTTGGAACAGCAATGGAAGACATCACCTACCTCGGACCAACTGCTAAACTCTGGATCCAATACTTCAATATGGGGGAATTGATGAAGGAGTACATTCATGCAGAGAGGGCTGGCGATTTCCAAGCTCACCTGAACTGTTGTAAGCGAATGCTACCCTACTTTCATGCAGCCGAACATTTCCTCTGTGCAAAGTCATGCCTCTTTTATGTGCAGGACATGGAAAAACTGTCTTCCAAAATGTCAACTGAAGAGTACCAAAAATTTGTGGAGAAAGGATACTTCACAATGAGGCGAAGTGATAGGTTCTGGTCAAGATTATGGTCCAATATGACGATAGAGACCGCTCCCATGCGCAACTTCCACAGCCGTGGTGGCATGACCCAAGGAAGGATTCTTGGATTCGTCAAGTGAACAACACAAGTCGATGCCGAAAGGCATCATTAAATTGTTTGTCAGCATACCTCAACTGCCAGAGCAACTGCCACAATGGAGTCCCCATAAGAGGATGAAGAGGATGAAGAATTTGATGACATAGTAGTTTCTTTGGAGGATTCATTTTCCTCTTCTGCTGGCGTGGTGTCCCCATAAACTATTCCCCCGTCCGAAAAGTGATCGGGTTTTTTTCTTTCTTAAAAAAAAGCATTAGCTAATTAGCTATTAGCCAATTATATGTGAATAAAAGTAGCTGTTATATGTAAATAAAAGTAGTTCAAACCATAATACTGTGGTGTTTTTTTTATATAGAAGTACCTACCTGCTTTTCCCCCACTGTTTTAGCTACTTATTAGTATACCAAATGCAACAACTTACAACAATAAATAGATTTAAAAAAAAATGCAAAAGATATGTTATGATTTCAAGCAATAATCCTATCACATTACAGCAAAAAATCTTGAAATCCATCATTTCAGCCATTAATTATATGTGGAATAATAATAAGCCTATTTAATCCTTTTCACTTGATTTGGTTGTATTTTATTTTACAAAGAAGATTTGAGGAGTCAGAGTATGACGAAAAAAGTGATCCGAAACAGCGTTTTCCGGAAGCGGAAAACTCGAGAACGGTTGAAGATAGAATCTTCTTGTTGAAGTAAAAAATATAGAAAATTTTGTCAGCTTTCAAAAAGTTAAGAATAATTTTTTCTCAAAGACCAATAGTTATCGAGTTATAAGCGAAAAATCATAGAAAGTCGAAAGTTAGGGCCTTCCGGAAGCCCCCCCCCCGCGAAGATCACCTCCTAGGGTCGGGGACTTTTAGTATGTTTACCTCCTAACTACTCCAAACCCATCCCTGAGTCAAAAATTCTCCCGCCCTCCATGTAGTCTATAATAATTCGTTGACTGAACTAATTGTATAATTTGTCACAAACTTTTTTGTATTTCAACAAAAAAATATTTGTATTTGAATACCAAAATTTTTTCATAATATAATACTGAATGTATTGAATACAAGAATAATCTTCTATACACATCGGATGGTCAAGTTGATGGCTTTTTCTCGATTTACTGAGGCAAACATTTACAGACCACTGAACTAAAAACCACTTATTCCTTTCCTGAGTCCTTAACGAAGGGTCCGGAAATGGTTTATACGAGACTCAGATGAGCTGAAATTGCAATTTGAGTGTTTATTTTATACAAGACCTTTATCGAATTTAAAAGTAATGTTGCTTTGAAGAAAATTGCTGTATAAATAAGGGGAAGGTATCCTTTCAACCTGTAAAACTAAACTTTTCTGGCGAATTCGGATACTTTCTTGAAATAAATTGAAAATAATTTTCACGCTTTTGTTTCTTTAAAATTGTTAGCCGTTTGTGAACATTGCTGTTTATATTTGTAGGGTATAGAAGAAACAATATTAATTTCTTGTTGCTGTGTTGTTTAGTTAATTTCAAAGTGGCTTTATCATTGTATTTTGCTTTATTCATAACATATCAATTGAATCTTAATCGGTGACCCTCATTTAAGTCATTTAAGTATTCGTAATATAATTTTACTCTTTTAAATCTATTATGAATTAATTTTATACGTAATATCTTCATTGCATTTTGTTTCCGTCTCCCTAGGTGTGTACTCTATTCTCGCTCAGCGTACTAGTACTTAGTTTCGTTTATAAAATTATTTTTACTTGCTATTCTGAAAAGAAGCTATTTTAATTATAGCTTTTTGAAAAGGGAAGATTTTACTCCAAATTAGCATATACCGGGTGCTACAGGCTAGTGTCTCCACCTATATTTCCTTTATTTTTTAACTTATCCATTTGCAATTTGGCGTGCATAAACTACCTGTGAAAAGGATTTTTGGACATAAAAACGATATGAAACCATTTCCGATTTACCCGGAAATGACCACAACTTTTGATTTTTAAATGGGATACCATGTATATTTTTACATATTAGGATTCAAGACAACATTCTGAGTACACCATAAGACTTTCGCGAATTTTTGAGTCGATATTCAGTTTTTCTAAGCATTTTAAGACATTGGTCTAGAGTGCTTTGATATACCAAAAATTGTTCTACGGCAGGGAAAGTCCAAGGGAAAAATATAATTTTTCGTTTAATTTAATTAATAACTATTTACAAAGCCTCCAAAGTTGAACATATCACTTTTTTATCGAAAACTTTTTTTTTCAAATGGGAAGGTGGTGGCTCATAGTGTTCAATAAATTATAGATTTTTTTCTGAATTCATTGATATCCATTTCAAATCTATGCTATTTGTTATTCTATTTTATTTAACTTATTTAAAAATAAAAAATCACTTTTAAAATAATTTTCATTGATTCTTATAGCCAGGGCCGTACCAAGCCTTTTGAGCGCCGTCGTACAAATGAACATGCGCCCTTCAGTAGCATATCTTGAATTCAGCTGAAAAGGAAGGCTGAGGAAAAAAGTATCTCAAATACATCACGCTAAACAATTGAATATAAAAACTCAAAATTTTCCAGCTCATGCCAGAGCTGGATTAAGGATTGGCGCGCCTTTAAACAAATGGAGTATATGCGTTCTCTTAATTATAGGTAGGATTACGGGATTGTAAAATGCGCCGCAGGCGAAATTTTCCAATTTTTCAAGGTCAAACAGCATCAAATTAAAAGTTAGAACTTTGACTTAAAATTGCATTGTCTTCGAAAACTAGGTTTCGTGGGCGTAAGACATAAAAATATAAAATAGCAATAAAAAATGTTTTATTATAAAAAAATTGAGGTATTTTTATTTTCGTCTGAACTAAAATTAAATATAAACATTAGATATAAAAGTAATATATTGAAAAATTTATATTCTTTTTCGTGACTTCTTGCTTGCGAACTCCGCCATAATGTGATCCTGTAAATAATTCTGTAAAATGTTGCTACAGAACAGAGGTAATTACTGCGATAATTCTATCTAAATAAATCTAGTGGAAGCATTATACTCTTCACCGATTTACTGAGCTTTTTATATAATTGTTACACATTCTATAGGATACTCTTCGCATTTTTCTTGTAAATAATGTTAGTTTTTGGACATTCTAAATTTTGTGATACCAACTTTGTTGTGGAAAAAAAAATATATGAAAAAATAACCACCATGTGAGGGATCGAACACGAGACCTTTGGATTGCAAGGCAAACAACAACAACAACAACAACAACAAGCATTTATTAATGTTTCACAAGGTACAATAATGTGCCATTCCGGAGTCCGGCCCGGAGCCAGCCAGACAACCACGGCGAACATCGCCGAGGTGGGTGTGAGACTGGGCAGGGAGGGTCCGGTTTGGCGGTGACGAAAATTATTTGCTGAGTTAAAACTCCTGCCTAATGGAAAAAGGCTTAAATTTAACGGTATCGTATAACGTAGTACACAAGGGTACTTAAAAATAATTAAAATTAAAATTGTAAAAAACTATCGATTTCGCGCACACGCGAACACTTAAAAATTTTGATTGCTGGCACGGGAAAACAAAACTCAACGAAAAATCCCGTTTGAGACAATTCCACCCTGGTAGTCTTCCTGACGCCAGGAAAGTGTCGTGGATAGTTAAAAGTGTGTAATGTTATGTGAAATTTTGGTTTGTTAAGAATTTATTGGTCGAGACTGAATTTAGAGACAAAAAATAGACAAAGAACAAAAAAGGTAAAAACAAATAGAGGGAATAGAGAGGGGTTGGTTGTAGGTTTTGATTTTGCAAGGCAAATGCTTTAACCATTGAGCTATCTCATCTTACCAGAAAACTTGAATGAATATCATTCAAGAATTATATTTCAACGGATTAGATACATTATTATGAAATATATATATTGGTAAAATGTAAAAACAAAAAAAAATTATAGAGAATAACATTTCGAAAGATTTCTATTTAAGTACAAATGACAGAAATTTTGAAATTTTTTTTTTTTTGTTTAAATGATTAATAACTTTTTTATTTATTGATTGATTTTTTTCAAAAACAATAGGGTTCTTCCTCTAATTAACGCTAACTTACTTTCCAAATTTCAATACAATCGGACTTTTCTTTCTTAAGTTATCGTGCTTACAAGAAACGTGACGGACGGACAGACGGACAGACGGACAGACGGACAGACGGACATTTTGAAAGTTGTTCAGAATTCGTTCACTAATACAATGATATGAAAATTTTTTCTCTACGAGCGATATTTCCGGTTTTAGAAATGTGCCGATCAAATGCAATATACTCTTCGTTTTTGCGAAGAGTATAATAATCAAATAACCAATAAACAATTTCCTATTTTTCAATAGATCAATGGTAAACGATAAACGTCGCCCGTCGGCCGATGGGAGATAAAAATTAGTTAGTTTTGAACTGCTGGAGCGCCCCATCGCGCGTTGGAACCCCCAGGCAATAGGGTCATTTAGTGATATGGCAGTTTCCTACTTTTTCTTCCTCATTTTGAAGTATAACAAACCAATAGCCTCAGAAAAAAATTTCAGCTCAATTGAATCAATAGCCACAGAGATATTCGCATTTGAATAGAAACACGCTCGGCCGGCCAACAGTCCGTAGAGTGACGTCACTTGGCGTGCGCCGATACCTATATTAGAGCAGCGATTTCGTAAGTCTATCGTGTCGTTTTTTTTTCGCGTAAAACCAGGTCAAACATGTTAGGTTCCTTTGAGTATGTTACCGGGCATATGAAATCATATTTTACGACATTTTTTTTGTGGTCTGGAACTTTTTAAAATCAATAAAAAGTGAAAAAAACGTATTTTTAAATGAAATTGTTTTTTTTTGTTTTCACCGCCATATTTTTAAAACTATTAAAGGTACCGAAATTTGTTTTGTGTCAAATTAAAGCACACACTGTAGCGCTTTTACCAATATAAACGGTTTGGGCACAATTCACACTTTCATTTCTCTAAAAATCAGATAAACTAAAAATATATATTTTATGTATTGAAATCGTCACCAATCGATAAACTTTTTTATTTTTGAAAATATTTACATACATGCAGCGAAGAAAATAAAGCATAATAATCACAAAAGTTTTTGAAACAATATATTTTTTCCTAAAATGTACCGTGTGGCAACAGCGATTTTTTTTATCAGCGCTAAATGCGACATTAGGACGCAATTAATACACCTCGCATGCAGGGTTGGTCAGATTAGTCGCGTAGAAGTGGCGGTTGTCGAAAATTATTAAGTATTCATTGTTCGGATAAAAATTGTGACAATCGAAAATGTGCTTGTTTTAAGGAAGGCCTAAAATGTTGCAACGAGTGCAAATGTCGTTCCTGTAACAACATTATTAAAGTTTTCGAGGCAGATATGAACGAATTAGAATGCTATTAATGTAGGGCCTACATAAACTACATATTACATATTTATCTATCCAAATAGAAAATTTATTTCAACAATAAAACTCATTTTATGCGTACGTTTTTACTTCCATTCATTTAAAAATGTCTAATAAACTTACTTATTAGGTGGGTAGTTAGTAACACTGATTGATATTTATAGATTAGGTATTTATATCTACCTACCTGTCTTTTTATTATTAAAAGGAGACTATTTTATATTTATTGTACAATTTCTTAATATTAACAACAAATGATCAATACTACTGTACAATATATGAAATATTGAACAATAATATTGATCCCCTAGATGCTTTTGATCACTACTGGTTTTGTATCTATTGATATAAGTTAAACTACTACATACACCCCGGCCGGGACCGTCTGATCGTTGCAGTCGGCAGGCTTGCTACAGCCGAGCGCGCAAGAATATGACTTTGGCCCGTTAAAAAAAAATCGCTGACTCAATACTATGAACGGGACATGAAAAATTTTTATCCTAAAAACTTTTTTCAACTATTGGCTTCAATTTGTACGCAGCATGTATATACAAATTTTCATAAATAAATTTTTTTCTCGATTGTCTAAAATTACACTACTGAAAATAACAAGTTTGAGTTCCCTATTATTTTTCCAACTTAAAAAAAAATAAATCGGGTTCACGTGGGACGTAGTTCGAAGCGCTATTGTGTCTACTTTAATCTAAAAAAAAAAAAAAAAAAAAAAATAGCTTGATAGCACAAATATTTTCTGAGATATAGCGGTGGAGACGTTAAAAAACATATTTCATTAAAAATCTATTTTTTTGAGTTTTTCCGAAATAAAAAAGTTCTCGGCCACCAAAAAATGTAAAAAATGATTTCGTGTACACGATTATCTTACTAAAGAATCCCACTAAGTCTGGTTTGGTTCTACGCCGGTTTTTTTCTCGAAAACTAAGCGACTTTACTTCCAGATTTTACTCTACTAACTTGTATTCGCAGCCGTGTTCACTGGGCGGTTCAGCCATCTGACGTCACAACTCGACTACATGTTATCCCGAGCGTTTTAAAGCGCGCCGACTTTAATAATTTTTTTATACATGAAGGCGACGTCAGAAAATTCTAATTTTTGGCATACTTACTGTACTCACCAAGCTCTTTCAGAATATGTAATAATAAAAAAATGTTAAATGATCCTATTACCTAGTTTGTCGATTGGATAATCCGGCCATGGTTCATGCTATATTGTAACTAATATATATATTTTTTTATTTTAAATTGCAAAATTCGCGGCGCCTTACGGCGCCTTTAGTTACGTAGCGCCGTCGTGCGCCGCACGACTTGCTCTTATGGACGGCGCGGCCCTGCTTATAGCACTAGCACTTAGAAACAAAAGAAAGAACTAAAGGACTATTATTCACAAAAGAGGTAGTTATTCACATTACATTATTAGGCATATGATTCTTTTTCAATTATACCAGTGCAAATCGCACAATTATAAGAGTTAAATTTCTAGAAATGGTGAACTGCATTTGAATTTTACTAATATTGTTCAAAATGAACTCCGTCACAATCAATATATTTTCTTGCTCGCACAATTGTGTTGCTCATTACATTCCTTAACATTTGTGGAGTGAGACTATTAAAAGCTCTTCTTATTCTCAATTCGAGATCCTCGATGGTCATAACGGGAGTTTTGTAGACCTGATATGACCCCAAAGAAAGAAGTCTAATGGGGTTAGATCAGGTGATCTTGCAGGCCACTTTAAGAAACCTTAAAAACCTTAAAACTTACTTTTTGCCAGTTGAACATCGCATTATTTGTAAATCAGAAAAAAGGACGTTGAAGGCAAAATTATTGTCTCTTTGAAACTTATTAAATAACCACTCGCAAAACACAATTCGTCTTACAGAATCTCCTTTGTACAAATGTTGATGCAGATTGTACTTAACGAGCGGGAGATAAGTGGCTTTTTCGGACACTCATCGTTACAAGCATTTTCTATGCACTGATTAATTCTATCGAACTTAAATAACAACAAAATGGACTTTTCGCATATGTCAGCCCGTCGAGTTGGCCATTGTTAAAGATATAAAAATCAGTGAAATTTTATCATCGTTACAAAGCCAATTTTTTTTGTGTGTATACATTCTATGTTTAGAATGAATAAAATAAGATCGCCAGAAAGTGTGGGCCATCAGGGGCGCAACCAGAAAGGTCAAAAGCGGAGTTATATAACATCATCGTTACAAACTTTTTTAGGGTTGAGCATGTTTATTTAAATGTTTTGAACACAGAAAAAAATTCCCAGAAAGAAACTCCCGTCAATAAGGCTAGCCAGAAAGAAAATGTTTAGGATTTTTGAAGAAAATTGGATTTTTTTTTGCATATTTCATCTCAGAACTCTAAACTCATCGTTCTAGCTCCTTTTTAAAACGTAAATATAAGCTCCTTCAACAATAGAATAGCCTCCCCGTAAAGTTCTTAGTGTCAACAAAAGTACCATAGGCTCTTAAATGTACAGGAATTTAACACTTTCGGCTAACTTGACTCCGTACCGTGCCTCAGATGTATTGTATCATTATTACCTTTCTGGCTGCGCCTCCTGATGGCCCACACTTTCTGGCGATCTTATTTTATTCATTCTAAACATAAAATGTGTACACACAAAAAAAATGAGCCTTGTAACGATGACATGATTTCACTGATTTTTAAACAGTGTTCGTGACGCTCCTGACAGGAGGTGCCCCGCCAGAAGTCGATTTTATGAATCGTTATCATCCATTAAACCATAAAAATATCTCAAAGTTCATAAAACGATGAGCTGCCGAAAAAGTCACCTAGCTCCCGCTCTAGTAATTATGTTTTTTCAAAATTTTTCTTACTGTTCCCTATTTAATCCTAATCCTTCCGCTATTTCTCTAACTGAGGTTGATTGACTGTGGCTGATGGTCTCTAGTATATCGTTCTCCAACTCTTCATTTACAATGAATTCTTGATTTTGAACACGTGGTTCTCGCTGCGTTTTTCTCTCTAATTTCTTGAAATAATGACGAAACGTACGTTTTCATTCAAGAAATCTCTGAGCATACATTTGACCTGCAAGCACAGAATTTTTTCAACATTCGCCATAAATTAATATCATGTCAGTTTTTTCGTTATTGGTGTGTGTAGTTCATGTTAAGAAATATCAATAATGGACACAAATCTTTCGCTAACAATAATTGTTTACATTTCGCCCTTCTTTTGTTTTATAATATTGTATCAAATCGTAGTGCAAAGGCAACTGCGTTAAAGTTCAGTAAAGATTATTAGTATTGAAAGTGATTTTCTATTTTTAAATGAATTAAATAAAATAGAAAAACAAATAGCATAGATTTGAAATGAATATCAATGAATTCAGAAAAAAATCTATAAATTATTGAATACTGTGAGCCACTACCTTCCCATTTGAGAAAAAAAAAATCGATAAAAAAGTGATTTGTTCAATTTTGGAGACAATGAAATTAAACGAAAAGTTATATTTTTCCATTGGAAAACACTCTAGACGAATGTTTTAAAATGCTTAAAAAACTAAACATCGACTCAAAAATTTGCCAAAGTCTCATGGTATACTCAGAATGTTGTCTTGAATCCAAATATGTAAAACTATGCAGGGTGTTCTATTTAAAAATCGAGGTAAACCGGAAATGATCTCATACCATTTCTTATGTCCAAAAATCCATTTTTACAGGTAGTTTATGCACCCCAAATTTCAAATGGATCTACGTAGAATGTTTTATGTACAAATTAAATGTATTTAATTTGACATTCGTTTACTTCATGGCAACTCGATCCATTATCTTTTAAGTATGTATGTGTGTTATTTACCAAATCAAAAAAATTGAATTTTTTACAGTGAAAAACATTGCAAACTAATAGAAATTGTCTTGTCTTTACTCAATTTATCAAGAATAATTGAACCAGTTAGTATAACATTATCGAACTAATTGTATCAAATTATTTTTAACAAAAAAATAACGAATAGAGGTATTTATGGAGGTAGAATTTGGACTCAAGAAAAGGTATGCAATTTATTTCACGAAACTCATTCAGACCGAAATTTTCCAATTTGTTGTAAGTAAAATGGCAAGAAGATTTGGAGGTTGGCTACTTTAGGGACTTAAAGACCGACCACCAAAAGTACTTGAAGGAATACTTGATGTTAAGTTATACATCGTGCTATACGCTGAAGGAAATCATCGTGTGACAGATCGAGAACTCTCAAGAAATTATGATTTCTCGACACGACCCATATCAAAAATATTTTGAGCAGCAAATAATTTGAGCAGCTTATGAAGTCCACTTGGTGTCTATGTTGTCAAAAGATGACTTTGACCGAAGAATCGAATTCCGTCTGGAAGGTGCGATGAGAATTTAAATTTCGATTAGAGAATATTATTTAGGTATTAAGCAAATCACAACTTAAGTTGTAATTTGCTTAATACCTAACTAACATTCTCTAATCATGATAAAAGCAAATAAATAAAAAATAATTAGTTCTAAATTTAAATTTCAGTTAACAAATTATTTCTTCTGATGCAGCGACGTTCGACCTAAGTGATAGCATTAATTGCAGGTACTGGGTGAATACTCAGCGTCCACAGAAAATTAATGTGTGGACAGGAATTGTCGGTACTCGAATTGTGGGAAATTATTTCTTTGAAGGAACGGTAACCGAAGAACGCTACTTACACTTTCTTCAGTTCTAACTCATTCCTGATTTAACCGTTCTATTTCCAAATGTACAAGGTGGTTTTAACAAGATGGCGCTCCTCAGAACTCTGCAATCTCGCCCAACAGTTTTAAGATGCAACATTCCCCAACAAATGTATCGGAAAGAGGGGAGATATTCAGTGGACATCTAAGTCACCTGATTTAACACCCTTAGTTTCCTTCTTGTGGGGTTATTTATTTTTTAATAAGTAATCGACGGCTTTGATTGTTTTACAGAAAGAGGTAGGGTACGATTTTAACATTTTTTTAATCTATTCCTTTCATC
This sequence comes from Rutpela maculata, assembly GCA_936432065.2. Taxonomy (NCBI): domain Eukaryota; kingdom Metazoa; phylum Arthropoda; class Insecta; order Coleoptera; family Cerambycidae; genus Rutpela; species Rutpela maculata. The sequence goes on from OW386285.2 coordinate 119,234,453, forward strand.
CTGAACTAACTGTATGTGAAGTTCTTTAACCATATAATGCACATCGAAATAATTTTAAATTAAAAAAACCCTAATGTTTTCCAGTTTCTATTATTGAATGTCACATTACTTGCAAAAATAAAGTCTTCACTGACTACATATCTAAACCGCTGGCCAATTGAAACGGATCAAGCAAATTTTTAGGTTGAATTTAAATCCACATTTTTTGAGAACGAGAATAGATATCGATGTGCGGTTTCCAGGATTTAAGAGACAACTTATTTGTGAGACAGCAAATTTTACCCATTTATTTTATTTCGAAGCACGTTACTATCTACAGGGTGTTATCAAACTTTATAACTTCCGATTAAACAAAAAATATTTTATATTTTTTTGATGCGCGTTTTTCCAGTCACAAGCCCAGTCAATGAACGTTCAATAAGGGGGTCTAGAGGGAAATGCCGAGGTCACAATTTTTGACTTGTGGGCTATGTTTGGGCTATTTAGGAGGTAAACATACCAAAAGTCCCCGAACATAGGAGGTGGGGTGGGGAGGTGCGGGGGGGGCACGAAGAAGGTCCTGATTTTTGGTTTTTTGCTCATATCTCGAAAACGGTTAGCCCTAATAAAAAAGTGGCTATATGCAAAATTAAAGCTGACTAAATTTTCTACAATAATGTTTCTATTATTTTTTTTCGTATCTGTTAGGGTTCAGTACTGAATTGTATATCTTTTGACGGTATTCTAACTTTATTATAAATTTATTATAAATTGAAAACAAATTTTAATAATCATCGTAGAAAAAAATTTATTGTACAGATATCCGTTTCACAGTAGACTGAACTGAAATATCGAATAAAAAATGTCTTTGCGTCTGTAAGTGTGTGTGTGCATATATATCTATGTGTGCGTGTATACCGTTTCTTGTAAAAACGATAACTTCTGTTAGACTTAAAATATTTGATTTCAATTTGGAACATATGTAAAACGGCATATTACCATAATCTCTATTGAAATTGGGCCATATCTGTAATACATGGTGATAACCAGAAGCCTACAAACTCTCATACGTAAAATACGTTTTATTTTAATTTCAGAGCAAAATATTACTAAGCATACAAAAACACAAAAACAAGAAGATGTATAAGATTTCTAAACTGCAATATACCGAGTGTATGTTAGGCAAACCAACTTTATTTAAATTAGATGATATATCAGTGTTATCCTAAAATATGGAACATGGTATTTTTAATAACATTATTATGAAGTGATAATTGTAGGCCTCTGGTTATCACCATGTATTATAGATATGGCCCAATTTCAATGGGGATTATTGTAATATGCTGTTTTACATATGTTCCAAATTGTAATCAAATCTAGTCAAGTCTAACAGAAGTTATCGTGTTTACAAGAAGCGGTATACACGCACACATAGATATACATGCACACACACACTTACAGACGCAAAAACATTTTTTATTCGATATTTCAGTTCAGTCTGTTGTGAAACGGATATCTGTACAAGAAATTTTTTTCTATGATGATTATTAAAATTTATTTTCAATTTATAATACATTTATAATAAAGTTAGAATACAGTCAAAAGATATACAATTAATTACTGAACCATAGCAGATACGAAAAAAAATAATAGAAACATTATTTTATAAAATTTAGTCAGCTCTAATTTTGCATATAGCCACTTTTTGATTAGGGCTAACCGTTTTCGAGATATGAGCCAAAAACCAAAAATCAGGACCTTCTCCGTGCCCCGCTGCACCCCCCCCCCCCCCTCCTACGTTCGGGGACTTTTGGTATGTTTACCTCCTATATAGTCCCAACATTGTGATCTCAGCATTTCCCTCTAGAAACCATTCATTGACTGGGCTACACTGATTTATGGGGAACAAGCGTTTTCTCAAATTTTTTATATCTCTTATTTTTTTTCTAAAAACATTTGTCTATTTTTTGCCGTTAGGCCGTTGGGCAGATCATTGTGGGTTATTGTAATACCTTATGACGGCTCCCCTAAAATAATAATAAGTATATTTTTGGTATTTTTAGTTCATGGTGAATCAATATATTTTTCCTCGATAATACACATTTTATTTTTATTGCTCCATTAATAATAAAAAGTTTGGTTCTTTCTTTTTCCTTTAGTTGACATTGTAAATAATCATACGTGGTTCTTGAAAATTAAATAAATAAGTATTCTTTATTTGTTTTTAAGATTCCATTTTATCCCATACATACAATTTTTCGTATATTTTTGTATTTCTCTGTGTCAAAAGTACATCAAGAAAATTTGAAAACAATATCGTTTGAATCTACAGGTGAAGTCCTCTACATGTTCCAAACTTTAACTTAATATCTTCAACCATTTCGGAAATAGTTGGAGTTACGTTTCTTTACATTTTGATGCACGAACCCAAAAACCAATCCGTGAGCGTATATAGATTTTGGGTACTTCATTGGTCACCATGAACAAAAAATGCAAAAAAATGTACTTATTATCATTTTAAAGCAGCTATCATAAACGAAACACAACAAGGCCTAACGACAAAAATAATGGAAAAATGACAGGTTTCAAAAAAAAATCGGTATCTCATAAAATAAGAGAGATCGAAAGTTTGAGAAATTGCTTTTTTCCCAATAAACCAGTGACTAAAGAAAAGCGTATAAAAAAATATAAAATAATTTTTGTGGAATCTCGGAAGTTATAAAGTTTGGTAAAAAAAACACACCTTTCTTTCACACCCTGTAGATAGCAACGTGTTTCAAAATAAAAGAATCGGGTAAAACTAGCAGTTTCACAAATAAATTATCTCTTAAATCCTGTAAACCGCATATCGATATCTCTTTCTCACAAAATGTGGATTTAAATTTAACCTAAAAATTCAATTGGTCCATTTCAATTGCCCAGCAGTTTATATAACTTTTTTTATACTAAACGTGGTGTTTACGCAACTGCATCTGTTGTCCGTTATTTCATAGCATAGAACTATCAGGGGCACTCCACAGTAGGGGCCACGCAACTGTCAATAGTGATGATATAAGTTCAAGTTATGCCGAGGGCATAAGTATATTATTTTGTAGGGTGGAAGTATTCAACATTTATCTAAAATTATATCCTCGTAGTAGTTAAACAAACTATAGAACCATGGCACAAAGAAAACAGAAAACATTCTATATTTGAATTTTTCAGATTGTATACATACACATTATCAAGCACCCAAAAAAATAACAGAACAGGCTTGATAGGCTGCGCAGTAGATCAAAATGCAAATAATTATCAAAACCAAGAAAAGCTCCTAGAGAATTTTTATTGCTAAATCATATAATAATAAACCTTTATTTCTCCATTGTAAAAAAAATATATACAAATAAAAGTATACAAAAAAAATCAATGTAGAAAACATCACAAAAAAGTTAACAGACAGTTAACAGAAAAAACAACACAATAAAATATATGAAACAGATGAACATACAAAATATTTTGAAGTTGGTCATATAAAACTAGTATATAAAATTACAAAAATTCATTAACCGTGTACAATTTTTGTCTAGTAATGTGTTTTTAAATTTATGTTTGAAAATATGTATGCTACCCGAAAACCTAATATTTTCATCTAATGAATTATAAAGCTTGCACCCTTGCTAAAGGAAACTTTTCTGGTATGTAGCAGTTCTCATATAATGGTTTACCAAAAATAATAATATTAAATATTTTGATTAAGAACTCGGTGAACTCTACCCGTAATCATGCATAGACCTTAACGAAAGTGGGCGAAACTATACCTTTTGTTACACTAAACCTTCATGTCAAATTTTAGCGGAAAATATTTATATAAACGGTTGAACATCAAAGAAGACTTCCAAATTTCAGTAGCTTATCTCTCATCTCTCATAAAACCAGGTAAATCAATTTTATCGTTATGAGCCAGTAGGTGTACCCTCCATGCATTTACGATTCCAACGTTTAACGAATGAGTAAAGAGAGGCCAGCACTATTTCTTTCTGCGAATAGATATTCTATAGTTATTACTGCTTGGTCGAGCAGGTCGACCCCACCCATAACTTGAAAACAAATGTGGCTGACGTACTCAATTTTTTGTTTTTCTGCCAAAGACCACTGCTTCACTTTTCCCAGGGGCTCTACAGTGTCATGATTTGTTACCATAGTGATCGTCATCGCTACCGTAGTCGCTTTCTGCGGGTTCCCTATTTGGAATGAGGAATAGTGTAGTTATACTTCTCCAGGAATATCGCTGGGAAAGTTGAAAATACCCATATCGTTATCGTCGAATTCTTCCTCATCTGTTTATATATTTACCTCAGGCGGGATAATAACTCTTTCTGGCTTTCTGGCTCGTGCTTTGCAGAAAAAACTTCTTCCATTGCTTCTCCTAATGTTTTGGAACGTTTGTCGTAAAAACTTTTTGAAGCGGTTGGCTGGAATTCAAAATCTATGTTGAAGCAACTTCAGAAAAGATATTCCGAATTTACTTATACATATCTTCCCATTGTACTCAAATGGGTACACTGCCGTTTTTCTCATTTTTTTTTAGAAATAATGTAAAATGGTGTGTCCCGATATTATAAACAACTAAAATACATACCTCAAACCCTAATTTACCACCTCAAATGGAATATTTTAAATTTCACGTTATAAAAACAAATTCTTGAAAGCACAGGATTTAGCACAACTTATTTACTCAATCTCTTAAGTTGTCATTTACTACAAATGCCCCATCCATAAAAAAACCCTTGAAACTACGCGTTTCCTACACATTGCAGAGTCCTACCAAGACATTAGTTTGTAGAAATATTTTAATTGATGTCGCCGGGAGGCAAAAATACACGGTGTACTCAAATAAGTACAGTGGGAGGTAATGGGTTAAAAACCCAAAAGGCGTCAAATCGTACGGTGGCCTATAACTAAATTTAAATCAAAGATATTGCCAGTGGGATTTTTTTTTAACACATTCTTAGATGTATATAGAACCAATTTCCACGATATTTAAAATCATTCATTGCAGAATTTTTTTTTTACAAGTATTTTACTTTTTTTGTTTAATGACACAGCCACACAAAAAAAAGTGGTATATCCTGGGGACCAGACCGGTATGTCCTTATATGTATTTGGACCCACTGAAACCGAATCCGAAGTTAGAATTGTCAGATTGGCTCGTTTTTTACCTTTAACCCCCAAAAAAACACCCCTCCCCAAAAATGGTCTGACCAGTTGACTATGCTAGTGTATCTTTATGTATTTGGACCCTCTGAGACAGAATCCGAAGACAGAATTGTCAGATTCGCTCGAATTTCACTCCTAACCGAAAAAAACACCCCCAAAACAAAAAGAAGTGGTCTGGCCTTCGGACCACACCAGTATATCCTTATGTATTTGGACCCGCTAAAACCGAATCCGAAGTCAGAATTGTCAGATTAGTTCATTTTTCACCACTAACCCCAAAAAAATACACCCCAAAAAAATACACCCCAAAAAAATGGTCTGTCCGGCGGATATACATCCAAAAATGTGTTCAACAACTTTGATTTAAAGAGTGACCCCAAAAATAGGCCAAAAATCGCCCTCGAATTTTCGAATTTTGTTTCAAGCTAAGTGCTAAATTATTGTTAATAATGAGAACATCCTGAATACAAAATTTCAAGATGAGCATATGTCTGGTTTTTGAGATATCAGGGATTGAAGTTGTGATATTCGCGATGCTATCTCAGCCCCACAAAAAATGAATACTCATCAGCTATGGCAGAGCAATCAAGATATTCTTAGTATTTTTCGATGCAGAATTCATATCTGATTTCGATGAATCTGTATATCCATTGATTAATTCAGAAGGGCCAAAAACATCCCCTATATAAAGATGAAAATAAGGAAAAATTATGCTATTGAGTTATAGAGCTTCCATGAACAGAAATATAGTATAAGTCTATTGGCTGAATGCATGAACGAAGGTGTTGACTAGGGCTTACACAAAGTAATTGAGACACACCCTTAAGAGGGTGAAAACTACCCCAATATTATACAAAACTGCATAAAAGCTCCAATAACTGGCGAAAAAGCTTGAACCCTCTAAGCTTTATTAATAGAAATGAACCATTTTTTGAGTGACCACCCTGTACATTTTTTTTTATATTTTGTTATCAATAGTATGGCTTTATAAAAATCACGTTTAATCAATACCTCGATTTTTGAAAAAAAAAAAAATCGCCACTTGGAGTCGTTCTTTCGGAATTTCCAGAAGTTAGGCCTGGACGTCAGACCTGACCACGAAAAATGCTGTCAAGGGTATTTTTTTGATTTTTTAGAGCATCTTAATAGTAGTTTGTGCAACAAGAGTGGATATGATATCCATATCGCACGATAAAGAAGTTTGAGCACGACGCCGTAGGCGTGCTTCAAATCTTTTGAGTGCGATATGATTAATCCACTCGAGTTATCCAGTATACTTTTTCTACGACCAGCTTAAAAAAACTACAAAATTTATTAAACATTAATATATTACACAAATACACACTGACAGTACACTGACAGTTACTTTGACAGCTTACGCACTAATTTTATTTTAAAACAAATAATTGTCTATGTACTTAATACACGAACTGCGATTCGTTGGTTTCATTTCATATCCATCCTAGAACTGATATGAAATATATCCGTTCAGTTAATTGGAATTGCCTACTTATCCATTCTACAGACTGCACAGAAAACAGCAAATTTACATAAGGGAGTAGAAAATACGTGTATCAAATGGATAGCAAAAAATCCGATGTCAAATTTCAATTTGTCACATGACCGCTTCACACCTTCACACCTTCCTCCTGCACCTACTGATAAATAGACAGCAAAAATGGAGTGACGCACATTTTTAGAAGTGACTTTCTTAAAGTTCCGACTTGCAAACCAATAGTGTCAGTGTTAAAATTCCTGCTTTCGGACCTATAAAAACGGCCTTCTTAAAATTACACCAAATAAAGCATATTTGAGGATCTAATGTATGGATAAAAAATTTACGTAAAAACAAATAATTTAAAAAATCGTTCCAATACGACAAAAAATTTAAAAAATAAAAAATTCATTGCATTTTTCATAAACAAAAGTTTATAATAAATCAATTTACGTTTAATTATTATAGTAGAGAGCTCGGAGACTCAAAATGTTCATCCTGTAGGGCTTTAAATACTAAAAGCTGACAAGTGGATAAATCGACAGCATATATATAGGCAAACTTCCAAAAAAAGTTTTCCAAATATTGTCCTGTGCAAAAGGGCGTTATTCAATTCTTTCGATTTATGTAGTGCATCACATAGCCGAAGTACATATCTTTCTTTGGTAAAAATTGCATAATATTCTCTGTAGCTGTACGGCTGTAAAAAAATAAACTATAGTCAAAAAAGCATTGCGCCTTATGGAAAACGCCTGTATCTCTTTTCGACTTTCGCTAGAAATTAATTAATGTTGCCATTTTTTTACATTAGACACTCAATTACTCGAAAGCTAAGTCTTCAAAAAAAAATATATATATAGGTATTCTTTATAAAATGAAGGCCTATGCTTTCTGACTACGATGGTACTTTTTAAAATATTTTTAGTGAAATAATAACTGAGTTATGAATTTAAAACTAACGCGGTTACAAAATCTCCAAGCGCTTAGAACTGCAAACCTCGATCGCCCGCATTACTCCCCACAGTCGAGCGGTGCCTACGATGTGACGTGATGTGACGTGATGTATATGTATTTCACAACAGTAATTAATATTATCAAAATAATTATTAAACGATTTTTGGAGTAACGTCTAAATTTATAGAAAATACTACTCGAATTTAAAAAAGAAATTCATAAAAATGTTAGTCTAAATCTTCACCGCTTTCTTCTTCAATAAACATATTTTCATCAATTATATTTTTTTTGGAGGAGATATTTGAACAGGATTTTTGGCCCATGCAATTGCAAGATCCTATGTACGGCATTTCATTTTATTTTTTTTACAGCTGCACCATTTATGTTATATCTGCAATCTGAAAATAAACATTATTTATTTATCTCTGAACAAATGATATCTTTAACTATAGGTACTTTTTTTTCATCCACAGTTGCTTAAGATGGTGAGATCTTGTGGAAAACTTGGAGCAGTATAAAATAACGGTAGCAGTTTACCACTAACAGATTGCCCACCATATTCGAGCACATTAAGGGGGTTTATGATGGGACTCAAGGCATTGAACCAAATAATGGTTTGGTAGTGAGCTCGCAAACAATGCTGTTTTAAGCTATCCTCAGTAGGTGGTAATTTATCCAGCGTTTGCGAAGCTGCTAGGATACTACGTAAATTATTCACCGACGATATATCTTCGTTGCTTGTATATAATTTTAGAACAAAAGTGTGAACTTCTCTAAACAAAATATCGTCAAAATTAACTATTTCAATACGACCAAGCAATTTGTAATTTGTAAGATATACTTTCCAGCAGCTTTTTTTACCCATACCAGAAAATTGACTAGTAGTAAAACACCCTGTGATTGCGTGAAACACTGGTAAGTTATTTAATAACGCCTGATCTATTACCAAATCGTGCACTGGTATAAATCGTTCATGTCCTTTCTTCCCAGCTTTTACCCAAATTGGTGTTAGGTGTTCCCTGAAGTGTGCAAGAAGTAACAAAACATCGGTATCTTTGGAATCAATGATACATTTATTGTATACAGCTTTTTTTGCTGATAAAATATGAAGCAAAAGTCTAGTATCAGCTTCTTCGTGATTTGATATTAACAAATCATCCACTAACTTAAAATTGCTTCGGTATTCCATAACATCAAGAAATCCGCCACCTGTTATAAATTGAATTCTTTATGTGTTAGACAATTCACTTAGTTGTAATGATAAAAAAATTGTTAATTGTCGCTTGTTAGAAGTTGAATTAATCAATAAATTCCATTGTTGAGGCAGAAGTACATCTCCTGAATTAATTACTTTATCAATAGACGAACTAGAACTTCTTTTTAATCTGATCATGTTTTTAATGGAATGCTCTTGGTAGTTGTCTAGAACTACATCAATTCTGTCAGCATTGAATTCATTTCTAAAAACAATAGATGAGAATATTTTTGAATATTCACCAAATGTTTTGGCATTAGATGGTTTACCCAGTGCTTGTACTATAAACATCCCATCGAAAATATGACAAATTTTCGTATTGTTGGTATTTGGTATTGTTGGTATATCGAAGAACTTTTTGTCTGGCCATAATTGTCGATTATTTCAAATAATGCACAATAATTTTGTATATAATGCTGCATAAATTAATTATAATGACAAAAAAATATGTAATATTTTTTCTATGTTTTGTAACCGCGTTAGTTTTAAATTCATGAATTATTATTTCACTAAAAATATTTTAAAAAGTACCGTCGTAGTCAGAAAGCATAGGCCTTCATTTTATAAAGAATATATTTTTTTATTTGACACTTAGTTTTCGAGTAATTGAGTGTCTAATGTAAAAAATGGCAAAATGAATTAATTTCTAGCGAAGGTCAAAAAGAGATACAGGCACTTAAAGTTTGTGTTTTTCATAAGGTGCAATGCTTTTTTGTATATAGTTTATTTTTTTACAGCCGTACAGCTACAGAGAATATTATTTTTACAAAAGAAAGATGTGTACTTCGGCTATGTGATGGACTACATAAATCGAAAAAATTGAATAACGCCCTTTTGCACAGGACAATCTTTGGACAACTTTTTTTGGGAGTTTGCCTATATATATGCTATCGATTTATCCACTTGTCAGCTTTTAGTATTTAAAGCCCTACAGATTAATTTTTTAAGGAACTTTCGGACGCATGAGCTCTCTACTATTAGTGCAGTTGAATCAATTTTTTTCGGCGACAACATTCCACCTGAAATTTTATTGTTGATTCTTATGTATTATGACCTGCTGATTACGAAAAAAATATTTGCGCGTAAAAATTCCTTGCACGTCAAAAGTTATATGCACTTTTTGACGCGCTTTCACGGATTTTCAACTAATCTGCTTAATATATTTTGTACTAGTAATCGAATGGAAATTTTAAAAATACTTGCTTATTTGAAACAAAATTCTTAAAAAATATAAACGTGTCCGATATGTATGTGATCAATCCGCCATCTTGGAAAAAAATGGAAAACACCAAGAATAGCCGAAAAAATTAAAATTGAATATCTTTTCTATAAGAAGGAGTAATTTCATCAAAATTACCAAAAATAAAACTCATTTATGGTCAAAGATAATGCACCAATCCGTATGTCAAAGATGGAAAACGATATAAAATTATTAATTCTTCGCCAATTATCAAGGAGGCATAGTACGTCACTTTTTCGATTGTACGTTATTTTATGTACTTTTAGAATTCATTTTTTTTTATTTTCAAAAAAAGTGGATTTTTTTAATTTCAAAATAGTGCATTTTTACAATTTTCATAAACGTATTTTCTTTGACCCTCCTATTTTTCACCCAATTTTCATCTAAACAAAATGAAATATACTATATTAGTTCCATTACCGCCATATGCCATAATTTCATCTCGTTCCTCATAGTTAGCCGATTCATCAAATGTAGAAGAAGCATTGGCACATTTATTTTCTTTACAATAGACGCATAGAATAGAACATTATATATTCAGTTTTCTACAACTACACTAATAATTTTTATATCCTTTCTTAGATTTACAAGAAATATCACTTAGTACATTTTTAGGAAAAGCATTACTTTCACTCATAACATCAGGCATTAAGCTATTCTGTCTTAAGCCACCCGAATTGTAACGGATCTTTCTCAGAACCTAACCATTTTTGGGCTTGGAAATAGATTCTTTAACAGTGTTTTTCTATTACCTCTTCAGTAGGTGGAATTGCAGAAAATTCTATTTTCATCATAATGTTTGTCAATTATTTTATTAATCTTAGGTTTGTAAAAATAGATTATTTCATTATGATTTCATGCTAGTTCAGTCATTATAACCAAAAGGTCAATATCTCCACCAACAATTATAACTTGATTGTCTTCGGTTTTCAAATCAATAGCTGTTTTAACGATTGTAGTAGTATCGGCGTCTTCTCTGGATATTTTAACGTTAAAGTCATTATCTATTAACTCTTTGCACAATAATTTTATAAAGCTATCCTTATTTTTACTATTAGCTAGAATTTTCTTTTGTCTAACCAATGATCTCATGTCACTTGTGATTGAAATATCTACGCAAACATTTTTTTCTAAACTACGAATGCGCTTGTTATTCTTAGTGCTATTCTGTTCATTCTGTTCATCGGCATACCTGTCAAAAATAATATTACTTTAGTCTTGACTACTTGGTTCTAATTACACAGGTCAACATTTGATCTAAGGACAATCACCAGACTTTACCAGAGTATACATGGATTTTTTGGGTCGCTGATTCCGAATCCGAGGTTGGTTAAGCTTCATCACGTCAGGTTCTTGGTCATTTGTAGGTCAAACTGAGAAAAAGAGTTGCAAAAATTTGAAAAAAGTTATGTTATGTTTCTGAGGTCGCTGAATTCAAATCCGCTGTTATTTTTACCCTTCAAGAACATCAGAACGTCTAGAGGTCATTTCAAGGTATTTTGAGGTCAAATTGAGAAAAAGCGACTAAAAAATCTGGAAAATGCTTACATGGGTTTTTTGGGTCGCTGTCCTCGAATCCGTGGTTGGCTGGACTCTATCACATCGGATTCAAGGTCATTTTAAGGTTAAACTGAGAAAAAGTGGTGTAAAAAATTTGAAAAAACTTAAGTTTATGTTTTTGGGACCACTGAGTTCAATTTATACCTAAAATTTTTCAGTTTCTTGGTTTTCAACATTCTTGTTTTAATTTGTTCATGATATGGCCTTAAAGAAACTTTGAGATGAAATAACGACAAAATTGAACTCAGTGATCCAAAAACATAAACATAAATTTTCTTAAATTCTTTACACCACTTTTTCTCAGTTTGACCTTCAAATGACCTTGAATCCGATGTGATAGAGTCCAGCCAACCACGGATTCGAGCTCAGCGACCCAAAAAAAACCCCTGCAAGCATTTTTCCAGATCTTTTAGCCGCTTTTTCTCAATTTGACCTCAAAATGATCTCAAAATGCCTAGATATTCCTGAAGAGTAAAAATAACAGCGGATTTGAATTCAGCGTCCTCAGAAACATAAACATAACTTTTTTCAATTTTTTTACAACACTTCTCAGTTTGACCTTCAAATGACCAAGAACCTGACGTGATGAAGCTTAACCAACGGATTCGGAATCAGCGACCCAAAAAACCTATGTATACTTTGGTAAAGTCTGGTGATTGTCCTTAGATCAAATGTTGACCTGTGTTACTGATCATATATTCGTTTATTATTATTATTGCCATGTGTATGCTTAATAAATTTCGTTTTCAAAGTTTCATTTTGTATTAAAGAGCATAGCAGGATAAGCATGTGTTAGGTGCCCCCGCACCAATCGGGTCGAAATTTTTAGCACAAGTTGATTGTAGTGTTAGATGAAATTTCCCAAAATATTATTTTTGGAAAACCATTTTTACGGGAGTTATGGGGGTAAAAAGGAAAATGGAAAAAATTCTCGAGAACGGATAAACCAATTTTCATGAAAAAAATATATGTTATGGCTTTTGATGGTGCAAATGTGGGAAAAAATTATTGAGTCCATTTGTCGAAAAAAAGTGGTGAAAAAATTTTTTCAAAATAAAAAATTATTTTTTCTTAGGGGATGTTCTAGAGGCACACCCACCATCTTCTTCCAAATAAAAGCTTATATGCCCCTTTAAAACATATGCAAGTTTCAAAGCGATCGGAAGGGAACAACATACTCAAAATTGATAATCATTGGCAGACTGCGGGCGGCGCGTAGTCTATGTAATGAGGCACGACCTTTTTGTAAATATTTCGTACAAAGACGAGATTACCTTCTCCCCCTCGTTTTCGAGGGTGTTGAATACGATGCAAGTGGTGGGAGAAGTTTTTGACCGCCGCAACCCCCTGCAACTTTTTTGTAAAAATTTTTTAAAATAATTTTTTTTTATGGGATGTTCTCGAAGAATGAAGACTAAGAAAAGTCTCATTAATATAGAGTAACCTGATTCGTGAGAGGCAGGAGGACTCACGCAAAAAAGTCAACCCGAATTGTGAGAGGCAAGGGGACTCATAATAACCAAGCACCTCGACTAATGAGAGGCAAGGGAACTTACAATAAACAAGCGCCCCGACTAGTTAGAGGCAAGGAGACTCACGATAAATAAACACCCCGACTCGTGAGAGGCAAGGGGACTCACAATAAACAGGCACCTTCACTAGTGAAAGGCACTGTAACCTCCTCGTAGTGGACTTTGAAAACTAGTTCTTTCGTAGGCTGACTGCGGACGTCATCCTTGCAAAATCTTCAGATTTTCAAACTAGATTTTGTTTGACCCCACAGTTGACGTCAGAGAATTTTTGCACCACACTTCTTGAAGTTTGATACTGATTTAAATGGTAGGGTAGGGTACTGATTTAAATAGTAGGTAGGGTTGTAATGACCGCCAGTGACCGTTGTAGTAAGATGTAGTAATGAACCGCTAGTCTATGTAATAAAGGCAGAAATAGTGTAAATATTTCTTGCAAAGACGAAATTACCTTCCTCCGTCCGTTTTCGAGGTTGTTGAACACGATGCAAGTGGTGGGAGAAGTTTTTGACCGCCGAAAACCTCCTAAAATGGCCACGCCTCTTATGGATCTCTTTATGTTTTCTATACGGGTCTGGAGAGTCATTTATCAACGGGTTTTACTTGAAATAAAAATGGAAGATGGTTATAGAGTAAATTGAGTCCAGACAGCAGGTCTAGGGGGTTAATTAAACCCTTCCGAGGAATGGAAAATAATTTTTATCAAATAATTCGGGTTCAAACGCGTTTCCCCCGTTTTTGGGCTGATCATGGGAAAAATATTCATTTTTAGCTCCAACCCCTCTTCATCTCTCAAACGGTGAGTGCCCGTTTGAGGGGGTTGGAGCTAAAAATAAATATTTTTCCCGTGATCAGCGACCCCAAAAAAGAACCGAATCATTTGAAAAAAAAAACCTACACCTCTCGGGAGGGTTTAATCAACCCCCTAGGCCTGCTATCTGGACTCTACTTGCTCTATAACCCTCTTCCATATTATTTCAAGTATAACCCGTTGATAAATCACTCCCCAAACCCGTTTATATATGAAAACATAAAGGGATCCATAAGAGGGATGGCCGTTTCAGGGGGTTGCGGCGGTCAAAAACTTCTCCCACTACCTGCATCGTGTTCAGTAACCTCAAAAACGAAGGGGGGGAGGTAATCTCGTCTTTGCACGAAATATTTACAAAAAAGTCGTCTTATAATGCTTCATTACATAGACTACGCGCCGCGCGCAGTCTGCCAATGATTATCAATTTTGAGTATGTTGTACACTTCCGATCGCTTTGAAAATTGATATGTTTTAAAGGGGCATAAACGCATTTATTTGGAAGAAAATGGTCGGTGTGCCTCTGGAACATCCCCTAAAATTTTTTTTTATTATTTTGAAAAAATTTTTTCACCACTTTTTTTCGACAAATGGGTTCAATAATTTTTTCCCACATTTGCACCATCAAAAGCCATAACATATATTTTTCTTTTTACCCCCATAACTCCCGGAAAAATGGTTTTCCAAAAATATTATTTTGGGAAATTTCATCTAACATTACTATCAACTTGTGCTAAAAATTTCGACCCGATTGGTGCGGGGGATAAAGTAAAAAAATATTTTGAAATTTCTGGTTCTTGTACACATACTAAATCACATTTTTTTTTCATCCCCTTTAATAATGGGGTGGGGTGGTAATGGGGGTGGCCAATGCCAAAATTTTTTTTGAGACCTTAGCTTCTCTTGTCTATACTAAATATCAATTTTATGAACTCTTACCTGCTTGATTTACCTATTTACTCCAAATTTACCCCAATTTACCCCCCAACCCTTCGACGGATCAATATGAAAATATAATCTAGTTCTAGATCTCGTTAAAGTACATATGTGTACCAAATTTCAAGTTAATATATCAAACGGTTCCAGAGTAAACGTGCGCACAAAAAAAGTTACAGACCGACAGACAGACCGACAGACAGACAGAAAATTTTTTTGCTCAAACTTGAAATCTCGACGTTTCATGACATTCTAAGTCTATTTGAACATTAAAAATTTAAAAAAAAATTTTTGTCGTTACTATACTTCCTCTGGATGTGGAAGTAATAAAAATCAATTTTATTAAATTAAATGAAGGAATGAAACCTAAATGTGTGTAGAATAATAATATATTGAAATCTAAAAAAAATTATTTTGACTTCCGTACCCCCTTTTACTGTGGAGGGTCACAATTATGAACAATAAGACATTACGAAGTAGTTTTTGCTCTGTAATCTACTTATTATAGTAATAATTATCCTACTCCGTATTAACAATGTTCAAGTGCATAAAATGTAGTTGGATTTCACGTTTTGTATAAGTCTTGCAGACACAACTCACCCACACGTGGGTCATATATCATATCACAGTCAATTTTGCAAACGGGCGGTACGCCTGTTTATATTTTATCGGGACTGGAGTGGCCCGAAGCGCTCTTGGAAATTATGTAGCACGAACGAGGTCGGCCGGATTGGCCTCAGGGCTCTAATAGCAACCCTGGAGCACCCCGGGCAACGACAAAGCCACACAACCCCGATATAACGTCGTATATCGGCGCACGCTATACGCTACTACCTTATCCGATACTTTATCAGTTTTAACGCGACTTTGCTGATTATACACAGGATTAAAAAGCTGAATTTCATAGACCCATTTCTATATACATTACAAATATAAGAAGTATCAAATATAATTTTCCAATTAATATAATATTTAGAGTACGAAGGATATTAAATGCTTATTATTATATAAGACTGATAACTGAAAAAATGTTCAAAGAATGTAATTTTAGGAAAGTAAAGTTGATAATTTCTTTCATTGTAAATCTAACCTATAAGACACATGAAATTTATACCACGTGATGTAAATAAGTCAAGAAAATACTGTTTAAACATTTATGAAATAAATAATTATTAATAAAATAAAAACTACATTTTAATGTGTCTAAACATTTTTATTCACTCAAACTTTGTACTTCCTCATTAATTTTAAAATTTTGTTTATCAGAATGAGAATCATGAAATCGAGTATGAGAACATCAAAATATTGTATAGAAAAATGCGTTATTACCCACGGATAATTAGAGAATCACTAGAAACTATGAACAACAGGGGCAACTTCAATGTAGTGTTCGAAAAATAATTAATTTTCTGCTGTAGTCGAACGGAGAAAATGAGGATTTTTGTTCTTTACTGCCATATAAGCCTGTGCAAAAGTTCGTTTCTTTATTTATTTGAAAAATAGAAGTTCTACAGCAAATTTAATGATTTTTCGATAAAATACGCTCCATGATTGGCTCTATCACGTGGTGTGGTTAGTTACCATTATGAAAAATTGACAAAAAAATTTAAAAAATTTAATAGAACATGGCATTTATTATGAACCTATAGACATATCCGAGTGACTCCCGAAAACAGTTGTCTTCATTATTTATGATATTTCAGATTTTTTTCGAAATTTTGGTCCCAATACTTTCAGAAATAAAGGGGAACGTAGCAAAACTGAACATTTTTAATGAATATACTATATTAAGAAAAATTTTTAAAAACCGCTGCCTAAGGAATCATTACTTCCGCATCCAGATTTCCTATCCAAGTATTTTACAACGAAAAAAATTTGATATTATGTGTTTGCACTCCACTAGGTAATCCCCCTAAAAAATTTGAAGTCTTTGGTTCTTGTACATACACACTAAATCCACTAAATCACAATTTTATATTTTTACTCATTTTAATAATGGGGTGGGAGTATTAATGGAGGTGATAGTGGTGGTGACTGATGCCAAAAGCTTTTTGAGACCTTGGGTTATCGTACATATACTAAATCCCAATTTTATGGACTCTTGCTTGCTTTATTTATTTACTCCCATTTATCTCCCCAACCATTCACCGGAATAAGATCAAAATATAATCTGGTTCCACATCTCGTTATACCAAATTTTAAGTCATTATCATAAACTATTTCAGAGTAATCGTGCGAACAAACAAGTTACAGATAGAATGACAGACAAACGGAATTTGTCTTTACTCAAACTTAAAATATCAACGTTTCTTGACATTCTAAACCTATTTGAATAAAAAAAAATCATTTTTTTTAGAAATCGATCGGCAATGTCTACATTTTCGGCGCGATTTCAGATCGAAAACTGCACAGTTTCAGTATTTTAGTCCGTTGTTAAGAAACTATCAGGAAACAGACCGGAAAAGATCCATTGCCGTACGGTTTTTTATGTATATTTTAGACAGTGAATAAATACACGCAGACAAACCAACTCACATTAAAATTGCATTTATTGGTAAGCAGTTAGATTGTAATGAAGAAATGTTATGCATTAATACAAATTCCTTAATTTGCAATAATATTGATTGTGATTTCAGAAAAAAATAGTATGTGTACTTCGGTGTGAAAGCACATTCCCGGACTTCGATGGACTTCGACTTCGACAATTTGCATCGTCGTCCGGGAATGTATCGCTTTCACACCTAAATACACAATATACTATTCTTTTTGCCTTTATTATACTCTTCGCAAAAATGAAGAGTATATTGTATTTGATCGGCACATTTCTAAATCAGTAAATATCGCTCGTAGAGAAAAAATTTTTATATCGTTATGTCAGTGAACGAATTCTGAACAACTTTCAAAATGTCCGTCTGTCCGTCTGTCCGTCTGTCCGTCTGCCCGTCTGTCCGTCCGTCACGTTTCTTGTAAGCACGATAACTCAAGAAAGAAAAATCCGATTGTATCGAAATTTGGAGAGTAACTTAATGTTAGTTAGAGGAAGAACCCCATTGTTTTTTAACAAAATAGATTGGTAAATAAAAAGTTATTAGTAATTTAAAATTAAAAAAAATATTTTTTACATTTTTTTATGCTTTGTAATAAATAGAAACCTTGCGAAATGTTATTTCCTATCACCATTTTTTTTTAATACATTTTACTGTGTGTTTCCTAATAATCACAATAAATTTTATAATGGTATATATTACACTCATTAACAATTTTAGTAATAACAAGTGGTGGTGTAGCGGCAAGAGTTGGGGGTGAACCTAGACAAAAGACTGACGTTTAATACACACATTAACGAGACGATACGCAAGGTCTACTCCATGTCCAGGAGTCTGTACCCGCTCCTGGCACGGAGTAGCGGACAACAGGACTAATAAAAAGTTGCTGTACACGATGGTAATCAGGCCGGCCATCACATACGCGGCGCCGGTGTGGTGCAGCATCCCGGCCACGACAATGCGGAAGTTGAGAGTATTAGAACACAAATTTATGCGCTTCATTTCAGACTCTGGTAGGTACACCTCCCTCAGAAATCTCTATGCACGTTGCCACGACATAATCCCACTAGCGGACTACGTCCGAGAATCATCGCAAAAATTCTATCAGTTTAAGCTGGACGGTAGTCCGCTAACCCGCAACATTACTTGAATCAGACAGCGTTATGCAATACTTTTCGATATAAGACACCCCCTACCATACCAGGCGTTGCCTATCTTCCGGCAACTTCCTTAGCCACACTTCCCTCT
Organism: Rutpela maculata; assembly: GCA_936432065.2. Classification (NCBI taxonomy): domain Eukaryota; kingdom Metazoa; phylum Arthropoda; class Insecta; order Coleoptera; family Cerambycidae; genus Rutpela; species Rutpela maculata. Next base: position 119,253,199 of record OW386285.2, read on the forward strand.
ACGAAAACCTAACCCTACTCTATTATTTATCTTTCCTCAACTTTAACTTTCCAACCCCTTCTTTATATTTGTACAATTTTGTTCTTTTAACCCTTTTTGTCCCCTTTTTGTCTTTCTAAATTCCCTCTAGGCCGATAACATCCTGTAAATCCAAACTTTTTAAATTCAACCCTTTTAACTACCCTACCTTCCTTGACGGCGATCAGACCACAAGGACGTCATTTGCTCGAACGGGTTTTTTCGTTTAATTCTGTTTTCCCGTATCAGCAACCAAAAATTTGTAAGTGCAGTGCAAGTGTTAGTTTTAAGTTTTTTATTCATTAGTTTTAGGCTCGTGCGAGCACATTCCCTAATTTTAACCTAGTCTTAAGTCTGCCTAAGGCGGACAGGTGTCCTAGCTACAACAAGCATTATCGTTAAACCAAATCGGACCCGCCTCGTCCAACCACACATTTTCCACGACGCTACGCGCCGTGGTTGTCTGGTTGGCTCCGGGCCGGGATCCGATGAGGTGCATTCTTGTAACAAGAAATTTCAAATAAATTTGTTTTGTTGTTGTTGTTGTCGCAATCCAAGGGTCCCGGGTTCGATCCCTGACATCGTGATTTTTTTTTTCACAACAAGTTGGTATCACAAAATTTAGAATGTCCAAAAATTAACATTATTTACAAGAAAAATGCGAAGAGTATCCTATAGAATGTGTAACAATTATATAAAAAGCTCAGTAAATCGGCGAAGAGTATAATGCTTCCACTAGTTATACTTACTTCCACTCCACTATGTGGATCTGGAAGTAACTATATTTTTGGAATCCTTACAAACGATAACCCACTTGCCCGTATCAAAACATTTTTTTTAAGTTTCTCATTTTGATCCACAAAAGTGCGTCAGAAAATATTTATTGCACATCTACTCCTGAGTTGCCCGCAGAACATCAAACCCTTAACTACATGTAGAATGTCGTATTTACAAACAGCTCAGCGGGCTGAATACTAACTGATCGCTCTACGCAGACGTCAAAACTCCAATCGCACATGCGCAATGTTTGATTTCAATGAAGTTTTCCTGTGATTTCCTCTTGATTTCCTCTGAATTCCTCTATTTCCTCTTGATTTCCCCCGGTTTCCTTTTGATTTCCTATAACGTGTACATCAGATTTCCTCTGCGGTTTGCCCCTCGGTGTCAGTTTTTCTCCACCACCCCTTTATCCCCTAAAAAAAAAAGGCAAAAAAGCTGGTCTTGTTTGTCCTAAGGTTCTGATCTAACTTTTCTGAAGTATTTTGACACGCTGAAGCCAATTTTGGACAATTTTTTTTTCTATCGTGTCAGTTTACCTCCACCCTCCGCCCCTTCCTTAACCCCTAAAAAAACTGACAGTATCGAAAAAAAAAATTGTCCAAAATTGGCTTCAGCGCGTTAAAATACTTCAGAAAAAATAAATGAGAACCTTAGGAGGAGACCTTCTTTTTTGTAGACCTATGTTTTTAGTGAAATTAATAGTAATTTAGTTAGGAATTCATTTATAAGGTAATGACAGCTTATGAATATCTAGTTATGCTCTATATCCATGAATTTAAATCGCACTGCTTACAAATTTTTCGATAAAAAATAATTTCCTGCAGGCTTACTGGGACACGGAACGCTTTATGGCCCCAGGTATGTTAATACCCAGTCTGAATGGTCTTCGTGTTTGCGCCCGCGGACTCTTACATAAAAGGGTTCGTATTTCTCGTAAACCTGATACCGAGCCGACTACACAGAATCAGGTTGGTCTATGCCTCCAGGATTATTAACCCAACTGCCTGCAACAAAAAGTGGAGAACGAACGATGGAGCCGGATGCCGGCCGCAGGCTTACCAACTGCAGGGTCGGACTGGGACTAGCTGGACCCTGGGGACATCTGCGTTGCTTCTATATAGTTAATTGACATATTACGTCATTTGTTTATTATATAAAAAATGTGTTATTTCAGGATTCTAATAATATATTTACATGTTTTCTTTGCCATATTTGTATGATAAGAGTTAGATACATTTTGATGAAATCAGCTTACACAATTCTATTAGTGGAGTCAATAGAGGCTGAAAATATGCACTATTTCGGAATAATTACGGGAAGCTTCGATTTTCCTAAAACCTCTTGACATCACTTTTACATAGCTTAAAATAAAGAGTTATAAACATATAATCGTGAGGAAATTGTTTATTAATTATTTAAACAAAAAGAAACTTCTTTTTTGACAAAAATATTATAAGTTGAAGAATTTTAAAGTAATTAGTTCAAATTGACATATAAGGGCGTTTTCGAGGTCGCTGAAACAGATTATGATGTCAAAGAAAGGCAATTCAAAATGGCTGATCCAATATGGCCGACTTCCATCAAGCAATGAAATAATTCAAAACATTATTCAGTTAAAAACGCAATTTAAACATTCACATAAAAACTTAAAAAGAAGCTGAGAAAACGTGATATTGTACATAGATAGCATTATAAGATGATCTGTGAAAAAGTGCCCAAACTACTTTTATAATGCTCTGCGGACACACACACAGCGCAGCGAGTGGGACAGGTGATGCGTACTGCTTGCCCCGAAGATGTTGTTTTACTTTCAACCTCTTTCTATTATTCAAGCATTATAATTTGACTCAAAGCCTACCACGTGAATGTTTTTAATATGTTTTCGATATTTAAACAGGATAAAAATTGTAGAAACAATCAACATTGAGTCGATTTACCGAAAAAAGTTGATTTTTTCAATATTTTGTGAAAGTATAGTTTTATATACAGCGTGATCTACCAAGAAATGCGGAAAATAAAATGGTGTACTAGTCTTCAATGTGGGAAAGCCGCTGCAAAATTTTAGAGGATTCTGAGGTAATGTAGTATATTAAATTATTAGTAAATTTGTGAAGTTACACTACTGATGTTGAGTAAGTCCTGACCTACTCCTGAATAGGTCGACTAACTTACTTGTGAAAGAACGTATTCGAGTTGTTTACATTTCCTTAATTGGCATAAAAAGTGAAGCCGGCCGGCGAGAACAATCCAGCGGCAGGGAGCTAACATTGTTGGTAGCTTCCAAGATAATTGGAGTTCCAGCGGACCAGTTCACTTTTACGAATGAGTTCAAAGCATGCCGACAAGGCTGGCTCCCTGCCGCTGGATCGTGTGTAGACCCCTAAAGAGAGCCGCGTTTTTTGTTTTCGGTCGAACAATAGGGAAACCGCCGTGTCATTAACCGGTTTAACTAAATATCTCGTTTGTCTGCTTGTCGCTTCAGCATGGGGCCAATGTCTTCGATTTATTTCGATTTATTTCGCTATTTTTGTAGTGTGATTTGATTAAAACCAAAAAGTCACTTCTATCTTATCCAGCTATGCTGTCAGTAATATCAATCCCAAGTCTGATAAAGTGATATGGTTGTACCGCGTTACGTTAGATTAGTTAAAGTCAGTGGCGGCGCATTTCTACAAGAAAATAAGGTAATTTTTTTGGTAATTTTTTTTTTTAATTTTTCATTTCTTTAACTCCTTTCGGTGGGGACAACCTACTGTTAAATTTTCCGCATGTCATGGTAGATCACGTTGTATATTCCAAAATTTTTTTATTATCAGAGTTACTTATTTTGAGGTCCTACTATAAACGTATGCTACATAGGTAGGCTAAATAAATTTTTTATAAAAGTTATGTTTGTTTTACCCATAATTTCACGAATTTTAAAGTAATTTTTTTTTATTTTCGTAAAAAAGGAGGTTAATTTAATTTTTAAGGTAAATTTCCTTGAAGCATCTTAAAGTACACATTTCAAGCTTTAAAAATCACACCAACAGAGATCTAATAACGCGATTTAAACCAGAGAAATAGGTGGTTAAAGTTAGTAATATATATCAAATTTTATAATTTTCTCAAAATTTTGAAATTTTGAGTGTACATCATCAAAAATAAATTTTTGAGATTTTTTCATTCATCGGATCTTTTTATATATTACTTCAAGAGTAAAATGTGAAAGACTCAAGTTTTTATCTTTAAATTTTTAGAAATGGTAGAGCTTTTACCTATTTCATCTCAAATCTCTTTATGTTCCGACTTCATATATGTACTATTCCTACATACATTCATCTTTGCATTCTAAATAACTTTTCTTAGTGGAATTTTTTCATATTTTGATAAATAAAGGTACTTTATTAGTGGTGATTTTTACAACTTTGCTTATAAAACACCCTGTAGAACACCAAATCAAGTCATTTTTGGTATACTTTAGTTTTACAACAAGCAGGACTAAATCCCCAAATACCATCCCAAAATTCCAAAATTTTTGGTCCATTACACCTCTTGTTACATCTATCCTAGGACACACTGTACATATATTCTAGTGAACATATTTTACAGAATTCAAATATCTCTTTTATTTACCGAGAAAATGGCACCGGGAGTTTTAAATGGGACACCCTAGAGGGTAGAAGACAAAGGGTGAAATGACGTATTAATGTGTTATTTAATTTAGAACAATTTTGTATACTTATCAATTAATTATTAATTTGGGGCATCAGGAGTAAGAGACGCATAATTGGGGATGGCAAGACAATATTGGTGTTGACAAATGCACATGCTAATATATAAAATGGGTGTCACTCTAATCACTGATTTCCCCTCCCATTTGTATCCCTATGCGATTCTACTAATCATGTAAAAAGTAAATCTTTACCATAAGGCGAGTTCTAAGTCAACAACACCTAATCTGTAGAGAAATTGCTCACATGTTTACTTTAATTGAAAGCCTGCCTTATTTGAGAAGATGAGTAAGTACTATTTATTATTAATATTAATATTTTTCTCAAACCTACATCTACCTCAATGGAAAACCGAGTTACCCTGAAGTACTTTGCTCCAAGCGGCGGGTATTTTTTATTCTGATAGTCTCATTTGACAACTGTTGTTTTTCAAGGTAGAATGGCCACAGGGTGGGTTACTTTCTATATATTTAATGGCATTTTGTTTATTTATGAATAACGGGTTTTTTAGGTCTTGAAGTTATAAGCCAATAGGTTAATTGTCTCTGCGCTAAGATACATTCTCCGCTTAAAATATGTATTGATTCAAGACATTCAGATTCATCATTAAATACATGTTTATTACAGCGCAGGGTAAAAAGGGATAATTGAACATCCCTGCTTATCTTATGCATAAATAAGTCATATTTGCAAAGGAAAAATAATTATATTAAAAAAATTATATAATAGTAAATAGTAAAATTCGTATGAGATGCAGCCTGGAGAAAATCCACCGAGTGCAATTTAATTTGTATGTAATTGCTATTTTATAATAATATACAGGGTGTCTCACTTAAAACTCCCGGCCCCATTTTCTAGATAACCAAAAGCGATATTTGAATTCTGTAAAAGGTATTCACTAGAATATATAAATAACTTCAGTTTTGAGTAAAAATGGCTATTTTACACATTGAGGTATAGATGGCGTTACGATGCAAAGAAATTGTTCGATCCTAGGAACGACGCAATGAGGTACATGCACGAACTTCATAAATTAAACTGGACCTCAGATAAGGTCCAAACGCTGACACCCCCCCATGCTGGCCGCCATGATAGGTTTTCAGATCCGCCTGTCGAATTATGCAATTTGTCAATCACTGCTGCCAACCCTTCTAGACATTAAAAATAATGAAAACAATGTTACGATTATTATATTACAGGTATTTAATTGTTGCAAAGTTTGGAAATTAGACGAGTTGGTCAACATGTGCAGTGAATTACAAAAGTACAAAAGCGATGTTGTCAGATTTAATCTAGTATTATCCCGTTGGTTGTTGATAGGCAAATAATTGCCAGATTTTAGAAATAATTTTAATAAAATGAGAGTATTAATGAGCACTTCTGATGATAACTTACTCTAAATATTGTAGTAATCTCACATTATGAATAAATTTCTTGTTATTAGAGAAGATGAAATACTTAGCATTTTGGGAGAAAAGTATTCAAGTTTATTGAAAATATAAAACATTTGGCAATGCGCTAAGTTGACAGCCTATCATGGCGACCATGGTAAGTGGTGTCACGAGCTTTTGTTTGGGATATGTGCGTTGTGAAGTCCAGTTTAATTTATGAAGTTCGTGGGTACATGAGATGGAGAATTATATTTTAAGCAACTTTCTTAACCCTTTCAGTCACGACTTTTTATTTTTAAACGTAAAATTTTACAACTTGGCATGCAGATTTTTTATCTTTTCTAAGATTTTTGGAGTTTGTTTCAAGGTCACTATCCAATAACTCTTAATATAAAATTCACAAACCAAACAGAACATACACTCACTACTACAAAAAAAAACAATACCAATAATAAAATATGAAAAATTATCCAAAGATCTGGAAAGAGAGCAATGGTTTGACATTTTAAGTAATCCTAATGTTGAGGAAGCAACAAACATTTTTATTAACAAATATAAAAACTATATAAAAGAAAACACTATTGAAAAAACTCTAACAAACAAATCAGTTAAAATCAAGCCATGGATAACACATGGTCTACTGAACTCTGTAAAAAGGCGAGACAGAATTAAAAAAAAACTAATTCTACAGCCCGATAATCTGAAATTAAAAAACTATTACAAAAGTTATAGAAACCATGTAACAAAATTAATAAAAATAAGATTTATATTATAAAGACAAAATCGCGGGAGTAAACAATAACTACAAAAAAATTTGGCAAATAATATCTGAGGCTACAAATGAAAATGAACAAAAAAATGAACATATTTCACTGGAGGAAAGTGGCAAACTAATAAACGATAACGTATTGGTTGCGAATATATTTAATGACTTTTTTATAAATGTTGGAATCGATCTAAAAAATAAAATAAATCACAATCAGGGCCCAACCACTAATAAAATATCTATACAACCTAAATCCCTATACCTACCAGAAATAACAGACAATGACCTAATACTGCAAATAAGCAAATTAAAAAATAACTCTGCACCAGGGCTAGATGGTATTACTGCAATAACAATTAAAAAAACCCACACATACATTTTAACACCACTTAAATACATAATAAACAATATTCTAAACAGTGGAGTAATCCCTAATAAATTTAAAGAATCTGTCGTCACCCCCATTCATAAATCTGGCAAAAAAACAGATAAAAATAATTATAGACCTATCTTTGTCATTAACTGTTTTGCAAAAGTCTTCGAAAAAATCCTCAAAATAAAATTAATGGAATTTATTAATAAATATAAAATACTATCTAAAAACCAATTTGGGTTCATCGAAGGTAAGGGAACTGAAGACGCCGCCATATATTCACTAGTTAACAAAATTATAGAAAATTTCAACAAAAGCAAAAGAACCATTTGCACTTTCCTAGATTTGAGAAAAGCATTCGACACTGTCCCACATGATGCATTATTAGAAAAATGTGAGAAAATAGGCATTAGAGGAAATGTATTGACGCATTTCAAGAATTACCTCGCAGAAAGAAAGCAACGCGTAAAAATTAATAATTGCATGAGTGACAACAAAATAGTACGCATTGGCATTCCCCAAGGCACCGTATTAGGCCCCATTTTGTTCTTAATATATATTAACGATCTATGCAACATCGACATAAAAGGACAAGTACTATCCTATGCGGATGATACTGTTCTGATATGTGAAGGTGATAATTGGGAAGATACACTGGACAAATCAAGATTCACACTACAGAATGTATCGGAATGGCTCAATAGTAATTATTTAACACTGAATAAAGAGAAGACAGAATTTCTAACATTTGCCCCCACAGCTGCTGATACACCTAATATAACTAATATAAAATACGAAAATACATGTATAGAAAGAGTTATAGATGTAAGATATCTAGGAGTAATTGTGGATGACCATCTAAAGTGGCATAAACATTCGGAACATATAACCAAACGAATTAGGCGGATAATACCAAAATTCTATATGCTACGTGATATATTAACCAGACAAACCCTATTGGTTGTATATAACTCTCTAGCTGAGTTCATCTTAAGATACTCAATAAGTTGTTGGGGCGGGACATACAGTAATTCCTACACAACTATTCAAAGTTCGCAAAATTATTTATTAAAAGTCATATTAAAGAAAGATAGACTATATAGTACAGAACAATTATACAAACAAAATAAAATCTTAAATATAAAAGGTCTTTATATATTAGAAGCAATAATATTCACACATAAAAAATCAAAAGCACCCTCAGCAAATAACATAAATACATACCATCAGACACGATCACAAAACAAGGAATTATTGAAAGTGCCAAAATACAAAAAAAAATGTTTGTCAAAAGTTTGTGAATTTTTATGGTCCTAAACTATATAACTTATTACCCACGGCTCTTAGAAAATATGATAATATTAAAAAATTTAATAAAACCGTAAAGAATTATAAAATAGATAATATAGATATACTTAGTGCAGTTCTCAAACATTGGATCATTGAAACAATACAGAAATTGTTAAACTGTTATCCATACAGCAATAAAATGTTTAAATCCTTACTTGCAATTAGTACAAACAACAAAATTTAAGCAGTTCTACTGTTATTAACATTACTAGTTACATAAGAATAGAAATAGTTTTTAGTTTATAGTTTATAGCTAAATGTTAAATAAATGTAATCACATTTAAAGCGCAAAACAAGTCCTTGTGACTTAGGCGCCACGTAACCGTAATTGTAAGTTATGCAAATTGTAATTATAATTGTAAGCATGTAATAATGAATTGTACCTTATGCCTGAACTTATCTTGTGTATTTTTCGAAAAAAATTACGTACACTATAGTGTACACTGTGATTCAACGACTGTTGTTTTTCAAAAATAAAAGACTTGATAATTGTTGAATAAAGAACTACAAATATCTGAAAACATGCATTCTATCTAGTGCAGTATTTCCCAAACAGTTATTTTATCCCAAAACTTAAGTAAATGGACATAAGAATTTCTCATCTGCAGATTTTTGGGTCCGGTGTTCTGCCGCGTCTTCAAGTGTCATTTCTGTTGCATCTAAAGTCAGATATGTTAGCTTACAAGTTACGAAAAAATAAAAAAATCGTATAGCTTTTAACGAGAGCAACTCATTATTCTCCAAACGATCATCCTCGTCACCTCGTCTTTACTAAGGGATTCTATATCAGGAAGACCAGTCTCCATTAGGTCAAATAGTTATTTGGAGATCAGGGGCCTCCTGTAATTCAGTGTTAACCCAAAATTTCCAAAAAATTAATAATTCACAGGATTTTTTTAAAGTGAGGTTGTGTTTGCCTAGTTATGTCGTTACCTTTAAAGCATAGTGGCTACTGTAGTGCACACACTTTCAAAAGAACAAAAAAATAAAAAAATTGAACACGGTTTTACACTCTAAAACTATCCTTTATAAACACAAAAAATACAACACAACGGTTTGCTAACTGAAAGTAAGTCAGAAAACGCTTCTTTTTTTAGCATTACAGCTTGATGCAATTTTGATTATGCACACACTTATAAAATTAATGTATATATTTTTACTATTGTTATTTAGAGGTCGACACTTGTTTTTGTGTTTACAAAATAGACTATATTATAGTGTTCTACAAAATAAAAAGATAATATACAGTACGAATAATTTTTTAAAATGTCCAAATTTGATGTACACTGTAGTTTACGTGGTGACCGAAAGGGTTAATATGAACAATTTTCGAAAAATTTTCGAGATATTTGAACTTGTTCGTATCATAAAAGTTGCTCAGAATGAAATATCCCATCACTTGCACCTCATTTCAACGTTTCTAGGGTCAAAAATTTCTTTGCGTCGCAATGCCATCTATGCCTCAATTTGTAAAATGACCGTTTTTACTCAAAACTGATATCATTTATATATTCTAGTGAACACATTTTACAGAATTCAAATATCTCTTTTATTTATCGAGAAAATGGCACAGGGAATTTTAAGTGGGACACCCTGTATATATAGAGGGTAGAAGACAAATTTGGGTAAAATGTATTAATGTGTTATTTAATTTAGAATAATTTTGTATACATATCAATTAATTATTAATTTGGGGGCAAATTGCAACAAATATTTCCAGAGGCCAACAATATAGTACAGTATCTAGTGCTAAAAAGTATGTAACATTTAGGAATAATCTCATATGCAATGATATTTTTCCTTTATGGTAATTATTGTAGTAAAAGGTAGCTATAGGCGGAACCAAGATTTCTAACTTAAGATTTGCAGTGATACCAACTGATAGGCAATCGCAATAAATGGCGTCGTGTCGCAAGGCATGCTATACAGCAAGCAGTGACCTACTAGAATAACTTTCGTTAATCACAAAATGTCTGGGAAGACGTTATGAATAATAATAAAAGAGGTTATCATCTTCAGTTTCTATATAATTCGGACACTTGCTCTTATCCCCAAGGGATGAAAACCACCTCTAAATTTAGAAATTTATTATTTGAAGAAGCATTACTCATTTCTTTTTAAAACGTACGATATTTATGTTTTTGGAATCGCTGGTTACAAATCTGAAGTCAAAATAAAAAAAATCAATATGGCAGCTGCAGTATAGCGGATGAAAATATTTTCTAAAGCAATTTTTTTAAACGGACAAAAAAATTGAGCACCTAGGATGGTATACATTAAAGAAAAACAGTATTAAAAAAAATAATTACTGAAAAATTATAATAACAAAATGGTGATTTTTTGTTAAGAAAAATGTGAAAACCTCACATTGTTTCGGCAATACCTTCTTTATTTTTTATGATACAGAAACAAAGAAAAAGCATTTCAAACACTGATTAATTGTCTATAATTCTGTTTCTTAGAATTTTTGATGCAAGTATCATAGTTTCTAAGATATTCAACATTTAAACTAATTACTTTATCCTAGAAACGTTCGGATGCAATTTAAATATCTCTAAAATATAAAAATAAATTCATTCTCAGTTTATAAACTTTATTTTTGATGTCCACCATTTTCTAAATCTAATATTTATTTGAGATATTTGCAAAGAAACCAACATTTTACTTTTTTTGAAAAATCCCTTTACAGATTAAAATGCAATTTTTTTCTAAAGCAAGTGCTCTAATCGGACAAAAAAATTAGTATCTAGGTCATGCTATATGTCAACGATAAACAGTATATAATTATCGACTACTTACATTAACAAAATGGCGACGTTTTTATTAAAAAAAAAAATGTGAAGAAGCATATTGTTTCTGTCATAACTTCTATGTTTTTTAGGCTATAGAAAATCATTTGAAAGCCCAACTAATAGTGTTTCATTTTGGTCGTTAGCATTTTTGTGACAGTGGTTTCTGAGATATTTAACATTTTAACTAAATACTTCATCATATAAATGTTCGAACCTATTCTTTATACATCTAGATCTCCGAAACCATCAATTCTACAGAAATTCATCCTTAATTTAGTAGCTTTCTCATTTGTCTAGCATGTTTTCGCTAAATGTAATACTTTTCGAGTTATTTGATGAAAGTCGTTTTGAAATACCTCTATTTTTCAGCAAAAATTCCAATGTTCAAGTCATTATAACTTAAAAATATATATAAAAAGTCCAACGTTTTATTTTTTTTTTTTTTTTTTTTGGTGAATAGTAATTGCATGAAAGAAAAGATTCTATATTATACGGAGGCTTACTAATTTATAGAGGGTGGCTATAAATTAGCCAACTTCCGCATGATATACTAACTTTCCTTTGATGCATTTACTATTGAGAAAAATAAACAAAATTTAATTTATGTGACATTATTCTGAAGTTAATACCTCTAGTTACTGTGCTAATAGAAATAGAGAGTTCTCGCAAAGAAAGAACAATTAATTTAAATAAAAACTAAAACAAATGCATAATAATATACAGCGTGGTCCAGTTTGCAATCCAGGCAGTGAGCTCAAAATTCTTTGTTTGCTATATAAACATTTGCTGATGTTAAAATTTTATTTTTCATATTTGCAGATGTTAAAGTTTTATTTTTTAGAGGATTTCTCTCATTAAATCTAAACTTTGCATGAAGCAGAATTGCAAATTTAATAAAACTTTCTTCAAGCCACAAAGGAATTTCACTGGTCTTGTCACTTCTTATTGCTATACTCTTCATGAGGAGTATCGAAACAGACGCTCACATTTTTGTGCCGAGCACAAAATAGCAACTGTCGTTTCACAGATTTCAATGATTTTTTAAAGTAATACTTATTACTTCCACATCTAGCGGAAGTATAGTAATGCAAAAGAAAATTAGAACATTTTTATTGTTCAAATAGGCTTAGGATGTAAGGAAACATCGAAGTTTGAGCAAAAAATAATTCTGTCTCTCGGTCTGTCTGTCTGTAACTTTTTTGTGCGCACGATTACTCCGGAACCGTTTAAGATATTGACTTGAAATTTGGTACACGTATGTATTTTAAAGAAATCAGGAGCTAGACTATACTTTGATCTTATTCCGTCGAAGAGTGTGGTGTAAATTGAGGTAAAATGGGGGTAAATAGGTAAATCAAGCAAGTAAGAGTCCATAAAATTGGTATTTAGTATATATAAGAGAAGCTAAGGTCTCAAAAAATATTTTGGCTTTAGCCACCCATGTTAGCATTCCCACCCCATTATTAACGGGGGTGAAAGAATAAAATTGTGATTTAGTGTGTGTACAAAAACCATTTCTTTTTTACTTCATCCGTCCTCACTACCACCACCGTCACCTTCACTGCCCATGTGGCATATCGTTTTATGGGTTCTTGGGGTACAGGATTTCAAATATTACATTATCAAAGTTTCATATCAATTATTTCCACATAGTGAAGCGCATATGTAGTCTTTTCGTTTAAGAAACTTGGATAGGAAGTCTGGATGAGGAAGTAGTAATTCCTTGGGCAGGGTTTTTTTATATTATGTAAATATTCATACACTAATTTGATGTATTTTCGTTTAGTAATTGATCTCTGTCTATTGGATGGTGGAAAGAAAGAAATAGTCAAATAAATATAGTGGGTAAAGTGCTTATAAACATGTGACAGGAAGTGCTTCCTAATGAGCAATAATCCTCCGAGGATGGGCATAAATAATGGATTTTAATGATATCTCAGAAACATAGTAGAAAATCGTATCCAGACTCGTGTATCTTGAATTTTTTTTTAATGCATGATAAACCTACTAGAGAATTCATAACGCGAGATACTAAACTAAGCCGCAACACTTCTAAATTTTATTGAGCATAACGACTTAATGTTAGTGGAAGTTAACTCAAGATATTTATATTTAGTAAATATTTAGAAGTTGATAATCTATGCTCGGGCAACAACAAAGGATCGCTGTGAGAATTTAATTATGATTGTTGGAAAAAGACTTGTAATTGCTAATATGTTTGCCAAAAGACAGACGCATGATTTTATATTTTGCAAAAATTAGTCTGCAATATGCTCTAAGAAAGCAATAGCTAAAACCCAAATATAATTTTTTGTTATCTGAACACTAATTCAATAGAGTTGAATGAATTACCCCAGACTATGGTACCACAGCTCAATTGCGAATGAAAAACTGAAAAATAAGCTTAAAGTGTCATTGTATATAAATTTAAGTTGACATATTCAAATTACTAGTACATTTCGCAACTTCATAGCCATTGTAGTAGCATTTTCGGCTCTTGCAGTCGACACACATTGTGGTCAAGCGAGACACCTGGTCCTGCAAGAACACCTAGCTCCACAGTCAGATTTACAGCCATAAGAAATCAAGTGCAGGAGCTCTTCAATGACAGAATGACAAGTAGATCGTAACACTCGAAAAGGCACCAACGCTGCTTGTTCCATTCTCAGTCCTGAGGATGTACGGATTTTCCGTCCATTCTTGGACTTGAAAGAAAACAAGGAATCCACGAAATACCTCCTAAGTTGTCATTATAGAATTACGCTTACTTGTAAATAAGTTTTCAATGAATGATCACACGCAGCATTAGTGTGTGGAGCGGTTTTAGAGCGAAGGATATGATGACGGCTTGCCTGGCAAGAATGCAAGCATATATTCTGCCTCGAGGTTTGTCTATGTTAAAAGAGAGCTCACTGTCGCTGATATTCATAACGAACTACTACCCGGCGCGGCGCAGCAGGTACTTCTGCTTTCGCATCTGACGGATAATTATTGGATATCATTCCTGAAGCTTCAAGGCTTTCTTCTTACTTTCAGCTAATATGGCCGATATAATGCCCAGATCCAGTCACAGCATAAGCAAACAGGAAGCAGTCTTTCCTGGGGCTCAAGTTTCTTTGTATATCTCCTATTCACGGCCATGAGGCTCATCCCTTCACTAAGCGGCTAGTTTTATAAATGAAAACTGACCATATTGATCAATACCTTACAAACACCGCTTAAGGGACACCCTACAGGAACAGTGCACTCAAAATGGTTCGATTCATTGAGTCGTGCCATCAATATACTACTGTTATAAGACATATATCTGGTTTTGGTTTTGTTTTAATTATTTGTCAGATAATGCCAACATGGCTAGTTATACGGGCGTCAAATACAGAGTTGGAGCATTTTGATGTTTGCAGAAATTACCTCAGTGTTAAACTCATACCATAGGCCCCCAAAATGTTGCTTATTGAAGCAATAAATCAAAGCGCTCTTGGAAAAACCTAACTGACTATTTTCAATTGCTATTTTTATATTCAGAATATTATTAGTTTCTTGGCATTATAAAAATTAGTAGTTGGGAACAACCAAACAAACAAAAAACCTTATATGACATAGAGTCTGAAGCCCATAGTTTTGGAAAAAATAATAAAGACATTTTAATAAAATTGGACTAGGCTACGGCACAGTTTAACAACTAGGCCCCCGAAATAAGACAGTCAAGGCTCCATATAAAGGGGCCCTCGACTGACTCCACCGTAAAGTGGCTGACTGGGCTCGATAGAGAGCGATTGAGATGGATGGTAGGCCTGATAATAGAACACTGTCCTCTGAACAAGCACCTGCGTACAATGCAGTTGAAAGATGAACCTACTTGTAGGATGTGTGGAGTGGAGGATGAAACCATCACTCATATCCCATGCCATTATGCACCAATAGGAGTGTCAAGGTATAAGTATTTCGGAAAGCAGTTTCTACAGCCGGAGGAGCTAGGGATCTACCCTGGAAGGGAGAGCACTGGTCTTTTCTGGGGGATCCTAAATGTCGCGAATGTACAATGGGCCAATAGGCCTGATTGCTGCAGATTTTCGGATTTGCTCGCGTTTTCTAATAATAACAAATAAAATTGGTTGAAAATTTCTGGCCTGTAATATTGACTAGATCAGTTGCAGCTGTTGAACTAAACCAAGTTCGAGATGATTTTGCGTACTACATCTCCCTTTTGTAATGGTCATTGTATCACTAATGAGAAATAAACAACGTAAGAAAACACCAGATAAATATTATGTGACCTGTTTGAATACTACTACCGTCTTTTATGAATAGGAGTTATAGAAAGCGCAAAGACTACCAGCTTTTTTACCTGCACACTGGGCAGTGCTAGTTGCTACCTAGTTGTTTTGTTTTAGCGTAAAAAAGTGACACTTTGACCGGTATACCTTAGCCCAACTTTTTGCGACAATTAGATGGACAGGGAGCTGGTGGCTGAAAACTTGCGTCATGAGGTACAAAATGTTTGACCTCCGAGTTTGGTGTGCGTGGACAAGCTATTTAAGATTATCTTTGTCTTACGCGTCAGACCGGGGGCGTTCAGTCAGTAGAGGCTCTCAAATTTTCAAGGAAGGGCCAAATTTTACGTGATTAGGTACATGAAAAAAAAAACAACGAGGCTTTATGTGGAAGGCCTTCCCTAACTCAAAACAAGATCGTAAGACAAAATGTTCGGGGGCTTTTGGGAAGTTTGATTTTTATAAGAAGGGCCAAAATTTACGTCACAAGGTACATGAACATTTTTTTCGCCAAAAGAGAGCCGAAATTTACGTCATATGGTACATGAAAAAAATCAACGAGGTATTATGCGGAAACCCCCTCTTAGCCGAGAATCGAATAGTAAGACAAAATATTCTAGGGCTTTTGGGCCGTAAGACAAGTTTGATATTTATAAAAAGGGCCAAAATTTACGTCATAAGGTACATGGACATTTTTTCGCCAAATTGTTCGTTTCCATGTTCTATTCAGGAAATTCCATCGTAAGACATAATTTTTGTGGGCTTGACCACCCTGAGACAATATTTTTTGTTAAAAGAGCCGAAATTTATGTCATATGGTACATGAAAAAAATTAACGAGATATTGCGCGGAAACTCCCTCTTAGTCGAGAACCGAACAGTAAGACAAAATATTCGGGGGCTTTTGGGCCGTAAGACAAGTTTGATATTTACAAAAAGGGCCAAAATGTACGTCTAGTACATGAAAACTTTTTCCACAACCTGTTCGACTCCATATTCTATTCAGGAAACTCCTACGTTAGACGTAATTTTTAGGGGCTGTAAGACAATTTTTTTGTCAAAAGAATAAAAATTTACTTTATACGGTAGGTACATGAAAAAATCAGGTATTGCTGAAAACCGAATCGTAGGACAATATATTCGGGGCTCTGGGGGCCAAGACAAATTCTACATCTCCAAAAGGGGCTAAAATTTGATTCCAAGAGTAAATGAAAATTTTTTTCCCCAACTTGTTCGCTTCTAAATTTCATTAGGCGACCCGAGAGAAGACTTTCATAAGACAATATTTTTGTGGGCTTAACTCATGTGACAACTGGGTAGTTTGGGTAATACAAAAAAATATATAAAATTGGTTTCTAAAAATTGTTTATTCACCGGTTTGGGAAAGGCGGAAAAAATGTCCATGTACTTTATGACGTAAATTTTGGCCCATTTTTATAAATATCAAACTTGTTTTACGGCCCAAAAGCCCGAGAATATTTTGTCTTACTGTTCGATTCTTGGCTAAGAGGGGGGTTTCCGCACAATACCTCGTTGTTTTTTTTCATGTACAAAAAATTTTGTCTTAAAGCGTTAAGTCCACAAAAATTATGTCTTACGTTGGAATTTCCTGAATAGAACATGGAAAGGAACAATTTGGCGAAAAAAAATGTTCGTGTATCTTATGTCGTAAATTTTGGCCATTTTCATAAAAAACAAACTTGCCTTACCACCCAAAAGCCCCCGAACATTTTGTTTTACGATCTTATTTTGAGTTAGGGAGGGCCTTCCACACAAAGCCTCGTTGGTTTTTTTCATGTACCTTATCACGTAAAATTTGGCCCTTTCTTGAAAATTTGAGAGCCTCTACTGACTAAACGCTCCTGATCTGACGCGTAAGACAAGGAGAATCTTAAATAGCTTGTCCACGCACACCAAACTTAGGAGGTAAAAAATTTTGTACCTTATGACGTAAGTAAGTATACGTCCATTAACTCAGAGAAGATGGTGGTTTCCAAACTTTTGTAGGTAATTGTTCAAATTGTTGGCCTGAGTCAGTTTTTCAAAGTTTCTATAGAAGAAAGATATAAGTTTTTTTATTTGTCTCGTTGTTCTCCATTACCACTTTTTTTAATGACATGAAACTAATTTAATTACACTCTGTACATATTGGTATGAATTTAATAAATAAATCGTAGAGAGTAGGAGGTAATTGCCTTAGTCCACCCTTTTCCGCACACTTCTGAATAGCTAAATCTGAATTTGATATGGCAAATAAACCAAGCCTTCTACAGTATAATATTAATTATTGACAGACATGATATAAAACAAGTAAACCAGCCAACCACATTTGCATTCTGGCGGAGATTGCTTGTCTGTAAAGTTGCAACTATGATTACTATAATAGACGCGAGGTTAATAATGATGTTCAATTAATTAGTTGTTAGACATGTTTGATAGTCTGATATTTACATTTAAAAAATCATTTAAAACTAAGTTAGATAAATATGTATAACACGAAAAACATTCTTTACGGAGAAGAAATGAATTTCCGCTAAAATCGTTACACAAAACCTCCAGGATAATGATTTAAATATAACGAAATTAATGATGTAAATGTGACTATTTATCTTAAATAGAAAATAAACGTATTATGCTACTGTGTTCTGCCTTTATCTTAAATATTTTACTCATACGGAATAAGATATAATTCTTTAGCCAGAATAAATAAAAATAAACTGAATATATTAATTACAGTGAAAACATGAATTAATAAAGGGCAGTCAGTTAATAGATTGAATAAACTGAAGCACAAAAAACATGAATAATAATTATCTAGTGATTATTTTTCTAAAGACAAATCAAACAAGAATATGTATCAAACTTTTTAAGAAAATTGTAGCAGCTCACTTTTCCTTTGTCTGGGGAATAAAGAATTTTGGGTTGTCATGAAAGAAGAGACAAAAAAAGAAACAAACAAGAAACAACATCTGTATTATTTATAATAACAATTTTTATTTTGGAAAAATGGTGAAGTATTTTATAAAAGAACAATATTAGAAACTTATTTTACTTTAATATATGTTCTTAATTAAAATGAAGTTTTGTTATGTTATACCATACCATAATTATTTAACCCGACGTTTGCTGATCGATAGGAAATACCATAATTATTATCAATTATTTACAGAAGAACGGTATTTGATATATTTCATGGTCTATCTCATCCTGGAATTAAAGCTACTAGGACTTTAGTCACTAATAATTACTTCTGGCTCAGAATGAATACTGACTGCAACTTATGGGCTAAAACGTGCGTTAACTGTAAGACTGTTAAAGTTAAACGTCACACTAAAAGCCCACTAGGTAATTTCGAAATACCTAAACGGTTCGATTACATTCATATTGATTTAGTAGGACCGTTACTCCTCTTACATTCTAACAATGATCGAACGGTTTACCAGATGGCCAAAAGCACATCCTCTACCAGATATTACTGCAAAAACTGCGGCACGTTCATTATTTCAAAACGTTTGTCGTTTCGACATGCCTTTATCTGTCACAACTGACCAAGGTGTACAATTTGAATCGAAATTATTTAACGAATTTGCAAAATTTTTGGGTTTTCATTGAATTGGTACAACCACTTACCACCCTCAAAGCAATGATGTGATTGAACGTTTTCACAGAACTCTTAAAACTTGCCTTAACTGCTAGAGCTAACACGTCACATTGGGTAGATGAACTCCCTACTATATTATTAGCTTTTAGAACGATTCCCAAAGAAGATTTACAATCTTCTTCCGCCGAACTAATTTTTGGCCACTCTATGATTACCTGGCGAATTTTTCATAAAGTCATATAATACTCCTGACATTCCTTACTCTATTGACAAATTACGAACTTATTTTAATAATATGACTTGTATTCTCTTCTTTTCCTCATGTTCATCACAAATCGTTTGTCAGTCCCTGATATTTTTACTTGTGATATCATATTTGTTCACAAAGAACGTTTTAAGCTCCTTTGTACGAGGGTCCATTTAAAGTTTTATCCGGTACAAATAAATTAATTACTTTTGATAAATGCAACAAAGTCGTAACTGTCAGTATTGACAGTCAAACCTGCTTTTTTGTTAGTTTATAATACTTTGTTGGTGATAGCACTTCCCCAAGCAAAAGGTGCGTTAACTTAGCTCCTGCTAGCTCATCGCAGGTCAATGGGTTTGTATTTTTTTTTGTGAAGTTAATTTCTAAGCTGCATTAGGCCATAAGGGCGCCAGCGTATTTTAAATAAATACTTGTTACACAAAACCAAAAAAAATTATAGAGATATTATATTCTTGAATATAGTGGTGAGTAAGAATAATATCACAAAGTAGATAAAAGAACAATATATTACAAAAACAATTTTCAAAAAAGTTTACAATTTCTGTACAATATACGAAAACTTAATGACTAGATAAAATAAAGGTAATAGACTAGGAGCCCGCCGACCACTAATTGGGTGTCATAGATTTACTCCCAAAATGTGTGAATTGATGATGAATGGTGATTTCTTAATTTACCTCCAAAAATCATGAATCCAGACTCCCATTCATTTTGGGCGGTACAAGAAAGCGCTACGCTCGCCCAAATTTGAAAAGAAAGTCAGATAAAAGAAAATGATAAGTTTATGAATGGCAATCAGGAACCTGGTAAGTATGAACCTCCTGAGTGCGAAAAGACATTCGTCATCTTTGAAAACTGGTGCGAACGTCTTGCCTTTCACGATAATTGACGGCGTATCGGCTGTTCCTACCGCATGTACTAGTTACCCTTGTGATTCGATGAGTATCACAAATTTATGAGTGGCGATCATAAACTTGATAAGAATGAACCCTTTGAGTGTGCAAATATATTCGCCATCTTTGAAAGTGGTGCGAAGATCTTGCCTTTCACGATAATTGACAGCGTATCCGCTCTTTCTACCGCATGTACTAGTTACCTTTGTAACTCGATGAGTATCATAAATTTACGACTGGCAATCAGAAACTTGGTAATTATGAACCTCCTGAGAGCGAAAAATGCATTCGCCATCTTCAAAAAGTGGCGCGAAGGTCTTGTCTTTTACGATAATTGATGGAGTATTATCGGAGCTTCCTACCGCATATATTGGTTACCCGTGTAATTCGATGAATATTATAAATTTACGACTGGCAATCAGATACTTGGTAAGTATGAACCTCCTCATTGCGAAAATATGTGCGCCATCTTTGACAAATGGTACAAGGGCCAGCTAGAGGAGGTTGAAACGTCTAAGCGCCTGGTTCCACTATAATTATTTATTTGTATGCTAATAAAGTTTGTTTTTTTCTCATTAGTTTCTCTTCTAGTTTTAATTATTCTCTCTTTAATTACCCCTCTCGTAAATATGGCACACACACACACACACACACATGCGCGCACACAAGTTTCTGATTGAATTACACGGTTAACCAGTACATGAGGTAGGAAGCTACGATACGGCGTCAATTATCGTGAAAGGCAAGACCTTCGCACCTCTTTTCTAAGATGCCGAATATATTTTCGCTCTCAGGAGGTTCATAGTTACCAAGTTTCTGATTTCCAGTCGTAAATTTATAATACTCATCGAATTACAGGTAGTACATGCGGTAGAAAGAGCAGATACGCCGTCAATTATCGTCAAAGGCAAGACCTTCGCACCGCTTTTCAAAGATGGCGAATATATTTGCGCACTCTGGGTGTTTATGCTTACCAAGTTTATGATTGCCAGTCGTAAATTTGTGATACTCATCGAATCACAAGGGTAACTGGTAACTTGTAGATGCGGTAGGAACAGCCGATACGCCTTCAATTATCGTGAAAGGCAAGACGTTCGCACCACTTTTCAAAGATGACGAATGTCTTTTCGCACGGAAGTTCATACTTACCAGGTTTCTGATTTCCATTCATAAATTATCATTTTTTTTTATCTGACTTTTTTTTCAAATTTGGGCGAGCGTAGCACTTCCCTGTACCACCCAAAATGAACGGGAGTCTGGATTAATGATTTTTGGTGGTAAGTTAAGAAATCCCTACCACACCCATACGTAAACCTATGACTTATTTGTGGCTTTTTTTTTTACTTTTACAAGTCATATTTCTCACACTTTTGGGGGCCTGCCGTACGCCCCTGTCCCAAAACAAAGAACTGGCATGATCATTTCTGTGCTCTACTGCCCCAAATTAACAACAATTCACACATTTTGGGAGTAAACCTATGACACCCAATTAGTGGTCGGCGGACTCCTGGTCGATAAATTAAAATACGCTGTCGCAGCAAACAAGCAAATATTTTCTTTCATTCGGAACTGAAAAAACTGATGAGCGGGGGAATCACAAAACCACTCAACAATGAAAATTAATGTAATGAGCGAATTGAAGAAAATCACCAAAAATTTTTCCACTCACAAATCAAAAATCAACAAATTTCTTATGCTCGGTCTTTTTGCCAAAATAAACGGCAGGGGGGGCACGTACAGTGCATATACATATACAAGGTGGGGCAATAGTGCGTCGGACTTCGATATATCGAGTTCTACGATAGCTAGAAATTTAAAAAAATATATAAGTAAACTAAGTAAAAAGTTTATAACTCTTATTTTCGAATATACAGGGCGAGCCAAGACGAAATTACAGGATCAAGTGCCTTTTTTTTAAAACGGAATGCTATGTATATCAATACATTTTTTGAGGCCTCTTTCTAGACTTTATTCATTCCTTTATTATTATTGACTATCTCCCAACCACTTGGTTTTAATGAATTTTTTTGTTGAAATAATGCGTCTGCAGATGCATATTGAAGAATTCACCAAAGTCACAATGATGGGTTTTAAGAAAAACGTATATAACTACTAGTTACGAGACATCTATTTAATGTTTTTGAATTATTTTCACTTCCTAAAAATGGCCAAAAATTATTTTTCAATTAGGAACTTTTTAAATTGAGTTTTCTCAATTTTTAAATGGAACACCCTGTATATTCTTCGACGATATGATGTAGAAATAAAAAACGAACATTTCCCTATGACTAATTATTGTAACCATTTTCGTCTTATCGAACAATAACCACAAAATTCAAGAGTAAACTTAGAAAATAGAGGTTTCTTCAAATAATTCATTAGAAAAAATTATAATAAGTGCTCCACATGTTGCCCATTTTGATTGACACACGTCTTTATGCAATTTTGAAATGAGGCCAGAACATGTAATATGGCCACATTTCATTGATGGTACATTGACTGGAGCTATTTATCTTCATTTTCTGGAAAACTATTTGCCACAATTATTGGTGAATTTTCCTGAAAGGATTCGAAATAGGATGTGGTTTCAGCAAGATGGTGCTCCACCGCATTATTTAAATGCAGTTAGAGACCACTTAAATAATACGTCAATGGATTGGAAGAAATTGACCCACTAAATGGTTTGCTAGATCCCCAGACCTTACAAAAATTGATTTCTTTTTATGGGAATATGTGAAGAAAACTGTTCATAACGACACACCAACAACAGTACAAAATATGAAAGAAAGGATAATAACTGCTTTTAGATCTACAGTAGAAACCTCATTTCATAAGCGCATAGAGATGTGTGTCAATCAAAATGGGCAACATAGCAGAAGAGCCAGCGACATATTTACTTATGTTATTTTAGTACTCATAAGAATGAGTAGGCATACTCTTCTTAACACACTAAATACGAAATGGAAGGTCTGGCACCCCAGAACGGCCGGGTTTATTAAACAATTCAAATTCAAAATTTTTTCCAGTTCCAACCTAATAATTATTAGGTGACGCTTGCTGTCAAATTTAAACCCTTTCTTAGTTCACACGAGCCATGCATGCGTAAAATTTTTAAAAATACACGTACATAGTAATTCGTGAAAAAATAAGTTTAAAACACTACACAAGAACAATGCAATTATAACAATACGTAATTATCACGTCCTTAACAATATACAATAACCAATAACTGAAATTAAACAATTCTCAAGTCGAACACCAAATGCAAATACGCTCTTACGCAAGTTGCATACAACTGAAGTCGAGATAGTCTTTTTGTAAAATGGGTACGTTGAATACTTCGACATCGTCTAGTCCCTTGAGACTAACCAGAAAAAGGCAAAAACCCCAAAAGTTCTGCGACATTTACCCCCCAGTTTTCGAGGGCGGGAAACACGATGGTGACAATATTTTTCGACTAACCGTCCAACCACAACCTCTAAATCGAAAAAACCTTTTTCCGATTTTTCGGCGATAGGCTTGCAAGGGTATAGCAGGGTTAAAATTCAATAATAAAATTTTTATATATATATATGTATATATTCCAATAAGTTGTTTTTAAATTAACATTTTTAAATAAACATGTTATATTTTTTATAAAAATTGTTATTCTATGTATTTTGTTTTTCATTCCACTCCTTGGTTACTTAACCTTCTGGTGTGTGACTTATATTTATCCAGCAAGTGAACTGATCGCCACACTACTCCCCCGCTAAGAAAAAGATCAGTCAGTCATTCAATTCGTCAATAGCAAAACGAACTTTCTTAATCAAAGGTGGAGTGACATCACATTTGTCAGATAATAAATATGCTGGTTTAATCCTGTCAATGTTTACCGTGACGGCTTTAGTTCCTTTAACAAAAGTAACCAATTTATCTGTACGGGACAACACTTTAAAAGGTCCATCGTACAGCGGAGTAAAATATTTTTTAAAACGTTCTTTCCGAACGAAAACAAAACTACAATTTGAGATGTCTGGGCTGACAAATGATTTGTAATTAACGTGGTGAACTGGTGGAATGAACGTTAAATTATTAAATGAAGTACGTAATTTAGTAATAAAGTAAGGAATATCCGGACAAGTATATGATTTAATAAAAAATTCACCAGGTATTCGTAATGTTTGACCAAAAACGAGTTCTGCGGAAGAACATTGCAAATCGTCTTTAGGGATAGTTCTGAGAGCTAATAGTATGAAGTTCATCTACCCAATGTGGTGTAGAAGTCCTAGCTCTCAGAGCAGTTTTAAGAGATTTATTAAACCGTTCAATCATTCCATTCGAGGAAGGATGATATGGCGTCGTACGAATTCTATGAAATCCCAAAAATTTTGAAAATTCTTTGAACAGTTTTGATTCAATTTGAACGCCTTGGTCGGTTGTCACTGTGACAGGGACACCGAATCGACAAACATAATTCTGAAATAACGTACGCGCTACAGTTTCCGCAGTAATATCCTGCAGTGGATAAGCCTCGGGCCATCTAGTAAAACGTTCGATCACAGTGAGAATATAAGAACAACCTTTAGAAGGAGGTAATGGTCCTATTAAATCTATATGTATGTGATCGAATCGTCCTTTAGGTATATCGAAGTCAGTAATCGGGCTCCTCGTATGTCTTGTCACTTTATTAGTTTGACAACTAATACAAGTTTTTGCCCAGAGATTACAATCTGAAGTCATTTTTGGCCAAAAATAATGTGTAGAAACTAATGTTCTAGTCGCTTTGATACCAGGGTGAGATAAACCATGAAATATATCAAAAATTGTTCGTCTATAAACGATAGGAACATAAGGACGAAGTTTAGGGCGAGAAACGTCACACCAAATAAACTTGTCAGAATATGGAATTTTAATTTTCTTTAAATGAAAAGTTCTCTTTGTGTTCGATGAAGTATCTGATAATAAAAATTTAAGGTCAGAATCATCTTTTTGAGCTTTGCTCAATAAATTTAAGTCAAAGTTAGTATCAACTAAGTTAGACTTTTAAGTAACGATTGGGGAAATGAATTGTTGCAAAGAAGAAGTATCATGTTCGCGTGATAAAGTGTCTGCAACAATGTTATTTTTCCCTTTGATATGTCTGATTTCGCAGGCAAACTGAGCAATGAATTCTAAATGTCTAGTTTGCCTGAGAGATCTTTCAGTTTTAGTGAATAATGCTTTGACCAAAGGTTTATGGTCAGTAAAGCAAATAAATGTGCGACCTCCAAGTAAAAATCTGAAATGTTGAATCGCTGTAAATAAAGAAAGAAGTTCCTTGTCAAAGGAACTATATTTGGTCTGTGCCAAAGTAAGCTTTCGTGAAAAGAAAGCTAATGGGGCAAGAATACCTTCGTCATCGCGCTGTTCAAGAACTGCCCCCATAGAGACATTAGAACAATCAACAGTAAGCGATAAAAACGAGCTATCATCACAACGTGGATGTGCTAAAAAGGTTGCACCAGCTATAGCAGTTTTGGCTTTGGAAAAACTGTCAAGACAGTCGGTAGGCCAATCGTTTATTATTTTAACTTTATCATGCAGTAATTTAGTACAAAGTGCATGTAAAGGAATTAATATTTCAGCGAAAGAAGGTAAGAAACGATGATAAAAGTTAACCATACCATGAAACGCTGAAGTTGTTTGACTGTAGTAGGTAAGGGAAAATTATTTATGACATCAATACGTTCAGAAGAAGGTAAAATGCCGGCTGAAGAAATATTGTGTCCTAAAAATGTCAAATGACTGACACCTAATATGCATTTTGACGGTTTAATATTTATGCCGTACAATTCTAACCTCTGAAAAACAAGTTTTAAGTGCTCTAAATATTCCGAACTAGATTTACTTGCAATCAGGATGTCATCTAAATAGACGAAAATAAAAGGTAAACCTACTAAAACTTCGTTCATGAAACGTTGGAAAGTTTGACCGGCGTTTCGTAAGCCGAAAGGCATACGCCCAAATTCAAACAAACCGAAAGGAGTAGTAATCGCTGTTTTAAAAATGTCGCTTTTTGCGACAGGAATCTGGTGATAAGCACGTACCAAATCTATTTTTGAAAAAATAACACAATTATACAACTGCGAGTTAAAATCATGGAGGTGGGGCAACGGGTATCTGTCAGGAATAGTAATTGAATTTAGACTACGATAGTCCCCACAAGGTCTCCAGTCGCAGCTTTCTTTTTTTTCAACCATATGCAATGGTGAGGAAACGGAAGAGGAAGAAGATACACAAATACCTAATTCTACCATATTATTGAATTCGTCCTGTGCTATCTTGAATTTAACGCTATCTAACCTACGTGGGCGTGAGAAAGGTAAATGACCTTCTGTAACAATGTGATGCTCAACTGAATGTTTAACTGGCAAATTGTAATTTGGGGAGCTAATTAAAGTAGGACATTGTAAAAGTAATGCAGTGAATTCATTTGATATGCTAAATAGCTTAGGAGAATGTAACGGACCATTGTTTGAAAATAAATATGTTGACAAACTAGTCACATTGTCGATTAAACATTTATGTTTTAAATTAACAACTAAACCAAAATGAGCTAAAAAGTCTGCTCCGATAATGGCGATATTTCTATCTGCTATATTAAAAACGAAAGGAAATAACCTACGTAAGTTTAAATCAATTTTCAAAAATTTCTTCCCGAAGGTATCTATAACTGAACCATTAGCTGCTGTTAGTACAACATCAGGGTTTCTCCTAGTATTCGTTAATAGATTCCGAGGTATAATTGATAAATCAGCGCCCGTGTCAATGAGGAATTTAATTTTATTAGTATTATCAAATATAAAGAGACGAGGTTTACTATCCGAAATTTTAACGTCAGTTGTCAAAATATTATTGACATAACTAGTAATTTTTGATTGTCGGTTTCGACGTCTTTGGTGAAAGTGCACCAATCTCCTTGACATCCAAATGCTTTACGACCATAAAGTTGATGGTAATAGCAAACTTTGGCATTAGAAGGATTATATCTTACGCTGGTACCACTTCGACTGTTAGAACGGGGCCTTGAGCCTCTGCGATTTCTTGAGCCGAGTCGATTTCTACAACTATCGCAATAAGTTCCAGAAATTGTAGGAGTAGCGGAAGTTATTGAAGAAACTTTAGATTCAATAGCAAGTAATTGAGATGTAAAGATTTCTTGTTCGTGCAATACTTGATTCAGCGTATCTTGAAAAGTTGTAATAAAATTTGATGTAGAAAATGTTGGATTAGCGTTAAAAATTGAATTTAAGGTAAGGGAAGTCATAGAATTTTACACGACTTCCATATACGATCAGCAATGTAGGTTAAAATATTCTCCGTAGGAGGTGCTATTTTTAAAAGTGGTGAAATAATAAATCGATGACTAATTGATTGATTGAAGAATTGATTGAATATAATATATTATTTGTGATGTTTTTGAATGAGATTTTTTGAGACGTCAACGTTGAATGACTGACATGATTCCCTTTAGTAACGAAGAAATAATGATCAATGGCAAAACAATTCACTTACCGGATAAATAAAGTTTTGCCTCTTCGCCGTCTAGTTTTGATTTAGGAGAATATTGTTCCAAGTCTACGAATCTGAATCTGGACTCATGCGGAATATCAGGCCTAGTTGTAGTTTTAATCTTCCAGGATTTTAAGAGAGATTTCTTGCTTGATTCTTTATTTTGTGCTGTCGTTTAACTTTTGCTTTATAATTATTAAGATTTTCTTGTACCAAATTCGTATCACGTCGGGGTCACCAATTTATAGCAGTGTTAAAATTCAATAATATGGTAGAATTAGGTATTTGTGTATCTTCTTCTTCTTCCGTTTCCTCACCATTGCATATGGTTAAAAAAAAAGAAAGCTGCGACTGGAGAACAAAATACATAAATTAACATTTTTAAATAAACATGTTGTTATATTTTTTATAAAAATTGTTATTCTATGTATTTTGTTTTTCATTCCACTCCTTGGTTACTTAAGCTTCTGGTGTGTGACTTATATTTATCCAGCAAGTGAACTGATCGCCACAAAGGGCTTGTCATATCGGATTTTTCTTGGTGAATTTTAATAAAATAAGTAAATATTGACCACAGGTGGCCTATCTCACTCCCAGGGGTTGAAACTACCCCCATCCCCAATACCAAAATGCCACGAAAATAACGAAAATCAGCTGAAAACCGGTATGCCCGTTTGTATACCCGTTTTTGAGGGTGAAGAATACGATGGTGATAATTGTTCACGACCTACCCTTCACCCTAAACCTGAAAACTACCCACTTTTCCAATTTTCCGGTGCTAGGCTTGCGAGGGCTTATCGGATCGGGTTTTTTTGGTAAATTCGAATAAAATAGGTAAATATTGACCACAGGTGACCTAACCCACTCCCAGGGGTTGGAACTACCCCTACCCCCAATAACGAAGTGTCACGGAAACAACGAAAATCAGCTGAAAAACGGTATACCCTCGTTTTCGAGGGCGAGGAATACGATGGTGATATTTGCCGACCTACTCTTTACCGACTACCCCTAAATCTGAAAACTACCCCCTTTTTCTATTTTCCGGTGCTAGGCTTGCGAGGGATTGTCGGATCGGATTATTTTGTCAGTTTTAATAAAATAGGTAAATATTGACCACAGGTGACCTAACCCACCCCAGGGGTTGAAACTACCCCCACCTCCAATAACTAAATGCTACTAAAACAACGAAAATCATCTTGAAAGCGGTATGCTCCCGTTTTCGAGGGCGAAGAACACGATGGTGACAATATTTCCCGACATAACCTTCACCCACTATCACTATTTTTTTTTGCACACGATAACTCCGGAACCGTTTAAAATATTGAGTAGAAATAAAAGAAGCTAACGTCTCCAAAAATTGTATTAGACACCCCCTTACCACCCCCTACCCCATTGTTAAAGGGGGTGAAAAAAATAAAATTGTGATTTAGTGTGTGTACAAGAACCAAAGGCCTCAACAATTTTTGTTACTTCTCACCCACCCTACCACCGTCTACCCCAACCAACTACCGTTTTATGGGTTGTTGGGGTCGACGATGTCAAATATTAGACTACTAAAGTTCCCTAAACAATTATTTCCACATAGTGGAGTGCAAATATAGTACCAACATTTTTTTCGTTGTGAGAAACTTGGATAGAAAATCTGGAAGTGGAAGTAGCGATTCTTTGGGCAGCGGTTTTTAATAAAATATGAGAGGAAATTATCGTTGTTGTCGTGGTATTTCGTTATTGGGGGTAGTTTCAACCCCCAGGGATGGATTAGATCACCTGTGGTCAATCTTTACTTATTTTATTCGAATTGATAAAAAATAGCGATCCGACAAGCCCTTGCATGCAAGCCTAGCACGGAAAATCGGATTCAGGTTTGGGGTAGTGAGTGAAGGATATGTCGGGAAATATTGTCACCACCGTATTCTCCGCTCTCGAAAACGGAAGTATACCGCTTTACAGCTGATTTCCGTTGTTTTCGTGGCATTTCGTTGTTGGGGGTGGGAGTAGTTTCAACCACCGGAGTGGTTTCAACCACCTTTGGTCAATATTTACCTATTTTATTCAAATTGACCAAAAAAAACGGGGAGTTAATGTCTTGCGATCCGGTCGCAGAACTTTTGGGGTAAAAACTTTATCTGAAGGGACTAGTCTGGAGTATGTTGAACACTCTAACACTATAGATTGTCAGACAAATAATTAAAACTATAAGGTGTGACGTCAAAATTAGTAAAATATTAAACTTAAAAACTGAAAATTGCAATTGTTGAAATTGTTGTAGAGAATTTTAAAAAATCTACAAAAAAAATGCAAGTAATTATGAAAATAGTATAAAAATATTCTACGACTGTTGACACTCCATATTTGTAATGTTCCATTACTTATCTGTGATATTTTAATAGTCTTTTATAAAAATTTGGGAAAAATTTGAGGTCTCGACCGGTTTCAACCAGACCGGTCGGGAAAAAGTCTTTGAAACGAAAAGGTTTAAATTTGACAGCCTGTGTCACTTAATAATTTTTAGGTTGGAAATGGAAAAAATTTTGAATTTGAATTGTTTAATAAATCCGGCCGTTCTGGGGTGCCAGTCCTTCCATTTCGTGTTTAGTGTTTTAAGAAGGGTATGCCTACTCATTCTCATGAGTACTAAAATAACATAAGTAAATATGTCGCTGACTCTTAGTCTAACACTACATGTTGCCCACAATTTATTATAATTCTTTCAAATAAATTATTTGCAGAAACCTTAATTTTTTAAGTTTATTCTTGAATTTTGCACTTACTACTCAATAAAACGAAAATGTTTGCAATTAGCCATAGGGAAGTACTTATAAAAAATGTTCGTTTTTTATTTCTACATCACATCGTCGAAAAATTGAGAAAATTCAATTTAAAAAGTTCTTAATTGAAAAATAATTTTTGGCCACCCTATACATTTTTAGGAAGTAAATATGATTCAAAAACGTTGATTAGATATGTCTCGTAACTAGCATTCACATAAGTTTTTCTTAAACCTACAATTGTGACTTTGGATTTTTTAATATGTATCTGCAGATGGCATTATTTCAACAAAAAAATTTCAAGTGGTTTAGAGATAGTCAATAATAATATAGGAATGAATAGAGTCTAGAAAGGGGCTTCAAAAAATGTACTGATATACGTAGCATTACATTAAAAGAAAAAAGACACTTGATCCTGCAATTTCGTCTTGGCTCGCTCTGTATATTCGAAAATAATTTCCGGCTGTAGACTTTTTTTTATCTAGTTTACAAGTAAACCAAATACCAAAATAAACGACAGGTGCGGGGGGGGGGGCACGTGCCCCTGAGTCCCTCCCCCTGAATCCGTCACTAATAAGTTACTGGGAAACATTATTATTGCAAAAACAGAAACGCTTGTGTTTATTATTTTAAATAATGAATAGCGCTGCCAACAATAAAATCATCTTTGATCACAAAAACTCTTTATAATAGTCACGATAATCAAATAACGCGATTGCATATAAAATTAATATTTTTCCGTTCCAGTGTGATAGTGAGAACTGCGCCACCTAACGTGCGGCTTCTGTCTTCCAGTTTCACGGATATGTTGAAATAGTCCGTGTGCCAGCATCCTTATTTTACAAATTTGGTATAATTTGGGGGGCATAATAATATTTGGAGGGATTTTAAATTAGGTGTTAAAGTTCACTAAACGGCTACGTATCTGTCTTTAAAGTTGAAGGTTTACATATGGCGGCTATTCAAAATGGCGGATCAACAAATTATTAAATTCGCTATATCTTCTAAACCAATTATCCGATTTGAATAATTTTTTTTTTAGTTAAAATCACAATTTTCCACTAAATTAAAGAGATGTCCTAATATTTTTCCGAAACATTGAAAATAACAAAGATATAGATTAAAAAATAAAAATATGCTTGTTTTTTTTCCACAACGTAACTTTTATTTTTTGTTGTTTTTAATTTTTGAAAAAAACTCTATATGAAATGTGTAGCATAATGTATATTGCATAATTTGTTTTTTGAATAAATGTAATATCTTTATATCTAAGCGAGTTATGGTCAATTATTTGCCAGAAACATGTTTCTAATTGGCAATCTTCATTATTGCGTATTGAAATAAATAAAATTTTAGATTTCAAAACATGAATGACACTTTTAACCATTTTATATTATTTTTGCGATCGCTTTTAATTTGAGGTTCAATCGAAAGATTTTTTAAGAACTAAGAATAATTCATAAAAAAAACTATTAAATATTTATTAAACACAACAAAATAATAACTCATAACAAATAATACGTCAAAACCATATTCTAAAACGAAAAATATTAGATATTGCTGGTATGCGAATCGTCGCTATCATAATTTTCGAACTCTTCGAAATTTTCTGCTTCTTCTTCGTCGAGGTTGGCGGATATTGTATTGTCACAGCCTGCCTTGCATTTGCAACCAATTGTGCATTTAAAGTGATTATTTAAACAAGAGCAGGCTGGAAGTTGACATTTTTTATTGCACTTGCAACAAAGTTCTGACAAAACTGATTCTGGAGCCGGTGACCCAAGCATCCACTGAATGGAACGTTCATTTTTACTGTCAAGCCTCCATCCAAATCTAGTAGGTTTTGGCACTTCAAAAATGTTTTTAAGACATCGTTTCCAAATGGTTACCTGGTAGTTCGCTCGAAGTGTACGTTGCATTAAACAATCTTCGCATGGAGGCAGCTGAGTGCTATCTATTAGCTCGAAATATTTGATAACCAAGTTCATTAACTTTTTCAATTTTGGTTTTTTTTCAGGTACATACTAATGTATTCTTTGTTTTCACAAACTAATTTATAGCCTTTTTTCTTACCTTGGCCGGACATATCACTTATGGAGTCACAACCAGACCAAGAGAGAAAACCAATAAGAGCTGATGTGACCTCTGCTCCTAAAGCTGAAGCAAGCTTTTTAACGTCAATCATCTTCATCCGGTGTTTCACACCTTTTACGATAAACAAATTAGAGTCAATAAATGCATTTACACCAAGAGAGATGACTAGCACATCAGTGTCATTTGAAAAGCAGTAAACTGTTGAACATGAATTTTGACAATTTGTTTTTACTCTCGTTACTTTATAAAAGTCGTCTCCAGTTAATAGTCTTATGACCATTTTTGATGTTATTAAAACTTGTACCATCATTTTCGTCGTTTCCAAAAACTGGTGAGAAGACAATAAATCACTTCGGATAAATTGATAAAGAAGTTCATAAGCGATTTTTTCTATTGTTTTATAAGTGTCATCAACACAGGTTTTCTCCGGTCTTTTTCTTTTATAACTTCTATAACAGGATCTGTGATAATGAGCTTCCACTGCTACAATATATCTAGAGGTTATAGCCAAAATTGTTGTATTTCATTTTTTCAGTAGCAATAGACCTAAAGTTTGATCTGCTCCATGGTCTATAGCTTTAGTTAGTGCTTCCTTACTTCGTGAACCGTTAAGAGTTATATTTTTGGACATTTTGTTGCAAAAAATGCATATGAGGTTATATAATGTTGGGCAGTGGCGCAGCCAGAAAATTCATCTGGGAGGGGGGGGGGGGGGGGGGCAATAGAACCGGCCTCCCAGAGGATGAGTACTGTAGATTTCTCTACTAGATAATATTGGCATTAATTATACAAAATATTTATTTCAAGGGATAATTTGGATACTGCTTTGTACTGATAGAGATTATGCTTCTTTATTTTTTGGCTCATGGAAGACGGCTTGGGGGGGGGGTCCCATGGCTCCCCCTGGCTGCGCCCATGATGTTGGGTTGGTATTTATATTCCAACTTCATCAATAGTTGTTCCTTCTTCAGACGTTGATGGAAAATTTGCTAAATTGTTCTCAATTTTTTCCAGGTTTTTCTTGAGTGTAAAGACCGATCTACATTTGTGATGGTATGACAATTTGGGAATTTCGTTTTCAACCAAACATTCGGATATTTTAAGTAATGGTACAAACTGACGAGTTTTCGCGGCATTCCATAAAACTTTCCGTGAGCTGACATCTTTAGGATGATGTAAATCCTGTATCAAAGATTTACTTCCACAAATTATACACCGTTCCATCACTATAGTTTATAGCACCTTCACAACAGTTTATTCTCTATTACAACTGTTTACTGTTTATTTCAAAAATTATAAATCTAATTTATTTAAATACTGAATTGTGTCCAAAACCTGAAAAAAAATTTTTGTTGAAGATTATTTTATTTTGGGAGGTCAAAATACAAAGTCTTAATCTATTGATATTCTAGTTTTCCTATTAAAGACTTTGTATTACTTCCACATCCAGTGGAAGTATAGTAACGACAAAAACTTTTTTTTAAATTTTTATTGTTTAAATAGGCTTAGAATGTCATGAAACGTCGAGATTTCAAGTTTGAGCGAATAAAAAAATTTCTGTCTGTCGGTCTGTCTGTCGGTCTGTAACTTTTTTGTGCGCACGTTTACTCTGGAACCGTTTGAGATATTGACTTGAAACTTGGTACACATATGTACTTTAACTAGAACTAGAACTAGATTATATTTTCATCTTGTTCCGTCGAAGGGTTGGGGGGTAAATTGGGGTAAATTTGGAGTAAATAGGTAAATCGAGCAGGTAAGAGTTCATAAAATTGATATTTAGTATAGACAAGAGAAGCTAAGGTCTCAAAAAAAATTTTGGCATTAGCCACCCCCATTACCACCCCCACCCCATTATTAAAGGGGATGAAAAAAAAATGTGATTTAGTGTGTGTACAAGAACCAGAAACCTCAAAATAATTTTTACTTTATCCACCCACTTCCACCCCCCGTCATCACCCCCACCCCACTACCGATGTGCGGTATCGTTTTATGGGTTTTTGGGGTAGAGGATTTCAAATGTTATATTATTAAAGTTCCATAAACAATTATTTCCAGATACAAAATTTTTTCGTTGTGTGACTTGGATAGAAAATCCGGATGTGGAAGTAGTGATTCCTTGGGCAGCGGTTTTTTATATAAAACCTGAAATTAGAATGTACGGGAACCAAATATAGTGTTAGGATGACTTCAATTAAATGGAAATATCTCACTTATAAAAACAATTTTTGATTTATTGAAAAAAACTTTTATTAGATTAAGTATTAAGCTACATATTCTATTCAAAAACTTTTTCAAAATTTAAAAACCAAAAAGATACAGACAACTTTATTGAAAAAAATTAAGCTGTTCTTTACATTTTAGTATCTATCTCCTTTTTTCAATGTTTCGGAATAATATTAGGGCATCTCTTTAATCTAGTGGAAAATTGTGATTTTAACTAAAAAAAATATATTCAACTCGGATAATTGGTTTGGAAGATATAGCGAATTTAATAATTTGTCAATCCGCCATTTTGAATTAGCCGCCATATTGAAACCCTCAACTTTAGAAACAGATACGTAGGATTTTAGTGATTACAAAGACATAGGTGACATAGTTGATAATCCCTCTAAATAGAATTTTGTCCCCCCCCCCCAAATTATACCGACATATTGACTGGCACACAGATTAAAAGCACGGGGTGCGTCATCCTTGTCTCTATTCTTATTCTCTAGTCTTATTCATGACGCTGATATTCAACTTAGCGAAGCCATTTTCAACACTCCAGTAATGCATGTTGTGTCAATTAACTGTTCCGTGGTTTGTAAAAGACGACTCGGAGAACAATATGTACCGAAAAAAACTGGGGTTTTGTTGTATTTGTTCACGTGCCCACTGACAAAAAGTTACCCGATTTTGGAAATCCACCGCCATGGAGATCTTGGTATAAAGGCACATGATAGGGATGCTATTTATAACGGTTTAAAATTTTCCAAACACTGCTCTGGAACTATCCGTAATCGCGAGCTATTTCTCGTGTACTAACATGAGGATTAACAGCCACTGCAGCTAAAACTGCAATTTTATTATTTTCTTCAGTGACTGTCGCTCGACGGGTTCATTTTTTCGGTTGAAAATTTCCGTCAGTAGTAAATTGATTGACAGTAGTATAAAATGAAGCAGGTGACAGACTTCTATCCGGAAAACGCTAAGCGTAGAGATCGAATGCATCATCAAGATTCCTACCAGCTTCTCCATAAACCAGAACCATTTCAATTTTCTCTTGCACAGTTAAATATTTAATCCTGACGGAAACAGGTCTTCTTGTTTGCGAAATAATCTTCGAACTAAGTAAAATGAGTTGTTTCTTAAAGTTATTTCTTTCTTTTCTACGTTTATTTACAAGAAAAAAACAACAAGCACATAAAAAAAACGAAGAGAAGAAATAACACAAACGTTAAATGTAAACACAATAAAACATTTTTATTAAAAGTATTTTTAACTTAAGATAATGGTATTTTTAAAACAAACTACAAAAAAGTACATTATAGTGGAAGACCAGACCCTCTGAATTCGACACCCTCTATACAACTCGCGAACACCCACCTAAAAAATAGGTAATCTGATGTAAAATAACCTGCTAAACTTGATTTTTGAATTCGCCCATTGATTTGAGATTGCCAAAATGACCAAATTGGCAATTTTCTAAAAAAAATACAAATTATGTGTTATTTTTTGTTTTTCATATAACACGTCATATATTTTTTATTTTACTTCAGAATTTTTTAATTTTTTTACGTAATATTCTCTAACTATTCTTTGATATGTTGAAAGTAAAAAACTTTACCTAAAAAATAATTAGTTGGCAAAAAAAAATAACAACTTTTCTTTGACGCAAAATCTTTAAAATCTGCAGAGTAAAATGTCCGATCGAGGTATCTTTTTTATTTTTAAAGTTAGGTGCCTTCTATAATCGAAGAAAATGTTCCGAATGAACTAAATAAAATCTTTTATAAGAAGTTTTTTTTGAAATTTTGCTCCCTTATCGAAATATTCATTGAGCTAAACGCAGGCACGTGCCGGGTGATTATTATTTGCCAGTGTCCATTTATGTTAAGTGGAAAGTGCTTTTTGTCTCTGTCCTTATATTTAGTGCGTTATAAACACATAGTTTGTCATAAATTATAATTACTCGGATAGCAAATCAAAGGAAACAAGCTAAAAACGTACTCTTCGCCTGTTCACTGGATTTTTATATAATTGTTATACATTCAATAGGATACTTTTCGCAGTTTTTTGTAAATAATGACATTTTTAATTTTATAGTAAAATCTTAGTTGGTAAAAGACTTGGTAAAAAAACTATACCAAACCCCATTTGGGTTTCGAACCCGGGACCCTTGGATTCCGAGTCAAAAGAACTACACCACCACCTTACACGTAAAAGAATGTAAATTTTTACATTATAAGACACGAGCTAAAATCATATTTTCACGGTTGTATATTACATTATGAAATGTATATTGGTAAAATATATAAATATTTAGATATCAAAATGAAATATCATTTCACCAGATTTCTATTCAATTACAAAAACAAAAAAATAAAAAAAATTTTTTTTCAAATGTAAATCATTAATAACATTTTTATTTACCGATCGATTTTGTTCAAAAGGGTTCAATAGGCTTCCTCTAGCTAACATTAATTTACTGTCCAAATTTCAGTACAATCGGAATTTTCTTTCTTGAGTTATCGTGCTTACAAGAAACGTGACGGACGGACGGACAGACGGGCAGACGGACATTTTGAAAGTTGTTCAGAATTCGTTCACTAACACAATGGTATGAAAATTTTTTGTCTGCGAGCGATATTTACGGTTTTAGAAATGTACCGATCAAATGCAAAATCCGATGACATTTCTGTGGCTCTAAAACAATATTTAGAACAGAAAAATTTATTTTTATCACTAAATCCAGTTTACCATGCACATTGTAGAAGATCGTATACCCGAACTGCTTATAAAAAAATATCAGAAATTGTAAATCCTAGTACAGAGAATACAAGTAAAAAGGGCATTTCTGCAATGTGCTATTTACAAGACAGCCTACCAAATTAAGCCAGAATTCCAAATGTTTTAGATTTTGGATGGAGGAAATCTTATTTCCAAAGATGATTTCAAAAAGCCCGAAACCCAATTTTATTGAGTTAACTCCATTTTGTAAATGTAAATTATATAACTGTACTACAAGCTGCAAGTGTAGCAAAGCAAACGTGCAATGTAACATAAGTTGGTTATGCGAAGGAAACTGTAATCTTTAGTACCCACTTGCTGTTATAATTAATGAAAACATATTTTTTAATGTGTATGTTTCGAGATTATCTACATAATTTTATAACATTTAATTGCAAATAGAAACTAAATAATCCGTAGACTCACTTGATCGCTTAAACGACACCACAGATGGGCGACGTTAACAGAAGTTATGCTTTAAATTAATGCGGACGAGTTGCGCGGCCACATTCAACAGCGTCATCTCGTTACATGAGCCCAATTTCAAAAAAATCTCTTTATAAAAAAGTTTGTTTAAAGTATATGGAACATTTTTCTCGTTTATACTATAACTCTCTCTTTAAAAATAAAAAAGTTACCTCGATCGGGTATTTTTCAATGCAAATTTTAAAAAACCGCGACAATAGAGGGTAATTATATTTTTTTAGGCACTATATTACTAGTTACACTATATTCTTTGCCGCCAGCCTGTCCAAGAATATTGGAGGGATAATGTGTAAAATATTGGTCTAAATCGGCATTAAAATAAAAAAGATATGATGTGTTATGTGCAAAACAAAAATTAACACATAATTTTAAAATTTTTCAAAAAATTTGCGAATTGACCGATTTGGCAATCTCAAATTAACGGGCGAACTCAAAAATCGAATCTAGAAGGTCATTTTACCTAATATCATCTGTTTTTTAGTTGGGTGTTCGCGAGTTGTATAGATTACTTTTAAAATGCTTCCTACAGATTGGCTGCTCTCAGACTAATTAATTTAAAAGCAGATTTAATCAAGCACTCCGATAAGTCATAAGCGAAGGAAATCGCGTTGACCAAATATCCCAAAAAGGAGGCCTATTTCTGAGTTACGATAATAGTAGTTTCTTGACAAGTAATTTTTCAGTAATTGAAAATTTGAGAAATAAAATTTGTTTTAAGACTAATTTTGATTATTTATAATGAAAACGTGGTATTTTTTATTGCAAACGTACCTATTGCAGAATCGTATGCATAGGTTCTCAGTAGGA
Organism: Rutpela maculata; assembly: GCA_936432065.2. Lineage (NCBI taxonomy): Eukaryota > Metazoa > Arthropoda > Insecta > Coleoptera > Cerambycidae > Rutpela > Rutpela maculata. Next base: position 119,292,097 of record OW386285.2, read on the forward strand.
GAAATCGAAAAAAAAATGAATTTCGTCGATTACAGCGCCATCTATCATGAATCGAAAAAAATGTTTCAGAGAAGTCCTACGTATATTTAGCCGTAAAATCCGAATCTGTAATAAAAAATGGGGGTACCTATTTAAGATTACTCCCGCCTGGCCTACAAGGAGAGGGGGACGGTGACTAATTTTAGCACTAATGTATTTCCTCCATGGAATGATTAAATTTTGATTATGGACATTTTTTTCGTAGAGTGCTCATTATTCGAAATATTTGAAAGTTTCAGTTTAAAGAAATCGCTCGGTATTTTAAACTAAGAAGTTAAATTAGAATACATTTTAATGCTGATATTTTAACTCGCAATTTAACATTTAACTTTAACATAAAATTCTATTATTTATTTTAGGTCTTAAAGTCTGCTCGACATTGCATATTTAGTGTATAGAATATAAAAATAGTTTTTATAGTGTTTCCATTTACATTGTCATGCATTTAACTATGACGTTAATAGGAAAAAATAAATCACATAGTTAATGCCTAAGGCTACCTTGTGCTATGCGTTAATACTATAGGATAAGCTTTTATCCTGTATATAACCATTTAATTTATAATGCGATTTTTTTCAATTTTCTCCTCAATTTCGAAATCATCAAACAAAGGAATACATCGTACGATAATTGTTTACTTTCTTCTTCTATTTATCAATACATTTAATGGGAACTAATTTAAATCGCCGGATACGTGTAGCTGTTAAACGCTTGCTCATCTAATTGGTTTATAAAAAATAATCAATTACCGAGGACAACAAAGAAGACTCGCGTTCAACCTTGTTATAGTGTGTCAGAGCAAAATAGAATTCCCAAATTTATTTAAAATGATGTAGGCTAATATCCTTAGGCATTTTATGCGAAATGAAGAATCGAAATTAGACTCAGGCTGCCTTGGGCAACAAAGACGTATATAAGGTTTCTTGGTAGCGAACAATGCTGGCCGCGACACATTTGAGTTGAGGACCTTTTGAGAGTAAAAACATAGTGGAGTAGTTCAACACGGCTATATGACTATAGCAAAGCGTTCGACCTAAATAACCATAATTTATTAATAGCTAAGTTACACTATTATGGAGTAATCGATTTAGTTTAAAAATTATCTTTCCCAACGCACACAGAGAGTAAAATTAGATGAAAAAATATCAACAGAACTATCAGTGGAACAGGGTGTTCCTCAAGGAAGTATTCTGGGCCCACTGCTCTTTACAATATTTACTGCCGAATTGTCTGGAAAAATATCATATTGTAAAATTCATCTTTATGCTGACGACACCGAACTTGAAATTTCCTGTAACCCCCTACAATGCAATGAAGCTATTGAAAAACTGAATAGTGATCTTTTAGTGATTTCACAGTGGTCTACAGAATATGGTCTTACCATCAATCCCAAAAAATCATCCGTCTTGTGTATCGGCACTTGTGTACAATGTGAAAAGCTAAATTTAATTTAAACAGTGAAATTAGAATAAATGACAGTGAAATTGCTTTTAAAAATTGTGTTAAAAATTTAGGTATAAAATTTGATGAACATTTAAATTTTGAAAATCACGTTATAGAAAAATGTCAACAAGATGTTTATACAAATTTAAATACATTTTGCCTGCTGATACTAAATGGAACTTGGTAAATTCTATTATATTAAGTAACTTTGATTATTGCAGTAGTGTCTATTATCCTCACTTAACAAAATATTTTCAAAATAAAATCCAAATTGTACAAAACAATTGTTTAAGGTACTCGTATAATATTGACAGAAATGAACATGTCACACCCTACTATAATAAGCACAACATCCTAAAAATCGAAAATAGATTTATTGTATTATTTACAACACTATTATACAAAACTGTATCATTTAAAACGCCAGCTTTTCTATATGACCGTCTAATACCCAGGTCACAAATACATGATATCACTCTTAGAAATGTTGACATTATGACCATTCCTCAACACAGAACTGTGAAATTTGAATCCTGTTTTTTGTATTTAGGTCCAAAGATTTTTAATCAATATAATAATATATTTATGTCCACCAAAACACCTTACAGCTTTAAAAATAAAATTAAATCACTTATGTTAGAAAATCAAAAAGAAAATGAAACATTTAAGCAATTAACGCCATGTTGATACCAACATTGTTTTATGTCATAATATTTTATGTATACTTGTTTTATTATAAGTTTTATTAAGTTGTTTGTATTTAAGGAAGGGCTGAAAAATGCTTAGCAATGCCCGTTCCTTTTGAGAAAATGTATAAGTGTCTTTATATTTTTTTATCAATAAACATTTTATTATTATTTTTTTTATTTTTTGTTAAAAACCAGTCACCCTTCTCTGTGGCTCCGATCCTCACAGAGGGGAGCTGGTAGTACCGGCAGCCACTCCCCACACCCGTGGGGTAAGTGACTACTGGGTCCGAGAGTCGTGTGCCCTGAGCAGACGTAATGAACCGAGGATGACGGCCTTCTGCATTCTGCCGGCTAAGACCTCTGCCGAATTTCGGCATGCCGGTATGATCTTAAGTTCCGAAAGCAGTGTGTGTCTCGTTCCACCGAGGGCTCCTATAATCAGTACCACTAGCTTAACAGTATGGTCTGGATAGAGACTGCGGAGTTCGAAGAGCAAATCTCGATATTTTGTCCGTTTCTCCTCCTCCTTCAAGACAATGTTGTTCTCCGCGGGTGCCGAGAACTCCACGACAAACATCGTCTTGAGTTGGTGGTCGAGGAGGACTATGTCAGGCTTGCTGGCTTGTATTTGCCTGACGGTGGGAAACGAGTAGTTCCAATAAATTAGACACTTCTCATTTCCCACAACGGACTCAATATCCCCCGGAGCGTAAGGCAGCACTGGTGTTTCGTCTATCCCATACGAGTGCCTTAGATGGTAATAAAGCACTCGTAATGCTCCGTCGTGCCTTTGGATATAGGCCGAGACTGCATATGTCGGGCAAGCCGACAGCAAGTGCATAAGAGTCTCTGGTGCCCTCCGGCAGGCCCTGCAGCTGACATCAGGGACCTCTATACCCATGACACGACTACGATAGACGAGGGTGTTGAATACACCATCCTGGCAAGCCATTATGAATCCCTCGGTCTCAGACTTCAGCCCGGCTGACCTTAAGAAGGCAAAGGTCAGCCTTTCGGATAAGCCAAGGTTTTCTATACTTTTATAGAAAACTCCATGCATTGGCTTATCCGTGTGAAGCTGCAGAAAGATGTTGTGTTCTGCAGCTTTAATTTGGGCTTTTCGTCGAGCAGGTTCCAACTCGGTGACAGAGTCGGGATTTACCCGCTCGACGTCGAAGGAGAGACCAAGTTCATCGGCTGCTCTCTGTGCTGCCTTAAACAAAAAGGCTCCTATTCCTGCACTTTCATGGTCTCGGACCATGCGGAGGAGGGGATCCGAACTCCTGATGACCTTACAGGCTCCATCCAGAACCATCCTATTATGGAGACTCTCCAAACTCAAGAGTCCACGGCCTCCCCGATGTCGTGGGAGGTATAGCCGAGGAACGGACGATTTAGGATGCAAACTCCTATTGAGATGCATCTTTTTGCGGGTTCCTACGTCGAGTTGACGCAACTCTTCTTGAGTCCATTTCACTACTCCAAAGGAGTAGAGAAGGATCGGAACGGCAAGCATGTTGGTAGCAGACACCTTGTTCTTCCCCGACAGCTCTGAAGACCAGATCTGTCGGAGTCGGTGCTGATACTTGCCGCGGAGAGCGTTTTTCACTACACCCACTTCTTGGGTGGAGCGTTGTTCGACACCCAAGTAAATGTACGACTCTCCGGCATCTAGATGATGTAAGATGCTTCCGTCCACGAGCTGCGCGTCCTCTCCGTAGTCCCCGCATCGTCCTCTCTTGAGATGGACCAGTGCACATTTGTCCAGCCCGAACTCCATACCGACAGCCTGCGTGTACTCCTGTACCACCCTGAGGGACTGGTGTAGGTCCCTCTCTCCGGAGGCATAAAGTTTAAGGTCATCCATGTAAAACAGATGGGTGACCTTATGCCTCCTATCGCCGGGGGTACCGCAGTTGTATCCACGGGTTTTCCGGAGCGAAACGGATAATGGCAGTAGTGAGATGCAAAAGAGAAGGGGGCTGAGGGAGTCTCCCTGAAATACTCCCCTTCTGAATGTTACCGACTCCGTCTGGACTCTATCGTTACCCGATGTAATAGTACAGCGAGTCCTCCAGAGCGGCATCAGTTCTTCGATGCATCTCACTACGGGACCGGGTACCGCAAGACATCGGAGCAAGTAAACAATAAGCTCATGTGATGTCATATCAAATGCCTTGCGGTAGTCGATCCAGGCCATGGAGAGGTTCCGCTTATACTGCACGGAGTCCTGCGTGACACATCTGTCAATCAACAGGTTCTCCTTGCAGCCAGCGACACCTCTCTTCGACCCTCGTTGCTCATATATCCGTTCGTAAACCGGTTCAACTGCGTGGAGCACTCGCATGTACAGGATGCGCGTAAACACCTTGTAACATGCGTTTAAACAGGTTATCGGCCGGTAGTTCTTTGGGTCAGACAAATCTCCGTTCTTCGGGATCAGCACTGTCCGCCCCTCGACAACCCAAGAAGGAATTTGCTGCTCCCCATTTAGCCATGAATTGAAAATTCTGGCCAAATGGTGGTGGGTACTGGGTAATTTTTTCCACCAGTAGTGGTTAGGCCATTTTAATTAATCCACAGTAATATTTCTTCAGGAAGGGACACTAGCGAAAAATGTTTCACTCTCCACTTTTAATCGTTTATTCTGATTTTACGAAAAAAAAAAATACATGACTTTTGTGCCAGATGTTTTTTTCTCCCCCCCACCCTGATGAGCGGGTCGAGCGAATTTTCAAGAACCTGCAGAGAAACATCTCTGAACTAAGGCATTTTTAGGTAAAATGTTTCATGCAATTTTTTTCCTAGAATCAAAATACGTGAATAAAAATGTAGAGTGCCATTAAAAATTCAAAAGTTACCCCCACCCCCTGCTCATCACGGCTGGGGGGTAGAAAATTGTTCTGCCCAAAAAATGTCCCCCTCTGAATGGAACAACTTTTGTCTGAAACATTTTTCGCTAGTCTCCTTTCCTGAGGAGATATTTCTGTGGATTAATTAAAATGGCCTAACCACATTGTCTAATAAAATTAATACTTCTGAAGCAAAAAAAAATATTGAGAGCCTAACTAAAAGTACTAGTATATTTATTTCATTATTGGCTTCCAAATGAGTAGGAACTAAGTGGCTTCGCACTTAATTTTTTTTTGTGCCTGCGTTCATTACCTAGATTTATATTTTAAAGCATCTTCTCCCAATTTGACCTTGAAGTAATTTTTACACACGATACTTATTATATTAGTGTTAAATAATGTATATTTTTTTGGTAGGTGTCACTCGAGGGGTTGATATAAAAACAGCACCCTCAAAAATTGAATTATTTTTTTATATACTAAATGACGTAATAGGAATGTGAAAAAAATGTAAAATATAAAGCTATTTTATATGAACGTCTCATATTAATTAAAATTAATTATCTTCAATAGTTTAAAAAAATTATAATTTTATAATTATAATAACTCTGCTAATATAGGGGATAGAGGTTTATTATATATTTGATTGAGCATTCCTAGTCATATTATGCAATATTCGTGTGAATGAATAGCCCAATAAGCCGCTGGGCCCAATTCCATATACTTAACCGGCGAGACCCTTTCATTTAATAGCTCAGGACAGTCAATTTTGTTGGTTAAAAAGTGTACAGCAAATTATGCTCGTTGTAACGTTAGTTAATTAAGTTAAATCTAGCCGACAATTCAGATTACAGTGTACCAACAGCTGGATAAACACCATCAAACTTATAAGAAAGGTATTTAGCATGCTTCCTCTGAACTTTTTCTAAATTAGAATTTGAGTTGCATAGTTTGGGCTCCAGACAACTGAAGCGTATTCTAGTTTAGACCTGACAAAGGCATTAAACAACAAAGTAATTGTTGAAACATCTTTAAAGTGACTCGAATTATAATATGTAATAATGTAATTAATATGAGGAATAAAAGTTAGTGTGGAATCAAATATAACTCCCAACTCCTTGAATTCGGAACATCAGGTAATGGCTTCACTACCTATATTATACGAAAAAGTTATGGAATTAGTTTTCCTTGTGAAGGACATGGCGTTATATTTCGATATATTTAACGGTGACTTATTAGTATTACACCAATTATTAATTTTTGTGAGATATTGATGGTAGTTTATCACAATCGCTTATTGACTTAATCGAGGTAAGTAGCTTGAGGTCATCGGCATATAGGAGAGCATTAGATGTCTCAATATCCTGACAAATATCATTAATGAATAATATGAAGAGTAGGGGGTCCAAGAACTGAGCCCTGCGGTACTCCCGATGTTGCCGATACTTGAACAGATGTGAAACCACGACAATGTACATTTAATAGCCTATTAGATAGATATGAACAGAAAAAATTGATTAAGTGCATGGTTAGTCCAAAGACTGATGATTTTTTCAATAAGATACCATGGTCAGTATAAATTACATCAACCTGACCACCTTGATCAATGATGCAGCAAAATAATTGGTAATACTTACAAGATTAGTGGTTGTTGATCTACCAGCTAAGAAACTATGCTGATGAACTAATATTTGAGATTTCGTATGAAAAGATAAGATATCATATAAGATAACCTCAAAAAGCTTGCCAAAGTTACAAAGGATAACTAAAGGACTATAGTTTTCAATTGCATTCTTGTCACCTTTTTTGAATATAGGACAAATTGTTGACCTACACCAAATTCGAGGAAATGTTTCTGTTTGAACAGCTAGATTAGAGATGATAGTCAGCGGTAAAGCGAAGATAATGGCGCAGTCTCTTAGTAGAAAATATGGAATTCCATCAGGACTAGTAGTTAATTTGTTTTTAGATTTCTTTAAGGCTATAGGAACTTCTTCCATTTTGATAATTGGAGTATTAAGTTGTGGGATATCGAAATTGTCATCCTGATCTGTTTTAACATAATTAGATGATGATATAAAAGCAGATTGAAAGTGACTAGCAAACGCATTGACTATGCTTTAAGGATCATTAAGCTGGCTGTTGCCATAGGACATTGATTGAGGAATTGTATTGTAAATTTTATTAAGAAAAAACCAAAAGCAAGTAGGATTAGATTTAATTTGCGATTCCGAACTTTCGATATATTCCTTATGTGCAAAGTCAACATCTCGTTTGATTTTGGAGCGTAATAACGTAAATACCCATACAGCACACCAAATAACGATTACGATGTGTTCGCATTGTGACGATGTATCTAGATGCAGACACAATGTTACACAATTTGTGTAACCTTGTGTCTGCATCTAGATACATCGTCACAATGCGAACACATCGTAATCGTTATTTGGTGTGCTGTATGGGTAGATTCAGATATTGTACTTCCCCCCTTTCTTTATATAAGTGTCATGAACGAGATTTTTCTGTAATCTCTTTAATGATGCTGAACCAAGGTAGATATGAAGCGTTTTTCGGGGTTGTTTTGGGAACACTTTCTGCAAAAACAACATTTAATACCTCATAAAACTGTAAATAGGCATCGTTTACATTTTTATAATTAGTTAAAGAAGACCAGTCAATGCTACTCATGTCGTGGTACAGTTTATTAAAATCCGTTTTTTTGAAGTTAAACGATGAGTAATTATGATGATTACATTTTTTATAGATGGTGGATGGTGAGAATCCTCTGAAAGCAAGTAGTTATCAGATTTCCGAACTTGCATATTTAAGCTACTAAGGACTAAGTCTATGTCTGTTGTTATAATTTAATATTTTACTATATTGTTTCAAGATTGATTCAAGAACTCCCAAAAATTAGATATGAGGCAATATACCGATCCACAATAACGTTTATTTTGCTATTGCTATTGAGAGCCTAACTAAAAGTACTAGTATATTTATTTCATTATTGGCTTCCAAATGAGTAGGAACTAAGTGGCTTCGCACTTAATTTTTTTTTGTGCCTGCGTTCATTACCTAGATTTATATTTTAAAGCATCTTCTCCCAATTTGACCTTGAAGTAATTTTTACACACGATACTTATTATATTAGTGTTAAATAATGTATATTTTTTTGGTAGGTGTCACTCGAGGGGTTGATATAAAAACAGCACCCTCAAAAATTGAATTATTTTTTTATATACTAAATGACGTAATAGGAATGTGAAAAAAATGTAAAATATAAAGCTATTTTATATGAACGTCTCATATTAATTAAAATTAATTATCTTCAATAGTTTAAAAAAATTATAATTTTATAATTATAATAACTCTGCTAATATAGGGGATAGAGGTTTATTATATATTTGATTGAGCATTCCTAGTCATATTATGCAATATTCGTGTGAATGAATAGCCCAATAAGCCGCTGGGCCCAATTCCATATACTTAACCGGCGAGACCCTTTCATTTAATAGCTCAGGACAGTCAATTTTGTTGGTTAAAAAGTGTACAGCAAATTATGCTCGTTGTAACGTTAGTTAATTAAGTTAAATCTAGCCGACAATTCAGATTACAGTGTACCAACAGCTGGATAAACACCATCAAACTTATAAGAAAGGTATTTAGCATGCTTCCTCTGAACTTTTTCTAAATTAGAATTTGAGTTGCATAGTTTGGGCTCCAGACAACTGAAGCGTATTCTAGTTTAGACCTGACAAAGGCATTAAACAACAAAGTAATTGTTGAAACATCTTTAAAGTGACTCGAATTATAATATGTAATAATGTAATTAATATGAGGAATAAAAGTTAGTGTGGAATCAAATATAACTCCCAACTCCTTGAATTCGGAACATCAGGTAATGGCTTCACTACCTATATTATACGAAAAAGTTATGGAATTAGTTTTCCTTGTGAAGGACATGGCGTTATATTTCGATATATTTAACGGTGACTTATTAGTATTACACCAATTATTAATTTTTGTGAGATATTGATGGTAGTTTATCACAATCGCTTATTGACTTAATCGAGGTAAGTAGCTTGAGGTCATCGGCATATAGGAGAGCATTAGATGTCTCAATATCCTGACAAATATCATTAATGAATAATATGAAGAGTAGGGGGTCCAAGAACTGAGCCCTGCGGTACTCCCGATGTTGCCGATACTTGAACAGATGTGAAACCACGACAATGTACATTTAATAGCCTATTAGATAGATATGAACAGAAAAAATTGATTAAGTGCATGGTTAGTCCAAAGACTGATGATTTTTTCAATAAGATACCATGGTCAGTATAAATTACATCAACCTGACCACCTTGATCAATGATGCAGCAAAATAATTGGTAATACTTACAAGATTAGTGGTTGTTGATCTACCAGCTAAGAAACTATGCTGATGAACTAATATTTGAGATTTCGTATGAAAAGATAAGATATCATATAAGATAACCTCAAAAAGCTTGCCAAAGTTACAAAGGATAACTAAAGGACTATAGTTTTCAATTGCATTCTTGTCACCTTTTTTGAATATAGGACAAATTGTTGACCTACACCAAATTCGAGGAAATGTTTCTGTTTGAACAGCTAGATTAGAGATGATAGTCAGCGGTAAAGCGAAGATAATGGCGCAGTCTCTTAGTAGAAAATATGGAATTCCATCAGGACTAGTAGTTAATTTGTTTTTAGATTTCTTTAAGGCTATAGGAACTTCTTCCATTTTGATAATTGGAGTATTAAGTTGTGGGATATCGAAATTGTCATCCTGATCTGTTTTAACATAATTAGATGATGATATAAAAGCAGATTGAAAGTGACTAGCAAACGCATTGACTATGCTTTAAGGATCATTAAGCTGGCTGTTGCCATAGGACATTGATTGAGGAATTGTATTGTAAATTTTATTAAGAAAAAACCAAAAGCAAGTAGGATTAGATTTAATTTGCGATTCCGAACTTTCGATATATTCCTTATGTGCAAAGTCAACATCTCGTTTGATTTTGGAGCGTAATAACGTAAATACCCATACAGCACACCAAATAACGATTACGATGTGTTCGCATTGTGACGATGTATCTAGATGCAGACACAATGTTACACAATTTGTGTAACCTTGTGTCTGCATCTAGATACATCGTCACAATGCGAACACATCGTAATCGTTATTTGGTGTGCTGTATGGGTAGATTCAGATATTGTACTTCCCCCCTTTCTTTATATAAGTGTCATGAACGAGATTTTTCTGTAATCTCTTTAATGATGCTGAACCAAGGTAGATATGAAGCGTTTTTCGGGGTTGTTTTGGGAACACTTTCTGCAAAAACAACATTTAATACCTCATAAAACTGTAAATAGGCATCGTTTACATTTTTATAATTAGTTAAAGAAGACCAGTCAATGCTACTCATGTCGTGGTACAGTTTATTAAAATCCGTTTTTTTGAAGTTAAACGATGAGTAATTATGATGATTACATTTTTTATAGATGGTGGATGGTGAGAATCCTCTGAAAGCAAGTAGTTATCAGATTTCCGAACTTGCATATTTAAGCTACTAAGGACTAAGTCTATGTCTGTTGTTATAATTTAATATTTTACTATATTGTTTCAAGATTGATTCAAGAACTCCCAAAAATTAGATATGAGGCAATATACCGATCCACAATAACGTTTATTTTGCTAACAGTTGAGTCAAATACCTTTAATTTGATTTTTTACTGATTTCTGTATGATGAAAATTGACCGAGTTACAGATTTAAAATTGGAGTACTTTCACATCCCCATTAAAAACTATTTTTTTTAGCGACTTGAGAGTGCGCTGAGTGTGTGGATCATCTCGTCCTCGAGTGATTCAATACTAACCATACAGTGTGAAAAGATATACGTTGAATGTAATAGACGAGCTGTTCCTTCTACACAAAAACATTGTTAATTTATGTATCCTATAAATAATGGCCGAAAATCAAGAGAGATCTGATTTATATTTTATTTGTGGTGATTTTAAAAAACAAATAATAAAAAACTGTAGTAAACAATTGGTCCTAACAAACATCTACGTCTAAAAAAAGGTCCTGTAATTGCTGTTCATCGAAGCTGAAACAGTACTAAGTATACGAAACTGTCAAAGGTGCGAAAGAAAAATGGATGAGAGCATTTAATAACGCTGATTCTTTTGCCGATGAAATTAAAAATTCCTTATTTTATACAGATTAAAGGACGGAAAATGTTCGCTTGACGAATATAAATTTATTATATTTCAAAAATCTTTATTGAAAAAACCGCAAAATTGAAAACATTTTCTCCTATTCCTGCAGCCACTTTACAACAGTCTTTTCTTAAGAACCTATTATTAAATGCAACAAAGGCTTGGTAATAAGATGTCACCAAAACAATGCGGCCGGACTAGAATAAATCGGTTTTTACAACTTATAAGAGCAACTTTAGAAACTTCCTCTAAATCCATTTTAAAAATATCATGAGCTCGCACGGGAAATATACTACTTTAAAATGCCGTTGTATGAGACCTGGAGTACTGGAGGAGTATATTGTTCGTCTGTATATAAAATCTGCCAAGGGTGTGTAACTGCTTAAACAGCGAGCAAAATCAAGCACTAGATTCGATTGAAGCTACAGTGATTTAGATAATTCTAACGTAGGCGATGACGAAAAGCAATATGGAAATGAGGATGGACATAATACTCATTCTAAGACTACCTACGCTGATGGTGAGGAATACAATTATTTATATTTTTTAACAATATTAAGTCCAACTAGTTTTTTTGTGATGAAACTTTATACAAACAAGTATGTCCTACTGTTTTGATATATCATACATTAATATTTTATACAAGACATACACACAGACAGATGCGCGCACACACACGCAATCGCGAACGTACACGTAACTCGCTAAAAAACGTAGTTCTTAATGAAAAGTAGCCCACCTTAGGCTCTTTGTTCTCGGTCAATTTTTACCGTACAGAGGTCAGACAAAAATTAAAGGTCTTTCACTCAGTTATCTCGAAAAAAACTACAAACTCAAATTTTCATTAAAATCTTTTTTTTAAATCTTTATTTTTCGTATTATAATGAAACATTTCTTGGCGTCGTTGACGGCGTTAGTATTTTATTCAATCAGATTTGTTTTTGGAGTCTCAGACAGAGATAATAATTCTTCAAGTAATATTTTAAAATGGTGGTAGCTTTCGAAAAGAAGAGTCCGAAGATGATATGTGCATCCAGTTAATACAGAACGCAGTAAACTTAATGAATTCATTCATCATTTCCCAGCAAACAAAAAATATTGATATTATATAACCTGGTAGTAACGGGTTACATTAACAGTATTTATTAATGTTATGTTAATATTATGACATTTGTTATAAGATAATAACATAATCATTTTACAATATGTTGTTATGTTTTAGTAATATAATAATATTGTAACATTTAAAGTTCAGCCAAATATAACAAAGTTATATAACAATGTATAGTTTAATAATATTTTTGTTACATAAAAATTCTTATAAAAAATATATAACTTAAATAATAAAAGTTGTATAACTGTTATGTTGCAGTTTAGTAAATTTATATTTAAAAGCTTTTGTGGTAGGGCGGCAGACTCGGGCATTCGGCAGAGGCCATTTTCTTCGTGTTTTCACTAAGTTAAGAAGCTCAACATCCCAGCATCGTTGTGTAGAAACTATAGTTGTCTTGTGCTCTTTGATTTAAATTTAGTTAATATTGGTGATCAGTGTGCATTGAAGATAAGCAGGTATATAAAATATTATATATTATAATTTTTATGTCCATCAAATACAAATAAAACTTTTTCAATGCTAACCTCAAATGAAAATATGGAAAGAAAAGATATTATTTAACAAAGAGAACCAGTAACTATCTTATTAATATTGCTACCATTGTTTCAGAAGTTTTTGTTGCAAGTTTTTCATATGTGATGCAACACGAAATAGAACAGGTAGCATCAGAGTGGTTTCGCTTAGCAAAACAGAGGCATAAGAGGGAAAAGAAACACAAGGCATCTTTTGACTGCAGAGGAATAACAAAATTTGTTAGAGACACCCAGAGTCTGTAGCTGTAGGTTTCTGGAAAGCCAGAGTGTGTGCATCTAGCTTGACTGGAACTTTGTTATACAGGTTTTTGCATAATTATTCTTAGAAACGACGAAGAATATAACTTACCAATTTAATAAAAAAATCCAAATAAACCTTTGTTAGAAACTAAGTAATTTCCAAGACACATATTAAGCAGATCAATGAAAAATAATCTCAATTTATTGTTTTTTTTAATATTGTTCAGTTTTGCATAGACGTAATTAAATAGAACTATTGCAAGTTTTATCCATTTTTACACCACTGAACACAATTTACAATTTTGTTCTACGTGAGTAATTATATTTCTATGATATTTAAATATAGCAAATTTAAAAGCACCGTATCTTGGAACTTATTAAGTTTCGAAAAAAAATTCCAAAATTTTTGTGAATTTTGTGCCTAGTCGAAGTTTGTCGATACATTTATGAAATGTCCTACTGAAATGTCTCGACTGCTTTGTATTGACAATGCTATCTTGATCTTGAATTTTTTTTTTGTCATAAATAATAGAAAAACTAATGTTATGCTACTACAGATAACATATTTTTTGTTACATAGATTGGACGAATATTTAAAATTTTCGTTTTGTATATTTTACACGGTATATCTAAATTCATGTCTTTAATTTCGAGATGTGATTTTGTGCCCAGATATTTTTAAAAAGTTTATATAGATAAGTGTTTGAAATGCTCCAAAGGAAGCTACGGACAGGGACGTCCGGTGAAACGTAGGTCAATCGTGTTTCAGTACTGAAGTATGGTACCTAAATAATAATTTCAGGCATGACTATGAAGACCAAATTAAGAAGTTTTTCAGAAAAATTTGAGATTTAAATTTGGGACAAAAAATAAAAATGAGCTGCCTCTCATATCCTATCTTTTTGTGAAAATACTACTACTAAAATTATTTTAAAACATTTTTTTTAGAATAACGGCGTATCTGCAGATTTAAAATTTTGTTGAGAAATTTGAATTTTTTATTTATAAAATTTCAATAAGGTGTAATTTCGTAAAAAATCAAAATTTTTTACGAGATGTGATGAATTTTAGCTCTTATTCTGAAAATTAATATTTTTTGTCTTGAAAGTCTTGTTTGAGTTCCATACTTCAGTACTGAGATATGGCGAACTTAATTACATGAATTTAGATACACTGAATAATATTTAGTACATTGCAAGTTTATGTATGAAGTGAAATGAATAATAAATCGATTCCACCATTGTATAGCAGATGATTTTTATTTTATTTATTTGTTTATAGTTTTGGTAACATGTTAATTTCTTCCAAATATAGATTTATAACTATCACTGCTTTTTTAATAATTACTTTTAAATTCATTTCCTGGTAAATGGGATGTTTGACATGTTCAAAAATACATTTTTTTAGCGGTAATCTAGTTTTGCAAAGATCGTTTCGATGAGTTAAAATCAAATATAGAAGCATGCTATTATGCCATGTGTCACCAAGAATATTTTATACAATAAATTATTTTTTTTTATTTGCTTTTATCATGATTAGAGAATATTATTTAGGTATTATGCAAATTACAGCTTACACACTTTTTTATTTATTATGAAAATACCTACGTTCTGTATATTGTTGCCCTAATCTGGGCACGCTAATATACTAGTTAGGTAAATACTTTAAAACACTCATTATTGGAGAACCAATCAAAACAACTACTCTTCTAGCTAATACTGACGAAGTATTGAATTACATGATAGGATTATTAGCATTTCAAAGAAAAAAAATGTACATATATATACATATATATATATATATATATATATATATATATATATATATATATATATATATATATATATATATATATATATATATATATATATATATATATATATTGAAAATACTTAAATCATTTATTTACATTTAGTCATTCACACTTTTTTTTTATTTAATATGAAATTATCTACTTTCTGTATATTGGTACCTTAATCGGGTCACGCTAATATACTACGTAGGAAAACACTTTAAAACACTCATTATAGGAAAACCAATCAAAACAACTACTCTTCTAGCTAATACTGACGAAGTATTGAATTACATGATAGGATTCCTGGCATTTTAAGGCAAAAAATATATTGAAGATACTTAAATTATTTATTGAAATTCAGTCACTCACAAGAATTATTGAACCTTACATTCTATTTCAACTCTAGAAAAGTTGTACAAGTTTTTTCGAACTCGTTAGTTCTCATCAGTAGAGTATAGAAACATTCATTCATTATTTACAAGCCTATTCTTGATTTATTTTTTACAATAAATTATTTTTATTTATTTGCTTTTATCATGATTAGAGAATATTATTTAGGTATTCTGCAAATTACAGCTTACACACTTTTTTATTTATTATGAAAATACCTACTTTCTGTATATTGTTGCCCTAATCTGGGCACGCTAATATACTAGTTAGGTAAATACTTTAAAACACTCATTATTGGAGAACCAATCAAAACAACTACTCTTCTAATCCTATCATGTAATTCAATACTTCGTCAGTATTAGCTAGAAGAGTAGTTGTTTTGATTGGTTCTCCAATAATGAGTGTTTTAAAGTATTTACCTAACTAGTATATTAGCGTGCCCAGATTAGGGCAACAATATACAGAAAGTAGGTATTTTCATAATAAATAAAAAAGTGTGTAAGCTGTAATTTGCATAACACCTAAATAATATTCTCTAATCATGATAAAAGCAAATAAATAAAAATAATTTATTGTAAAAAATAAATCAAGAATAGGCTTGTAAATAATGAATGAATGTTTCTATACTCTACTGATGAGAACTAACGAGTTCGAAAAAACTTGTACAACTTTTCTAGAGTTGAAATAGAATGTAAGGTTCAATAATTCTTGTGAGTGACTGAATTTCAATAAATAATTTAAGTATCTTCAATATATTTTTTTGCCTTAAAATGCCAGGAATCCTATCATGTAATTCAATACTTCGTCAGTATTAGCTAGAAGAGTAGTTGTTTTGATTGGTTTTCCTATAATGAGTATTTTAAAGTGTTTTCCTACGTAGTATATTAGCGTGACCCGATTAAGGTACCAATATACAGAAAGTAGATAATTTCATATTAAATAAAAAAAAGTGTGATATATACATTTTTTTTTTCTTTAAAATGCTAATAATCCTATCATGTAATTCAATACTTCGTCAGTATTAGCTAGAAGAGTAGTTGTTTTGATTGGTTCTCCAATAATGAGTGTTTTAAAGTATTTACCTAACTAGTATATTAGCGTGCCCAGATTAGGGCAACAATATACAGAAAGTAGGTATTTTCATAATAAATAAAAAAGTGTGTAAGCTGTAATTTGCATAATACCTAAATAATATTCTCTAATTAAGAATATTTTATTCACCATGTATATAAATTTAAATTGTTAATTTGAAATAACATGAAAAATCATATATGTGTGTTTATGGAGTCGAAGTAATTTTCAAATATGCCAAAAATCATGTACAAATGTGTTTGTGCAGTATTTCAAATTAACGATTTGTGTATTTAAAACTGAGTATATAGAGTGTCGCACTTAAGAGTGTAATAAATACCCTTATAACTTTTTTCCGATTTGAAACAAACTTTGCTCACATTAGAACAAATTAGGGGATCTAATTAAGGCTAAAAAAACATTCGTCCCCTACAAATAAATGCAAAGACAACAGCGAATGTTTTTTTGCCATAAGTAGATCCTAATTTGTTCTCTATTTGAGTAAAACTTGGTTCAAATCGGGACGAAAGAAGTTATAAGGGTGTTACTTAAGTGCGGCACACTGTATATTTGGTAACAGAAGTACGTACAGTTATATAACAATTTGGTAAAATCATTGTTTTCGTTGTATAATAATAACATTACAAAATCTTCAATATTATACTGCTATAACATAACTGTTATATATATTTATATAACATTCATAGAAAATTGTTATATTTGTTATATAATAATTACATTATAAAAGTATAAATATTATGCTGCTGAAACATAACTGTTATTATAACTAGATATATTAATGTTATATAATGTCTCAGTTAGTCTGAGTGGGAAATAGCAACATTAACGTTTTTATGTATGTGTTACATACCTCGTTACATTTAAAGTTGGTAGGGTTATATAACAAAGATATTTTAAATATATAACGATGTTTGCTGGGTTATATCAGCAGCTTAAAGAGTACTCAAACAGATTTCATGAATACTTACGAATGTCTCAGTCAACATTCAGTTACATCCTACCGGTCATAGAAACCAGAATTCAAAAAGTTTACACCAACCTGCATAAGCAACCAATCAGTGCCGAAGAAAGATTTGTAGTAACACTCAGGTATTAAATAACATAATATTTTTTGCAACATAAAAGTAACTACAGATGTGTAAGTTAAATGTATGAATATAGTAATAATAAGTAATATAGTAACTAATAATTGTAACCGTCATATTTCAGTTGGCTCGAGAGGTTCCATCACTGGGTAACATATTGCCATCATACCTTACTTTCTGTTGCAAAGTTATTGGCGCTATTAATGATGACATTGAGGATGAAGTTGAGTTCGACTCGCAAGTAATTCTTTTACATTTGTCGTTCTATGAACGCTTTTCAAAACCGGTTGTTAAACTTTCATTCTAAAGGGTAACTTAATGGCAGAATGCAATTTCTTTACGTGGCGTAATAACGATGTAAAAAAACATTCATCTGCAACATTCTTATCGACAGCGGATATTTAATTTGCGATTTTCGATTGAACTTTTCCCTTCTCTATGTGTAACAAATCTTTTCTTATTACTTCCATCAGAGTCGGTCTTTTTGACATCCTGCATTATCTTCCTTACTTTTGATGACAGTCTGTGTTGAGAAAACTAAATACTAGCAAGAGAATGCCACACTTGATGCTACAGATGGATAGTGTAGGAGGAGGTGATATATTATCATCATTGATTTGCGTGTCATCTTGTTCACTGGGGCTCAGGCTCAGGTTCGCTTAAACTACCACTTGTGAGATTTTTTTCAAAAATATCTTTTAGATAGAGCTTTTAGAATATGGTCATTCCACAACATTCTCTCCTGATCTTGGCGATGGAAGTTTATCAAAATGTATTTTGAACTGCTGCCTTATAATATTTCACGCCTTTCTAGTTATTGCACCTACAAAATATGATAAAAAGGAATTATTGTTAACCACTTTAATATTAAAGAAAACATGGGTTAATACGAAAATAATTATTTTTTCTCATTTTACAGATTTTTAGCGAATGGAAACTCAATAGTCGTGCTAGTCAATAATCGTGCCAGCTTATTATGGGAAATTTTCTAGAATTTACATATGAAGCCACCCGCTAAGAAAAATTTCAGCGAAATTGTAAATAGTCCATTGAAATGTTACATTTTTTGAGGCTAATCTTGCATTTCGTATAGGACACGGTTTTTGTTTCGTTGTGTAGAGGGGGTAGGGTCGTCGGTGTAAGTTTAAAATTGAGTTTTCGGAATCGGCGGCCACCCCATTTGGCCGCCATCTTGAAAAAATATGTGCTAATAGTTTTTGCCCTATATCTCCGTAAGAGTACATCTTACAAAAAATTTATAGAAAGGTTTTTATTAGAATCAAATTCTCTACAACTTTATACTACAGAAACATTTTGTAAAGTGAATAATTAAAAAGTTGTAACGCTTAGGAGATAGAAATTGGGCACCAGAAAGTGTGTTTTTTAGTTTTTTTTTGATCGAATAGTGTATTCCAGATGTTGCAAGATATTCTAAGAAATGGCGAAGGATTCGGTCTTAAGTAAGGACGCGTGCAGTGAAAGATCCGGTACTGTTTTAAGTATGAATATATAATAAAATTAAATGTGAAAAAACTTTAAAAAAACAAACTTTCATCCCTTCGCAGCGCTGTAAAACCTTTCAGAATTAAGGAAATTAAAAAAAGTATAAAAGAAAATTATTCGTTATGAAATACTCTATAAAAAAACACGTGATGCATTTTTTTGTTAAAATCCAAGAAACAAAATGTTTGCACTTAAAAGAAAATTTTGAAGCGAATTTATATCTTCTAAGGGTTATAACTTTTTAATTATTCAATGCATGACAAAAAGTTTCTCTAGTAAAGTTGTAGAGAATTCGTTTCTAAATAAAAACCTCTCTATAAATTTTTGTAAGAGATATAGGACAAACACTGTTAATGTAGAAGAACGCACTACCGGGCGTCAAAATGACGCGACACCAATTTATTTCTCAGGGGGCGCCAGTCGCGTGCTACCCCGTTCTTTTACCTCCCAGGGTTCGAGATAAGATGCACTTCGATAGCCGAATAATCGACCAAGGCTGCACTACCACAGATCGGTAACGACGCTCTCTCTGGACATGAGTTCCCTCGTTGGTTTAGGTACCTTTTGAAATTCTGGATTTTTACATAAAAAAATCCCAACCGAAGAATTTCTCTTCGGAGGGATTATTTTGTACGTAGTATCCACGTCTTTATCTGTTAGTAACGGACTTTACACCTTAGGGATTTCTCAAAAAACGCATAAAAAAATCCCTATCAAACCTCCGTAAGGCAACCAGAAGGTCAAGTGTTAATGTGAGTTAACTCGACACATCCGGTTTTCGATACGAAAGTTCCAGGAATTATAGACCGTCAACAGGTCTCAAGATCAATTAAGAAGCAATAGTTCAAAGATTCCGTTTATTTAACAGAAATGGTTACACAAAATTCTCAAGATAAGAATCGTGCCTTCCCCAATCAAGGCAATTGTTTTCAGACCATACAAGCGAGAGCGCTTACGCTAACGATCGATTATGCAGAAAAGATTCATGCATACCTTCTCAGAATCAAAATACGAGCTTTTTAGAGAAGTCTGAGACTATTTGTAATTTCATAATTACGACTGACTGATTTTAACTTAAAAAACTTTTACTAAATGAATTTAGTTTCGCTAAAGACTACTTAGCTTTAAAGTTCTTGTATCGTGGCGGTTCACGTACTCAAACACATTCGTGAGGACTTATGACTGCATAAGTTTGATGGGGTTCAATCAGTCCACAATTTACTTGCCGCTATGTAGTTGTTCAATGTTATCGATATGGCAGCAACCCACCTTCGAGCGACTTTTAGGCAAAATTGAATTTTTGGTTTTTTATGCACAAGGCGTTTTCATCTATAACTTTGTCATTTGGAAAGCCCCGCTATTGGCTTTCCTACCATCGCTTTGTCGGGACCACTCAACGCGCTCGACCAAATTGCGAGCCGCTGAGTTAATCCAAACTCTTTCTATGCGAGAAACCGGCCTTGTGCATTTGCATTGATTTTTATCAATTTTTGCTTATCGGCACTACACCGACTTTATCAAAATCGTCTATTTTGCCTTTTAGATGCAATGCATTGCTAAAATTTTTATGCTCATACTTTAGAACGGGGCATTCAATGACCGTACCTCAAAGGTCAATGTCTTTGGTGGAGGAATAAAAATGAAAAATATTTTAATATTTTTTAAAGTATATTTTCGTGGTACTTTTTAAACTGGCTTTGGGGTACTTTTGAAAAATTAATCTCTAAGTCCAAGTTTGGCGTACATTTGAAAAATCAATTTTCAGGCCAAATTTCGACGCAGTTTTGAAAAATTATCTGCAAGTGAAATTTCGGCGTACTTTTGATAAATTAATTTTCAATCCAAATTTCGACACACTTTTTAAATATATTATTTTTCTAAGTCCAATTTGTGGTACGTTTGAGAAAGTATATTATTCATAAATCTTTGTCATTATATACTTTTACTCTCATATCCTGAACCAAAAACATATTTTCCTAAGTGAAAATTCGGTGTTTCTTTGAATTTTCACCTGGTCATTTCTAACGCCTTATAGAACCCAAAACGGTCCTTCTGGACTGATCTGTGCCTCTGCAGACTCTTAAAAATGTCCTTAAATGAAATTTTTGCCTTAGTCGAATTTTGATTCTGTCTTCAACTTAGGATGATTTTGGAGAGTTCTACAACATTAACACCAATTTTTTCAATCACACAGCGGCCCAATGGGGTGGCCGCTGACTCTGAAAACTCAATTTTAAACTTACACCGACTCTCAATACACAACGAAAAAAAAACATTGTCCTATACAAAATCAAATGTTAAATGTAATAGTTCAATGTACCAAAATATTTTTATTATTATAAATGGCATTTTTCACGCCGCACAGTGTGCCAAAATGGTCAAAAATCGCTCTGAAGGGTCAACTTTTGAGATATGGACGTTTTTTTTTTAAATACTTACAAAGGAGACTGGAATAGTGAGCCACTGCCGCTTTGGCGAATTTGATTTTTTTTTAACCAATTTAATAACAGTGTGTGGATAGTAACTGGGAGTGGCTGATCAACTTCACTACGTGGATGTGGAAGTGAAATTCATCAAAGCGGCAGTGACTCACTATACTATACTCCTTTACAATTATTAAAAAAAAAAGGTTGATAGCTCAAAAGTTCATTTTCAGAGTGATTTTTGACCGTTTTGACACATTGTGCGCCGCCTTGGTTTAATTAATGGGAAGCACATTCGAATTAGATGCCCAACTCGGTCTGGAAGAATATTTTATAATTATGAGCATTATTTTTCAATCGCATGTTTAATTCGTGTAACTATTAAGGTAGTCCAAGGTTTGTAGGATGCTTGCAAACAATAAAAATGCTTCGAAATTTTCCTTTGCTCCGGCTGCATATTTATGAACAAAATTATTGAAATTAATTACTAAAAAACTTCGTTGGTCAACAGGTAATTTTTTGTAGAAACGAAAAGAATATTGTATTTGCCATGTGCTTTTCTAAAATCCTCCTAAATAAAAATTGTTCATATAATTGTGTTAGTTTTCACATTCTGAAACTTTTAAAATGTCTGCCCTTCTGCCCATCACGTTTCTTGTAAGCATCATAGTTTAAGAAAGACACGTCCGATCGTATTCAAGGGACCACGAAGGACTTAGTGCGTGGTCCTTTGAATAGTAAATTAGTGTTAGCTGGAGGAGAAACCATATCGATCAGGAAATATAAATATTTTTAAACTTGTACATAATGAGGGTTGCACTTCGATAAAATTCCACAAAAACAAAAATAGTTGACGAACTTAAAAGATGCTGCTGGTGAATTAACATTATCACTATATCTACATTTTTAAACATCCTACTTAGACTACGGGGTAAAGTGGGGTTCATTTGAAATTGATACGAATTTTGATTAATTCCGTTCGGTTTGAAAGGTCGAGGAATCCGGAGGGTTACCTTAAATCTACGTTTTCTAATTACTCTGTCAACTGCACTTACAGGTTATCCATTGTTCTTAGCTATATCCCTAAATGCATTCTCTTTCGCAAATCTCTCTTTATTCAGAGGAAAATTTAATAGATGATGAATCAAACATTTTGTGCTGGTGACAATGATGTGAGTCATTAGGTATATGTAGAGTGCTGGTGTTTTTCCTATATATGTCAAATTCCAACTTATTTTCACTATTCTTAATTACTAATGTATCTAAAAATGGTAGTTGTCTATTGGTTTCTATTTCGTATGTAAATTTTATTAAAGTGAAACGGCTATTTAATTTTGAAACAAAATCATCTACGTCTGCAACCTTTGTGTCGAATACAGCGAAAATATCATCCACGTGTCTTAACCATATCCTAGAGAAATACCAGAATTCTTCTTTTATCTTTGTTTCTAACCTGCTCATGAAAATTCTGGCAGTGAAAGGCGACAAAGAGTTTCCCAAAGAGTGGATTGATAGAAAATTGGTGCGTGCAAAGTTTGGTAAGATCAATATACTCCTTAACTACTTCTTGACTAATATTATTTAATTTGAGTAAGTCACGGTTGAGTAAGGTTTGTAGGATTGGTACACTTGTAAACAATGAACAAACATAGAAAGAGGCCAAAATTTCACTTTCTTCCATTTCTACCTTGTTAATTTTATTGACGAAATCATTGGAGTTAATTACTGAAAAACTAAGTTGTGCGTTAGGAAAACGAACTCTGTTCATAACCAGTTTGACAGGTTGTAAGTCGGTGATCCGATTGTGGGCACAATGGGACACTGACTTCCTGGTTTATGTATCTTTGGCAAACCGTATAGTCTAGGTACTATTGGTTATTAAGTCATGGTTCGTTGAGCCATGGCAGAGTCTATGTATGGATGACAAATTGGTTAATGCGTTCATCATGGCATTATTTTAGTATAAATACATAGTACACGCAAATTAGATTAAAAAACAATGAAGAGAAGAAATAATTTATAAAGTAATAATATTTGAGATGTGCACTCTAAATGGGGTTATAAATAGAAACTCGAAAAGTCCCCCCATATAGGGGTAGAATCCTTTTTGCGAAAAAACAGCTGGTTTTTGCTGGTTTTTCACTTTTATCTTGGAAACCGTTCGTAGGAAGAGAAAAAAGCATAGGAAATAAAAAAATTGTCATTAAATTCTGCATAGCTTATCCTCACCTAACAGCATCCGAACAGAGAGGGGTAGTTTGGAGCGCACAGGTAAAAATCAATTCTATTCGAAGTTTTACAGCGAATATCTTTAAACCCGCTACTTTAACAAGAAAAATGTTCAGGAATGAATTTATAGAGCTGAATTCATTCTATAAGATGCATGTATAGCGGGTTTTGACGCAAGTGATTTTTATTTATTTTCCCCTTTTTTTTCACACAAATGCGTTTACAATCATACGTAAAATATGTATAGTACAGCCTCAGGCTATACCCGGAAGGATTACGGCAATAAAAACTTTAGACATGAATAATTACCTTAAATGCATATATAGTATACTTAAAATTATATTGCATTTTCTGTATCATTTTATTTACTTCTCTCTCAGATCCTCATACTCTGAAAATTAAATATAAGTAAATAAACAGTCAGGTATTTATAATTTTTGGAGTCATGTTTCAACTTTGAGCTAGCCTCAATCCCACTTCCTCTCTTCTTGAATCATCAAAGGTTCATTATTTTCAATAAGTTGGTCTGACAATCTAGTACTGCCGGGGCTCTACCAAGATTGCCACCAACGTCTGAGGCATTGCGTCAACATTCTTACAGAGTATTTCTCCAAATTCAATCTTGGCGAGGAAAAAACTTGGAGCCAACGGATTGGGGTTGGAAGAAAGTAGGCAACATCTTAGCACCCATTTATACCACCGAGTTACCAGCACCAATTGTGTTAAGGTTGGATTGCGCTGCTCAACAATGTCCCCTGTAGCACAACTTGATTGGGCTAATATAGGCACCAACATATTGGGCCAATATACTGAGCGACAGATTTTGACAATAAAGGCCCAATATTGCAATAAAATATTGGCGTAATATTAGATATCAAGATTGACGTCATATTGGATACCAATCTTGGCATCATATAGGATACCAACATTGGTTCCATATTAGATACCAATATAGGTGTCATATTGGATATTAAAATATAGGTGCTATATTGGATACTAACATATAGGTGCTGTATTGGATACCAACATAGGCGCCATTTAGCTACACAATATGTCTAAATTTCTTACATGGGAATTCCTACTGCATGAGTTCCCATCAGAAATTTGAACACATCGTGTAGCACAGAGGAGCCTGCATCAGTTGGAATTGGAAAGGATGTCATAATCAGAATCTGAAAATTAAAAAAAATATATTTATATGAAGTTGAACAAAAACGCAAACAAATAAAAATTTAATTATGACAGTCACATAAAATACAAAACTTCAAAATTCAAATCAATTTCTTCGAAAAGTAAACAAAATCAATTAAAAAAGAGCGTAATTATTATTTTATTCTCGTTCTTCTATTTCTTTTCTTGGGGGACCACGATTTCATGTGGATTTGCGAGACTTACTTCCCCATCTTTATCTGATGATCCAGCTAAGTATGCCAATATTGCTCGTTTTATTTGGATATCTGTAATTTCTTTGAATCGGCTATGAAATACCTCTACAACAGTGAAAGTCAGTTGACTGTAGCAAACCCACTAGTTTAATCTTGTACTTACTAGACACTATGTCAAAAAATTTGAGCTTTCATACTGATTTCTTCTTTTGTATACTTCTCGTGAAAAGAATATAGCTAGGTACTTCCTTTTTCATTAGTTGCGCATTCATAACTTTTGTGTGGCTGTCCTCTCCCCTCAAATATAGAATTTAAATCTAAAATGTTCCCTGTATTTTAATAATATTTATATAATAATAAGTCCTTACCATTTTCTTCGTATTTTCCTACTTTTTGTTTATTTCTGATTTACACTCATTAGTTCTTCCCCTGTGGTAAAAGTCATGTTTTTAAATATGTTCTGAGTTGATCTTTTGATTCTCATGCTTGATGCTGTTTACATGGCCGCATCCACGACCGTTGATATTTTTGAGAAAAAAATGCTGAAATATTAAAAACCTTACTAAATATCATACTGCCTTATAATGTTTAATATTAGTTTCTATATATTACGCCAATATTGGTTAAATAATGTTAATATTGAATCTGATTTGCTAACCTTGGGAAAATATTGGCCCAATATACAATCTGTATTTATAACATAATTACGCATATAGGTATTTAGACGAATATAAGGTACATGTAATTAGTTGTAAATATCGTAGTGCCTAAAATATGCATGATTGCAAAAGTATCCTGGATATTATACACCCACTCTGTCACAATTTCTACATTAAACATGGCAGAAAGGAGACAAATACTCCAAGGAAGGTAGGAATGTAGAAAATTGCCAAAAATTAAACTATGTATACTATTAATTATTAGTGGAATGGGAACATGCATACTTACCTATTAAATTATTGTAGTTGTCACAAGCTGTACACTGTATTTTATTAAGGAAATTGACGAATTTATGAAGCACCAACAAGCGGCCGGCATACGGCAATATGGCCGAAACTCGAACGTGTCACTGTTTCTGAATTTACTATGGGCGGTAAATTTAAAATTATAAATGTACATCATGTATTGATTGTATATGCATTAATTGCTTTTATAGAAACTAACAAAACTAATAGCATTTCGTATAATAGTTATACAGGCTACTTAACCTTGAGCAATCAGTTGATTAAAAACATTTGAGAGGGTATTTAAATAACAACATACCATAGGTAATATGACCCCCTTTATCCCTGAAGGCTCCGGAAGAGCCTTGTGCGGAAAAAGCTACACATTTGGAGACAAAAGGATGCACATCCAATATCCGAGTATTCTGGGATTCGTTTCTTCTGCAGAAAAAATCCCAGTGCCACGACCTGGAATCGAATTCGGGACTCCTGGATGAGAGTCAAGTTCAGTGGCAGCTCGTGATATTGTATATCGCATATATATATATATTAAGGTTGAAAACTCATTATATCGATACTAATTTGTCAATAAATAAGTAAACAAAAATATTAAAGCATATGTGCCCAATATTTGGAAATCAATATTAGTTTCTACATATTGCGCCAATGTTGGTTAAATATTGTTAATTTGAATCTGGTTTGCCAATGTTTGTAAGATATTGGATATATATTGGATTAATATATTGAAAATACAGCTGAAAAGCATATTGGTACAATATTGGCTAAATCTGACATATCTTGGCCCAGTATGCAATATAGGTAACATATTGTACCTACAACTACCCAATATGTTGTGCTACTAGGGGTGCTCTAATTGCCATGATCAAGGATGTTTAAATTCCGAATTTGAAGAAGAGTTCGTCGATGAAGAATCCCTTCATGAGTAAAATTGAACAAAATTTTAGTAGAATAGGCCTACAGGGGAAACTACTTAAAAAAAAAACGCATCGAGAGCTCTACCTCGAGGGTGGTGTGGAAACGAGCTCAAATTAAAAAATACAACTTTATGAAAAAAAGGGGAAAATAAATAAAAGTCACTTGCATCAAAACTCGCTATACATGCATCTTATAGAGAGAATTTCGCTATATAAATTCATTCCTGAGCATTTTTCTCGTTAAAGTAACCGGTTTTAAGATATTCGCTGTGAAACTTCGAACAGAATCGATATAGGTGAGGATAAGCTACAAGGTTAATACGACATTTTTTATGCAGGATTTAACGACAGATTTTTTATTTCCTATTAGTCGGGAAGCCTTCCCTAGCTGTACGTGCACCCCCCGCCCGATACTCGGGGACAATGTTTTTCATAAAGATTAAAGCCTAAGGAACGATTTAAGACATGCCCCTAAAAAAAAGTGGCTGTACTTTCAAAATATCGGCCATATGTTAAAAAAAAACTGTTGCCAATGTTGTTTTTGTCATTTAACACAAAAAATAAAAAAAGATGGACAAAAACTTTTTTTCACAAAAAACAACGTGCATAAAATTTTCTTCAATTTTGTACCTATACGATATTTTGATAGGAGTTACCATTTTCCAGATAAATGAGTCCAAAATTAAGAAAACTTGGAAATTCATATATCGGTAAATCACTTAGAGGAAATAACTGTGACAATTATTGTATAACTTTATATTATTAACATAAAAATTCAATAAAATAAACTGAAAAAAATTAATAATAATAATATTATAATTTCCCCTGTAGCACAAGTTTTTTGGGCCAATATAATGAGTGACAGATTTTGACAATAAATGCCCAATATTGCAATCAAATATTGGCATAATATTAGATATCAAGATTGGCATCATATTGGATACTAACATTGGTTCCATATTGGATACAATATAGGTATCATATTGGATACTAATATATAGGTCCTATATTGGATACTAACATATAGGCGCTATATTGGATACTAACATATAAGTGCTATATTGGATATCAACATAGGCGCCATATAGCTACACAATGTGTCTGAATTTCTGACATGGGAATTCCTACTGCAGGAGTTCCCATGTCAGAAATTTGGACACATTGTGTAGCACAGAGGTGCCTACATCAATTGGAAATTGAATGGCACATCCAAAATCTGAAAATTTTAAAAAGAATATTTATATAAAATTGAACAAAAACGCAAACAAATAAAAATTTAATTGTGATAATTACATAAAATATAAAGGGAAATAAAACACTTCTTCGAAACTTAAACAAAACCATAAACAAATAAGTGTAATTATTATTGTATACCCATTCATCTGTTTCGTTTCTTGAGGGACCATGATTACTTGCGAGATTTACTTCCCCATCTTTATCTGATGATCTAGCTAAGTATGCTAATATTGCGCGATTTATTTGCACATCTGTGACTTCTTTGAATTGACCTCTACAATAATGAAAATCAGTTGACTACAGCAAACCCACTAGTAATGTTTTACTTACTAGACACTACGTCAAAGAATTTGAGCTTTCACAATCATTCCTTCTTTTGTTTACTTCTCCTGAATAGAACATAGCTAGGTACTTCCTTTTTCATTAGTTGGGCATTCATAGTTTTTGTGTGGTTGTCCTCTCCTCTTAAATATTGAATTTAAATCTAGAATGCTCCCTGTATTTTAATAATATTTATGTAACAATAAATACACATACCATTTTCCTCGTATTTTCCCATGTTTCTGCTAATTGCTGATTTACACCCATTAGTTCTTCGCCTGTGGTGAAAGTCATATTTTAAAAATGTTGCGAGTTGATCTTTTCATTCTCACGCTTGATGCTGTTTACATCGCACCGAGGATCATTGATCTATTTGAGAAAAAATGCTGAAATATTAAAAAACTCTAGGAATAAGTTAAATATATATCATACTGCCTTAGTGTCTAATATTACTTTCTACATATTGCGCCAATATTGGTTAAATAATGTTAATATTGAATCAGATTTGTTAACCATGGGAAAATATTGGCCCAATATACAATCTGTATTTATAAAATAATTACGCATAGGTATTTAGACGAATGTAAGATACAGGTGTAATTAGTAGTAAATATCATAGTGCCTAAATATGCATGTTTTGCAAAAATATCCTGGATATTATACACCCACTATGCCACAATTTCTACATTAAACATGGCAGAAAGCAGACAAATACGCCAAGTAGGAATGTGGAAAATTACTAAAAACTAAACTATGTTTACTATTAATTATTATTGGAATGGGAACATGCACACTTACCTATTAAATTATTGTAGTTGTCACAAGCTGCACACTGTATTTCATTAAGGAAATTGACAAATTTATGAAGCACTAACAACTGGCCGGCATACGGCAACATGGCCGAAACTCGAATGTGTCACTGTTTCTGAATTTGCTATGGGCGGTAAATTTAAAATTAGAAATGTACATCATGTGTTAAAATATACATTAATTGTTTTCATAGCAATTAACAAGGCGAATAGCATTTTGTTATATAGTAATATAGGCTACTCAACCTTGAGCTATCAGCTGATTAAAAACATTTAAGTAAGTATTCAAATAACCATACCACGGGGAATATGACTCCTTTTATCCCTGAAGGCTCCGGAAGAACCTTGTGCGGAAAGAGCTACACGTTTGGAGACAAGGAATGCACATCCAATACCCGAGTATTTTGGGATTAATTTCTTTTTCAGAAAAAGTCCTAGTGCCGCGGCCTAGAATTGAACCCGGGACCTCTAGGTCAAAGTCAAGTTTGCTTGCCTCTAAACTAAGCAATCATAGCAACATATATATTTTAAGGTTGAAGACTCATTATATCGATGCTAATTTGTCAATAAATAAGTACATAAAAATAATAAAGCATATTTGTTCAATGTTTGGAAATTAATATTAGTTTCTATACATTACGCCAATGTTGGTTAAATATTGTTAATTTGAATCTGGTTTGCCAATGTTTGTAAAACACTGGATGTATATTGGATTAATATATTGAAAACATAGCTGATAAGCATATTGGTACAATATTGGCTAAATCTGACATATATTGGCCCAGTATGCAATATAGGTTACATATTGCACCTATATCGACTCAATATGTTGTGCTACTAGGGTTGCAGACATTTATCTCGAAAACGGTAACAGTGGTATCCTGAAAACGGTAACTCCTATCCAAATATTGTATAGGAACAAAATTGTAGAAAATTTTATGCACATTGTTTTTTGTGCAGAAAGCTTTTCTCCATCTTTTTTAGTTTTTGTATTAAATGACAAAAACAATATTTGCATTTTTTTTTAAACAGACGCCATTTTGAAAGTACAGTCAGTTTTTTTCTTTTTTAGGACACGTCTTAAATTGTTCCTTAGGTTTTAATCTTTATGAAAAACATTGTCCCCAAGGGTCGGGGGGATACACGGACAGTTATGGTGGGCTTCCGTAGTGTTAAGTTTTATATTGAATTTTATATTTTATTTTAAGAGATGAATCATTTATCTGGAAAATGGTAACTCCTATGCAAATATTGTATGGGAACAAAATTGTAGAAAATTTTATGCACTTTGTTTTTTGTGCAGAAGGTTTTTCTCCATCTTTTTTAGTTTTTGTGTTAAATGACAAAAACCATATTTGCAAATTTTTTTTTTAAACGGACGCCATTTTGAAAGTGCAGCCAATTTTTTTTTTAGGACGTCTTAAATTGTTCCTTAGGCTTTTATCTTTATGAAAAATATTTTCCTAAAGGATCGTGGGGGGGGGGTTCTCTTCCGAACAACGGTATACAAGATAAAAGTGAAAAACTAGCTTTAAGTCCCCGTTGGGGGTGGTTTTATGAAAAAAAAGGGACGTTCCACCCCTAAATGGGGGGGGGGGGGACTTTTTGGGTATCTATTTCTAACCCTATCTAGAGTAAGCATCTCAAATATTATTACTTTATAAATTATTTCTTCTAAAATGTCTAATTTGCGTGGACTAACAGGAAAATGTTTAATTATATTTTAGTTTTAATCATCTCTAGATGATGCCAATATAGTTGGCGAAATACGGGTCGAGTAATAGTATTCAAGTGTTTTGGTGTTTGTGGAAACTACTTCAGGGATATATTGATAATTCACTCATTTTTCAAGGTAAATAAAAACATGTAAAACTTTTTTAAACAAACGTAACATAGTATGTGCTTTTCAACACGTTTTGTTAGCTGAAATATAAATGTATTGACCTCATTCTGTCCATATTTATTATTTTCCTTCAAGTATACCACACTGCGTCGGTCGCTACCATTGAGAGCGGTGATCTCTGCCACATACAACGGCACTGCTATTTGCATATTCTAAAAGAAAAATGTCATATAAGATATTTAGGATATACAATTTGGGTATTATGAATGTCAATAAACAAGTCTCAGACTCGGGCTTAACAAAACGTGGGTATAGTTTCTATGTAGATTTTGTCTTATGATGTATATATTTTAGATTTATTTTAATAGACCTCGGTTAAATATATAGAAACGGTTAAACAAAATCCCAAAAAAATGATTTCAAAGATTGACAAAAAAAAAATGTTTAACTTACATGCAATTTTTTACAAACCACCGATATTTTTTATTATTTAAGCTACTTAACAGAGTGTGATGATCAATTTTCTTTTTACTCCAAACCTGTCAGACTCTACCAAGTAACTTTTCCTTAGTGTCGATTTATGTTTTAACACTCTCTAGTCCCTCAGTGAAAAAAACGTAGTTAATAAAAATAACAATTTATCTACATCTCCTTGAAAAGTTTATTTTTCTTCAATCGTTCCAAAAGTAGGTACTTTCGGTACGATTTTTTGTACCGAAAGTAGCGTACTCTAGTATTAGCCCCGAAAGTAGTTAACGGGTACTAGTACTATAAAGTGACGGATCATCTAAACGTCAATGTCAATTTGCAAATTATATTTTGCTATGAATCACATTAATCACATTCGTACTCGACGCTAAACAGTCGTGTTGCTATGGTAACAAAATAATGACGCTTAAAACTGTCAGATAATAGTTATTTCAAAATGGACAGTGATGACAGCAATTTTGAAAATATACAAGTTCCAAATATATTGTCTTCTTCTAATACTACAATTAATATCCCAAATGTTTCAAATCAGTCATATCCACTAAACATAAGCCATAATAATAATTGTACAATTAATATTAATATTTATAAATAGTCAAAGTATATCAATTTTTGGTTTCATTAAAGAGACGATTGAAGAAAAAATATTGTACGTAACACGCCCCGAAAGTGCTTTTACAGGACTCAAAAGCTTCCAGGCCTCGCCTACGGCTCGTCCCGGAATTTGCTTACTCGCCCAGTAAAAGACCACTTTCGGAACTTGTTACGTAAATAACTATTTCGTCTAATAAGTCATTTTTGCATGATCGAGCTTTTTTGTCTATTTACAATATCTGTTCCCAAGGCGATAGCTTACATTTACTGATTGCTAGGCCAAACTCGTGGGTAAGTAATTTACTTACCGACGCGACGTCTGAACTAAACCGTAAGTAAAATGAATATATGTTATTTCACAAAAAAAAAGGACAGAAAAATAAGGGAATTTCTATTTATTTAAAGGAGATTAACACAATTTCCTGCACGATCGTATTAAATTACACTTCAATTAAAATAATTTAATTTCTACTAAATAAACGAAAAGTCAGAGTACAAATATCATAGTTGACAAGTTGGACTCACCGCGAAATGTAAACGTCACTTTTGAGTTTTCGTTTATATAGTATAAATTAAACTATGTATTTTAATTTAAGTGTAATTTAATACGATCGAACAAAAAAACAATTACATAGCGAACGTTAGAGTTGTACCAGTCTCCGGCAAAACATTGCCGTCGACCGGTAAACATCCCCTGACGTTTTTGACAGTTAATATACTATTAAATGCGAGCGAGTGGTAAGTTAATTGTGTTAATGTCCTACAAGTCTGTTATTTTACAATAACCACCCTATTTTGAGATACATTAAATGAAAAATAACGCCCTAGGGCGTTATGAATATCTATAACGCCCGAGGGCATTATAAAATTATAACACAACCCAAAACAAGTAAATTATGATAGCGTTATTGACAAACAAAATGCGTTGCTATGCAACGGCGGCGTTTACAAACAATTTTGATTTTTACTCTCATCTTTTAAATAAAATCGTTCTGAACATAATAGATGTCAAATTAATAAATCGTAAATGTCAAAAAAAAAATTCGAATTAAATAACAGACTTGTAGGACATTAAACGTTGAAGGCACCACGGGTGTTATAGGATAATGACGCCCTCGGTCGACGTACGTTCCCTCGGGCCAGAGGCCCTCGGGTAGTACACTGCCGACCTCGGTGCGTTATTATCCTTATAACACCCTTGATACCTTAATAACTATTTTGCACGATCGAGCTTTTTGTCTATTTACAATATCTATCTATCTATCTGTTGCCAAGACGGTAGTTTATAGTCTAGGTGCCCGCGTACATAAATGCAGTTTATAACTCCTCGTATAACTTCTTGTACGGCATAATTGGGCCTAGTCGGCATGAAAAAGACGATTTCCACACGTCGGACTGGAAAATCGGCAAATATATTTTGTCCGACAATTCAAAAATTGGATTCTATATATTTTTATTAAGCAATCTTGAAAAAATCATTTGGTTATCAAGAGAGGTTTTAAAGTTATGTTATGTTATGTTTAGGGTGGTAGACACCCTTAACGTTCCCAAATTTTTGTCGGACAGTTTGTAGAAATATATAGAATATATATGTAGCATCCAATTCTGAAATTGTCCGACAAAATATATTTGCCGATTTTCCAGTTCGACGCGTGGAAAACGTCTTTTTCATGCCGAGGAGGAACGCCGAGGTTTATGAAAATTTTCGCAAAGGAAAAAAGTGATAGACTAGGCGCAATTATGTCGTACAAGAAGTTATACGAGGATATGTATAAATTGCATTTATGTACGCGGGCACCTAGACTATTATGTTCACTGATTGCTAGGCCAAACCCGTCGGTAAGTAATTTACTTCCCCTCTTGCCATCTGGTTCTTCCTGAACTATCAACCGTTCTATATTGTCTTCTCTTCGGTTGTGTGGTCAAAACATGAGAGGATTCGAGAGAAAACGATGCTGGAAAGTCGGTGTTGGGGACGTATTTCTTTTGGATACGGCGCTAAAGATCGACAAATCAAATCTTGCTCCAATTGCCTCCAAATAATAAAAATAATAATAAACATCTTTATTCTTCGACATACAGAATTACAAATACAAATAATGAAATAAATTGTGGTCATACAAACGGCGAAGTTTAGATTCTGCAAAATTGCAGATCTACTCTTACAGTTATAGAGCAGCGATTTCTTAAGTCTATTGTGTCGTTTTTTTTTTTGGCGTAGAACCAGTTCAAACATATTAGGTTCCTTTGAGTATGTCACCGGGCATATGAAATCATATTTTACGACATTTTTTTGTGGTCTCGAACTTTTTAAATCAATAAAAAGTGAAAAAAATGTATTTTTAAAGAAAATTGTTTTTTTTTGTTTCCACCGCCATATCTTTAAAACTATTAAAGGTACCGAAATTTGTTTCGAGTCAAATTAAAGCACACACTGTAGCGCTTTTACCAATATAAACGGTTTGGGCACAATTCGTACTTTCATTTCTCTAAAAATCAAATAAACTAAAAATACATATTTTGTGTATTGAAATCTTCACCAATCGATAAACTTTTTTATTTTTGAAAATATTTGCATACATGCAGCGAAGAAAATAAAGCCTAATAATCACAAAAGTTTTTGAAAAAATATGTTTTTGCCTAAAGTGTACCGTTTGGCAACAGCGATTTTTTTTTAATCAGCGCTAAACGCGACATTGGGACGCAATTAATACACCTCGCATGCAGGTTGGTCAGATTAGTCACGTAGAAGTAGCGTTAGTTGAATGTAGATTAATATATGGCATTCTAGGTTGGGGTGGAGTTGCTTACTGTCATCTAAAAAATTAGATATCATTCAGAAAAAATGTGCCACCCCCTCTCAGGGGGTGGCACTTAAAAAATATATATTTATTGGAGCTGTAATAGAATCAAATTTTAAGAAGAAAAGGTTCCATGCAATTTTTCACATAAATTGATAGTTTTTAAGTTATAACGACTTCAATTGCGATTTTAGCTTAAAATAAAAGCTTTTAAAAAAGGTATTTTCAAACGGCTTTCGTCAAGTATCTCGAAAAGTATTACTTTATCGAAAAAATGTTATAGACCAATTACAGAAAGCACCCTACAAACTGGGAATTAATTATATTTTTTGTTTATTGATGTAGGATTAATAATTTCGGAAATAGTTAAGTTTATATTTGGTATCCAAGGGTTTCGAAATTACCTTTAAAGTTTAAAATGCATTTTTTTCTAAAGCAAGTGCTTTAAATGAGCAAAAAAGAATTTGAGCATTTAGGTAATGCTACATTTTAACGAAAAACTGTATTTGAGATAATTTTTTTAGATTATTGGCTAATTAGAGTAACAAAACGAGTAAAAAATAATTTGAAAGCGCAATTAATTGTCTTTAATTTCCTTTCTTAGCATGCGTCACAATTTCTGAGGTATTTAACATTTAAACTGCATTTTTCGTCTTATGAACGTTCGGATGCCATTTGTAAACTCATATCTCCGAAACTATTAAATCTATGTAACTAAATAAACAAGCGAAATTCATTATTATTAGTTTATGAGCTTTATTTTTGGTCTCTACACATTTTTGAACAAAACTAATATTTATTGAGATATTTGGAATAGGAAAAAAAATACGTTTTATCGAAAATACCTTTATACTTTAAACTGTATTTTTTCTAAAGCAAGTGCTGTATACGAACCAAAAAATTTGAGCATCTACGTCATGCTGTATATTAATGAGAAACCGTGTTTGAAATTATTATTTTTTTTAATTACTGGCTAATTACAGTAACAAAATGGCGACGTTATTATTAAAATAATGTGTAGACGGACATTGCTTCGGTCATAACTTCTTTGTTTTTTATGCTACATAAACAAATAAAAAAATAGTTGAAAGCTTAATTAACCTACTCTTCTACCTATTAGCATCCTTGACGTAGGTGTCACAGTTTTTGAGATATTTAACTCTAAATAATTTTCTTATGAACACTTGTATGCCAAATGTAAACTTAAATATCTCCGAATTATTAATCCTACATCAATAAACAAAAAATATAATTAATTCCCAGTTTGTACTTTCTGTAATTGGTCTGTAACATTTTTTTCGATAAAGTAATACTTTTTGAGATACTTGACGAAAGCCGTTTAGAAATACCTTTTTTTAAGCAAAAATCGCAATTTTGAAGTCGTTATAACTTAAAAACTTCAATTTATGTGAAAAATTGCATAGAACCTTTTCTTCTTAAAATATGATTGTACTTCATATATTTTTTAAGTGCCGCCCCCTCAAAGGGGGTGGCATCCACCCCCTATAAATTAGCAAGCCCCCGCTCAATATAGAAACTTTTCTGTGAAACATTTACTATTATACTGCCAAAAATGAACGAAATCCGTTCAATATGACATTACTTTGAAGTTTTTTTTTACCTCTAGGTACTGTACTACTACCACCTGTCTTTTTATTATTAAAAGGAGACTATTTAATATTTATTATACAATTTCTTAATATTAACAACATATGATCAATACTACTGTACAATATATGAAATATTTAACAATAATATTGATCCCCTAGATGCTTTTGATCACTACTGGTTTTGTACCTATTGATATAAGTTAAACTATTATATACACCCCGACCGGGATCGTCAGATCGTTGCAGTCGGCAGGCTTGCTACAGCCGAGCGCGCAAGAATATGACTTTGGCCCGTTAAAGAAAATCGCTGACTCAATACTATGAACGGGACATGAAAAATTTTTATCCTAAAAACTTTTTTCAACTATTGGCTTCAATTTGTACGCAGCATGTACATACAAATTTTCATAAATAAACTTTTTTCTCGATTGCCTAAAATTACGTTACTGAAAATAACAAGTTTGAGTTTCCTATTATTTTACCAACTTAAAAAAAAATAAATCGGGTTCACGTGGGACGTTGTTCGAAGCGCTATTGTGTCTACTTTAATCTAAAAAAAAAAATAGCTTGATAGCACAAATATTTTCAGAGATATAGCGGTGGAGACGTTAAAAAACATATTTCATTAAAAATCTATTTTTTTGAGTTTTTCCGAAATAAAAAAGTTCTCGACCACCGAAAAATGTCGTAAAAAACGATTTCGTGTACACGATTATCTTACTAAAGAATCCCACTAAGTCTGGTTTGGTTCTACGCCGGTTTTTTTTTTCTCGGAAACTAAGCGACTTTACTTCCAGATTTTACTCTACTATTAACCTGAACCTATAGTGCAACACTTAACATCAGAGTTGTTTAAAATAATAATTGACAGATACGTGTATATTTAGAATAAAGAACATACAATTACGAAAATATACTCATTGCAAGGGGCTAACAAAAAAAAAACAACAAACAACAAAAAAAAACAAGAAAATTGATCTTTAGAGTTTCATTTTCTTTTTAAATTGAGATGTCTGGAATGGAATTGTAAACATTGCAAATTTGGTACCTATCCTGTATGATGTACAGGGGGTGTTAACAAACCCTAAAATCTAACATTTAACGAGTGAACATCCGTTCTGAATGTGATTTTCTGATATAAATAAGGTGGAGTTTTGAGTATTATAATTTTATGATACTAACACGATGCATGTAAGGACCTTCGATTAACCATGTTTAACTCTCAGCTTGTGAGAGATTCTTTCATGTTTACGTATGCCGAATATGAGCCGTAAACAGCAGTTTTGAATTTTTTGTATTTTTTATCTATATAGTGCAGTCAAATTAGGCCCATAAAGAACATCACAGTAATTTAAAAGTGACAAAACCAAACTTTCACAAAGCAAAATTTTTGTTTCTTGATGTAAATAATGTGAAATAATGCCTGCTTCCTTAGATTAATTTAATAGCAGCGTACGATATTTGTATTAATTTATTTATATGTGACTCAAACCTAATTGTCTACTATAACACCTAAATTTTTGCCTGTTCCACGACTTCAAATTGATTATCATCTATACTAATTTTAACTGAGTTTATTACTATGTTATGAAGGTTTTTTAGACCGAAGACTATTACATTTGATTCACTCGCATTAATTACCAGACAATGGCCTCCAGCTATGTCAATGAAATTAGATAAATCTTCGTTTATTTTCTCACAGGCATTATTTACAACTTCAGGAAAAAATGGGAATAAAGTTGACTATCATCTGCATAAAAGTGACTGAGACAGCATTTCAAACATTTAATAAATTGACTGGTGTAAAGAGTGAATAGGAGGGGACCCAAAATAGAGCCCTGGAGAACGCCAGATTTTAGCATGATGTAGGTAGATTCTGTATTATTTAAGGACACTTTTTGTGTACGGTTTGTCAAGTAACTACTGAATAATATAACAGTGGTGTCCTTTAATCCAATATAATGTAAAATAGCTTTAAGCACTTCAATATTTAAAGTGTCAAAGGCTCTGCTATAATCAAATAGTACTAACACAGTGCACTGTCCTTGATCAGTTGCCCCCATGATATCGTCAACCACATGTAAGAGTGCCGTCGAGCAACTATAGCCAGGCCTGAAACCCGATTGTACGGCTGGTATAATGTTATCTTCTTCTATATGTGAGTTGTTTCTCCATTATTTTTTCAATTATTTTAGAAAACGCAGGCAAAATACTGATACCACGCAAATCTGTGTACTCCTCTGGATTAGGCTTTTTAGGCAGAACAGTTACCACAGCACTCTTCCATATGCTTGGGAACACATTATTTGTGATGCAGAAGTTAATAATATGTGTAAGGTAAGGAAGAATGTGCGGACAGCATAGTTTTATTAATGTGATATTGAGGCCATCACACCCTGATGCATTGCTTTTGATCTGCTTGACAGTGTTATAAACAGTAAACTCATTAACTGGCTCAAATGAAAAGGTTGGATTATGCAGCGTGTTGTTTCTATTGAATGTTAATATATCATTTGATACAGTTGTGGGGGAAGTGCCGTTAACAAAGAAATCATTTATCAAGTTGACATCACTAAGGTGAGCTGGAATGTGAATTATCTTATTTTGTGTAACAATATTATTACGTTTTAAAATTTTCCAGCATCCCTTAGGAGCAGAACTATTAATTACTTCCACGTCCAGTGGAAGTATAGTAACGACAAAAAAATTTTAAAAAATTTTTATTGTCCAAATAGGCTTAAAATATCATAAAACGTCGAGATTTTAAGTTTCAGCGAAAAAAAATTTTTGTCTGTCTGTCGGTCGGTCTGTCTGTCGGTCTGTCGGTCTGTCTGTCTGTAACTTTTTTTTGTGCGCACGTTTACTCTGGAACCGTTTAAGATATTGACTTGAAATTTGGTACACATATGTATTTTAACGAGATCTAGAACTAGATTATATTTTCATCTAGTTCCGTCGAAGGGTTGGGGGTAAATTGAGGTAAATTTTGGGTAAATAGGTCAATCAAGCAGTTAAGAGTCCATAAAATTGGTATTTAGTATATACAAGAGAAGCTAAGGTCTCAAAAAAATTTTTGGCATTAGCCACCCCCATTACCACCCCCACCCCCTTATTAAAGGGGATGAAAAAAAATTGTGATTTAGTGCTTGTACAGGAACCAGAAACCTCAAAATATTTTTTTACTTCATCCACCCCCCACTATCACCCCCCTATCACTACCCCCCACCCCCTCTACCGATGTGGGGTATCGTTTTATGGGTTTTTGGGGTAGAGATTTCAAATATTATATTATTAAAGTTCCATAAACAATTATTTTTACATACAAAGTTTTTTCGTTGTGAGTGACTTGGATAGAGAATCTGGATGTGGAAGTAGTGATTCCTTGGGCAGCGGTTTTTTAGTATTAAGATAAGCTTTTTTCTATCTTTTAATTGCAGATGACGTAAAATTTTGAATCTGTTTATAAAACTGCCAATGAGCATCATTATGAGACTGTTTATATATTTTTAAAGCTTTGTCTCTAGTTGACATCATAATTTTAATAACATCTGTTAGCCAGGGAGTAGGTGGTTTGTTACACGAGACGTCACAAGGGGGGCATGCAGATCAAACAGTTGTACTAAATTGTAAACAAAGAAGTTTACTTCTGCATCAACACCATCCATATCAAATATTCTAAAAAATGGTATACTAAATAAATCTAGCTGAAATTGTTCATAATTGAATTTTTTAAATTCCTGTAGGTTACCATTTTGGGCCCCTCCCTCTTACTGTCGCTATTTTTTATACAGTATATAGTCTGATGATCAGATGAATCATTGTCCAAAATTTCTTTTTCTACCACACTTTCCACAATCAATGTTAGTAGCAGATCAATTAATGTAGCAGTTGTATAAGTTATCCTCGTAGGGGAATCAATTATTTGGGTTAAGTTAAAACCATCTAAAATAGAATTTAAATTGTTTACATATGTACTTGTTAAGTTTAGCATGTTAATGTTGAAGTCTCCCATGCAGATAATATCATTAACGGTGGGAGAAACTTGACTCAGAATGTTATCAAATTCATCCAGAAAAATATTCGTATCTTGAGATGGCGGTTTATACAAAACTCCAACTGCAATATTTTCTTTTTTCAATTTAATGTTAATCCAAAGTTGCTCAATGGTTTTGGTGGAGTGAATTTTTGAACATAAAGGCATATAGGCA
Organism: Rutpela maculata; assembly: GCA_936432065.2. Taxonomy (NCBI): domain Eukaryota; kingdom Metazoa; phylum Arthropoda; class Insecta; order Coleoptera; family Cerambycidae; genus Rutpela; species Rutpela maculata. Next base: position 119,332,944 of record OW386285.2, read on the forward strand.
AATCGACCGGCGTTCCAGCTTTAGCTCGCCTTCAAACTGAATGTGAAATGCTTCGAAAAGGAATAGCAACTATATTAGTGAAAGTGTCTTTAGAATATTACTACTTTCCACACCTTGCAGAGAGTGGATAGCACATTTTTTAAATTTTACTTCTCCAGGAGGAAATATATTGGATTCTGAGGCATTTTATATGGTCTAAAGGCTTGCTATCTTGTTCTTCATCTGAGGATGTATCACTTATGTTCCTGTCGTAACAGAGCTGACTGTATTAGTCTAATTGTTCCACAATGGGCTCATTTAGCACTTTTTTTATTTGATTATCTGAAAGATCTTATAATTTTAAGACCAATATACTCCATACGATCATCTCTTCGGACTGTAAATTTTTTACAGATAATAATCAAAAGGCAGTTGTTAAAACGTATTAAAAGTGCTAAAGAGAAATAACGGTTGGAGAGACCCGCATTCCAACAAGTTTCCCTAAGTTCGATTGAAAGTGACAGCAATATATTTGGAGGCAGTCAGAGTAACATATCTTGATTTTTTTGCGTTCTAGCACCTTGTCTATTACTTCTTCAAAAAGTTTAGTGCATTCCTAAGTGGCACAAGAAGCTGTAACAAAGCTGCGCAAACATTGCGGCAGCAAGAACTGGCAGTAATTTAGCTATAGCAGCTGCTGCGGAAACCTTAAAATAAGGTTGCGACAGCGCTGTAACAGTCAAACTGGTGCAACGTTTTCTTGCTTTGAAAATATTACTAAAGCCTTTTTGATGTAGCCATTTGGCTGGCGGTAGCACCAGATTGCAGCCATTGAGCCTTATATTTTTTTAACTACATATGATAAACAATTTGGCTGTACAATTACTTTTAATGGAGATTATTGGATACTAATATGAAAATGGATGCATTTACTTTATTGTACATGTACTTATAAAAATAATTTTGACGACGAATTGTGCATAAAATTGCACGCGGTTATCACTTTTTCGTTAAATACACTTTACTTTAAAGAAAATTACTACTATAGCTTGGTAAACAATGTCAGACAGCATCAAACTTCCATCAAGCCAAGAACCATTATGTTTATGATGTCTACCCGACTTTGCCCTATCTTTCTACAAACAAGGTCCACTGACTTACGAATGCTACTCAGAATACTATTTGGAATTGAGCAGTTACCTAACTTTTGTAAAACATAAGACATTATAGCATCTGACTGGCCTTGCCTATTTCAAAAATTGACCTCTCCACTCTCTCCAACTCTCAGTTTAGAAGAGTTGGCAGCAGTGATTGACAAAATGCATAATTGGAAATTTTTTAAATATTGTAGACTACGAAACAACCTACTAATAAATATGATTTATATTCAATGGAAGTAGGTTTAACATTAAAGATAATGAAAACAATGTTATTATTATTATATTATAGTTATTTAATTGTTGTGTTAACAATTTGCAGCGTTTCGAGTCAAAAATTCTGGCGTTCAATTTTACTCGTGTTTTTGTTTTTTTGGCACAGTAGCCGGCCGGCAATTTAGATGATTTCATAATTTTTTAATAATTGTATTCACTTCAAAAGTGTACTATTTTGTTTGCAATTTGCAAGTAAGTGTCCAATAAGATTTTACTAGCAAGAAGTATTCAATAAAATTTCAGCCAATCCAATTTAATCAGCGAGAGAATTTACTTGTGTCCCAAATTATTAACTGTAGCTTTGGTGTAAAAGCAAAATTTCAAGTTCTCGTCGAGAAGACGAACGTCATGTCTTTGTTAGATCGAGCGCTTCTCTGTTTCATGACTTAGGTTGTTATAACTTTGAGACAAACTGTACGGATTTTAACTTTGTTTACGCAAGGTCATAATTCGTCAAAAACTATAACACTTAGAACAGGCAGTTTTAACACCTTCGGAAGTAGGAAATTGATTAGAAGCCTACATAAGATCTTAATAATATAAAGTATATTCACACAAGATCTTCTTAGGCTGAGATGATGTCGAGGTTATGGTATGAGGTGTTCCCTCGCGCCCTAACGACACGCCTCTAACTAATATAATATAATTTACTAAATAAATTGATTGAGCTATATTTCCAAAAAACTAAAGAAGTTTAATCATGAATTTTCAGTGAATAATTTTAATTGCTTCAAAACTGAAAATGACTTGAATTTTAGAAGCATACATATGTGTTTATTATAAAAATTGAGACTATTAATTCTGATAACTTTGCAAAAAACTCACATTACTGAATAATGATTCAAGATCAATTCTATTCTTATTATATCTAATTAAACCTTACTGTTGACAACATATGAATTAAGAAAATGAGTCATTAGGTATCAAAATTAATAAACATTTTCCCATCTAACCGTTACTTTCAAATACACCATCCCTTAAACAGTTATTTGTGTTAATTACGCATATATGCTGATATAAAAAAGGTTTTTTTTTTTATATACGCATGTGTTATGAAATACTTTATTAAACCCGTTGACACAAGCTCACTTTACCTGCACGTATTATTTTTCATAAAAGGCAAGGTATACCAAAAATATAACCTTGTTCTTAGAAAAGTGAGTTATCTTTTCAAGCAGAAACTTGGCTGAATGTTGACTTTATTATGACACGAGTCGAGGTAAAAGGTAAAGCTCTAAATTACAGCGTTGAATCCATAATGTAAATGGTTCTCGTGAAAATACCGACACGTCCACGCCACTTGTGATGTGTGAACAAGTCAAGTGTAAACACTGCTCTGTTCATAGGACCAGTGGCGCAGCTCAATTGGATGAGATGAGAATGTGCTTAGCTACCTCGTGTAAAGGATTTTGTATTTTTGTGCAAATGTGACAATATTGATATAATTAAATATTTTTTTTAAAGAAAGAAAAAATTAAATTTGCGTCAGCAAAATGTTGAGAGGAGATATTAATTTTGTAAGTAAATAATAGTAATGTGCAATAAACATCAAAATATTCTCTGTTACAATACATCATAGAGTGCTTACCTAAATGGAATGATCAATAAGCAAAAGTATCGATACTAGTCAGAAGAAAATCCGCATCGAATATTAGATATACGCACTCACTATCCTCAGAAACTGAATGGCTATTTGGAAAAGTAGCAATTACTACAACATAAGAATGACATAAATGTTCTTTAATTTTTAAAATAATTATACACATGTGTAAAATGGATTGTCCAATGAGTATTATTAAGCTCTCATATGAGATACTTTTCTCGGCCTCCGATGTGACATGAGAAGAAGAAGCAGAAGCGGATGGGACCGGTTTTCTGATGATACTTACCTCGGGTGAAGGATTCTTTAATATAACTAGTACCTCGGGAGAAATAGAGGACCGTTTTTCGAAGGTTTCATATAAAATATGATGGAGTTGCTTTCACTTTGACAATATATTCATTTTATTGAAAAGAAAATAATCACCTTGAAGGGTTAAGAGTATTGTCAGATGCAATAATGTCTAAAATGTTTATATCTTGTAGACATAAAAGGTACCAAAACATTGTAAAATAATAAGATCATGACAAAAGAGTGATAATATTGAAAATAACAATTGCAATAATATACTTTAATCAGCAACTAAATTTGTCCATGTCCCCTCGCTATGGTGTACCATTCAATGCTATTAACTAGATGGGATATATAAAAGTAGAACATATTCTGTAACTCACAAATGCGTTTGATCGAACGTATCAATATTGTAACATGTTGTTTTGACAATTACACAAGCTTATTGATTTTGCTGCTGGTTCTCGTGAAAATTGAAAAAAAAGTCACTCAAATTTGTTCAATTTTTCTTCAGTTGTTAATTTTAGTTCGAATTTCTGTCGCCATAATTTTAATTTTTTTTCTGTTCTATTTTTATTAAAACTGTAACGGAATTTCTGTCGAAATAACATTACAGCTCCCTTTAACATTATATTCTGTTAATATTTGGTATTTTTTCGCTGTTTTGCGATCAGTTTAAAATATTTTGTGAAGTTTTGAGTTATAAAGTGATATGCTACCGTGTGCGCGAATCTTTATCTTAATATCTGGTTGCTAACTGTAATTAAGACATTCAGCGCCGCGGTGAGGAATTTTGATAGTTTGACGGTAGAATCGGGGCGAAAATTGAACATCTTTGATCCAACACTGGTAACAAGCGGTTGTTTTTGAGGATCCTGTCTGGCTTCGTAGCAATGGTGAGATGATTTGTACCTTATTCACTTTTATTTTTGTAATTCTTATAGGTTTCGATTATTTTATGTAGTTATTTTAATTGTATCTCTATTTTAAGCTTGTAAGTGGACATATTTTTGAGAATAATTTTGTTAAACCGTGTGTTTGTTTTAAAAGGTTAAACACATGTTTACCTGTTTGTTCGATAATTATTTAACGTAGGGTTAACTAATTATTATTATCGGCCCATTCGGCATTCTATCTTTATGTATCGTGATATTTAACGATGTTTAAATAATTATTATAGGCCACTTGGCAAATTTATCTATATCTTTAATTGTGTAACGAAAATGTTAAACAATTATAGATTGACCCGTGGTGGTCACCTGTATTCTCTTTTGTGGTTCCTAGATATTTTTTCTGCTGTTTGATGCGCTTTTCTAGGTGAACTACATACTGGTGTGGATGCACTAGAGAATACAATTGTGTACAAGCACAAAAGTTGGTTGGAACTGGTGGTGGAAATTCTGGAGTAAAATGGTATCTAGGCTGGAACCAGGCTCAAAGCCGAATTTGTCCAGGAGGTCTACTGCTGGGACACCTCTGGAAAACGTAAGGTGAGTGTTTTTCTATCTTTTATTTTATTATCTTTTGATTAAACCTGTAGAGATTTAAAGCACTCACCGAACGTACGCCCAGAGAGTTCTAGAATTTCGTGTTTCTGAACTAACAAACCATTTTCTTTTCTTCTTGTCTTTTGTGTAGCTTCATTAATGTATTAATTATATCGCTATCTTTTTCTTACCTAAATTAATCATTAATGAAGTATCCATACAAGTTTAAAATATGATTATCGAGTGATTTAAATGTCACAGAAATTGCACAAGTCGTCGTCACCTCATCATTGCTATAATTTTGTCTAAATGTTTAGAGTCAATTTGAGAAATATTAATTTTTTAGAGAAGCCACCAGTAAGATGATTATCTTTTATCTTTTTGGCATTTGGTCAAATTTTTAAGTAACGTAAAAGAAAAAAAATATTTTATCTTTTTGGCTAAATTTTTTATCTTAAAGTAACCAAAAAAATATCTTATCTTTTTGGCAGTATTTTTAAAGTAGATTACCTTTTTATATTTAATTTTATCTTGAGTAAATTTTCTTGGCCTTTAACTTAAAATGTTATACTGTAATTTTTTCCTGTTTTTTTTTTCTTATTAAATTATGCTAATTACATAATAAATGATATTTGAAACAGATTCACTTTGTCTAATTTTTTTATTAATATTTTCCTTATCGATTTTCGTGTAAATTGTTCAATTTTTTAACACGAAAATATTATTTTTTTTTGTAGTAAAATTTTTCATACTAAAAATACGTTTATTTAGTTTAATATTATCTAGTAATTTTGTAGAGTATTTTTATCGTAATTTTGGTCATAAAATTTTTTCTTTAACGTAATATCTTGTTATCTTAATTTTTGTTTTTTATAACTTACAATTTCTACTTAATTTAGCGTGGTAAGAATTTTGTGGTTGATTAATTAGTTTTATTGGAATTTTGTATCAGAGTACATTGTACTTATTATCAAATATTTTTTATCGTAATTTCATTTTTTTATGTTCCCTGACTGGTTTTAACAATTTATTTTCCCATTTTTATGTAAAAATACCTGGATCAAGTGAAGAGGAGTGACCCAGTACCAATCTACATCCATTCGTCTTATGTAAGAAATTTGGTGGTTCTGGAGAGCGTTCTCGTTGAGAGTGGACAGAGTTTATACTAAAGCTAGAAGGAGATTCATTTTGGGATCCCAGCTCCCTCATATACCGAAATTTCGGCAGCTTCCAGCCCCATAGTCCTGCTGCAGCCACTCAGTTACGTAAGAATTTGAAAATTTGTACTGTCATTGCAAACGTTTTGTTCAGAAGCAATAATGTAAAAAACCAATCAAATTTGTTATTTTTTTAAACATTTATTTAACTTAAAAAATTTTGTTATCATTTCACATTTCAAATTTATCTTTGCATTTAAATTATCAATTTTTATTACATGTATTCTATCTTATAGTTAGTTAAGTTTTATTCATCTTTTATAAAGAAATTGTAAATATCCTTAAAAAATTGTTTTGTAATATATTGTTTAAATTTTAATTATTCTGTGTTATTATTTTTACTCGCCACTATATTCAAGAATATATTATCTCTCATATTTTTTTGATTTTGTGTAACAAGTATTCCTTTAAAAATACGCTGGCGTCCTTAAGGCCGAATACAACTTAAAAATTTAACTTAGCAGGAGCTAAGTTAACGCACCTTTTGTTTGGGGAAGTGCTATAACCAACAAAGTCGCGTTATAAAACGAAAAATAGTATTAGGTAGTTAAAGTCTACAATATAATTATTAAAACTTCACCAATTTCCAATATTCTATTTCCATAAGAAAACAGCGGAATGTTATCCCTTACTTCTCTAAATTCCTATATTGTGGATGTTGTCTACACTGACATTCAGAAAGCGGTTGACCAAATTCACCATTATATTTTGCTAAATTAATTAGTTAGGCTCAGCTCAAATGTCTTAAAGTTAGGTTAGGTTAGGTTGATATGTGAGTGGGCTAGTAACTGACCCTCCACCGCGACCATCTGGTCTATTGTGGCTCACTCCTAATTATATTTCACCCAATAGGTTCAGCTTTTTGATAAAGTCGACTACCTTATTGGGTGAGAGGTTGTCCAGATCCTCTGGCAGCAGTTGCCCTTTGCCAAAAAGTGAGAATCTGGTTCTTTCTGCAGCAGTACAGGTACATAAAATGTGCGCTGCCGTTTCATCCTCCTCCAGACACAGTCGGCATTCAGCGTTGTCCGCTATTCCGAGTCTGTGTAGGTGGTGGTTAAGTCTGCAGTGCCCAGTGTATAGGCCAACTAGAGTTCTTAGGTGTAACCTATTTAACTCTAATAGTTTTTTAGTTCTTGATTTCAAAGGGTATGTGATGAACTCCTTTGAATGAACTAATCCTGGTAGTTCTTGCCAGTACTGGAGGATTTTCCCCTCAGTCCAGGCCAAGATGGTGGTTTTCGCAGTGCTTGCCGATATGCCAAGCACTGGCTCCGGTCCGATAAATTTTGATACCGCACCTTCCCTGGCTAAAGAGTCGGCTACTTCGTTGCCCTCCAAGCCAGAATGGCCCGGTATCCAGACCAGAGTTAATTTGTTGTATCTGCCCAATCGGGCTAGAGCCTTTTGGCAATTCCAGACCAATTTAGAATTGCAGCGATGTGAGCCAAGAGCTTTAAGAGCTGCTTGGCTGTCTGAAAAGATTTTTATTGATCTGTGTCTTAAAGTTATTCGAATTGTATCTTTTAAATAGAATACATGTATATCTACATCTGGTGTCCCGCAAGGATGTAACCTCAGACCACTGTTATTTTTAATTTTTGTCGATGATTTAATTAACTTGCTAGACTGTAGTAGATGTTTGCTGATGACTTATAAATTTATTCTTCGATTTGTAGTACAGATGTCTGTCACAAATTACAAAATAATTTAAATAAAATCAATCATTTGTGTAACCGGAACAGACTGAAATTAAATGTTTCAAAATGTAAAATAATAACTTTTACTTGGAAATTTATGCCAATAATACAAAATTATAAAATTAATAATGATACTTTTGTAAGATGTACAGAGATCAAGGTTCTAGGTATCTATTTTGATTTTCCTTTATCATCATTTTGTGCACATGTTGATCAGGTATGTAAGTCCGCATAAAAAATGTTGGAATTCATAGTACGCATCTCGCTATCGTTTAATACTATTGTTTGCTTAAAAACATTTTATATTGCATATGTTCGGTCTAAATGGGAATATGGGTACCCGATCTATGATTATTACAAAAATAGACTATTCAGTGTAAATGTATCAAATTTCTGTCTTATAGAGTTGATCGGACATATCCACCTATGGTGCTCATCACATTTCATTGTTGAATAGATTTGATCTATTATTTCTTAATACTAGGAGGGTGAATATATGCCTAATATTTTTATATAACTTAATTCAATCATATATTGATTGCCCCAATTAGTTGCAAGAACTTAATTTGACTGTACCAAAACTATTTACAAAGCACTTGATCACATTTAAACTAAACACAACAAATATAAAACTAAGGTCTCCAATGAATATTATGTACTTATACAAGGGTAACAAATGCGACATTGACTTTTCTAACTTTAAATCCATTTTATACCACAATAACATTGACGGCTTGTGATGTTCTGGTTCAAATATTGTAATGTATGTCTCCAAAAACTATTTTTTCTACTTTTGTTATGTTTGTTATATTTATATGTATTAATTAAGTATGTTGTATGTTATTTATGAATTTACTTGTATGTGTTTTACCCTGCAAGTGGTTTTACTGTTGGGCAATAAAGAATAAATAAATAACTAAATAAATAAATATCGGACTTCGAATTCAAGATTTTATACTAATCAGCCGACCGAAGGTCCTAGTTGAAAAATTTTAGAGCCACGGCACTGTCAATCACTATCGCGTTCTCCATTCCGCAACTACTGTTGTTACAGATGAACTTTGTCGACATTATATGGCAATTGTCCAAGCTTTACGGTTACAGATAATTGTACTTAGAAAAACACGAGTGAAACTAATTGACACGAGTTTGTCAGTTTTCCCATAGTTTAAAACATGATTTTATAATTCTAGGAAAAATATGCTTCAAACTTCTTTCTTAAGTTACCCTTTATACCACAATGATTATTGGACCAATAGTTAACAATCGTAAAAATCCGTTGGTAATATCTATTGAAAATTTAGAGAGGAAATGTTATTCGGTGCCACTGAATTGCGCTCACATCCCTAATGAATTCTAATTTAACACTCGAACTGCGCTCACTTTGGTTCAGTGTTATAGATTTCACATTTTCAAGACATGTAAATTTTCATTTTTAATTTAGCTAACACAATTTTTCCAAATTTATCTCATATGTAAAACAACGCTTCGTTATAATTTATAATTCTTGTTTATTGGTAGGATATATTTTAAAAAAAGTAAACATTAGACAGTTAACATAACAACATAAAAATATTATATTTTAATGAGATCGTACGCTTAACAAGCAACCACGATAAGAGACGTGATGCTGTTAGACGTACCATGAAGCAAAGGAAGACCGAGCAAAACGTATAGTAATGTCTATTATGACTTGTGGTATCTATTCTCATATGTAAAACAACGCTTTTTATAATGATTGTTTATCTCACGGAGTTAGACATGGGTGATAGGCAGGGTTCAAATTGCATTCACCATATTGGGTCCGCCATATTAGATGCATCATGTTGGATCCACCATATTGGATACGCCATATTGATTAGGTTAGGTCCGGTTCATTTTTAAACTTTGAATGAAATGATTCACATGCATTTGTGGAAGTAGAGAGTAACTTTCGATATAATTTTCCACTAAAAAATGTATAAACTGATCCACTCGACTGTCTTGTGGTTTTTCGCTCATAAAATCTTCGTTAGTTAGTTCGTTTGTTTGTTTGTTAGCTTGTTAGTTTGTTGGTTGGTTAGTTTGTTAGTTATTCGCACCAACCAACATTTAGACAGTATTTAGTTATTCCTACTTTTAGTACCTGGGAGCAGTGAGCGCAGTTCAGTATGGGAATAAAGTACCTGATTTTAATGTGAGCGCAATTCGAGTGTGACCCTCATCAATGTGTGCGCAATTCGAGTGTCCCCATGTTATTTGCGTTGTAAGGAAAGCGTATAAAATATTTGTGTCTTAATTGATCTTCCCAAGTCGCCGTTATAAGAAATGTTTCTTTATTGTGCCATAATTATTGTGAGGCATGTAGAGTGCTTCCAATATATCAAGGGTTGCACGTCACTCCTAAAATGTGACGTCATATTTATTCCGGTTATATGAATTCAAAATAACTTTATTCGTTTTGATAAGAACAGATAAATTAAATTATTCACAATAATATTAGTATTAAAAAATACACTTATTAAACTTCAAACAAAATCAATTTAACATATATCCACGATGCAAGTTTAACCGAGTTATTCAAAGCACGTGTGGTAACCTACCATGTAAACAGAGTTTTTACACAATATCAACTTAGGTTATCCGTATATTTTTATAAGGAATTGTACGTTGTTATAATTTTAAGTTGGTACTTTATGAGGCCAGAAAGAATATCACTAGCGATGATGTGCACCGGTTGATAATTGGAATTACCTCAAAAAACTGAACTTTTATGCTCTTTCGTCTATATCATGCAAAATTAAGCAATGCAAAAAACTATATGTTCCCTTTTAGTGGCGCATAAGACTCTCTAAAATAATAACAAGAAACGGCATAGTTTATAATTGAGTTTTTGTCTCAAAAATGGGCTCTGAAGCGCTTGCTTTTCTTTATTTTTTGGTAAGAACATTACCATTTTTGTTAAGAAATACAGTGCAAAATATCAAAGAACACGTCATCTATGAACCCCATAAAACATTTTTCACGACACGTCAGATTTTTTAAATCTCTTTCTTGTTTATGTTGTTGCTATATAAATAAAGAAAATTGACAATTTCTTTACAGACAATAACATAAGCAAATATTATTGGTAAAACCAAAAGTGGTCCTTAGCTTGACGATATTTTTTTCTTACAATTTGTTCAGACTCATGCCCCAAAGTGGTTACAATTATTATTTAAAGAATGAAGTATACAAAATTTTAACTCGATCGGATAACGCTAACCCGTGCCTCAAGGCAATTAAAATTCACCATCAGACGCAATTTTCATCGATATTTTTTTCTTACAATTTTTTCGACCTCTCCCCCTAAATTGATTCCAATTATTTAAAAAAATGAAGTATACAAGATTTCAACTCGATCGGAGAACGCTAACCCGTGTCTCAAGGCAATTAAAATTCACCATCAGACGCAATTTTCATCGATATTTTTTTCTTACAATTTTTTCGACCTCACCCCCTAAAGTGATTCCAATTATTTAAAAAATGAAGTATACAAGATTTTAACTAGATCGGATAACGCTAACCCGTGCCCCAAGGCAATTAACATTCACCATCAGAAGCAATTTTCATCTATTTTCAATAATAGCTCATGAATTGTTGATTACATCGAAATGTTATACGTAATACATACATAATTGGAAGAGAATTTATTTTTATAAAACGTCATTTCTTTGCATTCTTCTCATACATTTAATAGTTGAATAGGAATAATGAAGTTTTGGTTGGCATAAACAGGCACCAGAACATTCATGTTCACGTTGAAATGCCAGGATACACGTTCTGTGTCCCATGAATTAATTGAATTAGCTTCATGGTATCTGTCGCGGTTGTCTGCTAGGCGTACGACCTCAACAAAATCTCTTTCATTGGTCGTTTTTTAACCACAACGACTTCCTGCGATATTGCCATCTGCTGCAACTGAGGCTCGAACTCAGTAGAGATAACAGCTACTAGCTACGTTGTTTCACTCATTCGCGGTCTAGGCCATTGCTACTTTTTCGTTAACTCGTTAAAAACAGTACTAAACATCCATATTCTAGCCAGGAGTTCTCAGACCAGGAAACCCGTGGTCTCAATGCTAACACGTAAGTACTAAACCACTGAGTCGGTTAAATTTCTTTCACCATTTGCCATCTGCTTTTCCATGAACCATTAACCGTTTTATGTTTTCATTTTCGGTTGATGTAGCCAGCAACATTATAGGACGGAAAGTTCTCGTCAGTAGGGAGATGCAGGGGACCACGATCGGCTTCAATTGTTCGCAATTATGGTCTCATATTACTGAATTCACCGATCACGAGTCTTCACGACGCTGCTAAAATCTTTCTATTCAGAGATTTTACTAATGAGATTTCGTACTCACTGGACGTGAATTATCTGAGGAAACTCTTTATTATATTGAACATTTACATATATGACATAAACCAAACTGACATTGAGTCGACTATAAGAAACTAACTAACTAGAGAGCTTTATATAAATAGTAGTTCACTAGTAGAACATTTGTATATTCTCAACACTTCCTCCACAAATGTCTCTGATGGTCAGAGTTCACACATCCCAATAGCACTTCGCAATTTTTGGAACCTAACTCTTTCCAATGGTTTAGTGAGCATATCAGCTAGCTGTTCACTACTTTCAACGTAGAGAATGTCCAGATGTCCATCCAAATATTCTTCACGAACAAAGAAATAATGTACTTCGATATGTTTTGTTCGCTTATGGAACTCGGGGTTCTTAATCAATCTAATGGCACTCTGATTATCGATATGTAACATCGGAATTCCCACTGATTGGTTTATTTCCTTAATAACACGAGTCAACCAGATCACCTCCCTCGAACATTCACTAGCCGCAACGAACTCAGCCTCCGTTGTTGAAACAGCTACTGATCGTTGTTTACGGCTCAATCATGTTACTGGACCATCTCCAATTTTGCAAAGAGAACCCGTTGTAGAGTGACGACTCAGGGGATCACCAGCAACATCAGCATCACTATAAGCTTTAATAATACACTCTTTTGATCCAGCCTTGTACAGAATCCCAAGATTGCACGTACCTTACAGGTACTTGAGGATATGTTTTACAGTGAGCCAGTCAGTCTGCGCTGGTTTGTCTAAAGATCTCGCTACCACACCTACTGCATAAGCTATATCAGGTCTCGACACAGCTACTAGATGCATGAGGCTACCAACGGCTTCACGATATGGCACCTTATCTCCAACAAATTCGCTTTCAACACCAGAAGACTTTTCACAGGGTGTTGTTACAGATTTTGATCCACTCATATTGAAACGCTCCAGCACCTTCCTTGTGTATGCACTCTGACTGATAAATATCGATCCATCATCTTTCCTTGTGATTTGCATACCCAGAAAACTATTCAAAGATCCATTAGTAATCTTAAACTCACGACCAAGTTCCTTTAAGAATAACTGTAATTCTTCTGAGTTAGTACCAGCGACTAGACCATCATCTACATAAATTAGAACCAGCAACTTTGAGTATTCAGTCTGACGTATGAAAAGACAGGGATCTGCCTTGCTGCTTCTTAAGCCTTGGGTCTTGAGAAAACTTGTAAGACGCTCATTCCAGCATCTAGGCGACTGTTTGAGTCCATACAGACTGCGTTCTAATTTACAAACTCGTCCTGATCTATCATCATAGCCTTCACGCTGACGCATATACACTTCCTCCGAAATTGAACCGTACAGAAACGCGGTTTTTACGTCAAATTGAGCTAAACTCATATTTTCAGAAGCTGCAAGCGCTAGTACCGTACGAATTGTGTCATACCTCGCTACTGGACTAAAAAGTTCATCGTAATCTATCCCGGGTCGCTGATTATAACCCTGGACAACAAGACGGGCTTTTCGTCTTACAGGTACTCCATCAGAGTTGACTTTCGTTCTGAAAATCCAACGACAACCTAGAACTCGAAAGGTTTTTCAACTAGACGCCACGTACCATTTTCAGCATGGGATGACATTTCCTCATCAACGGCATATTTCCATTCTTCCGCATATTCGGTTGACATAGCTTCCTTGAATGTTTCAGGATCATTAATCACAGCTAACATGCTCATCTCGGCAAGCATTACAAAATCTCCAGTTCTCTGCCAGCTAGGTTTCTTCTTCTCTCTTATACTACGACGCAGAGGTTCTTCCTCATTCTGGATTTCGTACTCCTGGGTTTCACCTTCAACGTCGATTTCTTCAGAAATTCTATCAGAAACTGTCGGTACATTGTCATTTCTTTCATCACAAATTACTGATTTCGTTTTGAAATTGTTAAAAACCGACTCCTTGGTGTCGATTACAGGCAACTGTACTGTAGGTGCAGAAATCACAATTTCTGGCTTGAAAGTAACGTCATGACAAACAACAACTCTGCGTTGTTCTGATATCCACACACGATAGCCGTCTTTGTTGCCATGATATCCCACCAGCTTACCAGCAACACTTTTGGCATCCCACTTTTGTCGTTGCTGTTTGGGAATATGCGCAAAGCATTCTGTACCAAAGACTCTCAGATATGATACATCACTGACGTCCTTTCCTGTCCACAGCTCCAACGGTGCCTTTCCTGCGACGGGTGTGGGACCAGTTCGGTTCAACAAATATACAGCTGTATTACATGCCTCGGCCCAGAAAAATTTCGGCAATCCACAAGCTTGAAGCATGGATCGTGCAGACTCAACGATAGTCCTATTTTCCCGTTCTGAAGCTCCATTCTGTTCAGGACAATACGGTGACGTAGTACGCAAGGAAACCCCAAAGTCTTGCAATACTTATATTGTTGGCTTTCCGACAAACTCACTTCCGTTATCGCATAAAAGTTCCTTCACAGTGTGTCCAGCAGTTTTGGCTTCATTCAGGAAAGTTCGCAAACAGTCTGCTACTTCACTCTTTTGGCGAATGAAAAAGACACGCCTAAACTTGCTGTAATCATCTTTGAACAACACAAAATACTTTTTGCCACCAGAAGATATGCTTTCCATTGGACCACATACATCCGTATTAAACAGTTCACCAATAACGTTAGGTCGATTTTTTCTTGTTCCAAAACTATGGCGATGAGCTTTACCGAGTGCTTTACCGAGTGCACGTCCTTCACAGAATTCTCCATCTGCTCCAAAGTTCAACCCATATTTACCCAAAACTTTCTTCACGTGACGCTTGTGTTGATGGCCAAGCCTTTCATGCCACAGTTGTAGGCTATCAGCTGCACTAACAACGAACACTGCTGATTGTTCAGGTATTTGAACGCACATCTTGAGAAAGAACAGTTCTCCACGTGGCTCTCCTACCACTTGTACGTCACCATTCTTCAGAAGACGACAACAATCTCGATTAGCTTTAAAGCTGTAACCCTTTTGGATAGCTTTACTCACAGAAAACAAATTTCGGCTTGCCTGCGGAACATACCATACATTTTCAAGAAATGTATAAACTCGACGTTTTCCAACCCTCAGTTTAACGTTTACATTCCCTTGTCCTAGTGCTTGCCCGACAGAAGTAGCATTGAAACCATGCATTGTTTGTGGCATAGCAAAAGCCTCATATGTAGCAAAATAGTGCTTGCAGCTATCTTGTGAGGAAAATCCGTTGCAACAAACCAGAGATCCACCAAAGTTTGACTCCTTGGACATCTTTGAATGCGTATTGCTCTTCTCTTCGGATTTACCACGGTCACCTGACTTCATCGGACAATCTTTTAGAAAGTGTCCCTTTTGTCCACACTTATAACATGAGAAACGACCACCTTTCTTCTTATTTTGACCACCTAGCGGAGAATTTACTAAGCTCGTACTCGCTCTCAGTGGCTTTTCTGATATTTTTGTATCATTGTGTTTCTTTCCTTTGCCAACACCACTTTGAGTGATAAAAACGCTTCGTGTATCTGAAATATTGCGTTGCTCGATTGTTCTCAGCTTTTCTACCAATACTCGTAGGTTTCGGTCACTTGAAGGCATTGCTTCCCAAACATTTCTAAATTCGTGATATTCTGGACCAAGAGTTGATAAAATGCGCACTATCAAAACACGCTCACTTAAGGAGTGTTCACCTTGTTTAGTCATTGCATCGTTCAATTCCATGAAATGTTTTTGTAGAAGTGCAATGTGTGAAGCAATGTCACTCACACAATTTGACCAACCGAAAAACTCTTCTCTAGCAATCTATCCAGGCGTTGTTCACTACTCTGTTCGTACACCGACTGAAGCGCTTTCCATACTTCACTTGACGAAGTACATGTCATAACAAGCGTAGCAGGTTCATCGCCTAAAGCACTCACCATGCACAACATTGCATCAGCGTCCGCTTGTTCCCATGACATAAGCTCTTTTTTGTACGTTTCTTTAGCTATCGCCGTGAGTTCCGTAGGATCAGATTTACTATCAGGAGAATTTGGTTTCTTTCTAGTTCCATTCACAATATCCAATAAACAATATTTCCTCAGCTGCAACTGCACCAATAACTTCCATTTTGGCTAATCACTAGCACTTTGTAGTTTTCCAATTACTATATGTTTGCACTCCATTGTGTATTTAAAAACACCTGAATGAAAATTCAATAACAATTAAACACCTTCTCAAAATCGGTACTACACGTTAAACCTTATCTGGAATGTTCGTTGCAAGTTCACTATTCAGTACACAGTTTAAAGCACACCTGGGGCCCGTAACCTAATGAGATTTCGTACTCACTGGACGTGAATTATCTGAGGAAACTCTTTATTATATTGAACATTTACATATATGACATAAACCAAACTGACATTGAGTCAACTATAAGAAACTAACTAACTAGAGAGCTTTATATAAATAGTAGTTCACTAGTAGAACATTTGTATATTCTCAACATTTACTAATCAAATTATCGGCAGTAATTTTCCATTTAGCAGACAAGTTTTAAGTGAGTTTATTTCGATTTCAGAGAAGTTAAAATGACAATTTGTAAAAGCATTTTGCATATTATTTGCGAAATATTAATATTTTGGCAAAAAGTCTGGATATTAACGTGTAACAAACAACATTGTCCAGAGGTAGAACCTTATATTCCAGATACAACAGAACATTTGAAAGTACAGCTAAAAAAAGAAGAGAACTTTTGAGGAAAATTAGTTAAACTCTCCATTTTTGGTCACATCAAACAAAGAGTGGGCAATATAAAACATATTTCAGGAAAACTAAATAGCAAAAAGCGAAGAGGCCGATTTGCTGAACGTTGTGTTGCTATCAGCAACGAACTGATGGGAAAAGCTTTGAAAGGTTGTGTGGCACTGATAATGCCGGTAGGTTTGGATGTATGTCCGGTTTTGGATTTGCGGGTTGTCTAGTTATATGTGGTGTGCGTTTATGGTGTGCGTGTTACTTCAGAGTTAGATTTGATGTAGATAACTGAAAACAGATTTTTTTTATTTCAAGCAATACAAATTTCAGAAGATCGGTTTGAGGTCATTTGGAAACGACGTAGAAAATAAGCATATAATGTTTAAAACCAAAATTGCACTATGAAAACTTGAGAGGCCCATTTTATATGGCCAGTAGTGCACAAAATTTCGATTGTAAGGTATTATTGAGAAGCCAATTCGAATAATTCATGCAATCTAAAACATCTGCTAAGACGTCAATAGCGAGAATATGAATGTTTTAGTACCTGTTTACGGCAATCAAAACTCCATTATTTCGAAAACGAACTTATAGAAAACGAAATTTTCATTCGATTAAAAATGTAGAAAAGTTCGATATAATCAGCCGGTAACGAGATACTTTTGAACATAGGTGAAAATTGCGTATTTTAGTAACTTTCAATGGCCTTGAGGAACGGGTTAGCGTGATCCGATTGAGTTGAAATTTTGTATAGTTTATTTTTTAAATAATTGAAACCACATTCGGGGGTGAGACCGAAAAAAATCCAATGTCGCAAAATAAGGAGCACCCCAGTGCACACCCGGTAGTTTTTTTATCCAGCAAGTGCCAACGTTAGGACATTGGTTTTAATATTTTTTAAATTCATGGCTTAAATCCTTTGTTTTCTTGAGCATCACAATGATGTCACTTGGGATGAATACAGGATTTCTCCTTTTTATTGTGTATGACGATGTCTGGTTTTGCATGAATTTCTCTGTCCGTCATAATCCTTTGTTTTCTTGAGCATCACAATGATGTCACTTGGGATGAATACAGGATTTCTCCTTTTTATTGTGTATGACGATGTCTGGTTTTGCATGAATTTCTCTGTCCGTCATAATCCGTCATAATCAGCATTTCCCACATAAGTGTGACATCGTTGTTACTGACAACCCTTTCATAATATTTTTGCGGCACCGGTATATTGAAGTGCTTTCATATGACCCAGTGGAGATATCTGGCCACTCTATTGTGTCGGTAACTGTACTCCGGTGATGCCAACTTAGTACATGTTCTGCTAGGCCACACATTCTACACTTGCTGTCAACAGGCTTCTTCAAGATCATTATTATTATTAGTATTATTTTCCGGTTATTCCAAGGTGTTAATTACAGCATCCTGGTAGGCCACAATCAATTCCTCGGTCTCCGACTTAAGCTCAGCTGACCTTAAAAAGGCGAATGTTGGCCTAGTCGATAAACCCAGTGTTTCTAAGTATGGGTTTATCAACATGCTGCTTAAACCGATTCTCCTGTTCTGCAGCATTTGCGCTTTCAGATGATTTCGCTAAAGCTCAGTGACTGACTCTGTCTGACCAAGTTTATCTGTGACTTTTTTTGCTGCCTTAAACAATCCTGCGCCCATTCCTGCGATTTCATGATCTGTTACTAATAGCAGAAGCGGATCCGAGCTCCTGAGGATGTTACATGCCATACTCAGTGCTACTTTGCCATGCATACACTCCAGACTGAAGAGCCCCTCCCCCCCCTCCGATGACGTGGGAGATAAACACGAGGAACGGACGATCTTGGATGAATGCTCCTATGGATGTTCATCATCTTGCGGGTATCTCTATCAAGTTGCCGCAGCTCATCTACAGTCCACTTGACTACTCCAGAGGAGTAGAGCAGAACAGGGACGGCAAGCATATTAGTAGCAGACGCCTTGTTCTTCCCCGAAAGTTCGGACGACCAAATCTTTGTCTGTGCTTGCCACGGAGAGACTCCTTTATTTGGGGATACAGTTTAAGGTCATCCATATAGAACATATAAATGACTTTATGCCTCCGGTTGCTGGGTGGGCCACGGTGGTACCTGCGAGTTTGGCGAAGTTCAACAGACAACGGCAGCAGTGAGATGCGAAAGAGGAGGGGACTCAGAGAATCTCCCTGGAATACACCTGATGTTGTTGTGAAGCGAGTCCTCCAAAGTGGTAGCAGTTGTTCTATGCATCTCACTAGTGGCTCTGCTACCGCAGGACATTTGAGCAAATGTAACAATAGTTCATGTAATATGTATTAAATGCCTTACGATAGTCAATCCAGACCATCGATAGATTCCGCTTGTACTGTCTCCTGTGTAATACAGAGGTCTACCAGCAGGCTGTCCTTACAACCTGCCATGCCTTTCTTGGCGCCTCGCTGCTCGTATATCTGCTGAAAGACCGAATCAATTTGCCGTAGTGTCCAAGCAGACAAGATACGCGATATTATTATTATTATTTTTACTAATTGAAAAAAAATTATCAAGGTTTTTTTTCTCTTTGGTCCAATACATCGCATATTAAAATTATTATCACCAAGCTTCTAGTACCATGAATATATTAGTTGTTTATTTAATATTAAGGCATTTCATTATTTTATTAAACATACGTGTATTAACCATGAATAATGAAAAATTTACCACGTAAAACCGAATAATGCAAGATGCGTACAAGTTAAACAAAACAACATATAATTTAAAAGTTTACTAAAATTTTACGATTCAAAAAATATTTTAATTTAAAAATGTATAGGTATGTTTCATATCGCCTGGAGGTTTTCAACAACAAATCGTGTGCTGTACGAAAAATGCCCCGAAGTAAATTAGTACATTTTATGGATGATGGTTGGTTGAATCATTAACAATTATATAAAAAATTTAATGATTTTATAAACATCCGGAGGCCTTTAGTGAGCACGTATACAAGGTGTCACAATATATTCAAATTCCATTTTTTGCAAGCTATCAAAGTTTACCTTAAGCTAAAACAAGGCATTTCTTTGTTCAATTCTGTCGTGATAACTTGCATAGAAACTCATCTACGGTTCGATAGTAATAAAAAAATCACAACTTTGAAATTCGTAGTAATCTTATGCATGCACCAAAAAGATAATTTAGTTTCATTTTTTATTTTTAAAACTTTATATCATTTAAGAGCACCGTTCATTTAAAATATTTCTGCATTTTTTAATATTTCTCCGCCCCACCCATAAAAATGATGAGGTTATTGCAATTGGTCTAAAATTGAAAACTGAAATAGTACCAGATCTTTCTGTTCTGAGGTCCCAGGAACACGAAAAAGTATTTTTTTTAAATGTCCATGCGTGTGTAACTATGCATGCAAGTATGTATGTAAACAGGATAGCGCCGAATTTAGCTAATCAATTATGATTGAAGAATATTTTTATTTATGGTTTTCGGATTACGGCCTTTGAAAATACCTTTTTCAAATATCAAATAATTAGTAACTTTGAAAACAATTGTTTTTCGAAAAAGAAAAAAAAAGTAATTTTTCACTTTCTGTTTAAATCCACTTTCTCTATCACTCGATGTCATTAATACTTTCAAATTTGGCAATCCTAATTAAAACAATAAGTGGCTGGTTCAAAATTTTTGGTTTTCCAATGAATATTCTTGGTAGAAAAAATGAATTTAAATCGAAAATAAGGAATGACTTTTTTCGAGAAACAATTCATTTCCTAGTTATTAATTATTTAATGTTGAAATAAGTAACCTTAATGGGGTCGTAATTCGAAAAAGATAAATCAAAATGTGCTTAAATTTTGAATATAAAGGTACTAAAGCATGCTGATCAATTGTATTGAATTAGTTTTTTAAAGCAGAATGCCTAATATGACTTCTCGGAGAATCGACATTTTTTCTTAATAACAAAGGTACGCCATTGACTAAAATAAGTTTTGCTTTACTCAAAAAAGGCATATTGAATCTCTTTTATACCGATCGAAATTTGGCTGAAATCAGATGGCTAATAATTGAGATATGGAGGGAGGTATTAAAAGTGGGACACGCTGCATATAAAGCAGTTTGTAACAATATACCCATATTTATCTATCCGGTGAATTGGCTGGGTACTTCCGATCAGGTAGAAAGTTGAAATTTGGCATGGATGTAGAGAGAGTACCCTCCCAAAAGTTCCAAAATTTGAAAAAAACGATATGGCGGCTTCAATATAGCAGTTAATTTATACATATGGAAGGCAATACCTGCATTAACATGGAAATACACCAAAATTGTAAGAGATATGTAAACATCGTAGAGAAGAAAGTTGTAGAGAATTAAGTTTTCTACAAAAAAGTCCATATCTATATTTACAATTAATTATTTTTTATTTATTTGCTTTTATCATGATTAGAGAATATTATTTAGGTATTAAGCAAATCACAACTTACGCACTTTTTTATTTATTACGAAATTACCTACTTTCTGTACATTGTGGCACTAATCTGGGCACCAGCGGCGGCTGGTGAAATTTCAATATTTTTTTTCTCGTCTGTGGCGCATGGGACCCATGCGAAATTTGGGAAATAACATCTAGAGAAGCACTTCTCTAATGACCCCTAAAAAATTTTGAAAAAGCAGTTTGCGAAAAAATTTTTGAAAATTTGCTAGCCTCCCCTGGGTCTAGGGACTCCTGTTTACTTTTATTTTTTTTTGTCATATGCATTTGACTTTTCATAAAAATGCATCGACAGATTTTAGAGTTTGTGAAAATATTTTCATTACTAACTGAAATACAATGAACTGAAATTTTGTAATTTACAATTTAACAAATTACAATATTTCAATTCGTTGTATCTCAGTTAGTAATGAAAATATTTTCACAAACTCCAAAATCTGTCGATGCATTTTTATGAAAAGTCAAACGCATATGACAAAAAAAAATAAAAGTAAACAGGAGTCCCTAGACCCAGGGGAGGCTAGCGAATTTTCAAAAATTTTTTCGCAAACTGCTTTTTCAAAATTTTTTAGGGGTCATTAGAGAAGTGCTTCTCTAGATGTTATTTCCCAAGTTTCGTATGGGTCCCATGCGCCACAGACGAGAAAAAAAATATTGAAATTTCACCAGCCGCCACTGCTGGGCATGCTAATATACTAGTTAGGTAAATACTTTAAAACACTCATTATTGGAGAACCAATCAAAACAACCACTCTTCTAGCCAATACTGACGAAGTATTGAGTTACGTGACATGATACGTAGCATTTTAAATAAAAAATATGTTGAAAATACTTAAAGTATTTTTTAAATTCAGTCATTCACACTTTTTTATTTAATACGAATGATCTTCTTTCTGTATATTGGTATATTAATTTGGTCACGCTAATATACTACTTAGGAAAATACTTTGAAACACTCATTATTGGAGAACCAATCAAAATAACTACTCTTCTGGCTAATACTGACGAAGTATTGAATTACATCATAAGATTCCTAGCATTTTAAGGCAAAAAAATATATTTAAAATACACTAATCGTTTATTGAAATTCAGTCCCAGACAGTACCGTATAATCTAAGAATATTCTGTAACTATGCAAAAAAGAATGAATATATTCTAATTAATTCTGGAATAATCCTGGAATATATATAAGATAACGGATTATTCTAGTAATATAATTTTAAACATATACCTGGAATATTCAGCATGAATATGATAGTAATATTCATTTTGGAATATATATATATTTCCTCCTGGGTCAAGAATATTCTAACACTTTGAGAATGAAAGAATAATATTAATTGTTACTCAACCAAATCAACGTTTTATAAAAGCTTTTAATTTTTTCTGTAAAATGTAACTTAAATATATGCGTGTTATTATTTATTTCAATTAATAAAAAATATTTAATATGATTATAATGATTATATTATACAATGATGTTATTCCCAGTTTTAAACAAAAGCTCAATCCATATTTTTGTTATCAGGTTATCAGGTTTGAGCAGTGCAGCCAAGGCTAGACTTCAGAAATAAAGCCATGCACATGTAAATAATGTTTTAAACTACCCGCGATTTTTTCCTATTTACGTATCTCATAACATAACCTCAATATCAGAATTTACGTGCTTTAATCGTTTGTTATTGTTGAGATACTTAAGTGTTTCTATGTGTAGTATAAGTGATAAGTGACCGATGAACAATAAGTAAGTACATTAATCTTTTTTATAGGGAAAATTTAACAGGGCATCACGTCACTTGTACATTTTCTTACTTAAATGAAAAGAAAAAGGGATAGAAATACTACTGGTACTGGCGCAGCTTCATATAGAACTTAATAGAACTCTAAAACTCCATTAGACCATGATACTGATGATATAAATCAGAGACAGTTATTACAGTTGAACCAAAGCTTACCAACAAATTCACATTTACAAGAAAGTACTTATGAGTGCATCAGTCAAAATAATTCCCAAACTTTTAATCATAGTACTGCAGGCACCACGAACTTAATAAGTAGTGTTCATTTAGAGAATATTGTTAGAAGTAATGTTTCAAATAGTGGCAGTGAAAGTAAAGTAAATAAGACATAAAACATAAAATTACTATACTTCCATGTACCTGAAGTTTCGAACGTTCAACTTGAACGAATTTCATTTGAAAAGGAAAGATTAATAAAAATTATAAATCGACTGAGGCGTACCACTTTTACGGTAATATTTGTTGGCAATGATAGTATCGTTGCCAGAAATATTACCAGAAAAATTGTACGTCCAAGTCGATTAACTTCAAATTTTCAATTTAAATTCGTTCAACTGAACATTCGAAACTTCAGGTACATATACTTCTTGGAATATGTGACTAGCAAATGATAACCCTCTGTGCTTAGAGGCAATGGACAAATAATTTGTAGTAACTTTTATTACAAGTTTTCATTTTAATCAATATTTTCTATTATTTTTTGTAAAAAGATATTAATTACCTGTTTGTATCTTTTTTCTAGATTGATAGTATGTGTAGATTGGGTGGCGATAATTACAAGGAATGTTCATGCCGCTTTATGTGAAAAGTAATGAGTGATGACTTGGCCAAGCTTTACAGTTTACACGGACACAAAGACAAAAAAGTGTTTTCCAAAACGGCACTTTTCGCAACAGTTACAGGTAATTATTCAACATAATATATTTGTTTGCGGTTCGGATATATACTTGCTTAAATGAGAAACAAGCCTGTAACTCTCTATTTTTTGCACGATTTGAATAATTTTTTTTTTTATGTAGAGTGACAATATTTCTATGTGTAGGTGACATTAATTTGGTTTTAATTTACATACACGGCCTCCTGCGAAGCGTTTTTTCACCAAAAACAGTAAATCATATTAGCAATTTTTTTTTAAACAGATGATATAATAAATATCCTATTTTAATTGTTTTAATGTAATTTTTTTTTTTTTTTTTGATTTTGATGAAACTTACTATCAAGACATATGGCATGCTGAAGAAGAATCAGTTATTTAAAAAGAAATATAACTTTCTAATTCTATTCTGAATTTTGAATACTTTTTTAGATACTCAGGGGTGACACAGGAATTTTCCCAACTTAAAAAAATTTTCTTCAATGAAAATGATGAGCGAGGGGGGTAAAATTTTTCTCGAATTTTCTCAACTTGAAGCTTGATTTTCCTAACTCGGACCACAATAAATAAGAATTCCTTCGAAAATAAAAACTGATGAGGGGAGGGGGTAAGAGATGAAGGATAAAGTAAAAACAAATTTTGAATTCTTTGGTTATTGTACACACGCTAAATCATGGGGGCGGCTAATGGCAAAAAATGTTTTGAAATATTAGCTTTTCTTATATGTAATAAATACCAGTTTTATGGGCTCTTGCTTGATTTACCTATGTACTCCTATTTACCCAATTTACCCCTCAACCCTTCAACGGAATAAGATCAGAATATAATCCTCGTTGAAATACATATAATTCAAGTCAATATGTTAAAGGTTCTAGAGTAATTGTGCGTATAAAAAAAGTTACAGACCGACGGACTTTTTTTTTGTTCAAACTTAAAATCTCGACGTTTCATGACATTCTAAGTCTATTTGAGCAATAAAATTTTTCAATTTTTTTTTTGCGCTACTATACTTCCAAGTAATTACAAAATACAAAAATATGAGTTGATTCTTGGTTTTACCATTAGCTTTCTTCAATACACAAGTTTAAATTCTAAATAAAAATCCTATAAAATGTTTTCTTTTGTTTTAGAAACAATGAAACGGACAAAGAAGATCTTAAGATAGATTCAAAATATAAATATATTTATTAAATACTTAATAAATAATTCTGCAATATTATACTTTCAATATTTTATTTTTCCATATTTTTTGAATTTTTAGGAAGAAGGCACTGATATGCTAGGAGTGGAAAGTTTTCAGGTGATTACTGTTATTATTTTACATTTTAATTTTTATATAATTATTTAAATCGAAAAGTAAGATAATCAGATATCAAGCTGAAGGAGCTTCTGTAAACAATTGCGAGTGTCTTCCCTTATACAGGTGCAAGTGAACCACGTATACCAGAGGACCTGTATACATTCTCACGGGAATATTCCTGAAACCAGCCTAAGGGAATATCCTATATAAACCTAGATTATTCCAGGAATATAAATATATATATTCCTGGCAAAAGCTGTGAATATGTTTGAAACATATAAATATTCCTGGATTATTCTTGGAATAATTTGGTAATATTCTTAAAGGAATAATCTAGGTTTATGTAGGATATTCCCATTGGCCGATTCTAAGAATATTCCCCGGAGAATTTATATATTCACGGCCTATTCTAAGAATGATTCTTTATTCTCAAGAGTATATTCCAGGAATATTCTAAGATTATATTGTGCTGTCTGGGGTATATGTAAAGGAAGCGTGCAAAATGTGGAATCGTGCAGATTCAACAGATTTAAATGCAAATATTGCCAAAGCGATGAAAGCTACATACCCTATACGCCGCCACGCACTTTTTTAGGAGAAATTGAATTCTCTGCAGCTCTGTTCCTCTAATTTTTACGATTCTTACCATGTTGGCAGGCAGCGCCTTCATTTTAACGTGAATATTGCTTTCCATGTCTATATAGACCGGCTGCCATATTGAAGTCGCCATTTTTAATTTTACAAATTTTGGAATTTTCTGGAGTCGGGAAGGAATTTCCTACCATCATGCCTTTCAAATTCATAGCTCATCGGGAAATATTTTTTACAATTCTTCCTCCTATTTTGAGGACACTTACTTAATTTCTACATAGTGAAAAAAATTGTATATATATATATATATATATATATATATATATATATATATATATATATATATATATATATATATATATATATATATATATATATATATATATATATATATATATATATATATATATATATATATATATATATATATATATATATATATATATATATATATATATATATATATATATATATATATATATATATATATATATATATATATATATATATATATATATATATATATATATATATATATATATATATATATATATATATATATATATAGACATATGAAGCCTCAATGCGAAGCCCAAAACAGCACATTCTGCCGCTTACTCGAAGCCCACAACACACATACGAAGCCCGCCCTCGGGCTTCGTAAAAATAAGCGTGTATAAAACCTAGACTATGTTATTCTCAACAAATCCCGCCAATTGGCAAAATTTCGCCCGGGCATCAAATTGCACCTCCTTTCTCTCAAAACATACGCGATGTAGTTGAACGAATAGATCTTCAGATGGCGCTACAGTTGTCGGTGTATAAGCGATATATACAGTGAATATATTTGACGCATTTTGTAATGCCCTATTTTATTCGATGCATTATACGAATCCCTAAGTCTTGGCAACACTGTACATCTGCTTGGTAAATATTATGCAGCCAACTAATGTGTTTGTATCTGTAATATTTTTGCTGTGGCAATGATAATTTGTGGCTATGATAATTAAATATTTTATGTTAATTGTGTTTATCTAATGGCTGACTTAGAACTGGACTCGTAACTAAATAATATTTATATCTGCTATAAGATGACAAAAAAACTGTTGTTATTTAACAAAAAATCTATTGATACTTTTTACTTTTTTACTTCACTAAGATTATATAGACTGTCTTTTTTTTCCGTGCGTTCAGCAGCAAAAATCGTAATTATAAATATAATTAATTTGTGATTTTAAGTACACCTATACAGGGTATTAACTAAAATGTTGAGGATATTTCTAAGTAGATTCCTTGGCAAGAATTAAGGAAAATTAGTATTAACTGTTCCAAAATTAGCCCTCCCTGGAAAGCTTTTAAAGGGGCGAGTCCAAATCTCCTCTACTTTATATTTGTTAAATATTTCCCATCTTCTTTGTTATTTCCGTTCATTTAGTTTACATTACTTTTAATCTGAATAATTTTGAGAGAAGCGTATTAAATACATATGGAAGAAAACGCCTTATTTTTATGCATGTCAGGGTATTCTTTTTTTAAGCAAGAAGCAAACAGTTTTAAAATTTTCTGATGAAGTTATAAGCTAAGTTTCAATCGTTAAGGACTGTTGAAAAGTCATAAAGGGTGGTTTATTTGATACATTTAAGAGATGCCACGGAGGATGAAAAGACTTTTGCATAAATATCATATTGAGTAAAAATTATTGATAAAAGCACTATAATGAGTCTGAAAACAATAATTTCAAACATTATTTTAATGCATGCTTTACAGGAAAAGCTAATTTTAAAAAAGTTCATATGAAAGATCCGACTTTATTTTTGTCAAGTAATCTAGTTACTTGCCGAATATATGGTAGATATATATTATTCCGTATAGTACAGTGAATGAAGGTAGAAATCAACTATTACCTCCGATTTCGGTGAACCTCCATCGATTTGCATGAAAATTTGGGAATGAGTATATTTTACCCTCAACTTCAAAAGTGACATATGCTCGACTTGCGCTTTTTGCATTTTAGGGTGAAATCCACCTCTTTTGTTAAAAATGGGAAAAAATGCAGATTTAAGCATTCTGGCGTAAGTAATCTCGTTTAATTAGATAAAATAAATATTTTTCAACACTTATATGCATGATTTATGATTTTAATTAATTTTTCAACCCTTTTAGCAACCACTCCTTAAATCGAAAATCATTAAAAAATCATTTTTTGTATTTCTGAAATATGAAATCGCATATTAACATTACACAAACGGTTTGTTTAATGTTTATGATATAATTTTTGGTTGACTGTGAAATTTCTACCCTTAGAAACCACCCCCTTAATGCAGAATCATTGAAAAAATTGGTTTCAAGAAACTTTAATTATTTGAATAATACATTACTGAATTGAAATCTCATTTACTGAGTATTAAAGTAATTATTTATTTATTGCGAAATTTTCCACCCTTAAAAACTACCACTTGTCATAAAAATAATGGAATTTTTTTTTATCAGCTTTAATAGCTTTAATTATTTAGAATCTTTTTTATTACTTATGATAAACTTTATTAATATATTTCAAACTTTATTAATATTATTCTTTCCACATTCCCCAAACTAGCCTTCGTGCACAAATTGATGAAAAAGCATAATTTAACGTTGGAAACAATTTTTCAGTGCTTATGTGACTTATAAAAATTTAATTTATTAATTAAGAGGAAAATGTATTAAAATAAATATTAAAATATATGAAAAGTTTATTCATTTTTTATTTAAATAATGTTTCATAAATTAATCAAATATTAATAGTACATTAAATTTAATTTTTCACTCGTCATCAGAGCTCTCTTCACCAACTTCTCCTTCTTCATTAATTGGAGGGCTATTTTGGCAATTGTCCCCACTGCATGATCCGCAGGTTGCATTGCAAAATAACCCTACTCTTCGACATCCGCAAGAAGCGCCGCATCCTTTTATTGTTTTTTTACAATAACTCCGTTAATTTTTATGATATCAGGTTCATCCAAAAACCATTTGAAAGGTACTTTCAAGGGCTATAAGATCGTATTAAATTTAATCTTTTAAAACCTTTATTTTTTAGAAGATAAAAGGTTAAAGGGCCCCGGTTACATGGTTCTCGCAGTAAAATTTAGGCTTTAAACGTTTCTATCTCGGTTATTTTTTATCCTACAAAAATAAAAAAAAACTAAAATCTTTGTTAAAAAAAAAACTCAAATTTCGTTCTCTATTATTTTTTACATATATCGAGTATTTTTGGAGTTATTATCAAAAGAAAATGAAATTTACGAAAATTTGAAAAATTCTGATTTTTTTAAATCATTTTTTTTTCAAAAATATGCATTCTAAACCGGTCAAAATTTTGAAAGTCATTACTTATGCTAAAATAAAGAAAGTCTTATAGGGATTACTATAAATTTTAATTTTTGTGGAAATGGCGTAGGTTTTATTTTTCACTTTTTCCTAAAAAATTCGAAAGGGTTCTCTTATTTTCATCATAACTTGCTTAATTTTGATGCTATCAACTTCTTCTATAGCTCATTTGATAGGTATTTCTAAGTACTTTGAAAAGTGTTCAGTAAGTATATTTTATAAAATGCATCGTTTTCCCGTTATTTAAGCTTGAATACTTAGATTTGAGTACTCACCGAAAAATAAATATACATTCAATTACCTATAGCTTACTTTGAATTAATATTAAAAGTTTTTTTAAGGAAGGAATTTATTCGTTTTTTTATTAGCTTTAATTTTTGTAAAAACTTATAGTTTTTGAGTTATTTATGAAAAACCGCTTTAAAACGCATTTTTTTAACGAAAAATCAAAATCTTTGATCTTTAATAACTCAAAAAGTATTGATTTATTTTAATAACTTTATATAACAAATTTTGCTTAGAATTGGTCCCTCTATCGATTCCTGGGATTATTTTTCATAAAATAATTTCCACCCCCGAGAAGGGGTGGCATCCACCCCCAGGGTAAAAGCGCAAGTTGGCACTATGTCACTTTTGTTTCTTGAGGTATTTTCTAACTACTCACAAATTTTCATGAAAATCGATGGAGGTTCAACGAAATCGGAGGTGAAAACCTTCAGTGACTGTACTAGTAGTGTGGAAATAATAGTATATTAAATATCATCAGAACGGTAACGGACATTTACCGCCGAAGACCGGTATAACCCTTAAGGTTCGCGATGCTTATACTGTTTTTTGTACAATCGTATTAAATTCCAATTCAATTAAAATAATTTAATTTCTACTAAATAAACGAAAAGTCAAAAGCCACGTTTATATTTCGTGGCAAGTACAACTTGTCAAATATGATATTTTGTATTTGTATTTTGACATTTCGTTTATTTACTAGAAATTAAATTATTTTAATTGAAGTGTAATTAAAAACAATCGTGCAGAAAGTAATGTTATTTTTTTTTAAATACATAGAAATGACCTTATTTTTTGTACTTATTTTTGTGAAATAACAATATGACAATACATGTCAAAACTCTAATTGTCAAACGTATAAAACGTGTATGAAACTTTTATAGTTTGTTATATTATTAACCCCCCCAGAAGTGCTAGAAAGTGCAAATATAGCAACTCTAAATTTACTTCCAGATAAAAGCAGAAAACTTCACGAGAAAACTTATGCGGGTTTTATTTCATGGTGCAAGAAGAGAAGCAGGTATCGCGCTATTCGGAATCGGTGCTATTGGCATATTTGTCCGATGTTACAAAAAGAGGCCTAATGAATTTGTAATTGTATTTTTGATATTTTTTAAGTTACATATGTGTTACCATAATTAAATAAATAAAGTAACACTTAGAATTCAATTTTGTGTTATAAAATAAAAATAAGATTTTTTCCTATGTAATAATATACAATCAACGGAAAATTTTTATAACTTACTCGTGTGTTAATCGGCGATTAATAATCTCGACAAATAATGCGCTCGCTACCGCTCGCACGTTAAAATGTCTCAATTTATTAATCGCTCTCATTAACATACTTGTTTGTTACATAACTATTATCTTATAGGTGTGTATTGTCTCTAGATATATGGTGGAGTGAGGTGACAACAAATAGCAAAATAAATCATGTACTTATTTTATTTTTAAATTTTTAATTAACTTTATTTGAAAAGAAATTCTGTTTGAAAGGAAATTGACAATATTTATTTTATATTTATTGTGGACAAGGAAAAGTGGTAGAAAACTTCATATTTGATTATAGAAAGCCATTAAATCAGTTTTCAGGGAAATTCATTCAAATCCAATCGATTTTCTATTAACTTACTTTTTTCGTCTAAGAGCACCCCACACTATTAGTGGAGTGAAAATAAATTTTGAATGAAGCTGTTTGGCTGCAGGAATTTTATTGTTTTAATTTGTTTTATGTATAATAACAAGTGCTATGAGCAGTTTTGGATTAAATGGGTCCATTGCTTATTGTAATATTTTAACAATTTACACTGAAATTTGCTGTTATTTTCATTAGTACCTCCGGTCCTAGTAATCGTATCGTAAAAATAAAAATAGCGAATTATTCGCAATAAAATCTTGAATAAGACTAAGCCTATGCAAAAACTAGATGATAGTTTGTTAATCAGTAAAAAAAATAAAAACCACCAAAAATTGCCTTTTTTGATAATAATTTAATAAATATAACATAATAATGCATCAATTTTAACGAAAGTCCGTGGAACTAAGCCTTTTATTGAACTAAACCTGTGCTAAATTTTAGCTCAAAATAAATATTTTTGAACAAATCTCAAACGACTAAAAACCAATAATAATTTCGAAATTTTTATCGCTTATTGTTTAAGTGCAGTGACTCGTGTGCGGTAAATTTTTGTTTAAAATGTAGGTTTTTACATGTATTTTCCAACAGTGTTAAGAAAAAAGAATTCTCACTTAATCCGTTTTTTCTTGAAATTTATTTATTATTTTCAAAGTTACAGTTGTAAACAAATTCAAATAACTCTGGATTTTTTTATGAAACCAAAAGCGGGAAATGAATTATGAAAATAGATGAAATATCTAACATTTCTCTAAAAAAATTAGTGATCTATTTGCATTTGGGGCCGAGAAACGTCAGTTTCTGTGTTTAGGTCGCTTATAAATAAACAAGTCGATATTTTTTCTAGAAATTTGGATTGATTGTTTTTCGATACTTATGTTTTTGTCTCCGCTGTTTGAAAATGAGTCAAAACTATAACTTTTAGAATTACAATTAGAATAAAGCGGTTTTGACACATAGTCAATTTTTTTTACTTTCTTATCCATTTTTGTCACGGAAGGGAAAACAAACCTAACCTGAACAGTTATTCTTATGGCTATGTACACAGTTTTGTAAATTTAATTTACCTGATACAATAAAAAAATGGCAGTTAGTTATTTGAACCAGAGACTGAAGTATGATCTGTAAAACCATAATAAACCTTTAGAGCTATTTGGCGATTTTCGGATCTCTAACATAATTGCTAAAAGCCGGACTATCGGGCCTCTATCTTTTTTAACAATTGTGCTTCTGGATTGTTCTCAACTAGGTGAGACTAATATTATTGAAGAATAACCAGTCCAAATTTTAAGAACATATATCAATTTGCTTATTTATAAGCGACTTAGACGCAAACACTGACGTATCTCGGCCCCAAATGCAAGTAGATCATTATTTTTTTAAGAAATATTTCATCTATTTTCATAATTCGTTGCCTGTTCTTGGTTTGATAAAAAATCCAGTTATCTGAATATGTTTATACCTATAATTTTGAAAATTATAAACAGATTTAAAAAATGGTCTAAATGAAGATACTATCATTGTAAAATTCATGTAAAAAACCTACATTTTGAAATAAAAATGTTCTAAGAATCGATGCACTTAAACAGTAAGCGATTAAAATTTCGAAATCTTTTTTTATTTTTAGCCGTTAGAATAAATATTTTATGCTAAAATTTGGCACGAAGGTTTAGTTCAATAAAGTGCATAGTTCCTCCAACTTTCGTTAAAATGGATGCATTATTACGTTATATTTCTTAAATTGTCAAAAAAGGCAATTTTTTGTGGTTTTTATTTTCTTACAAATTAACGAATTATCATAAAGTTTTTTCATAGCCACTCGCTATTTTTATTTTTGCGATACAATTATTAGGACCGAAGAAAATAAGGAAAAGAGCAGAAAATTTCAGCGTTGAAAAATAAATTGTTAAAAATTTTTTTACGCTGGACCGCTGAATTAAAAACTTCTCGGTGGCACTTATTATATCTACGACAAATTAAAATAATAAAATTGCTGCAGCCAGAGAATTCCTTATTCACCTATTTTGTTACTTAATTTGACTTCACTATATATGATTTAAAATGTTAACATATTTAAAAACGAAATTAAATAACTAAAAAATCAGAACGTGAAAAATTTATAATACTGTACATTACAGCAAACTGAGAAAGTATTAGTCACATATTTAAAATTACTAACTATAACAGCCCATTGTAGTGCCTGGCCGACCAGATGGTAGGTCGACACTTTCTATGAAATTCCCGCTAAAATTTTAGCTACCTGATATATGTTTACTGGTCAGTACCACTTGTTTACGAAATGTTAAAATCCACTTTTAAACCATTTAGAAATAATGTCATATGGATTAAATTTCGTTTACTTCCCTCGCTAACCGAAGGGAAGTAGGGTATTGTAATCGTAAAAAGTTACCCTCCGAGATTTCTTCGCGTTTCAGACTATGCAGATTACGAAAATTAAAGCCATTTAATTCCATCAGTCTGTCTGTCTGTCGGTCTGGTGTCTGTCTGAGTCAGAAGTATGTATCTATTTCTAACAATACACATAACAATTATTGTAGTTTATAAGATATATATTGTGGGGAAAATATTACAAAACCGTTTGACGCAGAAGAAAAATATTTGGTCGTTAGTTGACGCTACTGTCAACGAAGAATAGTGAAAAAATAATGAGGAAAAAAATGTGACGAAAGACGGTTATATTTTGCGTGTAGTTAACACAACTGTCAGGGGAAAAATATGTACAGGGTGTTTACTCTAAAAAAAGAATGAAAAAATGGATTGCGGACAATAATGTTTCACATATAGTTAACACAACTGTCAAAGAAAAATATGAAAAAATATACAGGGTGGTCGCCCCAAAAATAATAATAAAAAATTAGACGAAGGACGATATTATTTCACATGCAGATATCACAACTGCCAAGTAAGAAAAATATGAAAATATAGAAAAAAATAATGAAAGAAGATGGCGGAGATTTCGCATGTAGGTAACATAACTGTCAAAGAAGAAAAAATATGAAAAATTTACAGGGTGGCCACTTTAAAAAATAAGAAACGACACAGTAAAATGATATTTGAAATGTAGTTGTCAGTCGTTATTACCAGGAAAAAAATCTGATATAGTTTTTATAAGAAAAATAAGCAGGGTCGTCATCCAACCTAAAAAAATAATTCAGAAATAAAGGAGGTCAATCAAAGGGGGAAGAAAATTTTAGTCCGTTCCAATATGGTAGAAAATTGACCGAGAGGTGATTTTTTTTAAGATTAAGTGTTTTTTTTCCTGCTCTCCAAAAGTCAAATTTCGACGCTCGTTTTTCGCGATTAACTCAAAAAAAACCGCTGCCCAAGGAGTCACTACTTTCACTTCCAGATTTTCTAACCAAGTCTCTCACAACGAAAAAATTTTGTATGTGGGAATAATTGTTTATGGAACTTTAATAATATAATATTTGAAATCTCTACCCCAAAAACCCATAAAACGATATCCCACATCGGTAGTGGGATGGGGGTGGTGATAGGGGAATGGTAATAGGGGTGGATGAAGTAAAAAAATATTTTGAGATTTTTGGTTCTTGTACACACACTAAATCACAATTTTTTTAATCCCCTTTAATAATGGGGTGGGGGTGGTAATGGGGGTGACTAATGCCAAAAGGTTTTTGAGACCTTAGCTTCTCTTACATATACTAAATACAAATTTTATGGACTCTTACTAAATACAAATTTTATGGACTCTTACCTGTTTGATTTACCTATTTATCCCCATTTACCCCAATTTACCACCTAACCCTTCGACGGAAGAGGATAAAAATACAATTTATTTCCAGATCTCCTTAAAATACATACGTGTACCAAATTTTAAGTCAATATCTTAAACAGTTCCAGAGTAATCGTGAGCACAAAAAAAGTTACAGACGGACCGACAGACAGGATTTTTTTTCGCTCAAACTTAAAATCACGACGTTTCATGACATTCTAAGCCTATTTGAACAACAAAAATTTTCAAAATTTTTTTTGTCGTTACTATACTAAAGTGGAAGTAATTAAGACTTGAGAAGAAGAACGTTGACCACAATGTTGAAAGATATTTTAATTCTCTACAATTTCTACAAGTTATGTCTATTCTTTGTTCAAAAATTCGTTTATATGAAAATCGAATTTTGCGAAAATGATTTCTTTTAAATTGCGTTCTAATAAAAAAATTCATTTAAAGTTTTTTTTAAGCTTTTTAAATGAATAATTAAATGGTTTAGATGCCTACATTATTTTCCTTAAAAATAATTTATAACCTAAAAAATCCAACCTTATTGTAAAAAAACATTTTATACATTTATAAGGAAACAAAATATTAGAAATTTTTGTTGAAAAATAAAGTTTATTCAATTACCTTTCAACTGGGACCAACCGATTTCATTTACCCTAATTACAGCGTCTTCTGTGAACACCCCCTATAGACAAGGCCGACGCACAAAATCGATGAGTCATCAACACAAGACTTTTGGTTGCTTCATAAAAATTTAAACAATTTATGTAGCAATATTAAATTTCTGCTATTTTTCTTATTATGGTCATAGTCTCCATATCGCAAATAATAAAAAAACTAATTTTAAATAAAAATAGACATAAAAAAACTTTCAGATAATTTGTTACCTTGCAAAGAAATAGGCACCATTAAAAATTGCCCTCTTCGTATAATTGGGGTGAAATTATGCCATTTATTGCTTTAGTTTTCAAGTTATGTTTACTTACTTTTTTTTGATAAAATATACATTTTTTTCGTTATAATAATAGGACTATTAATTTTACTTCCACATCCAGTGGAAGTATAGTAACGACAAAAAAATTTTTAAAAATTTTTATTGTCCAAATAGGCTTAGAATGTCATGAAACGTCGAGATTTTAACTAACTGTAACTTTTTTTTGTGCGCACGTTTACTCTGGAACCGTTTAAGATATTGACTTGAAATTTGGTACACGTATGTATTTTAACGTGATCTGGAACTAGATTATATTTTCATCTTGTTCCATCGAAGGGTTGGGGGTAAATTGGGGTAAATTTGAGGTAAATAGGTAAATTAAGCAGGTAAGAGTCCAGAAAATTGGTATTTAGTATATTAAAGAGAAGCTAAGGTCTCAAAAAAATTTTTGGCATTAGCCACCCCCATTACCACCCCCACCCCATTATTAAAGGGGATGAAAAAAAATGTGATTTAGTGTGTGTACAAGAACCAGAAACTTCAAAATATTTTTTTACTTCATCCACCCCCACTACCACCCCCTATCACCACCCCCACCTCACTACCGATGTGGGGTATCGTTTTATAGGTTTTTGGGGTAGAGGATTTTAAATATTATATTATTAAAGTTCCATAAGCAATTATTTCCACCTACAAAATTTGGATGTGGAAGTAGTGATTCCTTGGGCAGCGGTTTTTTAGATAGATTTATGACTAAGTAGTGTCTTGCTTCAAGCTTTACCATTGCCAACAGTTCTTTTGACATTTACTGGACTATTCACGAAAACGCCATGTGCTTTGTAAGCACGATAACTGAAGGACCAAGAGTCCGGTCGTATTTAAATTTGGACAATAAGTTAAAGTTAGCTAGAGGAAGAGCCACGTTGTTATTTAAAAAAGTCCAATCTGCAAATACAACAGTTAAGACATCTTAAGAAAAAATGCAAATATAAACTGTTGTAACTCTTGATAAGATTTGACAATAACAAAAATTCTGCAGAATGTAGCTAGAAGCTCTTCGCCAACTAAGCTGGCATCATCAGGAGACGATTAGAATTACAAACATAGCAATTATATCTAGAAAAATCAACTTATTTTCAACAAACTGCAGAATGTCATATAGAATGTTTAACAGTTATGTAAAAACTTCAGAAAACTGGCGAACAATAATATTTACATTCATTTATTTCTTTTTGCTTTCTATTGACTTTGACTTTTATCATGTGGGTAGTTCCAATAGAAAAAAGAACAGTTACATTAATTCTTCAACGTTTTATATAACATTGTTCTATTTTCAAACTTCTCAAACAGTCTAGTTCACAGATTCACGTGTTAATTCTTGATAAAGCTCGTAAAAATCTGGGTGAGGGTTCATTGAATTCGGAATGACGTCTAGAAAAATGTGCAAAAGTTTCAAACCCGCAAAAGTTATAAACAAATTAAGATTGAAAAAACAACGAGATTCGTTTTTTGCAAATAACTCGAAAACTATTAATAGTTAAGAAATTAAAAGAAAAAGATTCTTAAAGAAATTTCCAATAAAAAACTCCCGGTACTCTATCTCTATTATTGATAATTTTAATTTAATGTTGAAAACAGAGCTACAATGCTCTGAAACCGACCGTAGCAAGTAAAAACATTTTTTTATATTATTAAATATTAATTTAGAAATTAAAAAAAAAAACCGCTGCCCAAGGAATCACTACTTCCACATCCGGATTTTCTATCCAAGTCACACAACGAAAAAATTTTGTATCTGGAAATAATTGCTTATGGAACTTTAATAATATAATATTTGAAATCCTCTACCCCAAAAACCCATAAAACGATACCCCACATCGGTAGTGGGGTGGGGGTGGTGACAGGGGGTGAGAGTGGGGGGGTGGATAAAAGTAAAAAAATATTTTGAGGTTTCTGGTTATTGTACACACACTAAATCACATTTTTTTTTCATCCCCTTTAATAATGAGGTGGGGGTGGTAATGGGGGTGGCTAATGCTAAAATTTTTTTTGAGACCTTAGCTTCTCTTGTCTATACTAAATATTAATTTTATGGATTCTTACCTGCTTGATTTACCTCTTTACTCCAAATTTACCCCAATTTACCCCCCAACCCTTCGACTGAACAAGATGAAAATATAATCTAGTTCTAGATCTCGTTAAAGTACATATGTGTACCAAATTTCAAGT
Organism: Rutpela maculata; assembly: GCA_936432065.2. Lineage (NCBI taxonomy): Eukaryota > Metazoa > Arthropoda > Insecta > Coleoptera > Cerambycidae > Rutpela > Rutpela maculata. Next base: position 119,371,040 of record OW386285.2, read on the forward strand.
CAATATCTCAAACGGTTCCAGAGTAAACGTGCGCACAAAAAAAAGTTACAGACTGACAGACCGACAGACCGACGGACAGAAATTTTTTTTTTCGCTCAAACTTGAAATCTCGACGTTTCATAACATTCTAAGCCTATCTGAACAATAAAAATTTTTAAAAATTTTTTTGTCGGTACTATACTTCCACTGGAAGTGGAAGTACACAACAATTTCTCGTTGGAAAAACAATTTTTTGCCGATTTTTCATAAAATGAGCCTATTGTTGGTTTATACATTTTTTAGAGTTTGTGTTTGTTTTATATTTCAAGTCGGATAATTGTTAAACAAAAGCCACTAAAACTATTTCGCTCCGTGGAGACCCTATGTCAACTATACTTTATGGGATTATGACATTGCGATGATTTTAATTATTATTGTCTGTTAGTTATTAATTATTTAAGCCAACAAAAAACTAAAAAATGAAAAAGAGAGGTTGAAATTTTTTTTTTATTAATTTTAATTATTATTAGTGTTAAAAATACTATAAGATTACATAAACTTTAAATTTTTGGTGCTATTTGTTTAAACAAATTTTATAGACAAATATATAAATTACGTATTTTTGAAAAACATTTTTTGCCATTTTAATTGTTATAAAATATTATGTGATTTAATTTTTTTTTTAACTGTTTACAATCAATTTTTTCCTGTTTTCATTAATTAAATATATTATAAAAAAAAATTATTCTTAAAATTTATTATTTGCAATTCTCTACAAGGGAAATTTTGTTTGTTGTTAATTTATTTGTTTATTTATTAATAAACAACTTGTTATTAACAATCGCTGAACGTGTTTATATTTTTTTTTATAGAAAAAAAAACAAAAACAACCTTATACATAAACATGTAAAAAAAAATAATATTTAAAATCTAAAATTCTATAAAAAATATATTAAAAATTTTTATGTATACGGTTGTATACATTATTTTTTTCCATAAAAAAATATAAACACATTCGGCGATTGTTAATAACAAATTGTTTATTAAGTAAACAAATGAATTAACAATAAATAAAAATTTCCCACCTTGGAGAGAATTGAAAATAATAAATTTTAAGAATAAATTTTTTTCTTAATAATTTGTTTAACTAATGAAAAAAGAAATAATTGATTATAAAACGTTAAAAAATTGTTTTAGGAATTTTTTTTAAATCATTTTATAACAAAATGGCAAAAATTTTTTTTTTCAAAAATACGTAAATTATCTATTTGTTCATAAAATTTGTTTAAACAAACAGCACTAAAAATTTAAGGTTTATATATTATGTTTATAGTATTTTTGAGTATAAAAACAGTATTAATAATTAAAATTAATAAAAATTTCAACCTCTCTTTTCCATTTTTTAGTTTTTTGTTAGCTTGAATAATTAATAACTAATAGATTGTAACAATTAAAAACATCGCAATATCATAATGTCATAAAGTATAGTTGACATAAGGTGTCCACGAAGCGAAATAATAATAAATTTAGTGGCTTTTGTTTAACAATTATCCGACTTGAAATATTAAGGCAAACTCTAAAAAAATTTGTTAATTCACAATAGGCTCATTTTATGAAAAACGAGGATCCAACGGGATATTGTTCCTTTAAGTATCTAAATAGTAGGTACCATAATTTAAAAAATTTTTAAATTAATATTTAATAACATAAAAAAATGTTTTTACTTGCCAAGGTCGGTTTCAGAGCATCACAACGGCTTTGTGTTCACCGCGCGGATCTCTATTTTCAACATCAAATTAAAATTATTAATAATAGAGATAGAGTTCTGGGAGTCAGGAGTTCTTTATTGGAAATTTCTTCCTTTTTAAGAATCTTTTTTTTGAATTTCTTATATATTAACAGTATTCGAGTTATTTGCAAAAAACAAAACTCGTTATTTTTTCAATTTGAATTTGTTTATAACTTTTGCAATGGTTTATGTGCGGGTTTGAAACTTTTGCACATTTTTCTGGACGTCATTCTAAATCTAATGAGACCTCACTCATATTTTCACGAGCTTTATCAAGAATTAACATGTGTTTGAACGTGTGAACTTGTCTAAAAGAACAAGTACATAAAATATTTAATTTAATAATCATCATAAATTGAAAAATGTTTATAAATAAGCATAGGCAGGGTGTGGGCTTCAAGTAAGCGAGGAATATGCTACTTTGGGCTTTATTTTGAGGCTTCATATTTGTACAAAAAACCTATTTTAGTCAAACGTCAATAATGGAATGAATACCTTGTATCTGTTACATATTTTGCATTAGAATAAATATAAACTATATCAATTATCACTTTTAACATGCATACCCTAAACATAATTATTTATATTAGGGCGGTCCCTTTGGTGCCATGCGGCCGTGACCTACAACAATGCAATTATATTATTAACACATCGACTACGCAATTATATTGTCGCACACAGTTATATCATTTAGTTAAAGAATTAGAAGAGAAGTGGCAACTATGTATGGCTTCGTGTAATCTGAAACATGTATACATTTTATACAACGGGCTTCGTAATGTACCATAATTATAAAAGGCTTCGTATGACATGTCGTGTTGTTTTTAATCTGCATGTCCAAAAAAGTTCCCCCCTCTCATGTTGCTCGCGTTATTATTCCCACTTAAAACATTATTAACAGATGTACACACTATTTAAATTACAAATAAGGCTGGGCTTCTGGTACCCTGTAGTGTATGGTGGGCTTCGTTTCATGCGTACCGTACGTATATATATATATATATATATATATATATATATATATATATATATATATTACTATTATTTCTAATCAATAGTTGCATATATAACAATCCTCCTAACTAAATTAAAACAAATGAACTGTTTCAATTTTACAATAATGCATATACAAAAATATAAGTTTATAAACCAAATCTCATAGGTGGTTTTCTAACTCCATTTGATCGTCTTAATGGTAGTTCTTGACTTTTGGTAGGTGTTTCTAATTTTTTTGGTATCGGTGGTTCATCGTTTATTTCTGGTTCCGAGATATTCTGTGCGGTATCTCCTGAGGAAGTTCCAGCTGTGTTCAGACTTTCCAGGTGTGGATTGTGATTGTTCTCTCTGTTCATAGTAATTGAAGGTATATAAATTACTTTGTTGTCAATACGTGGCTCCACTGATGTGCTTCTCATTTGATCAATGTGTCTCCTCCAAACAACTCCATTTACCAATATTTTGTAATGTAATTTTCCTTCACGCTCTATTACCTTTCCACTACACCACTTTTCATCCTTATTGTGATAATTTCGGGCCAATACTTTACTTCCAATATCAAATTCTCGAATTTTATTTAAATTAACAGGATTTTGGTGATCACGCATTTCCACAGTAATGTTTGGTCTTATCAAATCGATTCGTGTACGAATGTTTCTTTTGAGCATTAATTCTGCTGAACTTCGACCTGTGGTTGCGTTCATCGTCTTCCTCTGTTGCATTAAGAACAAGCATATTTTATATTCTATATCGCCTTGATCTGACGTCATACATCTAATGCTTCTTTTTACGGTTTGCACATATCTTTCTGCTTGTCCATTAGTCGCTGCATGGTACGGTGCACTAAACTTGTGATGTATACCATTCAGATTTACAAACGTCTTGAACTCTTCGCTGATGAATTGTGCTCCGTTATCTGTTACTATAGTTATTGGTAGACCAAATCTTGCAAATATTTTTCTAAGTTCTCTAATGGTAGTTGTTGACGTTATTTTCTTCATAGGTACTACCTCTAGCCATTTTGAATGAGCATCAACCACTATTAAAAAGTACTGTTCCATAAATGGTCCTGCAAAATCTATATGGATGCGTTGCCATGGTTGACTAGGAAATTCCCATGGATGTAAAATAACTTTTGCCTCTTCTTTTTGCAACTTCCAACAACTAGTACAACTTTTAACTTTCTCCTCAATGCATTTATCAATATTCTTCCACCAACAGTAACTACGTGCAAGTCCTTTCATTTTAACCATGCCTATATGGGCACTATGTAGTTCTGCTAATATGATGTGCTGTAAGGATTTTGGAATTACCACTCTTATTCCTCGTAGAATACATCCATTCTCAATAGTCAGTTCATTTTTCTTTCCAGCAAAATCTGTTCCCTTTAAACTATTCCCTGTCTGTAACAACATATAAAGTTTCCTCAATTCTGCATCTTCTTTTGTTGCTTTACTAACTGGTAACATTTCAATTTGTCTCAATTGAAATAGTGAAATTACCTTGTTTCTCTGTTGCATTTAACGGAAATCTAGGAAAATAATCAGCATTACTATTTTCCGTTGTTTTCCTGTAGACAATATCATAATCAAATCCAGTTAGAAATTGAGCATAATTCGTGTCGCTGTCATAGCTGGTAAATTCTTCTGTGGATTAAATATTGTCCTGAGTGGTCTGTGATCTGTTATCAATGTAAACTTTCTTCCATAACAAAACTGGAAAAATTTATGTAACGACCAAAATATAGCTGTAGCTTCCTTATCAATCTGACTGTATGATTTTTCACTTTTAGTCAATGATCTTGAAGCAAATGCGATTGGTCGTTCAACTCCCTCGATCCTGTGAGATAAAACACTTCCAAGTCCGTGCGGCGAAGCTTCTACCGCCAAGATGAGTGGATATTCAGGATTGTACGGTACTAAAACTCGATCACTTGCAACTTCTTTTTTAATCTGTTCCATAGCTCTATTCTGCGCAGTCGTCCATTTAAAATCAATTCCTTGCTGTAGTAAATCATGTAATGGTCTTAATGTCATTGACATATTTGGAATAAATCTGTGATAATAGTTTACAAAACCTAAAAGTGTTCGTAGTTCATTTACATTTTTTGGGTATGGAGCTTCCATCACCGCCTTTATTTTATCATCACTTTTATGTAATCCATTTCTGTCAATGGTATGTCCCAAATAATTTACTGACGTTTTCAAAAATTCACATTTCCCTTTATTTAGCCTTAAACCATATTCTCTAAACTTTAGAAAAACCTGTTTCAATCGGTAAATCATTTCATTTAAATTTTTACCCTGGATTATGACATCATCAAAGAAATAAGTTGTTCCATCTAAATTCCCCAACATCTGATCCATAAATCGTCCCCAAATGCTAGGTGCTGTCTTGACTCCAAACATTAACCTGTTGACCTTGTACATTCCTTTGTGAGTGCATATTGTCTGCAAAGCTGCGCTTTCATCTGTCATCTCCATGTGCAAATATGCTTTCCTGATATCTAATTTACAAAATAATTTACCGCCATTCAATTTTGCAACGATTTCTTCAATTCTTTTAATAGGATATTTGTCATCTTGTAAATGTTTATTCAAAGTAACTTTGTAGTCTGCACAAATTCGTACAGATTTATCTGCTTTAACTATCGGAACAATAGGTGTTCCCCACTCTGCATGAGCTACCTTTTCGATAATGCCGTTATCTTCCAGTCTATCTAATTCATTTCCAACTTTGTCAACTATAGCAAAAGGTACTGGTCTCGGCTTTACAAAAATGGGCATTATATTGTTTTTAAGACGTAATTCACCTTTGTAATTAGATATTTTTCCAATTCCAGGTTGAAATAAATCTTGAAATGCGTCCAACAATCTGTTTAATTCGTTCTGCTGATCTACTGTCTCCAATTTCTTAATTTCCTTCCAATCAATATGAATTTTCCTTAGCCACTCGCGTCCAAAAACGGCATCAACTTTCATTGGTAATACATAAATATCATCATAGATTTTCTGATTTTTATATACAACCTCTACTGTAGCAACTCCTTCTGGTTCAATAATCTGTCCCGTATATGTTCGTAACTTCACATGTGTCTGTCTCAATTCTTTATTTGGAAAGCTCTAAATTTCTTTATCCCAATTGACGTAACTGCTGCACCTGTGTCTAATTCAAATGAATGTTGTTTTCCATCTATGAAAAGTTGTAACATAAATTTATTATTCTTTGAATTATTTGAAATATTATAAATTTCATGCATGTGTTCTCTGTTTTCAAGTTCACTGTCACCGTATTCAATCTGCTTTGTTCCTGCTATTTTTGAACTTGAGTTTCCTTCATATTTCCTCGATCTTACTGTTCCATTTCTACATACTTTCGATATATGACCTGTCCTTCCACATTTGTGACAATTGGCATTTTTAAAATTACATTTAAAACTCATATGATTTCCGTCACAGCATCTGTAACATTTTCCTTTTAATTTTCCCTGGGTGTCATTGTTATTGAACGTTTTTGGCGTATGCTGCTTGCTAATGCTGTTTGTATTATTTCTCTTCATTGTGGATTTCAATTGATTCGTACCTTTCCCTTCTGTACCTTGAATTTGTTTACTTTCTATTTTTGCAGATTCAATAGCTAATGCTAATTCATATGCTTCTTTTAATGTTAATTTATTCTGCTGTAATAATTTTTCTCTAGTTCCATTATCTCTCAAACCACGAATAAATTGCGATCTTAGATGAGTGTTAATAGTTGAAACATTACAACTTGTACATTTAAAATTACAATACGTTAATTTCTTGAGCTCAGTAAAGAATGTTGCTATCGATTCTCCTTCACTTTGTATACGTAATAGAAATTTATCTTGTTCTGAAATTTCATTTGGTATGGGGTATAGATGATCTTTTAATAACTTAATTAAATCAATATACCTCTTTGTTTTGGGTAAATCTGGTGCTGTGAGACTTGTTAGTAGCTGATAATATTTTGTTCCAATGCAGCTTATTAATATTTGTACCTTTTTGTTATCTATTTCTTCCGCTGTTCCTGTTAGATTTTTCAATAATATGAAATTTTCTAAATGTTCCACATATGTTATAAATGTTTCCTGTATATCATCATATGGTTGTAGATGTATGCCTCCAATTATGTTTCCATTATTACTGTTACCTCCACTTTGAATTACTCGAATTAATTGTGCAATAAGTTCCTCAGCGTTTGCTGTCATTTTTTTTTATGTCACACTGTTAGTTTATACTTTTACATAACCTTTAGATTCCTCGTCGCCACTGTTATGTTTGTATCTGTTTAGCTCGCGTAGATTCTAATGTCTTCTAATAAACCACAAAATATTATATGTGTTTGAATGTATCTTTATTTTACATTGCTTGTCATATCATGACATGCATGGACTCCTATATATATATTACTATTATTTCTAATCAATAGTTGCATATATAACACAATGTTTGCTCTTTTTACATCAGAAATCGCTAAAATTACACCAAAGTAATCATTGAATATAAAGAAAAACACATATGGGTCGAATTGAGAATCTTCTCCTCCCTTAATTTTGTTAAAGTTGGTTCAAATAAGAATATGAAGAAAAATGTAATTCAGTACAGGAGACACCTGATGCAATTTACAGGAAACTGGGGGTTATTTTGGCACGGTATCCAAGAGTCCATACAGAAGCAATAGGAATGTGGAAATCAGTCGTGGACACTGATGAAACTGACAAAGAGAATTGTTGCAGCAGTCAACAAAGTGTTTTCATCGGCTGATATGTTTGCAAACACGAACCGTCGATGAACTTTTCACTGCATATGCCGCGGGCTATTGACGAACAAACTAATTTTTTAGCGTAGTTGTTTTGCTTGCCATTAGCTCTCAAGTACTGAGTGGCGCATAAATCAAAATAAGTTTACGAGGATTTCTCGGTAGAAGAAAACTGCAATATTGGACTAACTTCTTTATTAGAACAGCTTACAACACTTTCTGATGGCTGCGAGTTTGGTACGGATATTTATATGTCCGGTTTAGCAAACTTGTGGCCATTTGATAATTCAAAATAATATTTATAACTATATTTATTATGACGTTTACTAATCAAAATAAAATAATGGGTAAACAAGTGATAGCGTAAAACTATCAATATTATTTATAACTATATTTATTATATTTACTAGTATTGTTATCAAAATAAAAATAACGAGTAAACAAGTGATAACGTATAACTCCTCTCTTCTTAAAATTGATTCATATCCTTTACATGAAGGTTTGAATCTTGGAGTTCAATAGGTTCATTGGGCGGTTTGCCTTTATTTATAATTTTTATGTTAAATGGCTTTGTCTTGAAATATTTAAAGAAAATGTAAATTAAAATTATAAAAATAATCAAAAAAATAAGAAAGTCGAGAATCCAAGTATGATGCGTAGGAGTCTTGAAGTCTTCAATTTTAGTGGTTGAAGTTGCTTCAGTGATTCAGACATTTTGCTTAAGTCTGCGGAAAATTCTTCTAAGAGAAGGTCTGGTAGTTGGGACATAGTATATCTTTTAATTTTCGGTAAATAGAATGGATGTCCTTCAAGTCTAGTACTATCTATCGAGTAGGTAGTGTTTTTAATAATAATGCTACAGTTGTGTTCGAGTGTAACTTCGCTGAGAGTATTTAGTTGAATTACTTCTTGTTCTGGGCATGAGCTTTTAATAACAACTTCTTCTCGAGGGAAGCAAATAATTTTATCTTTGGAAATCCTTAATAGAAGATCGGTATTTACTTTGATCTTTTGTGGGACACAGTTAGGTTGTTTTCCTTCTAACAAGTTAAGGAAGCAACTAGAAGTCCAAGGTAGAGGTTCTCCATCACAAATATGGTATTTGTTGATCGTTTGGCAGGCAGTGTCTTTCCATAAATGGGCAGAATGATCAATACTCAGTACTAGGTAGGGTTTTGGTAGTATGAAGGTAGTGTTATTTAAGGGAATAGGAACTAACTGGACTAATTGAAAGTCTCTAACGTCAAAGAGTGGGATAGTTAATTGAACATAAATCAAATTCTTGTGTCTGAATGTGAAATAATCTGTGATATTCATCAGTGTCTATTTTTAAGAGGTTTCTAGAGTTATAAAGAGTTACTAAAGTCTTCAAAATATGTATTAAGTCTGAGTGAGACATGAAGAACTGATGTATAATTCCTGAATAGGAGTTTACTAGTGCATTTTCTAAAGTTTCTAAGTGACTTAAAATCAGTAGAAAATTCTGTGATATTTGGTTTGCTAAGCTTTGGCAATATACGTTTTTTCCTAAATTATTAAGTTGGTTTATTGTCGTGTTCAAGTGAAACATGACTGATTTTTCATTTGTTTCAATGACCCCTAAAGTTTTGTTTATTCTATCCATTAGTTGCGTATACAGAGAGGTTCTTAGGTTAAGTTGAGTCGTTAAATAATGTTGATTCCTCATAAGAGTGTTTAACTTTGAATTTATGTCTTCTAAGTGATCTGCGTCAGGAGTACCGTATAAGAATTTATTAATTTTTCCAGTGGCATTAACTAGTCCTCGTTTTTTTCGATTCATGGGTTGAAAGTTTAGGAATTTTGAATATACTAGTTTCGAGAGTTGGGTTAAACGGGTGTTCGAATAATTAGTACATATATTCGGGAAATCCAACATATTTTCGCTAGTCTGTTGGATTTGATTTTCGACTATGTTTAAGTCGATGATGTAAGAGAATAAGTCGGGTTGGTTGGTAAATCATTAGGTAGATGGGGTTATGAATGGACTTGATTTTTAGGCAATATGTCCTCAAAATCAACAGTAGTACTAATAGGAATGTTGATCTTGTCCTGGATTAGTCTCTGTTTTACCTGAAACGAGGGTTCATCGTCAGAATCATTGTCTGGGGTTTGTTCGAGTGTATTGTCACGTACTTGATTTTTTGTAAATCGTACTCTATTAGTGATGATAACGGGTCCTTCGTCTTTTATTACTGTTGCCGATATAAATTTAGGGAGATTCTTTGCGCGTGTAGCTTGGGAATTTCTAATATAGACTATATCGTTCGGATTATAAATTTTTGGTTCTTTGCGTTTTTTATTGATTTTTGCTATTATGTTTTCTTTGTCTAGAACGTGGTTTATTCTGAGCTGTTCGTATAGCTCTTGAGTAAGGTTTTTGTGTTCCTGTATATAGTCTGAGGTGATACTTTCGTCTGGTATTTCAAACGGAGAGGGTTTGTCTAAATGTCCAAAAAGAACTTCGAAAGGGTGTGTTTAGTAAGGGAGTGTATCGACTCGTTGTATCCGATAGTAGCCAATTTCATTAGGTAGTAGTTGGGGAAATTAGGATTTTAGGTTAGGCATCGCATGCTATCTATTAATGAACTATGGAAGCGTTGAATGTATGACTGTCGGTATTGGTAAAATGTAAAGATATTTTATGCAGGTCACAATAGTCAATGATCATGGTGTTATTGAAATATTTTCCTTTGTCACAAATTATTTTGTAAGGTTTTCCGTAGTGTTGAATAAAGGTTAAGAGGTTTTGTTGTACTTCCATTCCTGTTTTAGACTTTAAAGGATAGCATTGTCCGATTTTCGAGAAAAGGTCGAAGATAGTAAGGTAACATTCATTTGAAAAGTGAAAAAGGTCTATGTGAATAACATCTAGAGGTATCTTGGGTATTGGTGTATTTTGGAATTTAATTTTCTGTGGGTGCCTGTCGTATTTACAAGTGTTACACGTGTGACAATTTTTTATATATTGGGCAACTTGATAGCTGATATTAGGCCAATAGTATTTTCTCGTTATTAAACTAGTTGTGACTTTGGTTCCGCGGTGTACAGTTTTTCCTTCATGCATATATTTTATTATTTGATTCTGTTTATCTTCTTGAGAAATATCTTCAAGAACTTTATTTGAAATTATACAACTCATTGAGTCGTTGGAGTTTAAGAACTTTTGAAATATTAATTATTTTGTGTTTGATAGTTTCTTCGTTGAAATTAAAACAATTTTGAGTATTTTGAGTGGAACATAAGAACTGTTTTACAAATTTAAATACCTCCTCATCGGATGTTCGTGATTTTAGTACAATTCTGTGTCTCTTGTATCCGGGGAAAGGTGTTTCTAAGATATGGGTGTTAGTGACTGCGTTGTCGCTTTCTTTTATAAAAATCTGGTTTTTATAAATATTGATGGCTGATTTTGTGTAAGGCATTGTGAATGTGGAACTTGAAAGAGCTGTATGTACAGTGTTGTTGTCGAAAGTACGTTCGTCAATGTCTTTTATTAAATTGTCTGCGATTTCTGGGTCTACTTCGGGTAATTCATCTAGAATTGATTGTAGGTCTGGGGAATTTACAATCATGGAATTAGTGTTATCATTGTTGATGGCATTAAGTTCTTTTATAGGGGGTCGTGAGAGACAATCTGCGTTTACGTTGAGTTTTGCCTGGTTAGTGAAAGAAGGTTTGTCGTCAGGAAAGTAGAGTATGTTGGGATGTTTCTCTAGGTTGGAATTTTTCTGAAACGAGTGCATTTTTCTTCGAAATTTAAATGATCTGTGCGGATAGTTTTTATTTAGATCGATTTTTTGTTTAGAGTTCTCTAGGGGACGTATGAAAGTTTCGAAATCTGGATATGGTGGAACATCGAAAGGCTGGTCGAAGGTAGCTTGTATAGAGAATTCCTTCATGTTATGAAGTTCTACTGTCGCTAACTCATTTTTTGCAGTGATTAGGGTTTCAGGGATAGTAACTGTGCCGTTTGAGAATGATGGAACTAGAATTTCTCCACTGTGAATATCTACAGGTATCTGTTTTACAAGCACGTCATGTGAATTTAAATCATAGGTGCGTGATGTGTCGTTAGGAGTTCTCAATAATAGGGGGTGTGCAAACATCATGGTTAAAGAGGGCGTTATTCTTGAAATCTAACAGAAATTTAAATTTAGATAAGTCTTCAAATCCTATTAGACCGTCGTAAAATTCGTGAAAGTTATATACTAATACGTCGTGTGTGTCTTCTGAGTTAAATTCGTCAAAGGCGAGGATTTCGGCATGAAATTGTATGTCTGTCTCTCCGTGACATGTTTTAATTTTTGTAGAGCTAGTGTACATACAATCGGGATAGAAGTTTTCAATTATGTGGGGTTTAATGATAGTTTTGGAGCAACCTGTATCTATAAGAAGTTTCATTGTTGGGTTTTGAATTTGTATATATGGTAAGCTACAAGGGGCGAGTACTGAATTCAATTCGACGATTGATCGTTCCGAGGCTCTTTGAGAAAATGTACGTCCTCATTGTATTCTTCATTTTGATTTTGGAACTCGTCTGGCTCTTCTGGAGTGAGATCGATATTTTCGGAAATATTTAAGTCTGCAAATCGAGGGTTAGGAATCTCAGGATATTCTTCTGGATAATAGTAGTATCCTACTGTTGGATCAAGTTCAGCTGTGTGTAGTTCTTGGGCTACGAAGTTTTGGGGACTCGATTGTTTGAACCATGGGAATTGTCGTTTAATTTGGGAGTTCGTGTGTGGTTGAAATTGGGGCGAAAAATTCTGTTTGCTCGTTGAAGGGTTGGCAAAATTTTGTCTAGGTTGGACAGAAACACCAGACATTGGAGTGGGCTTATATGACTGAGTGTTTTGTGGTCTTGGTTTAAAGACGTTTTGATTTTGATTTGTATTCTGTCTTCCGAATACTTGTTGGTTAGTAAGGAAATGTGTTTGAATAGTTTGACGTGGGGGTATATTTATTGGTTGAGATGGAAATTGGGGTTTAAAGCTATGATTTTGGTTCATATGGAAGTTATTTTTTATGAAATTTTGCGACGTCTGTCTTTATGTTTTGTTGAATTGTTCTTCTCGGGCTACCAAATTTATAGCTTCCTCTAGTTTTGTGAAGGGGCTTAAACGTATCATGACCTGGCAGTTTTGTGGTAAGGAATGGGTGTATGTATCGAGTGTTAGTTTTTCGTATATTTTGGTATAAGCTGTTTTTCTAGAGCTTCGTCCTTTGATTGGGAAAGTTTTGCTAATAGCAAACTTTCTAAGTTTTGCAATCTTAACCCAAAGTCGTGTAGTGATTCATTATTGTGTCGGGTCGTTTGTCTTAGGTCATGTTCAAGATTTGCAATTGATCTTGGGTCTGAGAAATGGTCTATTAACGTTTTGCGGATGTCCGCCCAGGAATTTAGGTCAAAGCGGCAACCGACTATGGTGAGAGCTTGCCCGTGTAATTTTGATTTAATTGATTGTAGTAAAAAATTGTTTAAATTCATATTATCAGGGGTATCGTTTGGTTTCGCGTAGTTAGCTTCGAGGGCGTTACAGGCTGTCACAAAGTCATTGAGGGCGAAAACATTGCCGTCAAATGGTCTTATGGTATCAACATACATTCGTAATAATTGATAATTAACCTGAGCCATCTCTGTATTTTGAGTACTAACAGAAAGAATAGGATTTAATTTACTGGGTCTTAATCTTGTTTGGATAGGTGTATAAGTATTATTTTCTGATTCGTTACTTGTGCCAGGAGATGCAATAGCTTCCTCTAGGCTTTCGAGTAAATCAGTGAATGACATATGAGTGGTTTACTTAATTATAGGTCGAGGATCTGAGTCTTTCCTGTCTGTAAATTACAGAATGTAATAAACAGCAACTTAATTCTATAGTTGTCTACGATAGACTGACTTAGCAACTAATATTTTTTTCCAAATATCATACAAATTCTATTAAGAGGTAGTAAGTGAATTTAGAAAAATTTAATTTCAAGACCGAAAGGATCACAAGAGTTTGAAAATTAAACAATTAAGTGACTTTCAATTTGAATTTGAGAAAGGAGAGCGTTCTAAGGAGCTGAGTATTGACTTACGTTTTTCTTCTCCTCCACGTAGGTTGTTTGGATAGGCCTCAACAATAAAGATTGACTTCTGGCGTCGTACCTCTGGGACTTCTTGCTCGATGCAGGATTTTTCTCAGGGGGTGACTCGATGCACTGAACAACTTGCCAAAAGGGCACTATCCTACTGACTGCGCCAAATAAGTTTACGAGGATTTCTCGGTAGAAGAAAACTGCAATATTGGACTAACTTCTTTATTAGAACAGCTTACAACACTTTCTGATGGCTGCGAGTTTGGTACGGATATTTATATGTCTAGTTTATCAAACTTGTGGCCATTTGATAATTCAAAATAATATTTATAACTATATTTATTATGACGTTTACTAATCAAAATAAAATAATGGGTACACAAGTGATAGCGAAAAACTATCAATATTATTTATAACTATATTTATTATGACATTTACTAGTATTGTTATCAAAATAAAAATAAAGAGTAAACAAGTGATAACGTATAACTATCACACATTGCATTGGTTTAAATAACTCATATCACAACTTTTGAATTTTAAAATAAATTTAATATTTTCTTTCTGAGAAATGAAACATTTTTTTAGAGTAGTTGCGAAAAATGATGTCCTGCAAATGACTGACCGCCATTTTTGGCTTCACAAAGACCTTCCAGAGTACCTTTCAATATATTCCTGAGAATTTTTGATTGTAGTGCTCGGATTTCCACTCGGGTATGGGCCTTGAGCTCCTGAATCGTCCCTGGCTTGATTATGTAAACCATTTCTATAAGATGCCCCCAAAGAAAGTAGTCTGCTATTAAATCCGATGAATGCAAGGGCCAGTGGAAAGAAAAAAAACCTCTTTATTAAACTTTCGTCAAAAATAATCCTCAAAAGTGCCATAGTTAGTCGGGCAGTGCACGGCTCCGGATTGTTCTCAACAGCAGGTCTCAAAAACAGTTCGATTCATCTCCAGATAACTCTCTCCATTTACTATTACCACGACACTTTCTTTGTTTTCGATGAAGAATGCACCATTGACTTTTTCAGAGGTAAGTAACACCGCACCATCCTGGTACCATCCTTTCACGAGGGTGGGGGTGAGCACATGAGCACCTGCCAGGCACGTCTCCAGGTGGCGGATAGGAGAACGGCCAGACTCCGCGAGGAGTAGAGCTAACGTGGTCATACTGCTGGGGTAGGGCTAATAACCCAGTCCCCCCCAGCTAAAATCACGTCGCGGACCAGTTCACACACCGTAAACCGCTTGGAGTGGCAATGACCCCCTAACCCTGGTCAGGTGTACGTGTCTCCGGGGGGCAAGGGGGTCTTGGCTTCATCGTCCGGACCACGTGGATGAAGTACCACCATAAAAACTTCCCCAATCCCAAGGTATTTTGCGGGCGGTCGGGGGCGACCACTAGCGACAAACCTCGGGTACAGGCGCACCCCGTATGTAAGGGACTTCGTGCGTGGCGACCATCCATTCCCCTTTACTCGTAGAGAGGGAGGGAGTTCCTCGGCATGTTCTGTGTAACCCCCCCCATCACAAAGCCCACACAAGGACCTTCCAATGCGCCCGAACCTTTCGTCTTAGTTCCCGAATCAGGGGAGAGTAACCCTCAGGAAGGATAGGGAGAAATAGACCCATTCCAGCTGAAGGTGCAGATAAACCTGTATCACAGTAAGGAGGCCACAGCGGTCCTTACTAAAGTGATGCAGGGGTGCGAAGTGAAGGAAAGTCGCAAGCGGCGATGACTTGACTGGGGTAACGGACCGTCAAGGAATACCGCATAGCGAGGCCGTTGCTGACAAAGAGCATAGCCTGGGAGAACAACCTTCAAAAGTTTGAAGGAATGCTAAAATAGGTCCATTCTAGATAAAACTGCATCATAATGAGGAGGCTACAGCGGTCCTCACTAAAGTGATGCATGGGTGCGAAGTGAAGCAACATCCGCGAGCGGTGGGGACTTGACGAGGTTATGGACCATCAAGGAACACCGCGTGGCGAGGCTGTTGCCGAACAGAGCACCGAAGTAGAGCGACGTCGGGCGCGACGAGGACTTGACTGGGGTGGAGACCAGTGAGGAACGCCGCGTAGCGAAGCCGTCGCTGTCAAAGCATATTATACGACTGCAGGGTCTGGACTGCAGGATATAATATCAACGGGGAAAGACAATGGACCTGGCAACTACCACTCTGCCCATTTTCTCAGACCTGCTGCCAACGGCACAGGAAAAATGAGTGGAGTGGGTTATAATATCAACGGGCAAACACAAACGGACCCGGAAACCATCATAACTCGCCTATTTTCAGACCTGTATCACCTTGTCAGTGATACAGGAATATTAAAATGGACAGTGTAAACTAAGACAACAAGATAGGGAGAGCACAATAAGCCCAGGAGGCTGCAGTGGCCTCGGAGTATTTTTTTACAGACGAGCCCAGTTAGAGGCTGACACTCAGACCTATTGCAAGTTGGAATGGGCAGCCTGTGTGAGTTTCCCCTCCTCGAAAAAAAAAAACACTGCGCCATAATGTACATTTTGCTGGATGTATTTCACACTGATGAATAACTCTTGGATTTTCTTGCTTTTGTTCACAAATCCGTTTAGATAAATAAACCTTATGAATGAATTCATTTTGTTCTGTAGCCAAGTCTTGGACGCGAACTGCATAAGCCAGGCGGAATTGCCAATCTCTGGAATTTAATGCCTGGTCCAATTACTTATACGTTGTAAGGAAACAAGTGCAAGTCATTCCTTAGAAGCCCTTGAAGGGACCTTCGGGATATCCTAATCTGAGTGGAACGTCTTCGGGTTGATGTCTCGGCGTTTTCATCAATGGTGTCCTGTACGAGTGAAATATAGTGAAGAGTTTGTTAATTTCTGATTTTGGTTTGTACGCGGCTTTACATATTTCTGGTTATCTCTCAGAGAGGTTTCCTGGGAATGCAATCGGTCATTAATTAATTACTTATTTCGATTACCAATTACCTTTCAAACGAAAAAGTATATAATAAATAGTTGTCATTTTTTTATACTTCACTTCAACAATCAGTACAATAAAAACTTTCAAATGGAATACTGCAAAAACCTCTGATGTTATTCGATTGTTTACGCTATCCAATAACAACAATTATTCAATTGTGTTAAACGGAAATCATTTATTTATCAACATTTTCAACTGAATAGGTTCCATAAGCTAGTAATATTTTTCTGCAATTACAGTATTAATGACAATTCGAGGGAAAAACGTGGTTCGAGGGTATAAGTGCGAACAACCGTGAAATAGAGCGAAGTGTCCAATAGCGCGTAACATATTACCATTACAGTCTATCACTAGTTACAGGCACTAGCTGGCCTATATGTTAGTTTTAATGGGGGAAAACGGGGCGAAAGATGTATTATTTTTGCATTGTCATACCTAAATTAGATAGTAATCTTTTTATAGTATAGATAGTAATATTTTTGGTCTACTACGAACGATATACAGGGTGATGCAAAAGTAAACTGTCATACGCTGACAAGATTTTATGATGTTCTAATGAAGAACAATAGAGAAATTGCATGATTTTCTTTTATAATGAAAATCGATACAGCATAAAAAAAAGTTATAAAAATGTAAAATTTACGATTCTTTAAATGTTAATACAGCGAGAAAATAAATAATTTCATCGGTGAGGAATTTGAATATTTCAAAACGGCAGTTATTTGGCGCCATTAACTGTGACGTTTTCCGTTATGATTTGCCCATCGAAATTAATAACAAACTGGAAGGTGCACTCGACAGAGAGAGAAACTTTTTTTTTTTTTTAACTATTTAACGTCGGCCTATTTCCGCTACCAGGGCCTATCACCGACGCCAGGAGACGAGCTACCCCCAACCTGGAAATTTTGCCGAACCTCTTCCCTTAAGAAGAGTAGGGATCTTTTACTTGCCTAACATTTAATAGACAAGGGACCGCCTGCTTTACATCCCCTCCGAAGGATGGTATATCCACTACGTAATCCTCGTCTGAAATTACGTAACTTCCGAGTATACACTGATATACAAGCCTCTAGAAGGTGGGACGAGAACGCTGTATTTCCCAAGATGGGAGCCCATCCAAGTACTAACCGCGCTCGACGTTGCTTCAACGGAATATCGACTGATATTCACATTGAAGTCGCCTCTACGCTCGCCCCTTAGAGAGAAACTTGCGTGCACTATATTTCATCCCTTTTCTCGGTCTGTTTACAGACGGTTAAGCCAATCGGACGTTTTCTTCAACCAATCAGATCTTGTCAGACAAGGATGGAATAGTGAACGGAAGTTTCTTTTTCCGCATAAACATGCTTCAGTAGTTTCGTATATCTAAAGCAATTTCGATGGGTTTGTCAAATGTCAGTTTACTGTTTATTGTTTACAGTAGGTTTACCAAGTTCTTGTTTGTGGTGTTATTGTGTTATTATTTGGTTTAATGAGCTAGTGAACAACATTATTATGACTTATGAGTTACAAATATTACATTGTGCCTAAATGTAAAACTAAGACTATCACTACAAATATGGTAATTTTACATTCAAGATTCTACAAAATTAGTTCGTAGACAAACATCAACAAGAGGTTAGGACACTGGGTCTACTTTGGACAAATTATCCGACTAACGGATGTCGTCATTGACTTCACGCCAATAAGAAACGGTTTGCAGTCATGTGGTTTTGTTTACAAATTACGGCATAATCTAAATATTGATTTTACGGAAAATAAATTTTATTTTGAATTTCTTTTGTTATAATCGTTTTCTGCGTAATGGAAATTAAGAGCAAATCACCTTTTCAAGCATTTTAAAATTTCATGCATCTTCCCTATTATTACGAAACACCCATTGTATTGTTAACAACCATTCTATTAAATTTCCTTCCCCATTTATTCAAGAGTTATACTGTAAGATGAGACAGCTGTTATTTGAAGATATTACTTGTATGTCTTGATTTCAATCTTCCCTTCCGACGCGGGTTACTCGATGCGTTAATTTTAATAGCCTATGACGGTTATTTATTTAGACAAAGTTAGGAACACTCATTTATCAATTGTCATTTTTATCATTATTATTTTTTACTTAGTGTGTCATTTTTGGTCATATTTTAAACCAGAGATACAACTGAGAAACATTGCCATTCGTTCGCGTTGTCGAAGTTTATTTTCTATGTCAAGTATAGATGGTAGTTTGCAAGGAATAAATGCACGAATGACCAGCAATGCGAACGAACGTTTTCCATCGGAAAAAAAATAGGGAGATAAAAGAGAATGCGAGGCAAAGAGGTGCCATTTTTTATTCATGCATTTTAATGGTTCTTTTCAAAATGACGTCAAACTGGCTGCTGTGAATTGACTTCTTCTATTTCTTATTAGTGTCATTGGGTAACTGTTTTGTGGGTCAAGAAACGTGAACGACGATTCAAAACGGACATACTTTTATTGTTTGCCAATGTGAAAATTGGTCTTTTGCAATGTATATAAAAGGCATAAGATGACAAGCAAGAACATAAAATAGCTTATTATTAATATTAACAGAACAGTAACAAGACGAATATCATGCATGATAATGAGAAAAATAGAATTAACCCCTTGAGCCCGGTACTGTAATTCACTGCGCAGCTCTTTGATACGGCCGACTCAGACGGCTACTGACCTTGTTTGGTATGCGGGCGATGCTAAACGCTAAACGCTAAACGATGCTAAACGCTAAAAAGCAGAAAACTTCATCAAAACCATCAACATTAAGAATGGTAGGACATGAACTCATATGGCGAAAATAACACTAGACGAAGATGATGTGTGTGCTACAACATCGAAAAAATAAGTTCTGTATACACATATAAATGTTGTATTGGGTGCCCAAAGAGACTATCATTGTGTTCCTTAGAACATTTTACATATTACCATGACAATTTATAAAATGTTTTTCAAATATTTCCAATAAATAATGATAAGTTTTTATGTTGCTTTTATTTTTTTATTGTTATAATGAACAAAAGAAATATTATCCATGACACTTCCAAAAACACGCTATTATAAAAATATATTTTTTCTGATATACGGCACTCTAAAATTAAAGTACGCATATATATCCGATGAATTAATACTGTCATATGAATAACCGTTTGAACAAAAATGATACACATGATGCATCACCGTATGAGAGTGCGACCTAGGATTTCCAAAAATGGTGCAAGTGATGCACCACCGCGTTCAAAGGGTTAATAAATGTAACACTAAATCTATTGGTCACTGTCGTTAACATCACTATGTTTGTAGTTCTTGTCTTTTACATTACAACAATAAATGCATTTGCAGAGAGCTGTACAAAAAAGAGAGTGTTTAAGTAATGAGATGTCGATCTGTACATTTTCCCCTTCTGTCACATTTAAGTTCAATCGCACAGATAGGTGCTGACGTTTTACATTTTACGTTTGCTGCATTTTACTGGGACTCAAAATTGTTTATTTTATTGTCTATTCATTATTATATTCTCTTCTCATACATTTTCATCTAGAGGAGGTATGTGGGTCCTGGAATTTTGTAACTTTCACTATTAGCTGCAATGATGCTTGATCTCAGAAGGTGAGGTTTCAGAGCTCCTACAGTTGATGGTAGTTTCTCCCCCTCAAAGTTTCTTGTTTTTTACGGATGCCATGCTATCTAGCCTCAGGAACTGTAGCAAGTGGAGAATTCTTTTATATATACAAAAGCATATTGTCAGACGTTATAGATATGTTTGAATCTTCTTCATTACTAAGTTGTTCAAAAGTAGCTATAACTTCACTGTCACTTGAGATATTTACGTAGATAGCAATCCACTATGATGCATTAAATACTCAGCCAGTATCGTTTTTATTTTTGTTATTCAAATAGTTACTTGGTATAGGTAACCGACTACAATCCCTGACTGCAATTTTCACTCGCTCCATAACAGTCTTATTAAAAATACCTTAACAATATTTTAAATTGGAAATTAACGGTAGTGGATGAAACAAGTTTAGGGTCACCTACCGCCAATAGGCACCTAATGTTATTTCAATTAACTTTAATTTAGTATAAATTAAGGTTTTTTAACCTACATTTTACATCAAATTCGAACCTTAGAAGCGAAACAATTTCCAAGGCTAATTAATTTCTTTCGAAATTGTAACAGAGCAGCTTGGTATAGAAGTAAGTTTAGGCGAATGAGTCATATTTTGACCAGACCTACACGTAGTTGCGGAATGTCCTCTCATTTAGAAGACAACCTTTATACGGTATTGAGGTTTTTTAAAACTGCTGTTAGTGGAATTAAAATAAATTTTGAATGAAATTGTTTTGCTGCAGCGATTTTATAGTTTTAATTTGTTTTTAAATTATAACAATAAAATTGCTGCAGCAAGATAATTCCTCATTCACCTCTTTTATTGCTTAGTTTAACACTACTATGTTGAAATTCGAAATCATACTTACCTTACATAACCTAGTCAATTTTTTATGAAAATTTACGAAACTTTGTAGAGTTAAGTATTTTGATAAGCTAAATTCAGTTTTGCTGCAGAAATTTTTTTTTCAATATAGCGGCTTCAGAAGCAAACCAGATGAAAATTTCAATAAAACAACTCAGCCACAAATAAAAGACCTGATCTTGGAACTTGACCCGAGTAGTCCAATATATTTTTCGACGGTGAATTCGAATCCGAAAAGCCCAGCTCAAAATTTTGAGCTGGAGTGAAAAAACCCTTAGAATAGGATAAAATCGCCCTTCATATATGGTGACAATAAATACATTCAAAAAGTACTCCTAATGTACAATCCTAGGGTTTTTGAGGTTGCTGATTTCAAATTTCATTCTTGGCGTGAAAATCGAGTAAAATGGGGGTTGAAAGGGGTGTAAAAATGAAAATTTGACAAAACACGTAATTCTCATTCCAAAAGTATATTTCTAGGGTGCTGATTTCAAATTTCAGCATGCCAAAAGCCTAGAATTTATTCTTAAGTTGAAAATAGAGTAAATTAGTGGTTAAAAGAGGTGTAGAAATAAAAAGTTGAAAACATACGTAATTTTGATTCTGAAATTATATTTTTAGGGGATTTGAACTTGTTGAGTTCAAGTTCCAATCCGATCTCAGAAAAGCCCATGCGCCCTCAAAATGTTGAGCCCTTAACGAATGAGCAACCCTAAAACAGGGTAAATCATGATTTGGGTAACAATAAATACATGCAAAAATAGTTAAGAAGCGCAAACGTATTGTATTTAAATATAGATTTTTGGTATATCGCAAAGGATTTTCTACCCCGAGCCTGAGCAACCCGCAAAATAGAAGGAAGCCACCCTAAAACGAGGCAAAACTAACCCACATTTCAGGATTTATTGGTTGATATGAATGCATGGTAAAGAATATCAAAACAAGGGGGAGGGTTACGTTTTATATTTAGCAGTCATCTCCTTAAATAATAGCGGAACAACTACTCTTAGATTAGGCTAAAAAATACCCCTGTTCTTGCAAAGAATATACACCATCATACCATCATATAATATATAAATGGTAAAAAGTGACATAAAAAATGAAGATTGGAATTATGTAGAATTAGAGTGACTTAAAGTTCACCCCTTTTATCAAAGTACATATGAGGGTAAAAACTACCCTTATATAAAAATAAAACACATGATTACCATTCAAATATCGAAAATGTGGAAGTTTTTGATTTATAAATTTTTGAATAAAAACTAAAATGACTTTAACCCCTCACATGAACTTTATTTTTATATTACGGTTGTTTTCCTCTAACTACCTCAGAGTAGAAAATCCTTTGCCATTATACCAAAAATCTATATTTAAATACAATACGTTTGCGCTTTTTACATGTATTTATTGTTACCACAAATCAGGGATGGTTTACGCTATTTTAGGGTTGTTTATTTGTTAAAGGCTCATAATTTTGAAGACATAGGGCTTTTCTGAGATCGGATTCGAACTTGAACTCAACAAGTTCAAAATCCCTAAAAATATGATTTCAGAATCTAAATTACGTATTTTTTCAACTTTTTATTTCTACACTCCTTTCAACCACTAATTTAAACCTAAGAATAAATTCTAGGCTTTTGGAATGCTGAAAGGGTGTAGCCGGAAAAGTTAGGGAAATGTGCCCCCGCACTTACTTAGTTAAAATGACTTCCAGATGATGCAGTTTATAGAGTATATTACACGGTAAAAATTTTAACCCTCTACTACCCCTACGATGGTGGAAAAAAAATAATATGTCTTTAATTATTATATATTTTTTTTTCGGTTTCTATGCAACCGATCGATTTGAAATTTGGCACGAGTATTGCTTGCGTGGAGATAACTTACTCCAAAAAATAAGGTCATTTTATGACCATTTTAACTATCGGAAAAAATATATATATTTTTTTAGAGGACAAAAGGGTGGCTACCCTTCGTGGTACAATCATCATTCTATGATATATTATGTCTTGACACTTCGTGATTATCATACTAAATTGTCAGATTTTTTGCTGTGGTGGAACAATATGGAAAAAAATAAAATTGGGTAAAATAAAATATTTACACATGCCTCTTAGTTCTAACAGTTAATACTTATAGCCTTACAAGATATTGTTGCATATCTACAACCGACCGCGGGTGCCAGTGCGATGTTGCCAAGTCTACTTTTTCCCCAGACGTACGGAAATTCGGCACAATCCGGCAGTACCACTTCTGGAGGTCCCATGGTCGAAGTATTAACTCTCTAGGACCTTGGGGAAAAGTTTAGCAACGAATGATGTTCATTGTAATTACTGTCGCATTACGACATCTTCTAGCACTATGACTAGTGACTCTGACGAAATAATGGAACTACCATTGCAAAGACTCGTTGCTACACATAAATACTGTTGCATATGTGGTGATTATAAAGAACTGACCGTAATATCCACTAATGTGAGACTACAGTGCTATTGAAACAAACAAATGTATATCCCCGAGGCAGTCGTTGCTGTAAAATACATACATCGCTTTTATGAAGACGATATTACTCATCTGGAACCATATCCCAATTGTAGCTCGATTCCTAGATCGGATTTTTGCATTCTATTGAATTCCTTAACCCCAATAACAAATCTAAAAGGCTCTGCAGACCACTGCGGTTTATCAGCGAAGCAATTATTAACGTTTACAGGCTTAACGGTAGATGCCATTTACGAATTAAACTCACTGTTGGAAAATTCAAGTACAAGAACTTCTTCCGCCCTTGTTTTTCTATTAAAACTGAAAACAGGTAGTAATAATGATAACAGAATGACCTCCTACATTACTAAATTGTTCGATATGGTGCCAGCGTGCAGAGAACTGGGAAGCTAGGGCTAGGAAGCTGACCATCTTCAGAATGGTATCAATGGTATATTATTAAGGTTGTAATTAATAACCATAACTAATAAGATAGTCTGATAAACTGCGGTGTTCTGTAGAGCCTTTTAGAGTTGTTATGTTATTGGGGTTAAGGAATTTAATAGAATGCATAAATCCGATATAGGAATCGAGCTACAATTGGCATATGTTTCCAGATGAGCAACGTCTTCATAAAAGAGATGTTTAATCAAATACAGACACATTTCGCGCCCAGAGATCTATCAGGACGACTTAAGTTTACTAAGATAAAAAATTATCCATCTGCGTAGCTGGCTGATGGAACCCATCCAAGGCCAAAAATGAGGGGAAAAAATCAAATATATTTTACAGCAATCTTTGCCTCGGGGATGTATATTTGTTTGTTTCGATAGCACTGTAGTCTCACAGTAGTGGGTATTACGGTCAGTGCTTTACCATTACCACATATGCAACAGTATTTATGTGTAGCAATGGTAGTTCCATTATTTCATCAGAGTCACTAATTGTAGTGCTAGAAGATGTCGAAGGCACAAAAGGCTGGTCTTCTTCGATCGTTCCCTCACTTTCTTCGTCTGGTTCAGTATGTCGTTTTTCAGATGTCGTAATGCGACAGTAATTACAAAGAACATCATTCATTGCTAAACATTTCCTCAAGCTCCTAGAGAGTTAATACTTCGCCCCTGGGGGTGAACCCTGGAATCTTCAGAAGTGGTAATGCCAGATTGTGCCGAATTTCCGTACGTCTGGGGAAAAAGTAGACTTGGCAACATCGCACTGGCACCCGCGGTCAGTTGTAGATATGCAACAATACCTACTAAGGCTATAAGTATTAACTGTTACAACTAAGAGGCATGTGTAAATATTTTATTTTGCCCAATTTTATTTTTTTCCATATTTTTCCACCACAGCAAAAAATCTGACAATTTAGTATGATAATCACAAAGTGTCAAGACATAATATATCATAGAATGGTGATTGTACCACGAAGGATAGCCACCCTTTTGTCCCCTAAAAAAATTTATATTTTTTTTCCGATGGTTAAAATGGTCATAAAATGACCTTATTTTTTGGAGTAAGTTATCTCCACGCAAGCAATACTCGTGCCAAATTTCAAATCGATCGGTTGCATAGAAACAGAAAAAAAAATATAATAATTAAAGACATATTATTTTTTTTCCACCTTCGTAGGGGTAGTAGCGGGTTAAAATTTTTACCGTGTAATATACTGTATAAACTGCATCACCTGGAAGCCATTTTAACTCAGTAAGTGCGGGGGCACATTTCCCTAACTTTTCCGGCTATACCCTTTGAAATCAGCAACCTCGAAAACTCCTAGAAATATACTTTTGGAATGAAAATTACGTACTTTATCAAATTCTCATTTTTCACCCCCGTCAACCCCCATTTTACTCGATTTGCACCCTA
This sequence comes from Rutpela maculata, assembly GCA_936432065.2. Lineage (NCBI taxonomy): Eukaryota > Metazoa > Arthropoda > Insecta > Coleoptera > Cerambycidae > Rutpela > Rutpela maculata. The sequence continues at coordinate 119,396,489 of OW386285.2, forward strand.
TAAATTTTGGGCTTCTGGCATGTTAAGATTTGAAATCATCAACCTCAAAAACTCCTAGAAATATAAGTTTAGAATGAAAATTACGTATTTTGTCAAATTTCATTTTTACACCCTTTTCAACCTCTGTTTTACTCGATTTTCACCCTAAGAATGAAATTTGAAATCAACAACCTCAAAAACAAGATTGTACATTAGAAGTACTTTTTGCATGTACTTATTGTCACCATATATGAGGGTCGATTTTACTCTATTCTAAGGATGTTTTTTAGCTCCAGCTCAAAATGTTGAGCGTGTTTGGGCTTTTCTGAGGTCGGATTCAAATTCAGCGTCGAAAAATACATTGGACTAGTCGGGTAAAATTCCAGGATCAGGACTTTTATTTGTGGCTATTGAAATGTTTTTCTTTTTTGCTTCTTCTGACCCAAATTCTGAAGTCGCCATATTGAAAAAAAAATTCTGCAGGAAAACTGAATTTAGCATATCTAAATACTTAACACTACCAAGTTTCATAAATTTTCATCAAAAATTGGCTAGGTTACCGATTTTTGATGCCTGTTTTCAATAAAAGCACCACTGTGTACCGTAACTCCCGGCACAACAGCCTTGGAAAGATAGATTTTAGGTGATTTGCGTAAGTCAGTTCAGTTGACTACGTCATTTATCCATAATCTATATAAGTGTGATTTGGATGGTCAATCACGTAGATAAAAAAATACGATACATTAATAAATTTATTTTGAAATATCATATTTATATTATTTCAATGTATTAAAAATCGAATTAGGAATTACCCGGATCTAGAACAAAGATAAAAACTTCGGTGAATGTACAGATCTAAAATGAAGTAAGAAGTAACATTTACACTTTTTTCCTGGGGAATATCAAGACCATTTAATTTGCCGTGAGAAATTTGTAAAGTACCATAACATACCATTCACACGATCTAAGAATTAAAACTACATATTTCACAGACATTCCTAAAATGATAGAGTATGAAATAATGACATGACGTTCAAGATTATTGAATAATTATAATATTTCTCTTCCTACAACAATGTTCTGTAAACTGCAGAATAATGTAAATATACCACAAAATTTAACGTGAAAAATTACCGTGATTGTTAAGCAAGCTTAAAATTTTAATATTAAAACTACAAATACTTTAACAATTAAATCTTGCATATTTAGACATTCAAATAGGTCGTAATTTTTAATTTTTTAAAATTCGTAACAAAACATTTTTTCTACGACTGTTAAAAAAACTACTATTTTCATGTTTATGGTAAGAAAAGTGAAAAGTGTGAAAAAAGTAACATTATTTCACTCTGGCGTATAGCTGAATCATAAGGGTGTATTGAAAACAATTGAAGTTGTATAAATTGTCTTGTTTTCACTCATGGGATTGTCAAACTTCCCATTCTCGAAACAAGTATCGCTTTATGCACTTGTTGCATAAGTCACTATTTCCATCAATTGACATATTAATGTATGATTCTAGCGAGAACAGATATGCATCAAAGTGTCACTTTCAGGTCTGGTAATATAAAGTTTATTTTCAATGTTTAAGCCATGATCTGCCATGTGGTTGTTAGGAAAGAATACAAAGAACCTTTTATATGGGATCTCTAGTGCATGACCAATTTTGATAAAATTATGGTATATGGCCCTCCCTATGAAAAGATGGTGGAATATGATGAATACTATTGAATGTGATTATTAAAGGATGCTAGTGAATTCACCTGAATATGCAACAAAACGGAATGATTGAGAATAAATATTCAATCAGTAGGTACATCAGCGTTCCCAAGGAACAATTTAAAAGTCATTTGGACTTAAGGAGGTTTTAAGAAAGGTTTGTCAGGGTTAGGAAATAGTCTTGTGCTTTATTGACATTTTAGATAAGATCTTTCAGGCTTCAAGTATACTTACTTTTATATGGTAAATTTTAAACCATTCTGTAAGACCTAATTATAAAGCTAATTTGCTTCTAGGATAATATGTATTTGTAATGGGTTTATCATACATACATAAAACTAAAATTAGTTTTATTAACGTCTTAAATTCCATTTAGATTGAAAGAGGCTTTATGGTTTTAACATATTTGCAATAAATGTATTTTAAATCCTTTTTAAAATGCCTATTACAACTTATTAAAGGCCATTACAAAATTAGATTCTTAAAACATCCTTGACAAATGTTGTGATGAAACCGTTATGAAGAAAAAAGGCCTCTATAAATCCAAAAGGTAAATTTTAATTCCATAAAACACTTTCTAAAACCTCAAGAAATAAATAAATAAATTTATAAAAATAATAAACAATATGCCTGCCTGAAGTGTCGTTAATGCATATGTGTATACGTATATTTAGATCACATATGCGCGCGTCACACTGTCAAATTATTTTGAGGTTAAGTTTTAAGTTTTTTGTATCAAATGTCAACGCGATTCGTCTTGGAGGCGGTTCTTTTAACCGTGACAACGGACTACAACTACCAATAACGTGGAAGTCAATGTTCCGCATGAGCAATGATCCGCAACACGCCTCCTGATAACCTCACCTCACCTCACTTCGCTTCAGAAGAAGACCACGACAAGATGGTCGAAACGTCAAGCACTCAACCAAGTCTACGCGAAAGAAGACCCGGAAACCAGCAGCCAGTTTTATTACAGCTTTTATCAAGTCTATGTGATCTTCACCAAGTGCATTTACATTTATGTAAGGAAGGGATTATTTGTGATAGTATACAAAAATACCAAAAGGACTTCATTTAGAGTAAATGTTCTAGGTCATTACCATTATTATACTCTTCGTAAAAACGAAGAGTATATTGTATTTGATCGGCACTTTTCTAAAATCGTAAATATCGCTCATAGAGAAAAAAAATTTCATATCATTGTGTTAGTGAACGAATTCTAAACAACTTTTAAAATGTCCGTCCGTCCGTCCGTCCGTCCGTCCGTCACGTTTCTTGTAAGCACGATAACTCAAAAAAGAAAAGTCCGATTGTACTGAAATTTGGACAGTAAGTTAGTGTTAGCTAGGGGAAGAACCCTATTCTGCCGTCCTAAGCCAAAAAGACGTATCTCAAGTTTTGGCCGAAATGCATATTTTTATACCTTAGGATAGCTGGAGCTATTTTCTATATATTTCCATAGCGAAATAAACGTATTTCAATCGTTAAGTATTTTTAAAGTGCTAACAAAGTTTGACGTATCTAAAAAAATATGAGAAAACCTAAGCGATTTAGCCAATTAGACGTATCTCATTGTAAAAAAAACTAGTAACCTAATTAATATAAATTCATAACTATACCACTATTAACCTCTACATTAGTACAACTACAAAAAAAATATATTGACGCTATTTCGAAAATTCAAAACATGCCTTATATCTCAAAACAGTGAAACCTTGAGATACGTCTTTTTGGCTTAGGAGGGCAGTATTGTTTTTGAACAAAATCGATCAGTAAATAAAAATGTTATTAATGATTTAAATTTGAAAATTTTTTTTTTGATTTTTATGTTTTTGTAAAAATTTACATTTTTTACATTTTTTTACGTGTTAGGTAGTTCTTACGCTTTTGACTCGGAATCCAAGGGTCCCAGGTTCGAAACCCACATGTGGTATGGTATAGTTTTTTTAATTTTTACTTTATTTTACACTGAGTCTTTCACCAACTAAGTTCGTACTATAAAAATGTCTAAAGCTAACATTATTTACAAAAAACTGCGAAGAGTATCCTATAGAATGTGTAACAGTTATATAAAAAGTTTAGTAAACCGGCGAAGAGTACTTTTTTAGCTTGTTAGAATATATAGTTTAATGAGAAGACTGTAAAATGACAATTAGGTTTTTAGTTTGCCGGCTGTGTTTTTCCTGTTATATAAAAATATTCAAGGTCAATCTCACAATTATAATTATTATTCATTTTCACTTTTTAGCAAATTAAGGTAAAATTACAAGAAACGACTGAAAATTACCGTGGAAACCGAGAAGCAGCCTACTTTTTTAAATTTGCTGATTACGCGTCTATGCAAATTTTATATGGATATTTAAATCATTATTGTTTCTGAGGCGCCCTTGTTTATTGGGCCTTTCTTTTGTAGTTTTAATGATAAACTGCCGTTGGTTTTAATTTTTTTGTCATACCTGATGTCGTTTTATTACCTTTTATATCCGCCTTAGAGAGGTTATAGTACCACTCTACGCTTTATACATTTCAAATACCATTTTATCTTCAATAAGTCTGATGGTGCGTTTGCTTAAATCAGTTTAGAAAAAATAAATGCAATAATGAAATTATTTGGATTCCTTCGTGGACATTCTTATAGCTTCTCAGTTCTAATATGGACTTATAAGACTTTTAAAAACCAGTTTTAAGGTAGCCTTCTAGGTGTTTTCTAGACATGCAGGAAGCTAATAAAAAAGCTTCCGACAGCTTTAAAATAGGTTTTAAGAAAGGTTTTAAAACGGCCCGAACAAGGTTTTCAAGAGCGGCACTATGCCTCACTAAGAAGTTTTATGATGGAATTTAAAAAGGCCTTAACAACCCTCATAAGGGTGGGCCTTTTACCCTGCAAGTCGCTTTATGAACGTATTAAGAATATTGTTACAACAAAATAGATTTTTCAAGGCATTTTATAAATAGTCTTATAGCACCCTTGTATATATTTAAGAAACCAAAATTGTTCCTTGGGTTAGAGAAGCAGACAGACGGCGGCTTATTGACGCTTTCTTGAAATGCATGCACAACTTCAACATGGAAAATGTCTAATTAACTATTTGTTGTAAATATTCATAGTGAAATGATTAAGAAATGCTAGTTGGTGGTAAATTAGGTACATAGATCAAATGAAGAAGTAACAACTGTTGGAGAGGAGATACGTTTTTAATCCTTTAATTTTCTTATTAACAAACGCATATTTTGTCATAACTTTTTGCCTCATAATACTGAAAGAATGCGTAATAAATTTCTTGGATAAATAAACTGTTTCTATTAACTATAAGTTAATCAGATCATGAAACTAATAAAATACTTAACACAAACCTTCTTAAGAATTAAGTCAAATAATTGGTGTCACTAATCGATATACAAAATAAAAAATCAGTGTATTTTATTCGTGTCATACAAATTAATAAGATGAAATTGTTTTGTGCCTCACTCCTTCGCAGTACATATAACAAACGGATTGCGATGGCATTTTAAAAAAGAAATTAAATAATTGCTAGAGCTAGAGGAAATATTTCACCTGGAATAGACAAAATCACCAACAAATTATGATGGACCAGAGAGGTTAAAGGAGCGAATCCTAGAAATTATCGCCAGAGCATGGATGGAAATTACACCTCGACCTATGGAATGAAACTTGACTATATTATAAGTACAACTCCTCAAAATCAAAGTCATCGCAGAGTATAGATAATTAGAGCATAGGATACAAATACTACGCACAATACCTGCTCGAACAACTAGCGAAACACAATGCATAGGGAAACTATCAGACTACTAAACAACATTCATCAAATGCAGGTCAATGGAAAAACACGTGTATACCATCAAAAGAAGAAGTCCAAGAAAATCTGAAAGAAACATAGTCCAACTACTCGCAAGAGCAATAAGACCAAAGGAATGACGGGAAACGTCAACATCAATAGGAAAGATAAACAATAACAAAAAGAGTAGACACGTACGCAATGAAGTACTGGAAACATGTCCAAAAATGGGTCCTACATATCTACTGAAGAAAGCACTAATAACTAAACGGGAACAAATTGAAAATAGTCTATTATCATACGGCTCAAAAACGATCGCTCGCTTCGATGTCTTGCTAGGTTTGAAAACTCTTTATTTTATGATTATTTAGGTCTACTGGATCACCGAATGGCATGTTGGCATTTCTGAAAATGGATCATTCTCCAGTAATATACAAAACAAGATGGCGAATAAAGCGATTTAAAAGAAAATCATATCACCGGTAATAGTTGTCCGATCTTTTATTAAAAAAAAAAGAAATACTTCAAAAAGTATATATTTTACTATAAAAAGTACAAAATCTAAAAATACTGAATACCCAAGAACAATTTAAAAGTCATTTGGACTTGAGGAGGTTTTAAGAAAGGTTTGTCAGGGTTAGGAAATAGTCTTGTGCTTTATTGTAGTTAAGGGTTTTAGGCTTCAAGTATACTTGCTCTTATATGGCAAATTTTAAAGCATTCTGTAAGACCTAATTATAAAGCTAATTTGTTTCTAGGATAATATGTATTTGTAATGGGTTTTCATACCTACATAAAACTCTCCATAAAGCTAATTAGTTTTATTAACGTCTTAAATTCCATTTAGATTTAAAGTGGCTTTAAATTATTCTTTATGGTTTTAACATATTTGCAATAAATGTATTTTAAATCCTTTTTAAAACTAAACATTTGCAATGCCTATTAGTACTTATTAAAACTAAAACTAGACTTTTAAAACACCTTTGACAAATGTGATGAAACCGCTATGAAGAAAAAAAGGCCTCTATAAATCTAAAAGGCAAATTTTAGTTCCATAAAACACTTTCTAAAACCTCAATAATACATTTATTATAAAAATAATAAACAATATGTCTGCCTGAAGTGTCGTTGATGCATGTGTGTACACGTATATTTAGAACACATACACGCGCGTCACACTGTCAAATTATTTTGAGGTTAAGTTTTAAGTTTTTTGTATCAAATGTCAACGTGGTTCGTCTTGGAGGCGGTTTTTTTAAATCCCAAACATTTTATTGCAGCTATTATCAAGTCCATGTGATCTTCGCCAAGTGCATTTGCATTTATGTAAGGAAGGGATTATTTGTGATAGTATACAAAAGGACTTCATTTAGAGTAAATGTTCTAGGTCATTACCATTATTAGAATATATAGTTTAATGAGAGGACTGTAAAATGACAATTAGGTTTTTAGTTTGCCGGCCATGTTTTTCTTGTTATATACAAATATTCAAGGTCAATTGCGCAATTATAATTATTAATAATTATCACTTTTTCTTTACCAAATTAAGGTAGAATTACAAGAAACGACGGAAAATTACCGTGAGAACCGAGGAGCAGCCTACTTTTTAAATTTGCTGATTACGCGTCTATGCAAATATGTATGGATATTAAAATCATTATTATTTATGAGGCGCCTTTGTTTTTTGGGCCTTTCTTTTGTAGTTTTAACGATAGACTGCCGTTGGTTTTAATTTTTTTGTCATACCTGATGTCTTTTTATTACCTTTTAAATCGGCCTTAGAGAGGTTATAGTGCCAATCTACGCGTTATAAATTTGAAATTCCATTTTATCTTCAATAAGTCTGATGGTGTGTTTGCTTAAATCAGTTTAGAAAAATAAATGCTATGATAAAATTATTTAAATTCCTTCGTGGACATTCTTATAGCTTCTCAGTTCTAATATGGACTTATAAGAGATTTAAAAACCAGTTTTAAGGTAGTCTACTAGGTGTTTTCTAGAATTGCAGGAAGCTAATAAAAAAGCTTCCGACAGCTTTAGAATAGGTTTTAAGAAAGATTTTAAAACGGCCCGAAAAAGGTTTTCAAGAGCCTCACTAAGGAGTTTTATGATGGAATTTAAAAAGGCCCTCATAAGGGTGTGCCCTTTTAGTCTACAAGTCACTTTATGCTGGTATTAAGGATATTGTTACAGCAAAATAGATTTTTCAAGACATTTTATAAATAGTTTTATAACACCCTTGTATATATTTAAGAAACTAAAATTGTTCCTTGGGTATCTAATTGAAAGTTTGGCAAAAAAAATAATATTTTGGTTTTAAAATATTTTTTACATTTTTTACTTGAAAAACAATAAGTTATATGAAAAAAAAGTTTAAACAAAAAATGTGCAGACTTTAGTGCTGAATCCAGCGATATATAATTTATTGAGTATTGGTTAAACAATAATGCTCTAAAATTTAAAAATCATGGTGCGCTACAGGTATTGTGGAAGAATCTTGCGAAGCACAAGGTGACTTTGGCCGGGCACGCAGTTAATTAATGCCATATGTATATGATAATATAGCTTATCTAGACAAAAAATTGCATTCAGGCCGTATTAGAAATGTTTTTAATTTTTAGTAGCAAAGAATTTCAACTTTTTCAAAATGGCGAGTTAAATAAACGTGTTAATTAAGTATTTAAAATAATAGGAAACAAATCTTATACTCTGTGGTAAACATAAAATTATATATAATGTAAACTTAACTAAAAGTGCCTTTTTAATTGTTTGTTTCTACTTAAAATAGTTCTTAAGTGATTTCATGTTATTATTTTCTAAAAAATATTTTTGGTTATTCGTAATATGTTTAAAGTAGAAATACCAAAATTTACCTGAATTATCTTTATATTCTCCCATGATCGATGAAGGTACTTTTGGCGTATTGGCACAAAAGAAGTTTCCTACAGAACACTGACAGGTTTCAGTGCAAACTATCCCATTTTTTTGCAGGAACTTATATTGGTTCCGCGTTCCTTCTTGCAGCTACATTTCACAAAGTTAATTATAGTTCTTGGGGCGGGTTAAGCATGGGGACTGGTTCTAATTATTCGTGACTTTTTCTTCACCCACAGAGACTGGCATCTGCCAAATTTTGGATATTTTCATTCGCATTTCTCCATACTGTTGCAATGTAATGGGCACTAAAATAAAGTAACAATGGAATCTTTTTTATTTTTGTATGTCAGGTACGTTACCTTAAAATATGTTGCTTCATAGCATCAACTGTGGGTGGTAGGTTAGCGAGTCTTCCTTGTATGTATCTACTATTGTAATACTACTATTGTAATACTTTATGGTGTTCGTGTACTCAACAATATGGAAAAGACATTCAAATTATTGTTCACAGTCCTGATACAGATGTGTTTGTACTTCTAATTAGTTTTTATGAGCAATTACCGAAGAAAGTCGTAATGGTAACCAGTCGAGGAAAAACTGAAAAAGAAATATACCTATCGGACACAGACAATCATTAATTGGTTTCCATGCCTTTACTGGGATGGATGTAACCGGCAGATTCTCAAGGATTAGCAAAGAATTTTGCAATAAAGTATTTTTGAAACTGGAGGAATCATCAGCAATACTGAAATCGCTTACATTGCTGGGAATTCTGAACACAACTACCACAGAACTTCAAGACAATCTCCACGAATTTGTATGTTTGCTCTATAAAAATAAATTAATAAAAAAGCTAACTGATTCGTGTTGATATTTGTTTTCCACCAAAAATCAAGAAACAGAAAACCTACCACCCACAGTTGATGCTATGAAGCAGCATATTTCATATGTCATGTACGTTACATGACATATAAAAATAAAAATGATTTCATTGTTATTTTATTTTAGGACCCATTATATTGCAACAGTATGGAGAAGTGAGAATGAAAATATACGAAATTTGCCAAATGCCAGTCTCTGAGGGTGGAGAAAAAGTACCACAAATATTTAGAACCAGTCCCCATGCTTAACCCACCAGCCCCAAGACTAACACAACTTACCTTGTGAAATGTAGCTGCAAGAAGGGATGTGGAACCAATATAGTTTGCACTGAAACTTGTCTGTGTTCTGTAGGAAACTTCTTTTGTGCAAATACGCTAAATTTGGTAACTTCATCGATCATGGAAGAATATGAAGATAATTCAGGTAAATTGCGGTATTTTTACTTTAAACATATTACGAATAACCAAAAATATTTTTTAGAAGATGATGACATGAAGATCACTATTTTAAGTCTAAAAACACAATTAAAAAGGCAATTTAAGTTACGTTTACATTATATAAGTTTATGTTTACCACAGAGTATAAGATTTGTTTCCCATTATTAAAAATATTTAATTTGTATTATTAGATTATCTTTTTTATCAATATACCTTATGGTGCGGGAGCTAAGTGGCTTTTTGGGACACTCATAGTTACAAGCATTTTCTATGCGCTGATTAATTCTATCGAACTTAAATAACGACAAAATAGACTTCTGGCATATGTCAGCCCGTCGAGTTCGCCATGGTTCAAGATATAAAAATCAGTGAAATTATATCATCGTTACAAAGCCAATTTTTTGTGTGTACACATTTTATGTTTAGAATTAATAAAATAAGATCGCCAGAAAGTGTGGGCCATCAGGGGCACAACCAGAAAGGTCAAAGGGGTAAAAAAACGGAGTTATATAACATGATCGTTACAAGCTTTTTTAAGGTTGAGCATGAGCATGTTTATTTAAATGTTTTGAACACAGAAAAAAATTCCCAGAAAGAAACTCCCGCCAGTAAGGCTAGCTAGAAAGAAAATGTTTAGGATTTTTGAAGAAAATTGGATTTTTTTTCGCATATTTCATCTCAGAACTCTAAACTCACCGTTACAAGTTCTGGCTCCTTTTTAGAACGTAAATATAAGCTCCTTGAAGAATAGAATAGCCTCCCCGTAAAGTTCTTAGTGTCAACAAAAGTACCATAGGCTCTTAAATATACAGGAATTTAACACTTTCGGCTAACTTGACTCCATACCGTGCCTCAGTTGTATTGTATCATTACCTTTCTGGATGCGCCTCCTGACGGCCCACACTTTCTGGCGAACTTATTCTATTCATTCTAAACATAAAATGTGTACATACAAAAAAAAATGAGCATTTTAACGATGACATGATTTCACTGATTTTTAAACAGTGTTCGTGACGCTACTGACAGGAGGTGCCCCGCCAGAAGTCGATTTTATGAATCGTTATCATCCATTAAACCATAAAAATATCTCAAAGTTCATAAAATGACGAGCTGCCGAAAAAGCCACCTAGCTCCCGCTCTATTATGATGTTAATAATAAAAACACGTTTATTTAATCCTCTATTTTGAAAAAGTTGAAATTCCTTGTTACTAAAAAATTAAAAACATTTATGATATGGCCTGAGTGCAATTTTTGTACCTAGAGAAGCTATATTATCATATAAATATGACATTAATTAACACGCGTGCCCGGTCAGTCACAAGATTCTTCTGTAATACCTGCAGCGCACCATGATTTCTAAATTTTAGAGCATTACTGTTTAACCAATACCCAATAAATTATATATCGCTGAATTCGGCATTAAAATTTGCACATTTTTTGTTTAAACTTTTTTTTCATATTACTTATTGTTTTCAAGTAAAAAATATTAAAAAAAAGTTTAAAACCAACATTTTATTTTTTTGCCAAATTTTCAGTTAGATTTCAGTATTTTTAGATTTTGTATTTTTTATAGTAAAATATATACTTTTTGAAGTATTTCCTTTTTTTGAAATAAAAGATCGGACAACTATTACCGGAGATACGATTTTCTTTTAAATCGCCCTATCCGCCATCTTGTTTTGTATATTACAGGTGAACGATCCATTTTCAGAAATGCCAACATACCATTCGGTGATCCAGTAGACCTAAATAATTATAAAATAAAGAGTTTTCAAATTTAGCATGACATCGAAGCGAGCGGACCTAAGATACTAGAGTAAAATAGGGAGACGATATTATACGTGGATAAGAACAATTAAGAGGATCATGAACAAACTAGAAAAGGCTTAAGTACACTGGAAGCGAACAGCAATCCCATAAAGAAATCGCAAATAAATATATACGCTACCGGAATCGAAAAGTTGAAGAGAATGAACACTCCAAATAACAACGCAATGCGGAAATTAATCTTACAAAAACTTACACTTTCCATTCTATATTTCTATAATATGCATCATGTGGCTCTCGCTGTTGGTAACAAGCATGACCTTAGTCCAATCCAGCGTAGACGTGGGCAGCTCGGCGCGGCAGTGTGTTTTCCGGAGGTGGTTAACAATGCCTATCATACGCTGTTAAATCAAATCAATATTCGAAATATTTACAATCTTGATTACACAACGATTACCAACTAACGACTAAGAGGATCGGAAGTACTGTATAAGCTACCGTAAAGATTTAAAGGAAGCAAGGAATGAGGCATAGGGATATGTAGATTGATTGATCAGAATATCGAATGTATTAGAGTCACCGAGATATGACGCACATTAAAATCATTAAGAGCAGATAGAAAAAAAACAGGTTCCATAAATTCAATAACTTTTAAAGACCGAAAAAAATGCCAACAAGAATTACTGATTGAAAATCGGCAAAATTTCCTTTCAAATAACGACGTGACTAATTTCTTGGGTGTGCAATTAACTGATGAAGACGAAATGACTTGACGCGCAACAATTCGGTGTTTTCACAAATTTTAAAATCTCATTGACTGTCAAGATAATACTTAATTATAACTAAAAACATTTGACACAACCAGTTGAGTAATATCCACAACCAGTTGAGTAATATCCAAGAAAATGTATTTTTACATTTGAATTAAAATTTTACTGCCCAAAACACTATTGTTGACGTCATCGGTCATAAACACCTAACCTCAAAAAAACATATCTTTTAAAAATTTCCGAGTAATATGTCACTATTATGAAAATTTCCGCTTGGTTCTCGTATTTTCAACTAAAACCTTGTTCAATGTAATGTTCATAAAGTTTTTAAAGATCTTCTCCCAATAAAATAAGGCGATTTTTGTAGGTTGGAAATCCAACCTATAACTAGCAGCCCATTTTTAGTAATCAACAATATTGAGACATCATATGCGTCAATTTTACTTCCACATCCAGTGGAAGTATAGTAACTACAAAAAAATTTTTAAAAATTTTTATTGTTCAAATAGGCTTAGAATGCCATGAAACGTCGAGATTTTAAGTTTGAGCGAAAAAAAATTCTGTCTGTCTGTCTGTCTGTCTGTCTGTCTGTCTGTCTGTCTGTCTGTCGGCCTGTAACTTTTTTTTGTGCGCACGTTTACTCTGGAACCGTTTGAGATATTGACTTGAAATTTGGTACACATGTACTTTAAATTTGGTAAATTTGGAGTAAATAGGTAAATCAAGCAGGTAAGAGTTCATAAGATTGGTATTTAGTATATACAAGAGAAGCTAAGGTCTCAAAAAAAATGTTGGCATTAGCCACCCCCATTACCGCCCCTACCCCATTATTAAAGGGGATGAAAAAAAACTGTGATTTAGTGTATGTACAAGAACCAGAAACCTCAAAATATTTTTTTACTTTATCCACCCCCACCACACTACCGATGTGGGGTATCGTTTTATGGGTTTTTGGGGTAGAGGATTTCAAATATTATATTATTAAAGTTCCATAAACAATTATTTCCACATACAAAAATTTTTCGTTGTGTGAGACTTGGATAGAAAATCTGGATGTGGAAGTAGTGATTCCTTGGGCAGCGGGTTTTAAATGTTTTCTTGAAGCCATACTGGTTTCAAATGAGAAGTGCGGATATAATCATTAAAATTGACAATAAACTTAAAAAACCTAAGAGTTGAGGTTATGTTAATGCAATTTTTTTAAACAAATTACAAAAATTGTTTATTTTGCTCCGAACTATTTTTTTTTAGTTTTTTTGGGCGATTTTGAACAAAAAATTTTAATGTTGCTAAAGTCCTTAAATATTCTTTAAACACCCCTTAACAAAGTCCCAAAGCGTTTTAGGCTGTTATGTTATTGCAACCCCTTGTTTTTTAATTGATAATTAAGCGTGTGCATCATTATGTTCGGCCGCGACTCATAGTGAAATAAAGAAAAGACGATCGACAATAACAAAACAGCCAAGTGTCTGCAAGATTGTACCTGTTAGGTTCATAGTAGCTAATTCAAAGAAAGTTTCACTCATTTTGAATTAGACTATCCAAAATCTCTTGACAATTCTGAAAGGTTTTTTAAGAAGTCGGTAAAATCCAGTTAAATGGATGAGATTGAAAACCGTAGTAATTGTAATGTAGATTCACTTTTAATCTCACAACTTCCATCCCCAAAGATACATTTATTTGATAGTATGGTGATCGATCATTTACTGCAATTAGGCAAATTCTCAACTTTTGGTCATTTTGCGTCAGAATTTTATAAATACATTACTTCTTTTTATAAAGATCAAAATGTTAAACGTTTACATGTCATTTTTGATAGGTACGATGATCCTAATATAAAGTACTCTGAATATTTACTGGGAACTAAAGACGTAGAAGCATTAGAAATAAAAATTCAAAATGCTGACACTAAAATACCATCAAATGTTAAAACTTTTTTAGCAAATCCAAAAAATAAACACGAGCTGGTTAAATTCTTATGCCAGACAGCTTATAATTGCGTTTCATTAAACAATCAACAACAGTTGTTTATTTAAGGTGGTTTTCCTGAAATTGAAAAATGTTATAAGGTTGTATGTAGGTGATACAATGTTTGACGTACCTAAATTACAGCGTAATCACTTGGAAGCTGACACACGAATTTTTTCCCACGCTACATACGATTTTTATCCAGATTCTCAGATAATTATCCACAATGTGGATACTGACATTTTTATTTTAGGAATATATTTCTGGCATTTTTTTAAGTCTCATGGATGTGACGGATTATTTTTTAGAATTCACAGTAAAAAATCTAGAACTTTGGCATGTCATCTCGCAGCTAAGTATCTTTCAGCAAGATATTTAACATTTTGCCAGCTTTACATGCTTTTACCGGTTGCGACACAACAAGCAAAATCGGTACAAAGAAAAAAGCATTGGATGTAGTCTATGTAGACAAAAAATACGTAAATGCATTATCTACCTTAGGTACCTATGAATTTGATAAGGAACAATTTAAAATATTAGAAAATATGTATTTACAGTTATTAGAAAAAAACGGTGAAACAGCAGATGATGCACGAAGATTGATATTTAATCGTTCCTCTGTGGTATTAGGCATTAATATGGCTAATATACCTTGTACCTCCGATGCACTTTTTCAACACACTTTAATTGCTTCTGCTCAAACGTATATTTGGAAGAATGCCTTATATTCTTCCTATACCCCAATTGACTTTACGCAATGGGGATATTATATGTCAGAAGAGAATATTATATTGCCTTTTATGACAAAAAATGCTTTACCAGAAAATGTAGTACTGCCATGTAATTGTAAAAAAACGTGTAAAACTAAAGCATGCCACAGTAAAAAAATGGTTTAAATTGCTCTGTGTGGCTGTGATTTAAGATGTTTGCGAAAACAAATATGTGATATCTGTAAAAGCATTTTTGTTATTAATCTCAATATCAGTGGTTTGTAAAATATCATAATCGAGAAGTAAACCACTTGTAATCGAAAGCTTATGTAAATAAAATTTGTATTGTTTTCCATTATAAAATAGAATCTTTGTAATGGCTTAGGTATGCAAAGGTCATAAAAAAATTAAATGTTTTTTATTAATTAACTTAGCAGTTGACTTAAATTTATAGTTGGTTTAATTATACTAACATGTTCTTATATTTAATTACTATCTAATATCTATTCTGCCTATTTAATTGTAACACTACGTCTAATTTTAAATCACTATACGTAGATATGGTGTATTCAAAGTTATGTTTTACATTTCTACGCCAGTTTTAGTAAATAAGATAAATTATCATTCCACAAAAAATAAAAAATTACATTTTTTAGCTATCTTATTTATATAACTAAACACAAAAATGTGGGGAGGGTTTTTACAAAATGGCTTTCCATAAAAAAGTTACGCTCTAGTGTTTTTTAAAAAAGTTTTATTACATATTTATATTTATGAATCATCTCTCCGTGAAAACTTCTTGCAGTGGGGTGGCTTATTGAAATTACCGTTACCTGGCGGATAAAAGCACCAAATTTGGTATGAAGGTACCTTGTAGATCATATCCTGGTAAGCAGAGAGATAAGAGAAAGGATCAAGAACGTTAAAGCAAAAAGGGCAGCAGAAATCAATACAGACCACAAAATTCTATACGGAAAACTGGAAATAAAAGAAGGAAAAACAAGTCAAGGAAACAACAAGACACTACACAGTACCTGGAATATTTCTTTACTACAGCACGAAGACTTTCGGAAGAAATACGGTGAAGAAATAGAAAACCAACTGAAAGGAGAAGAATTAGACTGGACATCAATGGGCGCAAAAATAAAAATTGCAGCAGAAAAACGTTAAAAAGGGACAGATCACCTATGAGCCCGACAAGAAAGGAAAAAAATAACAAGTACGAACAGCTAAAAAAGATGAAGGCCACAGGCGAACAACAGCCGACGGGGAATATAAACTAAAAACTAAAAGAAGCACTGAGGGAAAAAAGGGAGGCGGAGAGAAACCACGACGAAGAAAAATGCAAATCATTCTTCGAAAACATAGAAGCACTTCCAACAGGACAACGACTAAACCAAACCTTCAGATATCTGAAAAAATATAGAAGAAACAACAGTACCCACAGGAGAAGATACATACCAATACAACATTGGACCAAGAAGCTGGAGGAAGAAGCTTTCTCTTCTTCCTCCAGCTTCTTGGTCCAACTAAAGAACGAACAAAACTAATAAAAGAAACAGACCACTGGCCCTTGGAGCCAACCATCAAAAGACCAATTGCTAGAAATAATAGCCAGAGCTTGAAGAAACACCGCACCTGGAGTAGATAAAATAAACAACGAGTTAATACACTACGGCACGGAAAAGCTAAAGGAGCAAACCCTAGAAATCATCACCAGGGTATGGACAGAAAACACACCTCTGCCTACGGAATAGACCAAGACTATACAAATACCCCTCCCAAAAACCAACTCACCACAGACCATAGAAGACTACAGAAGAATAACACTTTGCAGCATAGGATACAAATACTACGCACAATTCCTGCTCGAGCAACTAGAGAAGTACATTGGAAGACCGCCAGACTACCAGACAGCAATCATCAAAGGCAGATCAACGGACGACCACATGTACACCACCAGAAGAATACTGGAAGAAAAATGGAGAGAAGGGACAAAACTGCATATAGCCGCTATAGATCTCCAAAAGGCATTCGATACCATCAGTCACGAAGCCATAGTCAACACCCTGTATAACAAAGGAGTGCCGTACTATCATGAAACAACTGCCATACAATGGTTCGGACAAATGACGGAAACCAGACAAAAGAACAGAGGAGTCAAACAAGGATTCCCCCTATCCCCCCGACTATTCACCATGGTCCTAGACCAAGCGATAGAAAACACAATAAGGGAAACACCAAATTTTAACGAAGACACGGAAACACTGAGAACCCCAATCATATTAGCTTACGCCGATGACCTCCTAATCGTCGCAGAAGAAGAGCAACAAATTCTCAACTTCCTAGAAAACATGAAACCGCATTTGGACACATCTGGGCTGAAAATAAATTTCAAGAAATGTCTAATAATGGAGCGAGACCCATCAACAAAAGAGAGTCGGATCAAAACAGCATACAGAGTCACAAGAGCAATTATACCGTTCATTGAGAAAAACAAACTATCATGGGGCCTGGCCAAACGGCTGTACATAGCCATCATACTGCCAACAATGACATATGGAGTTAAAAACGCGGCAACAACAAAAGCCAACAGAAGAAGTTTGAGAAGAGCTGAAAGAGACATCATCCAATTACTCAGAAAAACAACAGGGCAAAAACAACGACATAAAACATCAACACTACTAGAAGGGAAGACAATCACAAAAAGGATAGAAATGTACGCAATGAAGTACTGGGGACACGTCCAAAGAAGGGAACCAACACACCTACTGAAGAAAGCACTAACACTGAACAGCAGCAAACTTAAAATTGGGAGACCATGTTACACGTGGAGAACAACAATCGAGAGGATCATGAACAAACTGGGAAAGGACCAAACATACTGGGAAAGAAAAGCGAGGGGAAAGAATGAATTTCACAAAGAAATCGGAGCGATACATACTCTACCAGAATCAGAAACGGAGGAATCAGAAACCTCAGAAGAAGAAGAAGAAGAAGACTTGTAGAAACAGAAGTACAAAAATAGGAGCACAGATAGTAGCGACACAACGCGGCAACATATCTCACAAGAAGACCCAGAATAGGCAGAAGCCCAGAACCAAAAATACAAAAAAAGGGGGCTTAAACGCTGCCTCACGACATAATGCGGTAACGCATCTCACAAATACCTACACCTCCCATCCCACATTCCTTTACCATGCGCCATGTGGCTCTCGCTGCTGGCAACAAGCATGACCTTAGTCCAACCCAGCGTGGACGTAGCAGGCCCAGCTGTATGTATAACTTGGGAGTGGCAGCAATGCCTACCGCACGCTGGTAAATCAATCAATCAATCAATCAAGGTACCTTAGGGTATATTAATAAATATTAGCCTAGGAGCCCTCTGGAATTTCTAAAAATTTTCATGTACAGCAATAAAATCCAAAATGGCCGACAAATACGACAAAATATAGAATATAGCTCAGGAATTTTAGTTTATTGTAAAGTTGAAAATTTGCAGTATTGTAGTTTTGGTCCAGAATAACACGTACCAAAACCTCTGCTCCATCGGCTGCCCTGTTTTTGCGGAGCAACAAGGGCCTAACTCGCAGAAATTGCAGAGCTGGCTATAAAGTGCAGCAGAAATGTTGTTACTGATCCGATTTGGATCGAAATGATCATAAAAGCTTCGAAGAAGCATATCCGTTCGTATTTCAGATGTTTCTATGCATATTTTGTTTATAAGTTTCCGTTTTTTAGCAGCGAAACTAGCAGCGAAAAAAAATGTTTTTTTTTTTCATTGCATTTTTGAATACATATATTCGTAGGTGATGATATTAACATTTTTACCTACAAATTATGACCAAAGATCCAATAAGAAGGCTACTAGCCTCAAATTCTCAAAATAATTTTGACGACCAACTCGTATTTTTCAGATAAAACTTGTATTAAAAAAAATAGTAACCTGGACCTTTTCGGACCGATTTTAATCGAGGTGGGCTCTTTAGCTTTAATTTAAAAAAAAATTAAGTCCCTAGTACATCTAAAGCCGGGGTCCCACGGCTTGTGACTTGGCGAGCCTGGTCTGAAGTTTGTCGTCATACCTCGCGTCATGGGAACGTAAATACTCGTTATTGCTCGAGTTGACTCGGGATGACTTGACGTTTCCCGTGAAATGTCGGTAAATTCTCGAACATCAAAGGCTTGTGGATCGACGGATGACAAGCCTTCGTACGACTCGTGCATCCGTTCCCACAGCCTGTTGTGGATTGTGTAGCGAGATTTGAGTGGGAGGAACAACGAAACTATTGAAACTGACTTTAACACGTCTGGCAATGGTGTATTGAAGTGGTCGACTCGAGGCTACTCGAGATATGCCAAGTTACGCGCCGTGGGAATGCGCGTGGCTTGGAATTCGACCGATCACAAATCCACAGGTACGAACCTCGAGTAACTCGAGGTTTGCCAAGTTACAGGCCGTGGGACCCCGACTTAACATAGAAGTTAGCCGCGAAACAGACGACAGCGTTTTCGCTGCTAGAGTGTAATTTCTCAAGTAATATGTTAATAAACAAAAATTGAATAGCTTGGCACATTTCAGACCACTTTTAATCAGAGGGTGGGTTCTTTATCTTCAATTTAAAAAAATCAAGTCCCTAGTACATCTAACATAGAAGTTAACCGCGAAATAGTCGTTGACGGAGTTCCGCTGCTAGCGCATTTTTTATGTTAAACTAAAATAAAATAAGATCTATTTAACCTGGCCCTTTTCGGACTGATTTTAATCGAAAGGTTGGCTTTTTACCTTTAATTTAAAAAAGAAATAAGTCCCTACTACATCTAACATAGAAGTTGACCGCAAAATAGTCGTTGACAGCGTTTCCGCTGCTAGCGCCTTTTTTATGTTAAACTAAAATAAAATAAAATCTATTAACGTGGCCCTTTTCGGACCCATTTTAATCGAAAGGTGGGCTCTTTACCTTTAATTAAAAAAAATATATAAGTCCTCAGTACATCGAACATAGAAGTTAATCGCGAAATAGACGTTCACATCGTTTTCGCTGCTAGCACATTTTTTAAGACACACTAAAATAAAATGAGAACTATTAACCTATTAACTATTAATCGATGTAAATGACACGAAAACCAAATTTTTTAATGGCACAACCTGCATTTTTTTGCATATTTGGATCCTGCTCGCTAAAATGCATATAATCTGACCCTCAAATATTATTTTGATTTTCAAAAAATAGATTTTTTTTTTTTAGTTTTAATAACAGAAGGCCGCAATTTTACCAACATTGTTAAAAATTGGTATGTAAGCACCTTTAAAATATTATCTCTTCAGATACTAACATTAAACATGATTTATTCTTCATTAAGTTCAGCGATATGGGTTTTTCAACGAAAACTATTTTTTTAAATGGAACCCCTATGGAACAACCTCTTATTTAATTAGATCTTTAAATTACGAAGAAAATGGTATACATAATATCTACCTTCTCTTTGTACTAAATTTATAATTAAAAGATAAAATGTTCTTTTTTTTAATATTTTAAATTTTAGTGCTGTGCATGAAAATTTTTTTAAATTCCAGAGGGCTCCTAGGCTAACATTTATTAGTATACCCAAAGGTACCCTCATACCAAATTTGGTGTTTTTATCCGCCAAGTAACAGTAATCTTGAAATAAAACTCTAACCGACCCCACTATTGGTGTTTCATTATACATTACATATACATTATTAGTAAAAATGTAACTTTAAAAGTTTTGTTTTTATTATTACCGAAACCAAGAAATATTAAATTTATTTGTTATTTTCATTAAACTCTACAACCTATCAATTTTGTAAAATGAGAAATCAATTTTTATGCTCAACTATGTTTATGCTCAACTACTGTCGAAAGGCTCAGATGTGTTGGAGAAAAATATGCTACATCAAAGATAAATCATGTACCCTGGTATATGATTTAAAGAAATGTTTTATTCATGTTAATTGAAATATATAGCAATTAAAGATGCCAAACACAAGTATTATATCAGTTGAAATAAATTTTAAACCAGTTTAATTTCTGACAAGCCACGAAAGCTTTTGAAATTAGTAATTAACATTAATAACGTACCAACAGAATATGTAATCTTGTTAAATAAAGTGGCCTTTCAAAATTACAGGGATTAGTAGTGTGTACCAAAACTTTACGACGACAGAATAGTGGACAAAAATATATGATGCGTTGTTCCCGACTTTATTCTGTATCTTTTCTTGAAAAATCAGTTTTGAATATGGCAATCGGCATTTAAATCAGCATAGTAGAATATCGGAAAATGAGTAACATGATTAGAAAATGCGCAGTGCGATAATGCAATAATATGCAAAATTAGAATAGTAAACATTGTATTCTTCGGCTGATTTATTAAATTTTTTATATAATTGTTACAAGTTCTATAAGGCAGTTTTTTGTAAATAATGTTAACTTTTATTTCATGATGTCAACTTTTTTTTGTGAAGGAGGGAAAATCTTGCATAGACTCCGACAAGGAGTGTCAGGAGTGTCAGATTCTTACTGACTAACCTCCCCCCCCCCCTTCATCTCGCTTCTCCCATCGGAAACCGCTTTCGCATTACTTCAGTGGGGAGCCGCCCGTTTACTTCCTTTATCGGCTATCGTCTTTATTATTGTACGGACTGTTCCGTACGCTTGTTGCCATGATTCCTCGGATGCACATAAGCTTGCCATCATGTTTATGTAGTTGAAGGTTGACTCAGTTTGTAGGGCATAGTTCCTTCTGGTCCCTTCCCACCTAATACAAGTAAACGGGGTATGCTCTACGTCATCCACCTCGTCGCAGTAGCTGCATCTCTCTTTTTCTGTCCTTCTACGATCGTAGAGATACTTCATAAAACACCCGTGTCCTGAGAGAGCTTGGGTTAAATAGTAATCCACTTCTCCGTAGGGGCGATTTATCCATGTCTGAATGATAGGCATCAATTTATAGATCCATCGGCCATAAGTTACGGTTTCTCAATTTTGTTGCCATCTTGTGCAAACGTTCTCTTTTGCTACTCTGGCCTCCACTCCATTGTATTTTTATGTCCTTTCTTGTATTAGAAATCTATATTCTCCCACTATGACCCCCACTCACTGCCTCAGTTGGAATTGTGCGGTATGCACCACCGATTCTGATTGACATCAGCCTTTGGAGTCTTGCCAGCTTTGCTGTTCATTTTTTATTTCGAGTTACCATATGCCAGACTGGTGTGGCATACAGTATTTGAGAGTGGACTACATATTTTCCATTACTCTCCTTTTCGATGCTCTTGGCCCTCCTATGTTGGGCATAAGGCTCGTCAATTCTGTTACTGTTTTTTCCACTTTCTCGGTAGTTCTTTTGAAGTGCTCCGCGAAGGTAAGTTTAGTATCAAACCGCACTTCTAAGTATTTTATTGCCTTGCTGGGCCTGATCGAAGTATCCAGGATGGTGAAACAGATCGGCGTTATTTTTCTTTTAGTGGTAAGGAGGACTGTCTCCGATTTATCCGGTGCCAGCTTTAGTTTTCTTGCTTCTAACCATTCTGCAACTCGCTAGAGGGCAGTCTCTGCGTTATTCATCAGTATGTTCTCGGTTTCCGCAACTACTGTCATGGCTACGTCATCCGCAAAGCCGATTAATGTAACACCCGCTGGCTGTTCCATTTTTAGGAGATCATCATGCAGGATTCCACAGGGTTGGACCAAGTACAAATTCTTGAGGTACGCCACTGCTGACTTCTACGGTCTTTCTCTCGTCTTCTGCTTCCAGGATTATTTTCCTCTGAGAAGGCTCTCTTCTCTCTATGCTCCTTTTCACACGTCTTCCAGGATGATTTGCCATGATGCGCTTTTGAAAGCATTTTGCACGTCTAGAGTTATTACGGCACACAGTCTTCGGTGCTGGTGCGCGTAAGCAGCAGCTTCTTTGGCGATTTGGGTCACGTTGTTTATAGCATCTACTGTTTGTCGATCTTCCATGAAGCCGTACTGTCTCTCTGCCAGTCCACTAGTGCGTACTAGTTCTCCTTTGAGCCTTATTAGGATGAGCTGCTCTTACAGTTTCATTTCTATGTCTAAGAGGCAAGGGCGGATCCAGAAAGGTTACTTACAAAAAATTTTAGAAATCAGAAAAAAAAATTTCTCGCCTCGGAATCTAAAAAAATTTTATCGCCTCATGGGGGGGGGGGGGGGGGCAAATGAAAATCCAAAAAAAAATTTTTTTCACCTCATACAGAGAATCCCATTAAAAATGTAAAAAAATTTTTCGCTCCCCTCGGAATCTGAAAAAATTTTTTCACCTCATACAGAGAATCCTATTAAAAATGTAAAAAATAATTTTTCGCTCGCCTCGAAATCTCAAAAATTTTTTTACAGAGAATGCTATTAAAATGTAAAAAAAATTTTTCGCTCGCCTCGGAATCTGAAAAATTTTTTTCGCCTCATGAGGGGGGTGCAAATGAAAAATACAAAACAAAAATTTCCCCCACCTCATGCGGAAAAAAATTTACCGCCTTCAAAACATAACAAATACTTTTCTCAGGGGGGCAATTGCCCCTACTGCCCCCCCCCCCCCTGGATCCGACCTTGCTAAGAGGCATATGGGTCTATACGATGTCAGGTGGTCTAGAAGTTTATTTCCTTTCCTAAGTAGTACAAGCTTAGCCTGCTTCCAGTTCGTTGTAGACCCTTAGTACGTATTCAGGTTTATTATGTATTACTTGTGTATTACTACTACTTATGTATTACAGGACTTCCACTGGGATGTACGCTGGTCCCGGTGCCTTGTTTGGTTTTAGCTTATTG
The DNA here is from genome assembly GCA_936432065.2 of Rutpela maculata. NCBI lineage: Eukaryota > Metazoa > Arthropoda > Insecta > Coleoptera > Cerambycidae > Rutpela > Rutpela maculata. Next base: position 119,420,212 of record OW386285.2, read on the forward strand.
CAAGCTATATGCAATTCTTCTACCATAAAATCTAATCGCAATCAAAGTTTACGAGGTCGTGCACGGGAAAGAGTTGATTAACCACTTCCTCCGTCATTTGCATGGATATTTGGAGTCTTGGAGGAAAGCCAAGTCATGATGTCAACTTAGTTGGTGAAACATTCATCAGCCAAATTACAAGAAAAATAACTACACATCCAACTTATTTGTATTTCGAACCCGCGATCCTTTGATATGGAGTCAAGAGTATAACTATTAGACCAGTATTCATGACTTCAATGTAGACATTAATATATGTGTCTAGGTAAAAACCATATCTCGACGATAACTTTTTATTTACTGATCGATTTTATTAAAAGACAGTAGTCTTTTTTCTCTTGCGAAAATTAATAAAAATGTAAGTTTACATTTCTTCCCACAAAATGAATAGCTGATGAAAAATAGTTGCACGTATAATGTTGAGCACGTTTTGAATATTACTGCAAGTGTGTATTGAATATTTTGGTTTGTGAGTAAAATAATAAGGAAATATGGATTGAAGTTGATTGACTGATATGCAAGATTGCAATAGAGATTTGGCATTTAGATATCAAAACAAACCAAAAACTGTAAGAAAAATTCTGTTTCCAATAGAAATCTTTCATAAACCTTATTCATAGAGAGTACAAAACATACTATATGATCATTCCTCCTTTAGATTTTTCTCATCAGAAACGCGTTCCTCTAAAAGCTCTGCAACCTCTGACAGAATTATTTCTAAATATGTTTCCCATGTTACATATTTAAGAAAACTAGTCTTTGGAGCATTTGCTGACAAAATTCTAACCGTTTTCGCTTGTGATCTTCTGTAAGCTCCTATAACGGTAATAATTTATATGGCCTATAGTCATTATTTTTTAAAGTCCTTTGAATTTTGGAGTACCTTTTTCCAAGTTCACGTGTGATGCATCCCATAAAATAGTTTCAGGATTTTCTAAAACAAATTTTTTACATAGTCAAACATCTCAAGAAGGCTCTCAGAATACATGTGTTTAGTCATAGAGGCTTTGTTTTACAGTGAATCTAGTAGCAATACGGACGCGGCAATAAAAACTTTAAATTTGACTTTTAATTTTGATAAAATAAATTATAGTAAAATTACCATTAAAAAAATTCAAAATATAAAGTTCTTTATTTTCGCTTGCTCTATTCGTACGTTTTTTCTTTTAAAATTATCGGTTTCTCTCACATGACGGTAAGAATTAAAGAATGCGTTTTCACTAGGAACCGGATGACTTGGGTATAATGCTATATATTCTATTCTTGCAGCTTTTTTATTTTTATTATTTTTAACATAAAGGCAAAATATACCAAACTATATCAAATAATAACACGAAATGACAGACAGTAAAAATGTTGTCATAGTATAATCAGTCACAGCCTACTACGTAAGAGTAATTACTGCGCTTTCTTCAATAACCATAAAATACCTATTTGCATGTTTGGAGCATATTTAATATCCGATATGTCAAGAAATGTTACAGGTAACCTAACAACCCTTATGTATTTGAAATCAGAGGAAGAGATCTAAAAATATATATAAAAACTTACAGGGTTTTCCATTGTCATATCGCGTGACCTACGCAAATAGCTGTTTTTTAATTGTATTAAGAAAATATGTATATACACAACCCTACAACTTTTATACGAAACTTTTTTTTTAATTCCAATATTAACAGAAATAAGAGGGGGTCAATATATAATGAGTAACCCTGTACATACAAAAGATTTTGAAATCACTTTCAGGTCATAATGCATGTTGCGAGATATGTTGGGAGACTAGCGGGGGAAGAGCAGCTGTAGGCGGAACTAAAATTTCGAACATAAGATCTGCAGGTATGATACCTCGTTACGAAATAAGTGGAAGTAGCCCCGTATATCTGCTCGACAATATTCAAACAAAAAGACCTGAATTTGGTTAAATGGTAAATTTTAACAAAACGAAAGTCATGATCGCAGATCGAGACCATCCGTAGACCATCCAGACATGTTGACAATATGTAAGTCAGGTGTAATAAACAAGATGAAATGCCTTGAAATTTGGAAACCTTGTCGACAATACCGGCAACTGCGAGAATATGCGATTTGACAGACAATGTAGATATAAAAATCGGCAACTTGTCGGTTCAGTATAATCTGGTGGGACAAAAATGTCACGAAACGCACAAAGAACAGGCTTAAGATTCAGATTAGAAAAGAGAAACTAGCTGATTCGCTTTGAACACCGCGACCCCCGTGGATCTATTGTGGTGCTAATATTTACTTAGAGCTCCTTATTCAACTTTGTCTTTTGTATCAGGCTCCACAGTCTTGATAAAGACTCCTTAACATAGCTATCTGCTTTTGGTTTCTCCTCGTGAAGTAGTGGGAATCTTAGTCTGGGTAGGCCTTCATGATGGCATAGCACATGTACTGAGGTTTCCTCTTCCTCTTGACAGAATCTGCATAATGCATAGTCTGCGTATGTATCCAGTTAGAAGACCCACCATTATCCTAATGGCTTTCCTATTTTGGCGGAGTAAGTCTTCCGTAAATTTGTCTATTCGTTCTTTAATGAACTCTTTGGCCTGCCTTTGTCACGGGAAATTCTTCCACCACTGCAAAAATTTATTTGGTAGCCATTTATTAATCGTTGCTCGTATACATAGCTTAGCCACACCTCAAAAAAATTAGGACCATACCAGATCCTTAGACATGCCTTCCCGTGTCCGTTCATCAGGCTTGCTCACGCCCCCGTTTTTTCTTCTTTCTTATGCCCCTGAGACATAAACCATTGGGACGGAAAACTGACTGCGCGGCTTATTGATGTTTTCGAGATGTTGATTTAGACCGCGTATTGCACTAACAACTTCATTCTCCAGAAAGTACTCCCTCCAAAACAACAGTCCAACATTGTATTTTACCGCGTCCTATACTTTTTTGGCCACATCAACAGAAGAAAGGATAATATATATATTTTTTTAACTGTTTAACGTCGGCCTACTTCCGCTACCAGGGCCTATCACCGACGCCAGGAGACGAGCTACCCCCAACCTGGAAATTTTGCCGAACCTCTTCCCTTAAGAAGAGTAGGGATCTTTTACTTGCCTAACATTTAATAGACAAGGGACCGCCTGCTTTACATCCCCTCCGAAGGATGGTATATCTACTACGTAATCCTCGTCTGAAATTACGTAACTTCCGAGTATACACTGATATACAAGCCTCTAGAAGGTGGGACGAGAACGCTGTATTTCCCAAGATGGGAGCCCATCCAAGTACTAACCGCGCTCGACATTGCTTCAACGGAATATCGACTGATATTCACATTGAAGTCTACGCTCGCCTCAAAGGATAATATAAAACGGTTAATATTTCTATGAAAATCACATGGTTTTCTGGAACTATCTAACCAGCGACAAAAAGAACAATGTTTAAAACGTTATTCTGATATTATCACGACCGATGGTCTAATGCTGCAATAGAGTAAAAGAAAGCCACTACAATAATGCATGGCTCACAAAACTTTTGCTTTGACCAAGTTGTGACTAAGAAGATGAAGAGATAATATATGCGCTCGCCGATTATTCTGCGGAAAGTTCTAATTCAAACCAATTTTTAGTAGAGGAAGAAGAAATATTATATTGAATAGTAGGGTACACTTTTTTTACGAAGACAGAAGTTGTTTTCTAAATTATATTGTCTACTCTACCTATTTTCTATTTAAGTCTTATTTATTGAGTATCTTAATTTACATATCATAGGTTTTATATATATCTCATTTCATATCAGTTTGGGGCCATCCATAAATGACGTCAGGCCAATTTTTGAGATTTTAGACCCCCGCCCCTATTGTCACGATTTGTCACGCTGAGTTAGACCCCCCCCCAAAAAAATTACGTCACGCTTATAGAGAGCCCCCCCTTCTGTTTTTTCGATTCCGTTGTTTTAGTCCAAAAAATTTTTTGATAAGCGATGGGGGGGGGGATTCCAAAAAACAATTTTTTAGTCCGAAACATTTTTTGATGAGCGGGGGGTGTCAGACCCCTCCCGATCACACTTAGTCACGTAATTACGGACCCCCTCCCCCCCTGGAGCGTGACGTTATTTATGGATGGCCCCTTTACATATATGTATAAGTCAGGCGTTACAAAACGTCGCAGGGACGTGAAACATCCTGACCCGCATATGTTAGGCATCAGGAGAGTATAACAGCATGATGTCTGTAAAATAGATTGATCGCACTCCGTGAGATTATGCGAGTTTTATTTAATTTTAACAAAATGTTTAAAGATAATTTAATTATTTGTATGATAATGTGGAAATGGGAATGATGTTTATGAATGCAGGAAAAATAAGGAAAAACCTGCTTTAATTGACTTCGTCATTAAATAAAGTCGTTGAGTGTATGAGGAAAGCAGAATTTATTTGGAGTGTATAATTTGTGTTAATGTTGGATGTTTCTTTTCCCGCTGGATTCCTCAGGAATTTGAGGGGGAGGCTGTTGTCGGGTGGCGTCTCGTTGCTGGGAAAAGTAGGATGTTTTCTGTTTTTATTAAAGTTATGGCCGTCTCACGTGGTAAATGTCAAGTTTTTGGTGTCCGTGAGTGTGTTTAGTGTTATCAAAGCATCTTATATTTGCTGTATCTCTGGTCAGGGCAGTCTCCCTGACGTGGTCCATAAGTCTTGGTAAGCCACTGATCCTATGCAGCTCTTTAGTGGTGACATATCTGTGAGAATTAGTCAACAAACTAAGCAATTTATTCAGCGTAGTCTGGATTCTATTTATCTGTGTATCTAAGGCCGCGTTCCAGATTACGCAGCCAGAAGTCAAAATCGGTCTGAAAATCACCTTGTATAAGGTGATTTTATTTTCTTGTGATAACTCGCTCCGTCTGTTGACCAAAGGATCAAGACTGAGAGCCGCATAATGTTATTGTTAATGGCCGCAGTTATAAGCGAGCCAAAGCATAACCTTTTATCCAGGGTGACTCCGAGGTATTTGATTGTATTCTTCTCTGTGATGTCCTGACCATCGATGTTTATCTTATTGACTGTATTAATGTTCGTAAACTTTCTGTGAAAAGTTCCTGTCTCCGTCTTAATTTTTATTTTCCAGGCCGCATAATACTCAAGTATTTCATTTATGTTTTTTTTCTTTGCATATGGCCTTACAAGCTCAGTGTTTTGGACACGAATATATTAAAAAGCTAATATATAATATTTTAGGTAAAATGCAATTAACAAATATTGCGATGACAGATAAAGTTATTATTATGGCAGATTATTATAATATACGAAAAAAAAATTTTTATTACACCTACGCACAACTGAAAAACGTCATTCGTACTCACTCACTCAGGATTGGTAATAGGAGATTAGACGAGCAGGACACGCTTCTCGCTCAGGGGTCTTTCAGGGCATTTTTTTTATAAACATACAAGGTGGACCACGGTTTAGAGAGATTAATAAACAGTAGGAGAAAAACAAAGGTTTTGTAGGAGGTTAACTAGATGTCTATATTGCAATTAATAAAAAGGGAGGATAGATGTTTCATACAGTTAAGTTTAGAGAGGCATTTCATTTATGTGATATCTCACTTTCTGAGTAGCGGTCTGGGCGTAAAAACTGCGCATAGATTGTCAAATAAAGTAAAGTAGCATGTTTGTGTTGGGATACGTAACTTCCCAGTCGTGGGGCGGTTTACCCGGCTTTAAAATGCACACAATGGATGTTTTCCATTTATCAGGAAAATATTGCAACCTCAGGATGGAGTTGATTAGGTAGGTAAGTTGTACGATTGGTTTTCTAGGTAGGTGTTTCAACACGATATTAGGAATCATGTCAATGCCGGGGGCGTTTGAAATATTCATTTATAAAATACGTATTTAATAATTTGTACCCATTTCAATTAATTTATAGTAGGTTGAGTATAGATACTTCAATGGTGTCTGTTATTTCCTATAACTCTGCGCCATCGAAAATAGAGAAATAATTACTCTATTCAATCAAATGTCAACATTGCGTATTTATACGCGACAAAATTTTAATCAGTTAATTATAAATATAGTTAGTTCCATTAGGTTTGTAATTTGACAATTGATAATTACTGTTCGTAATTACCACAGAAAATACTAGAATAATACCGTCATAGTGTTATCCATTGAGAAAATAATGTTTACGTTATGTAAAATGTTTACTTATTATTTGAATAGTTAATTGGCAAGGCTAATCAATTATGTAAATTTGATTTATACTGTTTCACGTTCTAACAGATCTAATGAAATAAAAGCAATGCGTGAATAATGGCAGTGTTAATTTGTAGATTGTAACACTATGATAATACTAATAAACTAGACCAACCCCGTCGAGATTCGACGGAGTGGGGATGTTTAAAAATGTCCCAGAAATTAATCTTTAAAGGCATATCACTGAACTTACTACCAGGGGGTCTATTCTAGAATCTTTATTAGTAAAAGTCGCATACGGCTTTGGGAAAATGTCTACTGAAATTTGCACGACTCTAAAAATATGCATTCTCGAATATCTACAATTTTCAGTAGAATATTCAACGAGTGGGTAAAGATCCACACGACATATTCTCGCATACATGTGACTTAATGATAATGTTTTATAAAAATGGCTAACTTGAACGAAGCAAATATGCTTTCTGCAATTGAAAACTTCGAATTTCAAGAAGATGCAGATTAAAATAGACGAAGGTATTAAGTATAAGAAATATATCCCATTTGAACGATATGCAGTTTATAAACGTGTTTAGATTAAGTAATGATGTAGTAATAAACAGTTGCGGATCCAGAGAGGGGCGCTGCCCCCCCCGGACCTTCGGAGGGCTTTACCTGTCACCACACGTAAATAATAATTAATAATTAACACAGCTTGAGAGTATAATTTTGAATATAATAATATATTCAATTAGCTAATAGCTAATCCAAGTCGTGACTTCCTTTCATGGTATTTCCGTAATGCTTAAAAATTTCAAATATTTTATGAGCCGTAACGAATTTTCGAAGTTCTTTATTTGTAACTGATAGGTAATCGTCTCTCCTAAGGGTCTGTTTCTACGAATGGACGAATTCTGGTGGTCCCCAGCAAACTCTTTACATGTCGTCTCCCGCAACTTAATAAATCTAAAGCAAATAGCCAAGTACTTCAAATTTTACTTTTACCCAAACAGAATTTAATGTTATGGTCATACAGTAATAAAGGCCAAAACAAAAAACAAGGTTAGAATTTTTATTATAAGTGTTTTTGGTATTTTGATATATTGCGTTTTCTCTTAATTAAGACTGCATCTTTTTACGTTTTATTTCTTTTAGTTAAGGATAAGATTTTGCAGAGTGAGAGGGAAATATGCGTTTATTTTCGGTGTATTATAGATATTTAAAAAATCATAAATAGTATAATGTTTAGTATTGCTTTAGATACTTCCTATTGCTCTAAGGAATATAATCATACACATCATAAATTTTGTATATAGTTAAATGCCACGCTCTAATAATGAAATTAGGAACTATTTTCGTTGACAAACTGCGATATTCAAGTACAACAGAAATTTACATAAAAATATACATAGTTGTATTCGTTAGAACAATAGCGATTATTTAAAGCAGTATTAAAGATTATAATATGTTTGGTTTTTTAAATATTTATAATAAACCAAAAATCAACGCATATTTCCCTCTCACTCTGCAAAATCCTCTCCTTATCTTTATACGATGTTTTTCAAAAAATTCGCGTAAAAATCATACGGAAATTTTTTTATTCTTATTTTGTACGTACCTATTGGAAGGTTAATTCTTATTTCCAAAAATTTTACTTATTTTTAATTAACGTCCCCCCCCCCCCTGGAAGCTTAGTCTGGATCCGCCACTGGTAATAAATCTAGTAGAATTGGTTAGACCATTTTTACAAAGGCAAACGTTAGCTTCCATGCTAAGTGTGAAAATGAAAATAAGACTTTATGCTATGCAAGAATGTAAATTTTTAAATAAAACACGTGTTATAAAAATAATTGTAGATTGTTTTATTAGGAGTAAAAGTGATACTTTTGTGACTTTTGAGTCTGTGGGTTTGCCGGGCGAACGAAGTGATCCACATAAAGCGGTCCCCAGCTTTAAGAGTATGAAGCTAGGTCTGTTTTGTTTTAGATACCAAGTTATTCTTAAGAAATTTAAAAAATACATTGATTATAATAGCAATATACAGGAAAAAAATATTGGTGGGGAGAAGAAATGTTTAAAAAACATATAAGAAAAAGACATCTTTCGCATAGGGATCAATCCCAAAATGTCACTTTTAAATTTAGATTAGGATAGGAATGTCAGTTTTTGACATATATCAATTTTTAGATTAATTTTTTAGACAAATGTCACTTTGACATAATATGTCACTTTGACATAATTTTTTTTGGTTAGAAAGTCAATTGGGGCAAGTTTTGGGAATGTCCCTTGCCACATTTTTTTAGGTTATATTTGGTTTAAAAAAAAAATAAATAAAAAAAATGGTGATTTTAAAATATTAACATTTTTCTGAAAATTTGGCATTATTATGCGTTCTTTATTTCTATCACATAAATTTTTCAGATTTTATAAATTTCATGCTGGACTTGAAAGTTATTTTAAACAATTTCATTTTCAAAAAGTTCATTTTCAATATCATTGCCTTAACGAAATGCAACTTCTGCAAATTAGATTATGTTAGGAATTATTATAAAATACACAAGTTTTCAAAAAACAACGCAAGAATATGAATCTAGGTATCAAAATTTATCAAATACACAAGTTTTACAAAAACGACACTAGGCGTCGGTCGGGGTCAAGACGCAATAATGCATTAATATGTTATTAAAAATTTATCAAATACATAAGTTTTGCAAAAGCAACGCTAGACGTCGAGACGTAAAAATGCAAGAATATGAATCTAGGTATCAAAATTTATCAAATACACAAGGGTCACAAACACTAAGCTAGGCGTCGGTCGGCATCGAGATGCCAATATGCAAGAATATATTCGTCCACATAACGCCAAAAAGCCAAATTGACATTTTTTGCTCATTAAAACATCAACAAAAAAAAATCACCCGGTTAAAAACGTACCTCAACTTTACACTCCTGTAACTTCACCCCTGTGCATCACAGATTCCAAAACCAATCCATACGATGAGCGTTGGTTCATTCTCTTTCCAACTAAACCAAACCCATTTTCTAACCCTCGAATTTTGTTTCAAACTAAGTGCTAAATTATTGTTAATAATGAGACCATCTTGAATACAAAATTTCAAGATGAGCATATGTTTGGTTTTTGAGATATGAGGGAATGAAGTGCGCAATCAAGATATTCTTAGTATTTTTTCGACGCAGAATTCATATCTGATATCGACAAATCCGTATATCTATTGATTAATTCAGAAGGGTCAAAAACATCCCCTATATAAGGATGAAAATAGGGAAAAATGATGCTATTGAGTTATAGAGCTTCCATGAGCAAAAATATAGTATAAGTCTATTGGCTGAATGCATGACTAGGGCTTACACAAAGTAATTGAGACATACCCTTAAGAGGATGAAAACTACAATATTATACAAAACTGCATAAAAGCTTCAATAACTGGCGGCATGATTTTAATTCACGCACTTGATTGTCTCGTGCCCTTAAAAATAAATTACTGTAATTTGCGTGTATTCGGAAAAATACGGATTAGTAACTCTTGCGTATTAGTAGGGAAACCAATTGACTTATATAGAGTTTTTGTTGTACTGAGCTGGGTTATAACGATAAAAAGTAAAAGATATTTAATAATGTTTCCTGAGTGGAGAAATGACTGCTGTCTCAAATTTAATACAGACAGTGGCCGGTAACTTTTCATAAAAATGGACCATCAATAGCATATTACACCAGTATCACTGTTGACTTATCAGTTCCTCAAATCCAGAAACCATTCAATATGTTCCATGCGCATAACAAAATTAACGCATTGTTATGTTATAAAAAACAATTTTATAACATATTAATGGTTTTTTAGTTTTTTTGGAGAGCTGAAAATTGTCGCAAGAATTTTCTAGTAGATTTTCTCACTGTACAGGCTATAATTTCGTTTGATATACGAAAAAGAATTAAAATGTACGAGAAAAACATAATATTTTTGTAATTATTTCGATATTTACAATTCCTGCGCAGTTTAATCTCTGAATATTCTTATTGAGCAGTTAATAAGCTTATATATGACATCCCGTATAAACCAATATGTTGAATAGATATAGAGTTATTCGAGGATAACTATATAGTAGCGGAGCAGCGGCGACTAACTTGATAACGCCACAACTGCATACTTCACACAATAAGAGCGCAACAGCAGACATTTTTCCACTCGGGAGACCTTACTGAGTATGTCTTTATTAGTCGTCGTTATAACCCAGTCCAGTCGGACGAAAATCGTTATTTGACGAGTAGTATTATTTTGGTTTTCCTGCTATATATAAGTACTGGTAAAAGTATTTAAATATTCAAAAGTTACACATCAGTTACACATTTCTCTCAAAAAGGATATACGTATACAATAATAATTTTTTGAGTTTTTTTTTTAAATCGAATTTTTGAAGTATACATTGAACCCTCTAAGCTTTATTAATAGGAATTAACCATAAATCTGTTACGACCTAATACACGAAAACAATCCATTACAGGGTAAGAAACCCCTTATCTTGAATTATTACCCCCGTATTACCGTCGCACCTTCGATTTGTTTAACATTTTCAATGTTAAAATTTTTTCTATGGTGTCAGTTTCCCTTTACCATCCCATTTTATCTCCTAGATGTGGCAGAGAATAGAAATTTTTTTCTTCTCCAAAATTGGCTTCAGCGTATCAAAATATTTCAGAAAAGCTAGAGTTAGATTAAAAAACTAGTGGACTTACAGAAAGAGAAACAATGACACGACAATACTCAAACCCACCGATTCTCAGACGCTAAACCACCGTCGCACAGAGGGAGAAAAGTACCATTTTTTGGACAAAAATCTGTTGACAGTCGGCATTTTATCCGATTTGAATAAATCAAACAGGAAAATACTGGTAAAATATTGTACTTTAAGCTAGTACTGCGGCGAAGAAGGTTAAAATTAACATAACCTATAAAAAATTCCCTAGAATATACATATTCGTGATTCGCAGAGAATGGTATTTGAAAAAAAAATCATAGGAAAGAGGTTGTACGCCTAACAGATAATCGCGACAGAAGTCTTGATGAGATATCCGACACAATAAATAGAAGCCAATTCGAATAATTCAAGGAGGTGCATAGTGTGAACGAGAACATAAATGTTCTATCCCTGCTTACGGCGTTTGTTTTGAAAACTACTAAATGTACCAGAAAAATGCAAATAGAGTTTTAGAAAATGAAATTATCTTTCAAATATGTATGTGAAATATTTCAAAATGACCTTCCGTTCATAAGATTTATATTGAAAATAGATGAAAACTATATTCGGTGGTGAATTTTACTGGCCTTCGGATACGGGTTAACGTGATCCGATCGAACTGAAATGAAAACCACTTTATTGGACAAGCTCAAAAAAAACTGGAAGAAAAAATATCATCAAGTAAAGCTAAGGATCACTCTGGTCAGGGTATTTTTATTCCGCCAAAATTTAAATTGTAACGGCCGTTTTACCCCATTAGTCTAAAACTAAATTAATTATAACTGATTTACAAATTTTTCGTTCTACACCAAATCAAATCAAATCGACTTAACATAACAACTCACTGAAAATACCTGCTGTAGACAATGAAACGTAAAAAGAGAAAGGCTATGCCAAGCCGTTGAACTTTTTGTAATTATTAAGTTTTGGTACCAAATGTTTTTGAAATTTTAAATAATTATATATGTTTTATAAGTTTTGAAATTTGGAATAATAATTTAGAAACAAAAATAAATAAGGAATAAAAACAAAAGAAAAACAAAGAAAAGAAGAAAAAGAGTTGAGAAAAGTGAGAAAGGTTGGGTAATAAGTTTAGTTTTAGTACAAGAATTATTGGTGGCTACAAGGGCTGTCTACACCCAAGAGTGGCTTTTGCACTGAAAAATTAAATATATAATTTTTGAAATTATTATTATTTTTTTACTATCAATAATGTTAAGTACCTATAATAGTAAAATTAACTCTTTTTTCTTACGTATGGTCCTCCTACAGTATCGAAATACCTAAGCCCTTATATGAGCCAGTTGACCAGCAAACTATAAATACATTTGATTGATAAACTTCTTGTCTAGTCGTTGTTATGTCTGGAGTATTGAATGACATTTGTGGAGGAGTTATATAGCGGGCTGTTAGGAGTGGTTAAGAGAAAAAAAGAACTTCTTGATGCAGGCAGAGTATTGTACATTAAAAACAAAGAGGCGGAAACCACTTATGGACTATTGAAACACGTTTGTCAAATAATAGCTTCTAAAGTTTTAGGAACCCGATGCTTACTGCCAATCAGTCGAGATATAATCTGAAAAGTATATAATATATCTGAAATCAATCGAAATATTTTAGAATTAAACATTTTTACTAAAGAAAATCGTTAATTGACTCGGTAATGAAATAAACAAACTGTCAGTGCTATTACCAGTCTCCATCGCTAAAAATATCGACCATAGATAACTTTAATGTAGATAATTTTTTTTATCGAGTTTGTCCTAAAAGTCAATTATAGAACCAACATCGATAAATTCCACCGAGAGCGATTAATTTATATCCATTCGATAATAATGGAGAGTTATTTTTACCGATGCCATAAACTCGTAATGAGGTTTCTACAGACGAGTAGATAAAATGGGTCGATAATTTTATCGACTGAACTGGTAATAGCACCATGTGTTTGATAGTGTTGATCGTTACTTCTGCGATCCGTTATATAAAGGGTATTACGGTCGACCAGATGCGTTAAACTCGCGGAATGGTCAGCCTGTAATAATAGTAATTATAATCTATTCAGTTTAAGAATGAAGTACTTCTTAAATTTATTAGCCACAGGCGTCGCTGTTTGAACTTTAATTTATCACTGTTCAAGTCGACTCGTTACCCCTAAAAAATCATTCTATTAAGCTAGAGTTTACTTCTTATTTCATAATTTTATAAGTACACTCTTTCGCTAGACACATGAGAAGTCTTCGTGACTAAGCAACAAAGCGCGGAATGGTTTGGGCGGGTTTAGCTAATGTAAAAAATAATTGGTTCGTGTGAAGTGACGCATGCTCTAAGGCCCAGAGTCAGTGACTAAATATATTTTTGACCGTAGGTGCTCACAAAATATTTTAATGAAGAAAAATCGTGGAAAACTTGTTCAGGGGTGTCAACTACCAAAAATTGGAAATAACTGAATCAGGATATGAAATATATAGTGTTAGTTTTGCTATTAGAAATAAAATGGTTAGGTTAAAAAACCTCATTTACATTATGGATTCTTCGATTGCAAACAAAAAAAAAACAAATTAGTTAAGTTGTTAAAATCATAAATAAAAATCGAAGGGAAGACATATTATGTTATAGAAAATATTTACGTGTTTGCGGATAAGTATCTGAAAAATTTCTCTACTGAATGACACTTATAAAACGCACATAAAATGTAAACACACTTTACAGTAAAATAATATCGAATCGAGACCAAATCAGTTGACCATAGGTTGCAAAACTTTGAAGCTAGCGTGAACTGTTTTGGTCAATAAGAAGCTGAAAAATAGCTCCTCATCTAAATTCAATACTTCATTTTTAAAGTGAATGGACTATAATGTTTGCAATCACCTAATATTTTTTTATCCACCCGCGATTCATTTGTTACTGAGATTCAGTGCAGAACGTAATGCAGTAATTTGAAATGATCACAAATAGTTTATATCCTTCATTTGTTCATGCCACTGTATTGATTTTTTAATATAATATCTGGTCCTGTACCAAAATCATATTAATCAGAAGTTAAGTTGTTTAGATTGATGTTAGTTTGTTAGTTAGTTGGTTGGTAATCCTGACAATAAAACATGAGCAAGGGACGCTTGTTGTATTTACCGGCTGTAAAAAGAACGTTGGTGATGAAAATGAAAGGAAGAGAAAAAGGAACGTGAATTTTTATGATCATGTCGAGGTTGTTATTGAAAAAAGAGTATTGTTGTCTTGCTATGAAATACCTTAATACGTTAATCCCACATCGTTAAGAATATTGCAGGCATCCCATTTTCATAAAACATAAAACCAAAGTATTGGTGATTTTGTGTGAACCATTGCGCCAGTGCATAATTTGACAGCTTATCGGTTTAGGACAGCTCTTCGAATTTGAGAGGTAGGTCGGGTTAATTATTAGAGAGGGATCGATGGTGGTATTGCTGGAGTAGTAGTTGCAGCGGACAATGAGATAGAGAACGTTGCTGGTAATGCTGAAGCAAATAATATTTTAATATCTGTATATTGCTTGTTAATTTTGCCGGTCGTTAATAAAGTTAAAACAAACCTAGCAAACCTATCTGTAGTTAGCTGAGTCTTAGTAGTTTAGTCCAAGGACCTGTAAGCCAAAGTCGATTCCAAGTAAAGAGAAAACAATACATAAATATAATTATTTTCAATAATATTATTTATTATAAAAATCTTCTATTTATTTAAAACATCTTGAAATGTAATAAATGTTTGCGTGTGATGTAATATCCTCTAGGTAGGGCTAGAGACACTAGAAAAATTCCTCATAAAGGGGGCTTTTTATACTACATTGGCATGATCAGACTTGAATCATCAATATATAGAAAGAGTGGCTGTTTTATTGTTTTTCATGCTGAATGTTGGATATAGTAAGAAAGAAGTCGACAAGTCGTTTCGTAGGGGGAACTCTTGTTGATCTTCTATTTTGGTCAGACTTGCACCAATTTCATGCTGAATGTTAGATATAGTAAGAAAGAAGTCGACAAGTCGTTTCGTAGAGGGAACTCTTGTTGATCTTCTATTTTGGTCAGACTCGCACCAATGGTATATGAAAGAAACGAATGTATTTCTTTGAAAGTTATCTACTGAATACCCAAAATAATAATTTTTAACAATGATATAAGCAGAAATAGTAGGTATTTATTTTTTAAAATCTTAACAGATCTTTCGTGATCCATGCAATATTGTAACTAGACTCACTTTGCTGTATAATACGTCTAACATTATCGCGCCGTTTGTTGCAGTTGACTGTTAGACGCATGGCCTTACCAAAGTTATTTCTCATCAACTCTTTGGTAACATTAGCCCAACATTTTTTTTGCAATCTGGTTTTACCCGAACGATCAACGGTTCTGGACTGACCTATCTCTCTGGTTGGTGTGGCCAAAAAATAAAAGGATTAGGAAGAATACGTTGCTGAAATGTCGCTCTAAAGTATCAATACACCGTTTATCTGCCTTCCTAACAGTTCATGTCTCAGAGGCGTAAAGAAAGATGGAGAAAACTAGAGCGTTAGCGAGCCTGATCTTTGTACGCCTTGTGATATTTCTTTCACGCAAATTTTGCTCAAGTGGCAATTTATTCCAGAAATAAAAAAATAATTCGAAATCTTTTTAATCCACACGTATGTATGAGTAAAATCATGTGTTGGGCGTTTTTATACTATTCCAACTGAGTTTGGAAAAACTATACCAAAAGTGATTAAACTGTGAGAAACAGATTTCAGTGTCACCTTCACGTTTCACGACTTGTCTGCATTTATTTTTATTTCAATGAGATCGAGCGTTTCGACTGGAGAAGGCACATGAACATGGAAACTATCAAGAGACTTGGCTCTAGTACTGTGCAGTAGTGAGTCCAGGTTCGGTTTATGCCGTGATTTAAAATAATTTCAGAACAGTGGAGTAACTTATTCTATTAGAGACAGTTCAAATGAATCATTATCAAAATGGTACCGTAATGTTATGGTAAGGCATAATGTCCTCTATTGCAAAGATCTCGTCTTCGTTGCAACTGCGTACTGCAATACGGTTCTTGAACCTACAATTTGCTGAAGTTGGTGAAAATTTTTACGTTGTATGGACGTACATTGGTAAATTGTTGCATTGCACTGTATGTTCTCGGATTGCAAGAGTTGTATGGGAGCATGACATAGCAGTTGTACCGTCTCTAGACTTAATCCTATATGATGCTCATAATTGCTCCTCGTACAAGAGATATTATAGAGACGTATTTTAAAAAACAGTTGGCATTCTACACCAGACACAAATTTTTGAATTAACAATAAGATATTGACATCTGAAAACCTGACCCAATGTAGAGCTGTTTGAGGTGATCATGTCTTTTATTAGTTTTTTTTTGACGAAGTTTCGTTTCATTTTAATAGTTTATTTGTTAAAATGTAGTATTAAACCCCTTCATTTAAATTTTCGTTATAATAAAAAAGTCCATTTATTTTATGACATAAGCAATTTTTCACTTGTCACCTAAATTATTTTGATGTATGTAATATATACTTTAACAGATGTTGGATTATATTTATCATATATTGTAGAGAAGTAACATAAAAGCAAAGTTGGTGAGATCATCAATCTTTACAAAAAATTACTATTGAATTGTCACTCACGAACAACTTCGAAGCGTTTTATTACTAAATTAAAAACGTTTTATTGTAATTGAGTTATCATTTTATATCTCGCATTTTCAGAGTATCATTAGAGCTGTACAGTTTTGTTTAATAAACAATATAACTTGCAATATGTTCAGCCATTTAGACTTGTTCAGTGAGTGTGAGTACCGTAGTCAGTAATTGTCCCTTCTTACACATGAAAATAATGGGCCACCGCCTCTGACAATCCAACGTATAGAATTGCTGACGGAGTGTATGGGTTGCGACACTTGAATGCTCGCATTGCATTCCTTCATCCGCTGCCCCAACTTGCCCTGCTTGGGGCATGACCCAACATTCCTCCAGGCTTTATATTTACATGAATATAAACCAGTACCATGAGCAACCTTTATAGGCCCTCGTCTTTCCTTTCCTTTCTGGCGAAACATGACAAAGATAAGTTTTAATGATTACTGAGAAACCAATGAAGAAATGTTTATATCCTGCCAACAAATGTTTAATTTTTTTTGTCTGCTGAAATTTATAGGCGGATTTTTATTCTTATTATATATTGAATAAATCAATTTGTCGACAATTTTTTGGTATTTTATTTTAAATATGATCATATTTCATTTTTAAACTATTATTTTCTAAGAGGTGAAAATAGTTTCAGTTGGGTTGGTTTCTTGATTCAGACGATTGTGATAAAATGCCTGTTAATGATCAGATTTCACCGAAACATTTGGAAAAATTTCTATTGAGTGTGAATATAAACAGACATATATTTCTTCTTCTTATTCTTATTCGTTTTATTCTAGTCGACCTCCCTTTGTTATGTAGTACATTAACAGCATCACGCCATAGGCGTGGTTGCTTGTGTGGCGTACAACTTCGACGAAATTCCAGCCCTTCAGTTCCTTGGTAACATCAGTCCAATGCCTTGGAGGGCATCCTTTTCCCTTCTTGCCATCTGGTTTTTGCTGAATCATTAATAGTTGCATATTGTCCTCTATCTGATTAATGTTGCTAAAAAATGATAAGAAACGGATGAGTTCCGAATTGTTACTCCTCGTTGTCACTTCAGTAATGCCATCCATTGTTTTTTCTACGCAATCTGTATACGTCTCCTCTAGTGAGAATGTTCATGATTCGATAGACGTCATCAAACATTTTTTCGGACTTCCGGTTTAGCCGGAAGTGATACCAATTTTTGATTTTTTTATGGAGCACCCTGTATATTATTGCATTTTCAAAAGCCTGGAAAAATTCTGAGTAGGTTTGAACTATATTGGTGAGTTTATTCGCCGACTTGATTCTTTTAGAGCGAAGTTTTGTTTTGAATCTAGAGTGCTACGATTAACCTTAAAGCATCATAAATGACAAAAAATAATGGAAAAATACAAATTTGACTATTAACCAACAAATTCAATAACACATTATAATTTATAAATAAATATATCGTATTTCTGCTTACATTATTGTTAAGACAGGGCCGGTTTTCTAACTAGGCCTCATAGGCCCGAGTCCAGGGGGACGCCTTTGCCTTTCATCTTAGTGGTTAGTGCACATAAACTGATCGGAACTTCCCAAACAGTATTTGGGCGGGGGTGCAGAATTGCCTGGGCCTAGGGGCAATTTATATCTAAAACCGGCACTGTGTTAAGAAATATTTTGGATAATCAGTAGATAAATTTCAAACAAACCATTCATTCCTTTCATATACCATTGATCTAAGTCTGAGCATGATTGTATATCAACAAGAAGTTCCCCCTACGAAACGACTTGTCAACTTCTTTCATACACTTACTATATCTAACTTTCGGTATGAAAAACAAAAACATAACCATTCTTTTCATATATTGATGATCTACGTCTGATTATGCTAGCATATTATAAAAAAACCTTCCTTACGACATTCTTTCTAGTAGGCATTCTTTCTTTCTTTCTTTTTAGGTAACTCAGTTACCTAAAAAGCATAAAGTCATAACAAAAAAATAAGATTTGCACTTTGTTATTGCACTTTGACAGCTAACTGACAGCCTGTTGACAGCTGCCAATTGTCGAATTATTGTATTCACACTATACATGAACTGAGTTACCTAAACAGTATAAACTCACAACATAAAAATAAAATTTGCACTTCGTTAAGGCACTTTGACAGCTAATTGACAGCTGTCAAGTGTCAATTTGGACAATTTGACATCGGATTTGAATTCAGCAACCTCAAAAACATAAACCTAGACATTAAAATCGAAAAAATAAGTTATTTAAAAATCTATAAAGACTGCACGATAAATAAATCTGTGGTGGAGCTTTGGAGCTTTCAAGCTCCGTAGCAGCCAAAGTATTGATTTTCGAGCTTTGTGCCCATTGAGACTTTTGCTTGGGATGACGAAACCTAAAACATATCCAAAATTCAGATGATTTGACCGAAACCCAATTTCCATAAGATTATTGCGGGGTCCTTTGTTATAACTTTTGAACTAATTAATGAAATTGACCTCACAAAAGCTTAAATGAAAGAAGAAACATGCAGCTGTTGGATTGTTATATTTTCAAATATAAAGATGAATGTATGTAGGAATAGTACATATATGAAGTAGGAACATAAAGAGATTTGCGATGAAATAGGTTAAAGGTTTCTAAAAATATGAAGATAAAAACTTGAGTCGGTCACATTTCACTCTTGAAATAATATATAAAAAGATCCGATGAGTGAAAAAAAATCAGTTTTGAAGATGTACACTTCCAATATTTCAAAATTTTGAGATGATAAAATTTTATATATATAACTAACTTTAACCACCTATTTCTCAGGTTTAAATCGAGTTATTAGATCTTTGTAGGTGAGATTTTTAAAGCTTGAAATGTGTAATTTAAGATGCTTCAAGGGGATTTACCTTAAAAGTTAATTTAACCCTCTTTTTTTACGAAAATAAGAAACATTTTTTTTTCTGTAAAGTTCGTGAAATTATGGGTAAAATAAACGTTAATAACTTTTTTCTGAAATCGATCGGCAATGTCTACATTTTCGGCGCGATTTCAGATCGAAAAATGCACAATTCCAGTATTTTAGTCCGTTGCTCAGAAACTATCAGAAAACAGACCGGAAAAGATCCGTTGCCAAGTAACGATCAACAAAACCGCACGGGAATGTTACTTTCCCGGCCTAGGCCGGGAAGTAATATTCCCGTAAGGTTTTTTTATGTATATTTTAGACAGTAAATAGATACACGCAGACAAACCAACTCACATTAAAATTGCATTTATTAGTAAGCAGTTAGATTGTAATGAAGAAATGTTATGTATTAATACAAATTCCTTAATTTATAATAATACTGATTGTGATTTCAGAAAAAATAGTATGTGTACTTCGGTGTGAAAGCACATTCCCGAACTTCGATGCTTGTTGGCCTTGGCTAGCGCCTCGGCCAACAATTTGCATCGTCGTCCGGGAATGTAGTGCTTTCACACCTAAACACACAACATACTATTATAAAAAAAAATTATTTAGCCTACCTGTGCAGCATATGTTTATAGCAGGACCTCAAAATAAGTAAATCCGATAATGAAAAATTTTTGGAATATACAGTGTGTCTCACTTTTCATCACTACACCCCAATATCTCGGCCATTTGTTGATCGATTTAGATCAAATTTGGTATGCTTCATTTGCTTCAGATTGTGATTAAAAAGTTATTTAAAAATTTTTTTTTCGAAATTAAATACGCCTACTATGATAAAAAAAATTGGCAAAAATTAGGAATTTATATTAGCGATTGAGATAGAGTTTTTGTTTTTACAGAATCTTGTTCAGCATGACCTAAAACCCCTGTATACCAAATTTCGTTAAAAAATATTCATTCCTCTACAAAAAATTCATATAAAAAATAATCACCCTACTATTCGAGTAATTTATTGCCGGGTATTTACATAACTTGGTAGTGGTGTAATAATGACGGTAATTAAGCATTAGGACACATTTTTTATCAAAAACACTATTATGAAATGAATATTTGAAAAATGGTGGCTATTTTTTAAAATACTTAGAACTCGGCATACCAATATCTTTGTTAACATGGAGTGCTTTGGAATGGATTTGACAATTCTTATTATTTCAATTTTATCAGCAATAATTAATTGTTGTGCAGCCATGTTTAAGTTTAATTTGACATTCGATGCAATTGTCAAATCTATTCCAAAGCACTCCATGTTAACAAAGATATTGGTATGCTGAGTTCTAAGTATTTTAAAAAATAGCTACAATTTTTCAAACATTCATTTCATAATAGTGTTTTGGATAAAAAATGTGTCCTAATGCTTAATTAGCGTTTTTATTACACGACTGCCAAGTTATGTAAATATCCGACGATAAATAATTCGAATAGTAGGGTGATTATTATTGAAACCTTAGATATGATTTTTTTTAAAGGAATGAATATTTTTTAACGAAATTTGGTATACACATATATTAGGTCATGCCGAACAAGATTCTGTAAAAACAAAAACCCTATCTCAATCGCTAATATAAATTCCCAATTTTTGCCAATTTCTTTTGATCATAGTAGGCGTATTTAATTTCGAAAAAAAAAATTTAAATAACTTTTTAATCACAATCTGAAGCAAAAGAAATATACCAAATTTGATCTAAATCGATCATCAAATGGCCGAGATATTGGTGTAGTGGTGAAAAGTGAGATACACTGTATATGAACCCATACTTTTCACGAAATATTGAAAAAATCAAGTTTTTTCGGTAAATCGGCTTAATGTTGATGGTTTTTACAATTTTTATCCTGTTTAAAATATCGAAAACAAATTAAAAATATTCACGTAGTACAGGGCTATGAGTCAAATTATAATGCTTGAATAAGAGAAAGAGATTGATAGTAGAGTACAATCTGGAAGTAAAGTCGCTTAGTTTTCGAGAAAAAAAAAAAACCGACGTAGTAACAAACCAGACTTAGTGGGATTCTTTAGTAAGATAATCGTGTACACGAAATCGTCTTTTACGACATTTTTCGGTGGTCGAGAACTTTTTTATTTCGGAAAAACTCAAAAAAATAGATTTTAATGAAATATGTTTTTTAACATCTCCACCGCTATATCTCTGAAAATATTTGTGCTATCAAGCTATTTTTTTTTTACATTAAAGTAGACACAATAGCGCTTCGAACAACGTCCAACGTGAACCTGATTTATTTTTTTTTAAGTTGGTAAAATAATAGGAAACTCAAACTTGTTATTTTCAATAGCGTAATTTTAGGCAATCGAGAAAAAAGTTTATTTATGAAAATTTGTATATACAGGCTGCGTACAAATTGAAGACAATAGTTGAAAAAAGTTTTTAGGATAAAAATTTTTCATGTCCCGTTCATAGTATTGAGTCAGCGATTTTTCTTAACGGGCCAAAGTCGGCTGTAGCAAGCCTGCCGATTGCAACGATCTGACGATCCCGGTCGGGGTGTATATAGTAGTTTAACTTATATCAATAGGTACAAAACCAGTAGTGATCAAAAGCATCTAGGGGATCAATATTATTGTTCAATATTTCATATATTGTACAGCAGTATTGATCATATGTTGTTAATATTAAGAAATTGTATAATAAATATTAAATAGTCTCCTTTTAATAATAAAAAGACAGGTGGTAGTAGTACAGTACCTAGGGGTAAAAAATATGCAAAACTTCGTAGTAATGTCATATTGAACGGATTTCGTTCATTTTTGGCAGTATAATAGTAAATGTTTCACAGAAAAGTTTCTATATTGAGCGGGGGCTTGTTAATTTATTTATATTTTTGAGGGGGTGGCACTTAAAAAATATAAATAAAAAAAAAGAATCATATTTTAAGAAGAAAAGGTTCTATGCAATTTTTCACATAAATTAATAGTTTTTAAGTTATAACGACTTCAAAATTGCGATTTTAGCTTAAAAAAAAGTATTTCTAAACGGCTCTCGTCAAGTATCTCAAAAAGTATTACTTTATCGAAAAAATGTTATAGACCAATTACAGAAAGTACAAACTGGGAATTAATTATATTTTTTGTTTATTGATGTAGGATTAATAATTTCGGAGATATTTAAGTTTACATTTGGCATCCAAGTGTTCGTAAGATAACTATTTAGAGTGAGAGTTAAATATCTCAGAAACTGTGACACCTACGCCAAGGATACTAATAGATACAATAATAGGTTATTAATTAAGCTCTTAACTATTTTTTTATTTGTTTATGTAGCATAAAAAACAAAGAAGTTATGACCGAAGCAATGTCCGTCTACACATTATTTTAATAACAACGTCGCTATTTTGTTACTGTAATTAGCCAGTAATTAAAAAAAAAATTAATTTCAAACACGGTTTCTCATTAATATACAGCATGACGTAGATGCTCAAATTTTTTGGTTCGTATACAGCACTTGCTTTAGAAAAAATATAGTTTAAACTATAAAGGTATTTTCGATAAAACGTATTTTTTTTTCCTATTCCAAATATCCCAATAAATATTAATTTTGTTCAAAAAAGTGTAGAGACCAAAAATAAGCTCATAAACTAATAATGAATTTCGCTTGTTTATTTATTTACATAGATTTAATAGTTTCGGATATATGAGTTTACAAATGGCATCCGAACGTTCATTAGACGAAAAATGCAGTTTAAATGTTAAATATCTCAGAAATTGTGACGCATGCTAAGAAAGGAAATTAAAGACAATTAATTGCGCTTTCGAATTATTTTTTACTCGTTTTGTTACTCTAATTAGCCAATAATTTAAAAAAATTATCTCAAATATAGTTTTTCGTTAAAATGTAGCATTACACCTAAATACTCAAATTCTTTTTTGCTCATTTAAAGCACTTGCTTTAGAAAAAAATGCATGTTAAACTTTAAAGGTAATTTCGAAACCCTTGGATACCAAATATAAACTTAAATATTTCCGAAATTATTAATCCTACATCAATAAACAAAAAATATAATTAATTCCCAGTTTCTAGGGTGCTTTCTGTAATTGGTCTATAACATTTTTTCGATAAAGTAATACTTTTCGAGATACTTGACGAAAGCCGTTTGAAAATACCTTTTTTTAAAAGCTTTTATTTTAAGCTAAAATCGCAATTTTGAAGTCGTTATAACTTAAAAACTATCAATTTATGCGAAAAATTGCATGGAACCTTTTCTTCTTAAAATTTGATTCTTTTCAGCTCCAATAAATATATATATTTTTTAAGTGCCCCCCCCTGAGAGGGTGTGGCACTAACGCTACTTCTAGGCGACTAAACTGACCAACCCTGCATGCGAGGTGTATTAATTGCGTCCCAATGTCGCGTTTAGCGCTGATAAAAAAAATCGCTGTTGCCAAACGGTACACTTTAGGAAAAAACATATTGTTTCAAAAACTTTTGTGATTATTAGGCTTTATTTTCTTCGCTGCATGTATGCAAATAGTTTCAAAAATAAAAAAGTTTATCGATTGGTGAAGATTTCAATACACAAAATATGTATTTTTAGTTTATTTGATTTTTAGAGAAATGAAAGTGCGAATTGTGCCCAAACCGTTTATATTGGTAAAAGCGCTACAGTGTATGCTTTAATTTGACACAAAACAAATTTCGGTACCTTTAATAGTTTTAAAGATATGGCGGTCGAAACAAAAAAAAAAACAATTTTCTTTAAAAATACATTTTTTTCACTTTTTATTGATTTAAAAAGTTCGAGACCACAAAAAAATGTCGTAAAATATGATTTCATATGCCCGGTGACATACTCAAAGGAACCTAATATGTTTGACCTGGTTCTACGCCAAAAAAAAAAACGGCAAGATAGACTTACGAAATCGCTGCTCTATGAAAGTAAAACAGCATCTTCGCGGTAAGCAGTACGTATCCACTGCCCCACACGCTGCGCTGTGTATGTGTTTAAAAGTATTTTGGGCACTTTTTCACAGATCATCTTATAATGCTATGTACAATATCACTTTTGTCAGCTTCTTTTTAAGTTTTTATGTAAAAATTTAAATTGTGTTTGTAATTGAATAGTGTGTTGAATTATTTTATTGCTTGATAGAAGTCGGCCATATTGGATCAGCCAATTTGAATTACGATTTTTTGACATCATAATCTATTTCAGCATTCTCGAAAACCCCCTTATATGTCAATTTGAATTAAATTGCTTTAAAATTTTTCAACTTATAATAATTTTGTTAAAAAAAAGTTTCTTTTTGTTTAAATAATTAATAAACAATTTCCTCACGATTACCTATATGTTTATAACTTTTTACTTTAAGCTATGTAAAAGTGATATCAAAGAGTTTTAGGAAAATCGAAGCTTCCCGTAATTATTCCTAAATAATGCATATTTTCAGCCTTTATTGACTCCACTATTTACGAGTTTTCAAAAGTCAATTCATAAGTTATTACCTATAGTTAATTATGATCTGTAATTGTACTTCTCTTGTAAAATTTATTAAGAAATAATAAAAATTGAAGTTGTATAATAGTGTCGCAATAGTAGATTGTAATAAAAGTGTGCAAGGGCTGCTTGGAAAACGATGTATGAATACGCGTTTTGTAATGAAGCTTGCCACATGTGTGTTACATACTATTTTTTCTACGATTGTGAAGTTATTTCCCTTTTTTAAAGTCTTTCCAAAATTTTAAATTTGCTGCCTGTTTTATTTAAAATGACATTTTCCGCAGTCATTCTGAAGTTAGAAAATTTGACTTTGTAATTGCTATTTATGTGTAATTAATGTACATTTACAGAATTTAATTGTTATTACCAGTAAGTAATATAAAATTCTTTAAGGTAAACACATTATTTTATTCCGGTGTGTGAAGATGTAATCAAGGCGTGATATTTTCTGCAGTCATTTTGAAGTTAGAAAATTTGACTTTCAGCACAATCGTAAAAAAAAATATTTTATTTAATTAGTTATCATTGTTTGTCGTATTTGTTGAAAAAAAAATAGTATGATTTGATGATGATATGATTTTGTATACAGTGTCGGCCGAAAAAAAATTGTACGTTACATGATCGAAAAACAGTTTTGCGGATTTTCCCAAGCTTCCAGGACTTGCCTGCTGCTCGCCCTGGAATCTGCTTGGGTTGACCTGCAAAACATCTCTTTCTGGTTTTGTAACGTAAATTACTATTTCCACAGCCGATTCTTAATTAATTACTTTTTGGTGGATCTTTCATTAAAGCTATAGCAGGTTTCTTCTTTAACAAGAGTG
This sequence comes from Rutpela maculata, assembly GCA_936432065.2. Classification (NCBI taxonomy): domain Eukaryota; kingdom Metazoa; phylum Arthropoda; class Insecta; order Coleoptera; family Cerambycidae; genus Rutpela; species Rutpela maculata. The sequence continues at coordinate 119,446,042 of OW386285.2, forward strand.
TTAACTACATGTCAAATATTATGATTTTCCATATAATTTTTTTAATTATTGTTGGTGCATTATTATTGGTGTTCGCCCTGTATATTTTTCATTAAAAATGTAGCAGATTTCTTCCCTGGCAGTTGTGTCAACTACATGCCAAATATTATTGTCCAACATATTATTTCATTATATTTTTCGCTGAAACTATATCCCAGTTCTTCGTTGGTAATAGTGTCAACTACCTACCAAGTAGTATTCTTCTCCGTCAAGTAGTTTTGTAGATATAGCTCCAAAAGACAGACACCAGACCGACGATTTAAGAAATCCCGCAGGGTGATTTTTCCATCACTACAATACTTCCTTTCGATATAAGAGGGAAGGAAAAAGTAAAAATATGATGGAGGGTGGTAATATTTGGCGTATAGTTAACACAATAATTGTCAAAGAAGAAAGCTGTTATATTTTTATTGATACTTTTACCTGATGTACTTTTAGTGAAAGTGGACGGGGGGTCTCACTTTAAAAAAAGACGAATTAAGAAACGACGCGACGGAGGAATTTTTTTTTAATTGCTATAGAAATAGCTCCAAAAAGCCAGTCACAATTTGAAAGTCAAAGTAAATATACTTATACCTAAACTAACAAGACGGAAGAGAACGAATGAACGTGGATAGGAAGAAATCAAAGTTATGTACAGGTGCACAATTTCTTCTTGCCTAGGGGCCAGTAGACGCATTTTAAAATTTTACACAAAATACTGGGCCACGGAATGAGGGAAAATTGCTCTGAGGATAAATACAAAGGCTACGATATTTAGCTAAGTTGATCAATATAATTAGTCTCAGAGCTGACAATAACTTGGAAATGTAATGAGCTCCCGTCTTTCGCTCGGTAGTCATTGCCCACTACGATACGTATTTGAAAGCAAACAAATAAATGGAAGACATCGGAGACCTGTGGCGCGCGCACCCGGGCGAATTTCTAAAAAAGGACAAAAAAAAAATTGCGACCTCCTTGACCAAACTTGACGGAAATTGTTCATTTGGATGTCCTTTTTCTCCGAAACAACGTGCCAGAGAGTTCTATGCAGACAATTTGCATGAAACATTCGCCAAAATTTCCAAATTTGAGTGCCCAAATTCAAAATGGCTAAAAATAGGTCTAAATCCATAATTTACGCCTTAAAATCTATTGGATGGGTACGGTAGTTCAGTCGCTTAAAGCGTATTAGTTTCGTTAAATAAAAAAAAATGTGTTCCATCAATTTATATTGTTATTAGAAATATTAATGAACACATCCAATAGAATGGAAGAGGAAAAATTATAAATTTAGACCTATTTTTGATCTTTTTGAATTTGAGCACACAAATTTGTAAATTTTCATTCGAATGACATTAAAATCGTTGCATAGATTTGTCTACTATGCTGTTTTCAAAAAAAGGACATCCAAATGAACAATTTCCGCCAAGTTTGTTCAAGGAGCTCGCTAATTTTTTTTGATTCTTTTTTTAGAACAAAGCGCGCGCGCAGTGTCTTCCATTTACTTTCTAGCTATTGTAAGATTTTAAAGAAAAAGTCTAACACTTAATGAAAATTGTATTAATAACAAAATTAGAAAATAGTACACGTTCAATAAAAGTTATTATAACATGAGTCCTATCTGAGAGTTGGTAACCGAGTGTCCCGCTCCCTTTGCCAGGTTTGCTTGGCTGTGTTGATGTCACCGAACGTGCCTTTTACTCAAACATTTCCCATTGCTCTGGGCACCATTCGGATCCTGCCAATTTCTAACACGGCCTTTCCTGACCTAAGAGTGTCCTCACTCTTTAAGTCGAGGGGAACTGAAACTCGAATTGTTTGCGTTAGATCTTCAAGATGTGTCTCAGCAACACATTAATGCAACAAACAAAATACACATAATAAACAAAATAAGAAAAATAATAATATTCAGACGGCACACGTGACTGCAACTTTATAGTCCAAAGTCTCCCACAGTCTGACCTAATCTGTAAATTGATCAGTGAACTTGGCCAAGTTTGTTAGTAAAAATAATTTTAAAAATATTAAAAATAAGATAACTTTTAACTAATCTTAAACTAGAACCTTGTACTAAGCGATAACTTAGCTTGATGATCATCTAATACCCTGCTAGTCCTGTACCATTAGTGACCACAAGAAGTACGCTTATGTCCGGTACCACTACTACTCGGCAAGAGAACCCTTCAGTAGCACCTTCTCTTCTAACCTCTGTGTCCGTGACATGACCATCATCTGTGATTTTCCGTCCTCCTTTTCTCCTCTTATTGTCCAATGACTCTTTCGTCACCCGAATATCCTATTATCACTTACTGCGCTACCTACGCTAATTGTTCTTTCTTAAACCCTGGTATAGCTGGAACAACGTGGCCTATCTGCTTCCTTTGATCGAGGAGCAATTTGGGACGATTGTACTTAGGTACTACAAAGAAAACGTAAAAATATTTAGTTACTCAAATTTTCTTGTGGATATTTTCATTCATGTGAAAGTCATCATGCATGTTTCACTTAAATCAAAATCGTAATGGCTTCTTATCTACTAACTTAACTGACTTATGATACCCATGAGTCAACACGATCCTTAATGGAGATACAGTTCCACAAGAACACCGACCCATGTTCAGGTACCGCGACTCCGACTGATCAGGTCGTCAAGCCCTCCTTACAACTACGGACACTGTGTTTGACTGATCAGGCCAAACATGGTCCCCACCTTGCAGGACAAACCAGATCAAGGTAACGACTCACCCACCTTGCAGGACAAACCAGATCAAGGTAACGACTTACCCACCTTGCAGGACAAACCAGATCAAGGTAACGACTCACCCACCTTGCAGGACAAACCAGATCAAGGTAACGACTTACCTACCTTGCAGGACAAACCAGATCAAGGTAATGACTCACCCACCTTGCAGGACAAACCAGATCAAGGTAACGACTTATCCACCTTGCAGGACAAACCAGATCAAAGTATCATTCTGGACAAACCACATCAAAGTACATACTCATCCATCTTGCTAGCCAGACCAGACCAAGGAACCATACTGGACAAAACACATCAAGGTACATACTCATCCATCTTGCTAGCCAGACCAGACCAGACCAAGGAACCATACTGTGTTTTACATCAAGGTCCTACCTTGCCGGACAAACCAGACCAAGGCATCGTGCTACACCACAGTAGGCAACTTGCCACCTTCGCATTCCTTCTGTTTCCACGGACCACAACGGACCTTACGGTACCATTAATTTCTCACTGGAATACTACCAATATTTTCATCCCGTCACTTGTTATGCAGATCAGCTCCCATCACTGTCAAAGAGTCACGAAATGTCCTGCTACACCTCTCAACTTGCCCGCTTCCTTTGGGCAACACAACCGCACCCAAATGATGAGTCACGCCTACTTCCTAACAAAATTTGAAAACGGATGGACTTATAAACTTGTCCCTGACCTGAAGTAACTCGACGGGAACACCAAATATATATACATAATCATATATATTTTTTTTCTTACCATCTCATAAGCATTCAATAACTGGTTTTGTTTACGTGTTTTTTTTTGTTCGAGTAATACCTTTAAGAATTTTTATGAATAGACCAAGATGATCGATATATATTTTATGGAACGATTCTGGTTTTGAGAATTAAACTTTCAAAATTAGATTTAAATAACCAGGCTTTTACCAGGTTGTGTCTTAAAATACAAGTAGTTAAGGCAATTCGTTACATGTTTGGATACAAATCGCCACATATCGGCGAACCAAGATTTACTAGCTGGCAATTCATATGTTTTAGAAACTGCGAAATATCATACGTCATCAGGATTAGTGCGAACAATTTGAAACACACTAATTTTGGTACAACTCGGCGTAATCCAGTATCTGTAATATTTTTTTGTAAACTTTTGGTGTAACCCACATCACAATAAAATGCACTTTGTATAATACACTCCTGGTACTCAGTGAGCAAGTTCATCACTTTATTTATTGTCTTGGTGTCGTCATCAGTTCCGATAAATGATCTGAAACGTGAAACTGACCTGACATAACATAATCAGTATCATCTAAATCTGTAAAATTCTGTTCGATTGGTATTTGCATCAATAAAGAGACGGTTAAGGATATATAAACAAATTTTTCTTTCAATTTCATAAACAATAATGCGTGCAGTCACGTACGCATTATACACTAATAGTTTTTAAATTTAATGAAAAGTTTATTAATTACAGTCTGTAATTCGAGAACTTGACTCGTTATCATTGAGCAATCACTTCATAAACCAATATAACACCTAATACAAATATATCTTCATATGCAGTTATTTTTCCTAAATAGGACCTCTGCAAGAACGTGAATTTATTATAAACAAAAGAATAAGAGACAGTTTCAGCTGAATTGTGATTCCTTCATGAATCAGGAAACATAAATAAAATGTAGCTGCGATGCAGAATAAATATATTGTTATTGAATGATCTAGTTAAGTTTTAAATATCAACTTAAATAAATAGATCTTACAATTAAACTTTTGATTCCCATTTGTCATAATATTTGTACTAATGAAATGCATACCATTTATAGATAAAATGATTTGTTTATTTTGTTTGATATTTGCGGGAAGTTTCTCTGTATATATCCTCAATTGTAGAATGTAAAATTAGCTAGTTCCCAAATTGTATATACACATATATACATACATACCCATATATACACATATATTTTTTTGTAACTTGATATACTGTTATAAGTTCAGTATTGTTTTGTTTAGAAATATAAATATTATTTTATTTTCAGTCACTCAGCTGAATATCTATTTATAAATGTAGTTATAGATGAATGTTCAAACTAAGTGGTTAAAATACTAAGAATGATTATTTAGTTATTTAATTATGATATATTTTAGTTTATTTGAATATGGTATTCATGTGATTTTAGGACTATTCGCTGAGTCTGCTCGATTTGTTTAAATACTTTGATTAGACATTTCTATTTTTGGAACAAATTGCATATTTTTAAAAGACCTTGCTAGAAATGCGATCTGTAAAGGCATACTTGTCAATCGCGTTTACCCACGTATTGAAGTTATCTTTTAAAGGGTAAAATTCGGGTATAATATCGGTGCTTGCAAAGAAAGTTAGTTCAGAATGAGAATATGAGAATTGGTGTTCCCTAAAAGTCTATCAGTACCATCTAAAAATTCCTGGTATTGAGAAGCGGACTCATCACTTACTGACCGGCTACTATGAGAGGGTTTTGTAGCCTTCCGTAGCACATCTCTATCGGTATCCTCGACGTGATACCTGCCGGTGACGTGGGCACACCTTCTGACGACAGGTTGCACACGTTCACACTTTACACGGGCACGTGCGCCACGACGCCGGTGACGCTGGCACTCACACTTTACACGGGCACGTGCGCCATGACGCCGGTGACGCTGGCACACCTTCCGACGACAGGTCGCACACTTTCACACGTGGCACGGGCACGTGAATGAATCCACACTTCTGATGTAAGATTTTAAAGAAAAAGTCTAACACTTAATGAAAATTGTATTAATAACAAAATTAGAAAATAGTACACGTTCAATAAAAGTTATTATAACATGAGTCCTATCTGAGAGTTGGTAACCGAGTGTCCCGCTCCCCTTGCCAGGTTTGCTTGGCTGTGTTGATGTCACCGAACGTGCCTTTTACTCAAACATCTCCCATTGCTCTGGGCACCATTCGGATCCTGCCAATTTCTAACACTATGTCAAATATGTATAGTAAGTGCTACCGAGCATTTCGCTAGGAGTGCAAAAAAAATAAAACGTTTGGCACTGTAAATAGTGTTAAATGTATTAACTTTTTGCACGATCGTAGAAAAATGTATTTTTAGTAGCTCTATTTACCTTTAGATTTATTAAAAAACAATGGCCACAAATAGTATGAAATAAGTATACGTATTCAAACAGAATATTGTTTTTATATTTCTTATTACAATTATAAGTAACAAGAATATCCTTTGTTCGACTAATGGCTGTTATATTCTAATAGAAGAATGATTGCATTGTTCATTCGTATACAATTTTACAGACATCAATATCTCCGTTAGATGTTATTAACTATTCAACTCCATATATAATTAATATACTCTTTCAAATAAACTGTTTTCTGTTTGTTTGTCCTAATCAATCAAAGCATAACATTGCTACCGGTTTTCATCAATCAATAACACAACACAATTTATCACTTGTAGCTTTGTTGTAATCAAAAAAGTAGCAGTTGATCTTTCACCGACGAGTAAGTGTTATGTAAAGTTTATTCAGGAAATAAAAAGCGACGGTAGCTACTGAGTTATTATTAACATTAAGGGCAGTGGCGGCTCGTGATATTGTCTGCAAAGGAGGCTTGATATTTTGAAAGATAATTAGATAAATTTCTACAAGTAAAAGATATTAATTTGGAATATTGGAAGATATGCTGCTTCTTCCAAAGGGAGGCTTAGCCTCCCCTGCCTCCCCTGACGAGCCGCCACTGATTAAGGGGGTAATCTTAAAAGCGGCACTTGTGAAAAGAATTTAATTCAGTATGCAGTGCGTCAAGTATGAGATCTAGAGGTCGACTATGTTTTAATGAGGAATAGTTTTTACTTGTATCACAAAGGAAATAGAAACGTGTTTAGATTAGATTATGGAGCTTAACTAGGTATTTTTTTGAAATATATGAGAATTTTATACCACTCCTTATCTCTCTTTATACATTATGGTAACAAGATTTGAAATAAATTATGTATCTCCTAAATCGCCTAGTTTTAGAAAAAATTCTGAAACAAATATCTAGATTAAATAAATAATGCAACGTTTTAACGTATCTCAAAAGGTTCTTAGTTTGAACCGTATGTACAATTTTTTTTTATATACAGAGCAGAAATACAAGATATTTATATTTTAAATTTAATGAGCTCATTTAATGATATTTACTTTATAATTTATTTTTGCATTTTCCGGAAGTATTTATCCCCTTAAGTATATAATCATAACAATACTTCGTCCCTTTATTACTAACAAATTTCTCCCTATGAATAACTTGCTGCCACAAATTGCTAACACTTTCATCACTTGGTAATGATATGAATATTTTATTGGAAGTAGACACAGATGTACTTTTGCAGCCGGGAAATGTACAATATTTATATGTAACCCCCTTTTTTGTCCATGTTAATAATAAAATACAGAACACTTAAAAAATATGAGCGAAATTAGCACGTCAGTCTTACTTGCCTTATGAAACTATATGGGAACAACGGGTGAGCGGTCGACCACCGAGTGGTGTGACGTCACACGGCGTTTTCGCGTGCTCCATTTTCATTATTTATTTTGAGGGAGAAGGAGTTGAAAAAAAATCTAATATTTTGAACATTTATTAACTACAAGGTGTACTTTCGAAATATGAATTAAAAACAATTCTAAATGAGCCCATTATGTTTGATAGTTTTGTAAAATTCAAGAGAAATCGTACAAAACCAATACACAATGATCAAAGTACTGCACAAGTCTTGCAAAGAGTTAATGTTAATCCACAGGTAGTTTTACGAGGAATTCAAAAGGAAGTTGGAATTTCACTTTCTTCTTGTCAAAGAATTCTTAAAGAAAACAGATATTATCCCTTCAAAATTCATCTCGTGCATCATTTACGGTTTTGGCGACTACGATTTTCTGGCAAGATTTTTAGTAGTGAGCAAAGAAAATAACTGATTCCCTACAAAAAAAAATTAATAAATCGCCAAATGATTTTAAGCAAAATATTGAATCACACCAATTCAAGAAACAAATTGAAATTATTTCTGGTAGATAAGTGTTTTTATTCTTTAGACGATTTTTTTATTACTTAGGTTAAGTTAGATTAGTTTTTATTATATTATATTATTTTCTCCTTACCACTTCTGACTATAGTTATACAGGGTAAGGCGATGCCGACTCTGAACAGGGAGGTAGAGGGGGCCATTTGGCATCTATGTCACTAAACATACCTATATGGGAAATGCTACGGTTTCTTTTATATTGCCGATTTTGCACTTTTTAAGAAATCTCCATATTTCATAATTTATTTAAGTATTACCGTTGAGTGAAGAGTCCTTAAAGAGGTGCTGCCCTTATGCGAATTATCGTTCCCGTATTTCCTTCTTTCTTATCTCAGCCCCCGCACGTCTCTATCCACATGTTGTGCGTTGAATGGTGGTGCCACCACTGCCACCGTCGGCACTTAGCAGAAGCAGTCATAATCTCGCGAGATTTCTCAGCGTTGATGTCGAGCGAATGAGAGTACAAATAAAATACTAAGGGTAAAAACACACTAGGCGTTTTTCGCCGAGTCGGCAGCCGACTCGGCAGACGACTCGGCACATGGTTCTATACTAAATCATAGAAACGCACACACGTGATTTTGATCTTAGGCGACACGCCTCGGCACATCGTCTGGACCATGGGCCGCTCGTTGAGGGGCGTTGACGCTCGTCCTCTCGTATATGGGTATTACATGTAACCGCACACACGAGGCTGCGTGTTTCAGTTGTAAATTTGATGCGTGCTTGCCAAATCAAATCTGTTTACAAATACTTTGCGTGAAATAACAGACAAGAATGGGTGACAGGTATTATATAAACTTTTTGTCTGGCGTTCCTTAACAATTGGATGTTCCCACATACAACTCTTTTTTCTTTTTTTTGATTGGCAATATAATAAACCCAACAGAATTAATTCTTCCTCCTAGCTGTACTACTGAACTGACAACGTTGTATTTTGATGCTTTCTGCGACAACTAGTTAAACCGCTTCGTGTGTGTTGTTACAGGCGGCTGCCGAGTCGGCTGCCGACTCGGCGAAAAACGCCTAGTGTGTTTTTACTCTAAGAGTAAAAACACACTAGGCGTTTTTCGCCGAGTCGGCAGCCGACTTGGCAGCCGCCTGTAACAACACACACGAAGCGGTTTAACTAGTTGTCGCAAAAAGCATCAAAATACAACGTTGTCAGTTCAGTAGTACAGCTAGGAGGAAGAATTAATTCTGTTGGGTTTATTATATTCTGAATCAAAAAAAAAGAAAAAATAGGCGTATGTGGGAACATCCAATTGTTAAGGAACGCCAGACAAAAAGTTTATATAATACCTGTCACCCATTCTTGTCTGTTATTTCACGCAAAGTATTTGTAAACAGATTTGATTTGGCAAGCACGCATCAAATTTACAACTAAAACACGCAGCCTCGTGTGTGCGGTTACATGTAATACCCATATACGAGAGGACGAGCGTCCCATGGTCCAGACGATGTGCCGAGGCGTGTCGCCTAAGATCAAAATCACGTGTGTGCTTTTCTATGATTTAGTATAGAACCATGTGCCGAGTCGGCTGTCGACTCGGCGAAAAACGCCTAGTGTGTTTTTACTATAAAATACTAATTCTATACGCAGATTGTAGACCAGTACAATTAGACGGTCTGTGATTTAACCACTTACATTTATTTCCCGATACGCGAAAAAAATATATTATTGTGTCATTCGATTCAGCTCCTATTTATGAGTACTTAGTACTTTTAAGACCTCCCAATTGTGTTTAAACAATTAAAAAAAAGAAAATGTAAATGTCGAGAATGGTGTTTTTGGCCTTTCAGCGCTTACGTAGCGAGAATTGTAATAATTATCGACAAAAATGCATTGCGCTTTTTTTGTACATCGGATTTTCTACAGATATGTCCGCGAGGGCATATTTTTATCTGTTATAAGTTTAAGTAAGTAAGTATAAAAATGACTTTTTTACACTACTCTGCAAGCGGCACAGGAGGGGACCGACATAATTAACAAAAAGAAATTAAGAGAACGTCAGAAAAATTTTAAAGACTTCAGGGAGCTTCTAAATCGCATGCATGATTTTTTGGAGAAATTTGAATCGATTTATGACATTTCTCGAATTTTAGCCACGCTAAATAGTCAAATTTAAATTATACAAAATATACTGAGTAACTTTTGTTTAAAACTGTTTTTTGTACAATGCATAATATTAATAATGGAGTGGCAAGCATTAAAAAAATGTTGAAATAAAAAAAATAGTTAAACATTTTTTGTTATTGATATGGGGGTGGTAGTGGGGGGTGGATGAAGTAAAAAAATATTTTGAGGTTTCTGGTTCTTGTACATACACTAAATCACAATTTCTTTCATCCCCTTTAATAAGAGGGTGGGGGGTGGTAATGGGGGTGGCTAATGCCAAAAATTTTTTTGAGAACTTAGCTTCTCTTGTATATACTAAATACCAATTTTATGGATTCTTACCTGCTTGGTTTGCCCATTTACCCAAAATTTACTCCAATTTGCCCCCCAACCCTTCGACGGAACAAGATGAAAATATAATCTAGTTCCAGATCTCGTTAAAGTACATATGTGTACCAAATTTCGAGTCAATATCTTAAACGGTTCCAGAGTAAACGTGCGCACAAAAAAAAGTTACAGACAGACCGACAGACAGACAGGCAGACAGACGGAATTTTTTTTTTGCTCAAACTTAAAATCTCGACGTTTCATGACAGTTTAAGCCTATTTGAACAATAAAAATTTTTAAAAATGTTTTTGTCATTACTATACTTCCACTGGATGTGGAAGTAAAATTACACTTTTTGGTACCTAACTTTAATTGTTTTTATGCGATAAATAAAATAATATGTCAACAATAAATACATTTTTTTAAGAAAAAAAATTGGGCTTGATTTTGTGTCTTTAAGCTTCATCGACTGCTGAAAAATACATTAAAACAATTGATTCATTATTTATAAATTACTTAACATAACAAGTTTTAAATATTTTTTTTGTAAATCAATTTCTTCGCTGCATATGCAATGATCATTTTTTTTTAAATCAATCAATTACATCCTACAAGGGGTGGAAAAGTCCAAATTTATGTTTTTTTTTTATGTTTTTTGCGTTAAAAAATACATATTTAAGAAAAAAATAAAGGATGCCATCGTGTAGAGCGACCAAAAATTCGTAAGTAAAAAAATCGACCACAAATTCTCATAGGGCAGCTAATATTTAACTGCTTTAACGGGCTGCTTAGAGAACAGCGCAAAAAGGTTATTTTGAAGTTTGCGCGAGGGCGCCTTTAGCTTGTGAGCTATAATAGATGAAAATATGCTCTCAGGGACTTTTTTGTACAAGATACAAGTCACTCACAACGAAAAAATTTTGTATATGGAAATACTTGTTTATGGAACTTTATTTGAAATTATCTACCCCAAAAACCCATAAAATGATACCCCACATCGGTAGTGGGGTGGGGGGTTGTGATAGGGGGTGGTAGTGGGGGTGGATGAAGTAAAAAAATATTTTGAGGTTTCTGGTTCTTGTACACACACTAAACCAGATTTTTTTTTCATCCCCTTTAATAATGGGGTGGAGGTGATAATGGGGGTGGCTAATGCCAAAGATTTTTTTGAGAGCTTAGCTTCTCTTGTATATATTAAATACCAATTTTATGGACTCTTACCTGCTTGATTTACCTATTTACCCCAAATTTACCCCCATTTACCCCCCAACCCTTCGACGGAACAAGATGAAGATATAATCTAGTTCTAGATCTCGTTAAAGTACATGTGTGTACCAAATTTCAAATCAATATCTCAAACGGTTCCAGTGTAAACGTGCGCACAAAAAAGTTACAGACAGACAACTTAAAATCTCGATGTTTCGTGATATTCTAAGCCTGTTTGAACAATAAAAATTTAAAAAAATTTTTTTTTTACTATACTTCCACTGGATGTGAAAAATTATACTATGTTTGGTTTCTCAAATATTTGCGATAAATCGAAAATAAACGCATACTCCCCTCTCATTCTCCAAAATCCCATCATTAACAATAAAAATGTTGCGTCGGCCCCTTGTTAACAATGTATCGACTAGACTGATAATAAGGTGGCAAAGAAATATAAAGATAAATCACGTCTACAGAGAATTATCGTATACCATATTACGCCTTTCTTTCTCGATGTATTACATATTAGACACATTGTACGAATATTCAATTTATTGCATCTTACCGAAGACGAAGATACATTTTCAATTTCACTGAATTGGGAAAGATTTTTAAGATTTTACAAACTAATATAGGTTTGTTTGCAGGCTATATGAAATTTCACTTTGACTTTTCCACTTAAAATATTTTCCTCTTGTTGCAAAATCTTTTCGACACAAATGTCTCGCCTTTTTACCGTGGCATATATAATTGTTTTTACTCCTTGCAATCTAGGATTTTGTCTCACTAATTTGTCATTATCTTTCAAAGTTTGTCCACAGAATAAACATTCCATTGTTAAGCACTAAATAATATGTAATAACTCAATAAAAATAACTAATACTCATTTGCATTCACATTATATAAAGAAAAGTTTGTTTCGAACTGGCATACTATAATATAAGATTACTTGTATTAAATAGTCCACACTTGCCGGACATGTAGGCATCTAGGATCGAAAAACTCAGCTTTAAATAACAAAATTTCGAAAACTATAAGTCGTAGAGACCTGATTTTTGTTTTAAAAAACTTCCTTGAGGTGTAGACTTTATTTCATACGCAGATGGTATGTCAAAATTCCTTAAAATAAAAAAGTTTTTCGCTTACTGAAAAAAGCGCTGCAAGGGAAGTAAATGTTCAAGTTTTATCTCGTTTTACAGAAAAATTAGATTTTCTATAAAAACAAAATTAAGGCAGTGACCTTCGCCCACATTTCCTCCATCAATTAAAAAAAAATACGTATAATTATCTCAATTGGTTCCGGAGATATCACGACGGATGTGTGAAAATGTAAGAGAAATTAATTTTGACAGATTTATAACATTTTTCGTCATAAAAATAGTTTGACCTCCCAAAAAATGTTGTAATTGGACATTACAGATTGCCAAGGACCTAATCTATCATGCTGTGAAGGTCCCATGTGGTTGTACCTTCAAAAATTTTTTTTCAAGAAGGAAGCTACTTTTTCCTCGTTTTACGGTGCACTAATACAACAAATGACACGAACCATGCGAGTGCTATCAGCCGACTGAGGGACTGAGATTGACGAGATTGCTAGACCACAATGCCGGTGGCGCCTTACTACACCACAGACCCTGCACGGGCTACGATATTAAGTACACGGCTGCATCTCTATAAGGACTCTTCACTCAACGGTATTACGTACTAAATTTAACTTTTGATATTCTGAAATATTTTTTTTCTTTATCCGAAATACATAAACTTCCAACAAAACAAAAAAAAATGAAAGTTTCTGTCGCTTATAAAAAAAATGACATTTATTAGAAGAAAATTGTAATATAAGGTGACCATTCGTCCCTCATTAGGGGGGGGACAGTCCCCATTTTGATGGAGCTGTCCTCCAATGTAAGTGTCCCCCAAAATGTCCCCCATTCGCGTGGTTTCACTAAAAATGTCTCCCATTCCCGTGGTTTCACCTCCCCCCCGCTCATCAATTATGAGACCTGGACAAAAAATGTTTTCCCTTTCTATCCCCCAGCTCATCAATTATAAACCTGGAATTTTTTTCCATTATGTCCTCCATTAGCAAGATTCAAATATGGTCACTTTATTGTAACAGTAATTAAAAGTGTCGATTTTCGAAGTCTTACAAAAATTTTTTAAAAAGTCATCTAGATATTACAATTACTTTTAAAATTTCTCTATTGTATTCTCTTTATACCATCAAGTTTTACCAGTCACTAAAAATAGACAAAAGCTATCATTTCAAAAACAGTCAGAACCAGTAATTTGTTTGTTAGTAATATCACTGACAGCTGTCAACACGCACACTTTCGTGTTTTTAATGAAGTTTATAGCTATCCTCAATGTTGTGTCGTTTTGTACTGATAATTTGTTTTAAGTTTCTGACATATTGAGTGAAATTAATTTCAATGGCTACTTTCAGCAACCAAGAGTATGCTGACATACTCTTTTACTATGGCAAAGCAGATGGGAATGCTTACCTGCAAGATTGTATCATGAACGATTTCATCCACGTAGAAAGACTCCAGCCTACTGCACTACCTGCACTCCATCACCCCGAGGATGACGAAAATATTCTGGCAGCATTTTCTGCAGATCCCACAACAAGCGTTAAAAAAGTCGCACAGCAACTTGGATTGTCAATTTGGAAGACTTAATCAGTAATGAATACAGAAAAGAAACATCCTTACCAATTTACGACAGTATAGGGCCTCGAAGAGGGCGACCCTGCATGAAGAATAGCATTTTGTGCCTTTTTATCGAATACTGATATTGAGGACCCCCATTACTTAATATCTATTATATGGACGGATGAATCAAAATTTTCCCGCGAAGGTATAACCAATTTTCACAATTTCCATTATTGGGCGGACAAGGGCGACAACCCGCAAATGAGAAAACAAACTTGACAGTCCGCCAATTCATAGATCGAATATATCCCGATCGGTCGATTGGGCGTAGTGGACCTATTCTGTGGCCTGCAAGTTCCCCAGATTTAACGCCACGACTTTTATGTATGGAGTATGATGAACGAACTTGTGTATAATGAGAAAATACAAAGCCGTGTTCAACTAGTAGCAAAAATAGAGCGAGACGCTCTATAGCTGTGACAAAAAATAAGATTAAGGACAACTACTGTTGAAATTAGAAGACAGGCGAAGAAATACATTAGAAATAGTGGGAGTCATTTTGAACACCAAAAATAACAAATCTGGTCACAAATAATGATTTTTGTTTTAAATAAAGTTTTTTGAAAGGATAGCTTTGTTTTTGTTGAAAGAACGCGCATATATTTGATTAAACGAAAAATATTGCCGATTCATAGTCTTTTGTCTATTTTTAATGACTGGTAAAACTTGATGGTATGTATGATATTGCCACTTAAAGAGGATACAATAGAGAAGTTTTAAAAGTAATTGTAATATCCAGATGACTTTAAAAAAAATTTGTAAGATTTCGAAAATCAACACTTTTAATTACCATTACAATTTTCTTCTAATAAATGTCATTTTTTTTATGGGCGACAGAAACTTTTATTTTTTTTTTGTTTTGTTGGAAGTTTATGTACTTCGGATAAAAAAAAATATTTCAAAATATCAAAAGTTAAATTTAGTACGTAATACTTAAATAAATGATGAAATATGGAGATTTTTAAGAAAAAGTACAAAATCGGCAACATAAAAAAACCGCAGCATTTTTCACATAGGTATGTTTGACCATATAGATGCCAAATGACCCTCTCTATCTCCCTGTTCAGGGTCGGCATCGCCTTACCAAACACCCTGTATAATCTTGTAATTGTCTCAAAACAAAATAAATTGATTTGATTTTATTTGAAATATTTTATGGATTGATGAAAGTCGCTTTCTTAATAACGGTTTTGTAAATAAGCTTAATAAGCGACTGGTCCGACCAAACCCAAGATGGATGAGAGCAACAAGAAATCAATCAGTTTTTGGTGTAAATTTATGGTGTGGCATATTAAACAGAGTATTTTGAATTGGCGAAAGTACCTAAATTTCCTCCGAAACATCCTCCCAAGCTTAATCAACGATGTTCCACTGAACGCTCGACAGAACATGTGGTTTCAGAAAGATGGAACTCTACCTCGTACATTAAAAAAATCGTTACGAATTATTTAAATAATGCTTCTCCGAATTTTTGGATAGGGACAAATGGGTCCATTAAATGGCCAGCTCGGTCACCGGGTTTGGTCACACTAGATTTTTCTTATGGGCTTACCTAAAAAGTGTAGTATATGAAGAACCTATAGACGATATGGTGGACTTGATTAATAGGATTTACGCTAATTGCGGTGCTATTAATCGCCACACTTTGTTAGCTACGACGGATACGAAACTGAGGCGTGTGTAGTGTAGTGTAAGTGTAAGGTGAACAAACATTGGAAACAAGTTTGTTATATTACCTTCATATTCGTAAGTGTGGCGAATGCGCTCCACAGTGGGGCCAATTACATCAAAAGTTGGTAGAAATTAGATGAAACAAAAGTAGTCGCAGTGAATTATCGTTTTCAGGGATTGGTAGCACACAAGTCGAACGTACCGTCCCCCTTATCACGTATGGGCGTAACTAACAGAAAATACAAACTTGAGTTACGCTGGTTCTAGGATTTCCTTTCATCTCACGAAGTGGCGCAACTCTATATCTTATAGTTTCGTTACAAAGAATACATGCATTGAGGGCATATATGCCAAAGTCTCCACATAATTTCTCACGTAAAGGTGTTAAACAGATACGCCTGCTCATGTGACAAAATATTGGCCTGCGTGGTTAAACTGATCGGGCGCAACTTACAGCACGAACAATAAGCAAAATTACGGAAAAAACTGCTTTGAAATTAACGATGAAGCATAACGGTTTTGATGTTTTCAATAACATGGGGGACTTTCATCTTCAGAGGGTATTTTTGACGGGGCATTTCAAGTTTAATGGAACAAGAAGAACTACCAATAAAGACAAATCTCGTAGGCAGCGTGCTATAATATACAAGCTGACAGTGGATAATAAGGCTGGTGTATGTAAGAAACTATTTTTGAATACTTTAGGAATCATAGAAACGACATGTAGAACAGCTGTATCTAAAATAAATGATTTAGGTGTTTTAGAAAAAGACCAAAAAGGTGACAGACAAAGGAGTAAAGGAATCAAAGAAAAGGAGAGAAATGTGAATAATGCAATAGAGCAACACATAAACAGATATCCCAAAGTTGAATCGCACTATTGCCATGCAAAGACATCGAGGATGTATCTTCATCCAGATCTGACTTTGAGAAAGGTAAGCCATGTATCTCGCAGATTTAGAAAATCAGGGAAAAACTAATGAAAAGGCAACCTTATTCTTTATATAGGAATGTTTTTAAGCGAAAAAACTTTTCTTTCCTATCACCCAAGAAGTGTTCACTATGTGTAATTTACCGAACAGGAGACGAAAACGTAAAAAATAGTTTAGAAGACAAGTATAATGCTTATATTGCAGAAAAACGGCTCTCAAAAAAATTAAATCTGAATGTAAAGAAGAAACCCAAAAAGATAAAAGTATGTTATGTGGCGTAGTTGATTTGCAGCAAGTTATACATCTGCCTATTTTAAAGGAAAGCCCATTTTTTTTATAAAAGCCGATTGTTAAATTTCAACTTGACAATTTACGATATTGCTAGTAGGGAATGTTTCTGCTTCGTTTGGAATGAAGTCATAAATAAGCGTGGTTCTTCCGAGGTCGCAAACTTATTAGAAGAATATAACAAACAGCCTGTAACGAGAGTTACTCTATTTGCTGATGGGTGTTTTGGCCAAAATAAGAATACTGTCATCCAGCAATGTCGCTGTATTCTTTGAGTAAATTTTGATCGTTGGAAGATTTATGTTTACGATATTTTGAAACTACATATGGGTAGCATGATGGTCATTCTGCCCATAGTGTCATTTCCAATGCAATTTCTTATGTAGGAGACATCTATATTCCTGCCCAGCTTCACTCTATAATTCTTAAGTTTGGCACGGCGGAAACAGCCCTATAGAGTTACATCAATGAATTATGATGATTTTCAAGATGTTAAGTCTTATTCAAAGCAACTTAGAAACTTGACAGTTAGAGAAACTGATCGAGGCAATAATATAATGTGACCGGATGTCATGGAATTAATGATGACCAAAAAATCTCCAAATAAATTATTTTTCAAAAAAAGCCATCTTGATAAGGAATACGATTTCATTACTTTGAAACGTTTAGAGAGTAGCGTATCCGATGCAACTTCATGCTTTAAATAATAGTCTCTCAAAAATACCTAAACGAAAATATGAAGATTTGATTTCACTCTGTACAGTAGAGACACCCGTAGTTCGATTGCCAGAGTGTTAAGAATTTTTTAAACCTTTGCCTCATGACCTTCATCGTTATTAGTTTCTTTGCAAACATTACTAGTTGCGTAAATTGCTATTAAATAAAAAAATTACACACACTTTCACCATTTTTTAATGGTTATTCATCGTTTATATCATAGACGTATCTTAAATAACGAAATAAATATATTTTCACGTAAAGGCGTATCTGCAAATTTTGTCCTTAAAAAAAAAGTATGATAGGTACATTAACTATTATTAAATGAGCGTAAAGTACGTATTCTTGGGATTTTAACTCTAAGATATCATTTTAAAATACTGCAAAACACAAATGATAGAGGCATTTCAATGTCACACATTTTTGTTTCTCTCCTGTAAAATATGTAAAATGCAGATACGCCCATACGTGATAAGAGGGACGGTACATACAAGAACCAATTAACTTGATGCTGCTTGTCGCATGCGGCTCCTCGCATGCCAGTCTGAACTTGTGCTTCGTTGAAATTAGATATTATAAAAATTAACTAGTGCGTGCAAGTGCTATTTTGTTTTATTAAATTCTCACTGTCTTTTCTACAAGTAAAGTTCTCACCTTCTTTGCTTATAGATATGGTAACAAATAATTGCTATACGAAACAGGTAGGTTGAAATAAATTCATATAAATAAAGATATTATTTTATTTATATGAATTTTTCTCAACCTACCTGTTTCGTACAAGATTGTAGGTATGATACGTTTGTAAATAATTAAAGTTTCAGAGTGTGCCTGGACCTGCTTGAACTCCAACATGAATATAAATTTTGTTTGGAATAATGTGTATTTTTGGTGAAAAAAATGGAAACGTGCGCATGTATGCGCCATTTCGAAATAAAGCTTCATATTCACACGGCAAATATTATGTAGTCTGTCCGTCCAACAACCCGCTTACCAGTGTATGCCTGCGTGTCTCTGTGTGTATACCAAAGTCTAAAAGTTCTTGTACAAAATAGTAAAACTCCATACGTAAGATTTATAATAATATTGTATTAGATGAGTTCCACCAGTATTTCAGCTGTAGAGGATTTAAGTTTTATATGATTTTATGGGATTTAGATATTTAAATGGTTTGCGGGTTTTTTTTAAAAACAAAAATTATTTAGTCGTAAATTTTGCTATTCTTCCAAAAAACTTCAAGGTATTTAAATTGTATAATTTCATATTTTATAATGTGTACCTACTTAAGTAATTATAAACACTGTTTTATTACTCAAGTAGGTTAAAAAGAAGTTGTAAAATAGAGATGTAGTATTAGTAGTTTAAAAAATAAGTAGTTAAATTGTAATATATGCAAATAAACAATTACTGTGAGAACATTATACGTTAATTATTAGGTACTTCACTTTTAGTGTACATAAAGAAAGATCCAAGATAATTTAAAAACATTAACAAGTTCTGCTACTGTACTTGTTACTTGTCTGTAACTTGATGGTTGATGAGTGTAACACGGCAGCTCCTACTGAGAAAATTTAAATCAACTTTATGGAGCATATGTTACATTTCATTACGTGCATATGGGATATACTCGGACAGTTTTAATGTATTGCCATATGTGATATTTTGTTTTCAACACAAATTGCACTATAAGCGATAGGCAGGCTTTATGAATAGAGATTCTATTCAATTTATGATAATATAAAATAACAGAATGAGTTAGTAGACTCATTAATCTCATGGGAACGGTCAATATGAAACTGTAAATTGGAAAAACGTATATAAAATACTATTTCTAGGATTATTAAAGTAATTTATTGTTTCTCGTAACCTTAGTTGATCGATTATTTATTTTATATTCCACACAATTGCCAAAAGGACCGATCAACTTGAGTACTTCTTATTTTAATTTTCTTCCTTACCTGCATGGAAACATGTTTTTCTGAAATCGATCGGCAATGTCTACATTTTTGGCGCGATTTCAGATCGAAAAATGCACAATTCCAGTATTTTAGTCCGTTGCTAAGAAACTGTCAGAAAACAGACCGGAAAAGATCCGTTGCCAAGCAACGATCAACAAAACCATACGGGAATGTTACTTTCCCGGCCTAGGCCGGGAAAGTAACATTCCCGTATGATTTTTTATGTATATTTTAGACAGTAAATAAATACATGCAGACAAACCAATTCACATTAAAATTGCATTTATTAGTAAGCAGTTAGATTGTAATGAAGAAATGTTATGCATTAATACAAATTCCTTAATTTATAATAATATTGATTGTGATTTCAGAAAAAATAGTATGTGTACTTCGGTGTGAAAGCACATTCCCGAACTTCGATGCTTGTTGGCCTCGGCTAGCGCCTCGGCCAACAATTTGCATCGTCGTCCGGGAATGTTTTACTTTCACACCTAAATACACAATATACTATTTCGGACGATTTCCTACGTTGCATTATGTGATTTACGACACTAAACGAGAAAGCGAGAGTAAAACAACTACAGCACTTACAAATAATGTATTTTATTTCGGCTTGCACAATTACACAGGTCTACAAAAAAAATCTGGTCCAAGGACTAAACCTATCATGCCTTAAGTATTTTTGTTTGCTGAATCCGAATATTCAATTTAAAAGATTTTCTACCGCGTAGATTTCGAGTAAATCCCGGTTCTTATTGTCAAAAAACCGTATTTTGACGATAAAAACCGGGATTCACTCGAAATCTACGAGGTAGAAAATTTTTAACTAAAAATTCGGATTCAGCACACAAAAATACTTAAGGCGTGATAGGTTTAGGTTTAGTTCTTGGAACAGAATATTTTTTTTGTAGACCTGTGCAGAGGTGCACCTGTTGCACACTTCCACAGGTCTACAAAAAAAAATTGTTCCAAGGACTAAATCTATCATGCCTTAAGTATTTTTGTGTGCTGAATCCGAATTTTCAATTTAAAAAATTTTCTACCGCGTAGATTTCGAGTAAATCCCGGTTTTTGTCGTCAAAATACGGTTATTTGAAAATTTTTGACATTTACTTGATATCTACGCGGCAGAAAATTTTTTTACTTGAAAATTCGGTTTCAGCACACAAAAATGAGTATCTAATAACCAAGATGATTAGAGAATATTATTTAGGTATTATGCAAATCACAACTTACCAAGATATTTAATAATGTATAGCGTGATGTCAATTTTCGAAGCTTATCGGCGGATTGAAATTGTTTACGGCTCGGAGCCTCCACTCATTGCTATTCTGTTTCAACAACCCCTTCTAACACCGGGAGCACCCAAGTTCCACTTGGATGAATGAATACCTACACAGGACTGTGAACTTTTCAATTAATTTATTTTACTTTTTCATCTATAGGTAAATTGGCGTGTATAAATCCCAATTTCAGATTACGACGAAATGAACTTTCTAAAATTTTTGACATGAGATCTGGGAGGTTTAAGGTAAAACGTTGTTAAATATTATTGCAATCGGTGCACCAGGGCGGCTCCAGGGAGAGCCTAAAAACAATTGTCGGATCTAAAAATATTTCAAATAAAAATTGTTTAGCATGAAAAGTATCACGGAAAGGAATTTATAGTCGTATGTGATGAGGAAGTACTGTCGAGGTGAATCTAACCGAACTTGATCTGTACTTACCTTGTACCAATTATTAATTTATATAATATTGTGTTTAATAGCATAAATGTTGATTTATGCTATTAAACAATTGATTTTCAAATTTTATTAATTTTAAAATACAATGTTGGCAGATAGTACAGTAACTAGACGTTTTAACTTCGGAATAATGTCATATTGATCGGATTTCGTTCATTTTTGGAAGTATAATAGTAAATGCTTCACAGAAAAGTTTCTATATTGTGCGAGGGCTTGCTGATTTATAGGGCGTGGATGGACTTAAAAAATATTTATATTTATTGGAGCTGAAATAGAATCGAATTTTAAGAAGAAAAGGTTCTATGCAATTTTTCTCATAAATTGATAGTTTTTAACTTATAATGACTTCAAAATTGCGATTTTAGCTTAAAGAAAAGGTATTTCCAAACGGCTTTCGTCAAGTATCTCGAAAAGTATTACTTTATCGAAAAAATGTTACAGACCAATTACAGAAAGTACAAACTGGGAATTAATTATATTTTTTGTTTATTGATGTAGGATTAATAATTTCGGAAATATTTAAGTTTATATTTGGTATCCAAGTGTTTCGAAATTACCTTTAAAGTTTAAAATGCATTTTTTTCTAAAGCAAGTGCTTTAAATGAGCAAAAAAATTTGAAAATCTTGATAATGCTACATCTTAACGAAAAACTGTATTTGAGATATTTTTTTTAAATTACTGGCTAATTAGAGTAACAAAATGGCGACATTTTTGTATAAAAAAATATAAATACGCATATTTTTCCGTCATAACTTCTTTATTTCTTATGCTACAGGAGCGAGTAAAAAATAATTTGAAATCGCAATTAATTGTATTTAATTTCATTTCTTAGCATTCGTGACGTAGGTGTCACAATTTCTGAGATATTTAACATTTAAACTGCATTTTTCGTCTTATAAACGTTCGGACGCCATTTGTAAACTCTCATATCTCCGAAACTATTAAATCTATGTAAATAAAGCGAAATTCATTATCACTTTTTGAGCTTTATTTTTGGTCTGTACCCATTTTTCAATAAAACTAATATTTATTGAGATATTTGGAAAAGGAAAAAAAAATTACGTTTTATCGAAAATACCTTTATAGTTTAAACTGTATAAAGCAAGTGCTGTATACAAACCAAAAAATTTGAGCATCTACGTCATGCTACATGTTAATGAGAAACAGTGTTTGAAATTCCCTTTTTTAATGACTGGCTAATTATAGTAACAAAATGGCGACGTTGTTATTAAAAAAATGTGTAGACGCACATTGCTTCGGTCATAACTTCTTTATTTTTTATGCTACAGAAACGAATAAGAAAACAGTTGAAAGCTCAATTAATAACCTATTATTCTACTTATTAGCATCCTTGACGCAGGTGTCACAGTTTCTGAGATATTTAACTCTCACTCTAAATAATTATCTTATGAACACTTGGATGCCAAATGGAAACTTAAATATCTCCGAAATTATTAATCCTACATCAATAAACAAAAAATATAATTAATTCCCAGTTTGTACTTTCTGTAAATGGTCTTTAACATTTTTTCGATAAAGTAATACTTTTCGAGATACTTGACGAAAGCCGTTTGGAAATACCTTTCTTTAAAAGCTAAAATCGCAATTTTGAAGTCGTTATAAGTTAAAAACTATCAATTTATGTGAAAAATTGCATAGAATCTTTTTTTCTTCAATTTGATTCTACTTCAGCTCAAATAAATATATATATATATTTTAAGTGCCACCCCCTGAAAGGGGGTGGCACTTAACCCTCTATAAATTAGCAAGCCCCCGCACAATATAGAAACTTTTCCGTGAAGCATTTACTATTATTCTGCCAAAAATGAACGAAATCCGTTCAATATGACATTATTCCGAAGTTTTGCATATTTTTTAACTCTGTACTAAGCTAACAGAATCCATATTAAAATAAAAAAGTTATGAAAAATGAAAGATAATATAACAAAATTTAAATCGCAATTAAAGATATACACTATCGATTTTCTTTTTTTTTTTTACCTAATCCAAAATGGCGGGCGCCCAAAAGTTGTGTGATAGGGTTGTAAATAATACGTAAAATTTCAAGTGGGTTGGTGTCAAAGGTAAACATTTTTGATATTCTTTATATTCAAAATGGCGGGTGCGCAAAAGTTGTGTTTTAGGGTTATAAGCAACAGGTAGAAATTTTAGTGAAAAAAAATCGGCAGCTACTGGAAGCCGCTGGAACCTCCCCACCCGGTGAATCTTTGAAGCCGAAAAGAGCACTAAACAATATGAACGGTTTCATTTAATTATATTTATTAAGTTGAAATATTTTTTTTCGTATTAAATCAGAAAAAAAGTCTTGCGTTCGGTGGGATTTGGACCTAAGAACTTGAGTGTTAAATTTATAGTCTGCACAACATTAATATTTTATTCAATGTTTTTAATACAAATATATGCTTCATCGGATCCTAGCCCGGGGCCAGCCAGACAACCACGGTGAACACCGCCGTGGCGAGTGTGAGGCTGGACGGGGTAGGTCCGGTTTGGCTTGGATGGATGGATGGCAGGGATGGCCATCTTTGGAAAAAAACATATAACTCTTGGTGGACAGCCTCCCTGCCAGATGTAGCCAGGGTAGTGTTCATGGTGGATCGTTTAAGTTTGAGTTGGTATATATTGTGTTATCTTTTGGCCTCGACCAATTTTTCACTAAATCGGTCGGGGAGTGATAGCTGTCAAATTTTTGGTTCCAATGTTTCTCTGAGGAATTTGGTTTTTGAAAAATGTTTAGGTTGGTACCAATGTCTTAAATTGTTTTTAGGTTATGTAGTACTATTTTTAGGTTATGTTGCCGGAAGAATTTCCGGCGGGATGCCAGAAGTAGCGGAAATAGTTTTTAAAATATAATGTCACTGTCACTTTTAAAGTTTTATTGGATAAAACTCACCGAAAGCGTTCCGGTGGGGTTGTTTATACTTGTAGGGCTTGTAAGCGGTTCAGGATGGCCTCTCACACCATCCGTGGGCTTTATAAACGTCGAAAAAACTTGTAATCTCTCGATGACACGTCAAAAATACTCAGCATACAGTCTGCACGCTTTAACACGCTAGCAGAGAACTTATACCACAAATGGACCCGTAGTATTTTTTGGGAATCTTCTTTGAGTCCATTTAATAAAATTTGACATTTATCTGAAAATTTGACATATTTCTGAAAAGTGACATTTTGCCGAAAATTTGACATTTTTCTGAAGTGACATTTCTCCGAAAATTTGACATTTTTTCGAAAATTTGACAATTTTCAAACATTTGACATTTTTCTGAAAGGTGACATTTCTTCGAAAATTTGACGTTTTTTCTAAAATTTGACATTTTTCTGAAAAGTGACATTTTTCCGAAAATTTGACATTTTTCCGAAAATTTGACATTTTCCTGAATTTTTGACATTTTTTCTGAAAAGTGACATTTCTCTGAAAATTTGACACTTTTCTGAAGTGACATTACTCCGAAAATTTGACAATTTTCAAACATTTGGCATTTTTCTGAAAGGTGACATTTCTTCGAAAATTTGACGTTTTTATCGAAAATTTGACATTTTTCTGAAAAGTGATATTTTTCTGAAAATTTGACATATTTCTGAAAAGTGACATTTCCCTGAAAATTTAACATTTTTTCGAAAATTTGACATTTTTCTGAAAAGTGACATTTCTCCGAAAATTTGACGTTTTCCTGAAAATTTGACATTTTTTAAAAATCTGACATTTTTCTGAAAAGTGACATTTCTCCGAAAATTTGATATTTCTTGGAAATTAAAAAAAAAAAAATTTCGTGACTCGTGTAGAAATATTTTTTTGATATCATCATCAGTTCGCCTGTTATAAGAATTTTATGTTTTTACGACGTCATCAGAACGTAGGTGTATTTTTAATTCACTCGTATTTCCACCTACGTTTCAAACTTTAATTGGATGTTTCCAATCGTTAAGTCAATATCTGTACCAGTTCGCCTGTTGTAAGAATTTATCTTATTTGTGACGTCATGTAGATGTAGGTGTATTATTAATTCACTTTTATTCCGTCCATTTACAATATTTCCACCTATAAAATCCTTTCACCTTTCAAATATCAATTCAATAACTCCAACCGTTAAGTCGATATCTGTACCAGTTCGTCTGTTGTAATAATTTTTCATTTTTGTGACGTCATGTGACGTAGGTGTATTATTAATTCACTCGTAGTCCGTCCGTCTACAATATTTATACCTACGTTTCAAATTTCAGTTCGATATCTTCAACCGTTCCCGAGTTATCAGCCGAAATCACTGAACACCTCTGTCATTATTAGAATATCACCCTGTACATTGCACTACTTTGAGGACAAAACAAGTGAAATTTTTGTTTTTTAATTTTTTTCACGGAAACCAAATCGAAAAAGTGCAAGAGTGATATATCGTTGAAATCGGAATTTTTACTACTTTTCAGTGGTTCAATTACAAATTGTAAGTAATCATAAAATAAACAACTTGTTGTGCCAAAACGGCACTAAACGTAATCCGATCTCAACCAAAACCTTTTCAGATCTTTTGGAGCTCTAAAGAAACCCTCTTGCAAAGTTTCATCCAAATCCGTTTAGTAGCTTCGCCGCTATCGTGCTAACATACATACACACACACACACACACACACACACACACACACACACACACACACACACACACACACACACATACACACACACAGACATTTTTCAAAAACAACTTTTTTGGGTTCCTGGGACCTCAAAACGTAAAGATTTGATGTTATCTCAATTTTCGATTTTGGACTAATTGTAGTAACCTCCCACAATTTTATTGTGGGGAGGTTAATACTTAGGTTTAGGGGTAGCGGGTTAAAAGTCCATTTTTTTTATTTTGTGCATATCTAAAATGGCGGGCGCGGAAAAGTTTGGTCTTGGGGTTGAAATTGGCTGGTAAAAATTTTAAACCAAAATATTAAGACTCAAGGGTAGCGGGTTAGCATCAAAGACCAAAAAGATAGTACGTACCCTTACAAATATTATCTATACTTATCAATTAGTAATATTTTTAAACTATGTTTAATTACGATATAAAATTTAAATTACTTATTACTACCTACGTATTTGTTATCTAATGTACGCATGCCCATAATACAGCATGCGTTGTGTTCTGCATACATGAAAGCTCGGTGAACAGTGAACACTGTCAGTTTTAGCCGAAATTTTAGATAGATGCGGTATTTCCGATAGAGCTGGAGCACTGATTGCTTCTTCAGTACTCCAAGATTTTGGTTTAATTAATGAATCTAACACAACGCATGTAATTGATAAAAACAAAATTAGAAGAGCTATAAGCAAGAAGAGAGATGAATTATCATCATGTGGTACGCCAATATCATTACGTGGATTTTATTTCGATGGGCGTAAAGACAAGGCCATGAAATTAATAGATAGCCATCGAAAGATAACAACCGAAGAACATATAGTTTTAATTGAAGAGACCGGATCATCATATTTGGGACATGTTACACCTTCTACAGGTTCAGCTGTAAAAATCATTAACGCCATTATCAGTTATTTTGAAAACTCTCGAATCCCAACTAACACCTTAAAAGTCGTCGGATGTGATGGAACGGCTACAAATACTGGTCCTAAAGGTGGTGTTATAGCTCTACTTGAAAAACATTTTAAGATACCACTTCGGTGGTTCATTTGCCAACTGCATGCAAATGAACTTCTACTAAAAGGCACTTGATCGAACATATTGACGGAACTGTATTTCAGGATTTTCAGGTATAATAGGAAAATCGTTAGTCAAATGCGAGCAGATGCCAGTAGCTGCATTTAAGATTATTAAATCCGAAATTCCTATAGTTAAGGTGAAAGATCTTAACACATCTCAGTTATATTTTTATGAAATATGCCAAGCAGTAATTACTGGATATGTTTCTATTAGTCTTTCAAAACGAGAACCTGGCCAAATAGTCCACTCGCGATGGCTGACGACAGCAAATAGAATACTTCGCTTATATGTTGCTCTGCAGATTTGGTTATATCAGCAACGTATGTTGTGAAAGTGTATGCGCCAATGTGGTTCAAAATAGAAGCACATCCATCATGTCTGCAAGGTGCTTCAAATGTATGGAAGACAATACAATTATCCAAATATTTATCAGAAGAGTTGAAAGGAGTAGGTAGTTGATCCCGTCGTAATACGAAATGGATATTTTGCATACCCTGAGAACATACTACTGGGAATGCTGGGCGATGAAAACCGGTGTATTAGGGAGTTGGTCGTTCGCAGAATATTAAAAGCTAGAAAAGGCAACAATACCGACTTAAGAAAGTTTACACTTGCT
The DNA here is from genome assembly GCA_936432065.2 of Rutpela maculata. Lineage (NCBI taxonomy): Eukaryota > Metazoa > Arthropoda > Insecta > Coleoptera > Cerambycidae > Rutpela > Rutpela maculata. The sequence continues at coordinate 119,473,915 of OW386285.2, forward strand.
CCGTTGAAACTAAATGCTATAAATTAGTATGAGATGATTGATTGGCAAGAATGTGAATATAATGAGCCACCATTAACAATTGATTTATCCGAAGAGGACCTTAATCAAATTATAAATAATCCTGAATTGTCTGATAATTGAAATAAAGAAATTTCCTAATCACACACAAGCTGTGAAAAGGGCAGTAAAGCTTGTAACTGAAGCTTCAGCGCTGGATGGAATAATTAGAACAACGATTAGATCCTGTGACAAAATTCCCAAATTCAACACAAAGAAAGATTACTACAAGCAAGTTTTACCATAATGTTTATAGTATTTTTGTTTTTACTTTTTATTCTTTAATAAAATCAAGTTTATTTTCACATAAGTACCTTTGTTATCAAACTTCCAATAAAGAAATTAAAGTAAAAATAAAGTTTATTGTTTCACACTATGATGATAAAACAAATAATTTCCCTTAAAAAAAATGGGACCTTTGAGCTTGTAGGGAATAGAAATGGATCCGATGCAGAACAAAGAAAATATCAAGTTGACTTTTAACCCTAACCCGCTACCCTTAAATCTTAATAATTTTATCTTAAGTTTTTACCTCTTATAGATAACTGTAAAGCACAACTTTTTCACACCCGCCATTTTGAATATATAGAATATCAAAAATGTTTACCTTTGACCCCAACCCGCTACCTCTAAGGGTTAATATTTTAATTTGAAATTTTAACGTATTATTTACAACTTTTGGGCGCCCGCCATTTTGGATTAGGTAAAAAAAAGAAAATCGATGCACCCTAATATACACTATACACTTTCTTCATCTAATTCAAATAAATTTGTATTGATATAGTTGACTACACAATTCTTATGCGTGTAAAAAATGTCGGCGTCTTTGATCTTCAAATCATCAAATATCTAACGACTTGTATAAATTTGTAATACTGAATTAAGTGTGCGAATAGCGTTCTCTTATGTACCTACATGTATATTTTCTTTTCCTTTTTTTTGCCTTTGTTTATATTAACGTCCTGGCGAAGTTTTGCTAATGCTACTCTACCACTTAACCAGGATGGCAAGATGAGATACGGACTCGCCCGGCCGTGCTTAACTTCGTCGATCGAGGTCCAGTCACTGAAACTAATACCGTACCTCGCCTCCTTTCCTTTCCTTTCCTTTCCTTTCCTTTCCTTTCCTTTCCTTTCCTTTCCTTTCCTTTGTCAGTAAATGTATTTTTCTATGATTGTGCTGAAAGTCAAATTTTCTAACTTCAAAATGACTGCAGAAAATATCGCTTTGCCGCACGCCGTGCGGCAAAGAATTTGCTACACGCCTTCTATAAATGTACATTAAATACACATGAATTACAATTACAAAGTCAAATTTTCTTACATCAGAATGACTGCGGAAAATGTCACTTTAAATAAAATCTGACAGGCAGCAAATTTAAAAATTTGGAAAGACTTTAAAAAAGGGAAATAACTTCACAACCGTAGAAAAAATAGTATGTAACACACATGTGGCAAGCTTCATTGCAAAACTCATAAATCATTTTGCAATGAAGCCCTTGCCACACTTGTATTACAATCTACTATTTTAAGTAGTCTACTGATCTGTCTTTTGGACTTACATCCGCCCAATTCTAAATACCTCTCATACTTCTCATACCATGCCCTTTTTGCTTTCAAAAATTTCAATTTCTTTCTAAAGAATTTTACATATTTTGCTAAATGCCAGATCTCTTCTGATTTTACGTTTTCCACTTTTATTTTTATTGTTAGATAGCATTTTCTATTACGACTTAAGAAACATGAAAAATGATATTTAATTTCCATAGTTATTAAATCGTTAGCACCAATTCTTTCGAAAATTATGGGATTTTATTCAGCTGTAAATTAGTCTTATTTTTCTTTCTGTGGTTATTACTTGAGAGACCTTATTTATTGTTGATGCCTTTTGACAAAAAATACATTTCTCTATAAAAAAAATTAGTTTTACGCAAGGGCACACTTGAAGAAGTTGATGGACAGGCAATGGATCCATCTGAACTGTTTTCAGCTTCTCTTTTTTTTTACTGTTTTTTTCTTTAAATGTTCTATATTTCTTTTGCTAGTAAAACTAGAATAGCAATTTCGGTGCCAAACCAAACCGTCAAAACTGTTTGTTTTTCGAAATGATATAGTTCTAGAATATAGATCATCTTCTCTTTGGTTGCTTATTTTTTTTGAATTTTAAACAATCAATAAATGTTGCAAATAATTTCTCACAACCTTTGATTACAGGGGCCGGTTTCCTACTAAATTTCTTACCAATCTCTTTTACACTAAATTTTATTTTTGTCTCTACCTCACTTTTAGAACTTGTGACTTCAATAGTACTTTCCATTTTAATTTCTTCTGAAAAGCACGTACATCATAAGGTAGACAATTTTACTGAAAAAATACATACCAGCTGAAAATATCTTGCAAACAGTAAACTAGGAAGTTTCTTATAACGTGTTAATCTATTACATACAAATTTTATGTAGGTCAATATAACACTGAATTAATAATCAACAAATATATTTATATTTATTTCATATTAATCATTTTCAAGACAAAAAATGTAAAAACATCACAAACCGCAAGAGTTACAATGCGTGTGTCTATTTAACGTTAGGCCTTTGCGGGAAGCAGCGCGGGTTGTTGAAACAGCTTTAAAGTAGTGGGACAGCGTATATCTCCAGCGAACGTGACGCCGCCGATATGCTTCGAAAATTGACATCACACTGCATATTATTAAATATCTCGGTTATTAGATCCTCAAAAAATCTGATTTAAGAACTTTAGTAATCAGAAAAATATAGCGAATATTTTATAAAGAATAATTTTTTTTGATAAATATAATAGTTTGGGAGATATCGTCGTGGGAAAGAAAAAGTCTTCGAAAAATAATTAATTTTCTGCTGTGGTCGAACGGAGAAAATGAGGATTTTGGTTTTTTACTGCTATATAAGCCAGCGTAAAAGATCATTTATTTATTTATTTATTTTAAAAATAGAAATTCTACAAAGTGCCAACGGGAACAAAAACTAAGCGACTTTTGTCAACGCGAGCACTCCACTATTTACTGTTAATTCAAGTCTGATTACCTAGTTTCCTGTCAATTCTTTAAAACAATAATTTCGGTTCGAATATTATCTACCACCCTGATGATTTCAAATGAAAAAGAAAAAACTTTTCGTTGACTTGAAATTAGTTGAAAGTAAAAATATATTTTATTTATCAAGACATGCAGGTGCTCGTGGGTGGGTAAGAATGTGTCTGTATGGTTGTCTACAAATAGTACGTCGGATGGCAGGCTCTAGCGTTCACTAACCCAATACCGAGGTATAACCAAACAAAACCTATTTCACAGGTTTTTTTACATAGGAAATCACTTTTGACGACACTCCATTGGTCGAGACTGAAGTTACAAGAAAAAAACAAAAAAAAAATGAAAATAACAAAATTCAAATTCAACCACGAATAACTTTCAAACGAAAAAAGATAGAATTATATATATTTTTTAGTTTTATAGTATAAACGATTCTCTTTAATCTGATGTATAATTTATTACAAAAATAATAACTTTAACACTAGAAAATTGACGTTAATTTAGATGTTACACAAATTATCAATTTTTTTAAAAGCTCTAACTCGTTGTAACTCGCTTATGTATTGGGCTATTCGAATGTTATTTTCACCAAAAACTGCCAAATATCATAGACTTCATTTTGTCTCAATTAATGCTGGGTCTAGCTCTGTAAATAAAAGAGGTACATCCTTTTAAACACAACGAAGCGCACTTCGGCGACGGAGTCGCAAGGCTTCCCCTCTCGTTCCCGGTACATCCCTCGTTCGCCATAAACCGCGCAAGGCTATAATCAGCGGCCGTAACAAAAGCTTTACAATAATCTTCCTTTATTGTAAGATGATAAAATTAATAAATCAGATTGAAGAATATGATATTAATTGTAATAATCCGCTATATATGGAGTCGTAAAACGCGGGTGGTGCATTAATAAATGGAAAATAATAGGTATCAGACAGAGATAACTGATTTTCAGATATATCATTGTTAAACTCATGCCAGCTAGTAAAGTTTCTACTTTGCTTCTTAAATTTTAATATTTTCCATAAAGTGTCAGAGGTAACCACATAATTAAAACAGTTATTTGGCATGCTTTCACTAACTCGTAGAGGATCTGAACGATTAGTTGGATTTTTGTACATCTATATTTTTGTTTTCATGTAAACTGGAAGGGTTAAAATCAGTTAAAATTTATTGGATAGATATTCTTGTGTAAATAGGCCGATATTTTTTTAAATAATACCATTCCAAGCAGTAATGGGAGTGGGATTTTTACCATCTAGCCTGCCTTAGTTTTGATCAAAATTGTCGATGTCGATGAATGTAATTGTTTTCTTCAGAACTTACTGGAGGAACTCCAGGTGGAATAAAAATGTCGTAGTTTTTACTAATACGTGACTAGCTAAAGATATTAAATATCCGTATTTCATCGTAGGAATAACCATAGCCAAAAGAATAAAGCATATCAATAAGTTTTTTCCTTCTGACGGCACGATATACATGTAATTATATGTAAAGGATTAAAAAGGTGGTCTATGCTGGTTGTTTTTTTTTTCATAATTATTAATATAAATTGCATTACTATAGAAATAACGTTTAAATCAAATTTGTCTGTGCCGACATATTTAGTATCCACGATATAAATGTTTATAACAAATCTGAAGCTTCTTGTTTACATTGATGATTATTCTGAATAGTAGTCGTGTTTTTTTACAGTTTTAAAATGTCCACCTATAGCTTCATTTAAGATACTGGCAGCACTTGTGTCTGACAACAAAAATTCCTTAGTCTTTTTAGCTTTATTATCACTTGAATGAACTGTTGTATTTCCTTTGTGTTCCCAAAACACTTTCTTTGTTTAAATGCTTTCTAGTCTCTTTCTTATATTTCCGCTGCTATAATAATCTAATTCTTCTTCCGTGATTTCTTCAAATATGTCATTAAGGAGTGTTTTTAGAAATATTAAAGTTAAGGATTCTTTTTTGCAAAACAGCAAGTTCAACCTCCCTAAATAAAATGTTTAACGCTACATTTTTTTATTTCAGTGGTTTAGTTTGTACACATTTAATTTTTTTTGGTAATATATTTTACATAACAAATTTTATGATAATTTCCGTCATCCCCCCATAAATCTGAATAAAAGTAAATCCTGCCTTTTATTTCTATATCACAATGCGTCACTACAGCTTTAATATATATTTTTTTCTAGTTTCCGCACCCGTTCCTGTACAAATTGCTTCTTAAAAATGTTTTTAATTTATTCTTATTTTTTCTGGATTTTCCACAGATCAGACAATGCTATATTATTTTAATCTGATTTTTATCTTCATTATAACCACATGAAGGCTCACTTACATTTTTAATCACTTTACTAATATCAGAGGCAATATGTCTTGTCTCTACTATCATTCTTATTACAAGAATAATGAAATCAGTACCGAAGAATGTGCAAATAAGTGCCACCACTTTATTTTATAAGAATTTTTTCTTTCATTTGCACAATGTATAATAGACCTGATGCCAGTAACAGTTGGTTTTTTACCATTAGATTTTCTCTGCTTTCAGCAGTTTCGCAAAAGTAACATGCAGTTTTTTTCATTGATAATGTATCTACAATATACATAAACTGTAATAGCCTAAATGTAAATAAAATAATATATACTTATATTAATACTTATCCAGACAATAATGAGGCCAGCAGCCGATACGTTTTTTGATGGGCCGAGAGCGTAGCGGGGGCGAGAGAGGAAGCCTCGTGTCTTCGTCGTCGTAGTGTGTTTCGTTGTGTTTCAAGGGCTGTAGCGTTTTTAGTTAAAAAATTAGATTTGGCATGAATCGAGACAAAATGAAGCCTATTAAATTTGTCAGTTTTTGTGAAAGAAAAAATAGCTCGTTATATAAGCGAGTTATAGCGAGTTAAGAATTTGAAAAATGTTGCTGATTTGTGTATCCTTTTGAATTTTGCCAGTTTTTTTATGTTAATTTTTTAATTATTGCAATAAATTATACTTCAAATTAAACAGCAATGTTTACTTGTCAAAACCAGACAAAAATTTTATTTTTATGTGTTTTAGTTCTAAAGTTATATTTGATTAAATATTAAATTTCTAAATTTCTTTTTTTTTTAGTTTTTTTCTTATATTTTCGGTCTCGACCAATGGAGAGTGTCGTCAATTTTGATTTCCTATGTAAAATAACATGCTCTAATAAGTAGTGAAGGTCCCATCTGGTTATACTTCAGTATTGGGTAGGTCAAGAAAGGGAAGGCTTTTCGCGTTCTACCCGACGGGCTAAAATGTTTAGTGCGAATAAAAATGGCTATAAAAACCGGCCGTAGAAGTATCAAAGTCGGCTCTATTGCATGCTGATAAGAGTACTACAGAGCCTTACTTCCAACTTTTGCTTATTAGAAAGAACAAAATAATACTAGAGATTTAATAATCGGTAGAAAATTGACATTTTTGGTAAATAAAAAAATCTGACTCTATTTTACGTCAAGGTATATCTTATGCATTGGTGGACGTATTGCTATCCTTCGCGACATTGACAGATAAATTCAGAATACGGCTATCTGTTACCTTGGTATTAACGCCGACAATAAACTATGTGCCGTTCTATTTAGGGTGATTCACCTAACGATATCACAGGAGTTAGAAATCTTAATTAAAAGAAGCGTGTTTCCATTTATTTCTTATTTTAATCATGCCAGAAGATACATTACATAAGAGTGGTGATGTTTTATCTATTATGTAATACATTATATTTATTATTGAATATACTGTAGAAAAATAAACTGCCCCAGTCTCCCCTTATATTAGCTCGGTCGGCAGCTTTGAATTTTTTTATGTGAGTGAACCTCATTCGCAAGCGGATCTACGATTACGATTTTCTTCGTGCTACCGTGCCCCAAAATATCCCCGTAACTTTTGACACCCCGTATCTCAAAAACAAATCGATAGCGTTCTTTATCTCGATCGACAGATAAAAGAACGACCTATCAAACGGTACATGGTCGAAGATCCGGAGACGTCGCATATCGCAGGTATGAATCGGTGAACTTCGGTGAACTTCTGTTCTGCGCGTTCCTAAAAATTTCCAAGAGACAGTCCCTACAACGAATCTAAAATCTACTTTGGTTGTAAAAAAACAGAAGAATAAATCAAATGGAGCAAATTGCAGCCCACTGTCTATATCCGTTCTTGAAACATCGATGATCAAAGTCAGCATATAATTTTTATGAAAATTTCATCCACTTTTCAGGCACCATATCTGGAGTTTTGGTCTTGCAGTTTATGCCATTCAATTTCTCTCATCATTCCCTGTCTCCGTGATTCTTTTGGGATATTTACCCCTCCTTGAAATTTATCACAAAAATCGATAATATAATATTTTTTTTAGAAGGGAAAAATACTTCCCCGAAAATTTCGAAAAAGATAGAATATGACGAGACGAATCCAATGGCGTAACCCGCAGTATGCTATATCGAATAATTTCGATAGATAGAAGAACGACCTATCTGACGGCGTATAGGTTCGGAAACATCGCATAGTAGAGAGAACTCGGTGAACTTTTGGTCGGAGAAAAATCACGCGTAGCGAAGAGATAGTCACTCAGTGGTAGTTTTGTTGTTTTTCATTTTTACACCCACAGTGCACTTGTCGTATTTTGATTAATTGATTGATTAACCAGCTCATGGCAAACAGTCCCAGGAAACACACCGCCGGACTAGCTACGTCTACGCTGAATTGAATTTGGGTCATGCTTGTTGTCAGCAGCGAGAGCTGCATGATACAGCAGTGTAAGATGGGAAGTGTAGGTGTTTCTGAGACTACATAAGTTTATACTCCTCTTTTTGTGTTTTTGCTCCTAGAGTTCTTCTTCTTCTTCGGAGTCTTCTGTTTCCTCTGTTCCTGATTCGCACATAGTAAATATCCTAGTACTTCATTGTGTACGTCTTTGTTCTTTTGTAATTGTTTTCCCTCTTAATTATGTTGACGTTTTATGTAGTTGCTTAAGTCTTGTTTTTGGTAGTAGTTGGATGTTATCCCTTATTTTACCTGACTCTTCTGAGACTTCTTCTATTGGCTTTTGTTGCCTCATGTTTACCTCATATGTAATCGTTGGTAGTATGATAGCTATGTATGTCCTCTTGTTTTTTTTCTCGATGAACTTTTTCTTCCTTTTCAGTTGGTTCGTCATTTAAGTTCAGGTATTTCAATTTGTTTGCAGCGGCGTAATTAGGGAGGGGGCATTCGTCCCCCGCCCTTATGATGTGGCGCTCCTCCTGTAGAGTTCATGTTGAAGAATCAGGGAATTTTAGTAACTTTTATAAAAAGTTAGAGGTCATACAAAACGTTCTTGAAGAATGAAGTAACTAGAAGTGAATCGTTTATTATTTGAAAATTTACTTTAAATTTATTTATTTGAATTGTTTGTCCTAAAGTACAGAGATTCAAGTTTGTATGACCTTAGGATTTACTTGTTCAACTTCTTGCCTTATCCTATATTTAAATCTTCAATAATGCCCGGTTTATCAACATACATTTTTGACTCCAAGTATCCCCATAAGAAGTAATCTAGTGGCGTCGTCAGGAGAACGAGCAGGCCACTCTGTTGCGCCTCTTCTATCAATCCACTGGCCAGGAAACACATTTAAATGAGCCCTAACTTCAAAATGCGATGTTGCTTGACATAAAAAAAGTTGGCGTTACCGAACAGAGCATCAAAAGCTTTCAAATGTGGTATCACAATCACTCCCTTCCAGTTTAAAAAGTGAGTGGTTGTTAGTGTCACTCAAAGGGAGTTGAAATGGAATGTGAAAATTTTGCACCACAAAGTGTAATTTTGAAATAAAAAATGGACTTCTTTCGGGATTTTGTGTAAAAAATGAAAAACACTATTTTAAATTCATGTTTATAAAAAAAACACATTTATCTATAAGAATACATCCTAATCAATCATATTTAGTGCTTAAAACTATACATTTTAGTAAAGTACATTCATATTCTTTTAACAAAATTTTTATGATTACTGAGAAGCAAACGTATTGAACCTGATATACTTTATAATATTCGTTCCATCTTACAGAATACAGCTTGAAAAAATATAAATAATGGAAGCCCTGAAGCCGCGTTTCATCTCATAAATCTGTATTTGACCTAGACCAATCTCGATAAAAATATATATTTCACAAGATATAAAAGATTATGGTCCATTAATCAAAATTTACTTATTTTTCAGTTTTATTGGAGCATGGAAAAAGTATTTTATCTGCAATATCTAACAAAGAAAAAAATATTTATGATTTTTAAGCTACTAAATTTCACTGAACAGATTAATTATTTTAAAAAGAAGGTTCTCAATTCGACCCATATGTCATATGTATGTTTTCGTTAATTCTTGTGTCCAAGAACTGGCATTAATTTGATAGTGTAGTGAGCTCCCGTCTTCGCTCAGTAGCCTGAAAGTATAGGAAAAATAAACACTTTTTCACTTGTTCACTTGGATGTCCTTTTTTTTCAAAAACAACACGACAGACAAGTTTATACAGCCTATTCGCATGAAACATTCGCCAATATTTCCAACTTTGAGTACCCGAATTCAAAGTCACATTTTTGTAATTTACCCCTTTAAACCACCCGTTAACGGGACAAAATCCTTTCTTGAGAAATTACGTTCAGAAATAAAGTCCCAATGCTTAAAATGCAACAAATTTTATTCCTTGAATAAAAAAAATGTCTTTCATCAATATGCCAATTCAATTCAATTCAAAAAGGTTTTATTATAATTAATAATACAAAAGTGCGCCTGAGTCAAGTCCTGATTCAGAGCCGACCACACCACCGCGGCGCGCAACGTCGCGGTAGATGGGTGGTCGGGTGAAACGGGTGTAACTCCGGCTTAAACGGTAAATGGAGAAGTATAAGGTTAGAACTCCTGTTCTTTGCAACAAAAAACTTAAATCTAACAATTTGGCGAACTATAACTAAAATGAGTTTTAAAAACACTTAAAAATTACACTAAGGTTTAGTTTGCACATGTCTTCCATCAATATACCGGGTTGCTGAACTGATAGGGACACTCCTGTAATTTGGTGTGGTGATATGGGATGAAATTTCCAATTAAATGATGTAAAGATCCAATATGGGCGACTTTCGATTTCGATGTAATTGACATGAAAATCAAATTTTTATATGGGACAACCTGTATATTTTTGTATATTTGGATCCTGCTGACCAAAATACATATCATCTGATCCTCAAATATTATTTTGATTTTGATCTGTGCCGTCGTCTGTACCGCCGCGATCAACGTCGTTTTCTCAATTGATATTAGAAATTCTGTACTCTGGATTGGCTTTAACGATTTTTATGAAATAGTATGACTCGGCATGGTTCCATAATAATTTCATGAAGGTACGCCAAGTCTAAGGTGGCCAAAAGTTGGAAAAAATATTTTTTAAGTTGCAAATTTGGCGAATGTGTTAGTGATAAAGTTCGGTGGAATTGCATTAAAATTGATAATTATGTATTTTAGGACTGACTGATACCGTATCTGATTATCAAAAATTTAAAATTCTAAATGGCGAATCCAATATGGCTATCATAATTGTAATATATTTGCAGATTTGTGTGAAATATGATGGAGATTTTAGGATTTTCTGAGAAAAAGTTAAAACTGAAAAAGTTAAGGCAGGCTATTTTCTTTTACAGTGCAGACGCTAAATAAAGAGGTTATTAAGATAGTGCGGAAACCAGCGACACTTTTAGTTGCTCTATTCGTTTAAACGTGATTTATCTTTTGTTCTATCATATTAGTGTAACTTATCCTAAAACACTCCTACCACTTCGTTAGCGGAACAACGTTTGGCAGCAGCATTTCAATTATGTTAAAAAAGGGTCAATGCTAACGTGTATGATGGAAAATAATTTTCTGCCACCTTCATTGTAAACCGGCGCGGCGTGCTCCTGTCATCAATCTAATGGGGAACTTGCCCATTTTTTTAATTTCATTAAAGTGTGTGTTTATGTATAAAAACACGCCACACCAGCTCTCAAATCGCCGTACTTATTTTGCAATAAATAATTAAAGTTGAAATCCTCGCCAGTCCTCACGAAAAGCACTGTGACGTCAGATCGAGAAGGCTAGTCTCGCGTGGTGTCCCACAGATGGTGAATTTTAGCCGAGCCGTCTTCACCCTAATTAATAAACTGGACGGAGGTTGGCCTAGAGACGTCCGCATATTCGGCCATAAGTCTTTTGTTTTTTATGTTAGAGAAAAAAATAAAAAAAAGAGTTGGAAAGCTCAATCAATTCTCTTTACATAAGCTGTCTAAATATTTTTCGAAAAAAACGATAATTATGGAGATATTCGAGGAAATGTAGGAAATTACACGTTTTCCTATAGAGCGTATGTAAATCTAAGAAAAATATTTTTTCTCAGAAACCTTTGTTTCGAAGGGCCGAGATTAACGGAGCGTCAAAGTAATACATGATATTGAGTGAACATCGTATATGAAATCGATTTCAGTTAATTACCGATTAATTACGGTGACAAAATGGAGAAATTTTACCGAAAAAAAGTTCCAAATCCCGCCCCCTCTAATTCCTTCATTTTTGTCGGAATTCAAAAAATAAAAAAAGAGCTTTAGCAAATTTAATTCTATTTAAATTAGCTAGAGTAGTCTTTTGCAGTAGGAGCCAAGATTAAAAAGTTGCCAACTGTAGAAGCTCAAAAATTGCGATTTTTGGCGATACATGGCCGACATTTCAGTAGTTATCTCCGAAACGAAAAAAAAAAAAATTAAAATTCTGATGGTAGCAACAGATTCGTAGTGGAAAATACTCGTTTGACCTTATTTTTTATTTCGAGCTAACTCCCACCGTTTCGGAGATATCTTCGAAAAATAGCAAAAAACATTTCGCAACTGAAAAAATTGCAAAAATACTCAATTTTACACGTTCATATTTTTTCGAAAAACACTATTGGGACGGCCGTACGATATCCCGACGTAAAGAGGAAGTCTTCTAGATAAACCTGATCCTAAATTGCACGGCGAAATTCGAAAATTCGGCTCGGCACGAACGAATCAAAAGTAGCATTTTGTGACATTTCAGAATATTGAAGATGTTTTTCCGACAAATTTTAGGTTAGGTTGTGTTCACTGCTAGTTGTTTCTGACAAATGCGCATCCGCATGCGGATATTTCGGATATTTCTGGAAGATTTCTTTTTTATTTAATTTTTTGTTGTCTATGGAGTTTTTAATGATGTTAGTTTACGATTTTGAGTATTTTAAACCAATTTTATTTTTTGGGCGAGTTCCTTATTATGTAATAACATACAGTCGATTGACAGACATGTTTAAAGCTGAGTTTTGCCAGTAGTTTATTACTTGAAATTGTCAAAAAAACTTAAGCTGCCGGTCATTCGATGGAACATGGCATTGGCAGGAGAGAAATAGTCCTGATAGAGGTTGTACCGCTGCTGGTGTACCTTTGCGAAAACGCAGCCCAAATATAACACAATAAGAAATTAATTTTAAGCAAATTTTGCAAAAATGAGTGTCGCTGGCTCTTGTACTAAGAAGGTTGAAAAGAAATTATTAAAAAACAAAAAAATTTACCAGCGTTCTAAAAAGATCGCTAAAAATCATTCAATAAAATTTCACCGTTAATTGAAACCCTATTATTTAATATCAAGATTGAGGTCAGTGTAAAAATAAACAAATACAGATTTCAAACGCATTTTTAATCGACTTCAATATCGATATTAGGTAATAAGATTCAATTAACTGGGAGGTAGTATTTTATTTAATAATGAGGTGACCAGATATTTGCAGTTTGAATGCTTTAGACTTTAGTCTAATCATTTGGTAGTTTTTACCTGAAAAGCCTCTTTTCTTTTGAAAATCTTTTTTAAAGTTCTGATTTTTAATTAGTTTATGCTTTTCGCGGTGTTGATTGCAAATTTGTACTTTGCCAACTCGACACTTTCCGGAAAATATAAGAAAATCGCAAAGACACAAAAAAATTTCCTTTTTTAATTTTTTCCTTATGACATGAAAACTTATGTGTACTTTTCGGGAAAAATTAGTACCTGCAAAAATAAAATACACAGAGTAAGGTCAACCTGGCTGTATCAAAGCTAACGTATAAAACCATGGCAATTGGAATATTAAAGTAGATATGTATACTTTGTAGTTGTGCCCGCAAATTAAATGTAACAATAAAAATACCTTATGATTGTTTCGCCTAAAGTTCTCGGCCCTGTTCTTGAATTTCTTGGATGTCAGAATCGTACACATCTTTATCCTCGTCCACACCAGCCTTTCGTCCACTTAAAAAAGAGATAATTAAAAAGTTTTGTTAATTTAACGAAATTCTATCAAGGTGTGACTAAGATATAAATTAATCGGAAGTAGGATATTGAAGAATGCAAAGTTGCGTTCGTAAAAGTCTCCGATTAAAGAACTTATATCTAGATACATAACAGGCTATCTTTTCACTATATACCTTGTTTGCTCCTAACATAGTCACATTATATGTCCATTAAAATGGATAGATGAACATCACATCCCATAGGCAACAGTGGCGTTGTGTGTGTAGAAAATGTGTAGAATGGTAAATATTTTCATTAAAATGAATTATTGCAATTCCTGCATTACCGGCTCTTTATATAACGTGATGTAGGCATACGATATTACAGTAAGATAAAACAGTAAGATAAATATGTATTGAAAGGATATTAAAATTTAATTGCTATTTACTTTATAACTGTAAACTGAACTTCATCATGTTACGACTATGGAACGATCGATTTTCTTCTTTTCTAAACTGCTTTCTGCAAACGGCAGAGCACTTCACTATTTATTTGCACAAAATATATTGTCACTTGTAAATATGAATAGAGAATATTATTTAGGTATTAAACAAATCACAACTTAAAATAAAATTACTTTTTCACCAGTTTTTGGTCGGAGAACACGAAAAACATTTATTGACATTAATGGCCGAACTGTCAACTGAAATTATGATAATCGAACTGAAGCCGATCGTGCACGAGCGGCCGTGAATACGCCGATGGGCCAATCAGCAACTTATGGGAAGAAGTGCCTTAGATTGTGAGTCTTTCAGCGACAAATAAATCAATGCCATTATGTATCTAGATATAAGTTCTTTAATCGGAGGTAAAAGTAGTATTCAAAATCCGTCTGATTGTTCGGCTTCAAGTTCTTGATCTTGGTCTTTAGTAACTTCGATGTCGGGTCCATACACATGTTCATCCTCATCCACATCGGCTATCTCCAAGTTGTCGCAGTTTCCTTCACAGTTCAAACGTTCAGTTGTGAGGTGAGGTTCGATACCGGTTTCAGTGACTGGACTCGATCGGCGAAGTTAAGCATGGCCGGGCGAGTCCATCACTTGGATGGGTGACTGTAACTCATCTCGCCGTCCTGGTTAAGTGGTAGAGTGGCATTAGCTAAACTTTGCCAGGACGTTAATATAAGTAAGGCATTAAAAAAAAAACAAATTTGCGAACAATATAGACCTGACTTTCTACAGCCACAATTCCCTCGGCAACCTTTCTCACATTTGCATGAAATGTGATTTAATATAGCTTCTGGGGCGAGGAGCTGCAAGGTGGTGACTGGATTGAGGTCGTTCTTGGATGTTTTCCACCTCCCATTCTTCGGAATTTTTTTCATACACATGAGATGATACTGTCTGTCAGCTGATATTGTCAAGAACTGGCTCAGCACGTCCTAGTATGGCTCATCCATGCTCATCATTACATTTTTCAGCGAGTTGTATAACGTTTTCTCTAACTTCTACCTGCTTAACACTATACACAAGATTTCGCTTAGAAGCAAGAAGCCTTCTTTGTACCTGTATAAACTCTAGTGTTATCACTATTCCACACAAAAAAAAACAGTGATCTTTGAAGCCAAAATCAGGTACAGCCGAGCGTAATTGAAGCATTTGACCACACTGTTGTGCTCTCTTCATATAGGCAGCAATTCATTTTTTATTCGCGTACTGTTTTCTGCATTTTTTGTAAACTTCAATTGATCTTTTTCCAGTCAAGTAGACTCCTTTTCCATCCTTCCTTTGCTTACTTGCTTCACTAAATGTATTTAACCATTTTTGTTTAACTACAGTCACTTTACTTCCATCTTCTAATGCACTATCACAAATAGAACACACCCGAAGATACATTACTGCGGCTACGAAGTCGAAGTAAATTGCACAGTTAAACAGTAACAGTAAACAGCGTTGAGTGTACACCGACTGGCCGACATGTGTTGAACCGGTTTTAGAAGTTATAAAAGGGAAAGGGGGTAAATTGTAGGAAATTTTGCTGATCGATTTTCTTCATGGTACTTTTTTCAAAAAAGAAAACAAAAAGAAGCGTTTTTTCTTTTTTTTTGCTCTTTTTGATATTTCCCGAAATTTTTTAAGGTGGTAAAGTGAAAATTCGTAATCAGCACCCCGAAAAACATAAAGTAACAAAAAATCAGAACTTCTCCAAAACTTTCCAGGTAGAACCGATTTCGACCATTAAATGCTTAGACACACAGATTACTTGGGCAGTGGAGTCGGGTGAGACTTTTTTGTGTGCCAATCATTGTGTGGCGAAATAATATAAGTTATAAGGAATAGCTTCATATCTACAAGAATTGATCATTTTAGATTTTCATATTTTCTGTCCTACACGCATATGTTTTACTCTTTTTTCTAGTTAAAAATGTCTGACAGTAAGAAGAGGTTATTAGTTATAGATATTGAGTATTACTTTGTTTGTTCTAAGTACACATAACAGTACATTTACAACTGATAGTGACCTACTTGCATCATATGCTTGAATGCCAGATAGGACTCTTATGTTAATAAGGGTAGTATAGTGGTGGCAACAGGTGATGGTAAATAAAAGATGTAGATAGTCCATCATCCTCTATTCTCTTGAAAATGGCACCATAGCAGAAGCCGAAACGCAGTTCGACCAGTAATTTTTATACTGACAACCGCGGAAACATTTCATTATCCTCTACGGGAGAAAATTCATTCTCGGACTAAATCATGTTGTACATTACATACACACCTTCTTTTTAAAATCAGATTCCTTTATGATCTTACGTTCCTGAAAGTGATCACCAAGTTATTCCAAAATTTGTGCAACTCAAGTATCACTCTAAATCTCATCAATAATTCTAAACAGAGTAGGTTTTACCCTACTCAGATACTCCATGCATAACACAAGGCCCAATCTCAACTGAAAACTGCCAACAACTGTATATACTAAATCTGTTTACAGCTCCACACTTTCTACATTCATTCAATATTCCAGGACATCCTTGACCGATTATCCGATGACAAAGCCCAATACATCGCAGAGCTTTAAGAACTTTATCTTTCTGATGATGCTCATAACAAGGGCTACAAATTCGTTTCAAAAGTTAAGCTGTGTAAAGGAATTTTATAATGATAGTTTAACTTTTCCTGTTGTATTAAAAACTTTAAGATAGATTTAAGTAAATAAATTCATTTTACAGCTCTTTGCCCCTAGCATAATCAGATGAGGGTTGTCAGAGAATTACAAAGATTAAATTGACATTTTAATTATATCGTAATGTGTTTCCACCCCTAGGAAACCACCCTCGCAAATTCCGTGGGTTCCAAAAATTATAACAAGAGATTGTCTACTAACACACATTATTAAATAATTTACTGGATACTTCACAATACTGATTATTAACTTGAATGAACTTTACTGACTAAAAATAACTTTGTTTTTCACTTTGGAGTCTTAACCTCACTTCTCACTTGTCAAATCCAAGACTTTAAAACTTTCTGTACTTTCTGCACTACCCGCCGAGAATGCGGTCTTTTATACCTAAAAATGACAGATCTCGATTTTTCTGTGATGACGCCACCATTCTCTAGATAATTCTGGATGTCATCACTCTAGAACTACTCTGGTAGGTTCTTTCTCGAGTAGGTGCAAATACATCTGATTAATTGAAGGGGTTGCAACACATCACACTGCCCCCTCCTTAAGCCTGAACGTCCCGGTCAGGCAATTTGGAATCATCGGTGTATTTTGCCAGTCTATCCAAATGTACGATCTTCATCTTGGACTTTTTGCTTCATTGAATCCGATAAACGACATCATTAATTCGGGTAATAACAGTATACGGTCCATCCCAAGGAGGTTGAAGTTTCGGGGGTCTCCATTCCTTCCGCTGTGGGTTGTACAGCCAAATCAGATTTTCCACCTTGAATCCCCCTGTACTGGCATTCTGATCATAACGAGCCTTCAATCGGTTACTAGTTTTGTTCATCTGCGCTCGATCATTCTTCGGCTGTTCTCGACTTCCATTTCTGTAGTTGCTCATGGAAAATGGTTCCCCATGGGCAGCACAATTCTTACACTTGCGACACCAAGCCTCCACATCCTGGCCACTATTAACCCAATAGAACTGTTCCCGTGCTCTACTCAATGTCTTGTTTATGCCGAAGTGTCTGCTGGACGTTTCATTATGCGCTTCCTGGAGTACTTCTGGTACACGACACGTGGGAATCACTGGACGCATGGCAACCTGCTTCCCGTCTGGGCTTTCCCATGCTCTCCTCAAAAGCCCGTCTACGACCGTAAGTGAATCCCATTGTGACCATAAAGCCTTCAGCCCCACTTCTTTGTTGGAAACATCCTTCCATACTGGACGCGTTCCCCCTTCTTTTGCTCTCAACATGGGTCCGATTTCTACATCGCACAATTGCTCTTGCCTCAGAGTTTTCTTTGTCCAACTGGAAGATCGACCTTGACAATGTTGACTTCAACCATGTTCGGCAATTTTTCCACCTGAGGGTAGCGCTTGCAATCTTCTTTGTCTGGTTTTCTGGATAATGCAGGAGTTTTGACTGCCTGCATTGTCAACAGCCTGGTTTTCTCGCATTGGTCGTTCACTTTTGACAGAATAAATTGTTCGTTCCCAATCCTTAAGACTCGCTTTCCTACGTCAACAATAAATCCATACTGTTCCATAATGTCCAGTCCCAAAATGAAGTCATCCGTGATGTCAGCCACGATGATCCTGTAGTCAAACCGTAAATATCCAATCTGCAAACCCATGTCTACTTCTCCATGAACCGTAGCCCTGTCCCCCGTAGCTGTCCGGACGATCACGTCATTTTGCCTCTTGGTAATCTTTATGCCCGATATAAATCCTGGCCGTACTATTGATGACGTAGTACCTGTGTCGATGGTAAACAAACATTTTCTTCCATTCACATAGCGTTGTAACAGCAGACTATTCGAAATTTCTCGAAGCTGGGAAATCTTTATTTCTCTGGGGTCACTGCATTCCCTAGCCTGAACAACCCCCCTGGTACTGTTTTCCTGCTTCTCTTCAAGATTCACAGCATTTACTTGACTCTCCGGGTTCTGCTGTCGACAGTCTCGTTTCATATGTCCCACCTTGCCGCAGTTGTAACATTTAATGCTTCCACTCGGCTTTCCTTTATTTTGTTGTTTTTCCTGCTTTCCGAGGTCATCCAGTTTATCAAATAATTTGGTGAACATTTTCTGCATCTCTGTCAACATGGGGTTCTGGTTCGTTTCTGGTTGCGATTCTTCGAGAGTCACGGCTCACACTCTAGACCTTGGAGTAACCCTGTAAGCGGCTTCTACTTCCAGTGCATGTACCAAAGCTTCGCTACTACTTTGGTGTCTCGTCAGCCTCAGAACTCGCCTGACCTCTTCGTCCCTTATTGTCATCTAAAAAGGCCCCTACGGCTAATTGTTCCTGAAATTCTCTAGATGCACTCGGATACGCCAGGTGTGCCAGTCTCTCTATCGCAGCTTCGAATTCTTGTAAACTTTCCCCAGCTTTTTGCATCCGGGATTTCAGCAGAGCCTGGTATAATTGGGCAAGGTGTTGGTCGCCATCCCTCAAGTCTAATGCAGCTTCCAAGACTTTAAAGTCCCTTTGTTTCTCAACTGGGATGGTTTGGAGTAACTCTGAAGCTTAGCCCCTTAGCGCTAGAACTAATGCCATGGCCTTTTCCTCATTATCCCAGTTATTTGCAGATGCCGCTGTCTCGAATTGTCTTTTGTACGTTGTCCATGAGCTTTGGCCATCAAACGAGGGAGGTTTTAGTCGAGGACCTGATGATGCTACCAGCTGTCCTCCTTTCTCTCTCAGCTGTCGTTTTAGTCGCTCCACTTCCCCTTCGAACTCACTCATCTTTCCTTTGATCTGACTGACTTCTGTCTCAACTACACTTACTTTGTCTTCTACATTATCTACTTTTTCTTCTACCTTGTTTATCTCTTCTTTAACTTCTTCCTTGACAGAAATGATAATATCCTGTTGTATTTTTATTTGATTGCTCAGGATTTTCCTTAATTTCTCCTGGCGTCTTTCTTCCAAGTCTTCCATTATTTTTTTGAGTTCGTCTTTTTCCTCTTGACGTCTTGTTTCTTGTTCTTCTTTTTCTTTCTGACGCCTTCTTTCTTCCTCTTGCTGTCGTATCTTCAGGTCTTCCATAATTTGTCTCAATTCGTCTTTCTCTTCTTGACGTCTTTTTCTTTCTGACGTTTTGTTTCTTCATCCTCTTTTTCTTTCTGACGTCTTGTTTCTTCATCCTCTTTTTCTTTCTGACGTCTTATTTCCTGATCTTCCATCATTTTCTTTAATTCGTCCCTTTCTTCTTGACGCCGTTTTTCTTCCTCCTGGCGTTGCTGCGCCATCATCTTCGTAAACTCCGCAAATAGGTCCTTCATTTGTTTCTCTCCTGCCATACTTCTTGTTTTTATGGGCATAAAATTAAGTTTAAAATAAAATAAATTTAACTGTCACGTCAATATCGGTAATGGAACTTTCCAGAAAAATCTCGAAACAGCACGAAAAAGTCTTATCCAGAGTCTTGTCACTATCCAGTTTAGAGAATTTAATAATCTCCACTAATGTCCAAATAGAAAAGTTCTAGAAATTTTTCACGCACTAACGCAAATGAGTCTTTTTCAGTGTCTTTGTCACTACTCAGTTTAAAGGATTTAATTATTACACTAATGTCCTTATTAAAATGTTCTACAATGTCTCAAAAATGCACTTAACACTCTTTTCCTGTTCGAAAATAACCCTCGAACAATGTCCAGTAAATTATTCCTCTGTGTTAGCACTAACCCTCGAGAATACTTCTCGAACACTCCAACACAACTTCAGAGCTCCTCTTGTCATAAAATTCCGCTTCTGACACCAATTTGTAACGTGTTTCCACCCCTAGGAAACCACCCTCGCAAATTCCGTGGGTTCCAAAAATTATAACAAGAGATTGTCCACTAACACACTTTATTAAATAATTTACTGGATACTTCACAATAATGATTATTAACTTGAATGAACTTTACTGACTAAAAATAACAATGTTTATTACTTTGTTTTTCACTTTGGAGTCTTAACCTCACTTCTCACTTGTCAAATCCAAGACTTCAAAACTTTCTGTACTTTCTGCACTACCCGCCGAGAATGCGGTCTTTTATACCTAAAAATGACAGATCTCGATTTTTCTGTGATGACGCCACCATTCTCTAGATAATTCTGGATGTCATCACTCTAGAACTACTCTGGTAGGTTATTTCTCGAGTAGGTGCAAATACATCTGAATTAATTGAAGGGGTTGCAACACATCACAATATTATCATTATTGATTGAATAGATTAAGTATCTATCACAGCTTTTGTAAATAAATGAATTTTTGGACTTCTTAATTTCTAGCATAACCAGAAGTGGGTTATCTAAAAAATGCAAAGATTTGTAATTAATATTTTCTTAGATTATAATTTGATTTTTCATATATTATTCTTTTTGTTGTTTGCGAAATCCTATAAGAAATATTTTTTACTTAAACAAAATTGTGTGCTTTTTCAATAAATTAATTCTTTACGAAGCCAGAATTATTCCACTTTCAATGTGGTCTATGTGTATGTAGAGCAGGTGAAGTTAAGTCACTGATATCAAGCGGAACTCTGTGTTGCATGCGCGGAGCACTTTAACAGTTCTCTTGCGGCTGAACTAAACAGCAACAAAAATAAATATTGAATCCAAAAACTCCTTTGATCTAACTTCACTTTTTGTTGCTTTATGACCTTTCTATCTTTAATAATAAAAAAGTTTCTCGTTTCCTGTATTTTACAATGCTTTTTCACATTTTTGTACGACATGTACTGTGTGTTTTTACATGTACTGTTTTTACTGTGTACATGTTTTTTATCAAGAAAATGGCTTGGTAAAATAATTTTGCTTCACACAGCAAACAAGAAGAATACTAGAGGAACATATTCGTAAAATTTGAGAACTCTATATCTCTAACAGCGCGATACTGAATAAGAAATGAAAAAGTACTTATTTTCTTATTTTTCCCAGTTTTGGCAATTTGCTTGTTCTCCAATTTCTCAATTTCGAATTAACTGGTAAACTCGAAATTCAAATGTGGCCGATAATTTTACATAAGAATCTGTTTCTCATTTTTGTATACTCTTTAGTCGACCCCTTCCCACCTTCCCTTTAAAATGCATCCTGACGAGCGCTAGATTACCTACTATTGAGCACAAATATTTCCTAGGACATCAAGAATGCGATCTGTCAGAAAAGCGAAATATTTTTTCGGATTGATTCCAATAATTATCTCTCATAGAGGTGGGAAGTAAAAAATTAAAATATCTAAATTATTATTAGTAAAAAATTAAATAAAATACACTATTTCATTCCAATCGTTTAGTAAGAATCATTTGATATAATTGTATATTATTTAATCGTCTACAAAATACCAACAATAAAACTCGCAAATTATTGTATTAAGGATTAATAAATTTCATATGAGTACAACAGCCGTGAAACGGGAATAATAGCAATCAGATACGTTTTCATCGAAACCGAGACGAGGCCATCATTTTCACAAAGAGACCCCAGGGGAAGCGTTCGAGAAGGATGACCTGAAGCATTAACAGGTAGCAGATGGTGTCCGATGCATTAATAGTATACAGTAAACGCACATATAATGAATATAAACCTTATAAAAGTTTCCTATCGAATAACTGCATGTTTATCTTCGGCTAGGAAAAAATTGTAATTATTCGTATTTGAGCAATGTTTCATTTCTTTCGGAATTTTTTATTTCAGTTTTTCATGAGCATATGTATTTCTGCGTAGTAATTAATTATTATTTATTATGCAATGTATAAGCAATTTTTTCGTTATGATTAATTATACATTTTTTATTACCATGCATATCAAATGGTGTTGGGGACAAAGGAAAAAACGGTATTATTTTATATAATAAAATATTGTGCGATTATATATTTTATAGGATGGTTTATTAAAACTGCATCGTTTTTGTCTATTCAATCGCACGGTCATTTTTTAAAATAAACTGCTGCACAATTGAAGTGTATATTCTCAAAATATGGGCCATATTTTGACTGCTATATTTTTAGAACGAGATGGTTAATTTTGATGTGGTTTTTTGCGACCGTTAGCAAAATTTATTGACTATCGACCATCTTAAACATATTTCTAAATTACGATTGTTTCTTTTATATGCAGAGTAATTAGCCAGACACTTCCCAACTAGCACAATTAGTTGCTGGAACGTAGCAACGACTATTGTAGGTACTTTAAATTGTTCTGTCACTAGTCACAAGAGCATAACAGGAATGTTCCCATTACGTGAGTACGACCAAAATGGGGAATATTTTTTCGGTTACCGCAACGTTCCGGCTACGTTCCCGGAACTAGTCCGGTTACGTTCCAATGGCGTTATGGTTATGTAGCGGTGACGTCGCGGAATGCAAACCGCGACTTTCGGGGAACTTTACCACGCCTAATGTTGCCTACCCAAGTAGCACAGTGTGGACTATGAAGTTTTCACAGCTAAATTTTGTCTACGAATACGTTGGGATAACCGGCGTTTAGCTGTAATTTGGATTTGGAATCTCAAAGCCTTTTATTCCAAATATTTTTACTGCTATAACATTGCCGTACCATAATTAAACAGCCAAGTCGCTGTAATTCCTATTTAGATTTCTAGTCAGCTGCAATATGCCTTCTAGAGCTCTTGCAACAACTTAATAGCAGCCGGAACAACTAGTACTGACTTTTGTTTATACTGTATACTTTAAAGATAAAAAAATGCGGTTTGGCGGCTAAACTATATTTTCCACATTTGTGGCTGGGGATTGGCATTTATAACTGCATTTATCAGCAAATTTACTGTCAACTATTATGTAAATTAGCGGCCATATTTCCTGTAAATGACGAGTACTAAGAGGGGCAGCCATTTTGAACAACATTTATTTTTTTTACATTTACAGTTATTCTCGCATAGAAAGAAGTGTGCCTCTCCTGTTTTTGTAGGTGTATTTTTTGTTACTGATAAACACACTTTCTTATTACTAATTTATATACTTTATCTATATCTCTTTTTTGGTAGTTGAAAGGAACATTAATTAATATTTTATATTTTACACGAGCATAAAACATTATACGTTTACACATCTTATTATCTATCAATTTTATTTTTTAAACTTAATAAATAGGTATAAGGATTTTATTTTAGTTTTTAATCGTTGTGGTTTTTGTTATTCATTAATATGTGCTTAAATTCATTAAAAATTGTCAGCTTTAATGCTAGATCAATTTTACCATCTTTACGGGAAATTAAACAGATAATATCTAGAAATGCCTTTGACATTTTTTTAATTTGTGAAACTTGGCTTCACGAATATATTACAGATGAAATGATAAGTATTGAAGGCTTCAACGTGTACAGATTAGATAGAAGATCCAGAGGTGGTGGTTTGTGCATATATATTAAAAATAACATACAGAGCTCTTTAATTCATTGCGATACTAATACCACAGAACAATTATGGGTAAAAATAAACTTAAAGAAAAATAAAATAGCAATAGGTACAGTATATAAACCACCGTCTCAGGATACTAACATATTTTTAGAGGAGTTGGAGGACACCTTAGGCCTGATCAGCCCGACAGTAGATAAGACCATATGCACCGGAGATTTTAATATAAATTTTTTTGATTTCAATAATCCAAATCTTAATAAACTAACGAATGTTTTAGATTGTTTTAATCTAACTCAAATAATAGATAGTCCTACCAGAATCACAAGCTCAACAGCCACATTGCTGGATTTAATTATTGTCGGTAAGGAAGAGCATGTTCTGGAGAAGGGTGTCATAGATAGCGAGCAAGTTTCAGATCATCTTTTAGTGTACTGTAATCTTCAGGTAAGTGGTAAGAATAATGGGCCCAAAATGTGTACTCATCGAAATTTTAAAAATTTTAACTATGAACTTTTTGAAAGAGACCTATATAATATAGAATTTTACAGAATATTTGATCAAAACAATGTTGATGAAAAAGTTTCATTTTTGGTAAATAATTTAACCGAGTTACTAAATCGACATGCCCCTATTGTAACATCGCGAGTTACACGACCTCCTGCGCCCTGGCTAACGGACACAATAAAACAAATGATGTCAATAAGAGACAAAGCACTTAAAATATATAAAAAAACTAAAAGTGATTATCATTTACAATTTTATAGAGATATAAGGAACTACACCACTAAAGCAATCGAAAGAGAAAAAAGAGCATATTTTACCTATCAACTATCTAATTTAAATTCGAAGGAATGTTGGAAAATACTAAAATCTAGTAAAATAGTTCCTGAAAAATCTAAGGATATTCCTGATAATTTAAAAAAAGTAAATGAAATAAATAATTATTTCATTAACTCTATACCGATGTCTAAACCATCTGACACAGTGTTAAATTTTTACAAAAATAATCGATTGTTTAACTCTGATTTTCAGTTTCAGGAAATAAATGACATGTTTACCTACAAGACGATAAATGAAATATCCACAAATGCTACAGGGGGTGATGGAGTAAATTTAAACCTTTTAAAATTGTGTTGCCCACACATAGTACCCTATATAACACATATAATAAATTTTTGTTTAGCAGAGAATGTCTTTCCAACGATGTGGAAAAGTGCTGAGGTAACTGTGCTGCCTAAAAAAGCAAATCCAACGATTTATAAAGATCTGCGTGCTATCAGCATATTACCGACACTCTCGACAATATTAGAAAAAGCAATGGAAACTCAGTTAAGAGCATATTTAACCGAATATTCTCTAATACCGCCTATACAGTCCGGTTTTAGAACCGGCCGCAGTTGCACCACTGTACTTTTACATATCGTTGATGATATAATTAAAGCGACAGATCAGGGCTGTTGCACAATTTTAGTTTTACTCGATTTTAGCAGGGCATTCGACACACTCAATTATGATTTATTACTTGCTATTCTTTATTATATAGGCCTCTCTGAAACCGTAATATTATTACTTGAATGCTATATTAAAAATAGAAAACAAAGAATTTGTATAGACGGTCAAAAATCTGATTACGTAACGCTAAATTCAGGAGTTCCGCAAGGTTCTATATTGGGGCTACTACTCTTCACCATATATACTGCAAATCTGATCAAATGTCTTCAACATTGTCAAATTCACCTATACGCAGATGATACTCAACTCTATTTTTCATTTCCTCCTCAAGAAGTAAGAAATGCCTGTGATTTAGTTAATGAAGATCTAAAATCATTCATAGATTTAGCTAAAGACCATTGGTTAATTATAAACTCAAGTAAATCAAATGTCATTGTATTCGGGCCAAAAAAGTACAGAGATCCAGTCAAAAATGTTATAAATATTGCTGTAGATAATGACCAAATTGAATTGGTAGATGAGGCTAAAAGTCTTGGGGTTTTAATTGACAGTAATCTTAGATTTGAAAAGCATATTAATAAATTATCCCAACGAGCATATGGTGCCTTAAAATTAATTTACGGAAACAGACATTGCTTACCAACAAAGACCAAAGTTACTTTATGTGAAACTCTAGTGCTCTCATTGTTAAACTTTGCTGACTGTCTATACGGTCCCAATTTAACTTGCCAGTATAAACATAAACTGCAAAAAATTCAAAATTCGTGCCTAAGGCTCATTCATGGAATTCGTCGACGAGAAAGAATTTCATACAAATTAAATGATACTGGCTGGTTAAATATGGAAAATAGAAGATTGTTGCACTCTGCATGTCTGTATCATAAAATATTATTAGAAAAGACTCCATCATATCTATACAGAAAGGTTACTTTCAGAACCGATGTCCACGCACTCAATATTAGGTTTAAGGGATTACTAACTCCTCCACTGTTTCGCACTGAACTCTTTAAACGCTCATATGCATATCAAATCTGCCATATATATAATTCAATAAACAAAGAACTGAAAGCATTAAAGCCTGCTCACTTTAAAGCCGCACTAAAAAAGCAGTTACTTAATAGTCAGAAATTAAAAAGGTAAAATAAAATACCTAAATTAAATAGATTATGCAATAGATTTTGTAGTAGTCCTCCTTTATGTCTTTTACTTCTGTTACTTTCTTAACGCGTTTATGTTCTATAAGTTCCTTTCATGTTTGTATTTCTTTTCAATTAGTAACATTGTATTTTTTTCTTTTGTATCACTTATGTGTACTTTATTGAATAACATGCATTTAATTTATATATATGTGTGTATGTATGTGTATATGTGTGTATATGTATGTATGTATATGTGTATATATATATATATATATATAGATCTTTCTATCAAGCCTGAACCAGTATACAATTCATACTATCCTGATCCATCTATTTATAAAGTAGGTAGAAAAAAATTAATTGCATATTCGGGTGTATGTATGGGATGGGAGAACCTATTCTGTAATATATACTCCGATATTTCTATAAATAAAAAAATTGTATATCAACACATTAACAGCACCATGCTGAACCAGTTATACTTTTCGTACTAACCTGAGCCAAAATGTATAATTTTACATATTGAATGCAACATCCTGAACCATACCAAGGTTGCCAAACTTCTCATCAACTTATTGGTCCAATCTGTGATTATTTTACTATTTTACGACATGTTACATTTGCTACTGTAATAGTGGAGTCAAAATAAATTTTGAATCGAATTGTTTAGCCGCAGCGATTCTATGGTTTTAATTTGTTTTAGGTGTGTCACATCAAGTGCAATGAGAAGTATTGGATTAAATCTGTCCATTGCGCATAAAATTTAAACAGTTATTGTTGAAGAACTAAAATTTTCAGCTTATTTTCCTTATTATCTTCGGTCTTAGTAACCGCATCTCAAAAATACCAACATGTTCGTATAAAATTTCGAATAAAACTGTAAAAAAAAATATACTTTCTGACGATTTGTTAAATTGTAATGTAATAAAAACCGTAAAAAGAGAGATGATAATGTGTTGCCCTTAGTCTAGTGCATGAAATTTAAAATTAATATACGAACCTTAGGGTGAAAATGGAGAAACACTATGTACCTACCAAAAAAAGAAATAATAAAATATTGATAATGGACATTATTATGTATGTTTCACATTCTGATTTTTTTGGTTATTTCATTTAGTTTTTAAAAATGTTAAATTTTAAGAGCTGAGTGCAGTTAGACGAAAAAAGTAAGTTACTAGGAAATCGATTGGACCTGAATGGATTTGCCTGAAAACTTTTTTAATTGCTTTCAATGGTCATCAATGAAGTTTTTAGTCCAGTGCAATTAGTCATTATAAATGAAAAATGACGGAACCCAGCTATAGTGAATGGATTTGAATGATTTTTTTTGTTGGATTTCTAATGCCATATACTAAAAAGTTTACCCATTGAAAATTACCGCAATTTCGAAAATCCGTAAATTAAAAAAAATAAATAAAATTTTTGGAAATTTCAACGAAAGGAATTTTTTAATATTCATTTTAAGAAAATAATGATTGTTATAGTTTTCGAGGTTGTTTATAAAGAATTTGTAAAAAAATAAGACTTTTTAAAATTAATTTGAAGATGGCAGAAGCTCCAAAAAGCGAAATAAATGAATAGTACAGTAAGTGAAGCTTTTAAATCCCGAAAACAATATAATGAATTTCCAAATTTTTTGTTCATTAATTTTGTTCATTTCAACATGCTTCATAAAGTATGTTAATGAGAATCTATATTGTCATTGTTCCGGCTTTTTGGTTAGGGGTGGTGGCAACCCTTCTCAGGGGTGGTGGCAACCCTTCTTAGGGGTGGTGGTAACCCTTCTTAGGGGTTGTCGCAAAAAATAAAAAATACACATAAAATTGCAATTGTCACCCCCTAAAATCAGTATTTCTGGACTTTTTTTTTAAATTACTCGAAAAATGTGGACTTTAAAAAAATTAAAGCTTTCACGAAAACAAATCGAATGGTTTTTTTTCTAATGTTTAGTTTTGGAAATATGGCATTTTCAAAATGGCGCCGACACTTTCAGAAAAAAATACTCAAAATATGTTAAGTATTCTTGTAAAAGTTAAAGGTATTAAAATTTTCTCTCGGTTGAGACGTATTACGACCTTTCCTACTGAAAACTAAAAAAGTTACAAACAAAAAAGTAGAGCATTTCAAAATTTAGACGCCATTTTTTTTTAGTCTTATTACTCTAATATCTTATCAATTCAATTTTATTTAAATCCTTCTATATATTGTTAATACATATTATTACTAATATGCTCAATTTTTTAAAGAATTTTTAAAATAAGCATATTTCATTTTGTACCCATTTTCAATAATCAAAAAATTTCATAATTTTTTTGAAAAAAATCGGGTTTTTGGAAATTGCTCAGAAGACATTTTTATATAAAAGATGGTAAGAGTACAAAAATGAAGCTTATAAAAAAACGAATAGCTTGTTTGTTTTTGTTTTACTACGACAAATTGTTCCAGAGATATAAAGAGAGATTTTAAAGATGGCTCTTCAGCGCCTAAGCAAGAAAATTATGTATTTAAAATTGAAATATCTCAAAAATTATAAGATTGATAAAATAAAAGAGTTTGGATTTTTATTTTTTTTTTCCTACGACAAACTGTGTCAGAGATATGACAATTTGAAATAATGTTGAAACTTTTCAATTTGTACGCGCATTTTAATTGTCTATAATAGGTAGAGAGACGAGCAATAACCGTCTATTTTTCGAAGAATACCCAAAAATAGCGGGTTACATAGCACTTTGGCATGTTTAGAGCGCAGATTAAAAATGTTATTTAATTAGTTTACTTAATTGAATTAATTTGATTTATTTATAACAATCTGTATTTTTAATAAAATTATACATATTACCGTACTCATTTATAATCCACCATTTTAAAAAAATAAATTTAGACCTCATAATCATATTCAGCAACCTAAAAATCACAAGTATATGGATTTTCGTGAATTCATTTGTAACATTAGAAGAATTATTAATTTTTCAGAATTTGTTTCAACCCTTAATATTTTTGTCTCATATGTTTTGATCTCAGTCATATTCAGCGACCTCAAAAACATAAGTTTCGTTAATTTATTCGTAAAATTAGAAACATAATTAATTCTTCAGTTTTTAGAGTTGGTTTCCACCTTTAAAAATAAAAAGCTGATAATGCGATAATATATATTTTAAAAATACAGATTAAAGTTTCATTTCATTACAAATTCTTTATAAACAACCTCGAAAACTATAACAATCATTAATTTCTTAAAAGAAATATTTAAAAATTCCGATAATTGTGTTTATTGTTGGGATTTCTAAAAATTTTGATTTAATTTTTTATTTACGAATTCTCGAAATGGCGGTAATTTTCAATGGGTAAACTTTTTAGTTTATGGCATTAGAGATCCAACAAAAAAAAAATCATTCAAATCCATTCACGATAGCTGGTTCCCAGGTATAAAACTTATTGCATTGGACTATTTCCACTTTTCCTTGCCCGCAAAATTATTTTTTAGAATTCAAAAAAATCGATTTCTTATGAAAAATTGTGTTGAAAATGTTACAATCAAAAAATTTTCTATTATATTGGCTTGAAAATATTCACCTAAATGTCATTAATTACGAGTCTGGTGTTTAAAAAATTTAAAAAGAAAACGGTGACTCCAAAATATTCTTTCATATTCCTTAATGTAAGGAAAACATTGTGAGAAAAATAAATAGGAAATTATAAATATTCAATTAATAAAGTTAAAATATTATAATATATATTATAAAAATATGTAATATAGAAGTATCTTCCAAGGTTTACGGGCCAGTTTGCTGGACCCCCGTGGTGGATTATTCACTTCGAATTTAGGTCAGGTCAGTGCACCCTTCAAATAGGTACCTTTTTGACACATGTTTGTCACATTATTGTCTTTTTTGCCGCATTTTACGCATTACAGTTTTCAAACATATTGAATGGCAATAACAAGAGCTGAAAATTTAGTTAAAGACATTTTAGGAGAATAAATTAAAATACTGATAAAAATTGATAAATACCCTTCTGTATTAGAGAATATTATTTAGGTTATATGCAAATCGTGATAATAGCAAATAAATATAAAATATAAAATAATTACCCTTCTGTAGTTAAAATATTCGATATTTTTTTCATTCTGCCCACACTAAAATCCTAGTATGTCACGTTAGTACAGTAACTAGAGGTTTTAATTTCAAAATAATATCATTTGAATTTGATTTCATTTATTTCTGGCAGTTTAGTAGTGAATGCATCACAGAAAAGTTTCTATATTATTTATTTATGAGGACTTGAAAATTGATACTTTCGCTTTAAGAAAAAGATATTTCGAAACGATTTTCGTCAAATAATTGGAAAAGATTACAATTAGGGAAAACTGCTAGAGACAAATAAGAAATCTACTAAACACAGGATAAATTTAATTTTTTTCCCTAATTTCTGCAGAATTAATGGTTTCGGAGATCTGGGATTATAAAGATGGCGTCCGAGTGTTTATAAGATGAAGCATTTAGTTTAAATGTTAAACACCTGAAAAATTATGGCACTTACGTCAAAAATTATATCAGCCAAAACAACGAAATATTAATTAAGCTTTCAAATGATTTTTTTAAATATTTCTATAGCATTAAATACAAATAAGCTGTGAGAAAAAAAAACATGCTTTTTCACATTTTTTTAATAAAAATTTCCATTTTATTACTGTCAGTAGTCAGCAAAAATAAAATTCTCAAATACTCAAATTCGTTAACAGTATAGTAATATAGTATGATCAGGATCACACGCTCAATTTTTTTCTTCCTTTGACAAGAAAAAAAAATGCATTTTAAACTAACTAAAAATGTTCGAAAAAAAACGTGAAATTGTTCCCTTGCAAATATCTCAATAAATTGCAAAAAATGGGGAACATAAAAAATAAAGGTTATACACTGAGAATGAAATATTTTTATATTTATATAGGATTAATAGTTTTGGAGAAATTTAAGTTTAAAGATGGCAACCGAACGTTTATAGGATTCAGTAGTTTGTTTAAATGTCAAATATCTTAGAAACCACGACACTATGAAGGACCAGAATTAAAGACGATCAATTAAACATTAAAATGGTTGTATGTTTATTGTTTCTGCATTATAAAAAATATAGAAACAATGCGCGTCCTTTTAACAATTGTGGTTTTGGATTATTGTCTACCAGCTGACACAAAAATATAAATATTGGAGAATAACTAGTACACATTTTAAGAAGAAATATCAATTTGTTTATTTATAAGCGACCAAAATGCAAAAACAGCTGTCTAAGGAATCACTACTGTTACATCCAGATTTCCTATCTAAGTCCCTTACAATACCAAAAAATATCGATACTATATTTGTACTTCACTATGTGGAAATAATTGTTGATAGAACTCCAATAATACAATATTTGAATTCATGTATTTCAAAAACCCATAAAACGATATGCCACACGGTAGTGAGGTAGTTGCCTTTGGGA
The DNA here is from genome assembly GCA_936432065.2 of Rutpela maculata. Classification (NCBI taxonomy): domain Eukaryota; kingdom Metazoa; phylum Arthropoda; class Insecta; order Coleoptera; family Cerambycidae; genus Rutpela; species Rutpela maculata. The sequence goes on from OW386285.2 coordinate 119,505,948, forward strand.
GGCATTTGGTTCTTGTACACACTACAAATCACAATTTTATTTTTTACCTCATTTAATAATGGAGTAGTGGTAGTGATAGTTATGGTACAGAGAGTGGCTAATGCCGAAAAAATTTTTGGGACCTTTCGTTTTCGTATATACACTAAATCACAATTTAATTTTTTTGCCCCTTTAACAATAGGGTACGTAGAGGGCGTGGCTAGTACCAAATACATTTTTGAGGCCTTTTTTATTTCATACATACTAAATCCCAATTTTATTTTTTTAATCTCTTTAATAATGGTTTGGTGATAGTAGAGAGGGTGACTAATATTTAAAAAAATGTTGAAGTTTTTGGTTCTTGTATACACACTAAATAACAATTTTACTTTTTTACCCTTTTGAATAATGCAATGAGGGTGGTAGAGGGGGTGGCTAATGCTAAAAAAAATTTGAAACCTTTGGTTCTTGTATGGACACTAAATGACAATTTCATTTTTTACCCCTTTCAATAATGAGATGGAGGTAGTAATGGGGATGGTAGGGGGGGGGGGGGGAGCTGATGCCATAGACCGCATTAGCTACTTGTATACACACTTAATCACAATTTTACTTGCTAGCTTTACCTCTTTACCGCCATTTTCTCCCATTTACGCCCCAAACACCCAACCCTTCAACGGAATAAAATCAAAATATAATCAAGTTCAAGATTGCGGTATAATACATAAGGTGTATCAAATATCCAGTCAATATCATAAACCGTTTCTGAGTAATCCTGCACACATAAAAGTTGCAAACAGACCGGCAGACAGAATTTTTTTTTGCTCAAACTTAAAATTTTGACATTTCATGTATAAGCCTATTTGAAGAAAAAAACTTTTTTTTACGATGACTATACTTCCACTCCACTACGTGGATATGAAAGTAAAATTAACGTATCTCTAAAAATGCATTAAATTTAAAAAAATTCAAGATAGAGTTGAAAGTTGATACATGTGTAAAATTTAAAAATAAACAACTTTTCCTCTAAAATTTTTCGAAAATTTTAAATATAACTCCATTTTTCGGCATTTAAAAAGAGTCAAATATGGCAGGTATAAAGAAAATCATGTGTTTGCTATTGTGCGCGTCGTTTGGTATTAATTTCTAAACAAAAACTATTGACAAAATCTGGTGCTATTTTCCTCTCTGCTATTATTTTCGGTCCTAGTAGTTCCGCCGCAAAAATAAAAGTTACAAATTATTCACAATAAAATTTAGAATAAAATTAAATGTACAAATAAAAAAAGTAAAATCCTTAGAAATATTCTTTTTTGGATAATTTCAGAATGTAATATAATAATACATAAATCTTAACGAAAGTAGGTGAAACCATGTCTTTTATTGAACTAAATCTTCTTTTAGCGCAAAATATTTATTTAAACTGCCGAAATCTAAAAAAATCGAAATTTTAATCACACGTAATAGGACTATTTTCTTTATATGTAGGTTTTTACATGTATTTTACAATGCTGACAAGAAAAAAAAAATTTCTTCATTGAAACCATTTTTTCAAATTTGTTTACAATTGTAGTTATGAACGAATTCCACACTGTGGATTTTTTAAGAAACCAGACTGTAAACGAATTGTGAAAGTAGATGAGAAAATCAATATTCAAAAAATAACAATACCTACTGTGCCTGTTCTTGCATTTGGGGGTCAAGATACGTTAGCTTTTGCGTTTCAGTTGTTTACAAATAAACAAATTGATATTTCTTCTTGAAATTTCTTGTGGTTTTTCTTCAATGCTTATATTTTATCTCTGTTAGTTAAAAGCAATCTGGAACTACAATTTTTAAAATTACAACTAAAGCATAACGCATGCTCCACACGAACAATTTCCCGTTCCTACCCCTCGAATTTTGCAACTAGCGTTTATAATAATAACTAATCTTTCTCAATTTTCAATCCATTGGAATTTTTTCCTTTAATTATTGTCTTTTTTCTAAAATTTTAAATTTTTTATTTAATTTAACATAAAATATTTTGTTTCAATTTTTTGTATAGAAAAATCAATAGATTTTTAATTTTTTTTATTTTTGTCTTATTGGAACTTTCTTTCTTTTTAAATTACTTGATTTCTTTTTGTGCCAATTTGATTGTTCACTTTAATTTTACGTAAAGTAATTTGTTTAGCTTTTATTTACAAAAAGTGCATTTTTTGTATAGCTTTCTTAATTTTGCCGCGAAAAAAGATCTAACCTGAACAACTAATCTTAAGTCCATGTATTGTGCGCAGGTTTTTAAAACTTTTAACATTACTCATACAATTAAAAATACGAGCATTTCGAAATAGCCGGTCCAAATTTGAAGAAGAAATATCATTTTGTTTATTTATAAGCGACCGAAATGCAAAAACTAACGCATGTCGGCTCCAGATGCAGGTAGATCATATTCTTTATTTTAAATGTAAATTTCTCATCTACATTCATAATTCTTTACTGTTTTTGGTTTCACAAAAAATCCAGAATTATTTGAATTTGTATTGACTACAATTGCGAAAATTAAAAACAAATTCCAAAAAAGTTTAAATTAAAAAAACTTCTTAATTGCATTGCATAATATGTTCGAACCCCTACAATTAAAAAAAAATTACACTTCTACGAGCCGACGCATTTAAACATTATCAATTGAAATTTCGAAATACGACATTTTTTTATTTTTAGACGTTTATTTTCCAACGTAAATGAATTTAGTGTAATTCAGATATATACCTGATATTAATATCAAATATGAAACGAACTCAATTATTTATAATAAACAAGAGAACCATAAATACAGTATTGCCAAATCTATTGGTTCAGCTTGATGCTAAAAATATTTATATTTGTATATCACTATATACAGATTTCAAAACAGCGCCACAACCTAATGCGGACAAACCTCGAACTGGAAAACATATCTTTCTATCAAACCTGAACCATCATAAAACGTGCAATATCAAACATCCCGCGCTTTTTTTCCCGCTAAAAGTTAATGGCAGACGAGCAGCCAATCTTAAGCTTACAGAAAAAGATGTCATCAATAATGGGCGGGGACGTTATGAACAAGTTTATTGAGGAAAACAAACCTGAACCACATATATGGCTCAGGTACGTCGGGCTGGTTCAGAATGGTGTATAAAAAATCATATTTCTGGTTCAGCTTTATACCATTTCTGTAAATATATATATATTAGATTGTTCTATATATATATATATATATATATATATATATATATATATATATATATATATATATATATGTATATATATGTATATATATGTATATATGTATATATGTATATGTGTATATATATACCAACCTCTTGTGTTAATAATGATGTATTATCTAGGTTAAGTGGAAGAACAAGCCTGTAGTAGAATCTCTTTTTATGCATCATTTGTCTTGAAAATCGTCTTGATATTTTTATAAGTACATGTACAATAAGGTATATGCATCCATTTTCATTTAGTATCCAGTAATGTCTATTAAAGGTAATTGTGCAGCCAAATTGTTTATTATTTGTAGTTCCAAAAATATACAGTTGAAAGGCTGTAATCTGGTTTTTCCACCAGCCAAATGGTTACAGCTATAAGGCTTTAGCAACATTTTCAAAGCAAGAATATATTGTACCACTTTGACTGTTATAGCGCTGTCGCAAACTTATTGTAAGGTTTCCGCGGTAGCTGCTATAGCTAAATAGCTGCCAGTTCTTGTTACCGCAATGTTGGAGCAGCTTTATTACAGCTTCTTGTGCTACTTGGGTAATTTGTCTTGCAACTGATTTTATTATACTTGTGTTTCATTCCTACATGATTATCGCTATCCATTTCCAATAGAATACTAGAATAGTATAATATTAGAAGGCAAAACTTGTACAATTTCCCAATGCCTAAGCATCAAAATTAAAACGAATGCAAGTTTATTGTCAAACATAATGATAAAACGTCCGAATCTGGAACGCGCCTTTATAATTTGTATTTTTTAATTAAAATATTGTCTTTAAAATATTTAACGTCATGCGAGAATGTGTCAACCTGGATGCTGAAATCTATTTCTTATTGTTCTCTGAATCTTGAAAATAATTTTTATCCATTAACTTATTATATTTGGTGCAGAAATAGTGATAAATTAAATTTTTAACTTATTTATGAAGTCATGGTTCATGTCTTGTAATAATGGCGTCATAAGTCTTAGCCATCAAGATGGCGTATTTCAGAAAGAATCACTTTGAAGTCGTGTTTACTAAGACTTGAAAGTAATTGTTTCTTGAGGATAGTGACAGGAACTGAAAATATGTAACTTTAAAGTTACATTTATTACAAAGTACCGAATGGGATTGTAGCGTCACTTTAAAGTTGCAACAAGGTTCCCGCTGCCACTTCATAGTTACATTTTTTCCAGCATTGATTCTGAACGCCGTGCCCTGGTGTGCTGCCATACGTCCGACGCGCGACGTTTAAACTGAACGCGCCCCTAATTTTGACTTTTCTCTATAGGGGAAAATCACATCAGCAGATGGTATCAGTGAATATCAATATTTTCAATCAATATATCGGAAATGGTGACGAAAACATGTAGTTGTAATAACGTTACGTCTAATATTTTATTAATTTTCTTACGTTTGTGAACTGTTTTCAAATATGCCGAAGGTAGAATTAGAATTGTGTGATATCTTTACTCAAATTGCATGCAGAAGTAGACCCATCAAGGAAGGTGAAGTGGTGTGGTATTTAGAGCTGGACATGTAATTCTCTGCTAAGTCGAAGACGCCGTAAAAAACAAATCTTTGCCCTTTGTTTGCTCCCATGAAGTTAGAATGAATTTAGAAGGTGATGTTGATAAATGAAAATGCATGTGTAGTTGTACAGCAGGCCAATCCGGATATTATAAGCACACTAGGAATTATTTTAACCATATGCTGCATGTATATTGTGAAAAAGAAGAGAAATTTGAATAAATGATTTTTTTAATTATGTTTTATTTGTTTACCTGTTTATGTTTCTCAAAAAACAATACAAGTTCAGCACAGGTAAGAGTGCAAAATTACTTCACAACATCCATTAAATTTCTGAAATGACTAGTAAGTGTAAAAGACAATGTTCAGTAACAGTGCATATAGTTTAAAAGTCGTGTCAATGCACAGTTTTCCAAATAGAAACCAAAAACTTCGCAGTAAGTGGCCAATAGCTTTAAAAATTGACAAACCGTCTAGCAAATTATGTTAAGTCTCGTGTTAAGTGAAACAAATTCCAACCCAAGAGATTATTATTATAGGTATTTTGAAACATATTTATAAATGCAGATACAAATATGAATAACTTACTTTAGTGAAAATATAATCCTGTAGAAAATGTTAACTATATACACACATACATTTGCTAGGTGGTTTTCCAATTTCTTAAAGCTATTATCTACTTACTGCGAAGTTTTTTTGTCTTTAGGCACTGAATAATAAACTTTTACTCTTACATATTACCTATATAGAACATTTATTATCTTTTGAAAAACATTAACAGTCCGAAAAATACGTAGTTGTTTTCCTCACTTAACGAGTTGTCTTGAACGGAAAAGATAAATGTATGAAATTCAACTCAAAATAGCATCTTATTACTTTAAAATGGTAAACAACCCAAATTTGGAAAAGATAAAGGCCACAAAATAAGCATAAACTATATAGGTTAGGTATTTCATTCTCTCGTTATCGCCATTCCTTTCCTATATATAGTTAACAATGGGAACTAGATGGTGAAATTTACTTCATGGTGAATTTGAGAGGTAATACGCACTTCGTAGTAGCCGTGCACGGTGAAGTTCAGTTCTGCAGGTAGCGGTAACGTCATTAACACTAATAAATGTTACTAACAAGATCCATGACTTTAAACGGATGGTAAAGGTTCCCAGAACGTCGCGGCCACTATCAAAGCTACTTGAAAGTGGTTGCAACTTCGAAGGTCATCCCACTGGTAACTAGGGCATCCCCATGCACCGAAAAGGCTACGTAGAAGTCAAATAACTCTAAAGTAACCGATAGTGGTAAAAACTACGAGGCAGTGACTACGGATGTGTCAAATGAAGTTATTTACACATCAAAGTCGTACATTTAGTGACGGATTCGTAGCAGTTACTCATTCGAAGTTCCCATCTCAGTTACTGTTACTTTGGTGCTAGTTGGGTTACATTGTTGCTAAAAGTCACCGTTCTCCCAAATTTCTAAAAAAATTTGTAGAATTTTTTTAACATGTTATTTATAATCTATGAACAATACGTCCAAAAACAGTTTTAGATTTTTTAAATTATCTCTCTTATTAAATAAGATACATTTTTTTTAAATAAAATCGTATAATTTGGAAGGTACCTGAATCACCTTAAAAATCTAAAGCAGTGTGATGTGATATATCGGCATGAGCATGAATAATACAATACTGTTCACTCTTTTTTAAACCATTGGCGTACCGCAAATATTTTCTAAAGGGTTATTTTTTTTCGGCGACACCACTGGAACTCGTGGATGTTGCCTTTAATTTTTACATGCTCTAAAACATTTTTAGCTCCCTTCAGCTTATAGGCGTAGTGAGAAAAGATACAAATTTTGCAATATGTAATGATTTAACGAATTAACAACAAACGAAAAGGACAAACGTAAAACATGATACAAAGGATAAATCTAAAAATCTAAACATCTTCGCCAGTCTGCGATATTCCAATATTCATGCTCTTGAGCCTATTGCAGGTGACCGATTTTATGACGGGAAAGATGGCTGGGACATGGCACACGCCATCTTATCCTAAAAATATTAACTGATATTATTCAGCGTAGGCTCAATTTCAATAAATGAATGGTTATTTAACAAAATTCAATTTGACAGTTCTGTCAACATTTATTTGAGTATTTCGTGATAAAAGCAATTTAAAATGACCATCTCTCTCTTTAAAAGAATTGAATAATTGCATTCGATTATTAGATACTGGAATGTCCTAAAAAGACTTATCAAATATTTACGGTGTTTCCCAAAGCGTAATTTCCAGGGTACGCAAACCATCTTCTGACAATGTCAACTATCGACATGGTGGCGGTCGTGTTAAAAAAACAGGTGTGAGGGAAGCCCGAAGGTAACTTCCACGACTTCCAGTGGTGTCGCCGAAAAAAAAAAAAAAAAACATTTAGAAAATATTTGCAGTACGCCTATGGTTTAAAAAAGAGTGACCAGTATTGTATTATTCATATCGATATTATCACACCGCCTTAGATTTTTAAGATGATTCATGTACCTTTCAAATGCAAATTATACTCTTTTATTTAAAAAAATTGTATCTCATTCAATAAGAGAGATAATTAAAAAATTCCAAAACCGTTTCGGAAGTATTGTTCATAAATTATAATTGACATGTTAAAAAAATCTACAAAATTTTTTAGGAATTTGGGAGAACGATGACTTTTAACAACAATGTAAGGGTCTAGCTAATCACCCTGTAGATAAAAGAAACAATCGTAATTTAGAATTTTTTTTTTTTTAATTTTAATCGCCTTATTTATATTAATGTCCTGGCGGACTTTAGCCGTAGGCTATTCTACCACTCAACCAGGACGGACACATACACATAGATAATATCACAACATCCATTCCCTGCGACATTGCCATCTGCCGCAGCTGAGACTCGAACTCAGGAGAGGAGAGCGACTAGATTGTGTTGTCTCTCACACAACGGCAATCTAGTTCACTGCTACCATCTCGGCAACATATGAAAAACACCACTATACATCCATACCCTAGCCAGGATTCGAACCTGGGACCCCGTGGTTGCAAGCTTAACACCTTAAGCACTGCGCCACCGAACCGGTACATCTGTTGGTAAATCTGTAAATCTGTTTTCAATGAACGATAGTCAATGAATTTTGCCAATGGTCACAAAAAACCGCATCAAGATTAATCATCTCGTTCCAAAAATATAGCAGTCAAAATATGGCCCATATTTTGACAATATCCACTTAAATTGTACAGTAGTTTATATTATGTTCTGACGTTTTTTTTATTGTTCATACTGGGCCGCATTTATTTAGTTTTGCATTCTCTGATGAGAAAATTAATCTTTTAACTTCTCATGATGGAAATACATCGATATGTTCTAGGTATGCAAAAATTTACCGAAAATTACAAAGGATCAAAGGATGTGAGGAAAAAATACCGAGAAAGAGTGGAGCAAGGGAGAGGCATAAAGGCAAGAGACACTCAATTTTTTATAATAGATTTCTGCGTATTGAGGCATGAAAGAACCTGACACTTACTCCCAACAAGATACCCAGACAGCACATGATATCATCTGGATATCCTAATATAATCCCGCTGTCTCAAATTTTGGATTTTCCCAGGGTTGACCTGACTGGATATTAATATCCTGTAAAGATCCAAATTATGGATATCCTATGGATATCTGCAACTGATTGACTACGCATATCCCGACGGGATGTCGGTATCCTGTAGGTACACAAAATATGTATATCCTACGGATGTAATAGAATAGATATCCCTTAGTTATCGTGTCCCAGTTTGCCCATGAATATCCAAACATAGGAGCATTTTTGCCATTTTTTTAAAGAAACTTATTTATACAAAAATGTTAAAACATAAAATTATATTTATATTTTTATGTATTAAACCAATTTAACAAAAAAAAAACTAAATGCGGTCAAATCGAACCACGGTCCTCTTGAATCGCAAATAACTATCAATCAATCAATCAATAGCAAGTTTATTAAAATTAGAGGTACAGGTATGTGCTTTCCGAGAATCTGGTCCGGAGCCAGCCAGACAACCACAACGCGCAGCGCCGTGATGGGTGTGAGGCTGGGTATGACAGGTCCGGTTTGCTAAAACAATAATTGGAAATGAAAGGTTAAAACTCCTGTCTAAGAATAAAGCTTAAGATTAACAATTTTAATGAATAATAGTACACAAAAATAGTTAAAAAATATTTACAATTAGCACTTTTAAAAAACTGGCGGTTTCGCGTACAGCACGAACACTTTAGAATTTTGATTGCTAATACAGGAAAACAGAATTCAACAAAAAATCTCATTCGAAGCAATTCCACCCTGGTGGTCTTCCTGCCAGGAAGACGTGGTGGATAAAAGGTGTGGTTTAAAATATTTGGATTTTTAGGGAATTTTTCGGCCTAGACGGAATTTAGAAACAAAAGGGACAAAAGAACAAAAAGGGTAAGAAGGAAATTGAACGAATATAAAGAAGGAAGAGGGGATTGCAAAGTTGAGGAAAGTTAAAGAGTAGGATAGAGATAAGTTATGGTAGGGAAAAGTTTGGCTAAGGGAGTTGCCGGAAAATAGGCAACGTCAACGGTGTCTGATATCGAAAAGTATGGAGTTATGCTGTTTAATTCGAGTTATGTTGCGAGTTAGCGAACTATCGTCCAGTTTGAATTGATAGAATTTTTGTGAAATTTCTTGGACGTTGTCCGCTAGTGCAAAAAACTATCAGCGCGTTAGGTAAACATACTGTTGTAATATGACTACGTAACATATGCTTTTAGTATAGTTTTGTACACAATTAACATATTCTAGTATAAAGTTCTATATTTATTTTGAATTTCAAAGTGTTAGCTTATTTTAATAGAACAAGAAAAATAAAGGAAAATAAGTTACTGTACAGGGCGACTGAAAATTGGACGTATTCCTCCGAAGAGGTTGAAATAGAGCTAATTTGCAGTAAATTTAATCACATGTTACCCTGTCCGAAAATGAGTAGTTTTCGAGATAATCCAGTATCAATTTTTTTGAAAAAATTCCTGATTTTTTCACAAAAAAATTAAATAAAAAAAAACTACTTATTTTTGGGCACTTATTTGAGTGTTTTCCAATAGCAAACAAATCAGTGAATGATTTAAAAAAACAATCCTCAAAATTATCGTAACATTTCAAGTAGCGGGTCTAAATGATGATAAAAAATAGAATTTTAGTTTACATAGAAGTGATTTTCTCAAAAAAATTGCATGACACTTACTGTACAAATTACTTAAATAACTTCCTTGTATCACCCAACAAGGTACAAATGTTGTCAAAAATCACACGCATTTGGAAACAAATTTCGATAAAAAGCTTAGGTAGCGCGTTGTAAAGAGTGATCGCAAAATTCGCCTTTTTTGCATGGTGCGAAAAAAAGATGCCAAACTGATCCCTTGGTCAATTAATCTTTGGGAAATTCTAAGAAGAGCATATTCAGTATTTTCTTTGCAAAAAACGCGAAAATCACCAATATTTAAGGGTTGAAAATAAATATTTAAATCAATAGTGATAACTCCGATTTGAATAATAATTGCAACAAATTAATGCTTAAGTAACGAACATGAACCCCAATGCACCATGCGCAATAGAAAACCACCTCCAGCGAGGTGGTTGAAAATCAATAATTACGAAAAACAGTGAAAAATAAGTATTTGGGCTATAAAATTACCCTTATATTTATTATAATATTATAAAGCATACCAACTAAACTACTGATACTGAACCCATACGAAAACCACCCCTAACGAGGGGGATTAGGTTTAATATTCAAACTTCCCACAAATTCCGAATGAAAGTGAAGATGACGAAGACGATGAAAATAATGATAAAGACAATGATGACTTTATATGAGGAAAATAATTAATACTTTTTGTACTATTATCGGACGCCTTTTTCTAAATTGTACAAAATACATTTTTTCAAAATATATTTATAATTATACAGGGGTTATTGGTAATACGATAGAGATGTGAGAGGACATGAGCTAAGGAGTAAATTTAACTCTAACATACATCGTGCAAAGACATAGTTTTTGAGATATTTCAATTTTTTTTCTCAGGAAAGTAGATTTTAATGATCTATTAGAACTATTACGGGGTACGTTGAACATTTGTACCTTGCTACATAGCTATTGAAATAAGAAAGTTTCTAAACCATATTGTAAGTATGTTACGTTGGTTATTTTTTGAACAAACTGATAGACAATTTTCATAATTGTCATAATGATTTTTCTTTTTAAGTTTTTATTTGAAATTTTCACATGGCCCAAATATTTTCGGGTAATTACACATCCAGTGGAAGTATAGTAACGACAAAAAAATGTCTGTAACTTTTTTGTGCGCACGTTTACTCTGGAACCGTTTGAGATATTGACTTGAAATTTGGTACACATAAGTACTTTAACGAGATCTGGAACTAGATTATATTTTCATCTTGTTCCGTCGAAGGGTTGGGGGGTAAATTGGGGTAAATTTGGGGAAAATAGGTAAATTAAGCAGGTAAGAGTCCATAAAACTGATATTTAATATATACAAGAGATGCTAAGGTCTCAAAAAAAATTTTGGCATTAGCCACCCCCATTACCACCCCCACCCCATTAGAAATGGGGATGAAAAAAAAATTGTGATTTAGTGTGTGTACAAGAACTAGAAACCTCAAATGTTTTTTTTACTTCATCCACCCCCACTACAACCATCACTACCCCCACCCCGCTACCGATGTGGCATATCGTTTTATGGGTTTTTGAGGTAGAGGATTTCAAATATCATATTATTAAAGTTCCATAAACAATTATTTCCACATACAAATTTTTTTCGTTATGAGTGACTTGGATAACAAATCTGGATGTGGAAGTAGTGATTCCTTGGGCAGCGGTTTTTTTTATTCCAAACGGATGACTATAGTGTTGGACAAGTAATCCAGTAAAAACTTTAAAACATGTCAATTAATTTTTTTGGAAATTAACTTTTAAGACATTAAAATATCATCATTACACGTTCATTGAATAATATATTATTTTTAAATTTTATTTAACACTGGAATATTTCCGCTTCCAAGACCTATCACCGACACCAGAAGAGGAGTTACCTCCAACCTGAAAATTTTACGAAACCTCTCTAACATTTAATAGACAAGGGACCCACTGCTATACATCCCTTCCGAAGGATGGTATATCAACTACGTAATACTCGCCTCAAATTATATAGCTTCTAGGTATACACTGCAGCTAGAAGGCAGGACGAGTCACAAGTACAAACTGCGATGAACGTTGCTTAATTTTATGTATCGAAATACAGTCGAGATGCATCTACGCTTGTCCTCAGGATAATGTAGAATGGTTGATAGTTTAGGGCCCACCAGATGACAAGTGGCGAAGAGGATGTCTTCCAAAACGTTGAACTAATGTCACCAACGATCTGATCGGAAATATCCTTAGGCACGGTGTGCTACAACCAAATTTAAATCAAAGTTGATGCCACTAGGAATTATTTTTACACATTGTTGGATGTATAGAGAACCAATTTCCACGATATTTAAAATCGTTCATAGCAGAAATTTTTTTTTACAACTATTTTACTCTTTTTGTTTAATGACACAGCCACACAAAAAAGTGGTGTCACCTGCGGATCAGATCAGTGTATCCTTATGCATTTGTACACACTGAAACCGAATCCGAAGTTAGAATTGTCAGATTGGCTCGTTCTTCACCCCTAACCCCAAAATAACACGCCCCCCCCCCCAAAAAAAAAATGGTCTGTCCGGCGGACCATACCAGTGTATCCTTATGTATTTGAACCCTCTGAAACAGAATCCGAAGTCGGAATTGTCAGATTCGCTCGTTTTCACCCCTACACCCAAAAAACATCCCCAAAACAAAAAAAAAGTGGTCTGGCCTGCAGACCAGACCAGTGTATTCTTATGTATTTTTACCGAGCGAATCTGACCAATCTGACTTCGGATTCTGTTTCAGCGGGTCCAAATACATAAGGATACACTGGTCTGGTCCGCAGGCCAGACCGCTTTTCTTTTGTGTGGCTGTGTCGGCTGCGTTTGCACGCCACAGTCAATTCTTATATAGAAATAGCGAACTGCCAGTAAAACAGGAACCATGCAATTTTCTAGTTATGAGTTGAGATTTACTTATTTGTTGTTGGCAACAGAAGTGTTACAGGGCCGTACGGCAAAGATGTTTTAGATCTTTGCCGTACGGGCAGTATCGAAAATAGTCGACTAGATTTACAATAGTGAATTAAGTGAATTAAAAAATTATTCAGCACCACAGCTCCTATTCTATTTTGTAACTTTTGAAATAGGATTTGATGTTCGTAAATAATTAAACAATTCATGGTATCTAACAGTAATAAATTCAATTATGGTTGGATTAAATTTGACGTGTTTTCGTGACACAAAAAACATTTTATTATATTACGGGCTGGTCAAATTTCAATATTTATTTCTAGAGAAGCACTTCTCTAATGACCCCTAAAAAATATTGAAAAGGCAGTTTGCTAAAAAAATTTTGAAAATTCGGTAACCTCCCCTGGGTCTAGGGACTCCTGTTTATTATTTTTTGTTTTTGTCATATGCATTTGACTTTTCATAAAAATACAACAATACTTTTTGGAGTTTATAAAAATATTTTCATTACTAACTGAGGTACAACGAATTGAAATTTGTTAAATTGTAAATAACAAAATTTCAGTATTTCAGTTAATAATGAAAATATTTTTATGAAAATCAAATGCATGACAGAAACAAAAAATAAAAAACGGGGAGGCTACCAAATTTTCAAAAAATTTTTCGCAAACTGCTTTTTCAATATTTTTTAGAGGTTATTAGAGAAGTGCTTCTCTAGATGTATTTCTCATATTTCGTATAGGTCCCATGCGCCACAGACGAGAAAAAAAATATTGAAATTTCACCAGCCGCCACTGTTCTTCGGCATGTTCATACCCTTATACTTTTTGATCTAACTAGTTTGACCAATAAAATTACTTTGAACACCAGGAAATGAACATTTTGTTTAGGTTTGTGTGTAATATAAGTACAAATATTTACAGTTATTTATTTAATAAAGAAAAAAATTATAGTGAACAATGTAGATTTTTTTTTACACCCTCATAAACATTCATACCAAAATGCAATAAAAAATTTTGAACATTCACTTCTTAAGAACAATATTTTTGTACTGCAAGTTTAATTATCATTTTCAAATACTAAAGTGTCAGTCCCAGAGACAATTTGAGCTCTCCTTCGGGAAATAAAAGAGACATTTTACTCTTTCAAAATAATTATTGATTATATACACTAAAAGAGCGTGTGCAGAGATAGTTTGTCCATGTACCACAATATTATAATTCTTTTGTATCCCCTGTGACATTGATTCTTCACAGTCGGAATTAAAAATAGGTAAATTTAGTTCTTTGATATAATGGTAATCACTTTTTACAGTAATGATATTTTGTTAGATATACTAATAAGTTATTAGCAAAATTACTAACAAAAAGTTATTGAAAATGTAGAATAAACAAGAAATGTAGAGCTTCAGAAAAAATAATAAAAAAAAATTCTGGATTTGTGCAGTAAGGCTGAAATTATATGCTCTAATATAAAGAATACAACTTTGTGTAGCAATTTTACTATTAAAAAATTGTAATCATAAAAAATCGTAATAGTTACTTTGTTTTTACGTACAGCCTGAGATAGGTCCGCGCCTAACGGGCGTGCGATGAGTGCTCCGCACGCGGGCGCATGCTTCTGGGGGCGCAAAATTACTGCAGAAAAATTTTTTTCTTGGATTTCATCCCCCCCGCTCTTCAAAAATTTTTTCGGACAAAAAAAATTTTTCTTGGATTTCTCCCCCCCGGCTCATTAAAATTTTTTTTGGATTTCTCCGCCCCTGGCCTGAGAAAAAAAGCCGTGCATAAATAGCCATTGGCAATTCTCTTTGTATTGTAGTAAGTATATGTACTTAAGAGACCGAGCCCTATCAATCATAATAAAGATAAATTAAACGATCTTAAAAACGTGATCAATAATAGATAATGTGGACAATTCAATCGGTAAGTAAATTAAAATTATTTTAAAATCTATTTCAAACACTGGAGAAATGAAAAATAAGTCCGACCCTGCTCATACTGTCTTTCTAGTATTATTATAGCAGTGTTACCACTTCGAACGACTTCTGCGCGGCATCTACTAGCAAAACGTAAAACTAATATTGGTATATTTCGTCAAATTTTTCTAAGCAAGTAATCTTTTATTGTAGCAAATATTATGCGGACTTTTAACTTTTTTTTGTGCTAAATATATTTATTCTATTACGTATCACATTTTATTTGAATATTTGAGTTCCATTAAAAAATATAAAATCATTATAGATGAATTACGGACGATTGACGGGTACGTTCACGTTTAATAATTCATAGGAGAAAACTTTGGAAACTTAATTTCATTTAGTATTCAAATATAAGATATGGTACGTAACAGATTTAAGTTAACTAGTTTCAATAATTAAATCAAATCTGAATTCTGTTGATTCGTTTTTAAGAATACTTTCCCCGAAATAATTACAAAATGACGAATTAATGAACGCATATTTGACCTTGGTAACACAGCCTTAAATAGAACAAGTAAAATAAATGTCTGCGATGAATGATTTTAAATATCGTGGAAATTGGTTCTATATACATCCAAGAATGTGTAAAAAAAAAAGAAAAATTCCGAGTGGCACCACCTTTGATTTAAATTTGGTTGTAGCACACCGTGTAGGATTTGCGCCTAACAAGCAACCGCTTTATACATTCGTATATAGTTCACTGAGCTCTACATGGTAAGATAAAAACATAAAACATAAACTCACCATATATAGTAGACAACCCCCAAATTCAAAGCTAAGGTTGTCCACAGACATAAATTCATACCCACCGGCATCGTCAGTGCGGGGGTTGGGGCTCGAACCCAGAACGCGATAGACAGTCGATCAGCATATTCACTACACAATATGCAATTCAATTCAATTCAATTCAAAAAGACTTTATTTAATATTATCAGTATTACATGCGCCTAGTAGAAACCTGGCCCGGAGCCAACCAAACAACCTCGGCGCCAGCACCGTAGTGAATGTAAGGTTGGACAAGGCGGGTCCGGTTTGCTAAGAACGATAATTGGGTGGCGAGTTGATACTCCCATTCGCCTGGGACGAATTCAAAAACAACAATAGTCCTTAACTATGCTGCCCACAAGGGCCTAAAACTAATTAAATACACTTCGAAGTTGTCGCACTGTGCGCACACAGGTCACTGAAAAATTTTTGTTACTGTCACCACACAATACGCCTTAACCGAGTGAGTTACCGCGCCGGCGCCGACTTAACATGTAAACGTAGTCAGATACATACATACATACAGACATACGAAACATATCGGTGATGTATTCGCCGTTGTTGTGTAAAAGGCATCGTTTCTATTTCACATTTCATGTTTTTGATTGTCATTGTAATCATTCCTGAAATATTGTTTTACAGTGTACAGACCGATAAAATGTGGGTGGAGTGATTTTACATTATTTATGTAATATTAATACAAGAACGATAACTAAAAAAAAAAATAACCGTTACCACTATACGTATATCACAATAAGTACTATGATATTGACCTTTTCAATGAGTAATATGCAACTATTGTGAAATTCATTCCGTTAGTTTGAACAGAGTAAAAAAATACCTATTTCACAAATTGTTACAGAGCATTGAAAAAACTTGTGAAACGAAAACATTGTTCTTTTCGAAAAATAAATATTTGGGCATATAATCTCCACTAAAGTCGTAACAGCCTAAAAAGTTATAAATATGTTTTGTTAGATATCGATAATTTGGACATAATGGAAATGTAAACAACCCTTTAAATTACCTACAACCAATTTATAAAATAATTTGATATTTTGGCTAAGCACCTCGACCATAAATGTATCTATAAAGAATATGTTCTATAGGACTTCGCAAACAGCAAGAATAATGCATGAAAAATCAAAGGAAAATCTATTAATAAGAAATAGTATATTGTGTATTTAGGTGTGAAAGCAATACATTTCCGGACGACGAGCCAACAAGCATCGAAGTCCGGGAATGTGCTTTCACACCGAAGTACATATACTATTTTTTCTAAAATCACAATCAATATTGTTAAAAATTAAGGAATTTTTATTAATGCATAACATTTCTTCATTACAATCTAACTGCTTACAAATAAATGCAATTTTAATCTGAGTTGGTTTGTCTGCGTGTATTTATTTACTGTCTAAAATATACATAAAAAACCGTACGGGAATGTTACTTTTCCCTTTAATGTAACATTCCCGTACGGTTTTGTTGATCGTTGTTTGGCAACGGATCTTTTCCGGTCTGTTTTCTGATAGTTTCTTAGCAACGGACCAAAATACTGGACTTGTGCATTTTTCGATCTGAAATCGCGCCGAAAATGTAAGCATTGCCGATCGATTTCAGAAAAAGTAACATTCCCGTACGGTTTTGTTGATCGTTGCTTGGCAACGGATCTTTTCCGGTCTGTTTTCTGATAGTTAGCAACGGACTAAAATACTGGAATTGTGCATTTTTCGATCTGAAATCGCGTCGAAAATGTAGACATTGCCGATCAATTTCATAAAAATATTATTTTTTTCATTATTTTGATGCTAGAAATTAAGAAATTAATTCTAAAATAAAATTCATTTACAAAATAACTATATTCATTACAGAAAGGATAAAAATGTATGCAATGAAGTACTGGGGAAGAAGGGATTCAACACATCTACTGAAGAAAGCCCTAATACTAAGCAACACCAAACTAAAAATAGGAGGACGTGAGTACATGTGGAGAACAGGAATCGAGATGATCATGAACAAACTAAGAAGGTACAAAGCACAGTGGGAAAAAGTATCTAGGGAAAAAATGAATACCTCAAAGAAATTGCAACGATATATGATCTACCAGAATCAGAAACGGAAGAATCAGAAGAAGAAGAAAAAAATCAAAAACGCAAAAAGAAATGCATAACACTCCATATCACGATACTATTCGGCAACGCATTTCACAAACACCCACACTTCTGTACCATGCGTCATGTGGCTCTCACTGCTGATCACAGACATGAACCGAATCCATTCCAGCATGGACGTTACTGACCTGGCGATATATCCGGAAGTGGTAGCAATGCCTTCCGTACGCTGGTAAGTCAATCAATCAATCAATTAATCGATCAATCAATCAATCAATCTATCTAAATTACTACGTTCAATCGATAATGAAAATCTAATTCAAATATCAATTTTAAATCTTTGCAATTCTCTGGCATCCCAGATCTGTTTTTCGACATGATTAGAGAATATTATTTAGGTATTATGCAAATCACAACTTACACACTTTTTATTTATTATAAAAATACCTACTTTCTGTATATTGTTGCCCTAATCTGGGCACGCTAATATACTAGTCAGGTAAATACTTTAAAACACTCATTATTAGAGAATCAATCAAAACAACTACTCTTCTAGCTAATACTGACGAAGTATTGAATTACATGATAGGATTCTTAGCATTTTAAAGAACAAAAATATATTGAAAATACTTAAATCATTTATTCAAATTTAATCATTCACACTTTTTTATTTAATATGAAATTATCTACTTTCTGTATATTGGTGCCTTAGTCGGGTCACGCTAATATACTACTTAGGAAAACACTTTAAAACACTCATTATTGGAAGACCAATCAAAACAACTACTCTTCTAGCTAATACTGACGAAGTATTGAATTACATGATAGGATTCCTGGCATTTTAAGGCAAAAAAATATATTGAAAATAGTTAAATTATTTATTAGCTAGAAGAGTAGTTGTTTTGATTGGTCTTCCAATAATGAGTGTTTTAAAGTGTTTTCCTAAGTAGTATATTAGCGTGACCCGACTAAGGCACCAATATACAGAAAGTAGATAATTTCATATTAAATAAAAAAGTGTGAATGATTAAATTTGAATAAATGATTTAAGTATTTTCAATATATTTTTGTTCTTTAAAATGCTAAGAATCCTATCATGTAATTCAATACTTCGTCAGTATTAGCTAGAAGAGTAGTTGTTTTGATTGATTCTCTAATAATGAGTGTTTTAAAGTATTTACCTGACTAGTATATTAGCGTGCCCAGATTAGGGCAACAATATACAGAAAGTAGGTATTTTTATAATAAATAAAAAGTGTGTAAGTTGTGATTTGCATAATACCTAAATAATATTCTCTAATCATGATAAAAGCAAATAAATGTTTTTCGACATTGTTATAAACTCTTCAGAAAAACATAAAGCCGCTCTCAAGACACTTCAATCCTGAATCAAAAACAAGTTTGCAATTAGTTGAGTATTTAATTTGAAACCCTGCATGAACTTTCCTTAAGAATAACATTTTCTTAGAAATCGTGATTTCCAATTTATTTCAAACTTTTCGAAACACGTTTTGCATATTAATAAAAATATATAAATTCCACACACACTACTATATACTACTATTTCAATTTTATCTAGTACCTAACCCTTAGCATGCGGTTGACTTGGTAACATCTGCTGTTTGATTTTATTGAGAAATTTGTAGAATCTTTGCTCGCATATATGCGATTCAATATATGGGTATGGCATTGCAAATATTTATGTACAAGATATTATTCTTTGGTGAGAAAGTTTAAACATCCTTTACCTTATTGACAAATCGTAATTGCCTTGTTTCCAGTTAAAGTACTCTATGACGTATTATGAGATGTAAAAAATCGTAAAATATTTAGATAGTGATACATCTGGTTAGATTGCAAGCTATAAATAAGATTTTTAATAAATGTGTGGTGTGCTGCATAGCAGATCGTGCTAGGTGTGCCGTTTATCGCGATTTAAAAAATCTTGTGATTTATAGATTAATATGCGCAATGTTTTGTTTCATGGCTTAAACTGATATCTACCATTTTTAAGAAAAAATAAAAATTGCCAGAGCTGTATTATTATCTGCCTTCTTTAAATTAAGTAACTTGGGAAACTAAAGAGCCTTTGATCATGAGATATTAACCTGAAAAATAATTTAAAAAAAAATACCTAAAATATACAAAATGTTCACGTGGAATTGACAGAAAATATTTTCTGAAAATTTTGTCATCCCTGGAAACTGCTTTTTTTCTTTTTCTTTGTTTACATTGCAATCTTAAGTTTATTTTTAAATAGTTTATAAAAATTTTACCTTTTAACTTATTATCTTTAGACGTGTTTAAGTACTTCTATGACGTATTGTTTACATTGCAATCTTAAGTTTATTTTTAAATAGTTTATAATAATTTTACCTTTTAACTTATTATCTTTAGACGTGTTTAAGAAGACTACTGAAAATCCCGCCAATTAATAAATTGACGAACGATGCGATAACAATCGCATGCAGAGCTGCATTTCTCTTGTTCCTAATTAAAGCCACGCTAATTAAATGACAACCCGGAATATTTGTTGCAATAAATCTGTAAAGCATTAAAAGACTAATAAATAACAAGCTAAAAACGTACTCTTCGCCTGTTCACTGAACTTTTTATATAATTGTTACACATTCTATAGGATACTCTTCGCAGTTGTTTGTAAATAATGTTAGTTTTAGAAATTTTTAATTTTATAGTACGAACTTAGTTGGTAAAATAAAGTGAAAATAAAAAAAACTGTACCATACCCCATTTGGGTTTCGAACCCGGGACCCTTGGATTCCGAGTCAAAAGAGTAAGAACTACTCCACCACTTAACACGTAAAAAACGTAAATTTTTACATTATAAGAGACGAGCTAAAATTATATTTCGTTGTATATTACATTATAAAATATATATTTGTAAAATATAAAAATATTTAAATATTAAAATGAAATATCAATTCACCAGATTTCTATTCAATTACAAAAACATAAAAAAACAAAATTTTTTTTTTCAAATTTAAATCATTAATAAATAACATTTTTATTTACTAATCGATTTTGTTCAAAAACAATAGGATTCTTCCTCTAGACAACACTAACTTACTGTCCAAATTTCAGTACAATCGGATTTTTCTTTCTTGAGTTGTCGTGCTTACAAGAAACGTGACGGACCAACGGACAGACGGACATTTTGAAAGTTGTTCAGAATTCGTTCACTAACACAATGATATGAAAATTTTTTCTCTACGAGCTATATTTACAATTTTAGAAATGTGCCGATCAAATACAATATACTCTTCGTTTTTGCGAAGAGTATAATAACTTGTAATATATAACACAAGCTCACAAAAAAAATTCGTCAGCGAGAATTAAGACCCACTTTTCTCTATGTTTTTCGGGGCGCTGAATATGAATTTGAAGTAAAAATAGCATTGTTTGTGGACGAATTTTCGAGCCAGAGGTAAAAATTGCACGAAAATCGTGAAAACTCAGGATTTGTGATATTTCCAGTTTCGAAAATTAATAGGAAAAATTTGGGAGACATGGAAATAACATTTTTGGGAGAACATACAATATTTTCCAATGTATTTCATTAGTTGATAAAACCTCAGGTACGGTGAGTTCACTTTGGACCGCACTATTATACAAAATTTCCGAGGATATTGCTCTCAACGGTGGTTTATAAACATATTCATGTAGATTGATTTGGGATTGTACTTTGTTCGCGGTGCTGAGCAGAACTGCACACGTGGGAAGAACAATGAGAAGAATTATATCTTGTATGGAACAGTCAGCCTGTGAGATTGGACCCTTGCCAGAATCGACCTGGGATGAAACCTATTGACTCTTAGCTTCGGACCCTTTGCATCTGTTGCAATCATTTTACTTCCACATCTAGCGGAAGTAGAGTAACAACAAAAATTTTGAAAATTAAAAATACACCAAACTAGAGATGATATTAAAAACAATAAAATATGAAGAACATAAGTGGCAAATTTGTGGTGATCTTAAAATTACTTCCATGATTTTAAGTCAACAGTCAGGATCTACAAAATATCCTTGCTTCCCTTGTTTCCCGTTTTCTTTAGCCAAAGCTGCTATAGCTGGTGCGACATATTTTAGAGAAGCTCAATCCAATTATGATTGCAAACTCATTCACCATTTTAATTGTCTCTCCAGCTTTTCTTTAGCCAAAGCTGCTATAGCTGGTGCGACATCTTTGAGAAAAGCTCAATCTAATTATGACTGCAAACTCATATTCACTTAGCACATGCTTGCTATTTTTATCAATTATCTATTAGAGAAGCTCAATCCAATTATGATTGCGAACTCATATTCACTTAGCACGTACTATGCTATTTTTATCAATAGCCTATTAAAGAAGCTCAATCCAATTATGATTGCGAACTTTTATTCACTTAGAATCTGTCATATACATGCTATTTTATTTCAATTAATCAATGACATATAACATACTCACGTTAAGGATAATGTTATTACAAAAATAAATTTCCTTGTTTTACGTTATTTTGTCACCTTTCACTCAAATCTGACTTTTCTTTTTACTAATGTCATTTATCCATCAAATCTAACTTTTATTTTAAATCTGATACCTTGGTAAGTTGATTTCTTTGTTGTAGAGGGGGAGTAATGTACATACCTCATACATATAATCGTCATGGATATGAATAACAAAATTTGTTAATTAGAATTTTTATATATTTTTACAATTTGAATATAAATCTTTACAAACATCATTTATACATTTATTTAATAGCGATTAATCGCTATAGATGGTATAGTAGAGATCGAAACAATCACTACAAAAAAAGCTCTGGCCCACGCGATCGTGCCTCTTACCGGGCGATAAGAATATAATAGAGCAATAGACCAGGGAAATTAGATCTTTGCCCAGAATAACTTAATTTTGACATACAGAGCAGATCGCGATGCGGATTTTCAGCATCATCTTCGGGAAAATATTAGGAAAAAAGTCTACATATAGTGAATAATCCGTTTGAAGAAAATTGCATAGGATGTGCATAAAATGCATCTAAAGTGCATAATTTTTATAAAAATTCTAGAAATTGATAGAAAGCCGTGAAAATCTCGTCGGAATCACTTCCTGGGAGTTTTCGAGGTCGCTGAGTCCAAATCTGACATGGAAACTTACCAGGGATGCTCGGGATTGGCTCTTCGGGGGTGGGAGGGGATGAAATCGAGTGAAAAATTAAAAGTACCTTAAAATCACGGGGGAATCGCTTCCCGGGGGCTTTCGAGACCGCTGAGTCCAAATTTGACATCGAAACTTACCAGGGATGCTCGGGGGTGGCTCTTCGGGGGTCTTTTTGAAAAAGGCGCGAAAATTATCGTCGACAAATCAGAGACCCTCAATACCGATCGGGCTCAATATATGAATAGTATTACTATATATTCAGGTAGCGGCAGCTGCGCAGTGTAAGTGGAACAGGTGTGTAACGTATGTCTATACTTAAAGAGAGCATCCCCAGCAGTGCGTTAGTTACGTTGTCGACCACGTTGGATGTGTATTGAGTCGTTCTTGGAATTTTTTTGAAAAAATATTGCCTTGGAACATTGGCAATTAATAATTGTTTTTATTTTTCCACATGTACTAATTTAAGCAATCCAAACCACGTGATTTTTAACATGGTGTCGGGGGCAAACATCCAAACGTTTGTTTTCATTCGTTAAACGTTTGTTAAAGAGTTTGTTTTTCGGTTGCCTTGGCTACGTTTTCGCGAGTTAATTAAAATAAACACCATGTTTTGCCCACGACGCCATATTGCCATGAATGCATCAAGTCAAACATCTTGTGCTTACATGCATTCACGATACTACTTCTACGACCTTTAACCGAGGCAAATTACAATTTTGTAAAATCTTCGAAAAGTTTGATGAGTTGCACATATTTGCTGAAACATTCAAGCAAAAAAATTTAACCATCGACGATTAACTGGAATCTGGGTTGCAGCTATCCTTAGCGTTATACAATGTACCTTACTCCTTCCGTACCGTTTATGTGAGTACCGATAATCCACAAATAGAGTTAGTGGAACAGTACCGACTAAGAATGTACACACTAACTGCAATGAAAGCCAAGAAATTGGACCTTGCAAAGATTATTCCAACTGTCGATGGTTTAACCTAACACATCAAACGGATATATTTGCAAGTGCAGACTTGGTATGGAGAGAATATGAAACCGTTGGAGTGGGGCTGGGAACTAGAGGATGGAGAGCTAACTCCAGTTCCAATGACGCGGGTGGCAGGTCCTCCCAGTATAATGAAAATGATTTCTTGCAGCTGCAAGACGGACTGAGGTAAAATATGCGGGTGCCGCCGACATGGACTAAGCTGTACAGTTGCTTGCAAAAACTGTATTGGAAGTAATTGTTCCAATCAAACAGCCAGCTCCGTTCTAAGTGACGATAGTGAAGAAGAGCATGACGAAAGTGACTACATAACGATTGATTAACTTAAATACTCTGCTTATTCACTGACTGATTATAATTTGTAGTCGTTTAGATGGATTTTTGTTGTAAATAACCAAAAAAATAAAGTGGAATAATCATGCATGTACTATTCAAGCAAATTTTTTCATTTATTCGATATTGTTTTCTAGATAATTAATAAGCATTTTAGGTCCATTATCATTTAGATGAGTTTATCATCGATTGACTATTATATCATGAATACTCTCTGACAATGATGTATTATGTTTTTAAATATCATATCAAATAATTTGTTTATGAATAACAAAGCATTACATGTAATAGTAATATGTGAAGTATTCAAAAGATATATTTTTGTCACTTTAAATTTTTCACTCAAATTCACCCCCTGCCACCCCCGAGCATCCCTGGTAAGTTTCGATGTCAGATTTGAACTCAGCGACCTAGAAAACCCCCGGAAAGTGATTCCCACGAGATTTTCACGGCTTTCAATTTCTAGAATTTTTCAATAAATTATGCACTTTAGATGCATTCTATGCACCCCCCATGCAATTTTCTTACGGATTATTTACTATATGTAGACTTTTTTCCTAATATTTTCCCGAAGACGATGCCGAAAACCGCATCTCGATCCGAGCTGTATGTCAAAATTAAATTATTTTTATCTAATTTCCCTGGTTGAACCGTCGAGAATCTTCCTTCCACCCCTGCATATAAAATTCGTAAGAGCGCTTGATAAACAGGATGTCTGCTTTGAATATTTGAGTCGGACATTCAGTCAGTTCTCGGAAGCTAAACGTAAGGAAGGAATTTTTGATGGACTCCAGATTCGAAAGATTTTGAAGGATGATAATATGTTCATTACAACGATGACTCTAAAAGAGAAAGCCGCACGGGAAAGCTTTAAGGCAGTAGTCCATCAGTTCCTACGAAATCATAGAAGTGATAACTACGAAAGCATTTTAGCTGAGATGATTAAGAATTACCAAAAATTAGGTTGTTTAATGAATTCAAAATTACATTTTCTTGACTCGCATCTAAGTTATTTCCCTGACAATCTAAGTGACTTCAGTGAAGAGCAAGGCGAGCGATTCCATTAAGATATCAAGGAAATGGAGAATCGGTATCAAGGAAGATTGGATATCAATATGATGGCAGACTTTTGTTGGTCATTAAAGAGAGAAACAGTTCAAGAGGCACATGAACGAAAAATAAATCCATTGCGTAGATCATTCGATGATGAAAGAGTCAGGAAACGAGCAAAGAATAACTGATCTCCATTAGAGAAATGCGTCTTGATAAACGAATTAAGTTACTACACCAAAAATAGAGAGATAAATTCAAAACGATAAATGTTGAAACGCTCAAATAAAAAGGTAATTGTAACAAGAGTGCAAGGTTGTCCGAAGGTAGCGTCAAAAGGTTTCATCACAAGTCGATCTCGGCGAGGGTCCAATCTCACATCTCCAATCTCCATACAATCCCGAGGTATAATTCCCGTCCCTTCTCATTGTTCTCTCCACGTGTGCAGTTCTGCTCAGCACCGCGAACACAAGTACGATTCCAAATAGATCTACATGAATATGTTTATAAACCTCGGAAATTCTGTATAATAGTTCGACCCAAAAGTGAACTCACCTACATGAAACTCTACCAAGTAATGGAAAATACTGTATTTTCTTCCAAAAATGTCTCTTAATTTTTTTCTATTCATTTAGAACCTGGAAATATCACAAATCAAGGTTTTTCATGATTTTCGTCCAATTTTGACCTCTAGCTCGAAAATTCGTCCACAAACACGCTATTTCGACTTCAGGTTCGTGTTATGCGCCCCAAAAAATATAATATAAGGAAAAGTCGGTGTTAATTTTCGCTCACGATTTTTTTTGTGGGCCTGTGTAATTAGAGACACCTAGCCATTGCGAATTTCCGCCGCAGCAGTAATTTCCATGTATGTCATCTTCTAGGCTCTAGCGAGCAATGCTGCTTCAGCCAACGTATGGATGGCATATTTGTAAACAAATATTTGGACAAGTATTTCGGCAATTGTTTAGGCCAAAGTTGGGCTTCAGCTCGTACACTTGATCGTTCGTCAATTTATTAATTGGTGTGATTTTCAAATGCATCTAAAGATAATAAGCTTTGAAAAAGTAAAATTATAAACTGATTAAAACCAAACTTGATTGACATACACCAACGTGTAGACAGGGAATTGGCGACTGGCCCAAGCGCGCCCTTTGAAGAATAGCATTTACCGACTCCGATGCGCAAGTAGGTCCACTCGAAACAAATCAGAACAAACTTACTGTCCACAGAGTCGGCAAAGGTTTGCTGCACTTGGCCCAACGTGTGGAACCGGCATTAGGAAAATAGTAATTAATTCCATCCGTAACGATTATAATAATGATATTGAACGAATTTCATAATTATATAACTACCTTAGCCAGGAAAGGAGGATAGTGATGATGAATTGATCTGTCAATAGTGTCAAGCGGCACATGTCATTGAACGACGTAGATTTGATAAGCCTATGTAAAAATTATCTTTAATTACACCCACCCCAAATTTAAACGTCTGTTGCACGCAGTGTCACGTGCTTTTATTACTATTCTCCTTTGCCGGCTAAGATATAGTGCCCGGATTAGGGTTGCCCTTATTTTGCAAATTAAATTTTTTTTTTGTGGCTACCTCCAGAATTGTACCATTCCATAAAAAATACTCTGTGTAAAATTTTAGTTCGATCAGATTATGTTAAGCACGGAAGGATATATCTCGCGGAGGAACTTCTCCCAACACTATGAATGCTAATTCCAGAAACTCCCTACAATCTTTTCGGGATTGACGTTCTGAATCTTCGAGAGTACGCTTATACGGCGTACTGGGAAAGTACTAGTGGGAAATTTTACCTATATTTTGTAGGTGGTCGCTAACACACGGGTCTTCAGACAGACTTGAAATATCCTTGATTAATTTGGGGCCATTCCTGTTGGAACTTTTTAAAAATTGGAACCAATGAACCGCTTGTTACTCCAAATTTTTCCTGGATCGCCGCGCTAAGGAACACGTCGTAAATGTAATGTCGGCAAGCCAAATACAGCAGGTCCCTTGCCAGAAACTGTTTTTTTTTTCAGTTCTTGTTGGAATTCTTTCCTTTTCCCAAAAAATGTATGCCTCTCTGATCACAAGCTTCTCACTTTCATACTTAATACTTGTTTATTAGATGGAAATTTACTTCCAGTGATTACATGAGCGTAATGTCCAAAATGATAAACTCGATCATCATAACTCAAAGTAACTCCCGCCATATCGAAATTAAATTATTGAAATATTCAATGTATAATCGCTGAACTTCAGTCACTCATCACAGTACAAGAGACAGTGAGATACTGTTAAAGCCGTACTTTCTTTACCACAACAAGCCCTTCCACATGATTCACTGTTACTCCCTCTAGCAACGACCTTCCGCTTTATTGGGAAAAGGGTCTGGTAAACTATTTCATATTTGTCCATTGAGAGTTAACACCTACTTACCTATTGCTTACTTCTTAGAAAAAGTCACAATATGGGCTATTTCAAGAAATTCAGAATCTTGGAAGTACTTGCGGCACGTTTTCACCATAACCGATTTGACTCAGATTTTCAAGGGATTATTTTTTTAGGAATTGGAACCATTGTGGGGGTGCCGCAAACTAAATTCGATATTTCTTCTTAGTTCAGCCCGGCCACCCTAGCCCAGATATATGGCATCAAAATGAGAGTTAGCGATCATATGCCACTGTGTACAAATTTTCATCAATATTTCACACAATAATCTCATCTTGAAGTTTCTTTTTGCAAATTCCGCTACATCTAAAGTTAACACAATAAAATTAATGTAAACATACCGTCTTAAAGAGGATTGGAGATGCAACACTACCACCCACACACACACACGCGTTTTGTTAAGTATCAAACACAGCCAGAAAAGCAAAAGTATAGTGGTAGTATTTTATTCTAAACGTTTTGCTTCCATTCAAAATCCATTTATAGTTTGAGAAAGACTGTTCAACGTCGATAGATGTAATTGCTTAACATGTTGACTTTTGCCGAGACGCCACATTTGTTTCGTATAAAAAAATTTACTTTTTTGTCGTTTAAAAAGTCGCTGTACCTCAAATCGTAGGAAACCCAGGATTTTTTCTTATAGTTTAAAATTTTCATTTTACTGTCTCACCAATGCTGATAATTGAAACATATATTGTTGACCTGTGTCATCTAGGTTTACCTACTGTAGTACTGATTGGACGTCATTATACTTGCTATAACAATACGATGCTTCTTGTAGACAAGTTCTCCATCGTGTTAAAATGGATTCTGGAGGTAAGAGTGTATTTGAAAAAATTTCGTAATCAAACTTCTATACGAACTGGTGCTTTTAGAAAACCTTTCTTTACATCAGATATCAATGTATTAACATTAGGGTAGCACTTCCAAATAGTACGTCTCAGCGATTTTATGAAGCCCATGTATTAAGTACGTCATATGAAAACTAAGTAGTTAGTTGATATAATAAAATAATTGTTAACAGACATGAAAATACAAAACAAAGACAGCAATTAATAAATTAATAACTATCTTAGATATAATACAAACACAGAATATTCTTAATTTATTTTCAAAACTACTCAACTTTCAGTATACCTGTACCAATTGTTATTGAAATGTGGAATCAGCATGCTAATTTTACAACTGTACTTATAAAAATAATAAAGAAAGCAAATACATAATTAAGAAATGCATATTTTAGAATCTTAGTTTATTAATTAAATTAAATTAAATTAAGCAGTGTGTAGATTTTCTGCATTTGATCTCTTTTCTACGCAATTCTTTTGATTTTTTATACACGTCATTATTCTTAATCGACTTATTTATATTAACGTCCTAGCAGAGTTTAGCCACAGTTATTCTACCACTCAACGTACACACAAAAAACAACACAACAACTATTCCCTGCGACAATGCCATCTGCCGTAGCTGAGACTCGAAATCAGGAGAGGTAACAGCGACTAGCTGTGTTGTCTCACTCAACCACGGTCGAGTCCACTGCTCTGTATCGGTAATACATTAAAAATGTCACGAAACATCTAACCGCGGTTCGAACCCGGGACCTATGATCTGAAGCCTAACGCGTAAGCACTGAGCCACTGAGTCATTTAGTAATCGTTATTCTTATTTGTCATCTATCTATAAATTCTGTATCAGAAGTGAATTTGTACAAGTTGTTGATGCCATTGTCTGCTGAAGCCAAAGAGTTACTTTTCTCGTTAAAGCATAATGTATATTTTTTCATAATTTCTGTGTTCGTTTTCGCAGGTTACAAAATATTTATTCATGTGACCTATATAAACATTTTCATAGTTTCCATAAAAAATATTGTACACGTTTCAATAACAATAAGACCAAGTATACTGAAAATAAGGTAGTTATAAATTTTCTGAGTTTGTGGTTTAAGATACTTTGTACGTAACTTTTACAGTACCCAGAATTTTTAATAATAACATGGAGAAAGTAATCTGAATGTGAGTGCTGACTTCTTTGTGAGTACTTTATAATTAATTGTTTCGTTTTGTATTGTTTTGCATGCGTTATAATAATTATTTTAATTATTTTAACATCTTAATTAGTTACTTAGAACTTTTCAGTCTACTCTGTGATATTTTTGATATAGTTTAATTACTTTCGCACAGTAATAACTATTTAATGTAACAAAGGCCATGCCAGGTTAAGATAAGTGTCCGTGCCTTTGCAACCTTTCGATGGTTTCGGAATATCGTCGAGAAACCTTGCATATGATAAATTCATGTATAAGTAACAGAAAACTAAGTTAGTTTTCTGTTACTTATAAATGTTTTTTTATTATGTATTCTTATTATTAAACACATAATTTTTTTTTTCGATGGAGCTTTGTAGAAAATATATGTATTATGAAAAATACATCTCGTTATTTCAAAAAATTTTCAGTACGTGTAATAAAAGCAGTTGTTCATTTATATATTTATTAAATCGAGTTTCTAACCAATTTATACTCTTTTTCATTATTTGTTGTAATTAGTACGTAAGTAAATACATTATTGTTTAGTGTTACTCTGGTGTTATAATTTCTGAACCCACGATACAGGGTGTTTACTAAGGGGAGTGTAAGCACGTAACATTATCTTTGCCAATTTGACTACGTTGCCCCTTCGATAGAGTTTTGTAAAAAATATATTTTGTATGGTGTATAATTAGTAAAAAAATGGTGGTGGTCGCTAACGTGTAAGTACGTATTTAAATTTTTCAAAAAAATCAAAAACATCAATCTTTGTTTTCTTCATGAAAAGATTTCCTGAAAATATAATTAATAAATTGTCTTGAGTAAATTTACAATATATGTGAAATACAAACAAATTGGTTCACTTGATTAAGAAAAGTTTTTGAGGTCAAAATTTTTTGTGGTAGCATCTTACGTAAAGATACATCGCTGGAAGGAACCACACGCAAAAAGGTTGCAAAGGTACGGACACTTATCTTAACCTACCATGGCCTTTAATGATAGGAATACTACGAAAGCGTAGAAGGGCCACAGCAAAATTTTTTTAGATATAGGTTAGATTTCTGATTTGTACTCAGAATTGCGACTTAAAAATAATTTTGTTGTTGTGGGTGCGTCTACTATTTAGTAGAATATAATAAGTACATAATAGGATTATAAAATAAAAAATAAAAATTACACAGGTCTAAAAAAAAAGGTCTTGTTCCTATATATTAGTTGTTTAAAAACTGTTTGTCAATAAAGACGAAAACTGAATGTAAGTACCTGATGTGCTCATCCAGATATACTAGTCTTGTCAGTGTAAAGTATAAGTTTGGAAGTATAGAAAGGTAGAGGATATTCAGCTTTTTGTTCTCAGAGTGATACCAGATAGTCCACTATTCATACACTTTTTTTATAATTTTATCCGAAATCCAGTTGAGGTTAACTGTTTTTCATTTTTTTGAGTATTGTTCAGATATTTACTATTTCATTGTCATGTCGACGATGATGATTCAGCACAATTCATGGTACCATCTATCTCAATTACACATGAACAACACCAATTTAGTAACAGAAGATCTTTAGACGAATTCCCATAGATAAAGTCAATCACTCAGCTAACCAACAAAAGTATATCCGGTTTACGGTATCTTTCGTGACAAGCGATCGTTATGAAAATGATGATGTTATTATACGTAAAAACCCTTTGGGCTTGTGTGATTTACCGAATACTCCAGTCATCTGGTCACCTAAGGCACATCAAATTGTTATTAAATCAGTAAAAGTAATTTACTGTAATCGATGCTCTACACGATGATGTGTAGGTAATATTTATTGTCTGTTTTGTTGCATTTAAATGTTGAATATTAACGCATTTAGCTGTCAAACTCTCTGATTATCGTTTAATTATATAAATGATATGTTATTAAAATAATTCATTTTTATTACATGTTTCTAAAAAAACGTTTTGTATTATTATAATTTGCATATATTATATATTATACTATATTCACTATGGGAAAAAAAATTGCAAATTAAAGCGATTACGCAATTATGGTGTATTTCATATCAATAATATAAAAACTTTAATCAGAAAATTGAAGCGAGTCTAGAATATATATAACTATATTTAGTGCTTGTCTTATTAAGTTTCTATTTGTTTATTCCTAATTTACTCAAATCGTAATTCAGCTAAAAAGATCTTATGGAGAAATAATTATTTTCGTTCATAGTTTTTTCGTCTGTTGGCCTTGTTAGTATCCATTGTCCCATCTGCATTTTCCAACCCCAATTAGCTGGTGAAGCAGGAACACCTTCCCTGTTCAAATGTGCCCAAACCTGACCTACTTAGTGAGCTGCACGGATGCTATTAAAATGATGTATTTCATGTCCTTCATTGTGTTTAAAATAAAAATTCGAATCTAATATAGTGGATCCAAGATGGCGGTAAAACATTCTAATATCATAAAAAAAGAACATGTGGTACAATACAACAGGGATTCGGTCTAAAAATCAGTGCAACGAAAATCAAGGCAAATGAGTTGTGGAGGGAGTGACTTTACGTACACCGTGTATATACAATGTTCTAAGGGAATTCTTCAAATGTCGTTCTATATGACTTGTAAAATGCACATTTCAAAGGAATTGTCTTTATCATCAAATGCCGTATAGTCAGGGTTTGAGTGTTTGCCGACCCTACTATATTCTGAATCACTTTTATTAATTCTTTAGAGAGGCACATATCTGCCCTTTATTTCCGCAAACGCATTATGCCCCCTCCCTCCCTTCCTATTGCTTGGATTGCGATATATATGTTTTTAAAATAGATATAAAAAATCCTCACTTACCTGTAAGCTTTTATCTGAAAAAACTACTAAAAAGTAAAAATAATTTTTTTTAAATTCATACATATGGAAACCAAAAGCTTTGGGGGCGGTCATATAATTGCATAGTTACTTTGCTCAATTGACCACCCCCAAAGCTTTTGGTTTCCATGTGTATGAATTTAAAAAAAAAATTATTTTTACTTTTTAGTAGTTTTTTTCAGATAAAAGCTTTTTCTTAAAAATACTTTTTTTATATAATTTTATTTTTTACTTTTCAGTCCACTTATTTTACAAACAGACAGACAAAACCCTTTCATTTGCCACCGCCATCCACCCCTCCCCTCTCCCGTCTTCTCACCCCTGACATTACTTCCCACTTCTTCCCTCTTTCCACCACTTCCCCTGCCCTTCCCCATCTCTCTCCACCTCTTTCCACCCTATTCCCACCTTTTACCACCTCTTCCCGTCCCTTCCAACCTCTTCCCACCTCTTCCCACCCTTTTCCTACCTCGTCCCATCCCTTCCTCATCTCTTCCCACCCCTTCCCCACCTCTTCCCATCCCTTCCTCACCTCTTCCACCGCTTCCCCACCTCTTCCCACCCCTTTCCCACCTCTTTCCCACCTCTTCCCACCCCTTCCCCACCTCTTCCCACTTCTTCCCACTTCTTCCCCACCTCTTCCCACCCCTTCCCCACCTCTTACCACCCCTTCCCCACCTCTTCCCACCCCTTTCCCACTTCGTCCCACCTCTTCCCCACTTCTTTCCACCTCTTCCCTACCTTTCCCCACCTCTTCCCACCCCTTTCCCACCCTTCCCACCTCTTTCCCACCTCTTCCCACCCCTTCCCAACCTCTTCCCACCCCTTTACCACCTCTTCCCACCTCTTTCTACCCCTTCCCCACCTCTCCCACGTCCGCCATATTGAATTTAGAATGACGTCACACACTTTATCGTATTTTACTCATCAAACCCTTTCATTTGACACCCATATCAACGGGGTTGTGACTAAAAAGCAGTTCCGCCATCTTGGGACGTCCGCCATCATGAATTTAAAATGACGTCACATTGTTTATCGTATTTTACTCGTCAAACCCTTTCATTTGATACCCATATGAGGGGGGGTTGTGACTAAAAAGCCGATCCGCCATCTTGGGACGTCCTCCATATTGGATTTAGAATGACGTCACATTGTTTATCGTATTTTACTCGTCAAACTCTTTCATTTGGTACCCATATCAGGGGGGTTATGACTAAAAAGCCGATCCGCCATCTTGGGACGTCCGCCATATTGGATTTAGACCGATAATGGCTATACTATGTTGCATTGTCACTGGACTTATACACGTGTGCCAAATTTCAAAGCTCTAGCTTAATTAGAACTAGTCGAAATTCAGCTTGCAAGATTTGACCTAAACCAACAAACAAACTTACAAACATTGCAAGTTAAATAAAAGCTTTTAAAAACCTCTCTTCTCAACCTTTTCCTTCGCACTCAAAAACGCATTTGAAAAAAAATTCAAAAGGTTTTTCCCCTCCCACAAGTTTATTTATCTGTAAAAGAAAAAAAAATTGTTCAGTCAAATATTAGAGGTAACAGCTAACAAATTCCATTTTGGTTTTTAAAATTGCTCGACGGGAAAACAGTTATAAGAGGTATATAATTTTCCTTTCACTACCAACCCCCTTCCCACCAATTAACCCACCACCCTCATCCTCCAGCTCCATCTATCCTTATCTATTTCATCTATTTCAAAACAATCTCATCCCCCGAAGTCCTTTTTTTCGCGAAAAAATCAAGGAATAACTTTTTTGTATATTACTGTTACGACAAAAAAACGAGTATTTTCAAAACAATTTTTCACGAAAAGTTACCGTCCGATTTGAAAAAACTTTAACCAGATTATGCGTTTCCGCGAAATCTTCAACTTTTTTTTGTCGAGTCAATAATAACAAAGTCATCGCGGAAAAATGTGTTTTTGCGAAAAAACACCGAAAAAGAACAACCTAATTAGTTTTTATTAAAATTTCTTTTTACCTTTTCTCCAAAACTATAGTCTTTAGATTCCATGTTATATAAGGTTTCTTGTTTGTCTAGTCGCTCCCTCAAAAAGTTATCTGAATAAACAACACCGCCTAAATTTAGGTGGTGTTGGAATAAATGAAGATTGCATTTGCAACTTGAGTTCATTGATTGATTGATTGATTTACCAGCGTGCGGTAGGCATTGCTGCCACTCCCAGGTTATACAGCTGGGCCTGCTACGTCCACGCTGGGTTGGACTAAGGTCATGCTTGTTGCCAGCAGCGAGAGCCACATGGCGCATGGTAAAGGAATGTGGGATGGGAGGTGTAGGTATTTGTGAGATGCGTTACCGCATTGTGTCGTGAGGGAGCGTTTAAGCTCCCTTTTTTTTTG
Organism: Rutpela maculata; assembly: GCA_936432065.2. NCBI lineage: Eukaryota > Metazoa > Arthropoda > Insecta > Coleoptera > Cerambycidae > Rutpela > Rutpela maculata. Next base: position 119,540,994 of record OW386285.2, read on the forward strand.
TATTTTTGGTTCTGGACTTCTGCCTATTCTGGGTCTTCTTGTGAGATATGTTGCCGCGTTGTGTCGCTGCTGTTTGTGCTTCTATTTTTGTACTTCTGCTTCTACAAGCCTTCTTCTTCTTTTTCTGAGACTTCTGATTCCTCCGTTTCTGATTCTGGTAGAGTATATATCGCTCCGATTTCTTTGTGGAAATTCATTTTTCCCCTCGCTTTTCTTTCCCAGTATGTTTGGTTCTTTCCCAGTTTGTTCATGATCCTCTCGATTGTTGTTTTCCACGTGTAACATGGTCTCCCTATTTTTAGTTTGCTGTTTGATTGATTGATTGATTGATTTACCAGCGTGCGGTAGGCACTTCTGCCACTCCCCAGGATTATATAGCTGGGCCTGCTACGTCCACGCTGGGTTGGACTAGGGTCATGCTGGTTGCCAGCAGCGAGTGCCACATGGCGCACGGTAAAGGAACGGGGGATGGGAGGTGCAGGTATTTGTGAGATGCGTTACCGCGTTGTATCGTGAGGGAGCGTTTAAGCTCCCTTTTTTGTGTTTTTGGTTCGCCTTCTTTTTCTGAGTCTTCTGATTCCTCGGTTTCCAATGCTGGGTTGGATTTGGGTCGTGCTTGTTGTCAGCAGCGAGAGCCACATGACGCATGGTACAGGAGTGTAGGGTGGGCAGTGTAGTTGTTTTTGAAATGCGTTGCCGCATTGTGTTCGTGATGTTTATGCTCTTCTTTTTTATGTTTCTGCTTCTACAGATTGTCTTCTTCTTCTGAGTCTTCTGATTCTTTCGTTTCTGCTTCTGGTAGAGTATATGTCTGTAGGTATATGTGAAATGCGTGGCCGCAGAGTGTCATGATGTGGAATGTTTGTGCTCCTCTTTTTGTATTTCTGCTTCTACAAATCTTCTTCTTCTTCTAAGTCTTCTGATTCCTGGGTTTCTGGTTCTGGTAGAGTACATATCACTGCGATTTCTTTGTGGAATTCATTTTATTTTTCTTCTTTGCTTTTCTTTCCCAATATGTTTGGTAGTATGTTCATGATCCTCTCGGTTGTTGTTTCCCACGTGTAACCTAGTCTCCCTGTTTTTAGTGTAGAATTTAATGTAGAATTTTTCACTTAACAACGAGCACAATATTGACCTGAAAACCATCACTTGATAATTTACCTAGGAAAATATTATGAAATTAGATTATCAACACTATATTATAACACCCACAGCGCAAAGAACATGCAATATCATAAAACACACTCCTATTTAACCAGACACCAACAAAAGTCAAAAATCCCCAGTCCCTAACTGTGATGCTTCTCTTCCCTTCCATTCTCTTCTCTTTTTGACTTGTTCTATTGCATTACACCAAAAACTGTACCTAGATCCGGATTATGTACGAAACCAATCACTACTCACAAAATCGTTAATCGCACATCCCGAGGTATGTATTACCCTTCAAACACCCATCACCCACATGACAGCTCAAAATTTGTTATCTCTATTATTTCCCTGCTTCCTGTACACAGTCTCAATTGGCGTGTTGTCGTCTTCTTATTGGTTGTTGAGGTGAAAAGTTATGATTTCGCCTTCCTCTTGGTGTATTATTATTGTCCTCTTCAAGTTTGCTGTTGTTGCTATCGTCTCCTGCCCACCCCAGAAACCGTCTTTTCTCAGGTCTCCGATGAACGCCTCTGTCTTTTCCTTGTTGATGCTTTATTGATTTTAACAGGGTTCCGGTTCGGTGATGGATGCTAGCATGAACGGGGTGGAATAGTCTATGTTATTTCGTATATAGTCCGGTACTTGTTTTCGTTTATTTTTTGCTTTCTCTTCTTCCTCCAGTTTATCTCCACTGTTGCTATGGTATGCCTCTTCTCGTGTATGTGTTATCATTTCTTCTGTATTTCACCCTCCGCTTTAACGCCCCTGACTCGTTCCCCCGTTTCTGTGTCTACCATATGATCTTTCGTTCCTATGTTCTATCTTCGATCCATCATTCTTGTGTATATATATCATTTCCTAGGAAAATCTGTGCATTCCATTGAACTGCAAGAGGTTCAGCGCCCCGGCGTATTTTACCGATAGTACGTCTCTGGTTGTCTATTTGTTACCCAAGTCGCGGCTTGTTTATCTAAGAAGCCCTGTTTATCTTAAGGAATAATACACTTCAGTAAAGCCATAAATTTATGGCAGCTGTTAACATTTTCAAGGGTTTAGGTGTACAATCACTTCTCAGATTTTCTAAGAAAGTCGTTTGAGTCAGCCCCTCAGCAGTTTGTTACAGCATTTATACACACTCCACAAAAACACACTCTTTTTAATACAAATACAAATTATGTCACTCACTTAACTTTAAAATTATATCATTTACACTTTGTATATAGCTAGAATTTGGACCTAAAAACACTGCAGGCACTTCTTGTTAGTCATTAAGAAATAAATAAACTTGGATAAATAAACTTGGGTGGCGGATAGGTACTTTAAAAATGAAAATGGGTATACTTAGCTTATATTCCCTTTATTTATTGCCTGGTCCTTTAAGCTTGTTCCTTTAGCATATCTCTGCACTAGGTTCTGCCACTAAATAACTCTGTATTAGTTATTTTCAAATATTAATTTTATTTCAACTTTGTTCTTTTGTTATCACATATCAATTTACGCGGGATGTTTTGGGCTATAAATTATAAGTTTTATCAAATTTAGCGGACTTATATCTGGTGTTCTCGCGTTTAAATGGGAGCATTTTTCGGACGCGTCCGCTCGCTCGGGAAGCACGATTCGAACTCTCAGATTGCATTTGCAACTTGAGTTGAAAACGAATTAATAAAACTTGAAAATTTTTGTTGCGTGTGACCTTTCAAACGAATTATCACATTATTTCCATTTAAAAAACCGCTGCCTAAGGAATCACTACTTCCACATCCAGATTCTCTGTCCAAGTCACTCACAACGAAAAAACTTTGTATGTGAAAATAATTGTTTATGGAACTTTAATAATATAATATTTGAAATCCTCTACCTCAAAAACCCATAAAACGACACCCCACATAGGTAGTGGGGTGGGGGTGGTGATAGGGGGTGGTAGTGGGGGGTGGATGAAGTAAAAAAATATTTTGAGGTTTCTGGTTCCTGTACATGCACTAAATCGCATTTTTTTTCATCCCCTTTAATAAGGAGGTGGGGGTGGTAATGGGGGTGGCTAATGCCAAAAATTTTTTTGAGACCTCAACTTCTCTTGTTTATACTAAATACCAATTTCATGGACTCTTACCTGCTTCATTTACCCATTTACCTCAAATTTACCCCAATTTACCCCCCAACCCTTCGACGGAACAAGTTGAAAATATAATCTAGTTCTAGATCTCGTTAAAGTGCATATGTGTACCAAATTTCAAGTCAATATCTTAAACGGTTTCAGAGTAAACGTGCGCACAAAAAAAGTTACAGACAGACAGACAGACCGACAGACAGACCGACAGACAGACCGACCGACAGACAGACAGACCGACAGACAGACAGAATTTTTTTTTCGCTCAAACTTAAAATCTCGACGTTTCATGACATTTTAAGCCTATTTGGACAATAAAAATTTTTAAAAATTTTTTTGTCGTTACTATACTTCCACTGGACGTGGAAGTAATTGTAGGGGATGTGGTTATAGCATAAATTAATGAGGCTATTTGCAAGTATTTTTATATTGCAAAAGATGTCCCCCTCGAAAATGAAATTCACGTTTCTAAATGTTTCTTAAAAACACAATGTGAACTACCCTGGACCCGTCTGTTTCGCTTTTAATATCCAACCCTGTATAATGGTTGAACAATATATAGCATACTCTTCACAGTTGTCTCAATATAAGCTATATTTGTAATTTTAATCATTTTCCAGCTTGATTGGTGAGAAACTCGTCCATATATCATTCAGTATTTTTATTTTTGCAAAATTATATCAAGACGTACATTCTTCATAAATATTTTTTCTTCAAATATTTCATAACCATTGTATTTTTTGATGAGATTTTTTCAGAAACAGTAGGTTTCTTACTCTAGCTAACATTCACTTACTGTCCAAATATCAATTCATGCGGTCTTTTCTTCCTTGAGTCATAGTGCTTACAAAAGACGTGACGGATTTACAGACGGACGGACGCACAGTGGGCCACATTATTTATTTAAGAGCTCATAAATAGATTTTTGATCAGTCGCCAAATACAAAGCCAATATTGTTACAGATAACTAAAGCAAAATCGTGCATAGTTATTTTAAAAAAATGGTGAATTCCTTGCTATATCCCTTCAAGCAGTAGGCTCCAACAGCGCGCGCAACTGTGGTTAAAATTGGTGTTCACTGTGAGAAGATATGTCGACCTAATTAGAGAGGTACTGTGAAGTTTTATCATGGGAACTGTTAGTCAAGGTATGTATATTTGTTATTTATATCATTATACATGCATAAGATAGCAGGTTGAGTTAATAAAAATAAAAATATCATGAAGCTGACTTAGAATTGCACTAAAAGGTAACAGAAACAGTAACTATTTACTACATTGAAAATCATATTCATTGTACTTTATAAAAATGTACATTTTAAGTGGTAGCGGGCGGTAAAACATTTTTAAAAATTTTGTTTTAGAGAGGCGTATCATCATTTCGCGCAGTGAATTGTTTGAAGTTTTTAAGACCTTACTGGGCCTATTCAATCTCTGAGTACTGAGTCGATCCTGATTGATTGAATACTTGCCAAAGCCGAATTGAATGAACATGAGTACTCTAAGAAATTAAAAATTGATATTTCTACCAAAATAAATTCATTTATGACTCTGTTGAGACAGTATTAGCTACATAGCTAAAGAAACAGCAAAATTGTTCGTAAATCTCTACAGCTTGTTTTACATTCCAGTAACAATACATACAATTCTGGCTCATGGAGGAGAAGTTATCAAATCGGTATTGCTTCTGATTGTCCAGTTGTCGGAAGAGGAAATGGAAGCAAACAGTAAACGGCAATATCGTAAATACAGCACGAGGAAAGTGTTTAGATCCAATATCTAAAACATACATACTAGACACGTAAAAGTGGACTCCTTTCGTTTGAAGTAATCTCATTGCTTTTGCCATTAAACCCTTCAAATACTGATGACAATAGTGATAACGAATAAAGTATATTTATGGCCTACATTGTACAAATATTTAGAATTTTAACCTCACCACAATAAAATTGTGGGAAGTTACTAAAATTAGTCTAAATTCGAAAATTGAGATAACATCAAATCTTTATGTTTTGGGGTCCCAGAACCTAAAAAGTGGTTTTTGAAAACTGTGTGTGTGTGTGTGTGTGTGTGTGTGTGTGTGTGTGTGTGTGTGTGTGTGTGTGTGTGTGTGTGTGTATGTATGTTAGCACGATAGCGGCGAAACTACTAAACGGATTTGGATGAAACTTTGCATGAGGGTTTCTTTAGTGCTCCAGAAGATCTGAAAAGGTTTTGGCTGAGATCGGATTACGTTTAGTGCCATTTTGGCATGACAAGTTGTTTATTTCATGATTACTTACAATTTGTAATCGAACCATTGAAAAACAGTGAAAATTTCGATTTCCACGGTATATCCCACTTGCACCTTTTCGATTTGGTTTCCGTGAAAAAAATTAAAAACAAAATAATAATCTATAGAGTCACGCTTCTTGTGTAAGATATATTTTATAGTCCAACCTAACGTTCGATAAACTAGTGTGTTAAAGCGTGCAGACTATACACGTAAAGATATCATACTAGTTGTGATATTTCGCGAAAAAAGTGCAGTTAAAGTTAGTGATAGCTGTGTAAGGCCTACATAACCCATAAGGAGTCCGTGTGGTTACGGACGGTCCTTAACTGGGCCCAAAGTAATTTTTTACCCAAAACTATTAAAAGTGACAGTAACATTAAAAGTCTGAGAAACTTGAATACGTTTCCGGCGCAACGGCGGAAAAATTTCCGGCAATCACATTATACTAAAAGCATTAACATAACCTAAAAACCAAACTAAGTGCAATACCAACCTAAACATTTTCGATAACTAACTGTCAAGAAATAAAATCTCCCAGCAAATGTTAGAACCAGAATTTTTGACAGTTTGGCAGATTTAGAACTAACAAAGTTTAGCGACAAGAAATTTGAGCTGTCAGTTTTCAAAAATAAATAAAAAATATAATGGACCTTTATTGAATATTTGAGAAGTTCTCTTTAAAACAACTCACCCGTATTTTTTGTTTTTTGCGTGCATCTTTTCTACAGAGGAAATTATTATATTAAATGAATTTAAAATTGGCGTCATTATTTCTTCACTAATAACGCATTCGGCGAACGGACCAATCAGTATACTCTAGCACCCTTGGTAGAGGCTACATACATGTGAACAGATTGTACGTATAAGTGTTTGTCTCTTTCTAGCTTTACCGAATTGACAGACATGACATATCCCACTGCATTTTATCTCCGTATGATTCTTTTGCAGAACTAAAAACAGGTGTTCTAATAAAGTAGGTACATTTAAATTATATTAAATAAACAAGACTTTATCTATATCAGTGTTCCCTTTAAGTAATGAAGTTTAGGTGCTATTTAATGACTTACCGCTTAGTTTTTACATTTTTGACTTGTGCTGACAAAAAGTTCATGTCTGAGATATAAAAGTCATTTACCATTTCACTGTCAATAACACAGCCCCACAAAAAAAAAGTTCAGACCAGCGAACCAGACCCATGTATCCCCATGTATTTTCGGTCACTGAATCCGAATCCGAGGTCAAAGAAAATCGTACACCCCCAAAATCTTTAGCTAGAGCCAAAAAACACCCTTGGACTGGGGTAAAAAGAATATTAAGCTACGAGAATAGTTGTTACATCCTAATCGATCGAATTATACAAATTAAGGTTAAACAGCAGCTTATATAGCTGATATGAATTCAATAAATAAAATTTAGTAATATAATATATATATTCGAATAGTTTCTTTAAAAAATAACATTTTTAAATAAAATACATATTATTATTGTTATTTGATAAAATTGTTATTATATGTTATTTTGTTTTTTTCTTCCGGGTGCTTGGTTACTTCAGCCTGGGGTGTGTGACTTATATTTACCCAGCAAGTGAACTGATCGCCACACTACTCCCCCGCTAAGAAAAAGATCAGTCAGCCATTCAATTCGTCAATAGCAAAACGAACTTTCTTAATCAAAGGTGGAGTGACATCACATTTGTCAGATAATAAATATGCTGGTTTAATCCTGTCAATGTTTACCGTGACGGCTTTAGTTCCTTTAACAAAAGTAACCAATTTATCTGTACGGGACAACACTTTAAAAGGTCCATCATACAGCGGAGTAAAAAATTTCTTAAAATGTTCTTTCCGAACGAAAACAAAACTACAATTCAAGATGTCTGGACTGACAAATAATTTGTAATTAACGTGGTAAACAGGTGGAATGAACGTTAAATTATTAAATGAAGTACGTAATTTAGTAATAAAATAAGGAATATCCGGACAAGTATATGATTTAATAAAAAATTCACCAGGTATTCGTAAAGTTTGACCAAAAACGGGTTCTGCGGAGGAACATTGCAAATCGTCTTTAGGGATGGTTCTGAGAGCTAATAGTATGATAGGAAGTTCATCTACCCAATGTGGTGTAGAAGACTTAGCTTTCAGAGCAGTTTTAAGAGATTTATTAAACCTTTCAATCATTCCGTTCGAGGAAGGATGATATGCCGTCGTACGAATTCTATGAAATCCCAAAAATTTTGAAAATTCTTTGAACAGTTTTGATTCAAATTGAACGCCTTGGTCGGTTGTCACTGTGACAGGGACACCGAATCGACAAACATAATTCTGAAATAACGTACGCGCTACAGTTTCCACAGTAATATCCTGAAGTGGATAAGCTTCGGACCATCTAGTAAAATGCTCGATCACAGTAAGAATATAAGAACAACCTTTAGAAGGAGGTAATGGTCCTATTAAATCTATATGTATGTGGTCGAATCGTCCTTTAGGTATATCGAAGTCATTAATCGGGCTCCTCGTATGTCTTGTCACTTTATTAGTTTGACAGCTAATACAAGTTTTTGCCCAGAGATTACAATCTGAAGTCATTTTAGGCCAAAAATAATTTGTAGAAACTAATGTTCTAGTCGCTTTGATACCAGGGTGAGACAAACCATGAAATATATCAAAAATTGTCCATCTATAAACGATAGGGACATAAGGACGAAGTTTAGGACGGGAAACGTCACACCAAATAAACTTGTCAGAAAGTGGAATTCTAATTTTCTTTAAATGAAAAGTTCTCTTTGTGTGAAAGATGGTGTGAAAACTACCCCCCATGTAAGATTTATCTATAAAAAGTTTCAGTGACTTCTATAAAAATTCGAAACACCTGCGTTGTGTGGAAGTGAGAAGAAACTAGACTATGTTCGACGCTGTGCTTGAAAACCACCCCCATGGGGTTTCGAGATGCTACCCCCATATCCGTAGGACGCTGGAAGTGTGCATCACGATTTTCCCTAATCATAGCATCCATAAAAATGTAAATCCGGTTAGTTTCTCTCTGTTTTTCCAACATCCTAGGGATATAGGGATGGCACCTCGCAACCCCATGGGAGTGGTCTTCAAGCACAGCGTCGAACATAGTCTCACTTCCGCACAACGCAGGTGTTTCGAATTTTTATAGAAGTCACTGTAACTTTTTATGGATAAATCTTACATAGGGGGTAGTTTTCACACCATCTGAGGGTTGACACTGTGGGACGTTGATGGTACGTAAGTTTCTTGTTCTATTTTAAAGTACTACGCAAAATAGAAATCCTGTTGGATTTTACGTGTTCTCTTGTTTGTGTCCTTTAAACTTAAAGGTGGTTGTTCTCAACCCTATAGGGGCAGTTTATGAAGATTACGTCGGACCTGATGCAGTTTTTTATCACTTTAACAAAACTTAGACATTTTGAGCTTTTTCAGCAGTCATTATGTTTTTGGATCGATTTTTATAAATGGGGGCTAGTTTTCGCCCCTCACTGGGGGTGTGTTTCATATCTATTGTATGTACGCTGCTGTTTAACCTTAATTTGTATAATTCGATCGATTAGGATGTAACAACTATTCTTGTAGCTTAATATTCTTTTTACCCCAGTCCAGAGGTGTTTTTTGGCTCTAGCTAAAGATTTTGGGGTGTACGAATTTTTTTGACCTCGGATACATGGATCTGGTTCGCTGGTATGAACTTTTTTTTCTTTGTGGGGCTGTGTAATAGGAAGATTATCACTTGCTGCCTTCTCAAAACCTTTCTCCATTTTAATGTCTACACAGTGCACATACACTTAAATAATTTATAATAGGTCAGTCCTTTTAGTTGAAAACATCAAACTAATTGTAAAAGAAATAATCTAAGGTTTCCTAGACTTAGAATATTATCCCTAACAACATATCAAAAGTCTAGAAAAATCTAAGTATGGGAAATCCGCCATATTGGCCGACATCTTGGATTTTCTCTCGAAATCTATAAAATGCATATATTGCTCCGATTAACTTCAAATATATATCAAATAGAAAGTTTTGCAAGTGAATCAAGAGGAAGCTATATACAAACTCAAGAAGGACAGTCCGTTCATTCGAAATGTAGGAATACATGATGTAATCCAAACAACATTGAAGCATTTAAAAGGACAAAACTAGCTGCTTGTACTAGTAATGAACCTATGCTTCGATCACAAGTGGGAAAATTTCAATTCTATTGAATTGAAATTTGCCTATTGGCATCGTCTGTTTTGCGGGCAGGAAGAATAACGAACGTATCCTCCAGTAGGGACGATGAATGGAGTAAACAAATATTGGCAAGACTTGTATTTGTTGAGGACCTTCCAGTCGTAGATGCGGTTTACCACAATCAATGTAATGTAAACTTCAGAAATGGAAAAGCACTTCCAACAAGTTATGTGCCACAAAATGAAGCAAACAATGAAAAGCTGCAACTAAGAGGCCGACCACAGCAGAATGATAGAACAAATAGTTTTCTTCCTATACAATACTTCAAAAGTAATGATGAAGACCAAATAACCATATGTGACTTAGTGAAAAGAATGGAAGCAAATCTGAAGTTTTCTGGTTCAGAATATCATGCATATTCTGAACAGTATATGAAACAGAAAGTTACTGAATTATTAGGTGATAATGTAATATATACAAATACGAAAAGGCGAATAAATGTTGCAACATTTCGAGCAAGTGCTTCATCAATTCTTCATCAATACTACAATTCTCCAAAAGGAGATAATCAAGAGGCAGAAAAACAGAATAATTGAAACAGCTGCAAAATTTATTAGGAACGATGTGAAATCATTTCAAACCTCAAATGAATATTATCCACTGACTGAAGATATGGCTTCTGTAGACAAACCAATGAGAGTCTTCAAGTGTGTATGAAGACAGTAAATGGAGAACAAAATAATAAGAAATTAGCTCTATAGGTCAAGCGATTATGCAAGCAATAAAACCACGATTCTTTGTAGCACCTCTCCAACTGGGACTGGCGGTGCAAATGCACCACCATTTTTGTTCAAGGTTTTTGGTAGATTCTTTACACCAGCATGGTTTCTGCTCCTCCTATAGCGAAGTTCAGAAGTATGAAAGGAGTGCATCAACAACATCAAACCTTGATACATTGATAGATTCGCATCAGTTCGTTCAGTATGTTCCAGACAACATTGACCACAATATTAAGACTCTTGATGGATATGGCACCTTCCATGATATGGGTTCCATAACAGCAGTAACTCCTGGCAAGATCATATCTAGAGATGTTCCCAAGAAGGTAATCACAACACACGATCTTAATACTGCAGGAAGAATAAAAATTATACAATATCAGACACGGCAATAGTGTTTTAATTGTGTTAGTAGTTTTTTCAAAGAGTGTACAGTAATTTAAGCGATTTTGTACAAATTTAATAAAGTTTATTTAAAAACTTATACCGTATCATTATAATGTTCATAAATTACCTTCCTTTATGATTAACATTTTGTAATAAATGGAATATGATAGAAACAAAATTAGATAAAAGTCTTTATATGATTCCTGATTCAAAAAACTTTGTATTTGGTACATACTTGAAGTTAATCGGAGCAATATATGTATTTTATAGATTTCGAGAGTAAATTCAAGATGTCGGGCAATATGTTATGGCGGCTTTCCCATACTTAGATTTTTCTAGACTTTTGATACGTTGTTGGGGATATTATTCCTAGTCTAAAAAACTTTAGTTCTTTTACAATTAGTTTGATGTTTAACCTTTTGTTCGCCTAAAATGACTCGCCTATAAAAAACAAAGTTATAAAATCAAAATATTAGGTACGTACGATCACAATATAAATAAGAGAACATAACCTACCTATTTATTTAATACCTATTTTATTTCCATCAGTGTTGCAAAGTGTCAGTTATTTGTTGAGAGCCGACATGTAAAGTGTGTTTTTTCTCTTAATTATTATCATTTTTATTATAGTAGATGGTAGTATTCAATGGTAATTCATTATTTTCAAAAGCGGAGATAAAAAATAGACATTCTTTAGTGAAATAATTAAAGCATTTTCTCATATTCATTAGGAAACATAGAAATAGTCTCATCGGCAGGCTTTCAGACGAGATGTAAGATTCAGAAACGTCAACAGATTAGGTTAATGTTCGTATAAATCGGAAAATTGTTTAATTTTGATTGGAAGGTCCGCCGATGACGTATATTTGAGCGCGTTTAGTTGTTTGAAATATGAAGTACACAATATTATATGATATGACGTGTATATTCAATATTCATTATGTGTTAATAAATGATTTATGACATAATAAACATCAAAGATATCTTGGTTTCAGTTGAAAATCAAGTTCAATTATGTGGGAAAGGTCCATTAAATAAGATCGTTCATATTTTTTAGTGGTCTTTTCGGCTTCAAAGATCCACCGGGTGGGGAGCTTCCAGCCGTTTTATGTAGCTGCCGATTTTTTTTATGTTTTTAATAAACCAAACTTTCTTAAAATGTATACGTACTTTTATTGAATACCCTAAGCTGTAAATATATGAAGGTATTTATTTATATTTTAACCCCCCCCCACCCCATCCCCTCCATCTTCAACTTTCTTCCCATTTTTTTTTACATAATTACTTATTGGATCAGTTACCCACCTCACAATACATGTATATTTTGAATTCCAAGTTTCTAGATTCAACCCTTTATTTTCGCACCGCTAATATTACAATCTGGCTCATTGTGGGGCGTTTTGAAAGTTGTTGGTAATTTGAATTTGATGACTAATTCTAATATGATATTAAATTAACTTTTCTGTGAGCTATATTTACCGATTTAAAAATATGAAGACGTAATATACTCATTTACGCATTTGCGAAGAATATAATAATAAGGGTCTTCTAAAATCATGAGTTTTGAATAACCCTTTTAATTAGATCTCTACAGAATAAATTCAGTAGGTACCAAAACAAGTGATTGCAACTTTATCTACAGCAATTTTTAAATGTAATACTCCCCTAATATTGACAAGAGATGATCATTGTATACTTTTAAACTTTCCAATGTATAGCGCCAAGAGTCACTAACAATATTCCCCAAGCAAAATCAATATAAAAGAGAATAACTTCTATCGTTTTTAATTGATTACATATAGGGTAAAAGCGAGTCGAGTTTTTCATTTTCCACAATGTTAAAAAGCCATTTTCCTCGAAGTGCTCCATTATTGTGTCGTAGACATCGGAGTTGGCAAAGCCATTAGATCAACAGGTTTCAGCGTTTAGTTACGGTCGGATGGCCTTATATCAACAGAAACGATTACCGATAGTTCAGCAGAACAAAATACCGAGGCACTCAATAACAGCAAATCTCTCTTTATTTCGCGACATGTTCGACTGGATTGGTTGTTTGGCAGTTTGCAGTATTTTAAATGAGCTTTATTGAAGGTACAAACAGTTTCATTTGAAAATACATTATAAATTCTAGTTTAAGAATAACTGCGATAAATAAAAAACGGAGAAATATTTAAACATGCACGAGAACATGCATTTTAAATAATATTGCACCAATAGGCAATTACAATGCATTTGAATGAATTTTACTTGTTAATAAATTCCTAATCGTTGGTTACAAATATACAGGGTGTGCCGCTAAAAACTTGTAACTTTCTTATTTTTAAAGCGATGACCATGTTGGGCACATCAAATTGTAAACATTTTTAAAGCCTTTAAACATGCATACAGAGTGATTAAAAAAAAATTCAGAGTGATAGCACTCGCACAAAAAGCTACAATACTAGCTACTTGTAGCACGGTTCGAAGAGTGTTGGCCCATGAGCAAACCGCTGGTCGTTTAGACCCCGGTTGACCATGAACCACGATATCCAACATTTAGTTGTGTAGAGAAAAAAAATGATAATAATAATGACGGCCAATAGGCCGCCGTTCACGCCTAAAATGCGTCGAATAGCCGCCAACTTAAGACGCGTCCATCACACACTCAATGAGGCAGTGCTGCGAACCACCAAACAGCACTGTCTCGACAGGATACGGATGCTAGTGGTTTGTAAAAAATCACTAGTGAGGCGGGTGAGGGGGTTGGCGGAAAATAAACTCTTCCGCCAAAAGTCCTCGCGCCTGTTCGAACCGCCTCCGCGTGTTGCAGAGAATCCGCCCACTGTAGATCAGGTGAAAAACTTCTGGAAAACGCTTTACCACTCAACCGAGACTCTCCACACTTTGAAACCTTTTGTCAAAGGTTTCAGCAACCACAGGAAGTGTGCCAACCAATAGGAAAACGCTTTACGAAGAGAAGCTTCCACTCAACCGAGACTCTCCACACTTTGAAACCTTTTGTCAAAGGTTTCAGCAACCACAGGAAGTGTGCCAACCAATAACTCCAGAAGAGGTTCGAAGAGCTCTAGAGGGCTCTAAGAACTTTACTGCTCCAGGTCCCGATGGGATAAATAATTTTTGGTGGAAAAAGTTACCGAGCACCCACCACCATTTGGCCAGAATTTTTAATGCCTGGCTAAATGGGGAGCAGCAAATTCCTTCTTGGGTAGTTAAAGGGCGGACAGTGGTGATCCCAAAGAACGGAGATTTGTCCAACCCAAAGAACTACCGACCGATAACCTGTTTAAACGCATGTTACAAGGTGTTCACGAGCATTTTGTACATGCGGGTACTCCACGCAGTTGAACTGGTTTACGAAGGGGTATATGAGCAACAAGGATCGAAGAGAGGTGTCACTGGCTGCAAGGAGAACCTGCTGATTGACAGATGTGTCACGCAGGATTCCGTGCAGTATAAGCGGAACCTCTCCATGACCTGGATCGACTACCGCAAGGCATTTGATATGATTTGATATGACATCGCATGAGCTTATTGTTCACTTGCTCCGATGTCTTGCGATACCCAGTCCTGTAGTGAGATGCATCGAAGAACTCATGCCGCTCTGGAGGACCCGCTTTACCATTACATCGGGTAACGATAGAGTCCAGACGGAGCCGGTAACATTCAGAAGGGGAGTATTTCAGAGAGATTCCTTAGCCCACTTCTGTTTTGCATCTCACTACTGCCATTATCCGTTTCGCTCCGGAAAGCCCGTGGATTCAACTGCGGTACCCCTGGTGATAGGAGGTATAAGGTCACCCATCTGTTCTACATGGATGACCTTAAACTTTATGCCTCCGGAGAGAGGGATCTACACCAGTCCCTCAGGGTGGTACAGGAGTACACGCAGACTGTCGATATGGAGTTTGGGTTGGACAAATGTGCATTGGTCCATCTCAGGAGAGAACGATGCGGGGACTACAGAGAGGACGCGCAGCTCATAGACGGAAGCATCTTACATCATCTAGATGCCGGAGAGTCGTACACTTACTTGCGTGTCGAGCAACGCTCCACCCAAGAAGTGAGTGTAGTAAAAAACGCTCTCCACGGCAAGTATCAGCACCGACTCCGACAGATCTGGTCTTCAGAACTGTCGGGGAAGAACAAGGTGTCTGCTACCAACATGCTTGCCGTTCCGATCCTTCTCTACTCCTCTGGAGTAGTGAAATTGTGTCGAGAGGAGTTGCGTCAGCTCGATGTAGGAACCCGCAAGAAGATGCATCTCAATAGGAGCTTGTATCCTAAATCGTCCGTTCCACGGCTATACCTCCCGCGACATCGGGGAGGCCGTGGACTCTTGAGTTTGGAGAGTCTCCATAACAGGATGGTTCTGGATGGACCCTGTAAGGTCATCAAGAGTTCGGATCCCCTCCTCTGCATGGTCCGGGACCATGAAAATGCAGGGGTAGGAGCCTTTTTGTTTAAGGCAGCACAGAGAGCAGCCGATGAACTTAGTCTCTCCTTCGACGTCGAACTGGTAAATCCCGACTCTGTCACCGAGTTGGAACCTGCTCGACGAAAAGCCCAAATTAAAGCCGCAGAACACAACATCTTTCTGCAGCTTCACACGGATAAGCCAATGCATGGGGTTTTCTATAAAAATATAGAAAACCTTGGCTTATCCGAAAGGCTGACCTTTGCCTTCTTAAGGTCAGCCGGGCTGAAGTCTGAGACCGAGGGATTCATAATGACTTGCCAGGATGGTGTATTCAACACCCTCGTCTATCGAAATCGTGTCATGGGTATAGAGGTCCCTGATGCCAGCTACAGGGCCTGGCGCAGGGCGCCAGAGACTTTGATGCACTTGTTGTCGGCTTGTCCGACATATGCAGTCTCTGCCGTTTTTTGAAATAATAATACCCTTATTACTAGAAAATATTTTTTATAAGAAAATTAAAATATTTCCTTACCGCTTTGTATAGGACTAAACTAACCTATTTAGTAATATCACCTTGGTTAACCTTCTCTATCTATTTATGTTACAAAAATTGACCTAGTCTCTTTTATATATGACTCTGATTAAAATCAAAGCCAAGAATAGTGTAGGTACTATATACATAATTTGCGTTCCGCATGGTAAGGTGTTTTGTTCTCTGTTAATCCGATGTCCGACCATGGTGATAATAGTAACACGACAACTAATGTTAGGAGCACGACTCTTCTATTATTTCAGCAGTCTTTTAAAGCTAACCGTTACATTTTATATGTAGTTATTTAGTATATGTGATTGCCTATTTGGGAGTTACTAGGATGATAAAGTTTGTTCAGCTCCCTAGGATTATTTATTATTCCCTATAAAAGTTCACACAGGGGCAGATCTGGACTATAAAGCTACCTTTCACTTCACACCTACTTGCATTAAATTGTAAATATAAAAATAAACAATACGTAAAAAGCTTAACAATGGGCAAAACGTTATATACCAAATATAGGGATTGCAATTTACCGGAAGTTTTAATAACCGGTAAATCGGTAAATAAAAATGTAAATAACCGGTTAACCGGTAATTACCGGTAAATTTTAGAATGAATAATTAGGGTGGAGAAAATGGCAATTGTCTTTTTTCATGTACAAAATTATCTAAATTTAACAAAAAACATTTTTATATACATATAATGAACAAACAAAAGGTTTAGAGAATATTATTTAGGTATTATGCAAATCACAACTTACACACTTTTTATTTATTATGAAAATCTACTACTTTCTGTATATTGTTGCCCTAATCTGGGCACGCTAATATACTAGTTAAGTAAATACTTTAAAACACTAATTATTGGAAAATCAATCAAAACTACTCTTCTAGCTAATACTGACGAAGTATTGAATTACATGATAGGATTTAAAGCAAAGAAAATTATTGAAAATACTTAAATCATTTAATCAAATTTAGTCATTCATACTTCGTTAGTATTAGCTAGAAGAGTAGTTGTTTTGATTGATTCTCCAATAATGAGTGTTTTAAAGTATTTCCTAACTAGTATATTAGCGTTCCCAGATTAGGGCAACAATATACAGAAAGTAGGTATATTCATAATAAATAAAAACTGTGTAAGTTGTGATTTGCATAATACCTAAATAATATTCTCTAATCATGATAAAAGCAAATAAATAAAAAATAATTAATTGTAAAAACTAAAGGTTTTTTATTAAAAGGAAAAAATATAAATGAAATAAATTTAAATAAATAATTATTCGGTAAATAACAAAAATATCAACTTAAATAACAAAAATTATAAACATAAACTCAAATAGGGCATTTACTGAATACATAATCTAAAAATACAATATTTTTTAAAACTAGCCCGTTAAAAGGATTAGTTTTTCAAAACTATATCTGTTAGTCGTCTGATATTTGTGCATAGAATACCACCAGCTGAAGATGCCCTTCTTCAATCGCCATTGATGGGTCGATAAGTTAATAAAAATTGGTAATAACATACTTCTAAATGTATCCCACGGATATTTGCGGCAGCGAAATATTCAATTTTCTGTAGCAAGATATTGTCAATGTCTCTCTTGTATTTCTTAGCTTGGTGTTTGGATTTTACTTTTTATAATATTATTTATTTATTGTTAAAAGTGCTCAGTGTTGGAACAGTCACTCTGTATTTAGTGAATACTAGTCACTGACATAAATAGAAATGTTGAATACGTGACATATCGTAAGTTCAGAATTTACCGAAATAACCTGTAAAAAATTAAAATAACCGGTAATTATCTTCATGTGTTTTTTGTCCTGATAACCGGTTAACCGGTTAACCGGTATTGCAATCCCTAACCAAATACCACGAAGAATAAATGATCTTGAAACATCCTGTTGACAGCAAATGTGGAATGTGCTGCCTACCAGCAAACACAAAAATTGTGGCTCTTAAATGAGCCATTGTACAGATTAATGGCTTTCTTATGGTACAGCGGAGCCTTCTGTGGACCATAATATATTATAGACAGGCGTACCATAACATGTTTTTATGAATTGACATATAATGAGTAGAAATGGTCAATTATTGAGCAACCATAAAAACTAATATTAAAATACTTCATGTAATTTTTTTACCCAAAGGGCCAGCAAAGGTAATTCGGCAATTAAGTGATTTTGCATGTGAATTGTGTAATATGAAAAACCTCTTAAGGGCGTCACCGAGCGACATCCGCCATTTGCTTTTTCTTCCTATGCTTGGCCTGGGAGTTAAAACTTTGCGGTTTGTACAGTTTGTTAAGTCCTTTAAGTACCTATATTTTATGTAACAAAGTGTGTTGTGATCTTATATGGTTGATTATAATTGTAGTGTGATTATAGAAAAACCGTAAGTTCTTCATCAGATAGTTCTCATCATGTCGCTTTCAAATAAATGTTTTATATAAAAGTCTGTACAAAATCCTGCATTTCAACATCAAGCCTATTAAGGAAAGATTTTTGTTTCTGTTGTCACATAAATTTTATCGTTTTAACTTTCTTATGTATAATAAATATCTTATTGTTAACTTACAACTTATTTTGCTTCTATTGATACCGAGATACCGACATTTCCAAACTTTTCAATTCACAAAAATCAATAATAATGGCATCGTTTGGTCTGGTATATAACATATTTTGGAGTATTGGATTATAATACTTTCAATACGTAGATATATATTTTGCTAACTTACTGGGTTCTCCTATGTAAATTTCCATAAAAAAAATATATAGCATAATCTAGTAGGTTATGTAAATTATAGGGCTGCTTGGAGGTGTTCCAATAATCCAATATATTGAAAAATTTGTGAACCAAAAATATGCTGGCCTAAAGATGGCATCATCAGTGGTCCATAGATGGTCCATTATTGTACGCTGTTGGCAAATTGAAGGATGGTCAGCTGCTGGCCGGTAAGACATTTCGCTTCGGGTCCGTTTATGGCTTTCCATAAAAGTACCAATTATGATAATGCTAGCGATGGTGCGCATGACCATTTATGTGCCAACTAAGATGTTAGTAACGTGGTGGAAAAATACAATATATTTAAATGTTTTTGGTCCCCAATTTTTAAAAAATATTTACTTTTTGGTAGAAAGCCTCTTTATCTTATTTACAATATACTTGTAGGTTTCATCTAAAATGCTTGTCGATTATAATACCTAGGTATTTTGAAAAATATTATTTTGAGTGTTCAGAAGATCACTTTCAAAGAAATCCGTTCTTTCCATATACTGTTGATCCAAGTTTGATCACGGTAGTACATCAATAAGAAATTGTTGACTACCGACATTAGACTCTAGTTAGTCAAACTAAACTGATCTCAGTCACTTTGTACCACAATAATACAAGAATTTTCTTAATAAACCATTGCATAATTGGAAGTAGCAGTGCTAGTATTTGGGGATTTACAGTCTCGAAATCGACATGTGGGGCTCAACTAAAGGATCTACAAAAACGAAAACCAGATTCTTATGTAAAGTTTCCTATCGGATTCAAAGATAGAATTCGCCGATTCATTCGGAATTGCAAAATTGGAGGAAACAGCATTTATTTGCAAAAATTACAAAAAACATGGAAATATGTATTTTATTATTTTTCACTCAATATCCCGCTTGCTATTAGAGATATTGAACTTAAATTTTAACAAGGTATTCTTTCAAACTTTTCTTTAGCTATAGTCAAACGAAAAGTCCTTCTCGCACAGTATATTTTTTACAAAACATATAAAATCCAAATATGTTGAACAAAAGTTCATGGTAAAATATAACATACGACAAACGCTTTTTTTTAGATGTTATATCCACTACGTAATCCTTGTCTCAAATTACATAGCTTCTACGTATTCGCTGATATACAAGCCGCGAGAAAGAGAGACGAGATTGCCGTGTTTCCACAGGTGAGTCACGCACTTAAGACTAACTGCGATGAACGTTGCTTAACTCTATGTTCAAAATAATTGAAAGTGAAAATAAATTTATTTTTAAATTAAATTTTACAATATGTTTTACCGGAATTTGGTCCGAGGGCAACTAGATAACTACGTGTACAGTCAAGACGCCTCTACGCTCACCCCTACACATCGAAATAAAGTGAAGTTTAAAACTCAAAGAATTCTTTTTATTTGAATTTTTTTATGTGATTGTTAGTTTTTCCATATTAGAGCTGCTAACAATGCGTGTGCTGTAACACTGGTAGTAACGTAGTTGTTGCAGCTATTACAAGTAGTCAACAAATATTTTTTTCCGGTTTTTATTAACTCATTTTGTAAAGAGAACCTCATACGGTGTTTTATAATAAATATTTTGAGCCTTTTAAATCATGGAAGATGAAAGTAGGTTTTTAAAATAATTAGTGTCATTGTATATCCATTATTTGATTGAGAAAATATTTGTAGAACAGAAATATATTACAAACAATGTATTATGTTTATATGTTAAGGAGACAGTGCAGAAACATTTTCAAAATGTAATCAGGAAGGCTTTTGATTCTTTAAAAGAGTTATAAAAACGGATTTTTATTCAATAACAATGGGCACAGAATTACAAAGTATAATTTATTTTTTAGTACCTGGGGTCATACAAGCGAGTGATTTATATGTAAAAAAAAAGATAGCTGTCTCTAAATAAGACTGAATTACTTTCTTTAAGAACACAAGCAAAACGGTTTATTTACAAAGATGTGCTTTTGTGCGACAAACATTCGAAGGGTAAATGGGAAATTCATCCCGGTTAACACTTTTAATAGACAAGCACAAATTTTAAAAAAGGAGATAGGTACAAGTTAATTTCTTATATGATAAAATTCAAAGGCATGATAATACCTTTATAGATATGACAGCTCATGAGCAGTAATATAATAACCATTGTATGGCCAATTTTCCAATTTCATTTTGTTATTCAATCAAACTTCGGCAGAAAAGAATCTTTAAATGTGATAAATATATGATATATTTGCAGCATGTAATTTATATGCTCATATAAACATTTCGCATAATGAAAATTATTATATCTTTGACAGTTCCAATAATCTTATGTTAAAATAATTTAGCAAAATAGGAAAATGTTTATATTTTTAGCAAACGTTCCCGCCAAGTTATTCGTGAAAAAAATATGTATTCGTTCTTATAATGTCCTAACATTTGAATTCTTCTTTTATTTTGTATAAAAACTTATCGAATCTAAGCAAAATATTTAAATTTATTACAGTAATTTGGATGGTTTTCCAATAAATTAATTCTTTGCGAAGAAACAATTATTCCATTTTCAATGTAATCTATGTATGTCTCGAGCAGGCATAGTTAAGTCACTGATGTCAAGTGGAACATTGGACATTGAATTGTATTTTATAGGGTTGAATGGGGTGCAACCTCTAAAACTTTGAATTTTGGAATAGAGCGCTAGCAATCCAAAGGTTCCTGCCAGCTCTTTGTTGAGTTGAGTGTAGCTGTCAGGGTCGATTTGTAATGTTGACGGAAGATGTGGCTTCTAGGTTAGCGAAGAGTTCAGGACAACTGATTATGCCCTGAAGGTCCGAGATGATAGTAGTCGGGCACTTGTGCCCTTATGTTTCACTTATATTTAAAAATAAAACACAAGTATTTCGCTATAAAATTTAGAATGATAGCAAACCTAACACTCGATCGTGAAGGCCGTTGGTGCGATTCAGTTTTGTTTTGAAAAAATTATTAGTCTGAGAAAATGTTTGGATTTGATTCTATTTCACTTTCAAAATCTTTGTAAAAAAAATTTTTATGTCCAGCCTTAACAATCCAGTAACTTTGTCCCCAAAAAAAGGGGTTACCTGACATTAAATCAGGTATCTATACTTTTTTAATATGTTGTATAGGATTAAAAAGTAATGTTAAATCCAAGTTTACGACCTCGGCAGACCTCCGGGTCTTGGTTAAAAATCCAAAAAAACTGCAGAATTTTTGTTATTTTTTCAGTTTTTGTCGATTTTGACACCTAAGGCGTACTTTTTCGGTAAGAATAATTTAGTATTTTTTAAAAGTAGACTAAATTAACTACAAATTGGTACCAGAGCAGACTCTGTAGATCAAATAGTATCCGAGATACAGCTGTTCAAAGTTTTGCAAACTTTTCATTTTTCGACATTTTTAACAATTTTTAACTTAAAAATATCTGTGGAATACGTATAACTACTACAACTAGGTTCAGAAAATTTATTTTA